>JAZGQO010000007.1:58163750-59484375 GCA_036850965.1 Patella caerulea
TACGGCTTCGTGTGGGAATTCCCGCGTTGCACCTACACGGGTGATGCAAATGGCGTATCCACAAGTGAATCGATACACAAGTCTGTGATCATCAATACTCATCAGTGACAATAATACTCCTTTGGGGAGAATCGAAAGGTCCGCGCACTATATACAGAGGGCCAAATGTGACCTTCACATGCTTTTGTTTTAATGAAATAATTATTTAGCCATAGTTTGTAGCTGATTTTATACTAAGGCTACGAATTCCATTTAAGAACAGAAAGAAAAACAATATCCTTTTGTTAAATGGCCACCCATACTAACATACTAAACTTTGAGTGCACGTCTACAATTCGCTCCGCTTGATTACAGACTTTAAGCTAGTAAACCGACATTTTAAGTCCTAAATCGACGATTGATTATCCAACCAACGTTGACGTTTCTACGGAATACCCACAGTTCCGTACACCACAAGCCACGAACTCACCTTAACAGACCGTTTCATTAGCTAATCCCTTCGATTAACCAAAACGCTGGTTATGTTACAATTTTTCCAGATCCTAGTGTAGTAAAGACAAGTAAAACGAAATTTTGAACTATATAAAACGAAACGAAATAGGATCTGGTTTTTAAATCATTTTGGAAGTATGAAGTCGAAGGATCTATGTGTGCAGAATGGGTGCCACCCTGTCAAAATTTGTCGTGGAATAAAATAAATCGAGTTTCCTGGAACAAAAAGGAATCGAGATTAACTCATCTCAGTATTTAGAGTTTTTGATTGCATATGGCCGGCCTTCAGAATCAATGGTACTATGGACATTTTACATTTCGACGAAGGGGTAGTGGATTAACGGATCGTCTTCGTTTTAAAAATCGAAAAGTTTCGTCTCTCTTGTATCGACGTAATCAGTGATATTTTATTAATTGTGAAAACAATTGAATAGACAGGTAATTATTTATTTCAATATAAATCATGCGGGATGAAAATGTTTGGTTTGTCTTATGTTTGGTAATACATAACGTCTATTCCTTTGGAAAATAAAATAAATCCTGGCAGTTTGAATTCGATGAAGATATACACAGAAACGCCATATAAACGGAAAACGTTGAATGTAAATCAGTTTATATACATTCATATTAGAGTATTTTATGCGTTGCGACCCACTTGTGTCAATTTCTAGGCCCCAAATGTTAGCGATTTAGCTCCTTTAAATAATATATAGAGTACATCTTTATGAATAAAAAGTTAAATAAATCGTGTTTTTATAATAAATCTCAAACCCTTTCATCCGAAGAGTGATTGCAATATTTCGATGACGACATCACACGAGCGCCGAGAATAATTGATTGGGATCAATTCGACTGGAGAAGAAACCCAGAGGGTTCAAAATAAAAGTAGCCCATATCTGGTCTGTACAACGATTATAAGATTTTAACAAGCAATGCAAGATCACACTCATAATGTGGGCGTTAATCTTTCCCATAAGCTACTAATTTGTAGTTAATGTAACTTTTACCATCAAAAGTTTGCATAATGAAACAGCATAATAATGTACATTTCCAGAAACGTTAGGCATGCCTCAGGGAATTTAAAAACACGCGATAAAAAATTCCTAAAGTATTACAATTGCCTTTCGGTTGAATATGAGTAAATTAAGAATGACGTTTATTTTGACTAATAGCCAGGAATGGATCAAAATGCCTATCCTCTGATCCAAAATGAATTAGTGGACGTTTATAACACAACCCGGGGCACAGTTTTGTGCATTGAAATGGTGTATCAAATAGATATTAGTTTAACTAAAGAAACCTAAATCTGAAAGATATGAAGATTTTCTTTCCATATTATTAGGGTCAAAACGTGTTTTTTAAATTTTCTTTCGTGTATGTGTGGGGGCGGGGGCTGCATTCTTAGTATTTTCAATGAACTTAATCTGAACAGCATTTGCAGATTTAATCAATTGTCAAAGTTTTGTGTAGTTTAGGGCAAAACACCACTCGTTTTATAATAGGATTAAGTTAAACTCCCTTTTTTCTGGAAATTTGTTTAGAATTCCTAGAATATTCATGGAAAAATGAAAAACATTCAATCTGAAACGATTTCAACAGATTGTCTGCTAATATGATGTGATTTTAAGCGATTTAGTTCACGACACATCGCCCCTGGTTCCATAACACGGTTAATGACCCATACTATATACCAAGCATAGAGTAATATGGACTAAGTCAGTAATTGAATAAGCAAATGAAACATTACTAACGTAGGATCAGCATTGGGAAAGGCACAACCACACCTTGTCGTCATGTCAGTGCGTGGGACAACCTGCAACACATAACACCTAAACAGATACATGGTAACGATCGAATATACGTCGTTGGTGCTTCATATAAACCTCTATCTCGACACGCTACTATTGGCATTGATTCCACACTTACAGACCGAGTAGTTCTACGCAAGACCTTTAGGACTCGCCAGTAACAGAAAGCTTTGATTCCAATTAACAGGAACTTTAAAAGTGATTAAATTACAACAAAGACAACAATAAAGGAAGATACTAGTAGCTATAGGTTTAGAAATTAAAGATTTTTTTATATTCTTGGAGAAATTACTATTCAAGGTAAGAAGTTTAACACTCTTATTACGCCTTTCGTGTCTTCTGTGCGAGGAAGTTTAGGTTTTCTTGGGTTTTTTTGTTAATTTGTTTGACTGTATTGTGTTTATAAATTTCCCAAAATTGCCACGGGATATAATTCGATAAATTTCTCTTGTTGTTTTTTTTTTTTACAATTACAAAAATAATCTATAACTTTGTTAATCACACTCTACCTGTTTAAACGTTTTAAAACCAATGCAAGTGCGGTTTTATTAAATATTAAAAGTGTTTCTTTTTGTCATTTAAATACGATTGATGCCAGATTCAGCTAAAAATTGAATTTTGATAAATTATTTATCGGTTGATAGTCACCTGACCACAGCGTTCATTCACGAATTAGATATGGCCGAATATGAACAGATTTGTTTATTTTTACGCTTGAAGTTTTAGTTTTTCCCTTTGTGCAACCGTTGTTTTCCTAAGTTTGTACTTTGAAAACGTTCTACATGTTTTTGGGGGGTGGGAGGGGGGGGGGGAGAGTATATCTTCTGTGTCTATTCAGCAAGCCATGAAAAAGACAGTACTGATCGACGTTTGAATCCGTTTATAGCCCATTCTAGTTCGCAAATTTATATTTCAAAGAATTATATATAGAGTTTTGGGGTTATATTTTTCGTGTAAGAAAAAAGACTATATTTGTTAATGACCAGATCGTTGTGTATATTCATCAAGCTATGAAAAGACAGTACTGGTCCACGTTTGATTGTTTCTAGTCCGTTCTGCGGTAATATTCCTAAATTTATATCTTAAAGAAATATTTAGAGTTTTGGGTTATCTTTTATATGCAAGGAAAACGACTAATTGTCAATGACCAGATCGTTAGTTTGATAATGAACTGTCACATATACTGATAATTATCACTCGCTTATAAGATAATACGTTAATAATTACTAATACGATAAACTTGATATTCCAGGTCATTAAGGCAAAATTGGTATTTATTGGAGAGGGTGGGGGTAACACGAATTATCATCGCCTTTCTAACCGAATCGTCTTTTTGTAATGTGAATGATTTGAAATAGACCACCCGTAATTCTGTTCGGTTGTACTTAAACGATAATGGGTAATGGGTCTAAAAGCACACGTTAATGTAATATGAATATATATAAAGTGATTTATATTCAATTTCAAAAACATTTATTACAGTTTCTAATCAATACTGTTCAATGAAATACGTGAACAGCTATTATTTTGTCGTTTATGAATCAGCCATTGCTAATTACTTCCGTATTGTCTTGTAGGAAATGTGTTTGGTTGTTCATTATAAGCGACGCCCGAAACCATAGAATACACGACCCGTGCACTATTTATAAAAAATGTTCATTATGTCTAAAATATTGAATATAAGAATCCCATATTTTCAGGGCAAGATGATATCAATATTCGTTAGAATTGCGCAATAATTCTAATTCGTGGTTTTAAAGTTTCAAATATTATGGCAAATAATTAAGTTAGAGGTTTAGCTTCTTTAGAACAAATGACTACTTGCTGCTTTGTGTTATTTCTGTTCACTAGCATTGGAAGGTAACATGGTTTGTTCTTGGCCTGTGCCTTGTGGATGTTACAAGTTACACAGAGTTAAAAAAAAATATCCAGAAGTCGAATGTGGTGACAGAGTCTGGAAAGTATGAAAGTGTGAAGTGGGCGTGCCATGGTTTTGACTGCGCCCCTTCGAGTTTTTACGACCCCCTGAAATGGATTAAATCAACTGGTTTCAAACAGGTTTTATATGCTATATCAAAGTCATTATGGTCAACAAGTGTCAAACATATACCATAGGATCATATATATCACACATCAAAATTTCTCAACTCGTCAGACATGCAATATCACAGATCACCAAGATACCACGAATGTCAGAACTTGCTTACAATTTATACAGAAATGAAACGAAATGAAATGAAATGAGGTTTAATCGCCTACTGTTCTGCCCGACTGGGAATTTAGATAGACGGTAAATCTTACATATTATAGATGTTGAAATGAGCAATGCGCGTATACAAAACTAAATTTATTATTTATAAGAGAGCGATGTAAGTCTAAATATTCTATTCTGCTTTACATTTTCAACGAAAGCTTGCCAATTACGCAGGAATACAATATTTAGTAATTGCAGTAATTCGTCATGACGAGTATTGACTACATCTCTAAACTAAAATCAATTCCAGAACAATGACCAGCTTTCTTGAAACAAACATACGCATTTAGAATATACCCTATCAGAAAACAGTTTTTTTAAAAACTTAAAAAATACAATATTGCCATTAAAGTAAACGCCTGTGACTGGCCAAACTTGATTCTATTCCCCAAGATGCTTGTTTCTGTTCCTTTGGACTATCTGCACTGACTATAAGGACGTGGGGGAAGGGGGATGGCCGAATGGTTTGCAGGTGCACACTGTATCATAAAGTCTGTTATTGAGTCAGCTGGCGTGGGTTTGATTCCCCGGTTGTGCGTGACAAGGAATAGGGTCGTCTTTCCAACCTCTTTGGTTTTCTCCGGGTCCTCCGGTTTCCTGCTACTACTAAAGACCCCTACGCGCATGCGAATTATTGAAATAAAATTGAAAAATGTGTTAGTCCCGAAATGACCTAGTTTGTATCAAGTGGGTGTTAAACCCCATTTTTCCCTTTCTATAAGGAAGTTTATTAAAATTGGTATTGAAAGAGATGTACTAATTTTCAACTCCTATTATGTTAAATGGGGTGGATGGGGTGGGGTGGACCACGTGGGTTGGGGTGTCGCAGTGCGAATAACTTGACATGGACAGTGAGGAATGTGAACTTAAGAACCCATCAGCGCAACTAGATTTATCTTGTCAAGTCCACATTCTTTATAGGAATAAGATTTTTTCTCTTCAAGAAGTAATATAATAATGTAACATCAAATTTAATACCATGAAAATCATTACATTTATCAATAGTTGAATTTGATGAAGTTGGGTGAATCACAATTACTCTTTAGAATTCTCTTTAAGTCTAAAACAAACAGAAGAAACTTTAGTCGCGTTTTTGACATCCTGTGTTAATCTAAGAAATCTTTGCAATTTATTCGTTGAAATCTAATGTTTTTATGTCGTTTGGTTTGGCAACAGCTTAAGATCAATTTTATCAAAAAGATAAGATCGAGTTTTATATGTTTATAAGCTACATATCATTTCTAATCATAGCCAGCCATCTGAACAGCACAAACGCGCATCAGTGATCATGAATGAATTTCTTTATTCTTAAATTAATAGATATTTTAAACTGATTACCGTAATCTGGCAAAGACTTGGGTTCACTTCAATTTAATATTTCATAAAAAGCATGACGCAGTTTTCCTATTTTAGATTTTTAGATAAAGATGGTGAATTGTTTCTATCGTGGATTGGTAGATAAGGTCACTGGAAAGCTCTACTCATCTTTTCTATACGCCCACATTTTGTTTTTGGACGTTCTGCAGGTCACAATTTTGACGACACTTGAAATATAGGTTTATATCCCAACGATATCGGTTGATTTCGATATTGACATGTATCGGACCGTAAATTCGTGGATTATGACACCCGGATGTACGAAAAATCACATTTTTAGCTTGTGAATCTCGCAAAGGTAACAATTTCTATCCGATATTAAACACCGTTGAAATATATCACCACCACACCTTATTGATGGTTAAGTTCGTATTTCGTTAAAATTGAACCAAAACTACCTGACAAATAGTGTAAAAGTATGAAATACCAACGTTGTGGACCATCTAGAGGTCATCATGTGGATCCGATTTTAAAGAATCTTAAAATATTTGTTTATATCCCACAGATCTGGATTCAATTCGATACTTGTGCTTATCGGAAGTAACTTTCCAGATTAGGGGCCCCTGATTGTAAGAAAAATCGCTTCATTTATATAGATATTATATCAACTTGACCGATATATAAGAATGAGCTATTGGCTATGAATTCATCGTAATTTATGTTATCTATTTTGGTTTCCTTCTTTTTATATTTGGAGATGTAGTACCCTATACCCAGTAGAGATGTGTGAAGGAAAGACGTTGAATTTAGTCTGTTATAACTATATAGTTAAGATATAGCATGTTAGATAATATTATCGGTTTGGGAAAATAATCGTGTGTGTGTGTGGTTATACGACTGTTGTTGTTTTTGTTTTCAATAATACATGTTATACAAGATTAATCTCAACCAAGATTATACTTAAAAATAAAAGTAATGTGAGGGAGTTGGTATTGGAATATCTTTGATTCCAACTTCCGGTTTCTGGCAAATCTAAGGGTTTTATGTGGTTTCCTGAGTTTAAAAAATATATATAAAGTGTTTGATGCAGTAGTGTAATTTTAGCAGAGATGAGGGAAATAAACTAGAATTGGTGGTGATTGTTATTTATTTCATTTAAGCCAAGATATATTTTCGGTTTTCGCTGTTTAAAAGCTAGTAGTCCCTAACAATTGCGCCGTGAATATGGCTATAGTTGCACATAATTATGTTTTTATAATCAAACCGTATCAAAATAGACATTGTGGGTTATTTTGAAGGTTATGTCTTCTTTGTTTCAAATACCAGCAACGAATACAAATACTTTAATTAACTATTATAGGTGGCGGCATCTCACAGTTACGTTTAATGAATTGGTGAAAGTATCAACCATCCCTTCGCAGCTCTCATTCCAGATATTGTAACCAACAGACCGGTTTATCTCAAGTTTTAGAGATTTTGTTCTAGAAAATCAATCGCAAATACGTTTTCAAAATATCAAATTTCATTTGAGATGTGAACTCAATACTATAAGTAGTTTCAATGAACAACTAACCCATTGCTCCAGACACAGTCATCAACGCTGTTAATTCATGACAGGCAAGGGTTTGCGGCAACACGGAAGTTTTATGTTCATTCATTGCTTCATCTAGTCTGGTTCAGTTTTGTGATAGCTTCTAGCAAGTTCAACTAATGATATTGCACTTGCTTAACGACAGTAGCTTGTAAGTTTAGTCTCTACTATTGACAGTGTGACCATATTTTACTGGGCTAATCAGTTCGACTAGCCGCCATATATAGATCGAATTAATATTGGTTTATAATACAACTTTAACATCAAGTACAAACTATACACGTTACTAAAGACACATTCTGGTTTAAGACTAAGAGCCGATTTACGGCTTTGGCAAAGTAACTTTACGCCCTCGTAATCATACATTTCAGGTACTTCTAGTATTCTGTGTTATTTCCAAATACACCAACATATATTTTGCTTCTGATATTGTATTATTCCTGTAAAGATAATGTAATAAATAGACATTAATCATATAAAATACTGAAGTAACTATGTTGTTTAGATGACGTTGCCCAATTGAAAGCTGTATTATACGCCTTACTTTACAGAAAAATCGTGGGAGAGCTTATTTGTGGAATTACAACGAACAAATTCTTGGGGATTATCCTACTACATTTCGCAGTCTCTTTAATAGGGGGCTCAATCGGAACATTTGAGATAATTATGATCAAACGACTTAATTTTTGTGTCCCACGGATATTTATAATAAACTACTTGATTATTGTGTCCAAAAGTTGTGCGACTAAAGCATACCTTATTTTAAAGTATTTCTTGAAAAATAATACATATTTCTTAAAAAATGATACATATTTCTTAAAAAATGATACATATTTTTAAAAAATGATACATATTTTAAAAAAATGATACATATTTTTAAAAAAAATGACACATATTTTTTAAAAAAATGACACATATTTTTAAAAAAAATGATACATATTTCAAAAAAATAAAAATACATATTTTTTTAAAAAAAACAATACATATTTTTTCTTTTTTAAATTACAAATATTTCTTTAAAAATAACATAAATTACAAACATTTCTTTAAAAATAACATAAATTACAAATATTTATTCATAAATTACAAATATTTATTAATAAAATTTTGAGATTGAAAAAGACATGTATTTACATCAAAAAAAATTCTAATTAAGGGTAGAACCAGTTAGCTATTCAGCGTTATGATTCTGTCTTGTTGAATCACATAGTGACATCAATTACGCCTGTCATCAATTTCTTCTGTCAGTTACCATAGCTGATCTATTATACTCCCTCAAGCAAATAATAGATCAGTTTGTGTCTTGATCGACACAACAACCTATTCCCTTGTTCTAGGATGATACAGGGATATGGCAATACAGAATCTGGATAGCATTTATCAAAGATAAAATATCGATGATGAAGAATAATGATTTTGTACAGTTTATAGAAACACAAACAGAAAAACGGTTTCAATCGAGTTGTTTAGTTATTTTACTTATTTATATTGAAATACAGGATGCTTTATTTTCAACGTTGTATTTAGAACCGCTGTTCTTTTGTGGAGGGGTTGCCTTTAACTTTTACAATCAGGTTTATAGTGTTAAAACCTTTCAGATGGTAAAACAGCATTTCATACGGTGTTCTTAAACGCCTGATGTTTTTTTTTTTTCGAAATTGCCTGATAGAGATATTTTGATATGAATTTAAAAGTGAACAAAGACAAGTGGGTAACACACAAGAGAGTCTATTGATAATGAAAAGGGTTTAATACTGCAAACATTTATAACTAAATCTACGTTGGGTTATCGAAAGTGAAATGCTCTTGAAGGACAATATTGATGGAAATTCATTATCACATGTGTGATGGAACTGGTATAAGACGTTCCAAATATAATGTTAATACGGAGATCATTGCTACGATAGATGAATAACCAAGGTTTCTACAAAAGGAAGTGACGAACGCAAAGGTCAACACGAGTTATCCTTTATATAACTAACCAGAGTGACGTATGATAACAGATAGCTATACATATATATACATAAATAAATAAAATAATACGTCCAGGTAAAAAGAAATTCTCCACTTTACTTCATATAAGCTAGCTATGCCTTCTATGGTCGTCTTCAGATATTAATAATGTATACAAAATAAGGCAAATGCGATAATATATTCATGTATGTACATTCTTAGAATAATAGATTTCCATGGCAATGGATTATAAATAATATTGGATAACATACAACAAAAGGTTTAAAGTATATAACACATAACATGACATTAATAACATATTCTTCCTGGTATAGTTTGACAATGGTCAATTCAAGAATAATGAGATGAAAAGGCGTTCATAGACCAATTAGGTAATAAAACTTAATCTTTCATAAATTTACAAAGTTTTCCTGGTATAGTTAGACAATAGGATAGATTAATCAAGTGTCATATATATATTTAATACATTTTATTAATAATAATATAGGTATTATGAAATCTGTATAGCGCCACAATTAAAGAGGTCGGTCTTGTGTTAATGGTATCCTGCTGAGAAGTCCATTTTGATCCTTTTTCTTTTCTTAGTTTTCTATACTTTTCTTAAGCCTTTAATGCGGGATATCTTTGGATCCATAAATGTATTGTATATTATAAAGAAATGGGTGTGGCGTAGAAGACATAGAAGATGGTCATTGTTTATTATTTTTATGATACAAATTACCTACTTTGCTTCTGGTTGCTTTTAATTAAAGATACTTTCCCGCTAAAATGTTTATAGGGTAGACACTCAATCCTACTATAGAAAAATACTGGATTCCCTGGTAACACCGTAAAGTCGCAAACAGAATGATGAAATATAATAACAAACTGACACACTGTCGGCTGGTTATCTTTTCCAGTGATTCCGCACTCGCAGGGAGCGCTTGGTATGTGTTGAAAACAATGATATACATGTAGATATGTAGATAATATATGATAAATTAATACACCAGTGAAAAAGAGGTGGGCAGTGAATAATCCTACTTGGGCTTTAATATGCATGGTGAATGGATAGCGGTTAAAGACAGGTAAACGCTGGAAATGGATAATCCGTCAATTTCAGCGACAGTCAAGACACGTAACAAACACGGGTGCTTAAGATATACACCCAAAGCCACTTAAAATGCAATGCCGAATTCCTGAAATATTTCTGGTAAAAGTTTTCTTCGACTTTGTATCTTATGGCGCATAGGTGAAACTTGTGATGAGTCTCTTTTTGTGGAGTTTTGGGTTTAAACCCTGTATCAGTTCTCGGTAATGAACTTTGTTCCTGCAAACGCCCGACCCCCCACTGCCAGATTGACAAGAGACTTTCTGGACAAGCATCATATCCGTATTATAGATTGGCTGCTATGTCTCCCGACATAAATCCGGTCGAACACTTTTGGGATGAACACGGACGACGGGTTCGAACTGAAGCCGTGCTACCACGAACTGTCGCAGAGTTAGCAGAGGCACGCCAAAATCATGCCACGGCATGTGTAAGAGCTTAGCTGACCACTGCTTTGTTTCATGGTTCTCTGACGTTGTGGTTTTGTGCATTTGTAGTGAATTCTTTCCTGAAATTATCCACAGATGCTTGTTATGTGCATTTGTTAACAGTTGTTGTTGTAAATAAACTTTGAATTTGGCATTGTGTTCAATGGCTTTGAGTACATTTCAACGTCTTGTTAGATAAATTATAAGATGGAATATGTTTAGTCCAAATACCACAGTTTATAAACGGGAAGATCTCTTTAAAAGAAATAAGTTCTTAAACCATCGTGTTATTTTTCTTCTAATTAGACCTATATCAACCGTAGTTCAAAAGCAACCAAGTTTATTGAACCGGTGTATCGGTCGCCGTCCAGATTATATATTCAACTATGTGGTTCAATCTGGTTTGTTATAAAAGAGGATTAAAGATCTGTTGTGATATGTTATAATAGCATAGACGGTACTGTGCCATATCTTGTTAATGCGTTGGCCTTTCCAAAGATTATAAAGTCTTTACTTTGTGTGCGTTCTTACTTATCTGACACTGTGAATTAAACACAATATTATAAACTATATTATAATCTTCAAGTTGGGTGAAACCTATGTGTAACTGCGTAATCTGTCTGCAGAAGGCAAGGGAACGCGATAAGGCTCGGCGTACGGTGGGGTCCGGGCCCTCGAGTGATTGGAGGTCACTTTGCTAAAACACAGACATACATATGGCATGTCAAAGGGATCGCGACAGAAAACATAAAGCAAATGTGGTGATATGACCGAACAGATAACACGCGGTTATGGATCAGATCGTTCTAGGTAGGCTGACTAGTATCGTCTTGGTTTCGCTAGGCTTTAAAGGGGCTAAATCGCTAATATTTGGCACCTAGAAATTTACCCAAATGGGTCGCAACGCATAAAATGGTCTTATATGAATGTATATAAACTGATTTATACATTCATTCATTTCCGTCTTTACTCTAATTTCAAGTCACTATGTTCGGCGAAATACGCCCGAAGTCTCAATAGCACGCCAATCTGCTTCTTCCAGTCTATATTATTGCATATGCTCTACATGCACCACCGTCTAGCCTCGTTCTCCAAGTCCCTTGTTAGAAATGGGCCTGGAACGGATTCGTGTATCACTGATATTTTTTTTGTATTTTGTCTTAAATATTGGATATCAGAAGCCCATCTCTTCCCGGAAAGATCACAATATCAATGTTGAATAAAATTGACAAATAATTTGTGTTTTTATTGTCGAAGATTTTGGGATAGA
The DNA here is from genome assembly GCA_036850965.1 of Patella caerulea. NCBI lineage: Eukaryota > Metazoa > Mollusca > Gastropoda > Patellidae > Patella > Patella caerulea. Next base: position 58,175,975 of record JAZGQO010000007.1, read on the forward strand.
GACTTAGCTACTTTAAGAAGTCTCGATGGTTTTTTTTATATATGCACAGGTGTCCCAGCTGCCCACCCCCTCTTTTCACGGGCACAGTACAGAATTACAAATGGTATCTTAGTCGAAACTAGTGAAGTGGCAAAAACTGCTGTTTGGTATTGGGTTACTATATATAAAAAAGGGGGAATGATGTTGCAGATTATCTAATACGTAGAGCTTCTTATTAAAGGAGCTAAATCGCTAACATTTGGGACCTAGAAATTGATAGAAGCGGGTCGCAACGCACATAATACTGTAATATGAATGTATATAAACTGATTTGAAAACAATGGTTTCCGTTTTTACTCTAATTTCAAATCAGTTATTTTCCGTGAAATAAACCAGCAGTCCCAATCTAATGCAAATTTCCAGCGTCTGGTTATTCCAGTCTACATACGCCGTTTGATTTGTTTGGTACAATGTGTCTAGTCTCGTTCCCCGAGTCTTGCTAGAACTGTGACTCAAACGCATTATGGTACACGATTCTTGTACCAATGGTAAAATATTTATTTTGTCTTAAATATTTGATATCAGAAGCCCATCTTTTTCCGGTAAGATCACAGCATTAATGTTGATTTAAATTGACAAATAATTCGTGCTTTCAAAGTTGAAGATTTTGGATGACATTGAGTTAGAGACTTAGCTACTTTAATTAAAAAAAAACTAACTGCATGGGATTACGAATGGAGTCTTATGTTGCTAAGATTAGATGAAACCAGAGTAGAGCTAATCACTGTTTGCCATTGGACTATAATTTTTGTAAAAATATAAAATGTATCAGATTACACAATACTTATTAATTTAAAAAGAACCAACAAGAGAGTGTTCTAAATGTTCTTAACATTGTTACATGGCTCTTTTTTTACAAAATGCCAATTCCTAATGTGCAGTTAAAATTCCACACTTTAATGTATCTGTCGTTTCAAATAGATGGACTAACGTCGAAAAACTATCAAGTACTTGGTAAATGAAATGGGAATGTCAAATCCTATAGAGATGAAAAACAGTTTAAAACATTAATTTGTCACGTTCGGTGAATATCAGAATACTGTCATGAAGACCCCGTTTTAACATTATATGGATAATTGACAGTTATTATATCAATGGTCGAAAAATATTAAATATTTTTAATGCTGTCGAAATCTAAATATCGTTATCTGTGGTTAAGAAGAGCCTACTGTGACCCTTTAAGCGAGCACAGGGGAATAATAATTATAGATAATGTGTGGTGCTTTCTACTTTTTCGAGATTTAAACTGGTTAATTCTATCTTAGTATTGACTAAAAGACCATCGGCATGATATATTATTTCTGTCTCGATCGTTCAAGACAACAAGGTTACAACGCATGTCGTCCTGGACAATAGTGCGTACAATGTGTATACGTCTTACTATTTTAACTGGCTGTCATCTAGAGTTTGAATAATCAAGAATGCGTTGCTAATTAATGCCCCCGTCAGACCGGAGTGGTGACCCTACTGCGCTCTGAGGTCTGGAAATACACAAGGTCGTCGGCAAGCGTGAACACAACGCAGAAAAATGTCCCAAAATTACAAAAAGTCGCGTTCTACTGGGACCGGTGCGTTTATACAACATTCTCGCGGCGGGGCTCGTCACGATCTCTTTGCGTTTCTTTTGAGGTCTCTAAGTTTGGCAACGGCTGTCATCGTGAACCCGCGTCGCTCAACCACGCGTCTTATCTGGACTACACGTGCGTTTCCACCACGTGATCACGGCGACTATATAAGCTGGTTAGATTGTTTTTCGAAATTTCAAGATGACCTTTGAATCGCCCATCTATGGAAGCGTATAGGGGCCAATAGCGCGATAGATACCGAAATATTTTTGCCACGGGGGCATTATGGGTTGAGAGATTTCACAAACACGACCAGACTTTTACATAGGCAATGCACGACGACTCATATTCGCTCTAGTAGCACATTAGAGGAGACAATCGAAACTAGAATATATTAGAATATGGTCGATTTATCAAAACAATTTATCACTTTATTGGCCGTTTAAAGGTGAACAACGACTGTGATTATTCATAATACCTTTCAACACACATGTCATTCCCACACACTGTTCAATAATCACAGCAGTGTATTTTTGCTTGTGATGTTTGTGTTTTTCATAGAACCAACTCACAGGCATTTGAAGGGATTAAAATAACCTTAGTCGATTGAAAATAATGGTCGGTTTTATTAATAATAGACACTAATCTGAAAAATGAACATGTATTTTGGCATAATTTATTCTCTGGACACATTAAATTGCAGAACATGAAATTACTTAAAAACCTCATAGTTACCGAAATGCCACACGACATGTTACCGAATATTAATTTCACATATTTGTCTACATAAAAAATTCCACTTAAATCCATATGTTATATGTCACTTGTCCATTTAACAATACATTCAGCACTAAATCATACATTTTTATATGCCCAACTTCTTTGTGGATACTCTGCAAGTTATAACTTGAAATATAGGTATATATCCGAAAGATCTCGGTTGCTTTGGGGTTACAGTGGCTAAGTGGTTTAGACGCTGGCTCACTAGCCTGGAGGTTGGGTGTTCAATCCTTGACATTGGCCGTGAAAGTTCATCCAGACATTTCAGTGTGGTTTCCCCTTGTCAGTGATGACGGACGGAGGGCCTGGCAAGGACAGCTGTTTAGTCTTTCGGATGATATGGAAAACCGAGGTCCCTTGTACGCTTTGGCGTGGCACGTAAAAGATCCCTTGGCAGTTGGGATTCGATATAAAGAAGGCCGTAGCGCCGCTGCCCGTGCAAAATTTCCATCATAGCACACTGTATTTTCGTAAGCATCCTTTCCATCACAACTTTGGCTGCTATTATCCCTCATATCAAGACCATCATAATTTTTACAGCTATATCTTCCATATCAAGTACATTACCAAATGTAATCAGTATCCAAACATGTCTTCTCCATGCTGAATATTTTGGATTGTCTGACTTGAGTGTTTCTCACATGCGTTCTTGAGCATGTGCATGTTGTTTTAAGAATAGGTCTATTATTTTGTGGCTTGTTCTTTTAGAAAACTGTCCATTATTTGTATCTCTATGGTGCTATGTTTTAAGTTTGACAATAGCCTCAGAATGTCCATTAAGTAAATACATAATGGACAGCGTTCGGCTATTATCCATCACATACTATATTATATAGTCAAGCAGTAGTAAGAAGTTTTATTGTAATACCTTCAAGTGCCTGTGAACCAACTCTTTTATTTAAAACGGGGATCACGTAGCTAAGTTGTAAAGAAACTGGCTCGCTTGCCTGGGGGTCGGGTGTTCGATCCCCGAGGAAGTCCATCCAGATTTACCGACGTAGTTTTCCCTTGTCAGTAATGCAGGACTGAGGGCCCTGAGAAGGACAGCTGTCTCGTAATTTGGATAGTGCCAAAATCGAAGTTCCATGTACACATTGGCGTGCACGTAAAAGAGCCCTTGGCAGTTGGAATTCGATATAAGAGTAGGCTGTAGCGCCGCTGCCCGGTCAAATCTCGCCTCATAGCACACTGCATGGCGTATGCCCGTCTTCATTAGCCCAGTTTAGGAGCAAAACAGTAGGACGTTAAACCCCATTTCATTTCAAATCAAAAACTGTTGATGTCAGCTTAACATTAATTTTTAACATTTTTTTATTAATCTTTTCCTATACTGTATAATATGTATTTATACTAAAGAAACTGATTGGTCAGTAATGGGTCAATGTAAAGTGGACATCGTATAGTAAATTATGCCATCAATTAAAGTTAGACAACTCTCGATGACCACTTCAAGTGACAATAAGAATGCTATACGCTACACGATGACCAATATCACATCTTCTCGTGATCAGAACAAGGCCTCTTATATCAATCAATCCGCCTTACTGTCGCTTAAGAGAGTTTTTGTTAGTTCGCGCAAGGCTGAAAATAACCTGTAGTATTATCATAGTTATAATAGTGAGACCGTTGACTGATGTGTTACTCTTGAGTTAGTACTGTTTAATTAGCTCGATACTGATACTAAACGTTGGTATGTTTATTTTAGTAATTTACGTACCGTCACCGGACTTCCATACTTTTCATCCTACTCATGCGTTAATTAGTCACGATAATACAGCACTGATGACCAACCAACAATCTGAATAGTTAATGAAGCAACGATAACTAAAAGGAAAACCTTCCTGAATAGTTATTTACAAAAGAATATCAAATGATGCAGGCAATGTATGTGGGACTTAAGTATTATAGATGCCATTCTTTGCAAACGTTTCAAAAACAGAATTACAGTTTTTTTGTTAGCTTCAGAATTTTATCTCAGATTAAACTTTGCACCAGGAACCAAGAATGGCGCTATCAAGATGAGTAGCGCTTGGGGCCCAGTTCCTGGTCCAAAATAATTTCCGATTTACATTCAGTTTAACCCTTGTGCGTACACGTCGCACGAAAAACGTTGTCGGCTACTAGGGGTAATCTAAGACCCCAGACATAAATAGGTTTTTGGGTGAATAATTTTATTCAAATACAATCAAACTACACCTTCATATCAAGACTGAACAATAATCAATCAGGCTAAAACAAAATATTTCAGGTATTATCAGTGATGATAATAAGATTTTTCTGAAACCATACAAATCTAAAAATACCGTAATTGTCATGTTCCGTGTAGAATCGTCTTTTGATGGGGTTGGTAGAGTACCTTGATTTGTTTTCAGATCTAGATTACTAGAATAACCAAAACAATGTCATCAGTAAGAAAGATTCCTAATACAAAGCTAGCACCGATTGCAGGACAAATTAGACACCTGTAACCACCAAAATGGGAAGGGGGGTCCACAAGACCCCTGGTATCCGTTAATGTAATATTCGTAGTTTCTCATCAAATGACGAATGTTGCCACTGCCTCGCGTCCATTCTATTTGCAGCATTATACTCGACATCAAGTAGCTGACAATGTATAAAATTCTCGCTAGACAATTATGAACCAGTTTCTCACAAACGTTAAGGATATGGTCGTTGGGGTCCAAAAGACCCCTTGTATACGCACAAGGGTTGACATTTAGTTATATACAACTGGTTGTAGTTTTTTTCTTTGATGTCCATAGCAGTTATATCTCATAATAACCTCTCATGACGTCACCAGAGGTTGATATATTCGGTTCATATCAACCGCTGATGACGTCATGACAGGTTGATATTTCATATCAACCGCTAATGACGTCATCCAAGGTCGATATATTCGACTCATATCAACCGCTGATAATGTAGATGATCGAAATAATACAAAGAACACAGACATAAAATTTTATTCTTTTGACAATAAAAAAAAAGTTATGGTACAGTTTGTAGCATTCAGGACCTAAATAGACGGCGTACTTATCGGCATATTTAAATCGGTTATCCATACTCCATGTCTAAGATATCTTTCAGAATTTTCTTTCCGTCCACATTACTTCTCCACACACTGCAAGACTTGAAAGTATTTATCGCTCAAAAGTTCCTTTGTAAAGTATTTTTGGATACAGTCAACTTAAACGAGTCGGTCAAATCCTTCTCTGAAAATACCTAAATTTCAATCACGGTTCATTGTCAGAAATATCGGAAAAGATTCTTTTAATCAGAATTTTCTTCAGGCTTTGGATATATCCTCATCATATTTGCATCCGCATCTATTCCATCGTCAATATGGTGACTTGCTTTCAATTCAAAATGGCGACGTGTAAACAAAAACACGCGCATTATTACATCGATAATTCTCGCTATTTGGCGGAAACTACCGAGCAATAATTATCCAATCACTGTTGCCGTTGAACGTTGTATATGTCAGATATAAACCTACTCTCCCTCGGATTGATATGATACAGAAACCTTGGGTAGGTTAATATTCTATACATATCGATAGTGCTTTAAAATTAGATTGCATGTACAAATTTGAGTCGCATCTGCCTTGTCATTTCGTCGATACGGTTGTTTTTGTAGAAGTCCTACGAAGTATACACTGTATACGTAGCGGTTTCAAAAGTTCAGCAGAGTCCTTTGATAGCTAAGTGGACCAGGTATTTTCTGCTGAGAATATGGTTATTTTAATAGGATATTGTATGGAATCAGTAACTCTACGGAGATATTTTTAGTGATAAATAAATACCAATTACACCTTAGATCTTAGATAATTAAGTGGCTTGGTTTCGATTCCAAGCGTAGGTACTAAGGATCGCTTGTACAACCTCGTGTATTTGAACCTGGTTCCACGGTTTCCTCCCACTGATAAAGAACCCTACGCGTAAGCAATTTATTGAACTAAAATTGTACCATAATAAATACCCTTATCCCGAAGTTTGTGTCGAGAAACATTACCCCCACCCACCCCCTCTCACTGCCCCCCCCCCCTTTATTGAAAGTTATACTTATGAAGTTAGGAAATGGGTGACGTCTATGATATCTACCTAGCGGCTTTTATGCCAAGGTCGTGGTAGTGTTATTGGTCATCCCTGGTGGTACCGAGAATCTTTTTGTTATATTATAATAACATTAATCATGCATTGGGCCGGGGCTGCAGGCGAAATAGTTAATTGCTTATCATGGATCAGCTTGGTGTCGCCTAATTTTGGTATTACCGGAAGTGTAAACATTTTTTAAAAGTCTCGTTTTAACGTTTACGACGGGAAAAGCATTCAAGTGTGATTTAACTCTATGCTAGATTTTCAATGATAAGAGTGGCTGAAAGAAATATGAGTCCGTGTTTTGATTGCTAATTCGATTGGTGCTATCTATTTCTATGGCTCCTACATGGGCATCGGCTAGAAGTATACTTGTAACGTGATATGGAAAGAAATTGTAGATCCCTTTTAAATGTAAATTCTGCCACCCACTGCCGTCCATAGTGTATTTCATTCGGCAGTATTAACGGTCTACCTATCAACAACCAACGCCATGCTTTGAACAAATGAACCTATTTATTGATAGCACACTTCGCATGTTGCTCCATTTGACTCGACAGGAAATTACTCTGAAGTGCCTAAAACTGTGTGACGGTTTGTCAGCAGGCGTTGCATTTCATTAAATACATTTGAATAACAGGAAAGATAACTCCAGTAACCGATCACGATCCGATTTCCGGTTTAAATACCGAAAAGTTAATGTCGCGTGTGACCCTTCCTTTTATCGTTGATGTTGATATTTTAAAGGAGCGGTGATTGGATAAAGATAAAATAATAGTTGCTTCGTTAATAAATTTATTAATCACATTAAACGTTCAAAGGTTGTTATATTAAAGGTTTTCAAAAACCATGTGAACGGTTTGTCAAACCAGGAATTAATGTGGTCTGTGATGAAAGGCTATATTTAATTTTCATTTATTTTCAATTACTATTTAATATGCAGATTATAGAATGCACGTTTCTCATTTTAAACGATATGCTAAAGCCTGTCAATTGTATAGTGACGTCTTGGTAACTTAAAGATACACAAGTTAAGAGTTTATTGAATCGTTGGTTTGTTGCTATAATAATTTAAGAATAGATGATAAAAAAGAAAATATTGAAGATTTCAACCAAATTACTTCATTCTGAGCCAAATTATCACTGTTAATTGTTTTGACAAGATTTGTGCATAGTGGTAACTAGCGCACTGGTATATTCGCGACTTTCCCTCTCGCTTTCGCATTTTAAAATTAAATTTTAAATGGCGAACCGCTCTAATATAGTTGATATCCAGTTGCGGCTCCCCCCCCCCAAAAAAAAAATCTTGCCTGCCCTATGTTTGCCCCCCCCACTCCCCCAATAATTTTCGGAAAATCATGTCTGAAATGTTACCTGGCTGCATTCTATTTTACAAAATATAGTGGCGAAAATATTCATTCACTTTGAGTCAATCTTACTCCGCCCGCTCGACACTTTCTTCTCTGGTCGGATGAACTAGTGATTTGGCGACAGGCGGTATCTGTTAAGCTCTTATTTATCTCGACGATCAATGCCTGAAATACTGCCAGACTGCATTTCGGGCCGTCTACTTTTCAAATTTTCGTTGAGGTTCGTAAGTCCGTTTATTTCACAAAATATAGTGGCGAAACTATTCATTCACTTTGAGTCACTCACTCCGCCCGTTTGTCACTTTCTTCTCTGGTCGGATAATCTAGTAATTTGGCGACAGGCGGTATCTTTATCTCGACGATCAATGCCAGACTGCATTTCGGGCAGTCTACTTTTCAAATTATTGGAGACTTCATTGAGTTTCATGTGACACTTTCCTCTCTGGGGTCGGAAAGACTAGTGATCAGGCCACAGGTGACATCCGATCAGCTCTATTTATCTCTACGATCGGTGCCTGAATACTGTTAGGCAGCATTTCCAACAGTCTATTTTTCAAAATTTTCTCGCTACTTTAACGCTCACAAAGGTACTTCGTTGAGGTTCGCAAGTCCGTTCGTTTGCCATTTTGGTCTCTGATCCTATGAACTAGTGATCAGGCTACGGACAGTATGTAGACAGATTTATGTATCTCGACGATCGGTGCCTGACTGAATACGCTGTCAGAGAGCATTTCCGAGAGTCTATTTTTCAAAATTTTCTGGGGGAGGTCCCCTATACCCTCCATAAATACTCCCGACATTGGCGCTCGAGAGTGGGATTCGTCTAGGTTCGCAAGTCCGTTCGTTTGACACTTTACCTCAACGGTCATTGCCTGTAATACTGCCAAGCTGCATTTCCGGCAGCCTGTTTTTCAAAATTTTCTGGGGGAGACCCCCCCCCCCTTAGTTGATACTCGTGCCTTTGCCCCCTTAACCTTGGACTTTGCCCCCAGCTTTGCCCCTCCAACCACGGCCACTGTTGATATCGCGAGTATCCTATGTAATCGAGAGTAGATGATGGTCTTGTTTTGTTAATAAATGTGTAATTAATAGTTTAAGTAACATTTCAGGCCTAAAGAAAGACCTGCAATAGGCAGAATTAGCTCTTACATGATGTGTGCGTAATTTAATGGTGACAAGATTATTCATAAATGAAATGGGGTATAACGGCCTACAATACTGCGCCGACTGGGATAATAAAGACAGGACAAGACATTGTTATCCAATTTATATGATTTTATAATCGTGGCGATTTGGTATCATTACTTTCGTTTACTATTGTTTCCATTTTTCATTTCGTTTAATGGATTTTCCGAATTCTTATTGACTCAAATTCAAACTCATAATGTTGTAAACCAAACCCTTAACTGTCTCCTTAGTTTATGTTGATGTGCCGTTTTCATATGTAATTTCAAATTAAACACTTTCAGATTACTTAATTATTGTATAGTCATCCCTGAGAACTTTTTGACTGGAGATGTACCTCCACCGCGTCTGCTACGGTACTGGAACTTAAACAATTTGATCTTTGTCTATCTCAAGCACACTGAATGAATCTTGGCTAAGGAGATTTAAGTTAATAGAAGCTAAGGGCGGTTGTCACCATATCGATTACTCAACTTAGATCTTCCGCTGGTTCGAGCGATTCACTGTTTTATTTCCATAATCCCTAGATCGAGTTATCGCTACGGCTATTGCTTATTCAAATATGATTTTAGAAGCTCACAGCTGACTTGGCAAACATATTTAACATTTTTTTCGTTAGTTTTTCATGGTTTTTAATCAATTTAACCTTCCGTGAAGAGCGTAAGAGATTATTGTAGGCCGGACAGGCTATATGCCGTAGGTGGTAAATTGGTAAAGTTAATAGAGATATGCCATAAAGTTTCTCAGGTTGTGCAACACTGGCCCACTTATACCCTCTAAATCGTGGCAGACGCACTCGCCTACAAATCATCGCCAGTTCCAATCAAAAGAACGATCAAGATTCGGCGTTGCCTATCATGCTCGTTTGAAAAAAAAAATATGGTTTTGGCGTGATTTGACTTAAATATTTCTAGTATCTTCATACAGGACTGCGTTGACAATTAACAGTAGTTTGGTCCCGTCTATAAATTAATTTGCAATCCCCAGTTCGTTTTTCTATAAGCATTCACAGGGCATAGTTTATCGATGAAAAGAGAGAGAGAGAGAGAGAGAGAGAGAGAGAGAGAGAGAAAGGGAGCGGGGAGCTTCCGTGGGGGGTCTTTAGCATTGGGAGGAACGGACGACCCTGAGAAAACCCACAAGGTTGGACAGGCGACCCTACTCATGTAGAACCGGCGATTCGAAACCACGCAAGTTGACTCAAAAATAGGCTTTACGATACAACGGGCACGTGCTAACCTTTCGGCCATGTAACCCCCACGCGGAAAAATAAACAACCAGATAGTGAATGGATTATTACCATCTGTAAGAGGCGAAATGTGGACACTACGACTTCTCATCAACTTGTCATTTTCAGCTAAGCATATAAGAAGGTATTTGACTAGACGTGGAATTAAGATAAAAAAAACTTATAACATTAGTTTGTACCAGATAAGAAGATCAAGTCGCTACAGACATTAAATACATAGTTCAAATGAAGAAAGAATATAACATCTTTTACATTGATCACTATTATCACCTCTCTAAAGATATGGTTAATAGGCTATATTGCCGCCATTATCCCGTTGTATACCGCGCCATAGGTGAAGAGTGGGGTCGTTCTTTATTGTACAATCCTTGGCCTTTCTATGAAACGAAACAGATTAAAACTTCATTCTGATATTGCTTGTGGTTGACACCGATTACTTTGTTACATTATTTTCGAATTCGGACAGAAGAATAAAGCCACGTATGTAATTCTACTGTTTTACAAAAGTAATTTGATCAAAGCAGGCAATTGTTATTAAAATCTTATCAAGGCCGCAACAGAAATATATATATATTACATATATTGATCTTTATAGGCGAATTTATTACGATGAAACGTTTGTTTTCCATACAAATTTGTAGTAACCCATGAAATATCTGCCAGAAATTAATTGAAACTAGAACTCCAATGAGTACCGACGCGTTTCGGTACGTAAGGTCATGCCTTGTCACGTCAACAATCAAGTTACACCATGTATTATTGAGTATTGTAAGATCCAATAACTATTAAAGTGGAAAAACCTGTCAATTTGAACTCTTGATAAAACCGGAAGTGATACTTCAAGATAAAAAAATAACTTTTTGTAAAATCCATCATGGCGGCCAAACGATTGAAAAAGTTATAGAACAAGGTCTGTATTTTGGGCTAACACCACCATATGCCATTTTAAGTCTATTTTCCGGAAGTTTCCGTAAGCCGTCACAAAATGCTTTAATGCGAATAATGATTGTGTGGCTGTCTCCGACCAGAGCGACAACTCTTTAATTAGGAAATAAAATTGTGAATTGCCACTTTTTTTATTGCTAGGGTCGGAAAAATCGGGTTTAGGTAACTGTTTGATGCAGAAAGTTTCTCAATAACATTTAAAATGGTTTAAAACCTAAAGATTGTGTAAGATTTAGGTAAGGAATTGACTGTTCTTGGTAGAATAGTTCAAAAGTAGATACTGTAGTTTTGACCAGATGTGGCATAAATTGTATATTATCGTAACAACGTCACTGGTTATTCAGAGCTTAGCATCGTGCCGCCATTTTGAAGTTATATCATTAAATGGCAACCGTCTTTTAATCCGTTTAAATCTCAGTTATCTGATGCTCTAGAGGGCTGGCTATGGGCTTGTCATGTGAATAAATATCTCAATAGTACTCATTACCGGTGAGGCAAGAAGGTGTATCCAGTGCCGGACTGGCGGTCCTAAGGCCCACCTGTCAGGTCATTGACCAAGTCCCACACAAGTACTAGCAGAAGGGCGTGGCGTGACATTCTCAAAACCCATTTTCCAAGCATTTTTTTTCTCCTGTCCTGTGTCCTGTCCTCTCCTCCCTTCTTTACCCCCCCCCCCCCTCCTTCCTTTCTCTTTTCTTTCTCTTTTTTCTTTATAGGCTTAGGCCCACTTTTTTTTAATGATCCTAGGCCCACCTGTCCTGCAGCCGTTTAAACTGCAAACTACATCACCACCCGCTAGTTGATGCATAAGACGATATCCTAGTATTTAACAGGTGAATGTAGAAACTTTAAATGGCGTGGAGCTGTTGGCTTACTTGGATTATCCGTGTAGTCATAAAACCCCAAGCGTCAACTAATCACGAAGTTGTGAAATGTCTTGAATTGAAATGGGGTTCAACGTCCTATTTTTCGGTACCAACCGAGTCGGTGCGATTTTATCTAATATCAATACTACTTATCGACAGGAAGAGTGAAATCACATTTAGAAATCTTTCTCCAGTTATGTTTATGATATGATAATTATAGCCGTTTCTGTTTTAGTAACATCTCCATGTTATTTCTTTGTGTCAAAAGACGCCGATCAATCAATAATATTGGCGGTTCACTTAGCTTTTTTAATTAAGGTGCTCTTCAATAAACATTAAATAAAGGAACCGATAAGTCACGGTTAGGAAACCAGCCCACGCACATAGAATAGATATCCAGTTAATCGTTTGTAGAGATTTGGCATTGATTAATTGATTGAACGGTGTATATTTGAAGATTGGTGGAATAATATTTGGTATATAAAGCAATAAAAGTTTTCAATAGGATATGGCCGGTTTGTTTAATAAGCATAGGATCATCGACAGTGATAAATATAGATCATAAATATTTTTGTTCATCTTCCGATTTCTCCTTTAGAAATTATTTTAAGCTGAATTGTTAATTCCGATATGTCATAGCTTAAAGTAGTCAAGTCTCTAACTCAATATTATCCAAAGAAAATGCGAATTATCTGTCAATTTAAATCAACATTGATGTTGTGATCCGGCCTCTGACATACAATATTTAAGACAAAATAAACATTTTACCATAAGTACATGAATCGTGTACCATAAAGCGTTTCAGTTCCATTTGTAACAAATGACTCGAAGAACGAGGCTAGACACCTTCTACAAGTCATGTCAAACGGTGACACCATATCCTTATCTTGAGAGCGCGCGCAATAAAAAATCGCGATGTAGGCTGGACTAATCAGACAGACTTCTAGCGCCGAACATAAATAAAGATAAATAAAGAGTAAAACGAAAACGAATGAATGTAAATCAGTTTTTTCACATTCACATTCCATCATCATATGCGTTGTTGGTTTTTTTTTTTTAAACTCTTAAAGTTAGTTTGACTTGGATTAAGGAGCTGTTAGAGTATTACAGCTTTACATCTATGACATTATGGTGTCGCCTATTCCTATGATAGAATGTGATCACTCTTGGACTTCGATGTGGAATTCACTATGTGGCCTTCGCTTAATTTCAATGTTAATACTTCAATTTGGACTTCAAGTTGTGTACATATTTTTAAAGATTATCAATGAATGAAATTCTTGAACACCTAATTGTTCTCAAACCTAGTTTATATAACCGTAATACATGAGACTACAACAGCTACAGTGGCAGTGGTATTACATAATCAGGGTTCCTCGAGCGTTGGAAGAAGACCTAATTTCCAAAACGAAATATGGTCTTATCTATCAGGAACGCCGCATGGTATCAGTAAAGAAGTCCACGGGGCTTTACAGAACCACAAACCGGCTCAGTTCTTCTGAAAACTGGCCTACGCGATTAGCCAGCACCCTTCTTACTTGATTTTTCACTTGCAAAGACTGATATGAGAACTACGGGGGTTAGAGAGTAATGATGGATGCCACCGCATATGACCAAATAGGGTTACTAGACACCTTACCGGGTACCTAATTAACCCAAAATTCTACTTGCTGGTCAAATTAACACATCATGTCATGTAAACAAATACTTGAACTTTATCCAAGACTATTTGTATCGTATCTAATAGACTTTATTATACCTACTGACCATTATGAGTTTATATTATATACACCACTAGCAACTCGTTAGATTGAAATAACACGTTCGGATTTTCTCTCCTTATCCTTTATATTTGATATCTTTATTTCGGAATTTCACATAATATATAAACAACCAGTCCTGAGTATCTCAATATGTTTCGTTTATGATTTGTTACGTTCCGATATGTTCGAAACAGAACAAGTGACAATATTGTGAAGCAAGGTGGGGATTGAGGTGATGCTGCTAGTGCCCGCATCTCAAATTATGTGTGCGTCTGTGATCTGTCATTCACGACGACTATCTTGTAAGGTCATCTTTTGGTCAACCCATACTGATTTTGGAAAGGGCAGTACATGTATTTGAAAGTTTATAAATCTTTGTCAATCCAAGGAGTACCGGTAACTAATCTCATAGACAATTCGGTATGTCTTGAAACCGTTATGTTCAACGGTTACATTCAGCGAAGTCAGTATTGGTCTCTGAGATCCAAGGATAGTTTATTACACATCACAAGCTTTAATTTGTAATTTCACATTCACGTAGAAATCTATATTTTCGTTTGTATGATATTAGTAAGGAACTAAAATATATCTTTATCGTATATGTTGATATAATATGGTAATAAATAGCACCATCGAGCGTATGATTAAATATACCTTCTGTGACATTTGTAACGTGGGTATACGACCGTAAGCGGGGTATGAATAAATCCCTTTATTAGGCTAGTTTATGACATTAGCCTTCCAGTTAGTTGGAGATTATATAGTTTAATTAGAGCAACCATATTTTATATTTTATGGTAACCAATTATTAGGGATTTATGGGTTTATGTGTTATGTAATCCCTTGGAGGCGAATAGCTGAGCTAACAATAAATCATCTGGCTAGATTAAACAGCGAATTATTTCACTTTTCATGATGTCTTGTTTGGGTTTAATAGATTTTTTTTGTACGTGATTATCCAACTAAGATTTATTACATATTCGTATTTACTTCGAATATAATGATTGAAGTATAATTATGTAGTGTTCCAAAACAATGTAATTTTACACCGCCTTATATAAAGCCCAATTCCATTTCATTTCTTAATTATATAAAGGGTTGAGTAGATGAGTGGTATAACTCGAACCCTTTAGATAATGTGTTGCTAACATACAATTCAGCAGCAGTAACTACAGAGTCTCGAAAGATCGCCTGAATGCAAATAAAACAATGTAAGTCTTTAAAAGTTGGATGGCCTGGGGAACGTATTTAATACAAATCAAAAATCTATAGAAGAACTCGTCCTGTATATTGGACGTATTTTAACTTTCAGCTATCAAAATAGCTAAAAATTTTTGTAAGTTGTATTCTAAAGCCATTTTAGTTTACATTCTTTTCCTCAATTCCTGGATTTCTTTTTTCACCATAATTTTGAAATACATTGTTGAGTATTTGAACTTCAGAAAGAAAAACTGAGTTCTTGTTTATATTCGTGACACTACAAAGAGTATATTTTGGCTTCTGGTTTCTTTTGATAAAGGCATTGACAACATCGTAGGTTTGTTAAGACACTACGCTGTGTTCTGTGAAGGACACAATAAACATACATTATGCAAGAGCTAAATCTGCCTATTGCAGGTCTTTGTTTAGGCCTTAAATTTTATCTAAATTATTAATTAGACATTAATTAACTTATGCAGGCCATAATGAGCCCTCGATGTCAACGCTATCCTTTAACTGGATTACAATCCTGTATGCTGCTTAACGCTCATTGATAATTAAATTTAAAAAATTGGATAGTCGAGACAATGCTTTTCATCGTAATGGCGTTAGTAATGATAATCTCGAGGCTTGCTGGGAATTTCAATCGCTTAAATCTCGGTTCACGCAGTGGATCAATTTCACTTAAATTTTCAGCAAATCACCTTCATACTCTTTAGTTTTTAACTATTATGGCGAGGAGTGCCAATTCTTTTTGTTACCTCTCATAACGCATCTTTAAGCACAAGTTTCAACATACGATGAAAGCTTGAACAACCTGCAACTTCTTTTCTTTTTCGTTAACATTCAATGGCTTATCACTCAATGGTTTTTAGTACAAGAACCTACAAACTAGCTCATTTTAATGAATCTTTTTAAGATAACCAATCGGTTTTAAGTATACTGAATAAATTAGGAAATAGATTGTGTAATTCAGTTATTGGGTTAATATTTATAATATCATTTAAGGACTTTCCGAATTTAAAAGACCACGTTATAACCTTACAAACAAGACGTGGATGGTTCTAAACATGCTGGTTGTATTGATTGTGCACAGGTTAAGCACAAGCTTTAGACCAGTAATCTCTGCTGTCAGTTATTGAAAACAAATGCCGGACTATTTTTAAACTCCCTTAGCTTATGCTTGTCAGTCATCCCTATAGTGCCATTTTCTACATAAGATGCGTGCACTGCGAGAATAGGCCCGTGAAAAATTTGTCGACCATAGATATACATTGTTCGTTACGGCCCTGCGCGAGATGTCTTTGTACTGTCGCAGTATAAACTAAAAGAAAGTATTTACTTCTAATATTATTAATAACTTAGTAATAATGTACTTAAAAATCATGTCGAAATATTTTTCAAGTGTTGAGAAACAAGTAACATGGCTTTAAAATTGTCATATTGTTATGCATACCAAAATATTTATAGCGAAGTTCCCGTTGGTGTCCATACAAAGCTCAGACTTCAATGGTATGAAATCAGTTCAGTTCTGTTAAACAATACCATTACGTTAGTTATAAAACTTCTATTCGTGGCTTTCATATCTGGGAACCAAACGACCAAGTCTATCTTCAAGTCCGGTGTGTATAATAACAACATAAAACGACATGTCTTTGGGGTACAATAAAACCAATATGACCGCTTATAATCCAATTATTAGCGCATAGACGTCGATAAAATTATTATCAATCTGAAGATAATTAAAGAACGTTCAGTTTTATGCCCACTGTTTACATAGGGACGCAGTATACGTTATGTTATTTTCTCCAGACTAATTTAAAATGATTCGACAGCCTTGAAACTGTCTGTCATCATGATTGGTTACATACCATGCCAATCAGCGTTGGGTTACGAAGACCCTAATCCTCCTTGAAGATACTCCATCCTTAAAGGAAAACGGCGACATGGAATCGAAAATGGAAATCAGTTTGTGCTTCAGCAGTAAATTAAAGGGCCAATCCCTGTTATATTTTAATGGATAAAACTGCTTAATTTTGTGTTTATAACCCTTAAAATCCTCTACGTTTCGGTCGAGCATCTAACTCAATATGTGATACGTTTTCAAGCAACTTAAACCCGCCAGTCTTCATCTGGAATAGTTGATCTGTGTCCCAAGGTGTATAATGCCGTGTCTGGATAAAATTTACCCTTTGTTGCTAAGTACGTACAGCATATGGATCCTGCTCGGTATACTTCTAGGTAACAACAGCAATTGATTATTATATCACCCAACGAAAGAACTGGCCCGAAATCTTAAAAGGGTTACGTGTCCCGATTAGCAGTTTGGACGTTCATGCCCAAACGACTCAATATTTTGAGATGAAATTTGAAGGCAGGGTAAATACGCCATTCTTCTATATTTTGGTGCTTAAATTCAATATGTACACGGACTTTAAGTCTTGAGACTCTGTTCTACTAACGGAAATGGCCGTGCGCACAGAGTTGCAAAATGTTGGGTTATTTTTACAAAATTAGTATGATCCATAATTTTAGCAGATTCATCTGGTTTTCTTCGGTAAGTGCGACTTTTTACGTGTTTCCAGTGGATGAAGACTATTGTTTGTTAGTTGATCGACATATCATATTATCATATTTATAATACAAGAACATAATTCTTGTTGACCGAATGGTTAGAGCGTGCGCGCTGCATCATAAAGTCTGTCATTGAGTCAACTGGTGTGGTTGGGATTTCCCGGTTGTACAGGGCAAGGAGTAGGTAGGGTCTCCTGTCCAACTCGTAGGTTTTCTCTGGGATCTCCGGTTTCCTCACACTGCTTAAGGCCGCTAAGCGCAAGCGAATTATTGAAATAAAATTGAAACATGTGTTAGTCTCTAAATAACATAGTTTGTGTCGAGTGGACGCCCCCCTCCCCGCTTTTCGGCTGAAACGATGGAATTGGTTGCTCTGCTACAATGGGTCTAAATTTCCAATGATTACAACTGCCATACACTATGTAGGATATGCTCAACGCCGGATTAACCACGGGGCGCCATGGGGCATAGGCCCCATGGCCCCCCACATTAGGGGGCCCCTACAAAAATCTCAGTTGCGCGCCTCGACCATGGTCGTACCGAGGACTCTAACGGCCGGTGAGCTGCTTCAGGTTGACGTACGATTATAAGCTGTAGTTGTTGTTGATATTTGTTGTAGATATAAGCTGAATTTGATGAGATGCACATCATGATGACACGAAATATTCAGATTTCTTGATTAAATCTCGTATTACTATTTGGTACTTACAGTGTTAGACGTTCGTCAAAAATCGAGCCCGGCTTGGTCGTAACGTTAAAGCCTCCATTCATCAAATCATCGTGGGGAATATAATAATCAGAGCGACTTCAAAATTTGAAATTTGGTTTGATGTAGCTCTGCTCACTTACAGTGGCGGATTTAACAGGCTCAATGGGCTTCAGTCCCCTCCTCTGGATTGGTCCACTGAAATAACACCAGAATGCGCTAATTTTGTGGCAGAATTTTATTTTTTTCTGGGGGTGGTGCTTCTAAATGGCTCCGACACAAGTGCCTGGAATGCCAGGAAGTCGCGTTTCCGGCCTCCAATTTCTGAAAATGTGGGGGAGAAGATGCACACCCCACCCCGACCTGCCTTGCGGGGCTTCGCGCCTTCGGCGCTCGCAGTTTAGTCGGCCACAGCTCCGCGGCCGGTGATCAGGGCCCCCACTTATTCCAGGCCCCAGGGCCCCCACCATGGTTATTCCGGCGTTGCTTAGTGTGATTTACTATAACATATAATTGCAAAGCTGACTTACTTTGTAAATTCATAAAGCTAGCATTTTCCATGTCCGATTCTGTATTTATGGCTGATGTAAAAGTAATATAGATTGCATTTCATTGTTCATTTGTTCTCATTGTACTTAGTACGGAAATATGTTAGTGGGATAATGGACGAAACAAGATGGCTTGTCAATTAATAATACGTTATTCATAAAAGACAACCCATCAGTAACGATAATCCTTTTTTTGTGACGTTATATATACGTGACACTCTCGTGTGTCATATGTTTCAATTGATCTTTTGTCTTCGAGTTTTTATTCTGGTGGTTATTGTACGAGTGTCTGGATATAAAAGACAGTATTATAGTTATTAATTGGATGATCCCAGGGGAGATTACTCGTGTTTTACTCTAATGAGACCAGTAACGATCAGCGATAACAACAGATAACACATTTTTTCTGTATTGTTTAACACTTCCATGTGATTGACAGAAAACATAATACCGACTGAGAATAGGATAATGGCCAACAGATTAAAACGTAAATAAAAATCTTATACATTTTTAAAAATATTAACAGTATGAATAAATGTAAAACCGACAGTCATCATTTAATGGTTTACGTTTTAAAAAGCTTTTAATATCATCGCTTGCACAACATTCAAAATATTGCACATATGAAAGCTTTACTTAGTTAATTGAAATATGAAAGCTTCAAACATTTTGAAAAAAAGATTACAAGATCTTTAACAAATGTATTGGTCACGAAATACTCCAAATGGTATATACATTGAAATCGTTTTCCTTTATTTCATTGATACGCTAAACGAACTTTCAGATTAAACCAAATGATTTCATACATTTCAATCAACTGAGTCGTTATCTTCTATATCGGGGAAATAGGTGTCTAAAAATATGTATCATCATAGACATCATAACGCATTACCTTCACAAGAGTAGATTAAAACTGTTTTATGTTGGAGGCTTGATTCTTTAAAAGGATATACGTGGGCGAGATAATATTTATTGGATAAGCGAGCAAAGCCAATATACCTTATAAAATCTCAGAACCTGAACGTCAACGACAAAATTTCTCCGATTGCTGTTTAGATTTTGGTTATTTTAGAATACACAGGTTTTGAATTTGAGTTAGTATTTAGTTCGTGGCTGCTCTGTCAGACTTCTTGTGCTGCGGAACCAGACCAGAAAAGTTCATCCCATTACCTGTCAATTCTTGTATTTATTTTTCAGGTGCGGCTTGCTGATGTCAGCTATGTATCAAGATTTATCTCTACTCATGGTAGTTGTTGTAGCTATATTCACAGTCCAAATAGTTTCAGCAGATGCCAACTCTATATTTAAGGTAAGATATTTTAATATCAGTAGATGCGAACTCTATATGCAAAGTAAGATATTTTACTATCATTAGATAAGAAGTCTATATGTAAGGTAAGATATTTTCATATCAATAGACAGTAGATAATAAATCTATATAACAGTGGCCCAGGGGCCTATTTCACAAAATTTTAACTAAGATAAGATCTGAATTTTAGTTATTTGATTGGACAATATTAGATTGATTTTAGTTCTTAGCCAATCGAAATTGAAGTATCTACTAAAATTTTGATTTTATCTTTAGTTAAAATTTTGTGAAACAAGGTTCAATTCTCTTTTTTAAGGTAAGATATTTTAATATCAGCTGCTGAGAACTCTATATGTAAAGGTGCCAAATCGCCATTCCTTGGCACCTAGAAATTTACACGAAAGGGTCGCAACGCATATAATAATGTATAATGAATGTATATAAACTGATTTACATTCAATTTTTTGTGTTTTTACTGTACAGTGTAATTTTTAATCTGTTATGTTCGCCGAAATACGCCCAGAGTTAAAATTGAATGACAGCCTAAGCATCTGGTTATTTAGTCAAAACCTGTATGGGGTATGTTTAGCATCGTTTATCATGTCGCCTCATGAACTCATTTTAAAATTTGATTTTGTCTTAAATATTGGATATTAGAAGCCCATCGTTTCACTGTAAGATAACAAAATCAATGTTGATTTAAAAATTGACCAGTAAGTTGTGTTTGCAGTTGTCGTTGTGGTAAGATATTTTAATACGTTTAAGGTAAGATATTTTAATATCATCAGCTGAGGACTATATTTAAAGCCCCAATAACACTCTTGTTGTAACTGAATAATATGTCCCAATCTTCATCCTGGTCAACAAATCGTATTATTTTAGAATATGCCAATTAAATATTGATATAAATTTCATCTTAACAAACATATTTTAAAAAATTGGAAAAATTCAACCAATTGATTTGAAAAGTCTAACGTAAACCTTTTCAAATGTGACTTGGATTTTAAAATATTTTCGAACCCTCTGGACAAGTAAAATAGGTTGTAATGGATAATGTACACAACAGGTAGGACACTTAAACATCTAGTACTTAGAATAAGGGTATTACATGTATTTATTTTCTGGAGTTACCAAGCCAACAAGAATGATATTGTCCCTTTAAGGAAAGATATCGGCAAATCTGGCTCTATATTTAAGAGATATATTTCAATCAAATTACTTTAATAATTTGAGCTACGTTATGAATGTTTGGAGCTTTGTTAAGAAATAGACTAAATAGTTCCGAATGTCAAGTATCAGTGTCACCATAATAAACGAAGTTTTGATTTGCATTTCCTCAATCGGCAGTCTCCGTGAATGACATCCATACATTTAAGTTAATTTAACGAAGATATGACAGTCTTTGTCTATTCCACGTAATAGTTTAGTCATCCGATGATCTAGAGAGTTTATTATAGTTTTGTCATGTCAATAAATGTCTAAATATTATTTTTCTAACATTTGAAGCCGGAAAAATACCTGCAATGGGCAGATTTAGCTCTTGCATAATGTACCTATAGTAAGCCTATATGGAGATAATAAATCCAGCATAGAAGACGAACTTGGTTTAGAGTAAAATTTAATATTTCCACATGTGGACATAACAGCATATCAACTGTATTTGTTACGGTTGTTACATATTTTGCATAAATACAACCAACGCATATGTGATGATTTACAGCTGACGTCCCTGTCTCAATTTTACCAAAACAAATGTGTTTTGATTTCGGACGTCAGAATATGTCTCGTTTCGTACTTACTAAAATTAAGAATATTTCTTTGGCGAATTGATTGTTCGTTTTCAGTTTACTACTCACAATTATATTATATGTATTTTTTTTTCTTTTTTTGTTTGTAAATTTGCAGGATGACAATACGGCCGAGAAAAGATTTGTAGCATTAGATGATGATGATAGTAGTAATGAAATGCCTTATAATCAACAATATTGGTACTATCCCCACACATCACATAACTTTCTACAGACCCTTCTCAGATATCTGGCAATTAATGAGCAGTCGTATCGTAACACAGTAAAAAGACAAAGAACGTTTGGTTTTATGGGGAGTCGGGGTAAACGGGGAGATGTCGAAGATATCAATGAATATCTTAGGCAACTACGTGAAGCGGTGGAAAGAAGACGGTATGGACCATTGACACAACGCTCAATGTTTGATAGCCAAAAGGGTGGGTATATTCAGATATCAGTTGCTCTGAAAGGCAATGACTACATAAGTAAGAAAGAAATATGTTACTGACTCAAAAAGTGGTATAGGATGTTCCATAAAGAGCAAATGCCCCTCACCCCTTTTGTGTGTTAAAAAAGAGCGAAGCAACGGGTGAATGACAATCCTGCGGCTAAAAACCATCTACAACAAAGTTAAAGGCACAATGCTTTCAGTACAATCGTACAACAAAACTTAAATGAGAAATTGTGTTTTTTGCGCTGTTTCCTTAGTAGTTCATTGCAAATGTTTATAATCTGTCTTATGATGGTGCCATTTGACATA
This sequence comes from Patella caerulea, assembly GCA_036850965.1. Taxonomy (NCBI): domain Eukaryota; kingdom Metazoa; phylum Mollusca; class Gastropoda; family Patellidae; genus Patella; species Patella caerulea. Next base: position 58,198,715 of record JAZGQO010000007.1, read on the forward strand.
ATAATTTCTGATCTAATGTTCAAAAACGGATCAGATATATCACTAAACAGCAGATGCAGAATTGTGCTTACTGGGCCACTCTTGATATGAAGCTCGCGTGATGTTGGAGAAATTATATTATCTAGTTAAGTTTGTGTAGACCAGACCGGATGGGGGATCACGGTAGCTAAGTGGGTAAGGCGCTGATCGCAAGTCTTGAGGTCGGGTGTTCGTTCCCTGCATGACCGAGAAAGTCCATCCAAATTTTCCGGTGTGGTCTCCCCTTTTCATAGATGCAGGAGGACAACTGTCAAGTCGTTCGGAGTGTGCTAGCCGAGGTTCCGTCTACGTAAAAGATCCTTTGGCAGTTGGAATTCGATATAAGAGTAGGCCGTAGCGCCGCTGCAGGGACAAAATTTCACTCGTTAGCACACTGTATGGCGTATGCCTGTCTTCATTAGCCTAGATTTTGGAGCAAGTAGGACTTTGTTAAATCCCATTTCATTTCATTTCATTTAACCAGACCAGATGGAACGCCGTAGTTTCATATATAGTAAATTATTTTCGCCATGCCTGTTGGTAAATGAATTTAACTGTATATTGAGCTTCGCCCAGTTTCAACCCAATATATCATAATTAAAATTACACATTTATATTTCAGATGACCTGTTAAAGATTAAACGACAGCCACACCGTGGCTTTCACGGCATGCGGGGATAAATGGTAAGTTGTTAAACATTGGAAACCGTCAACCTGTTAAGTTGACAATCGATACATCTAAAGCTTAAAGGGATAGATGTTGGATATAAATTGTTGGGGACCAGTGTCATATTGTATATAATAATTACATAATATCTGATCACATACGAAAACTATTCAGTCCCGAATGGCATACCATGCGTGGAAATGGCAATTAACTTCAAATATTGACAACGTTCACAGACCCACCGTACGTTGAAAACTAGGATGTTCTGGGTGGCCGAGACTATGGATTGAGTAGTTAAAAAATGATTGGATTTGAGTTGATTTCTCCAAAAGGTGCCAATCTCAATCCCTTGGAATGTAATTCAAGGTCACTTTCGAAACATCTTTTTAATGCGAGTCTCCTTTTTTCCAAAGGGCGTAAACCCCCGTGACATAAATATGTAAATAACACCCTATAGTGCCTTCCATTATGGTGTCTCTGATTGCAAATAACTATCTATCTACCCTTTACTGAAATTTACATCTATGTCTATTTTCAGGTACCTGTAACAGGTCATCAAATAGTGGGTCCAACTAAACAGACAATATAAACTATCTCATGCACCGAACGATAACAGATCTTAACATTCCTGTCATATGTGTAAATTATTCTTCAATATACAGACAAGTGCTAACCTTTTTGTTTTGTTATGGTATCATTCTTACCTTTTGTTAAATTTCGCCAACAATAATTGACAGCTGTGTGTGACCTTCCTAAAGAAAATGGAAGCATACACAGTCTCCTTTATAACACCCCTCGTGAGCACGATTGAAGAAGTTTCAAATTAAGTCTCATAGCAGAAGTAAATTTTCGTTTATCTGTTGGCTTTACGGAATTATTTTACAGTCAGTCTTTGGGTGCGGTAATGGCGACGAGAGGCGAATCAAAAATGTCTTGGATTTTATGAACATGGGCGAATTTATTACTTAGTTTTGCTTTATCAAATTTTGGCTAGTGAAAGCCGTCACCAGCGCATCAGACTATAAACTCAAGATATGACTATACACACAGTTGACACCGATACCAAAGATATATTTTTACTTGCACAGCTCGGCGTTAGACTCTTTCTCACCACTAGATTAGACGAGAATTGAAAAGCGCCATGCAGAAAATGGTGTCGATTTTTGCAACTTATAGTACGAAAATATGTTATAGGGTGGGGAGGAAATTTTAATTTAATTGTTTTATTTTTTTCTGTTGGTTTTTTTGTGGTTCTTTGGCTAGTAAAGAAGAACTTTTGTTGTTGATCAAGTTTTCAATGTACATTTGTTTTGTTTTTTAAAACCATAATCCCATTTTATAATCCAATCTAATTCATGTTGACATAAAAAATTCCACCTTTTAGTTTTTTATGTATTGTGTTAATCAACTGTTGATAGATGTAAAGACAAATTATGTAAAGAAATGCCCTTTAGTTGCCGTGTCGGTAAACAGATAAGTTCTGAAAGACCGTATAACATAAATTAACAAGAACCCCGCAGAACAAAAGAACGTACAAGACAACAGCGGTAGTATAAGTCCCGGGGCCCTGATTCTCGAAATCTCAACTAAAGATAAAATCCAAATTTTAGTAGATACTCCAATTTTGATTGGACATACACTAAAATCAATATACTATTATCAAATCAAATTACTAAAATTTGGATTTTATCTCAGTTAAAATTTCGTGATACAGACCCAAGGTCAGTAGCAAACTTTATCCGAAACGTAATCAGAAACTGTAGATCCCCAAAATTGTCAGTCAGGATTCGATGTTCTAGGATTGAATTGATTAATTCGGAGAGGGGGTGGGGGGTAAATGAAAACCATTCGAAATTTCATACTTAATAGTCATATGTTGTGGAGGAGCACTTATCGCAACTTTCAGATCCATCAATTCACCAACTGTTGAGTTCGTGTTTCAGATGTTTCCAAATACCAAAAAGTAAGAGAGAAAGATGTGGTGGATAAAATGGATTTTTGGTATTTAATTTATCAAATATGTCAAATGTACTGGGTATTAAGTTGTTAATCCAATTCATTTTCTTCTAAGCAACTACTGGTGGTATAATGATGCCAAAGGATTTTATGAATTCATATTGTAAAATTCGAATGTGGGACAGACTGCAAGTATGACACACAATCATTGCAATCTGTATATCAAAACCCTATCCACATGCGAACAAAACAGTGGCAATCAAAGTGTTGTGCAGAAAGAAACGGATTAACCAAATTTCAATGTACTGTATATCTTTGGTTTTAGAAATAAAATTTCAATTAAATACAATGCATTCTCGTTATAAGGTATATAACCTACTGACTGGCAAAAGGTCTTAGCACGCCCAAGCATTATTTGTCAGCGATATTCTATCATCGCGCACTCTACAGTGCTACGATGCTAACGGAAGATGTTTTTAGTTTTTGTTTAACTAATTGCACCGGTAACAGTTGTGCCGGATTTACCTTGAGATTTGGCAGGCATATGGCCGTAAAGATCTCAGACCAAGATGTTTGATATTTTGGACAATGGCATAAACACGCTAGTCTAAAACAACCGTCATTAGCATTGACGTAGTTAAATTGGTTTAATTTTGTCTTTCATATTCTTTGCGTCGTTTGGGTGGGTGATTGGGGTGTCTCAACAGCATAGGCGTACGAGCCCCCCCCCCCCCATTTTGGGCACCAAATGCTGGGACAATTTGGGCACACAATTGTACTTTGTAAAGTTGTATCAAAAAATATTGTGCTCTTGAATGGTTTGCTTTCGACGCTTCTGGTAATCGACTGAATGTGACTTTTATTTCTCTGATTTATTTTTCAATTAGGGCTGCAACGGTCAACCTGTACGTGATTCACTGGGACGATTTCATGCAACGATGGGGCGGGGTTTAAGGCAGTTCCCTGAAAATTTTTGAAAACTACATCGCCGTAGAGGAGATTAAGAGCAGTTCCATGTGGGTTTAGATAGAAGTTGGAACGGCTGATTTCGTTGTCCATATCCGTGGATAAACAAATGGAATTGGGTTTGCAGTATATAAGTCAAGATAGCTTAAATCCATTGCAGTATATAAGTCAACATAGCTTAAACAAAATAACAGTTTCTGAAAAAATTGTGATCGATGCCCGAAAAATCTATTATAGCAAATATCGGACGAAACCTGAGACGCCCGGTTTCTGGCATAGGCATCATAGCCATAAGAATGGACTGGCAGTCTATGCCCTAATATGTAACCAGTATTCAGAAATGAAAAGGGTGTTCTTCATGCTTTAAGAAATAATATCTGAGTTGCCGACTAAAAGGCAAAATAATGTTATCCCCCAAAATATTATATTAATTTAACTCTCTGCCCGAGAGATCGTTTAAATTTTCCTAAGTATGTTACGTGCCAATGAGAGTATCCATCTGTCATTCTGAGATTCGCAATTCGTCTCGACGAATCAAAAAAAGGGTTTCACCAACGCTACGTCATTGGCCTCATTTCATGTCACTTCCGGCCCGACGAAGCTAAGAATCGCCAAGTGATATAGCATTCAGGTTTGATTTGCAAAATGGCAAATTTAATTACATTAAAAGCTGCATAAGATTCAAATAATGTCTCGTTGGAAATAAAAATGACAGGTTGTGTTAGAATTACTGTGTATTGGGAGGTGATAGGAGACGAAATGTATTCAACGAGTCAAAACAATATGACGGGTGACACACTTGATGTTAATGTTATTGTAGTATATAGTCGTGCAGTAGTAAGAAGTTGTATTTTAATCCCTTCAAGTGCCTGTGGCTTTGAACTTTTCAGCCAGCCTTCCAGGGGCGGATCCAGGAATTTTTGCAGTAGGGGGTTCGCCAGGTTGCTGTTAAGGAAATCTGCCACCAACCTCCCATAATTAAATACATGTAGATTGAGCTTTTAAAAAAAAATCACTTTTATAATGATGTGCGATCACATTGTGATTTAATTTCATTGATGCAAGGCATTATTCTTTGTGAAGCTGAGTCGGGTGGGGTTTACGATCCCTACACCAACGACGTCTTGCCTGAATGTGATAATCTCTCAAACAAGGGATCACGCGAGGACGTCGGGCGCGAAGGTGACCCCTATGCAGTCGATTCCGAATCGTCTGGCCACTCACTCTCACACCAGTGTCTGTTTGAAGACGAGCGCTGATCTGATTTGCTGTGATGACACGATTTCTCAAGGCCAAGGTACGGATAAATCGAGCCTGGGCTTGAGTTGTCGCCCTTGGTCGACCTGAGCGTGGTCTGTCCTGTACAGATTGTGTATCACGGTATCTGGACCATAGCCTGCTTATGACAGACTGAGAAACATTCATCGTCCGCGCCACAACCGCCTGTGTTGTGTCGATCTGTAGCATGCCAAGGGCACGTAACCTTTCATTTTGGGTAAGCCGACGCATATCAAAATTTGTTTTCTGGTCACTAAAACAATTAAACTGATGTTTCCACCCTGGAATTCAATGCCACAATGACTGTAACATTCAAAGTCAGAGTAGTGCAAATCTTGGGTTGGACCCCCATGATGATCCCAAGCATCACCTGCATTCCATGCGGTAGCTATTGGTGCGTTTGGGCGTCACATGTAACTGGAAATGTTCCTTCTGTTAGGTTCTATAGTGACTTTTTTCGTAGTCATTTGCATATTTTAGTATTATGCCCCCAAAATCAAATATCCCCTACTTTTGAATAGTATATACATAGATTGAAATGTTGACAACACTCAGACCCTCCGTACGCTGAAAACTAGGGGGCTCTGGGTAACTGAGACCATCTGCTTCGATAATTTCTGCATGGGCTTTTTTTTTATAAAAAATTGAACACAACAAATATCAGAATTTGTGTGTTTTGTATACATTTTAATATTGAAGGACTTTTAATATTGAATAATGCTATTGGACGAAACAATAACAACATTTTATGAAAATTAGATAATAATTCACAATATTATGATAGTTTTGACCTCGATAAAGAGTTTAACACCAGGGAATAGAGCTAGTGTCGTCCCATCGGGGCCAATCACCCAAAATTGGAAAATTTACATGGGTTGAGATTACGGAAACACTAGAGTGACACTAAGGTTGGATTCAATCGATAATTAAAATCCAAGACAGTGTTACAAAATTTGTTGTGAGTCAGTGCTAAGTTTAGAGATAAAGAATATAGTAAAAAAAATAACAAGAAAGTTTCATATGCTTGTCTCAGATGCATTACATAATTCTCCACTAAATATGTACGCTTACGGCTGGTCCCCGGATCCATTCACTTGATTTGATATTTTCCGCAGGTTAATCTTATAGGTTTTTGCTTTTCGTGTAGTGCGGTCCTCCTGTACTTACTATTAGAAAATGACCATGAGCTTGAATTTTCAAATTTAATATATTTTCGAAAGTGTGACCTTTTTTTCTGACCTGAACATCAGACTAAGGTGTTCAGATTAACTCGTTTACGGGAACGAGCCCTAAAATTTTGTTCTGACATTCGATTTAAGTTTTACATAATTTTCTGTGTTTTCCTGGGTTAGGTAGCCACGTGGTCGTGTGTTGTTTTTTCGTCAATGATAATTCTCACTCGACAAACTTCGGCAGATTCCGTAACCTCCGGAACCTACATCTGCTCGGCTGTATGACGAATTCCGCCATATTGGAACTACTTTAAAGGTCCCGTATGAAACATGGCTGCGTCCATACCGAACACAAATTGGCGATCTATTTGCCTATCGACCTATTCGACCAATCCAGCTGTAAGATAATAACGAAATTACACTTCTATTCTGAGCTAAAGGAATGGATAAAAAAATAATATATTCTACTTCAATTTTGATAGACATAACGTTGGATTTTATTGGTTGATAAATAGATGAGTTAAGGCGACTGTTGTCTTTTTTCTAAATAGGTTTCCAACGAACAGGTCGCAGCTCGATCGGTCGAATAGGTCGCTAGCCGAATAGGTTCTCAATTTGTGTAATAACGTCAAGTTTTCCTGTTAAAGTAAACTGGTAGCCACATCGCAAATGTATGGGCGTAGGTAATATCACTTACCAAACTGATCCCGCAGTGAATATTCGCTTGGCCGCTACAATCACTGATAAGCATGACATCGACGGGGCTTAATAAGTACGGCATATTAACTTTTTTAGTCCGACAAATTAAATTCTCAAACATTTTTTTGAGGTAACAGAAAAATAAATAAAGACGTTTGAAGTAATTGAAGTTAAAAAATATTTCCTATTAAGTGTAAATGGGTATTAAAATGAGTAAAATGCGTCATTTTGCCCGAAGCTGTAGGTGTTAAGTAAACATTGCACGAGCCGTTGAGCCAATGACTGCAGTCAACGCACGTGCTATGGACACTCATCTGTTACAGAGTTAATTCCTAAGTAATTCTCTGTGAAACAGATTGATCACTTACAGCCGAGACTAGATGTAGTTTACGGAATCTGTCGAGATTTGCCGGGTATGATGATTCTCTTTTTCACCAAGTCAACTCCATCTAGCCCTCGAACGAGTTATAAATCATCTTAATTCAAGGAAATGGAACTTCTCGGTGACACCGTGGAATTTTTGGTATGTTTTTTATTAAATTAGAGATCTTGGTTTATTAAATTTACCAAATGAATTAACTGGTAATCCTATGTTTAACCTGTCGCCTACAACTTCATTTGATCACTTTGATATAAACTTAGCCAAACCCCAACTTCATGACATATAAGATCGATTAAAAAGGAAAGCTAACTATATTTATTTGTTAGGAGGTATAAATACAAATCAGTAAATGCTTGCGGCTCCCCAGAAGAATTGGAGCGTAAGGGTCAAAATAAGCAACAATATCGTACCGGGCGGTATTTAAATCAAATAACAACTCTTTAACGATATTAGCGAGATTTAGTTTGTCTGGATGATTTCCTTAATAAAACTACAAAATACTACTTGAACATTCAAAGACAAAATCTTTAGCTAATCACTTATTTCTATATTTAAAAGATAGGTTGCCAAGCAACGAAACATACGCCCATGGCACCTTAATCGCCCGGTTGGCGACAAGGGTTGTCACATAATTATTCGTTTGAAGGTAATGGAGGGCATTTATAGACAATTCACAATTTTCGTAGTTTGAGGGTTCACAAGGTTTTACAAACTGAATCAAGGGCATTAATTTAAATAATGCATATAAATTTCATACAGATCCGGTGATAAATTCTATACGTTCATAATGTTCAACAGGGTTAAACAAGGTCTATAACTATAGAAGTAACCGATGGAAATAGCTGAAATCCAATGGGCTTTTCCGTTTCACTAATTTAATTGATGCATGTACATTTCATATTGATGGGATAATAACTTTTGACGTTCGAACGTTCACACGGTTCAAGTAAAACAGGGTCATAATTCTAGAAGTAATTAACTGAAAGTACTGAAATATAAAAGGCTATATACTCTGTTTCACTAATTTAAATGCATACTCCTCGCAGTGCTCCGTTTGATTAGAGGTAATCCCACTACTCACTGCTGTAATGAGTGGGTATTGTTGTTTTAATTTTGATTGGTCAGTAGTCCGACTAACAACCAATGACTAGCTGCTTTACAAAAGCTTTACATTTAAAACGGCAATTTCATATTTTTTAGTTAACTTAGCCCTAAAATAGATTGTATCTATAAACAGTCCTAACTTGTTAACGAATAATCCTATTATCCCATAATTCACTATTGCCAGTTGAGAAAATGGCAAAAATATCATTTTCAACTTCAAATTCAAACGTTTGAAGATCGCCATTGCATGGAGGGGAATGGGAAAACAAGGGAGGTAATTCAAGTAATTGTGTTATTGTTTTCTGTGGCAGGGATTTTTATGCCTGTGAAATATTTCCCATGATCGTATAATAGTGAGTTGACAATCTTTTGAGCAAAAGACATAGAAATAATTATGTTTTGACTTTCTTAGAAAATATGAAATTTCCGCTTTAGAACAAGTGCCAATATTGGACCAAATATGTTTACATAACGTTACGTCATGGCTCACGATTTTGTTATGCCCAATGGCAATTAACCCGCGCATAGCAGAATACTGCAGCAAAACTAATTGCGTCACAAACGAGGCTATCAAGTCGAATGATATGCAAACAATACTGTTTGAAAACGAACATACTTTCACCGTTTTTAATACCTTTAATCACTGTCCAAAGTTTTAGGGAAGACACAGATTAAACGTAGGACTGTCATGTTGGTTGAACGAGAAGAATAGAAACACTTCCTCAAGAGTTCAAGAATCAGAAGTCAATCCAGCAATGGGCAGATGGGGATTTCTCTGGCCATTGCTTCAGGAATACGATTTACAGTGTAGATGGTGTATATACATATCGCACAGATCGGATGATCAATTTTGTCGTAAAAGCGTTCACAAGTGGATAAAGGATCATAACTTACTGAAATTCGGTAGGCTTCATCGTTTCACTAATTCAAATGATGCAATTAAATTTTAACACTGATAGGTTAACTTTTGTCGTTATGGCGTTCACAATGTGTAACAAATAGAAACAAGGGCCATAAAAGGCTTCAGCATCCCACTAATGTAAACAATATAATATATTAATTTCAAAACAATCAGCTGATAAATGTAGTGTATTATATAATGCTCACAAGAAATTATGGACGACGGACGGACCGACGGCAATATGCGACCACATTTCCATGTGGGCTTATAAAAATGTAATGAAAGTAACAATTTTTCTGCACTAACCCAGCTAATGAAGATGGCCATTTGTTCTGACATTCGATTTAAGTTTTACATAATTTTCTGTGTTTTCCTGGGTTAGGTAGCCACGTGGTCGTGTGTTGTTTTCGTCAATGATAATTCTCACTCGACAAACTTCGGCAGATTCCGTAACCTCCGGAACCTACATCTGCTCGGCTGTATGACGAATTCCGCCATATTGGAACTACTTTAAAGGTCCCGTATGAAACATGGCTGCGTCCATACTGAACACAAATTGGCGATCTATTTGGCTAGCGACCTATTCGACCAATCCAGCTGTAAGATAATAACGAAATTACACTTCTATTCTGGGCTAAAGGAATGGATAAAAAATAATATATTCTACTTCAATTTTGATAGACATAACGTTGGATTTTATTGGTTGATAAATAGATGAGTTAAGGCGACTGTTGTCTTTATTCTAAATAGGTTTCCAACGAACAGGTCGCAGCTCGATCGGTCGAATAGGTCGCTAGCCGAATAGGTTCTCAATTTGTGTAATAACGTCAAGTTTTCCTGTTAAAGTAAACTGGTAGCCACATCGCAAATGTATGGGCGTAGGTAATATCACTTACCAAACTGATCCCGCAGTGAATATTCGCTTGGCCGCTACAATCACTGATAAGCATGACATCGACGGGGCTTAATAAGTACGGCATATTAACTTTTTTAGTCCGACAAATTAAATTCTCAAACATTTTTTTGAGGTAACAGAAAAATAAATAAAGACGTTTGAAGTAATTGAAGTTAAAAAATATTTCCTATTAAGTGTAAATGGGTATTAAAATGAGTAAAATGCGTCATTTTGCCCGAAGCTGTAGGTGTTAAGTAAACATTGCACGAGCCGTTGAGCCAATGACTGCAGTCAACGCACGTGCTATGGACACTCATCTGTTACAGAGTTAATTCCTAAGTAATTCTCTGTGAAACAGATTGATCACTTACAGCCGAGACTAGATGTAGTTTACGGAATCTGTCGAGATTTGCCGGGTATGATGATTCTCTTTTTCACCAAGTCAACTCCATCTAGCCCTCGAACGAGTTATTAATCATCTTAATTCAAGGAAATGGAACTTCTCGGTGACACCGTGGAATTTATGGTATGTTTTTATTAGAATTACAGATCTTGGTTTATTAAATTTACCAAATGAATTAACTTGTAATCCTATGTTTAACCTGTCGCCTACAACTTCATTTGATCACTTTGATATAAACTTAGCCAAACCCCAACTTCATGACATATAAGATTGATTAAAAAGGAAAGCTAACTATATTTATTTGTTAGGAGGTATAAATACAAATCAGTAAATGCTTGCGGCTCCCCAGAAGAATTGGAGCGTAAGGGTCAAAATAAGCAACAATATCGTACCGGGCGGTATTTAAATCAAATAACAACTCTTTAACGATATTAGCGAGATTTAGTTTGTCTGGATGATTTCCTTAATAAAACTACAAAATACTACTTGAACATTCAAAGACAAAATCTTTAGCTAATCACTTATTTCTATATTTAAAAGATAGGTTGCCAAGCAACGAAACATACGCCCATGGCACCTTAATCGCCCGGTTGGCGACAAGGGTTGTCACATAATTATTCGTTTGAAGGTAATGGAGGGCATTTATAGACAATTCACAATTTTCGTAGTTTGAGGGTTCACAAGGTTTTACAAACTGAATCAAGGGCATTAATTTAAATAATGCATATAAATTTCATACAGATCCGGTGATAAATTCTATACGTTCATAATGTTCAACAGGGTTAAACAAGGTCTATAACTATAGAAGTAACCGATGGAAATAGCTGAAATCCAATGGGCTTTTCCGTTTCACTAATTTAATTGATGCATGTACATTTCATATTGATGGGATAATAACTTTTGACGTTCGAACGTTCACACGGTTCAAGTAAAACAGGGTCATAATTCTAGAAGTAATTAACTGAAAGTACTGAAATATAAAAGGCTATATACTCTGTTTCACTAATTTAAATGCATACTCCTCGCAGTGCTCCGTTTGATTAGAGGTAATCCCACTACTCACTGCTGTAATGAGTGGGTATTGTTGTTTTAATTTTGATTGGTCAGTAGTCCGACTAACAACCAATGACTAGCTGCTTTACAAAAGCTTTACATTTAAAACGGCAATTTCATATTTTTTAGTTAACTTAGCCCTAAAATAGATTGTATCTATAAACAGTCCTAACTTGTTAACGAATAATCCTATTATCCCATAATTCACTATTGCCAGTTGAGAAAATGGCAAAAATATCATTTTCAACTTCAAATTCAAACGTTTGAAGATCGCCATTGCATGGAGGGGAATGGGAAAACAAGGGAGGTAATTCAAGTAATTGTGTTATTGTTTTCTGTGGCAGGGATTTTTATGCCTGTGAAATATTTCCCATGATCGTATAATAGTGAGTTGACAATCTTTTGAGCAAAAGACATAGAAATAATTATGTTTTGACTTTCTTAGAAAATATGAAATTTCCGCTTTAGAACAAGTGCCAATATTGGACCAAATATGTTTACATAACGTTACGTCATGGCTCACGATTTTGTTATGCCCAATGGCAATTAACCCGCGCATAGCAGAATACTGCAGCAAAACTAATTGCGTCACAAACGAGGCTATCAAGTCGAATGATATGCAAACAATACTGTTTAAAACGAACATACTTTCACCGTTTTTAATACCTTTAATCACTGTCCAAAGTTTTAGGGAAGACACAGATTAAACGTAGGACTGTCATGCTGGTTGAACGAGAAGAATAGAAACACTTCCTCAAGAGTTCAAGAATCAGAAGTCAATCCATCAATGGGCAGAGGGGGATTTCTCTGGCCATTGCTTCAGGAATACGATTTACAATGTAGATGGTGTATATACATTACGTACAGATCGGATGATCAATTTTGTCGTAAAAGCGTTCACAAGTGGATAAAGGACCATAACTTACTGAAATTCGGTAGGCTTCATCGTTTCACTAATTCAAATGATGCAATTAAATTTTAACACTGATAGGTTAACTTTTGTCGTTATGGCGTTCACAATGTGTAACAAATAGAAACAAGGGCCATAAAAGGCTTCAGCATCCCACTAATGTAAACAATATAATATATTAATTTCAAAACAATCAGCTGATAAATGTAGTGTATTATATAATGCGCACAAGAAATTATGGACGACGGACGGACCGACGGCAATATGCGACCACATTTCCATGTGGGCTTATAAAAATGTAATGAAAGTAACAATTTTTCTGCACTAACTCAGCTAATGAAGATGGCCAGAACCCATGCACTGTGGAAATTTTGCCGAAAGAACTGCATCAGGCTTGTCAAATTCAAACTATCAAGGGTTCTTTTACGTGCACCCCAACAAGTTTAGAAAGATACTGGGGTTAATCTTGTGTCGAAAAGAGCTAGGTAATTTCGGGTCTAACATGGTACAGTTTTATTTCCATTATTAGCTTGCGCGCAGGGTCTTCAGCAGTAACCAGGCAAACAACCCTACTTCTTGTAACAATGAAACATTCGCCAACAGCACTATACAAATCGTCTGGTCAGACGACAAGGCTCGTCGCATATTTTTATTTTGTAGGTAATTGTGGCATTTAAAAGACATTGATATCAATTTAATACAGATTGGATGATAACTTTTGTCGTTTGAAAGTTCACAAAATTATACAAAGTGGGAAAAGGTTGAAATTGGACAGGCTTCTTGGTAACAAAGATCCAGCCTCGTGGGTTTTCAGGTGCGGATCAGGAGGGGGGGGGGGGGCAAACCCCACCCTGCTCAGCTACATAAAAAAAATTAATGCCTTGCATCAATGAAATTAAATCACAACGTGGCAATCTCAACATTATGTTGACGCCATGCTTCGTCCTGTGTTGCTTCCATTGCTGGCTCAACATGGGGTCCATCGACAGATGGTTTTCCAGCATGGCAACGCCCGACCCCACAATGCCAGGTTGACGAGACTTTCTGAGCAATCATTATGTCGGTGTTATAGATTGACCTATGTCTCCCGACATGAACGCGATCGAACACTTTTGGGATGAACTTGGATGCCGGGTTCGAACTCAAGTTGTGTAACTACGAACACTGTTGCCGAGTTGGTAAAAGCATTCCAAAAGACTGACAAACAATTCCACAGCTGACCCTCTGCTTTGTTTCATGGCCCTGTGGCGTTTCTGTTTTGTACATTTGCAATCTTTGGGTTATAAACATACATGTCAAGTTTCATCAAAATCGGTTCAAAGTTGTGACCTCTATAGGGTCCACAACCTTGATATAACATTTTCACACTATTCGCGTACCAACGGCGGCCATTTTGTCTGTCAATTTTGGTCCGATTCTCACGAAATTCGAACAAAACCTCCATAACTATGTAATGGTGATATAATCAAACGTTTTTTTTTTTAAATTGGATAACAATTTTGACCTCCAGAGGGACCACAAGCTATAAAGGGCGATTTTTCGGACAATCAGGGGCCATAATTCAGGTATTTTGGATCCGATTGGCGCAAATATCGAAAGGAACCAAGATCTTTGTCTTATAAACATGCATTTCAAGTTTCATCCAAATCGGTTCAAAAATGTGACCTCTACACAAGCTAAAAACGAGATTTTTCGGACATTCAGGGGCCATAACCCACGAAGTTACAGTCAGATACATGCCAATATTGAAAGGTACTGAGATCTTCGGGTGATAAACAGGCGCGGATCCAGAATTTTTTGCGGTAATGTGGTAAATTAGGTTCAAATTGCATGTCTAAATCGCCAATAAAATCGCATAAAAAACTTTCAAGTCTGAGCAGGGGGGGGTTTCTGGATCCGCGTCTGATAAACCTATATTTTAAGTTTTATTGAAATCGGATAAAAATTGTGACCTACAGACTGTTCACAAACAATTGTGGGCGGACGGCCGTCCACATGAAAATGTGGGCGTATCAAAAAATTCCATTTCTCACGTGTAACAGGTAGTTTGGTTTGTTCATGTGGTTATCTATAATCTTTGGCCAAGTCAAATAAGAGTTGCGCCTCTTTCCATAAACTGAACTTACAGTAATGATACATAGTTTGAAACCAACAATCCTCCCCTTTCCTTTCCCCTGGGCAGTAGAATATGTCTGCAGCAGATTTTCTCTTATAGAACAAGGTCTCATAAGATCAAAAGGTGCCTCAACATTATGCTTGATAAAATTCTGTCGGCTGGGAGTCCTCTTGAACAAATCTTTGAAATTCATAAACAGTAATTACATCTGCAACACATTCAATATTTGGGAATGAAAGACATTTTTTTTTTTTTTTTTTTTTTTTTTTTTTTTTAAATCTTACATAGAAAATGTTTTGTATTTTTTTTTGTTACATGAATCATAAATGAAATTTACATATACAAAGTAGCACTGAAGATGAGAATAGTACAAATTAAATATAAATTAAATAAATGCTAGCATTAGAAGCCATCACTAGGTACTCTGACATCATCGATTTTCAGGATCATACGCACTAATTGCGTAGCTAGTAAAAGTTGCTGTTTTTTCGCCATCAGTGTCTCGATAACCTGTTGTTCTTTCATGTCTGAAACGATAATAATAGTCTTATTTTGAATCGATCAACCACATAATTCTAGGGATACAGATCATAACAAAGAAATACATACCTGTCAGAAAGTATAATCAATAATATTTCAACAATATCGTGGAAAATTGGTGTACAAGAACAAACAGTGACGCAACAAATATTAGTTAGTATAAATACTCAAATAAGTATAATCTTCTACACGTATGAATTTCTTATTAAAGATATATTCGTTAAAGGTTTAATAAAGAATTGGCCATTCTTGTTTTAATAGTTAATGTAAAATGAATAATTTGAAATTTTCATCCAAATTACTCTATTGTGGGCTAAGATATTTAGCCTTAGAAGGTTTGACAAGACGTGTGCGATAATTGCAACTACTGCCCTGGTTATTCGAAGTTAAGTTTCGCTCGTGCAGTTCTAAATTAATCAAGATATGGATGAACCCTTTTTAATCTATTACAAATCGGACAAATCGTATGCCATCGAAGGATGATTATCTCTTGGATTAGTTAATTAATATTTAATAATTTAGATAAAATTCCAGTCCTAAATAAAGACCTGCAATAGGCAGATTTGACTCTTGCATAATGTATGTTTAAAGCATTAACAACTCATATGAGATCCTCAGAAATGATATTCAATATTCCATTTATGACCATGGATGTCAAAGGAAACAAGAAATAACTTTGTTTATTGGAATGTAATGGATTATGGCATTAACCATTTATTTTCAATTTAGAATAATATTAATTTCTTTCCTGCACGATTGTACGTTTTGCCGTGAACCTCGTTCATAATATAGATCTTACCATTTGATCCTTTGTGTAAACAGTCAATACCAAGTCTAGGATTTTTCTCTTTCACATGACGAGACTTGACCTCCGCTAAAGTGTGAATAGGTGGATGTCCACTATTTTCAGCTAGAGCAAGAGGAACACTTTCCAATGCTTCGGAGAACGCACGGACAGCATACTGTTCTAAGGTTGAGATCTGAAAAAGTAATATCAATTTTCTACAGCTTCTTATGCAATACATTACACTAACACCTCTAGTGGATTCGCAACTATAAAATATACCCCTCCACAACCCACATTTGAAGAGGCACGAGCATAAAACAACTCAACACTGAAAAGGTTAGTTCAGATACAAACAAGCAGTTACCATGACATGCCCAAATTTCCCCTGCCGAAATCCCAAAATAAACAGATGCCATGTATTGAGTAATCAAACTGATAATCTTTGTTTAGTTTAATCATAAAATGTTCACGATCAAACCTGGTCAGGTTTTGAATGTACCTGGTGGTGAAACTATGCATTAAATTTCACCACGCACTCCATCATTTAGAATCACAGTCATCTTGTCGAAAAGCACTGACCAACGAAATTGTCTAGCCCTGCTTAGTTTTAACAGAAAATATTAATCATTGAACTCCATCAAAACATTCACCTTATGAACATCTATACCACAATAATAAGCAGTTGTTATATTCCAAAGTCTTGACCAATCAAAATGCCTATCGTTACGTAGCCTAAGCACAAAATTCTCATCATCAAACTTAGCCAATGTATTAATATAATGAATCTATACTCGGGAGTTTCATCACTCTGGCTTAATTAAAACCAAAAGCTATGGTGCCCCAAAGCAGAGATAACCAATCCGATTGCTTATCTCTGCTTACCATAAGCAGACAATGTTTACCATCAAACTCCATCAAGGCATTCACCTAATGCATGCCTACACCAAGTTTGAACATTCTATCTCAGTTAGCAGGAAAGCTATTGTGTCCTGCTAAACAGCTTGGCAAATACCATTGAAAGCTATATGTAGGGAAAAAACAAATTGGGGTCGACAATATACATCCATACGAAAATGAGTCAACGAAAAATGGCGAACGTATTAAAACATAAATAACAAACCTCGTCAGCTGCAGAAGCTACAGCCAATGAACAGGCAATTTCAGGTGCCCCTCCACCAAATACAACCCGATCATCACGAACTAAATTACGGATAACACACAAAGCATCATGTAAACTTCTCTTAGCTTCTTCTACAATCTGTAAAATTAAAAATACATTTTAGATGAAACTTCTACACCTTATCAAACTTGTACAAACATCATTATAAGTTTGCCTACAAACAGTTTTCTTGCTCAACCTCCTTAGATTTCATACAAAGAAAGTTACCGATTGAAAATCTCAGCTTCAGGCAATCCTCTTTTTTTACTTGAGTAATGAATGCTATAGGAATAATTGGTAACCTCAACATGAAAATATTGCAAACGATTTTATCACATATATTATAAATTATATATCGCCGACAATACAAACTCTGTTAGTTACCTTATATTCAGATAGAATTTATGATAAATTCAATCTAATTAAACAATAAGATAGATGTTTTATATAGCATAGTGTCTGAACTACTTAAAATATTAACATCTAAGTAGGTATTCTCTATGCTAATATTATATCTAATCACAAACCCTTTATACCAAAAAGTATGGTACTTGACTAGAAAGTAAATTTCACTAAGTCTATCCAGTGCATTAAAATTTATTGACCAGGATATATTATGTTCCCCCTACAAGCTTTTGATAAAAACATAGATCAGTATTCCATCAACAAAGTCACCAACTATTGAACCACTCACCATTTTATTCCCACCTCTAATGAAGATTGTTACAGCTCTAGAATTTTTACATTCTTCTATAACCAACATTCGTTCTTTCGTTGTACCGAATGTTAATTCTCTCACAATACCAGCATGACCTAATTTCTCTGTAGTTAATTCTTCAAATCTTGGTACAATGCGACCTCCTGTTGCGATGGCAATCAACTGAAAATTATTTTAAAATTGTTATTCCTGTTACGAAGACAAATGAAAACTAGACCTGCATGCAGGAATGACGGGTTTCACTGGTGCCACGTCACTTTCGGTGCCACGTTACCCTTAAACATATGTCACTTCCGATACCAATAAAACCATCAAACAGGTTTCCACATAAGCATTGTAAACATCAAATAAAATGGACGAAGAATCAACCAAATCCAGCAATATCAATTCATTTTATATATATGTTACTTGTAAGTGATCCTGGCAAAATTTCATTACTTCCGGTGATAATGAAAATGTTCAATTAGTTTTATGAAATCAGAAATGGCATAAGGCAGCATAATGGCGAAAATTGTATGTAAATCGAATGAGAATTGCCACTTTTATAGACCAAAAACCTTGAAAAGTGACTTGTAGAAAATCGTCTATTTCTCGGCAACCGTACACGATAAAAACTATCTTTTGGTATCTATATGATCGTATGGGTTCAATCCATTTGTTGATTGGAATCAAATATCATAATTTGAAATATATTACAAATCAGACTCATTTGAAAAAAATGTCTGTTTTGAAGGCTAAAAATACAGTTTTTGCCAAAATGACATTACTTCCGGTGATACTGAAAATGTTAAATTATATCTATGAAATCATAAATGACACAAGATATCATATGGTGAAAATTTTATGAAAATCGAATAATAACTGACACTTTTATAGACCAAAAACCTTGAAAAGTGACTTAAGGAAAATCGCCCATTTCTCTGCAACCGTACAAGTTAGAAACCATTTTGTGGTATCTGTATGATCGTATGGGTTCAATCTATTTGATCAATAGAATCAAATATCACAATTTGAAAAAAATAACAAATACGACTCATTTGAATAAAATATTGTTTTTTGAAGGCTAAAATTTAAGTTTTGAGCAAATGACGTCATTTCCGGTGGCAGCGCAAGGGGTAAAATGGTTTGACATAGTCCACTATGGCATTAGGCATCCAATGGCGAAAGAAAATTGAAAATCGAATAATAATTGATTCTTTTACAGCCAAAATTACGTGAAAAGTGACTCATGCAAAATTGCCTATTTCTCGGCAACTGCTTATATTACAAACTAATTTTCACATACATTCTCTTCGTATGGATTATAGCTACAAGTTTATAAAAGTTACGTAAAAATATTTTAAAATCTGAAAAGCCTGAATGAGTTGTAAATAGGTCAATTTTACGCCTTTTTTCACCTCTTAATCCAATTTGCTAGAAAATGAAAAAGAAATTAAAAAAACTGCTTCCGACATTTTTTGCGCCTTTAAAGGACACACTCTTTGGGTCATATAATTTTTCAAAAAAATAATATTTGTTTTCAAAAAATGTACCTAACTGTCAAAATTGTAGTTTTTGGTAAAATTATGCCACTTCCGGTGCCGACAGACAACACTTTTGGTAATAAAAAAAATGACAATTGAGACAACGAAGCATATGAACTTTGTTTTATACAAATCGAACAATAAAAAATTAATCTAGGACTGAAAAACTGAATTAGCCAATGGAGGCCAAGGAAAATTACTGAGACAAAATTTTTTAACATTTTTGCGCAAGTCAGATGACTCTTTAATTCTGTGCACAACACGACTAAAAAATATTCATAAATAAAAAAGTTTTTTGTAAAATTTTAAATTTCCGAAATTTGGCGCCTAATATCTTCGAAGATTTGCCGAAAATCAAAAATCGAAAGTAGCGCAGCTATGTGCCCTGTCTCCAGCTATGCCAAAATGTATCGAAAGTTAAAATCCCATGATTATTGTTAAAATTACCGCAATATTTGTAAAAACGATAACTTCGGTGATTTCGGACATTTCGCATTGTCGCAGAACGTTCAAAATAGCTTTATCCTCTAAGTCACACCCACTTTCCCAGTAAAACCGAAGAAATCGTAACGATGCGACACGTAGTTGCTGAGATCTACTCAAAACAAAAGAAGAATAATAATAATAATAATAAGAATAATAATTTTAACAAAAACAATAGTGTTTCACACAAGCTTCGCAGTGTGAAACCCTAACAATGTGGATAACTAAACAATGTGGAGCAAATGCAAAATTAAAATGAATGATGATCCAAACTCCTGAGTATGTCAACTGAGGTTAAAAAAAAAATATATAAAAAATGTACAGAATAGTTTGCTACAAGAGCCCTTTAATACTTACGATGACAAAACAAATATCGATCAGACAGATTCACCAATCCAAACATTGGGTATTAACATCAATTCATTTGGAAACAACATTTGATATAATCCTTTACAACTATAATGTGTTGAAGTTAATAGTGAAACAGCAAAGTGATTTTAGAATGCAATCAATGAAATATACCAACCTCTATTTCAGGACCACCAACCCACCGTACAGCAGGTAATTGTTTTTGTAATAATAAATGATTGGCCTCATCATCAAAACCCCATTGACATATAACTAAGTTAGCTCCCTTGTCCTTCACCTGTAATATAAGTGTAGGGACATTTTTAAGTCAATATTCAGTTTATTTTAACAGGACTGTATAATTCAGTAGATAATTCCACTCTGGACAATGACATTAAGAGTCAAATTGTTAATTTCAGCCATTACCACAAGATACAGCCATGTAAATGTAAAAACATATGAAAGTGAATATGATGTTTGATGATAGCTTTCCAATTTTTATTAAAGATATTTTATTAGATACAAGACCAGATTGGAATATTTTTTCTTTTTTTTTTTGATTCTGCGTGTCATCTTTCTTACATTCAGAGAAAATTTATAGTAAATTGAATCTGATTATCAAAATAAGATAGATATTTCATATTGCATAGTGTCTGAACTACTTAAAATATTTATATCTTAGTAGGTATTCTCTATGCTAGTTTCAAATTCAATGTCTATAAAAAGCATAAAATTTCTCATACATTGTACAGGTCACTTATCATAGACTGGGTATTTACAACAAATTTTGAAGAACAGGGGCCGGTTGCTCAAAGCTCTGTTAACTTTTAACGATCCGTTAACATGGAGTAAACGGATCGTTAACTTTAACGGAGAGAAAGGTTGTTGCTGGAAGCCCCATTAACTTTGACGGATAATGAAATTGACATTCCAGCAACAGAAATTTAACGGACCGTTAACAAAGGACACATGAAAGATAACGATCCGTTTTGAGCAACCGGCCCCAGGACAAGTTGAATCCAATCTAAGTCCCATGCATAGAAAATTCAAAAAAGAAAATTAGAACAAAATGTACAGCCTACATACCGATTGAACCATACTTTCAAATTTGCCGATTTCATATTCTCTAAGTTTATGATAATCTTCTACTGAAGTCACGTCTAACTTATGTTTTGTTTTAGGCTTTGGGGGTTCGAAGGGACAGGTGAGAATAGCCATCTTAGCATCTTTAACAACCTGAAAATGATCAGAGAAAACATTTAAAGAGTGAAATGAAATGAATAGCTGATGTTCAGTTAGCTGTTAACAAAAATACATGTATCATTTTGATGGAGAATGCAACTTGAGTGTGTGCTGATAGTTGCAAGGTGTAACCACATTATATTTCTCTACCGATATACTATGCATATCGGGGACAAGTGAAGTTTGATGTAATGGTCATGTAACGAGTAATGGAAGATTTCAAAATTAATGGAAATGTAGTTCATTACTTAATATTACACTCCAAAATTAATTTAATTGTCAAATACTCTTAAATAACATTTTATGGCACACTTTAATATTCTTAACTATGACAAGACTCAAGGTAGGAACAAAAATCTAATCTAAAATAACAAGAAACGGTAACAATTGCATTTTATTACTTTTTATTTAAGAGTGTTTTCAGAAATTCAAAATTAAACAAAGTAAATTTCCAGATTAAAAGACACCAAGATAGTCCTATTTTGAATGAATCTAAAGTTAATAAGTGGCAACACTGACACAGGGAAACTACAGCGGAACATCTGGATGAACTTTTCGGACAATGCGGAGATCAATAACTCGACCGCCTGGTTAGTGAGCCAGCATCTTACCCACCAAGCCATCATGACCCCCCCAATCAAAGCAATCCTACGTATACAAAGATATATTCACGTTATATGAAACATTTGGGATTTTCCCTTCTGTTTACGAATTGTTTGGTTACTTTATTCATTTATTTTAGGATGCATGATTTTCAGACAAGCCATTTTATTTTCCGTGGGCAGTCCCCCTTTACATTTACAAGTCTGATGGTAAAATAATGACACTGGCTATGTAATTGCCCCAGCATGGTTTCAAGTAACGGTCTATTAATAATCAAGCAAATAGAAGTAACTTACTTTAGGCATCTGTGGATGACTCATATCTTTGTCAATAACAACACCTTTAACTAACATTGTATCTTCTAACTTTCCCCCAACTTTACCTTCTACTTTGATCAGTTCAAAATCAACATCCTTACGATCTAAATCAGCCACAGCTAGGATAGCATTAACAGCAATTTCAGCCATCTGACGATGACAACGATTAATACTGAAAAAAAAAGATTTTGACATTCTTAGCACTATATTTATATAAATAAGGTTTGTATGCCATTGAGAGTTGAATGCCCTTGCTTGAAAACTCGATAGGCTAAGCTAGACTTCTACCAATTCCTGACGACAGGAGTGGATCATCAGAAATCCTACTTTAGATGATTGTTAGGTCGGTAAGTCAGCAAATGATTTTAAAGATAGGCTGGCACTGCCAGGCAGGATACGCCCACATTTTCGAGAGATGGATAGAGAACAAGCAATACCGAAAGTGATTTTTCCTACATCTTTAAGTCCTGTATTTCATACTGTATTGGGAGCAGCCATTTAGTTGGTCAGTTCCAGTCTGATATTAATGAAACTCGAAACCGACAATGATTATGGTGTGACGGTACACAACCTAGAAATGTGACTTTTCATCAAAATCGGATAAGAATTGTGACCTGTAGCGAGTCCACAACCATGATATACCATATTTTTACACTATTCGCGTACAAACAGCGACCATTTCGTCCGGCGATTTTGGAACGATTTTCACGAAATAAGAACTCAACCTTCCTCATCAAAATTGAATTAAAATTGTGACCTATACAGGGTCCACAACCATGATATATCATTTTTTTAACAGTATTCGCGTACAAACGGTGACCATTTTGTCTGTCAATTTTGGTCCGATTTTCCCGAAATTCAAACTCAACCTTCCTTACAGTGTAACGGTGATATAATCAAACGTTTTTTTAAATTGGATAATAATTGTGACCTCCAGAGGGACCACAAGCTAAAGAAAGGGGGATTTTGCGTATAACCAGGGGCCATAATTCAGGAAGTTACGATCCGATATGCGCAAATATTGAAAAGAACCAAGATCTTTGGGTTATAATGATGAATTTCAAGTTTCATCAAAATCGAATTAAAATTGTGACCTTTACAGGGTCCACAACCTTGATATACCATTTTTTAACAGTATTCGCGTACAAACGGTGGCCATTTTGTATGGCAATTTTGGTCTGATTTTTCCGAAATTCGAACTCAACCTTCCTTACTGTGTAACGGTAATATAATCAAACGTTTTTTTAAATCGGATAATAAATGTGACCTCCAAGCTAAAAAAAAAGGCGATTTTGCGTATAATCAGGGGCCATAATTCAGGAAGTTAGGATCCGATATGCGCAAATATCGAAAGGAAGCAAGATCTTTGGGTTATAACCATGAATTTCAAATTTCATCAAAATTGAATCAAATTTGTGACCTCCACAGGGTCCACAACCTTGATATACCATTTTTTAACAGTATTCGCGTACAAACGGCGGCCATTTTGTATGGCAATTTTCGTCCGATTTTCCCGAAATTCGAACTCAACCTACCTTAGGGTGTGACGGTAATATAATCAAACGTTTTTTTAAATCGAATAATAATTGTGACCTCCAAGCTAAAAAAAAGGCGATTTTGCGTATAATCAGGGGCCATAATTCAGGAAGTTACGATCCGATATGCGCAAATATCGAAAGGAAACAAGATCTTTGGGTTATAACCATGAATTTCAAGTTTCATCAAAATCGAATCAAAATTGTGACCTCCACAGGGTCCACACCCTTGATATACCATTTTTTAAAAAGTATTCGCGTACAAACGGCGGCCATTTTGAATGGCAATTTTCGTCCGATTTTCCCGAAATTCGAACTCAACCTTCCTTAGGGTGTAACGGTGATATAATCAAACGTTTTTTTAAATCGAATAATAATTGTGACCTCCAGAGGGACCACAAGCTAAAAAGGGTGATTTTTCGGACAATCAGGGGCCATAATCCAGGAAATTACATTCCGATAGCCGCAAATATCGAAAGGAACCAAGATCTTTGGGTTACAAACATGCATGTCAAGTTTCATCAAAATCGGTTCAAAATTGTGACCTCTATAGGGTCCACAAGCTAAAAACGTGATTTTTCGTACAATCAGGGGCCATAATCCATGAAGTTTTGATCCGATACATGCCAATATCAAAAGCAGCCAAGATCTTTTGGGGATAAACCTATATTTCAAGTTTCGTCAAAATCGGATAAGAATTGTGACCTGTAGAGAGTCCACAAACAAATTGTGGACGGACGGACAGGGGCGACGACATAATACGTCCACATGAAAATGTGGGCGTATAAAAACCTTGTACAAGCAAATAGAAAATACAAGTAGGCTATTCTATTTCAAGATTTAAATTCTATTAAACGATCA
This sequence comes from Patella caerulea, assembly GCA_036850965.1. NCBI lineage: Eukaryota > Metazoa > Mollusca > Gastropoda > Patellidae > Patella > Patella caerulea. The sequence goes on from JAZGQO010000007.1 coordinate 58,223,351, forward strand.
AAAATTAGCCGCTCCTAATGGCACAGCAAAAAATTGTAAATTGCAAAATAAGCCAAACATAATTTTATAACTTCGTTGTTATAACTGACAATCTAACAATTATTCATGAAAACCAAAGATTCTATGGGCAGCTCAGCCTATATGTTGTATGAAGGCACATATTTCATTATTAGTGACAAAAATTGAATAACTTACATTTTAGATCCCAAGGTTGTCATAGCTAATCTGATTAAAGGTTCTGGTTTCTTTAAATCCACTTCAAATCTTTCGCTAATTTTATCTAATGTTTCTACAGCAACTTTAGCTGCAATTTCATATCCATCAGCTATTCTGATTGGATGAATTCCTCGATCTAACAACTGTTCAGCTTGTTCTAACAAGGCACCAGCTAAAACTGAAAAAATTAAATTTACAAAATTGTTAAAACACCAGGCATCAAATTAAAGCCCACCAGCTTCATTTTGACAGATATTAACAACACCCTGCTGTATTCTTTGCACCCTGCTGTATTCTTCGCAACATGGCCTAGAACTGAAAATTGTAAACAAACAGAATAGTCATAATAAAACACACACATTTTGCTTTTTCACGCGAGGCTCCAAAGTTGAGAAATGTTGGCCACTTATGTCATGATGAAAGCCAATGATCTCACGCAACATTCAGTTGTGTCCTTTATTATATTCTGGAATAATGGGTCACCCTAACATAATTTGTTATTGTGTACAATTTATCATTGTTTTCAAACGAATTGTAAGTCAAAATAATTTGCCCATATATCCATTATTGATCAGCGATAATGGATACTTGAAACAGTATCATTTGCCAGCTCTAGTAAGAATTACAATTTTACGAAAGTTTTTGGACCAAACTTTAGGTCAGAATTATGACATATATAGACTAATACACAAATGCCATAAAAAAAACGCACCTACAACTCCTGTTGTACCATCACCTATTTCATCGTCTTGTGATCGTGATAACTGGACCATTAGCTTTGCAATCTGATGTTCTACATCCATCTGACTTAGAATCGTAGCTCCATCATTTGTGATCGTCAAGTCTCCATCAGGTCCTACTAGCATCTTATCCAGACCCTTGGGGCCCAGACTTGTCTTCAATACATTGGCTATTGATTTGGCAGCAAGAATGTGACTCTGTAGAATAAGAAAAATATTTATAAGTTTAGATCATTTTAATTTTATAAAACGTTTATTATATTTTCCACAGGCTGAACTCTAACCTCATAGTTTCCTTGAATGCCAGTCAAGTCGTCCACAAGCAAAGTCGTCCACACGAAAAACCTGGTTAAGTTGTCCACACCCGTTGGTGGAGTCGTCCACACTCGATGGTTGAGTCGTCCACAAGACTTAGTTTAATTTTGAAGATACATGTATAGCAATACGTTGGTGGAGTCGTCCACAAGACATAGTTTAATTTGAAGATATAGCAATACGTTGGTAAAATTAAAGTCGTCCACACGACATAGTTTACTTTCGGGATATGGATATTCTTTCTATAATCCAGTAAAATATTCAAAACAAGCTTGTTGATTATTCATAAAAGGTGCATTAAAATAAGCCACGTGGTCATTGAAGACAGTCTCGGCATGGTTTCAGAATTGCACGTCTTCCATGCTCTGTCAGTGTGAATTTCAGGAACCGGTAGATATTAAAGTAATAACTGGATAATACATTGATGGATTCACTGACCAGTTGTTAGGTAAATTTAAATCGTCATAGGATATAATTCCCTGGTTCAACATCGAATACATGGAGAGAGAAACAGTGGATGTTTTCCCCGACAGAATCTCCATCCATTGGAGAATTCCAATGATACGTGACATATCGGTTGGCATTATGCCAATAAAGCAGTTCTAAATCAATTTTTTATTTTATACACTATTGACAGGCAATCTGAACGACAGACTCACCCTAGCTATTACCATATAATTTTCGTACGTTAGTTATGTACGTATTGACAGTTCTTATGGATACAATGAAATTGTGTACGAGTCTTATTCTTAGTTGTGGACGACATAACCAATAGTTGTGGACGACATCACCAATAATAGTTGTGGACGACACCACCAACGTTTGTGGACGACTTCACTGTGGACGACTTTGCTTGTGGGCGACTTGACTGATACCTGTTTCCTCCCTTCCAATGGACCCGTCAGGCGTCAACTAGGACATGTTCAAACCAGTTGCAAAAAAGTGGATTCAATCACAAATTGAAAATAATTCCTATCCCTGATTGGTCTGTCTGAATGGAATCGACCAACAACTGACAGTTCCAATGTTAAGCCTGGAACTGTAGCAATGATGAATAAAATACTTATATCAAAAGATATTTAGTAAATTGTTGGGTTTTTTTAACTTGCATTTAAATCCTGTCGTAACAAGAACACAAGAATTTCGAGCAGAAATGTTATCCCATTATTAGGCCTAAATAAATATTTTTTTTTTACCTTGTGTGCCTCAATGCCTGTTAAACGGGTTTTATTTTCCTGATCGCGAACAATGATAAACGGACGACCATATTCATCAAATGCAATGGAACCCGTGCCAGCCATGATGGCAGAAAAATACTTTCCGATGTAGTTTAAGAAGCGGATGCCGTTGGATTATTTTCGGCTACTCAAATTCTTCAGCGTGCAGAAGATTCCAGAATTTACATGGTTTAACGAAATACTGGATGTTACCTGGTAAGAAACGAAATAAAATTGATTCCATATATTTTGGTAGGTGATAGGTAACTTGGATCAATATGGCTATAGTAACTATTTATGAGGAAAGAAAATATTAACTTTTAAAAAAGGTAAAAAAAAAAAATGGCCGAGCATAAAAAAAAATTGTGCGTGTCGTGTTTATGTGTAGTCTTAAATTTTGATATCCCAAACCGGATACCGCGAGCTCTCACGAGACAACTCGCGGAATAAGAGTGTAAACAATTTACATAGCAACGAACAGGTGTAGGACATCAAATTTGACTTTGTCATCGAAAATTAGAAAGAAAAAACACCTGAATCACCCAGACGTCTTTCAAACGTCCAGAGTAAAATGTCTTTTTTCGGTTTAACACAACTTGGATATCAGCATACGATCAGGGAAAGTTCTGTACCAGCCAAAGCCGACCCCGTGCGTGGAAATCGTCAGCTTGGCTATCTCGCTCTTCCACCATTGAAAGACAACTGTGCAGCTGAACGATCCATTATTCCTGAAAGTCAAGTTTCATCCTACGGCCAAGGACCCAATGGATCGTATGTTGAATACACAAGAATGAAAAATAAACATATCAGAAAACCGAAATGTAAGTAGATTTCAAAATTATTTATTTCTCAAAGGCACAACGGCAGGGTCAAAAGTTAGCCTATCCCTCGTGGGTTTTCTCCTGTTCTTCCGATTTACTTCCGCGCAAGCGAATTATTGAAATAAAATGAAACCATATGTCAGTTTCAAAATGAACTAGTTTGTGTTGAGTGTATGTTAAACCACACTTTTCTCTCTCTCTCTCTCTAAGACCGTGCTATTGAATCCTTGGCGAAAAAGTTTTGCTTCCCAATCCCAGACAATTTTATGGGACACTGTCACGTATCTATCACTATCAGTCCCTGACCCTGTGAACACCTGACCAAACTGAACTTAGTAAAAAGGTAAGACCGTGCTTATCTCGCTAGAACCAGTATATGGGCGACATGGGATGTAGTCATAACGGCCGTATGTCATAACGGCCAAAAACAGGTTTGGTCAAAACGGCCCTACTTTAGTCATAATGGCCAAAAAGTTTGGTCATAACGGCCAAACATTTTAATTTACAGGATTATCATAATATACTGTTAATTGGTTTTCGGCTAAACTCAAACTGTGGCATGATGCATTGTTTTTTATTCATTCGATGTGCAAAAATTATGCTCATATTATCAAAAACACTGTGAAAACATCCAGGATTTTGTCGAGGGGGTTCATAGGCCTACATTGGGCGGAGACAATGCGAAAATCATGTTTTTGTCATTTTTAAAGAGCAGATATGTGAACTACAACAGTATCAAATCAAACGAAAATGAAAATCAACTATGTCACTAGGGCTGAGCTGGGGAGGGGAGGGGGGCACGGCTCCCTGGATCTGCACCTAACCATGTGAATACGATGATCATAAAGCATCACTCAGTAGACTAACTTATAATCACTGTATAGCTTACTTTCTTTATCCATACCATAATGTCGTGTGGTCTATTCAACCACATGGTATTTTTCTGTCTGTATCCCTTACAGGAACAACGTTGATATTTGTGGGTGACTTAACTAGACTTTTCATGCGGACAAGTTTGCTTGTGGATGAGTTAACTGACATTCGTTAATTAAAAGACAGTCTTTGACAGCCTTGAAATATTTCAATCTGTTAAAGTTGTAAAATAAAATAAATTAACCATAATCTTCAACATTTTAAAATTGTGAATTAAGATTTAATATTGGTCCATTTCAATCAAGCTACATATTTATATATTTATTAAAATCTTCCATCAAAACCAGTAAAAATTTATGTGTTTTGTTAATTGATTATCGGTGATTGATTAACAGGTTTATCCCAAATTTTGCAAGCAATAAATTGAAGACCTCCTGTAAACTGTGTCAAATCAAGTCGAATCATTAATTCTTTTTTTACAAACTGGTGAAGTTTTATTGGGTGAATGATAAATGCCTATTTAATTCTAAGCCCTATCAATACTACTAGTTATTTCTCAGTTATGAACTTTTAATGCTAAATTTCTGGAAATGCTTGAATTTTGTTCCTTATACTCAATTATGATAAAAGGTTGACACAATTAAAAGAATCATATTTCTGCTTCTTCAAGTTTTGGAATATATTTTCTACCAAGCAATCTATGCATACCAAACAATTAGAACATCAAAAATTCATTTAAAAAAGGGCCAATAATTGTTCTTGTGATTTCACAGTATGTTTTTCTCTATTTCCAGCAACATTTGAACTTTATCGTTATCCTGCTACTACCTCAGCACAATACGGCTGGTTTAACATACATAAACCATTGCATGCAAAAGAACCCTGGACGTATGTTCCTAGAAAAGTTCAAATAAACAGTGAAATGACTAGGTGAGTAAAGATTAGAGGCCACATTAAACAGTTTGACACACTTTGCATATTTTGGCTGTTACATTATCTGATCTATATTATCCTCATGGACCTTGATAATAAATTATTCTCATAATTAAGACAAGAAATAGATTTCTTAAAATTAAAATACTTTACATTTACATACAGGTATCGTTATCAAGCGAATAATCCCCAGCGAATTAGGTCCCTAGCACCCTAGCAAATTTTTGGCACCTGGTGAATTGGGCCCCGAGCAAAGCCGGTTATCCTGCTAGTTTTGAACAGAACTAGATTGTTACTGATGTTAGATGTAAACTATGGAGGTCTGAATGGGCAATGTAAATTGCAAACCAAGATTGAGTCGTTTAAAGACCATAATTAAGTCCTTTAATACCAGCATTTCTATCTGTGAACTTATATTAAATATTGTTTCTTTTCTTTTCAGATTTGTAAATCAGATGTCATTAACAAACAGACAGTTCTCCTTATTTTAAATGAGCTTGTGTGTTAATGTTTGTTAACAGTATGAAATTGTTGTGAATGGTGTAATGAACAAAGTTGTTAAAGATATTATGTTTGTTTCAATCTGTTTGTTTTGTCCAATTAGCTGTCTTGTTTTATTAGCCTAACGTTAAATTATGCAAATCAGGAATAACTTATTAACTGTATTATGTTATTCTGCATTCAAAACATCGATTGGTTAACCTTAGCCTGAATCATATACAGGTATTTTTGATTTAATGTCTAGAAATGGTCTTGATAAAGGATTGAAATTCTATCCCTTTCTTAACGCAGTTAGTGTTTTATTTTCGTTTCACATTAAGTGAAAGATTTCGTCAGGAACAAATTCATAAACTAACTGGGAACCAGCTTTGTAGTTGATTGATGATTAAGACCATTGACTTTAGGGCTGCTTTATTTAAAAGTTATCTATTTGCGGAGTGGTCAAGTAACTAAACATTTGGCATTCTATAATCTCAAACTCTGATCGAGATCATTCAACTTCCTAGCTTGCATGATGTCACATCAGTATGAGACAATTTAGAAAAGAGAAAAGTGAATGAAATGTATATACCTAGACGATACTAACAGCATTATTAATGTTTTGATATTAAAGTTTAGCCATTGTATGCCAAATCTGTATGCTTTATGATTTTATGCGATAAGTAATTCAATCAGCAGCAAAATTCAATATTGTTCAAGTATGTTAAACTTGGTGCCTAATGCTCAGCTTTTAGTTAATAAAGTCTTAATAAATAGAGGTTTTTTAGTTGCTGTAAATTTTAGATATCAGATAAGATCAAATAAAATGTTTTTATTTGTTTGCTAGGCTTAGCTGGTTTATTTTCCTCTTTATCCAGGATTTGGTCATAATTTTTAAGAAAGATTTTACATCATCATATTTTATTTAGAGAATACTATCTTAATCTTTAACAGAAATATTTTTTGTTATTAACCCTGTAGCATTTGGTACTTGTAAATACTGTCTACCCCAGTTCCTTGAAGAACATTAGAGAAAAGTGATATTTTGATATCTGTAGGCCTAATAATCCTAAACCTCTGCTCCTTAATAAACTCCCTCAAATTGCCCAAGATAAGTGAATAGCTTCCTTTATTATAGCTCGTTCTTGTGGGCTCCAGCTGTGCTCATGACTGAGTGATTTGTGACTGTCAAAGGACGCCTAGTTAAGGCGGTTTTAGGAGGTCGAAGTGCTAAGGGGTTGATTAAAACCAGTTTTAAAAAAAATGTAATTGTAAAAGACTGAACTTAGTTGTGGGTATAAAATGTTCGCTTTAACAGAAATTATTGATAAGCTTTTTAATGTTCATGTTAATTGTGATATTTACAATTTAATCCATTTTATTATTTATAGGATTTTTATACCACATGTATATCTTATCACTATGTCAAATGCTTTATTAATCTAAAGCTATTGGTTCATAATTCAAAATAAAATATTGAAATAAGAATGTGGTACAATGTTCTTCAGCTGCTTTATTTTTAAACTTTAAAGTTCCAATAGCATTTTTTTAAGTTATATTTTTAAAATTTATTAAAATAAAGCCCCAAAATAGATTGAACCTATAAACAGTCCTACCTTGTTAAAGAATAATCCTATTAATCCTATAATTCACTATTGCCAGTTGAGAAATTGGCAAAAATATCATTTTCAACTTCAAATTCAAACGTTTGAAAATGGCCGTCCATGGAGAAGAATGGGAAAACAAGGGAGGTAATTGAGTAACTATTTCCTCAATCAACCAGTGTCACCCTTTCTAACCCCGCAAAAATTTTGTCCATGATCGTATAATAGTGAGTTGACAACCTTTTGAGCAAAAAACATAGAAATAGTTATATTTTGACTTTCTTAGAAAAAGTGAAATTGGAACTTTAAAGCAATTGTTAAAAATGCATTTACTGAAGGAAAATAATTTTGCCTAATATTTCAAAACTGATGGAAAAAAAGGTAGCAGTGACAAAGCTTGGACAAAGGGAGATAATTTAGACTTTGTAAAGTCATGGTATGGTTCTTAAATGGAGTTGTCTACCCTTTGCTGGTTTATTTTGAAGTTCAATATTACATTGCCAGGGCATGGCTTTGCACATACGACACACCTGTGCTTGCCTACTGTATTCTTGAAGTAGGTACACATGATGTAATCGTATGGGCTTTGCATTGTTCAAATGGAATGAGATTTAACGTCTCCTCGGCACCACATATCTATATTTTGAAACTAACATATGGTTAGTTATGTAAACAGTTAAGCGTGCAATTTTCGACAAGATGTATTTGCGGAACTTGCGTTTCTATAGCAAGGCCGGTGGGGTCAAGAATAGATCGAAACTAATCAAAAGATAATGTCGAGGAGCGAAACGAGGCGCAAAGCCTGTCGATTAGTTGACTTGTTCACATGGTTTATTCCCGTTTAATTGCATGATGATAATTGCGTTTTACGCAAAATGTAATAAGTAATAAATAATGGACTCGCTAAAAGACCACAATTATTGGTTTCCATTTACATAACACTTCACATGTATGTTGTGGATCAAAAAATCTTGAGGGGTGTTGATTTGGTGCGTATCAGATCGTAACTTTTTGGCCACAGCCCTTGACTTTCAGTTTTATGCAAAATGTGAGTAAGTTGTACAAATATTCTGTACTCTGAGGGTCCTCATTGTTAAGTCCGATTGAGATGAAACTTTACATATATGTTAAGAATCCATCAAAAAGGACAAATATAGGTGCGATTTTATCTCAAATAATCAGATTTCTTTGCTTGAAAGCCGACCATTTTGAAAATGATCGTTATGTTGGATTATCGTATCGGCACTATCTTTTTTTCAAGAGTATCCCATAAGGAATTTAAGCCATTTTTGATACTTGTATCCACATTCATTTTGAACGATTCCGTATTTTATGCAGTTAGCTGCTGTACCAATAATATTCGGGCCTTAAATATCAAATATGTTTTGCCGGAACATCCATGCTACCAGGGCCTATTTTAACGTGCCTCACGAGTATGCCTCGAAAGGAAAAATCCGTGCTTCGAGAATCATAAACCCTGCTTTGAAAAGATTGTATATATCCTCGTGACAGGGACGTACATAACGATTTCGTTTGGGGGCGGGGGTGTTTAGCCAAAACGCGACCGACACAAACCAGTGCTACTACAAACTGGGCAGTTCACTATAATTGTGAATATGATAGTGCTGAGACAGTATAAGACAACTGAGGAGTAGAAAAATGATTTTAAAATGGAGTCGAGCGCCGCAGCCCGCGAAAAAATTTCAGATATGTAACCGAGTAGAAGAATGATGTTATAATGGAATTGATAAAAAATGGGACAGAATCTTGTCAATTTCGCTCGTTTTATGATTGTACATGCATGTTTATCTCATTAATTCATTTAGTCGGAGTCCGACTGCGATGAGTACCATTTTTGAGACCGACATTTCACAGAACAACATACTCACATCAGAATTTGAGTGACTAGCAGACATTTTATACTATAGTTTTGAGTGTCGTATGTAATTTAGGCACATAGCATTTGGGATCTATTCTGGCATTGTTTTTGAGACCGACTGCAGTCATGACTGCACTTATTTTGTGACCGACAATTTTTCTCCCTTGGTGAAATTTTGTTGTTAGACCAACATACTTACAACAGAATAAGAGTGACGTATGCAATTTAGGCTCGCGGATTTACGCAAATAGTATTTGGGATCTATTCTGGCATTGAGTTTGAGACCGACTGCAGTGACTGCACTTATTTTGAGACCGACTATTTTTCTCCCTGGGTGAAATTTTGTTCTAATTTTGTACCACCCCCACCCCCACACACAAACACACACGCACACACATTTACGCCCCTGCCTCGTGAATCTGAAAAGTTATCAAGTGTGCCATTAGCAATCATTGTGATTAACAACAGTCACTGAGTTAGATTTCGGTGAAATTTCGTGTTTTGTGTGTTAATGTGTAAAATAATAAAGCTGTTGATGACGCAAGTATATAGTCAGCTGCGTGTTATAGTAACAGATCGTCTGTTTAGTGACGCAGCTATAAATGCAAATTTGTAAATTCTATAAATTTATATACGAAACTTTTACCTCAAATTTTGCCCGTGTTGGAAGAAGGATATCAGAAAATCTTGATTGAATTTCATTTTGGTACATCTGTTAGATTATGGCTGTACATTCACAGGGCGTAACAAAGTTTGTGGGCTTTCTAGAGTGATGGATTGGAACAATCCCATGGATAGTCAGCATTCCGTGTCCTTCAGTTCCGGAGTAAAACCCCCTCGAAAACCTTGTTGTATGGCGGGGGAAAGCGGCAAAAACCTAATGCTATGTAGAAATGTCTAATTCAAAACACACATGTAACATAATGCCATACCAAATACCTAAAACGTCTAATGCAAAAAACAAAATACAAGAAACCTATAATACAAAATACCTCATACGTCTATTGCAAAAGACAAAATACAAGAAACCTCTAATACAAAATACATATAACCTCTTATGCACAATTGATTTTACAATCTGAAACATCTACCATAAGCATTAGATGACATATCTCATTGTCATTACTTACGTTTCTCCACTGAATTATCTTTATTTAGGTCAATGTCAAGGTCACCGAACACAACTTGGCGACCTATTCGGCTAGCGAGCTATTCTACCGATCCAGCTGGCAACCTGTTCGTTGGCAACCTATTCAGAATTAAGACAACAGTCGCCCAAACTCATCTATTTTTAACAACCAATAAAATCCAACGTTACGTCTATCAAATGAAAGTAGAATAATATATTATTTTTATCAATTCCTTTAGCTCAGAATAGAGATGTAATTTCGCATTATCGTACAAAATTCTAGACATCCAACTAAATATATTCTGAAAGGTAATTAAATATGCTTTCTAAGTATTATCAGTAAAAATTGGCACATTCATATTAAAGGGGTGCACTCTCTTCCTAAATTTTAAAGGGAAAAACTGTTAATATCCCGTGTCAAAATTCGGACCATCGTACAAAATTCTGATGATCCAACTAAATATATTCTAAAAGGTAATTAAATAAGCTTTCCAAATATTATTAGTAAAAGTTGGCACGATCATATTAAACGATGCGCTCTCAACCTGAACATAGCCAATTTTTCAATATTTTAAAGTGAAAGAACGGTAATATTTCGAGTCGAAATTCGGACCATCGTACAAAATTCTTAGCAACCAGCTATATATATTCTGAACGGTAATTGAATAAGCTTTCTAAATATTATTAGTAAAAGTTGGCGCAATCATATTAAAGGGGCGCGCTCTCAACCTGATTTTTAGAAAGCTTATTCAATTACCTTTCAGAATATATATAGCTGGATGCTCAGAATTTTGTGCGATGGTCCGAATTCGGACTTCGAACAAAATACCGGTCTATCTTCACATATAGAATATTGAAAAATTGGCTATGTTCAGGTTGAGAGCGCGGCCCTTTAATATGATTGTGCCAACTTTTACTAATAATATTTGGAAAGCTTATTCAATTAACTTTCAGAATATATATAGCTGGATGCTCCAAATTTTGTACGATGGTCCGAATTTGGACTTCGAAAAAAATTCCGGTCTATCTTTACATATAGAATATTGAAAAATTGGCTATGTTCAGGTTGAGAGCGCACCCCTTTAATATGATTGTGCCAACTTTTACTAATAATATTTGGAAAGCTTATTCAAATACCTTTCCGACTTTATGTAGCTGGATGCTTAGAATTTTGTACGATGGTCCGAATTTTGACTCGGAATATTACCGTTCTTTCACTTTAAAATATTAAAAAATTGGCGACGTTTGGGTTGAGAGCGCACCCCTTTAATATGATTGTGCCAACTTTTACTAATAATATTTGGAAAGCTTATTCAATTACCTTTCAGAATATATTTAGTTGGATCATCAGAATTTTGTACGATGGTCCGAATTTTGACACCTGATATTAACAGTTTTTCCCTTTAAAATTTAGGAAGAGAGTGCACCCCTTTAATATGAATGTGCCAATCTTTACTGATAATACTTAGAAAGCCTATTTAATTTTGTCTTAATTCTGAATAGGTTGCCAACGAACAGGTTGCCAGCTGGATCGGTCGAATAGCTCGCTAGCCGAATAGGTCGCCAAGTTGTGTTCGGTGACCTTGACATTGACCTAAATAAAGATAATTCAGTGGAGAAACGTAAGTCATGACAACGAGATATGTCATCTAATGCTTATGGTAGATGTTTCAGATTGTAAAATCAATTGTGCATAAGAGGTTATATGTATTTTGTATTAGAGGTTTCTTGTATTTTGTCTTTTGCAATAGACGTATGAGGTATTTTGTATTAGAGGTTTCTTGTATTTTGTTTTTTTGCATTAGACGTTTTAGGTATTTGGTATGGCATTATGTTACATGTGTGTTGTGAATTAGACATTTCTACATAGCATTAGGTTTTTGCCGCTTTCCCCCGCCATATTGTTGAGCGATAGAGGCTATATATACCGTTTTAACCGCAGTTGGGGTTTTTTTTTCGAATTTGGTGTGAAGCATTGGGGTCACGGGACGGTGAGCCCAATATATTCAACGTTCATGACATTCGTTCTCCTCGGGTTGTGAACGTGATATGGTTACATATTCATATTTGATTGGTTATAAAAACGTAAGCGTGGCGATAATTCAGAAAGATTTTATTCGACTTCTGATGAGCCTTTGTTTTGGTCACGACTAATAGATCACGATTTCAGGTGTATTCTGAGTTTGTAGAGCTGAGAAAGGTGACGGAAGAAGCTAAAGTGAGCCCTTCAAGTTCTGTGTGGGAAATCGCGAGTCACGTCATTTCAGAAAGTTTGTCTGAACCCAAGAGTGGGCGGGGTATACTTATTAAAATCATCTCCGGAAACCGTGCTTCGTCAATAAAACCTTAAAATAGATCCTGAATGCCATGATCTGCCTTCCTTTTGAATTCCAACTGTCAGGGTTTTTTTACGTGCTCCCCAAATGTTTACATGTGAACTTGGTGTTCGTACCTTCCTAACAATTTTGACCCACTGGCAATGGGAAACTGCATCGGAATATCCAGAGGAAATTTCTCGGCCTACACCGAGAGCAAACAAGAACCCTTCCGGTTAGCTACCAAGCGCTTTCCCCACTGAGCCACCGCGACTCCCAATTTCGAAAGGTCATAGGTATTTGGAATTATATATTCCCAAAAGTGCCTCTGCAGTCACATATTTGAAGATACCGATCACATCCTTTTGCGATGCCCATAGACGTTCGGGTAAGAAACTATGGACAGACTTCAACATAACTTAAAAAAAATATTAACTGTCTTTTGTTTTGCCCCACATACCACAGTCTTGAGTTAAACACTTTAATGATTTATTGTACATCTTTGATTTGTGGGGTGGACCAGGAGAGCCACACCAAACAGCCACAGTTGGGCAGAGTATGGTGGTGGCTAGTTCGCTCGATTCATTTTATAAACCAAATTAAAGAAATGTTCATCCAATTTGATGTTTAGTAAATTGGGCTTGTTAAATATATATAAAAGCTTAAAACTAATCGACCACGTAATAAATTATATAGTGTCGTTTTTGCTTTTCATCATTTGTTGAGCCATAATAGACATTTGGACATGGTATGAAATGGAATGGGGTTTAACGTCCTTTGTATACTCTTCTGCTGCTAAAGACGAGAAATTTTGCTCGGGCAGCGGCCGTACGGCCAACCCTTATATCGAATTCCAACTGCCAATGGATATTTTACGTGCACGCCAATGTGTACACGAGACCTCGATTTTTCGTCCCATCCAAACGACTAGAAAGCTGTCCTTGTCAGGCCCTCCGCCCCGCATCACGCCAGATAATCTCGGCCAATGCACGAATCGAACACCCGACCTCCAGGCTTGCGAGCCAGCGTCTTACCCACTTAGCCACGTGATCCCCTGGACACGACATGAAATATAGCAAACTGCTCACCTAGAATCGAACAATTTATTTACTCTAGTTTAGTTTGAGAAGCATCCTTGCTACTTTAACAGACAGCTTTACGTATAACATTCACTAGGATAAAGGTGAGAGTATCTTTGAAACGTTACAGTTAAAAACATACATTATGCAAGAGCAAAATCTGCCCCAAATGCCGGTCTTTCTCCAGGCCCGCAATGTTATCTAAATTATTAATTAGACATTACATGTAATTAACTTATCCACACCATAATCAACTCTCGATGTCATCGCTAGCCTACGATATTGACTGGATTAGAATACGTCTGGTCTGTTGCTCAACGCTCATTGATGATCGCATCGAAAAATGGATAATAACGGCTTTGGTTTTAATCCTACCGCCTTTAGTAATGATGATCGAGGCTATGCCTAAAATTCAATCGCTAAATTTATGGGTTCTGACTGGATCCATTTGAACCTCACCGTTATCCATAAAGCCCTCTGTTAATGTATATTATATCATTTTGACTAAATGCCTTTTAAACTGGGCCGGTGTAATGAGGGTGGGGGCTGCGACAGAGGCAAGTCCATCTCATGACCTTTGTATCTATGACAGATTAGGTAATTAGCGAAAACGACGGGATAGAGTTTTGTTTATACCCCTTTCTTGTGCCCCATGTCTATCAAATAATTCACTGCTATCTGTTATGTCGCGTTTGCTCCCATGCATGGCTTACCATTGAAACAATCGAGGTGTGACATGCCTGATATACTATACCATTATTATGTATATTTGTTTATGAATGAGAAAAACGACCTCTGTGAAAGTGGCTTAGAAACTCACCACTACTGATGACAATAATGGACGAAGAAATGCTAAATATTATCAAAATTCTAATTTACAAACTGGATTTTAGTACATGTCTTTAATAGAATTTTACGAATTTATGATAATCTAAATCCGCTGAAAGGAAGCCAAATCATGTATCTCTTGGCGGAATTAAAGTCTCTCTTTCTGTAGTAATTGGAGAGCTCATAATCTGTCTTCATACACTCTTTTCAAGATGGCGTCGGTTCCGTTCTGCATTACGTACCGGTAATTAAATAAGAAAATTAATCAACAGGTAATTTCCGGACCTCGTCAGGTAGGAATCCTATAAACAGATTTCACGTGAACGCGTGCGATGTGCGTGATTAATATCTCGTGAAGAAGATATACGGATGAAGAGTATTAGTTTTCCTGGATGAACTAAGAAGAGAAGACAATTAGACAACGATATTATTACTGTAGGTGCCATTTTGATTGAATCCTACAAGGTGCTATTCAAATCAAAATGGACGTCATGTCGTGGACGACAATAGAATAATTTTCTTGAGACATAAAATTTTATCATTTTTTAAGGATTCTGTCTTAAAGGGCATGTTTCTACAGACATTCAAAATGTGCTATACTCTAAGATATTTCTCTGGATTGCATTTCTTGGTCATAATAAACATTATTTGATGAAGGTCAACATAATCTCAATCCTATTATGTCCTCTAGTTATAGAATTGAGAGTCTGAAAATAGTTTTACCTAATTGCTCAATTAAATATATCCTTGTAGTAATTCGATTTGATAATATTAAATTTATTTTAGTGTTTAGCCAATCAAAATTGAAGTATCTACTAAAATTTGAATTTTAACTTTAGTTAAGATGTCGAGAAACTGGGCCCTGAACATTAATAAATTAAAAACTTTGGTTGCATTCCTTGATCATTGAGGGGGGGTGTAACGTGTGATAAGGAGTAGGATCGCCTATCCAACCTCGGGTCGTCCGGTTTCCATCCACTGCTATAGAGTCTAGCGAATGTTTCCTTACTCTATAAATATTGACAACAACCAATGTTATGTTTTGTGAATTTTCCTTCTAAATTGGAAGTGATATTTGGGTCGTTCCAAAATGCAATGACATTTTCAGGCGGCACCAAATATAATCCTACCAATACGTGATAGACAGTAACGATAGTGGCCGCCAACAGAGTTTTCATCTTTGTTTAGTGAATACAAATACAGTATATGCCTACAAAAAAGAGGAGGTGTACAAACCCTCGCACACGACACCCTTCATTACATTGAAACAGCAGCGATATCTGGAATGGGGATTTTAAAACAGAAGCTAAAGACGTCTGTTCGGGTTTGTCTGTGTAAAAATTATTTTGCCTGGCTGAATATCAAACTTTGATGTTACGGTTAGCGTTAGCTGATTATGTTGTTCCATTCAAACCAGTTTCCATTTGAGAATTTTTAAGTTTTCAGAAGCAGATCGTCAGTTCCCCAACAATTCAAAAATACCAAACAATGAAGACCCCACCATGAAATTTCGCGTGATGTTTATTTCAAAATGTCACGGTTCATTTACTTGTCTAAGTCGAAATGCACGTGTACAATTAACCGCTTATTATTCATAATCGTTTATTTCACGTGACATTCGCGGAACTGAGAAATCGGCAAGAATCATAACGACATCAATGACGTCATCGATACCCCCGCTGTTGTCAAAGAAGACTAATGGTGTGGAGAGACTGAAAAAATAAAATTATGATATAAATTAAATGATGAAAAAAAATATTTGATGGTTTTGGGAATTGAACTGCGGTTTCGGTTAGACGTTTCTTTTTTTGTTGTCCGCATGACAAGGTAATTGGTAATCTCGCTTTCATCTGTGCTGTTTTTAATGGGAGAACAGGTTTTCTCCAAACAAGATTAATTATTTTAAATACAAAATGGTTTTAGGTTTGATTGGATGATAATGATAACGGTTGACTAATGGCGGTGATAAACATCTGTGAGGTTTGAACTTTAGATACGAAAATTAGTTTCTAATCTAAACCTGAAATGCAGTAGGTCTAGACCTAAGGCGTGGAAATAACACTATTCCCAGCTTAGGTGTTTCCCATTTTTCAGTCTCAATAAAACCTTCTATTGAAGATGAGTATTACCCAAATAGAAACTTATTAGGGGTCATTGCCTTTCGACGAGAAAATCTACTGGAGTGATAACGGAAGAAATTGGCGTAGGACGAAAACGAAAAAAGAACAAAAAACATAGATGGGGCAATGAAGAAGTCAAAAACTTCCGACGGTCCAAGGCCAGTTCGCCCAGCTAGTTAAGGAGTTAACATAAGATCTAAGTATGGGGTTCTATTTAGATGCTCAATCTTATTTAGCTCATTTACCAACACCACTATTACTTTCTGAATCTACGCATACCCTTGAAAGGTTTCAACCAATTTCGACGACCTTCCGACATTTTCACGAATACTTTGTTCGTGTGATTAGCATTTCTGACATTTTAAAAACTTGCAGTTACAGAAATAATTATTCAAACGAATTTTGACAAAATAATTTTAAAAAACGTCGAGAATAGGCAAATGCGTGGGACCCAACAGTAGGAAGCAAGTCTTTAACACCATATCATCCACAGTCTTCGACATTGCAAACGGGACTTATTATGTTGTTATTACCGTGAAAAGATGGGCTTTCGATATCTAATATTTAAGACAAAAAGTAAACTTTAACACTGGCACACGAATCGTGTGCCAGTATGCTTTCCAGCTTCATTTGTAATGAAACGACTCGATGAACGAGACTAATAATATTCCACACGAGAATACTATCGATGTAGACTGGAATAACAGAACAGCAAAGACTGCTGTTTAATTTGAACTCTTTGCATACTGAATAGCATAACTGATTCGAAATTACAGTAAAAGCAGAAACGATTGAATGTAAATCAGTTTATATACATTCATATTAGGCCTACGTATTATTGTGAAATAAAATAAAATGAAATGTTCTGCTCCGTACTTGGCTATATGAAGACGGACGTACGCCATACAGTGTGTTAAGAAGGGAAATTTTGCCCGTACAGCGCCACTACGATCTACTCTTATATCGAATTCCATCTGCACCCTACCTCCGTTTTTCTTCCCATGGGACCTCCGTTTTTCGTCCTGCATCACGGACAACGTGGAACTACGCCGGGAAATCTGGATGAACTTTCTCGGCCATTACCCGACCTCCAGGCAAGCGAGTCAGCGTCTTAACCACCGTGACCCCCCGAAATGAAGTTTAATGTCCTATAATTCTGCTTCTAAACTGGGTTAATGAAAACTTGTATAGCGTTTTCAATATATAAATATATAAGTGAATAAATAAAAGAGACACAAACACTGTTTTCATCGTCAGATGTTATCGGACCAACGTTTCGAAGAGGTAGCCTCGTTTTCTTCAAAGGTAATGAAAATGGGCTGTGAGTGAAATTTTGCCCGGGCAGCGGCACTATGCAATGCTCTTATATCGAATTTCAACTGACAAGGGATATTTTACCTCAATTTTTCGTCCCGTCAGAACAACAAGACAGATGTCATTGTCATGCTCTCCGCCCTGTACCACTGATATGGGGAAACCACGGTGGACTTCGACATGTTCTTTAAGTGTCTGCACGTTTACTCGTCAATCCCAAAAACGACGAATGGCGAACGCCAAAAAATAAGAATTAGTGAAAAGAAAACACGTTTATAATAAATGGCATTTCAAAAAGACGCCTCAGGACGTAATATCAGCACATAGCATTTCGTTTTGTTGTGAATTCACCGACAATTCTATATTTTAGCGCGGGATAAAAAAAAAACTACGCGGGAAATAAATTAATCTCGATGATCAAGTCATTGTATTCTTGTTTTTGGCGTTCGTGGCGTTCGCCATTTGCCGTTTTTGGGAGAATCACAGACAACGCCTTTGTGACACTAAATCATAATCTGGAATTTAATGTCCGAACCAAGACATTCGCCGTTTTTGGGAGAATCACAGACAACGCCTTTGTGACACTAAATCATAAACTGGAATTTAACAAGTCCGGACCAAGACTGAAACAGACTGTCCTGTTCGAATGGAAGCGATATTGTCGTTACAGAAATTAATATACTGTGTGAGGCTCGTGATCTCCATGCAATACAGAATTAATCGTGACGAGGTCATTACAATCGTCCTACTTTGATCCGTTTACAGATTGTTGACAAGGTCCGAAATAAATCGCCATTGTCCAAGTTCAAAGGTGAAAACCCTCGCTGATGTAAAATATTTAATTAAATGTGTGGCCCTGTTTTGAGGCCTAATTATTTGTCCGACACAAGGGTTTACTTGCAAAAATAAGTACTAGTCCACATGAGACATAGCTAAAAGCTAAAGGGTGATCATTGTTGAGTGTGAATGATGGCTCGGGTAAAGTGAAAAAATACTTTTTATACTATTTTTAATATATATGCATGGAGAAATAGAATATCAATGGCTTTCGTTCTGCATTAGATTAAAGAAATAATGTTTTAATACAATGAGTTGTGGATGAACTGCAGCCAAATCTTGACTCATTGTTGACAAACTGGAGACGAAAAACAAACGACCGACTGCCAACGGATATTAAAATCATTCTTAAGTCAAGTAAAGAATGTGGATGATAATGTCGCAGCCATTTTCCGATCTTGTCTACAACTTCTTCAAATACACATTATCTTCTGCAGTTACACGAGAAGGGCACACGACCAAGTTACACGTGACCTAGCACGTGCTGAAGTATTATAGTGTTTACCTTTAAGGGTGATAGTTTCAAGAATTGTTATTCTGATAAAACTTCAATTCTCGTCTATTCGTTTCATTTGTGTCTAATTCTTGTATCTTATGAATGCCGTTTAATCAGGCGTATGATGGCAATAATAAGGGAGATAATCAAGTTACTTGTTTATTTAATTAATCCCTTTATTCACAAGATATTTGGCTTCAGTCAGTTAGTTTCGGGTGAATAAAAGAAAATACTGTCTCCCACTTCTTTGTTTCTGTGACATTTTCTCAAATTTCACTAAGAACCAAACATAAATAAACGTCAGCCCCAGTCTGTTAGAACAAGGTTCGGCCAGCTTTGGAAAAGTCACTTTTCGTTACCTAAATTTCAGTCAATTTACATTATTTTGAACAAAGTTATCCCAATTGTAATTGTTGACTAGAAATAGGAGTCAACTCTAGCTTCACCGTCTCCGAGAATGGCCGATCGTTTGATTGACAGGCGTGAACTCCATCTACATAACCTGGATTATCATGTAAATTTCCGGGAGTATGACGTCCACGAGACGATTGATCTTCGCTTACGACGCGAGTTAAAGATTTAATCAATCAAAGAAATCCTGTTTAAATCCAAGCCATTCGTGGGTCTGAATAGTGGATTTTGGGGTTGTTGTGTAAATAAAGATCTAATTTATAATTTCTATAACGTCTGAGGCCCAAAGGAAGACCGACTAGGCAGATTTAGCTTTTGCTTGCCGTATGTTTAAATAGACATTATTAATTAACTTATCCAGACCATAATCAACTCTCGATGTCACCTAGCCTGCGATATTTACTGGTGCTCAACTTTCATTCATGATTTAAACATGAAATGGATAATCGCGACTTTGACTTTATCGTACCGACCTATTTTAAGATGATCAAGGACACGCCGAAACTTCAATCGCTAAAATCTCGGTTCACAGTGGATCAATTTGACTAAAATGTTCAGCAATTTCTCTTTACATTTCCTAGTTTGGTACTACCAGCTCTTTATCTAATCTCCTAGGCCATAATGTATCTTTAAGTGATGTTTTCTGTAATTTTCAATAATAAACAAATTTATAAAAAAAAATAAAAAAAAAACAAAAAAAAACAGTGAACCAAATGAAAGACGTTTCCATTCCGGTAACATGCTTAAGGGACTGAAATTCACTTTTCGGTGAATATTTGTACACATTTTCCAACATCTGGTACTGGATTGGAATCTAAACAGAATTCCAAATCCACGACCCCGATCCCGGTGACTAAACCTTAATAATTAAAAAGAAAGTAGTTATGAACCGAAATGAAAAAGACTATGGAAAATGAAAGATTTGATCATAAAATGGTCCATCTTACTTACCTATGACTCGACCCCTCACCCCACACCACACGCCCCGTCCCGTCTCATATCACCACGTCCACTGTGAAAACTTTATGGGGTAGTACTATAGGGGTACGGGGAAATTTTTGGCAGGGAGGGTGGGGGGGGCGGTGGTGGTTGGTGCCCAAAAATGTAGTTAGGGTTTTAGTATGTTAGTCGTGGCTTACTGTACTCCAAACAATAGAGGGTTCGAGGTCCCGTGTACACATTGGAGTGCACGTAAACAATCCCTTGGCAGTTGGAATTCGATATAAGAGTAGGCCGTAGCGCCGCTGCCCGGGCAAAATTTCCCTCATAGCCTACTGTATGGCGTATGCCCGTCTTCGATTAGCCCAGGTTAGGTGCAAAAGAGTAGGACGTTAAACCCCATTTCATTTTTCACAATTGCGAGCCCAAATTTTCCCAGCATTTGCCCCCCCCCCCCTCTAAGCTCGTATGCCCATGGGTAGTATATTACCATAGTCGCATCTCATTCCATTCCTAAGCGGCCGTGTATGCTAGGGTGTTGTGACTTATACTATTCAAAAAAAGTAGGGGATATTTGATTTTGGGGGCATAATACTAAAATATGCAAATGACTACGAAAAAAGTCATTATAGAACTTAACAGAAGAAACATTTCCTGTTACATGTGACGCCAAAACGCACCAATAGCTACCGCATAGAATGCTGGTGATGCTTGGGATCATCATGGGGGTCCAACCCAAGATTTGCACGACTCTGAATGTTACAGTCATTGTGGCATTGAATTCCAGGGTGGAAACATCAGTTTAATTGTTTTAGTGACCAGAAAACAAATTTTGATATGCGTCGGCTTACCCTAAATGAAAGGTTACGTGCCCTTGGCATGCTACAGATCGGCACAACACAAGCGGTTGTGGCGCGGACGATGAATGTTTCTCAGTCTGTCATAAGCAGGCTATGGTCCAGATACCGTGATACACAATCTGTACAGGACAGACCACGCTCAGGTCGACCAAGGGCGACAACTCAAGCCCAGGATCGATTTATCCGTACCTTGGCCTTGAGAAATCGTGTCATCACAGCAAATCAGATCAGCGCTCGTCTTCAAACAGACACTGGTGTGAGAGTGAGTGGCCAGACAATTCGGAATCGACTGCATAGTTGTCACCTTCGGGCCCGACGTCCTCGCGTGATCCCTTGTTCAGGCAAGACGTCATTGGTGTAGGGATCGTCAACACTGGGATAATCGACGCTGGAGCAATGTGATGTTTTCAGATGAGTCAAGGTTCACTGTTGATTTTTTGGACAGACGTAGGAGGGTGTGGCGTCGTCGAAACGAGCGCTTCCAAGACGTTAACGTCATCAGACATGATCGATTTGGGGATGGTTCTGTTATGGTGTGGGAAGGCATCACTGTTGCTGGAAGAACGGCTTTACATGTTGTTGCAGGGCGTGTTACAGGCCAGTACTACCGGGACAACATCTTGGCAGTCCATGTTGTGCCGTTCGCACGACGTCATGGCCGCCGTTTCATCTTCCATCATGACAACGCAAGATGTCACAGGGCCAGGATCGTTACAGGTTACCTCCAACAACAGAACATCACCACATTACCTTGGCCAGCACTGAGTCCCGACCTCTCCCCCATCGAGCATGTCTGGGACATGCTTGGACATAGGTTACGTCAACGTCAACAACGTCCTGCCAATGTCCAAGAACTTGCTGCTGCGTTGCAGCAGGAATGGGACAATCTGGACCAAAATGACCTTAGACGTCTCATTAGGAGTATGCCACGTCGGATCAATGCTTGTTTGGCAAACAGAGGAGGATTTACCCGTTACTGGCTTTGTTGTGATGCTGTGGTAACTTTGCTGTTTGACCCCGGGTATCATTTTACCATTATAATGGTCAGTCTGTGCCTTACTTAGTCTAACGAACATTTCGAATAAATCGATGAATGTGAACTTCATTTCATTTTGTCATTTTTTTCTTCGTCCGTTTCATTAGGTGACTTTAATAACACTTAAAAATCAAATATCCCCTACTTTTTTTGAATAGTATATTTCAGCAACAACACGGGAATAACAGAGGTGTGTTCTGGATTTTGATCATGGGATGGTCCGGAGGTCGGGGGCGGAGGGGGAGGGGGTGTATCGATAAAATCTTGAATCTTTTTTATAACTGTTGTGTCATTTAAGTGCATGCATGTATAGGATGAGATTGGCACGAGGGCTAAACGGCGATATTTTGATGAATTTATGAAAAAGAATATGTTAATAGTTTACCCGCTTAAGGATTTAGCCAAAACGTATACACCAGCACTTTCTGATATGAAGTCAAATGTTTAACGCATAAATTTGTCGAAATATTAGAATTGCTATGATTCATTTAATTTCAACAACACTTACTATCGTAAAATCGCCGGCTATCTTGTACAATCTGGTGATCTGTTGTAATGAAGGGTTTCAGCAGGTTAACAAAATTCTATACAAGTGTTGCTTAGTTCCGGTATCATGTACAGTTTTTAGATCTTGATATGCTGTTGAAATACTTGAGGGATTTAAGTGATTTTATGGATTCGCTTGTCTGTCAAAATCCCTACCGAATAAAACATGATGCAAGCTTGGAAACTTTCTTTTGGCCGTCATTTATATTAAAACCTATCTAAAGATGCGATGGACTGTGTGTCTTTAATAGTCATATTCAGTAATTTTCCAATGTGAAAGTCAAAATATAAAAAATATACAGCCACAATATATAATTTCTACCATGTTTACAAGCTTTCCGAAAAACATATACATATATCTCTGGAACAGAAAGTCCCAGATTGCTGAAAATGAAAAGGGTTCATCCGTTTTGCTTCCAATATTTCGCAGCAAATTCGAAAAAGAAAAATCTGTTAAAATCTGTAATCTCTATCGCGTTAATGACATATTACGATGACACTAGTAAAATGATGTAGGGCATTTTCTTTGGTGCCGCATACCGCATTGATAAATAATCTTTAGAAACCCCTAACCGAAAGGGGAATACTTCTGGCACATCCTCTGAAAGTTCATCCTCTGAAAGTTTCTATTTTTATGACATCGGTCCGTTCTGGTTCTGTTCCTCAACAAATTTCTCGGCTTCAAATCAAACACTCAATTCCGAATCACAGGTCTGGCTATTAAGTCAACTAGGTCAACAGAGGTGGTATATGTTGTGCATTGTCGAGAGATAAAGTGGTGATTGGTTGTCGTGTGCTCATCCAAAATCTTCAACATTGAAAACACGAATTATTTATCAATTTAAATCAACATTGATGCTGTGATCTTAACGGAAAAAGATTGGCTTCTGATATCCAATATTTAAGACAAAATAAACATTTGACCATAATGCGTTTCATCCCCAGTCAAGAGACTCGAGGAACGAGGTTAGAAACATTGCACCAAATTAAACGACGTATGTAGACTGAAATAACCAGACGCTAGAAATTTGCATTCTATTGCTGGTTTAGTTCGCCGAACATAACCGATTTGAAATTAGAGTAAAAACAGAAACCAGTGAATGTAAATCAGTTTATATACATTCCTATTACAGTATTATATGTGTTGCGACCCACTAGTGTCAATTCTAGGTCCCAAATGTTAGCGATTTAGCTCATTTAAAAACGATTCCCACACATACACGAAATAGCTGAATGGAAATTTGCAATTTAGTCTTTTTACGCCCACATCGAAATGTAATCGTATATTATTGCTATCGCATCCGCCTGTCCGTCCGTCCGTTCTGTCGTCCACAATTTCTTGGGAACATTCTACAGACTATAATAATATTTGTTCAATTTGTTTAACCATGTCAACGCTGCACTTACGTCAAAAAAAGTTATCATCCTATCTGTATTAAATCTATATAATGCATTTTTAAACTACATGTAGTAAAACTCATTGAATTTCAGCAATTTACGTTGATTACTTCTAGACTTATCTCTTGTTTCACTTTGTTGAATCCCTTGTGAACGCTCTAGCGACAAAAGTTTTCTCCGACCTGTATTAAATATATATGTATTATTTAAGTTGGAAAAGTTTGGAAGTATATAGAATACTTAACTATGCCAATCACATTAACGTATTTCAATAACTTTTGTTCCCTCTTATATTATCATGATCTTCACCACTTTGGCCCCATCAAAAGCCTTTAATGAAAATCCTCTGAACATTGGCACCATGGAATGACACGCCACTATAAATAATATTCCATTAAACAAAATCATCTTGACCAACAAGAATTTATTCTCACATTGAAAATCAGCAACCAGGACCAAAATCGATTCCAAAATTTTAGCCATTCTTCAGACTACGCTATTTTCAATTACATCGGAAGACAAATGATTTAAGTCGCCATTGTTCGACTGTCAAGATCACGTCAACAATCTTAATTTGTCTGCCTTAGCTGCCATCTTGGTTTTTTTGTTGTTTTGTTTTGTGTTTGAATGAATTGACTAATGGACTAAAGAACTCAGGGTCTGTAATTTTGTCAGACTCGAACAATATCTACTTTTTTATTTTATTAAGAATTAAGGAACCCTAATGGAATAACCTTATTAATTAATATCATTATATCGTAAAGATAAATTGTTTTGTGGTGGGTAAAATTACAGCCCTTATCTAAGCTTTTTTATCCACACGGGAAAGATTCTTTGCAAGTGCAAACGATTGGGAAGTTATTCTTTATCATTAAATATTTGAGCTGTGCATTAAGAGAAATTAGATCTCTGATTTTGCACGGTTAATCGAATTGATCCGATTTGTGTTTTTAATTTAGATCTGTTGGTTTCTCGTTTTTAATTAAAATCTTACGAAGCAGAGGGTGACGAGAAACAAGGGGAACTAATAGTATAGACGTTGTATCCTGATGCCAGATTCAAATACTAATAACTGTTATAACGAGCCTACAGTATTACAAATCTTACAATCGGAGCCACAGAAAATCTTCTATAGTGGTACAACAGTTGAGCACTCCCTTTAGTTTCACCTCCCATTTACACCAGATGTATCATTTATTTGTACTGTTGAGTTTATATTTCAAACTTACCTGGTTCAACTATGCTCAAAGACACCTTTTGACAGTTGTACTTGAAAATTGGACAGAGTGTTAATACTTTGGCTAAAAATTGCGATGAAACAGTCAATGTTATTTGATGTTTAAGGAAAATTTGACATCAAATAGACCTCGGAGCAAAACAATTTATGTTATTTAATAAATATGCAATCCAATCGGTGATATACATATTTTGGCTGTCGGGGAACAAACATAATTTATCCACTTCAAAACTCAACTGATCTTATAATACAATTAGGCATGCCCATGAAATTTTGAATAATATATATATAGGAAATTAAAAAAAAAACAATATGATAACTGTAATAATTTGAGAATGTGACCATAAAAGCTCAATAGAGAGGCCACACAAATGGGTTGCATACAACACTGTAGGAGCCTTAGGAAACCCCCCAAAAATGACAGGTACATCTTACAGGTACCACATACAACTGAGTTAAGATGAACAGTTACAATCAACAATCTATGTATAAAATACCCAATTCTAGACAAATCGTCTGCTTGTAAGAAAGTTGGGACCGAGACCCACCCCTGTTAGAACCCATAATGCTACGCTTGCAATAAGAATTCAATAGCACAATATTAGCAAACAAAACATTATTAAATTTCCAATCCTTAATTTGATGTAAAGGAGAGGAAAAGATTAAAATCAGCCCCTACAGTTCAAACTTCTAAACTTTTTTTTTTCTAATCTGTGTCCCCACTTATTGATTTGATCTTTGGAATTTCTCAAATGTATGACTTGAAAAGTAATAATAAATAACTGGCATAAGATGTGGACAACACCTGACAATTACTGGATTCTGAATCAAAACCTTTTGATATATTGTAATCTATATCTGATTATTATCACACCCGCCCCCATAGTGATGTAGGACAGGGGGCCTGAGAAGGACAGCTTTCTAATCGTTCGGATGGGACAAAAAAAACGAGGTCCCGTGTACACATTGGCGTGCACGTAAACGATCCCTTGACAATTGGACATCGATATAAGAGTAAGCCGTAGCGCCGCTGCCCGGGCAAAATTTCCCTCAGAGCATACTGTATGGCGTATGTCTGTCTTCAATACCCCACGTTATAGGAGCGGAACAGTAAGACGTCAAGCCCCATTTCATTTCAGGTTACTTATCGACATAGATAAAACAATATTTGTTTTATAGTTTTGAACTTATATCGAGTAATATAGACATATTATAGATGATACAATATATGACATAGACAAAGACAAGCCTTTCCGTTATAAAACACCTTTCATTGTTTAAATCAAAGTCACGGAAGTATATGTGGGTACGTGGGGTATATTTCCGTTTCAATAGCATTCTTATATACATACAATATTACATGTGTATGATAT
Organism: Patella caerulea; assembly: GCA_036850965.1. NCBI lineage: Eukaryota > Metazoa > Mollusca > Gastropoda > Patellidae > Patella > Patella caerulea. Next base: position 58,250,347 of record JAZGQO010000007.1, read on the forward strand.
ATAAATCGATGGTCATAATCCGATGGTTTTAGGTTTATGAGGTATTTACATGAAATACCAAAGTTCGGGGTGCATTTGGTATTGACACACCGCACGATGCCTTCCATATCATTATAATACTCCATCGTTAACATACGGTGGCCTGTTAGTGCCACGCACTGATTTATACCAATTTCATGAAATTTGTCTCCTATGAGAAAACGCATAGTGAAAACTGTGATAAATAAAAAAAAAATAAAATATATCAAAGGTTGTAGTGGTTACGACTTTTAATATGGGGGTTCAACGGTGTGGGGAATATATCTAGTGATTTATAAGTCATGGACATCTGAAGTCACGTGCACTTAAAATCTAAAATAAATAGACGAAACTCTCTCACGTACATAAAATTAAAGTCTCAAAATAAACAATATTGACCGGGCATTAAACCCCGTTCTGTCTCTTCTTATTATTCACAGCAGATCACATTTTAAAGCTATTGCACAACAAACCTATCCATTTCAGTTCATATATCCTCGTGCCTTTTTCTAAATTTAATAGTACTAATTATTAAAATTACTGAGCAGGTGTTGGGGAGATGTAAACGTGTATTATATCACCCCTGTTCGTTTCGACGATGATCGATATCAATTATACAGCCGTGAATAACAACACTTAAACCCCTAATCACTGTACAGAACACTTTATAATATAATACAATATCGATGTTCATATCTCTCCGCCTTTGATGTTGTCCATGTCCCTCGCCGGTAAATTGACCGCTGATTTGAACGACAATATAGTGAACAGTTGGTCAGATTAGAAGATAACAGCGAGTTCGTCTCCATGCGCACCAATTCCATATTTAATATCTTTAAGGAGTTGGGCGAAATAGCTTTGATTGACGCCTTCCTTAATTCTAGAAGAAACCAGTCGGCGAAAGTCTAAAGATGAAAGATTTATGATTTTGATATAACAATAAACGCTCCTTGAATGCTTTAAATATAACTGTTAATACCAAGTATCAAGACAACAGATTGGACAGAGAAATGACCCATTCGTTCCAAAAGCGTTATTAATAAAGATTAATTAAAGGCCGTTGGCGAAATTCAACGAAGAAGGCTAATTAAGGACTCGTTCTTTAAATAACGGTTATAACTATAATAAATAGGCCTAATGTATTTTTACTATTATACAAAGCGCCGTTAAGAATAGACATTGGTGTGACTGTGCAACTCACGAAATATATTTTTGTATTTTCTAGAATAGCTTTCCTTGGTAGAACAGGTCCCAATTTCACAAAACACGCTCAGACTCAAGTTAAGAATTTACTCAAAATTCATCGCCTTACTTTAACCATAGCCCTTGTCGTTTTAATGTATCAAACACATCAATAAGAAACTAAGTGAATTTCTTTGTGTTTTTGGACCAAAAATACCTCTCATAAAACAGTAACGGAAAGTTGAGTAAATTCTGAGAATACTTTGTGAAACCTGGGCCTGGTGTATATCGTGTGATAACCCAATTAGTCGACTGTCAATAATATTGTAACCGTAAACCTTTCTGTTATTTTGTGTCCATCCATTAAATGGGCTTACGATCGAGGCAAATCACAAGAACGGTTCCGTCGCAGACTGCTGTTTTACCAAACCGTAGAAATATATCACAAAGACCTTCCCAACAGACAATAATAGAAGGCAGTACCACAACCTGAAAATTGTTCCATTCCATCGAAGCATTTTCATTATAGTTAAAAGGTGGTGGGTGTACGATATATGGTTGTACTAGAACCGAATTTGTGGGAAAAGTCGATTTCTTGTTGATTTCCCTATTCTTTATAGTAATGTGCAAATTACTGGTAATGCCAAGGTGCTTTATGTGTGCTGCGATCTGTGGATATGCGTATATTGTTCAAACTATTACTTTGCGCAATTGGAAATTTACAATCTGACGTGCACTAAAAATTGCAGGGCATGCAATGAGTTAGGGGCTGGAAGGGTAGTTGTCTGTACATGCTTACAGAAACAAAATACCCACGACAATTCAGCTTTTACAGCCCAGTTGAGATTGCAATATAGCATTAAGGACGTGTTTCGGCTTTCTGATTTTCAATCTTATACAAGTTTCAAATTGTGCGAAGTCATGAACTTTGCATGTAAAGTTCGGATATAACTGGATGCTTTTTGATTAAATTGCATAAAAAAGAAACACACACACAAAAATGAAAATGTCATTTATTAATTTAATGAATATCAATTTTAATGAAAGTGCTTTAAATTACTTTAATTTTTTTTCCATTTTTGCCCAGAGTATTCTAATTTGATAGTTGACATTCGTTTAATTCATAAATTCAAGCTCCAAAACACACGTGCACACGCACGACTAATTAAGGTCCAATTTAGTAAGGAGAGAATTCGTGAGCATGTGGTGCGAGGTATGTCCAGGCGGTGAAATAAAAAGGGAAACTCCAAACACTATAATACCTTGCTCGCATTTCAAAGGTTTCTATTGAAAGCGGAGAAAAGGCGGTTCGTCTGAATTGGAAATCGCTTTGTAACAGTAAATGAAGGCCGTTATGTCGCAGAAGTCTTGGACAGATGGCGGGAGAATTTTCAGAGTACCATGGGAATTGACTAGAATTATTCCATTATAAAATGGTCTGGTTAGATTTAACGATAAAATACAATAGGAATAAAGACTCACGCGTTAATCACGTATCGCCATCGCTACCAACGTCGCGTGCATAGGTCGAGCATGAAATGTCAGAAGCGTAGAAGGTGTGACGTGGCAATAGCCATTACGTGACGGCGTATTTGCTGCGTTCCAGTTATAAATTGAACATTTTTTTTGTTGGTGAGGAATATTTTGATCGTGTAATGGGGGTTAATTTACTCGTTTTTGATGCCATTCACACACTGGTGAACTTTCTAGATACAATTTTTCACATCTGTTCGATGTTCGATAATTGTATTGTGTTCGTTTCGGATGGAAGAAAATCTTCTAGCTGGTAGATGTCGTCATCAAAGATGATATTTTAGTTCGAATAAGTTATATCAGATAATCTGTAATTAAAATTAAGAGCGACAAATATCAACATCTAAAGACACAATCATTATACAGTGTTCAGAATGGGTCGTCAAACCGGCCATTATGATGTTTCAAGTGAATTTTATCGTATTTTTGTTTCATTATTTTCGTCAACTTGTGAAACCCTATCAATATTTTCATAGAATTATTAAATTTTTCGTCTATTTATTTTCATTTCTCACAAAGTTGATAGACAAGTCACCCGGAAAACCCACAATACTGCCTCAAGTCATGAAGGGTCGCGTGCATAGAAGGGAGCACGGGAGGACATGGTGTCATGTGACCAAGGGTCACTAACCCAAAGGTCAACTGTCACGTGTTGGGGTGAGGAGGTTTGAGCATGGCCTGTGGTTTGGAATTTAATTGGGTTCATTTTGGGGTGGGCGGAGATTAGGGGAAACGTTGACAAAAGTTTAACTTTATAATCGCACGGTTTAAAACTAATAAAACAAATGTCCGAGTGTTCACCAATTCATAAAGGAAAAAAAAATATCGGTAACAAAAGATGAAGAATGGTTTTGTGTATTTTTAGCTAACGCCTGCAGCCAGGAAATTAAAAAATTCGAATATGAAAAAAAAATATATAAAATTTTTCCAATACCAATCATCAGTAGAGAAACTAAGAAATTTACTAAAAAGTTCGGGGGGGGGGGGGGAGAGGGGATGACCGAATGGTTAGCACGTGCGTGTTGTATCATAAAGCCTGTTATTGTGTCAAATGGCGTGGTTTCGAATTCCCGGATGTGCGTGACAAGGGGTTGGGTCGTCTGTCCAACCTCCGGTCCCCCCTCTCCCACTGCTAAAGACTCCTACTCGTAAGCGAATTATTGAAAAAAAAAAAAAACTGTTTGTCACGAAATGACCTAGTTTTTGTCGAGTGGACGTTATATCCCGTATACCCCCTCCCCTCACTCTCTCTCTCTTTCTCTTTGAAAAGTTCAATATAATACTTCTTTGAAGTTATGGAAATTGTTACACCTGGACCTGACAGCAAGAGGTGTACAATAAACATATATTTAATATCTACTTTTAACACCTGTTCACAGGTAAATTTCACCAAAGTAAAAATTAATTATTTACGTATATTTTCGAACTTTAAAAATCTATATTTAATTTATTACATGGACTTGAAACTTATACGCATATACCTACATTTCAACATTTTTTTTCACAAACATAGACCTTAGAATATCCCAAGAGTAAATATGAATGTGATGAATTCTAAAACATGGATTGAAATAAAAACAGATACCATTCAATTCGACCGTTTTGAAAAATTGCCAAAATTGTCCCGGCTTTGTAATTTTTGAAAGTTTGATGATATGAACGAAAATTTGAATCAGTTAAAAAGAATAAAATTGTATCTGAAATAGGGAAGGGGGGTCAAACCAAATTAAATAGTCATATAATTGTTAGTTAATCAAATTTGTAAGTTGTAAAATGTGTGATATATTGTAAATTGTACAATTACCTCTTACACGTGCTTTGAGAAACATGGTCCTTATCATTGCGGTACAATTACTATGGAAATAACTTTTTAGATGGATTATTTTGGTCGTAAGGGGGTGTGTTGTGTAAGACGTATTGTGTTTTTACTCTTTATAAGAGCACATACGCCCATACCCCCAAAGTCAATAATACTAATACAGTCCTCAGATCAGGTCGAAATTAGCCATTTTTTTTTCAAATTTAGGAATGTGACCACCACAGACAATACAGTTTTGTTGAAGAGAATCATGTCATCAACTTATCAAAGACAATACGCTGTAGCCTAATTATCTGAATCTGATACAGATGATGCGGTGTATACATAGTTATTGTGCTTTAGTATATCCCTGCTGTTGCGCTTACGTATTCGCCTGGGCAATAGAAGCCTACACAAATATTCTACAAGGCCAGCTACTTAAAGCCCCACTCTTTCAATAATTTAGCGATGATCTTTTAAATGTTTTATAGTTTGGCAATGTCCAACCATAAACTACATAAAGTCTTAAACATTTTACAATAATATTATCTATCTTCGAAATATATTATATTTATTATTTCATACATAATAATTTGAGCATGGCCATAGGAAAACTGCAGACCCTAAAAGTTAACAAAGGCTATTTTACAGTACATGTTTTTATGGTTTGTTTATTTCTATCATGCTACCCATAAGAGAAAATGCAAAGAACAATAATGAGATGGGGATATTAATTAATTGATTGCAAATAAAAAAAGGGATCCGAATTAATGACAGAAGTTTAATAATCGTCTAATAATGACTTTGTAATTTTTGTTTAGAATTTTGTATTTTCCTATTTAAAATAATGGAGGTAGAGGTCTTATAAGGTAACTGAATCTCGCGACAGATTTTACGGCACGCGTTTAGCTCGCGCTGTTAACACCTTAATCTCTTATTTTCTGAAGTCGTCATGTTCATTTTTTTCTCCGCATCTGTCATCCTTTACAGCTCTCAGGTGAAATCCAATCAAAGTCTCACGTGGGGTTTTGGCGCGTGCACAGGTGTAAAGAATAGGTGATAAACCGTCGAGCGATAATTGAAACTGTTTTTGATGAATGTGAATGTTGGTAAACCAAAGCCAGAGTTGATGCGATTTTGGTTCAGTTATTCATATAACACATTATGTAATTTTATGGGGCAATATTATGTAAAGATATATTTCTCCAATAGTCTAGATCCCAAATAATAATACGTGTACATATGTTAAAGCAGACAAAGTACTTCTTTGTTTACGGTAGATAATTGTATAGATAAAAAAAAAATATGTCCAGGTAAAAAAAAATCTCCATTTTACTTCATTCTGACATATTATATTAAATCATATAAGCTAGCTGTATGTCTTCAGATATTAATAATGTATACAAAATATTGCAAATACGATAATAATATATACATGTAATTAAAATTAAAGATGGCAAAATAAAACTACATTTCTATGCTAACGTATAGTTTTATATGGCCATCTTTAATTTCAAATATACATACATTACCAAAGAGCAGCTTTAATTAACTATTCTACTATATATATGTATATATACATTCTTAGAACAATGGATTTCCATGACAATGGATTATAAATAATATTAGGTAGCATACAACAAAAGGTTAAAGTATGTAATACATAAAATGACATTAATCTGTATAGTCTGCCTGGTATAGTTTGATAATGGCCGGAATTAAAATATGTTTGTTACCAGACAGTATAGCTTACCAATCTATAAATTCTACAGGACAAACAGTGCGAAATGGCATAAGTCGAAAACCTTATAAACGCCAGCATCGCCATGCAACATACATCACACCAACGCCATGTGCCCAGATAGCACGGGCGGAAGCAGTGATGGTCATTGGAAATACATTATTAACTTACCAGATGACCTAATTATGCTCGATTGAAAGTTATCTTTAACTACTGGGTTATTCTACATTTATGTATATTGTGTGTATTTCTATTTTCAGAAAGACCAAAATTATAATTATATATAAAAAACAAAACATTTGCTTAAGAAGCTTATACATGCCATAATCCACATCAATGATAATTGTACTTGAAAATGAAAATTACAAAATGTCTTTTTCAAAAGTAATTAATTAAATTTTAGAGATTAGGATTAGGTCTGTACTCTAGTTTTAAGAAATTATTTTCTTGCCGAAACGAATGCATTATTCTTAATTCGCAATATCTTAACCCTATTATAAACTTCAGCCAACTTCAATTCTCAAATTACAACGTAAATGATGTCTTTGCATTAATGTTCCAATACATATCATTATCTTTTAAACAAAATAATGATTTTAAAAAACACAACCGAATTACTAAGATATTTAGGGTCGACAGAAAAGGAAATCCGATTCATAAAAGGGATTAACAAAAACCACAAAGGATTAATTAGCGGCATTAATAAATACAAGACAATTCTTCATCCAGAAATTAATAAGTTTATGAGCTTCTTACACATCGGTAACTTTTGTAAGACATTTTTCGGATACATTTTAACAAGCAGACTGCCATCGTCTCGATTCTTTAATCCTCTTACATTTGTAACACATGCATATTTCCCATACTTTGACGAAATTTGACACGAATAATCCACAATTGTGAACAAACATTACAGATTTAAGTTAATACGAATTACAACCGCATGGAGATTCCCATTTGTCTTTAAAACTTTATCATTGTTTGAAAAGACTTGAATGAGTTCCGCCATGATGTTTTTAAGTAAGTGACGCGCTGATTAGCATTACGTCATACACTTTAACAAACGGAAGTCTGACAACTCCTGAATTGGCCGATTGTATAGCCTACTATGGAATATTTACTTAGATAAATTAACACGTGCATCCGGATTAAGAAGTATGGATGAAACTGGATCCAGATAAGGAATCAATTAACGTTTCCTTCTTAACACTAAAACCACGAAACTTATAAAACGCTGTCTGATTGTTGAACATTGACCAAAACTTTAATTGGATTGATTTTCACAAAGAATTAATTTTACGCCTTTTCTGCAAGAACTGTTTTAAGACCTTGTGCGATAGCTTTGTTCAAAGAATCTTTCAACCTAAATCTGCTGTCAATGGAATGACCATAAGAACGATCTGCAGGATTAAGTGTGGCAATAGGGGACCTTGAGAAAGACGAAACTTTTCGTCCGCATGCAAAACAGGCGATGTCGTTATGTTATCAATGGGTTAAAATAGCGACAATGTTATTCAGTAAACGAGATGTTGGAACACGAAGCAGGCTTCTTTGTATCATTAAGTTGATATTTCGAAGCTTTAAGTAAATTATGCTTATCAATTATAACCCAGTAACCACATGTATTTATGTGTTACATGTGGTATCCACTGGACAACGGGACATGATTATTGTTTTCAGGTTCAAGATTGAATATATAGTAGTAAATAAATGAACAAAGTGCTTCGTCTTGCCAATTTTATTTTAAAATTTTCGTAATAACAAACCATCGCCATTCACTGATGATAAATATAATTTTTAAAAAAGAACACTTTCATTAGATAGTTCTGTTGTCCAATTTTTTATATCCATATAGAACTTACTAGCCCGTCTGTTGTAAACCACGTGATAGTCGTAAAACATGGCACGAGTCGACGTTCTCTCCCCCAGACAAATGCTTGTGCCTTGAGGCTGGCACCAGGCAGCCAACACCATAATGAGTCTAATAAACACCTACATCGTACACACCTGACAACAAGATCATTTTCCACGTGAAAAAAATCCCCACCTTCAATTTCGCATAGAAATCGTTTATTTCGTCTCGCTACCTTTTCTTCATTAAAAATTAGCAGTTTTTCTTCGGGCAAGGTGTCGCGTGGCTCCTACAGTAGATCACGTGCCGCGCGCTATTCACGCGCTCTCTGTTGGGGGTCGATTAAGGACCTTAGGGCGGGGAAGGGGCCAATCGGAAAACAGAGTAGCTTTGTACGTGACAAAAGAAGAAACAAGGGCTTCTAATTTATCTGCTGTCAAAGTGACCGTGTCTACCCTTTAACCCTAGGTTTCAAATCATTACACTTAGTAATCAGCACATAGTCTCGGTTGTCGTACTTGGAGTTGATACTACAATTATTTTTGTGCTGCATATTGAATATAAATTACATACAGCATCAAATATCATTACCCAACGATAAGCTAACGACATAATGGGGGAGAATAAGCGGCGTGGAGGTCTTTTGATACCTAACTCGAAAGTACGGTTAACGTTCATTATAGGACTAAGCTTGTCAGACGACGATCCGTCAAAGAAGAACCATCTGATGATAAAGGATAAAGCACACGACCGTGACACTTTCTCGTAAAAAGTGTTGTTTTAAAAAAACTACTAGGAGTCACACAGAGCTGAAAATCTAAAAGGTTCGTCTTCTCACATTGAATTGAAAAACAATCCGTCAACAACACTAGCCCCTATCGATTTAACGAGACATGACAAGGACGGTTAATCCGGAACCGGAGGTCGCGAATGCTGAATATCGATAAGGTCCGTCCTCTGATGCTCATAATGCTTCACACCAAATTTGAAAAACTGCAGCCTCTATATAATATATAGAGGCCGAATCGTTAAATCGTGCACGTTGGGAAAGTTTGTCATTGAGTCAAGTGGCGTGGTTTCGATTCCCCGCTGGTACCTGACAAGGACTAGGGTTTCATATAGGTTTTCTCCGGTTTCCTACCACCGCAAGCGAAGTATTAAAATAAAATTGATTCTTTTTTAATCTATAGTAGCGTTAACAAGATTTTCAGAAATAGGTTCGGTTGGGAGTCGTCTTCATTAGCCCAGTTTGGAGCAAAACAGTACAACGTTAACCCCCATTTCATGTCCACTCCACCAACTGTGAAATTTCTTGACGGACGGACAGTCATGGGTGACGGCATAATGCGCCCACACTTAAATGTGGGCGCATAAAATTGAAAAAAAGAGAGTTTGAACATGAAAACACCAATCATGTTGTGCGGTCAATATTCAAATAACGTGGGGCTCTCTGTACGCAAGAAATGGTATCCGTCAAACTTACCCCAACGTTTGACTAATGGAATTAAAGATATTTTATTAAAACTGCTGTCTCAAAGATATGTTGTTATCTGCCTTAAATGTCAAATTTATTATAAGCAATAATAATTTGTTCCCTTGATCGTTGGGGAAATTATCTATTCTTCTTTACACTTCGATATGTATTACTGGAAGCACAGGACTACTGATAATACCACAGTGTCCATATCGTATATTTCCGGTCAATGCTCAGGTCAGGTGATTTACTCGGTGGAACAGGTAGAAAGCGGCGTGCACGTGTACACAACGAGCAAGTTTTCTAAGCAAGTGTGTTAAACAAAGAGGTTATAAGAAAATAAATATTGACGGTTGTCCATGTATTTTTTCTTGTTAGTCGCCTTATTTATTGTTTCCGCTACAACAGTTTATTATCCCGTGGTCATTATTTATCACCGTTAGTCATAACCTCATTAAACGCATGAATTATTGCCATTAATTAAGCCGATAATCTTTAAGCGCGAATCCTCTATTTTCTACATAGACAAAGAAATTTTATATTTAAAATCTAGGTTTATCAATAATGTAATAAAATACGTAAAAATTGCACTTCTTCAAACTGGGGAATTGTCTTAAGTCTGGCCAGTTTCGTATAGTCTTTATCTCTTTAACTTTTTTTTTTTGTTCTCACAATTTGCCGTCTAATTAAACGCATCAAATATTTTCATTATAAATACTTAATAATTTAGAAAATAATCTTTATTGTGTTGATAAATTCGTGATATATAAAGCAAAATCACCAAGAAGTTGATAAATGAATTACACTTGTTAACACATTTTTAGTTCACCTTCGCAATCATCTTTCTTACCACGACTTCGGGAAAGCTCAAATCGAATTTTGCTACGTGTATAATGCATCTTATTGTCATATCGCAAAAGAATACTGACGGTCATCGTGCCACACACCAAAAGCAATCATTTTAAGCTTTTCTGGAAAATTGGGAAACAATTTCTTGTCAGTTAGAATAAAGAGATTCGACTAAAGTTGACACAAGAATTAAAAACAAAGGCATTTTAACACGATATCCCCGTCTAACTATAAAATTTAAAAACGTAAACGATCACATGACAAACTTTGTTGCGAATAATTAATTATGAATGAAAGGTTTAACAAGATACATTTGAGAAAAATGCGATTGAAAAAAAAAATCGAATCTTTTATAATTATTTAAACTTTACAGTTCATTGGAGCCTTTGAAGAATATTTTTTGTTGATCAGACAAAAGCATAATTAGAGATAAGGTTCAAAAGTTGTGTAAGTTTGAATCATTTGTTCTGTTCATAAAAACCAAAGAAGCAGATGAGATTAATAACTAACAAATGAAAATAACTGAAATCAAATATAAACTGATGGCTAATTTTATTCTGCTTGACAAAAATTTAATATAAACAACTCTCTAGAAAAACTAATTAAAGGAACTCCTTTTGTTTAGTGTTGTCTTGATTCTCCATTGTTATGTAAACTGTCTCCTTAGCGGACTTACTTCCGGCGAGAGTGGTTCATTTCCCGTGAATTGTAACCTGTCTTCAATCAGCGCCATTTTTCATCGTCTTCCATCACTTCGTTTCTTCCTCTTATTTTTTAATGCATTGTGAAAGTTCTTTGTTTTGAATTTGAGCATTAGCTATTTTTTGTAATATCCCAACAAGTCATTCTTCTTTCTTTTAATAAAATTCTTGGAAAATTTTTCTCTTCCATACATCAAACGACAATTACGTTTGATTGAGGGTCCACCATTGTTGACTGTATATTTTAAGCAGACGACAGAGTGAAAAGAAAAATGGCGCGTAATGAGGAAATCGTCTCAGCTGAAGACAGTTAATTAGAGATCGCAGTTTTCACCGATTTAAGCAATTTGTTCGTCTATTCTTCATCAACTCTTCGATGACAAAACAAAAGACGAAGAACGTGACGGCACAGCTGCTTCACACGATGGACATGTAATGCACGCGCGTCGTTATTTTGCGCTGCCCGGGTTGTATTAATTATGATGAGGGAAGAATCTTAAACAAAAGATCAACATTAGTTATCTTACCGCCTAATTACAGGTAAAGGGTTTCGTTCAATTTTTCAATTACCAACCAGGTGAAAGTGTAAAATGAAACGAAACGTTTAAGACGATATCAATCTCATCACGCGAGATGACGTGAATGGAACACGACACGCGAGGATATCGGGTCGCTAATAACATGGTAGTCTTTACAGGCAGATTAGGAAATCATAACAAAAGAAAAAAAAACAATGGGTACCGTGTCCCACAAAATATATCGAATCGGAGAGTAATATATATATTTATTCGTCAAGCCACACTTTCATTATTCATTTTCTACCAAATTTTAAGCACCATTATGCGAGAGCGGAGAGAGCAAGCCCACTCGATTCATAAGCTTGCCCCAAGTTCACAAAGCATCCTCTGAAATTGGTCACCTTGTTAAAAGTAATTTACAACCCGTAGTCAGGCCTAATGATCTGCGTTCAACCACTAGGTCACCCATCCCTTTGGCACTGCTATGCATCTGGATCAGGGGGATTTTAGAACGTAGGTACATTTTCTAGTATAGAACACAGTGGGACAAATGCCCCCGCTGATGAAAAAAACCCAAAACAGTGCTATATAGACGCAGTGGGTCAAACCGATGAGGTCCAGTGAAAATTAAGTGGTTTGTGGTTTGAGTACTGTTTAAGAAATGGAAAGTAGCATAATTAGGTAAATATCAAATTTTTCGTGACGGAGGGAGGCGGGGGTCCTCCCCGGGCCCCCTATGCACCACTGTAATTTTCGACAAGTGCTAGTTTTCAAAAATATTATACGTGACCTAAAATCGTCTGCGTGCTTGTTGTTGCGCAGAGCGCAGTACGATAACCGTTTTTCTTCCTTTGCGCCATTCCCCGGTTCTTCAAATCTGTGTTATAGAATCAACCATAGCAAAGCTCCATGTTTGATTAACTCGCGTTATTCCATTTGCATGAGCGGTTTAAAATATATGGGATAATATCATAACTATAACAAGAACTTGAAATAATGCAACCAAATCTAGAAGTCCTATGTGACGTGTAAATAAACGAATACATATGTCTAGATCTCAACAACAAATACGTGTTTTATGCAAATTGCACTTGACCCCATCACTTCATACCTTCCTATTCTAGTTTATTTTTAAAAACAAAGCCATCAGAATTATCCTGTTGCATTAAACGCCGGATATGTATACTTTAACAAACCTGAACGGACGTTAATAACTTTATGTTTCATTATCATTATTGTGTTGTTTATTTACTTGTTACTTCCTTAACTAGTGTATCAATATTATATTGACCAGGAACAAGGCCTCAAATACATACTTGTGAAACCTATAATAGACCGTCATGAAATACTTGATTCTAATTCTATTTTTTAATAAGAAAGCTGTCGGTTAATAGTATTATCAATGAGATTAAACTTTCCGAACACCTTATATATCTTTTCATTTATTTAAAGGAGCTAAATCTCTAATATTTGGGACATAATAGAGACGTTTCGCAACTTAACAGTTACACTTACATTTGCATTTAGATAAGCGAAAGTGTAACTATACATTATGACGTTTCGCTAAATTCACACTTACATTTACACTTAGTAGGTGGTGACACAAACTTGGTCCACGATCTTGAAAGGCCTCTGGTTGTTGAAGATGAGATTGGTAAAGCACGCACATGTGTTGTCTCAGCCTCTTCTTATTTTGTCTACACGAAGAACAAAGTCTTCTTTCTCTGTGGATTTAGTTTGTGAAAACCACAATTTAAAGAAAACAATTATGGACTGGATCATAAACAAGGTTTAGCTAAGTGTTGTAAACGTACAGTTATGGAGGCTGCTATCCGTCAGCCACACTTTTATGACGTGCGCTTCACGTCATACGTCACAAAAACTGATGACGTTTAACCGTCTAAATGTAAATGTAAGTGTAAATGTAAAGTTGCGAAACCTCTCTATTATTGACACAAATGAGCCGCAACGCATATAATAATGTAATATGAGTGTATATAAACTGATTTACATTCAATGGTTTCCGTTTTTACTCTAATTTCAAATCAGTTATGTTCGACGAAATACGCAAGAAGTTTCAGTCGAATGGTGGTTATGTGTACCAAAAGTAAAATGTTTATTTTGTCTTAAATATTTCATAATTGGAAGCCCATGTGACATTTTAAGTTGATTTAAATAGACAAATAATTCGTGTTTTCAATATCGAATACTTTGGATGGTATTGGATTAGAGACTTAGCCACTTTAAATAGTATAGTTAGTATTTTAGTATTGTCGGGTCCGCTCCTTGGTTTGATAAAAAAAAATCGGGTGTTAGACAGAGTTGTTCAATGTCGCCGCATCTCTTTTCTGTTTACGTCAACGATCCAGCTACAACTATAAAATTAAATAATTTGTGGTGTTGATGTTAATAACTGTAATGTGGCTATTTTAATGTTTGCGGATTACATCATTTCAACTGTACTGTCAGAAGATGAATTGCAAACCATGCTAAATAAAATTAACTTCCAGTGCTAAATGAAGTTTGGCTAACGTTGTACGTGTTGGATAATATTATACAACATAGTGTATATATTTAGTACTGGAAATTTAAATGTTGAACTTTTAGGAATAATTTAAAGTATGTGTTAATAAACTAACCGAGTAAGCAGGACAAGCAGTACCATGTTTAAAAATCGTTTAAAATTTTCATCTAACAAACGATTACCTATATTCAGGGGCGGATTGGATCCGGGAACCGGCCCGGGCCCCCGTGTCGGAGCGGCCCATTTACTGACCGCGGAGCCCGGATGTAGGGGAGGGGGCTCACCCTCTGGAAATTTTTTTGAAAAATGAACCCCAAATATGCGATTTGGTGGTATATATGATTATAATCTCTGTGAAATAATACTTCATAAATCGATTAACTTCGGACAAAACCTCGACCTGCAAGTAATTTACAACCATCAACCTGTAAAATTATCATATCGTCATATTATGAATTAACGTATTATCATTTTATCGTCAGTGATAATACGTTAATTAATATCCCCACAAACAGGGTGCAGGTGACTTAAAAATTAGTAAATTTGCGGGCGACAATGTCGGGTGAATCCGATGAAATTTTCGGATGAAATTCGAAATCCCCTATTCTGGCCCACACCCGACCCAGAAACTGTCTATTATCCCAGCCCATTCCAGACTCCACTGATGGCGTGGCGGCCCGGAAAAGCCACCGGCCACATAAAACATAATCTTCACCGTTCCATGGCCGGTCCAATACCTCCTCCCCCATATAATGTTCAGCAGAAAAAGGTTTTTTTTAGATGAACTGGACAAAATTATTTTTTTCAATTTTTGTCCCACCGGCCCTTCGGTCGATCGTCCGACCGGCCCTTATCGCATTTATAATTGAATGACAAACGTTTTCGGATCACCCATTAAGGCATTTTTAAAGTAATGTATTTAAAAGACAGACGTAAATTTTTATATTATTAATGAAGTCACGGTGTCTAAGCCGGTAAGAGACCGACTCGCATGAAGATGTGCGTTCGCTCCCGGGGTTGGCTGAGAATGTTCACCGAGATTTTCCGGCGTAGGTTACCTTGTCAGTGATGCAGGACCGAGAGCCTAACAATGACAGCTTCCCAGTTGGGACGAAAAACCGAGGTCCCGTGTACACATTGGGGTGCACGTAAAAGATCCCTTGGCAGTTCGATATAGGATTAGGTTGTGGCGTTTCCTTTGGATTGAAACTCCAATTTCAGAATCCGTTCGCACGTAAAAGAACCCCTGGCAGTTCGTTATAGGATTAGGTTGTGGCGTTTCCTTTGGATTGAAACTCCAATTTCAGAATCCGTACGCACGTAAAAGATCCCTTGGCAGTTCGATATACTGTAGGATTAGGTTGTGGCGTTTCCTTTGGATTGAAAATCCAATTTCAGAATACGTACTTATCACTTCGGACTTCCACAGATGGAAATTGGATTTTTAAAATCTATTTATCACTTTAAGTTTTTGGAACACACCTCTTTTCTGTAAATTACGAAATTGAATATGCACCATAACGAATATGTGAAAAATTATTGCTGTTGCAATCGCTCTATTGAACAAATCTTAACAAAAGTATAATTTATCTCGCGTCAAACATAACATCAGCCGCCAACATGATACTTTAACTACACCTTATCCCATTACCTGTTCACAACACACCGTATAGCGGTACTCTTTTATCTTCCATTGCTCTAAGTACGCCTGTTCATTTCACGACAAATTCGCGTGTCCGTTTTATTTGTGCAAGAAATGATTTATGGCCTCCGATATTTCAGAAGAGCAACAATACATCCTCGGCTATTTTATAGACTACAATTATAGAAATAAACAGGGACCATTTGTCGCGTGTATCAGTGGTCAATAGATGAAAGGTGCCGACATGTTGCTAACTGCATAGTGGGCACGCGAGATGGACAAAGTGTCCTTGTTTCGGACAATCCATCTATCAAGTGTCAATGAATTTGATTTGTGAAAATCAAACAAATTTGTTCTTTTAAACGTAAGCGGTTAACCCCTTTTTCCAGATTTTGTTTGTTTTTTGCCATTGTAATTTATTAATCCCTTGCATTGGGGACCTTTCTTGGATATCAAATGTGGTGGTTTTGTTTCAACTCATTCAGATTTCTTTGATCTGCTACACAAGAAACAAAATGGTAATTCTAGAAAGAATATATCATTATTATCTTTTTGAACAATTTAATAAATGTGGAATTATGGCAGTTCAGCAGACTCTCGTGTTATTTTCGCCAGGCATCTGTTATTTCTCGTATTTTGAGATTTAGTTTTTAAGTTTGGCTTAGATGTTTTGGTATTAAAGTTTTGTTAATCTAAATATGATCATTTAATTGTATTGTATAATATTTACCCACGAGTCGTATTACTCACAGAATAAAGAACTGCACTGAAAAAGAGTCATTTAGTTTTATATGGTTCTTCAAATGGAAGTGGCATTTCTGAGAAACAGGAATAAATAACACGAATAATTAAGAAAGAAAAGAGTTGCTTTAAACTTAGTATTTGAAACCAGAATATGTTTATTTGTATTCATTCCATTAAAAGGTCCCCCACCTCCTCACGACATTAGGCGATAGACATTTCTATACCCCCGCCCCACCCACTCATCTAATAGCACATACGTCCATATTTAGATATGGAAGTGGTTTACTACAAGGTTACACACTTAACCGATGATTCTTCAGTTTATATGCAAATGGCAGTTGAACGTCATTATGCAATAGTTTGAAGTGTCGTACCATTATAGAGTAAGAGATTTGATGTGACTAACTCTTTCACACTAGAATAATATGTAATCTTTATGTTATTCAAATATTCTTGTTGCAATATTTTTCCGTTGTATCTACGTATACTCTCCGTCAAAGTGCTTTTTAACAACTCCAACTGTTTATTATTAATCAAAAAACCTTTGATTTGCAGAGTTCACATTTTGCTCTCCTGTTGTATTTCATTCAAAATTAGTGCATATTTCAGAAAATGAGTTTAAGAATTGTGAATTTCCTGCAGCCTTGTTTTAGGTTTATTATTTGTAAATATGGGTAAAATGAGTAACGGTGATTCTAGTTTATTTGGTTAAATTTGGGAACTAAATCCAACACGAAAAGAAAACAATTCTCTCCTTAAATGTATTCCATGAAAACCGATACCAATAGCAAAGATCTTTTATGAATTGTTTTTCTGTGGCTTAAATTAGCCAATTGTGTCTGCGTCGTCTTTATTGTTTATTGTAATATTTTGAAAGGGATTAAATCCCGGAAAACAATGAACCGATAAAAAATAGAATGTTCCCTGTTCGGTCCTCTTCTTCTCTCTTTAATTGATGTTTGACTCATATTTTAGTCAGATGGACGAAAGCACAAATGCACGTGAAAACAAAGGACGTGCATTATACAGAATCGGAGAGTGAGTCACAATTGTGACAAGTTTTCCCAAGTCCAAATTCCTAATTTTCCTTATCATTGAGTATCTCACGTGTGTATGCACAACCGCGCTGATTAGCAAATTATCATATTTAGGAAGAATGTGTGAATTAGATGTCGGTTGTCGGAACTACTTCATGGCATGTCCGAGGCTTTGGGCGAAAATTAACGAGGAAATTTGATGAACCTGTAAATTACTATAATTATTTTTTTTGTTCTTTAAAATTTGACACAGAATCAGAAATGTTGCAAACAATGGATTCGAGATATTTTGACATTATCGAAATTTAGGAAACAAAACGAAGCCAAGTTAAAATTCTGTCGATGCAGCCAGAGTAGTCTACAAGCCATCACGGGATTGATTTATGCCACACATCGTCTTGTTAATCTAAAGGGATTTTTGACAAGATATACATTACGATTGCTCTAATCGTAAGCACCACTGTGTGTAATAATAACAATTTTTAACCTGGAGAAACTTTTTTTTTTTTTTTTTTTTTTGGATTTTTATTTTCGTTTACGTTCGCATGAGGCATATCATTCATCTCTCTGCAAAGAGGCTGACTCCTAGCTAAATTGGGAATATTGAATATTGATTTGTAATTAGATCCGATGCCGATCATAGCCATTTACCTCTTCTGCAGAACGTATATGTTATTATTCCTTATCTCTTAGTACAATTTGAATCTGCACGGACCCATGATAATCCCATCTTTCCCTTGTTTAACTTGGATACTTTTCACAGAAAATACCTGGGATTTATTTATTATCTATATTGAAAGATAATTTATTATTTTATTTATTCGGGCTTGGCAACCCTGTAACGGGGATATGGAGGTTTGTGATTTATGTAGGTATAAAAAACTGACCTGACGTCCAAGGACGAACGAAATTTGTTTCCGAAGTCAAAAGCAATCAAATAGGACAATGCAAATAAAGGAAATCTTTGTGGTAGTCTGACCAATTTTAAAGTCCGAAACTACAGGAGAGAAGAATGAAAGCTTTGTTTCTGGAGAACACAGTTTCCCGTATGCATGCACGTGAAGGCAATCAAACACAACCGGTGTTACAAGTGTGTCAAACATTGATGACCATCAATCATTGCTTCGCGGAGCAAGTGTCAGGATTTCTCGACTAAATGTTACAAGTGCATTGGCTTTATAAATGTTATTAAATTTTGGATATATTCTCTATCTATTAAAATAATTACACTATTAATAACCTCGCCCCGCTGTGATTGTAATTAACTTTACAATATTAAAATATCTACTTTGATATTGGTTCAAAAACGACGTCAGTCATTAAACGTCATAAAAATCTGGCAGTCGCGTGTACTAGACGGGGGAATATGAATTTATATAGACCAGCTAACCAAAGGGGGTCATAGACGAGAATAATGAGCGAGTGGCCCCTTCAAATGTCGGAACTATTTCTAGCTGAGTTCCTTGTTTCCATTCAGACCCCTTGATGGGCTACCTGGAATTCTGACCGCGCTTCTTTGTCAGCTTCGCCAGCGACGAGTGCCACTTTACATAAGAGATTTATTGTTAGAGATTAACGTATACCATAATTATCCGGTCGTCTTGTTTGTTATTTTTGAAAGATGTTCTGTTTGACAGTTACCTTAATTGGTCGGACATCGGCATAAGTTGAATAACGAGGTGTCATTTTGTTTGCTTATCATAGAATGGCACGGGGTAGCATTATTTTCTCTAATTTATCGACTGCATGTGCTTTTATCTTATTCAAAAGAACGAATTACTTTCAAGCGGCTTTATTTCAATTTTATAGGATTTATGCGTTCAAGCTTCTGCATTTCAATTTTATATGTCTGATTTTGTAGCTACTGTATCACCATTTTCTGTCCAAATTTCACCTGCTTCTATAGTAAAATACAATCCCTCACCTGACACAAATACTGATGTTATACCATGATACAGATCAAATATTAACATCAAATGATAGTAATTGTTTGCAAACGTCTCTACCATAATGTGATTAAGACAATTACTTTAATCTACTTTAGAGAACCGCTATTTCATTTTATTATTTTTTTCTTTCCCCAAAATCGCATCATCTAACTATCATTTCATCCGTGATTCTATCATAAAGCCTTATCTAAAGTAAAGGTAAGGGTCGTCCCCTAAGGCAACTTGTAACATGGTCGGTACCACTTGTCTCGCTAGGGAGCACAGATGGCTGACTAACCCCCATGGACCTTGCAACCTGCCGCGCATTTCCACGTGTATTGAAACCACACTGACAAATATGGCGGGTTGTAAAGGCCATGCGTGCACTACAATGGGGTATGTTCTATTGAATTATAGGCTCCAGCGCCTTTCCTGTACACTTGATGTTATCTATTTATAAAACTAGAATCCTTAACAAACTGATAAAAAAAACCAACCCCTTGATTTCTTGATGCAAAATTATCACTAACATGTATGCACTGTTATAGTTCAAAAGAACCGTTATAAACAGATTATTGTGACTAGAAATCGGAATACATTTTCCAGCAAATTGGTTACGTTTTATTGGGCGGCGCTGCGAGTTGTAAGGCGCGGGTCCAGGATGGCGGGGGGGGGGCATTAAATTATTAATACCTTACTTAAGGGTTTCCAATATTTCCCTGAATTGGAATGAACAATATTGGTTTGCGATTTTCCCGTAATTTAAGCCTCACCAGCATAGTGAATGTCTGAGTATAAATTCAAAACATGTCGGATTTTATAGAAGAACGATATTGCCTTAGCAAAGTTTCCGGGTTATCGGCGTCCGGAAGAACATGGTTTCCCCCTTATATGGATGTGGAAAAATTATATGCATGAAATAATTAGCTTGAAAACTGCCAATTAGACCATACGGTCAATCATTCGAGCCGCGCACTTCTAAACGTGAGTCCACACCCTTAACCTTGTGGGGTTTCTTCTCCAAACCCCCCTCCCTAAATGTTAAAGAACCCTAGACGTAAGCGAATTATAGAGATAAAATTGTACCATATGAAATCTCTAAATGGCATAGTTTGTGTTAACCATCCTCTCTCTTGCAGAGCAAGGAAACCAAGCAATCTAGTAGCTCTGAAGGGCGCGGGGGGGGGGGGCGGTTCCAAATCTAGAGCGCCATACAATATGTCAGTATAATACTGGCTATATAACACTGTTCGAGCGCCCCGGCAGAAACTGATCTAGTAGCTCCGAATAGGGGGCGGTTCCAAATCTAGGGCGCCATCCAATATGTCAGCATAATGCTGGTTATAACACTGTCCGAGCGCCCCGGCAGAAGATATATTATATAACTGTAACTGGACTGCGTCTGAGGAGACTTTTACCCACGGGAGAGCTTGCTTAGTTTCACTGGGAGGGGGGACAAAATAACCGCATGTAATATAACCCAGGTTAGATTTAAATCACGTGCTCAAACCCTCTGAAGATTTCGTCAGGGTCACGAGCAGCTGTAAACAGGGCTACTAACCAAAATCCTCGGCAACAATCACGTGCCCTAACCCTCTTTACATCAAGTGACTTTGACGAAATATAAGTGCCGGATTAACCTTGTGGGAAGCCCGGTCCATACCAACTGTGGAGGCCCTATTGTTGTTTGTTGAAATTGATCGTACTGACCGCGGATCGCACTAGTATGTACTCCGCCCCCTTGAGTGCCTATGGGGTGTTTTCCTCCATATTTACTCTGCTTGCACCTTCGGTCCATTAGGGGGACCAGCCAATGAGCTGTAAATGCGATTTCCATAATATCAAGCCAATATAAAGGATGTTTTGGCCATTTCGCATGTTATACGCACCATGCAGGGGCTCAGGTCGCACCAAAAATAGTGGTTGGGACATTCCATGCCCGGGGAATATTGGTAAAAGGGGGGGGGGGGGTCGCCCGAAATTTTTTGAAAACTAGACGCTCTAAAATGCACTCTGTGGGTATTTTCAGCATCATTTTCTGGCAAACAATACTAATCTCTGATACAGCAAATTATAGGAAATCTATCTAAAGGCGCCCTTTACCCGTTGGGGAAAAATTAGCTCCCTCAATGGGCGCTAAATGACGCCGCGTGACATTGGTTGGGCGCCCAACCAATGCCACTTGGTTTTATGGGCGCCTCGCCAAATGGTGAGGCGCCTCATAATGACCCACACGTTTAATGCCACAACTATTGGGGTGCCTAAAACGGCTAGATCTGTAGGGTGCCTTATCCCGTAGAGAGTCTCATTATGACATGATTAGTGGGGCACCTTATAATGATGGGTCACACATAATACAAATCAGATTGGTTGGGCGCCCACGGCTAGATCAATGGGGGCGCCCAAAACGGCATGATATCCAAGGTGCCTTATCCCAGAGGGGCGCCCATAATGCCGAGATCATATGGACGCCCTTAATATAATGCTAGTGTGATTGGTCAGGCGAATGAATTGGGGGCCCAAAACGGCGTGATAAACTCAAAACGGCATAATGCCGAGATCATGGGGGCCCATAACATAATGCTTGTAAGATTGGTGAGACGCCCATGAAAGAATTTGGCGCCCAAAACGGCTTGATAATCTTCAAAATTCAAACGACATGATTTGTGGGGTGCCCCATCCAGGAGGGCGACTAACCTTCAAATGTTGATAATGTTCATTTCAGATGCTATATTCACTGGCGTAAATAGCAGGAAAACAGGTTTGCTACAGTCAAAATTTGCTCCCGACGGCCCTGTCTCCGTGGAATATAAACGATTGATTGGAATTCGATTCGGCCATCTATAAATTAGGCTATATCAGACCAGATCAGACCACCTACTGTATTAGGGGAAGGAATAGCAAGAAAACGCGTTTGAGGTCGTCAATTTTTCAAATTTTCTTGGGGGAACGGGGGTGGATGTGTCACTAGACGTCTGTACGGTTAACCCGAAACCCCGAACGCCTATGGAGAGCACCCTAACCTTTCCACGGTGTAGATACATCGGCGCCCTAGAAGTCCCATCGGCGCCCCCCAAGAAGCCTTTGCACCCTAACAATTTTGGGCTAGCTACAGGCCTGTTTAGTTAGGTGATTTATCACCCATGGTATACCAGATAGAAACAAAATCTTAGTTATTCCTTAACCCTTTTTTATAATCCCTAAGCGTACGGGCACGATGACAGTTGGGGAGGGGGGAGCAGAATCCGAAATGTCCGAAAAATTTCGGGTTTACAGACCGCGGCGCCGGTCTTCTTCGAGAGGCGAAGAAGCGGAGCTTACCTTGTTTGGAACCCCCAAGATAATTTTCCTGTTATTCCAGCCCGCGAACGAAGCAAGTGGTCTAATAAGCCTAATTAAAAAGGCTGACTTGAATTCCAATCAACAGATCGATCGTTTACAGTCCACGAAGACGAGACCGCTGGGAGAAAATTTTGAAAATTTGACTGACACAAATCAAGTTTTCCTGCTATTCCATCCCGTGAATACAGCAGCTTCAATGTGGTCCAATATAGCTTACCTGACTGACCTAAATCCCAACCAAACAACCAATCGTCGCCAGGTATTGGGGTCTTGCCCTCCCGGAGAAAATTTAGAAAATTTAACCACAGCAAATGCGTTTACTGCTATTCTAGCCCGTGTAAGCAACTCCAAAACTCCAAAAGTGCCCAATGGTTTTGTAACCGAAATCCCACTCTGAATTCCTCCCATCTACATTCACAAATAATAATCGACGCGATGCCCGAAAATTGTGGCACAAAGTAGGGTGGTTCTAGACAAAATGTTTTAATCCATAGTCATCTCATTACAAATTCCTAGTATTCACGCTCGATGACAGTAAGTTCACGGGCAGAAGCCGAAATGCCCGAAAACATTTCGGGTTTACAGGGCGGAGCTTGCCTTGTAGGGATCCCCCAAGAAATTTTTTGGAATATTTGACGACCGCAAACGCGTTTTCCTGCTGTTCCAACCCATTAAATTAGTCTTTTATAAGATCGATTTCGGGCACTTTATTTTGCCAAATAAACAGTAAGCAAAACACTGGAAATAAGTGGTGGGGACACAGTATATTATATAGGCAGGGACGTATCCATGTTACACACGAAACTATCAACAGTTAAGAGAATTCAACCAATTTTCTAACTGAGCATAAATCGAGACATAAAAGGACAAGGAGATGAAAGACGTAAAATTTAGACAGGAAACATGTTCAGATTATACATTTGTCTGAACAACTATATTTAGGCAGGAAACATGTTCAGATTATATACATTTAATTTGTCTCAACAACTATATATACACTATGATTACGTTTGTAAGTTCTAGGAATGGTTGGGCCCCACCAATCACATCGCGTAATGGGGTCCCCGGAACTCGTTAGGAACTATTGATTGGTAGAAACTCTAACTTATGTAATTTAGTTAATTTTAGGGCTTAACCGATCTCTGCCCCCCCCCCCCCGAAAATATGTTAGTACAAAATATCACGTTTTTAGCTTATTGGCCCTCTGACATAATTTTTAAATTTTATTTTCAAAACTGTTCATATATGACCGCTACACCATAATTATGGTTGAGTCCGAATTCTCGTCAAATAGCCGCTATAACCTTTACGCAAATAGTATAATAAAAGCATCTAATACCCGGGTTTTGGACCATTTGGAAGCCACAATTTTAACCTAACAACAATATCAAAGTTGTGGGTCGTGTTTGCTGTATGATCAAGTATATTAAAGTTTGTAAGTAAGATTGCTTTATATGCAGGGGCGTACATAACGATTTCGTTTGGGGGGGGGGTAGCCAAAATGCGACCGACTGATGCACATACTCCCGCCCCACACACCAGTGGTACTACAAGCTGGGCAGTTCACTATAATCGTGAATATGATAGTGTCGAGACAGTATAAGACAACTGACGAGTAGAAGAATGATTTTAAAATGGAATCGAGCGCCGCAGTCGCGAAAAAATTGCAGATATGTAACTGAGTAGAAGAATGATGTTATAATGGAATCGCGCCTTGGGCGCGAAAAAAAATTCAGATATGTAACAGAGCTTTTAAATTTTGGGGACTGGGGCTGATAAGAAAAGGGACAGAATCTTGAGGCTTATCTGTCAATTTTGCTTGTTTTATGATTGTATATTTATCTCATTAATTCACTGCGGTGAGTATTTTTTTGTGACCGACTATTTTTTGACGTGGTAGAAAACATTTCATAGAACAACATACTCACAACAGAATAAGAGTGACAAGCAGGCATGGTTATTCTATACTATAGTTTTGAATGACGTATTCAATTTAGGCTCACGGATTCACGCAAATACATAGCATTTGGGATCTATTCTGGCATTGTTTTTGAGACCGACTATTTTTCTCCCTTGGTGAAATTTTGTTGTAAGACCAACATACTTACAACAGAATAAGAGTGACGTATGCAATTTAGGCTCACGGATTCACGCAAATATATAGTATTTGGGATCTATTCTTGCACTGTGTTTGAGACCGACTGCAGTGACTGCACTTATTTTGAGACCGACTATTTTTCTCCCTCATGGGTTACATTTTGTTGTAAGACTGCTCCTATTTTGCGACCGACTGCACTGATTTTGCAGCCGAATATTTTTATACTAACAAGTTTTGCGTGAGTAGCGTGGCGTATACAGTGAGTACTTATTTTGATACCAACTACCTCTACTGTGCGATCGACTGCACTGATTTTGCGATCGACTATTTTTTTGCGTGAGTAGCGTGACGTATACAGTGAGTACTTATTTTGATACCGACTACCCTTACTTTGCAACCGACTGCTCTTTATTTGCGACCGACTGCACTGATTTTGCGACAGACTATTTTTATACTAAAGTTTTGCGTGAGTAGCGTGACGTATACTTATTTTGATACCGACTACCTCTACCTTGCGACCGACTGCACTGATTTTGCGACCGACTATTTTTTTGGCTGTGAGGGTGTACCCCCCACACACATTTACGCCCCTGTATATATGTAGATACAAGCATATTCTGAATATTGTGTTCTTAAGCTTTTCTGAAAGGGGACATAACTCTAGAACAAAAGGTCGTGGAAAGCCAGAAAAACGGATTGGCCTTTCCGGACCCCAAATCTTCATTCCCAATTTGAATGAAATTCCTATGTCCCGTTTACATATCAAAATTGTTGCCGGACCTTTGCGACGACATAATACGCCCACAATGAAATATGGGTGTATAAAAATAGTCATGCGTTTTATTTTGCAAAGGGATTAAAGTTTCACATTCAATAAAATCATATTAAATTGTATTAATTGTATTAAACTAGACTACTTTACAAGATTAAATAGGGGTTGGGGCGAATGGTTAGCTCGTGCGTGCTGTATCATAAAGCTGGTCATGGAGTCAACTGGCGTGTTTCGAATCCTCGGTTGTATGTGGCAAGGAGTAGGGTCGTCTGTCCAACCTCGTGGGTTTTCTCCGAGTCCTCCGGTTTTCTCCCACTGCAAAAGACGCCCTCGTGCAAGCGAATTATTGAAATAAAATTAACCATATGTACCGACTGGACCTTAAACTCCATTCTCTCTCTCTCTCTCTTAATCGAATGGCAATCTCTAGCGTCTAATTATTCCAGGACATACCAATAGTATTTTTATGTTTATTTTGTCTTAAATATTGGATATCAGAATTACATCTTTTCCCGATAAGATCACAACATCTATATTAATTTAAATTGACAAATAAATGGTGTTTTCAATGTCGAAGAATATTTGATGATATTGGGTTAGAGACTTAGCTATTTTAACAACAAAAGGACCTCCATTTTATTTCAATATAATATGTATGAGAGAGAGAGAGAGAGGGAGAAATGGGGTTTAACGTCCACTCAACACAAACTAGGCCATTTCGGGACAAATATATGGTTTAATTTTATTTCAATAATTCGCTTGCGTGTATAGGGGTCTTTACCAGTGCATGGGAGAAAGTCGGAGTGCCGGGAGGAAACCCACGAGGTTTAGAAGGCGCCCCTATCTCCATGCTACATACGCTCACACCTGGGCTCGAAACCACAGCCGCAAGCCAAAGGTGACCTTATATGTATGAAGTGGAGTTTAACTGTTGTGCACCTTAATTGGACCAATGAAGGCGGGTATACGCCATACAGTATGAGGAAAATTTTGCCTATTCTTTTATTGAATTCCAGCTGCCAAGGGATCGTTTACGTGCCATTGTGTAGGTGAGAGCTCGGTTTTTTCGTCCCATTCGAACAACTAGACAGCTGTCATTGTCACAAGGCGAAACCACGCCGGAAAATGGGGATGAACTTTCTCGGCCAATGCAGGGATCGAACACCTGACATCAAAGCTATAGAAAGCCAACGTGATCCCCATTATATGTGTATGAGAAACAATATTGTTACGCGCTACACCCATCTACCCGAAAGACTTTAATTTGCGCTCGAAGCTATAGCTAATCTTCCTCTTTTTTTCTGTTGATTTTAAGATTTTTAAGATGTAATTATTCTTATTGGGCGTTCCTTATATAGTTAATACGCGGAATCACTTATGTGCATATTCCTTATACAGTTCATACGCTCATACGCGGAATCACGTATTTGCGCAGAGATTTTTTGAAACTCCCCCCCACCCCCCACTGGATATACCTGGATATATTAAATGCAGCATATATTGAAAGCGTCATTTTATTGCAAAGCTCATAACAGGCCAGACTGTTGAAGGTGGCTAATTTCATTGCAGACTATTCAATTATACAGCAGACACGGGCGTGCATGAAATGCACGGTCGAATGTATCTTTGTTTATTGTCGTTTTATTTTTCGAAAGCGAAAAGTTAATTTCATTAACCGCGAGACACGTGACCTGGCATTTGTCTGCCCCGTGGATCGTAGTGATAAATAATGTTATTATATTTTCTTGAATATTATCCATCGCGTGCGCGCGTGGTCTACATCATATCAATAATTTCAAACCATCGACCACTCAGCCGTGACAAAAGAAATCAAATTATCCCACCAAGATGGCGTACCAATAATTCCGATGTTCATATTCAGGAACGTCAAATGATGAAGAAAAGACAAGGAACCGCTCGTGCACCTCTCAGCTTAGCAGACGACACAAATTTTTCCATTGACATAAAGGTACTACTGTGCTTGTTCTCCTGGCTTGGTCTAGAGTTAGCGATGAGAGCACGCGGATCAAATTTCAGAGTTCTAAAGCGAATGTTTGGAGGTAGAAATAAACACATACACACCCATGACTAATGGTGACGATTCAGTAATTGGGGCACCACTATTTCGTGTCGATATACTACAACTGAATGATAATGGTTTAAACTGTTGGCAGGGAAAGACAAAAGGCAATGATCGTCAAACTTGGCTGTTATAGCATGTTCTTTCACTCGTTAGGAAATAATTTTAGTGTGTAGGCCTACGTAAATGAAATAGGTTACGGGGCCTTAACATTAATTTTAGGTGGGCTTTTTCAACTACATTAGAGAAAATTAATGACAACATCAGTCTGTCAGCGCCAAAATTTGGGTGCAGTCCAATAAGTGAGTAAGGCGCTGGCTCACAAACCCCAAGTCCGGGGTTCGACCTACGTGTGGCAGAAAAAATTCATTGGGATTTTTCAGTGTGATTTCACCTTTCTGGGAGGGGGTGGGGGTGGGGGGGCTGATAATGGAACAACAACAACAAAAAAAAAAAATAAAAAATAACGTCCAATGTTGGCGTGCCCTTAAAAGAACCCCTGGCAGTTGGAATTCGTCGTTGTCAGGGCAAATTCTCCAATAGCCCACACTACTCGGGGGTTTTTTTTGGCCAGCTTGTGAAGAAAAGTAGGATGCCAAACCCCATTTCATTTCACTCCGCGTCCAAAAGGAAAGAGGGTGGCAGTGATTTACTTTATCATTAAGTTTACAAAAAACAATTTCTTAAGCTGGGCCTTTATCTCTCGGGTGATAATCCCATTAAATAGGTGGTTTTCGGCAACTATTACTAAGGAAAAAAAACCAAAAAAAAAAACCGGTGTAATTATCAATTAAAATTGATAAGCCTATATAGATCTAGCATAGTTTTCATAGTCATGGTAGCTTTATATTTTATAAAACGAATACAAAAAAAAAATAAAAAATAAAAAGAGCCTATAGGCTATATAAATATAAACCACTTATAGAGATTCTAAACATCACAAATATTAATGACACTTATCTTCCCTTAATTTTGAGAAAGTGCTCACGTTTGATTTCTTCAAATAAAACTTAAAAAGGTACCTTTAAATTACATTTGATAAAAAGGTGTTTTCTAATAAAATATGTGCGGAATGACATCACGTTCAGGAATGGAGTAAATCGGTCGGTACCTGGGAATTCCCTCGGGATATGAGGTGTCATTTTAACTCGTCATGCTCGTGATACCCTCTTAATTATACTGATGAAGGAAGTTTACAGTGCAGTTCTCGAAATCACGTGAAATAAGAGTCTATTAATCGGGTTAAATTTCAGGAAACACATTTAAAAGTAGGAAATTTGAGGGTCGTTTCTACGGCGACACGAGCCGAAGTCGAGTTGACCGGAAACTAAGAACGGGTTGTAACGGTACATGCGCATTAATGAGTTCTAGTGGTCCAACATAAACCCGATTGAATCAAGAACATGGCTGAACAAGGCAGGTACGGCAGACGTAAACAGAAAAATCCAAGGCGAAAAAACGGTAAGATCTTCATTTTCACGGCTTTTTATGTTTTAAAATGGAATGTGAACATTGTCAGCTTATTGTTAATTGAGAAAAATACATTTATCGGGGGTGAGGTGGGGTTTCTTATCAGGTTGTTACCTAGGAATACCTGGCGCGCTTAACATCGAGTAAAGTCGTCGTTATTCCTGACACCGATTCCAGGGGCGACAGTTGTCAGACAAATCCAAAAGGGGATAAATTCCATTGCTTCTTCGGTGAAAATTGTCAGAATGTATTTCTGAACCTTTGTCTAGGTGTGATCGAATTAAAGGTGGACATATCTTATCGTGGCGGCCTTCACGCTGAGTGACGACTTGATGGAAACCATATTTTAAAATCATCTATGTGACGACAAGAATTCTGATGCTGTTATATCTTGTCAGTCGAAATTCCAAACTTTGTGAATTTTGTTAGTGCCGAACCCAGGTGCTAACATTAAAATTTACAGTGAATAAATTATTAAGATGATGTGAGCGAATTGTTTATGTAAATGTCGTTCGTCTCTCTGTATTTGATGTGGTGAAATGAGGTCGTATCGTCAAGAGCTGTGCGAGGCTGGGCGATCAATGCCTTTTGCTGCGACTGTCGAATACATTCTGTAGTTTAGTACATAATAATACATATTTTTATTATCATAAGTTGGTATATAACCTTTGGGTATTTTAGTTGCCATTCATGTAAATTTATCAACAATGAATGGGTTTTATATCTTGTGATAGACCAGGCAGATTGTTGATAATATTTGTGTTTTGAAGACGACCATATGGAATGGGCGTTTGGATCGAATTACCGTTTCGCGACCTGTGTTCTGTGTCGAGAATCTAGCATCTTTCATTCGTCTCTGGGAAATATATTCATCATGTTGAAGTTGTTTACACCACACACCTATTTTCTTTTAATGGCGGATAAATATTTTATTTAGAATTATAAAAAAATCACGTTATGTTTTGGACCAGCCATTCGCGGCTGTTATCGGAATCGTGACGGTATTTATTGACTTTTTCTTCGACTATTTTTTTTTTAACGATTCATCTATTCCTCTTTCATATCTTGAGTTTTTGTTTTCATTTTTGTCTTATTTCAAAATAGATGCCAGGTCAGGTAATCGTAAGATTACGTAGTTACAACATTGTATAGTAGTAACATGTGACATCCACACATTGTATGCAGCAACAGTGTTGCAAATAACGGTAAAACGGCTAATTTATCTCTTCTAGTACGTAGCCGATCGTAGGTTAATTATATTAATTTATTAATGACCCCTCGGCACTTGCTACCTTAGCAAATAGAATATGGGACTATTTCTCGGTGGAATTGATTTCCAAGAATTGGAATTTAGTAAATAATCGTGTTAGTAAATAATGGCGTATTTATAATGATCAGACTACGTGAATGTTTTCTTTGTTACCGTGTGAAATATTCACCGTTTAGTTTATATTTTCATCTCATTCGTGACGCGTCAATTTCTACACGTGATATATGAAAGTGAACGGCAGCACGAGGTCACGAACGTCCTGGAATTTTTTCTCCCAAGTTGATAATATCTTGTCTTTGATTGGTTAATTCGTGTGTGAAAAAGACCCCTGTCTCGTGAAGTTATTGCAGGCAAGACAGGCAGGGGTTGTAAAGACAAGCGTCGTGTCTTGTTGTGGGGCGTATTGCTACTGTTACGGTAGCTTG
The DNA here is from genome assembly GCA_036850965.1 of Patella caerulea. Classification (NCBI taxonomy): domain Eukaryota; kingdom Metazoa; phylum Mollusca; class Gastropoda; family Patellidae; genus Patella; species Patella caerulea. Next base: position 58,281,345 of record JAZGQO010000007.1, read on the forward strand.
GAGTTCAGAAGATGCAGGTCGTCGTAGCTAACTCTGGAATTTAGATCAATTGAAGAATTCTCTTTGTTAGTAGTAGTGGTGCAATGGTTCCTGTCATTTTAGTTAGATGGCTATAGCTATGCCTCTCTCGTGCCGTCGTGGCGGTTTCTGTTTACATTACTCTTTTATTTATAAATCAAGATACATCACAATTATATTGTTTTTATTAAAATAAAAACAAATCTGATTTAGGGTACTTTAATAACCCCCCCCCCCCAAAAAAAAAAAAACACAAAAAAACACAAAAAAAAAACACAAAAAAAAAACAAAACAAACAAACCAAAAACAAAAAAACACAAACAAAAATAATAAAATAATGAATAAATATAAAATTAAAGAAAAAAAACAAGAAAACACACGCACACAAAAGACCAAATTATGAATATTCTTTATAATGTGGTTAATTCAAAACTTAATATTGAAATCAGAACAGAGGGTTGCATAATTTGTCAAATGATACTGACACAAATATTTTCACCTTAGAGAAATGAGTATCCCTCTGTTAGTTAAATTCTACTTTTTCTGTTTTGCAGTAAAAATACAAATCCACTAACTAACAGTCTTTTTTTTTTTTTTACCAAAGCATACACATCTTTACACATATTTTAAGTTTCAAATATCTGTGATAAAAAACCAACCCATTCAGGGGCAGATCCAGGAATTTTTGCAGGAGGGGGTTTGCCAGGTTTCTGTTACGGAAATCTGCCATCATCGTCTCTAAATTACATACATAGGCATACATACAAATTGAGCTTTTTAAACAGAGAAATCATTTTTATACTGATGTAGGATTACTTTGTGATGTAATTTCATTGATGCAAGGCATTATTTTTTTTTTTAATGTAGCTGAGCGGGGGGATCCGCCCCTTTCATTTTTTCCATTTTAGATTTCTAATAATTTTAAACCTAAACCTTATATATATATATATACTGTACCTGCATCATGGTGTTTACTTTGTTTAATACTTACAATTAAGCATAAAAAAATATATTATAATACCGGTATGTGTCTGTTGGTCTATGAAGCCTTTTTCACTGAATTGGACTATGTTTTAATGAATAACAATAAAGCATATAGAATTATTACATGTGATCTACCTGTTGTGACACACCTGACAAGAGCCAGGGTTTGTTTAAGGCTAATTATGTATATATTATGATAATATGTTATTGATATAACCTGTCTACCTATCAGCTATAGTTTATTTACATAATAATAAACTTATGCTAATACCATATAATCTGGATGCCACAATCTCACAGTCTGTTTATTTATTTGATTAAAATATTTCAACTATTTCAAAATTTAGATTTTAGCTTTTATGCAATTAGATCTAGATTAAGACTGGTTGGTAGTTTTATAAAGATCATGTCACCGTCCTCAAAAACTAGTTTAATAAAATTCAACTTTAACCATTTCTGCTTTGATATAATCTTTTATCTGGTCATTGATTGCCCAGATGTAATGCAAAAGTTAAAATACAAGTTATAAGTCCTATCTTCAAAGCTCTTCTATGTGACAGAAAAATGGTTAAATGAAGATTTTTAGACAATACACAATCAAACTAAAACTTACATATACAATTTTTAAAACAAAATTTTGATCCGAACACAAACCAGATTGGTCAATTCTAACATAAGTTATGGTCATTTTATGGTTTACATTGGTTTATATTGATTTCACATTGTCATCTTTATATCTCTAAGACAAGTGTAGTAATAATATTCATGCCATCTTTTTCGTAATAACCAGACATTCTACATAAAGTTGTTTTTATATTCAGATTCTCTCAATTATATATTAACATCCATCTTGACATTAAAATAATACATATTTTTTACTTTTAAAACATGCGAACAATCTGACTTGTGTCTTCAAATATATATCTTTTTCTTTACAGTAAAAGATTTCCAGCAAAATGTATATTTAAACACATTGAGGTTGAAATCCTTCACATTCTCAATTACTTCTTGAAAAACAAAAGCTGTTAACATTGTTTTATTTGTTAAATCAACAATGTGAAGTATTTTATGATCTGTGGTAATCAAACTACTTATTTCCTCACTTCTATTATACCTGGTAATCTAATTTGTTGTTCATTTACCTGTGATTAACATTCACCAATAACTGATCAATTTATCCTAACAACTCTTATAGTCATTAAATCCCAGAGCTGATTAAATATTTACCTGTATCAAGTGATTTAATCACCTGTTATTATGAGTTTTTATCCGATTTTCTCACCTCGTCAGGATAAAACCACGCCTCATTACACATTGACAATTACTGAACAAACATATCGCTTGTTGTCGTTACCTGGAGAATAGTCAGGTGATCGATAGGTTGTTCAGGCAGGTAATTGGTCAACAAAAGGATTGACAAGTGAATTGATTGGTTCTCACCTGGGGTGGGGGCGTCTCCTAGCTGTAATCAATAGTTGGCTAGAGAGATAGATATTGGACATTTGATTACAGGTGTGGTAAGTGTAGTAGGTATAGTAAAAGAACATATATAAGAGAGAGTTATACATAAGTGCACACATCATGTAATGAGGTTCGAGGAGGGTGGGGGCAAGGGATGAATAAAGATACATGCTTTTCCATGAAGCAATCAGATTCTTTTTACCTCACAGTTTTTTTAATCCAGAATGATGATACCAAACATCAATCAGCTGGACCTCCTGTTTTAACTAGACTTTATTAAGACGAAGGGAGAAGATGACCCGCCCTCTCTTTTCACATCTGCTTGTTTTAATATGCATGAACTTATTTATTTTTTTATTTTATTACTCCTTCATATCTAGATAATTTGATTTAAATCAACCTGTCCATAATAACTGCGATATGTATTGGACATTAAATTTGTAATGTACAGCAACAGCAACTGGTAATCTATTCTACTGGCGACATCTTAGTAGGGAACCAGAGGACAGTCACACTCAAATAGTAGAAGGGAGTTTACTTATGTAACAGAATACCATGGTATATGTGTTGGGGTATATTTAAATTTTGTGTTTTGAATGGAGGTGATTTTATCTTTAAAAAATAGGACAATAAAGGCAAACAGTTTTTTTTCTGGAGGCTTACTTTGAAAGCTCTTTAAAGTTTGAAGAACGGTAGCTAAGTTTCTAACTCAGTATCGTCCCAAATCTTCGACATTTGAACACAAATAATTTGTCAATATAAATCACCAATAACATTGTGATCTTACCGGGAAAAGATGGGCTTCTGATATCCAATATTTAAGACAAAATAAACATATTACCATAGGTACTTGTATCATGTACCATAATGCTTTTCAGCACCGTTTGTAACATGGGAGTCGAAGAACGAAGCTAAACATAAGGTGGTGCCATATTTTTATCTGGAGAGTAACCATATTAAAGACTAGCGGTGTAGACTGGAATAACTAGACACTCAAGATTTCCATTACCCTATGTACAGGTGTATACAATGAATTTGTAATTTGATCTTTTTGTTTTAGTCTCTGGATAATCTTTAAATAGTGTGTTATATGATTATATATATTGATATTCAGTAGAAAGCATACTACTCTTTCTTAACACAATAAATGATTTGTCTTTGTATATTGATATTCAGAAGCAATATACTGATACTGAGATATTTGCACTGATCTTGTATGTGTTGAAAGGTAAGAGGCAGGTAGTCAGAAATAATTCTGGTTATGGCAATGCAGGCAGAACAAATAGTAATGAATAATTCTAAATTGGTACAATCAGATAAATGGGTCAATGTGGGGGCTTCTTGATTAATGCATTTCTAACATCTTAGGACCTTCAGTAAAAATTTGTTACAGAAATAAATTTTAAGCTGTTTATGTGAGAATGACAAATTTGGTTTTATAAATAAATGATGTAGAGTTTCTTACAGTGTGAATCATTTTTCAGTAGGGACTAGAATTGATATGTTTAAAACTGGTTAGTTGTTAAACTTTGATTGACTCACCCATATTAGATTCAATTTATTCTGATACATTACATTCTTTCTTGATTATTCATTCATAATTTTTGTGATTTTATTTTGTTGTTCAATATGAATTTATCAAAATGATCTAGTGTCCCTCTCACTGGGTCCATGTTTCATGTGAATGGGTTGATAATTTTTTTTGTAAAACTTTCAGGATCTGTAAACAACATTATAACCAGGTTAACACTTGGGTTGTAATGGTACAGCCATTACAGGCTCAAGTTATATTGTAATACAGTGTCCTAATTTGTCAATATATAAATATGGAAAAGTAGTCTTCTTTGTTCCATTCACAGTTCACAAAATCACAGTTCTGAAGAAAATAATGATTTTTTCATGTTGTAAATATACATTTCAACATGAATATATATTGTACTATTATAAAGACTTTACTTAAAATGTAATTAAGGACATAAGAGTATTAACCAATCTTAATGCAGGATGGAAGCTTGTATGAAAAGTTAGCACAACTATTACTGATAAATAAAGATGGCCAAGTTGATTGATTTGAATAATTGCTGGACAAAACATGTTTTTGATATGTACTTTAATTGTATAAAGCCTTAAACTCTCTGTATTTTACCTTTATTCTGTCATTTTGAAATTGGTAACATTTATTTAAGAACTTTACAAATTCACCACAAAGAATAATAAATCGAGTTAAATTAAAATAAAATATTCATTAAGGGATAAAATTAAAACTTGCATCAATCATGTTTAAAATGGCGTGAAAAACTAACGAACATGAAAAGAAATTCATATGAAAAATTCATGCAGGGTTTTTCTATAAAATAAGGGCTACCAGTGATCATTGACCTTAAAGGTTATTTTAGGGCATGATTGAGTGGGTTTGTTTTATGGATGCAATTGCCGTGTAAGGTTTATGCCACGCGTGAAGAGTATATAGGGGCTGTTTTCAGTGTTTAGTGTTGTGTAGAAGGTGATTATACCGTGACAAGGTTTTTAGAGAGGTGTAAAAAGGCCTGATTCAGGATTAACAGTCCTTGATATTGTCTTTTGTTCTTTTGTTTAAAGTCCACAGCTCCTTTTTACGTCCTCGCGTGTCAGTCACAACTTGCACCAACAATAGAGGTCAAAGGGTATATTTTTGGTGTAATGATAGGGGTCGTTGTGCACTTAAAGAGAGGCATGATGTCTAGTAATTAGGGATTTAAGAAGATATGTCAATCAAGGATGTAATAACAGGGATATATGAGGGGCTGACTGGCACATTTTTGATGATGTGCATTCACTAACGCAAGACAAGTAATCACCCAATTTACATATTTATGAATAAATTACATACAAAATCAAAACAAATCCATTAATTCTTGAACAATAGTATCAACGTCCTAAATTACTATTGTTGGCTAATTGATCTTATAGTTTATTGGCTACTTTTGTCAAATATAGCGTCTTTTGTCTTCTGCAAGTTCACAGCTCAACCAGTGGTTCCATAGTCTTTACCTAGTCAGCTTTCAGTAGTTTCTGTTTAATTAGTGATGTAGTGATAGGTCTTGTGCAGTGGGTATATTATGCTTTCACTTTCTGTAACATTTGATACTACCTCTCATTGATTTGTAAAACATGTTTAGTTTTGCTTTTGTTTGTGGAATTTATTTACCATAATTGAAATGCACATTAAAGGGACTATCCCAATAAGAACAGAGTCTCAAAAATTGAAGTCCGAGTATTTATGAAATTTATGGACCAAAATATAGAGGCATGGTGTATTTACCGCCTCTCAAAACTATGGACCAAAATATAGAGGCATGGTGTATTTACCGCGTCTCAAAATTTCAGCTCAAAATATTGAGTAGTTTGGACGTGAACGTCAACACTGCTTATCCGAACATGTAACCCTTTTAAGATTTTGGGGTCAATTTTTTCATTGGGTGACCTGATAATCAATTCCCGTTCCTTGAGAGGTCTATACAGTGAATGACCCATGTACTGTACTTGATAACAAAAGGTAAATTTCACCTATATATTATTTTTATAGAAAAAAGGCTGGTTTTATCCAGATACTGTATAATACAACGGTCTGCACTTCCAGATGAAGACTGTCAAGTTTAAGTTATTTACAAGCGAATCACAAATATCGGGTTAGTTGTTTGGCCTTAGGTAATGGGTTTTAAGGGATTTTAACACAAAATTAAGCAGTTGTGTTCCTCATAAAGTTATCAGGATTGGCCCTTTAAGTCATCATTGGGAAGCAGTACCAAAATCCCCTTATATACTGAGGTTGTCAGGATAAAGTGGACAACTTTTCGAACGTAAAAGTGTACCATACTTGAAATGCACAGGAAGCCATCATTGATATTTTTGGAAAGCAGTACCAAAATATCCTTATACTGAGGTTTTTGGGATAAAATGGACAGCTTGTCAAACTTAAAACTCCACCTGAATATGAAAGATGTAAATAAGGGTTGTATAGGGGCACATAGAATCTGTTCAGCTTAACATCATAAGCCCCTGAAATCCATCCAATCCTGGGAACACAGATGACTTGTTAGTTTTTCACCATTTATCTCAATCTGTTAGGTCATCAAGGGTCATTAACAAAATAAAGGGCTTTAGCGATCTTCTGACAAATTTAGGGGTGTCACTGACTATTTAGGTTTGATGAATGACAAAAAGGAGCAGGTGGGGTGATGAGGGTCAAGTAAGGCCTCCTGATACTGGTCAGTAAGTATTGTCATTGCTTCAATGTTAACTTGACTACTTTTATTTTTAGAGGCCATATTTTCTGTCTTCAGAACCCTACTTAGTTCTTGCTGTCAGACATCATCTTGGATATCTGCATTTATTTTGGGGCCAGCCCCTATTGGAGTTAACTGTCTGAATTAGTTGAGAGTAAAAGGTTATGAAATTGTGTAAATAGAATTGATTCAGGTGTTAATATTAAGTAGGATTAGGGAGATGTGATTTGTAAAGGGATTATTAGGTGTGTAAATCTGTTTATTTAAGAGGTTTGAGGGGTGTTATAGAAGTGGTTTATCAAGTGACATAGGTTAACTGTAACATTTGGTGAGCTGGAAGAATATTGATTGAATTAATAGATACATCTGTTCTTATTACTTCTGTAAGTTTGTGAAAATTCCTTTCTCACCGTTTTATTTGAAAAATATCTGAAATTTTAATGGAGGTGGAAGAACTCCATATTACAAAGTCTTCGTCAAAAATATAAATTTGAATTAATAATTGAAATTAATAACTTTTCGGACTTACTCAATTTTTCCTAATAATCAGCATCCAATTTTTGTAACAAAAAACCCCTGATCAATGTGATATTTGGGTTAGATGAAAATATAATGAAATGTCTTAAGAAGGAAATGACATTATTCAACAAAAAATAACTTGATAAATGATGGAGACGGTTATCATAAATCCTGGACAACAAATGTAACACAGAACTTTAATTGAACAAGGTTACCATTTTAACGGCAACCCGTATTATCTCACCTCGACAAGTCGTTGTCAGTGACAGTAAGAAATGAGTCGTCACCTCGATTGTCATTGGCACATGTCAATGCAGCGACAGTAACAAAAGAAAGAAATCTAACATGATCTTTTTTTCTGCAGGGGAACAAACGCTCTTCTCCCGATTTCTTTTGAATGGACCATCTTTTGTTACGGGACCTTATGCAATAAATCCCCTCGATATCATTAAATTATGTTAAAGGCTAGAGTTGTATAGGGGGAGCCAGTGAAGCGTAACGAAGATTATGTCCCCAAGTCTCAAGTTTTCAATAAAAAACAAACAGTATTTCAATTCTTCAATAGGCATGTCCGGGTGACTGTGAAGAAAGGGTTTGGACGTGTGTCGTACACACGACCATGATAAGATGTTATCGCGAAGGAGACAGGCTACAATTTGACTTGATTAAAATGAAAACTTAAGAATGATAGGAAGCACGATGAACAAACCTGGAGGACACAAGGTTTGACAGATTAGAATGTGACTTGCATCTTTGTTTTTTTGGATATACTTTAGTTGATTTTAATGATTATATTTGTTAGTGTCATATATCACTAAGATGAATAATTTTTTGTTGTCAGTGTAGGGGTAGGAATCTATCTTTTTGAGAAAATATAAACAAGAGTTTATTAATTAATAATAGATATAGTGTAATATTGAGACATAAATTGAGATATGATAGTGATCATAACAGGAAATAATTCCTTTAGTGTTTGAAAATAAGAAAATTGAATTTGTACTGATAGTTTCTCATTTAACAAAACACCACCGGTATAGGACAGAGTGCAGTGATTTTGAATTCTGTTTTTTCTTCTGAATCAAGACTTTTTTATACTTTCAAAATATAAAGTTAAAAGGTTCTACCAGATTATCTATATGTGATGCTTGCTGCTTGTCATAGGTTGATAGATAATTTATGGTATGCATTTTCTCTCCATGCCATAATCAATAGATCAGTAGATGTGCAAGTCCTTTGTGGACCTAAAAAAAATATTTAAAATATTGTCAAATTGGTCTGTTTAGATTTTTTTGATGAAATTTCATGTTTGGGAGTGAATCACAAGAGAAAACTGCAGACATTGTTATTCATTAATTGATTTTTTTTAACGAGGTGATTTTATTAATGAAAGTCTCATCTGCTTGGATGGAGAAATTCCTGATAATAGCTTGTTATTTGATGAAGGTGTTGGAAACAATGGTGCGTAAATCCGTGGAGTGATTGGGGATGATATTGTTCCCTTAGGTTTTAACTCAGTCCATCATTAAGCACGACCTCAGGGCCCCTAGACAACGACCCTTCTGTCCTTCAATATCATATATTCACCGTTTTTAAATTTGCATGCTGGGAATGGTATCACCTGATAGTTGCTGGAGGCTAGTTGTGAGCCATGATCTTGTCATCTCCAACAATAGAAGATGGTAGCCGTTACAAAAGATAAAAGAAATATATTAATAGAACTCTTAGTTAAAGTTTTGAAATAACCGTGGTAATCAGACATATTGGATTGAAGCTTTTGATTTAACTGTCATCTTCACCATAGTACCAGAGATATTTAAATGTTCACATTCTCAGTTTTTTTACATCCCCCCAAAATTTTCAGTCATATCGGTTGTTGGTTAAGGTGTACTTACATGTATCAAGGACTGTTAACTTATTTTATTTTGAAGAGAAAAATCTCCCTGGATGAGCTATACATGTAGGATTGATAGTAATGGAAAATGATTTAAAATATGCACTAATTGTAGTGTATGTTGACCTACATTATACACTGTAGGTGTTAAGATACAACCAGTTACAATAGTTAGTATACCATGGTAAATATATCATGGTAAAACAGGATATGAAACAATGGGTGTAAGGTAACATCTAGATAAGAATCATTGTCTATGTAATACTCATACTGTAATACTAATAATGTTCACACAAACAAAAATATACATGTAGATGTCACAGCTAGTTCTCTCGTACTCCTGTTGCTTGGTATTAAGTACCCCGTCTGTAGCCCTTCATTGTTCAGTAAAATATTTGATTTGATAATGTGACCTGGGCGAAAATTCTGTTGACCAACACCCCTGACCTACTATTCAATTAGGAAATATTGCTTGCCTCACCGAATATAACCATAGAACTTTGCATAAATATTGGTGTAGGCCTATACATGTACGTTGGCTATGAAATATTCTGTCAAGGTTCTTGGTCCAAGAAGTAAGGTATTCTGGACCTGTTCTGACTTTGGTGGGGCCTAGGGACACATTGAAGGGAAGAGAGTTTGTAGAAGGCATTTGAGTTGTTCCCCACTAGAAATCAAGGCAATCTGTTTCATTATAATAAAAAGGTAATTAAATGTTTCAAGTTAATTAAGAATGTTTTGTCGTTAGTAAATCTGTTATTGTAATTAAATACCACCTTTATCATCTCACCTATAAAACATTGGTAATAGAATAGAAATGAAATAATCAGTAAATGAAGTATTAAGCCTTAACTTAGTTTCAATTTCATTATTATCTTTGGCACTAATTTATGTGTTAAGAAATGACAAATTCTTGCCTTATTCTCTAGATATTGCTGTTACAAAAGTGACCTAAGGTCATAATGTTTGTGAGAATTGTTTTGAACTGATCTTTACTTCAAATAGAAGAGATATGAAATTGTGTTTCGAGTGTTCAGTTTCATGACTATCATATGAGTTATGACATTGTTCACAGAAAAAATCTTTTTAAAGATTGTTGTTCAGATATCTATTTTATGATTATAAGAATTTAATGTGAAAGATGTCTTATCTTTTCATAATAGATAGTAAATAAACAATTTGGAATTAAATCTAAAAACCTTGTTTCATTATCATTGTCATCACTCATGTAAGCCTTCTCAGCAATAATCCCAACCCACACTCCAGTGCAATAAAGAAAGAGTTGTCTGGATTTTTTCAGCTTCAGATGATTCTATCCCCACCCCCAGAAAATAACCTTCAACTTCACTGTGTAGTGGCTGTATGTTCTTGTGTATTACTCTTAGGTAGAAGTTTGCTTAGGAAAAGGTAGTCAAGCACTTTCATGCTAATTAAATTCTTTCTTCTATTTCTGTGCAAGTCTTTACTTAGCTCCAATGACAGCAAATGCAGATCATATCTACTTAAAAAACATAAGTTGTTATCGAACGCAGATTGTTGACGACATTTTATAAAATAAATAATACAGTTGTTATTATTTATAATAAAGATTTACAAATAAAGATTTACTTTGTAAGAAATTTTAATTATGTTATTGTAAATATTGTTAATATGGATTGTCTCCTCAAATCCTTTCAAACGATTTCATCTCGAAATACGAAACTAAACAAACATCGTCAGTGAGACCAGACACACTCCCATCATGCACCTTGTTTGCTAAATCTGTCATCTGTAAACATTATGGGATTTATTCCGTTATAATTCGTGATCATGTGACCATTCTCGTTTAAAATCAAATTAATATCACGAATAGCCGATCAATATTTACATTGGATGATCAACAATCCACGAATTTTGATCTGCAAGATGTTGAATAATGAAAATCCTGAAGACTTTACAGTTTTCCTTTTATCCAGTAGAACCCTTTGTTACATTGTAAACAATGCCGTCTTGAGGCCAAATGTTAGGCTATAAGCACAAGAAATTAAAATTTTAACATAGCTATGAAAATTGTTTCATGAAAAACAATATTGAACAAATCATTTTATTATCCTGTGGCTGTTGATTACAAATAAAATAACTCCCATGTTTATAAAACCACATGACATGATGGGTTTAAAATTTAATGAGAAACTTGGGGAAAGGCAATAGGCTTATTCATATCAAAATATATTTATTTTGGTTAAAAATACTTAGGTCTCGAGTACTGGTTTAAAAAACAAAAAGAAAACATAAGGTGGAAATGTATTAATTGCTTTGTGCTATTTGTTAAGTAACTGATGTGTGCAATTTGTGATTTTTCAAAAAGAAAAAGTATTACCAAGTATGAAATTTTAATAATTCTGTGAATACATGTAATTGTATTTGGTAATTATCCCTGACAAAACGCAACAATTAGTCATTGGCAAAGGTGTCTTCATCAATTGCCATCCCATAATTCTATCAGAAGTCGTGTAATCTGAGATCTAAGACACAAGTCTGGTTCGTCATGTACACCCTGGCTCCACCTAGCAGGAAATTAACATTCTCATCAATGAATGAAGGTAGAATTGGTAGCTGTCACTTTATCCTTGTGACTCATAACTCTTGTTTTCATAAGTCACTGTAAACGACATTTGGCCATTTTAATCAACATCTTTAAGACGTTTGGATTGAAATCATCGAAGAAAAAGCTCTGGCTGGAAAGAAATTACTCTTCAAGGGGGGATAATTGATCGTTTTCTGATGAACCATTTGAAAAGATAAATCTTAATGGAAAAATAACAAAGCTTTCGACTCGAGAGACAACATTTTGCTTTGATGAGAAATTTTGTCTAATTTCAGTGCCATACTGCAATTGAAAAATTACTAAATATGGTTGGATTAATTAGTTTTAAAATGATAAATTGCAATGATTTTTCCACTTCTCAAATTTGAGCAGTTTTAATTGATAGGTTTTGGAGGAAAAAAAATGACCCCAAAGAATGTTAAACCTTTTGAAACAAGCTCATGAATAATTGAAATGTACCTGTGGTGAATGATAGTTTAGTATTATTTAGTCTTAGAAATATGAACATTGTCACATAGGCCTACCTTATCATATGGAAGCTCTTGTGACAACTTCTTAATTTATCATTAACATGAACCTGCTACATACATGTACCTGTCCAAATATTCTGTCAAGGGAAGCCATGCTGTAATATTAGTTACTAGCAGTATGTTTATGGTAAAGGTACTGAGAAAACTAAGACTTGGATTTATTCACTTAAGTTTGTTAAAGATTTTATATCAAAAGAAGGAAATATTTTGGTAAATACATTATCTAATATTATACCTGTATGAAAATTCACTCACTCACTCATGTAGATCTTTCATTCATGTCATATCCATTAGACATAATGGAATAATAAATACATTTCAATAATGATGGCAGACTATCCTGTAACCATGACAACTGGATGGCCGGTAACTACCTGTATAAATTATGGTGTATTATCTATCCTCAAGGTTATTTCAAGGTTATTTATGTTTTTCTAGGAATGGGACCAGACAGAAGATAAATAAGATAAGCCATGCTAGATTGATGTTTAATATCAACATTTAATAATAATGTTCAGATTGTAGTTGTTTTAAAAGATCTTTTGAGCTAAAGGTTAGGGTATTGACAGGCTTTTACAGTGTTTTAAGACAACCACCAACACAAATTCCAACATATCAAGTAGCCTGCCTCAGAAGTTTTAAAATGTATTTTCTATTATATTTCGAGTGAAACTAAATACACATATGTACATACAATTCTTTTTAAAAATAGAAATTGATGTTCATTACTGTTCATCCCTCATCTTTCTTCATTATTGATAAAAAGATACATTATTAATATTACGAATGAAAGGACACTATTATACACTAGATTATTTTTTAGCCAACTTGAAATGAAGTTTATATTTAATTTGAAACCATCTTCATTTCTAAAAAAATCATATCTATGACATATTAAAATGAACAGTATCAAAGCGCTATAATTTTAGAATGGAGGAAAAATGTATCCCGTATTATTTTTGTAAAACAAGTAGGCCTACATCTTGAATTGAAGTTTATATTTAATGTGATCAATTTCAAAGGCACTCTATCTACTATGTAATATTATTTATGTACCGGTATATAAAAGTATGTAATATTATTTATGTGTTGAATATTTTGTCCTGATAAATGTAATTATTAAATAGCTTATTAATTTATATCAGTTACATTGTCGTGTTGTTAGCAAGGTACTTCAGACTTATCCTGACATTGTAGAAAGGTTACACGGTGAATATAGGACCACGTTAATTACTGATAATTACAGTCAGAGAGTTAGGTGTGCCGATTTATTCGTTTTTAAAGGTCGACGTGTTAACGTTTAGTTTATATTATTGTCTTATCGTTAATAATAACCCTTATTATACGAACATGAGAATGTACAATTGGGCAGTAAAAATGACTGTATCATATAATCAACTGCTACCTGACTTTTGAATCAAGAGTAAAAATAACAAATAAAAGTTCAGTATTTAGTTAAATTCTGCTTAGAGATCTTGAAAAGTGCCCAGAAAGATCCAACTAATGGTATGTTGGTTTTATATTTGATTGAATGAAGTCGACTTTAGCCCCGTTTACATGTGGCCGCAATAAGCGTGCCATACTAGTTACGGTACCAGGCCGCGATAAATTTCATGAAATGGACCCGTTTACATTACTCTAAAATAACCGGTCTCAGAACCGTGCCAAGCATGCCAAATGAGGAACTCTTCACAGAAAAGTTAATTTCAGCCCCTGTACAAATTACCCTGATGAAAACAATTATGATGACTGATTTAGTTTGAGCAGCCATTTTGACAGAACTGATGACAGAAATGTCAAGGTTTGCAGGGAAAAAAGGTCAAGGTTCATTTGGCGCATGCACAGTAATCCGTAGTCCGTACTCAGACCGGTTAGCGTTTACACTACGAAAATTTGAAGTGAGCCGTTATTAGTACGGTTCCGAGACCACATCACTTCAGTGGGCCAGATTGGCACGGTACTCGGTACGGCACGCTTATGTTTTACCCGTTTACACTACAAAAAAATTAACCGTGCCGTACCAGGATCGGTACCTGACACGCTTAAAATTTGTAATATAAACGTGGTTTATAATAGGTCTACGACCCACCCCCCCTCCCAAAACAGCAAATTTCTCATTTTATCCACATGGTCTATGAGTTATAACACCAGATACCACTTCTCAATGTTTCTTTGTATTTGAATTTTAAAGTAGTACATATGGCCCCAAGTACATAAAAAGTGCTTCTGTGAAATAAAGCCATAGGCACCTCTCGTAATAAAAGAATATCTTATTGAAAGTCGAAATAAAATTGAGAAGCTTGTAAAGAAATACAATAATTGCTGAATGTCAAATGTTTTAATTCCAAGATACTAATATGTACAATCAATTGTGACACTTTATAATTGAAAAATAGAAAATTGTTAATGAATACGTATGGCACACATGCCCTTGAGAGTCCACTTTTGGGATTTATAATTCTATGTGACTTTTGATATGATTTTTTATTGCTTTGATACTAATTTAGTGAAATAGTTTTTCTAGTGTTACCACCTAGCTAAACAGGTATTAAATGTCACATGTTGACATTTACATGGAATTAACAACATTGTTGTATTCAACATTTAAAGCGCTGTGGGATATCTTGCTAGTCATGTTTATGGTTGGTGATTAGATATTAAAGGTATAATCAAATAATCTAATTATTCTTTCATCTACTTGAATAAAGTTCAACATGATAAAAATGGAACATATTCACTTTTTACCCTAATAGCTATTAGTTTATTAGCAATATTTGATATTTTAAAGGCTTGGAATACTTTGCACAGAGTACACCATTTTTATTTTTCACTATAAAGACATTACAGGTCGTTCATATACACTTTAATAAAGTTCAACATATAAAGATGTACCAAATTGATATTTTAAAGTAAAGATAATATGTGATACCTTTTTGTTTATTGTTAATAATGTGATACCTTTTTGTTTATTGACATTTGTATTTTAATAATTGTTTATGACTTGATTTCTATAATTCAATTTAACTTAAATGTGCCATATATTTGAGGGCATATGAATTGACTTTTTGACTTGGTATTTTTGTAAGAGCTAAAAATGTCTTCACTAGCCATTATATGCATCATACGCATCCCTAGACAAGTGGATGATATCAAAATCTCACTTTTGTGTTTTGTGACCCTAAAATTGGTAATCAACCCTAGGGATAACCTTGATGATCAACCCCTACTCTTCATTTTTATTGTCATTCAAAGATTTACTTAATTGATTCAAAAGATAACTATATCTCTTTCAGCAAAAATCAAACAAAACAAAACTTTTGTCACATTTAATAATGACCACTTAATGGAATAAAAGCAATCATATCTCTCAGGTCGTTATATTTAGAGAAAATCCCTTTTCTTGGGTTTATTTTATGAGAAAGAAAAACCTTTTTAAAAATCCTTTTTTCTTCTCAAGATCTGTGAATATCTGATGTTGGCTGGGCATTATCGTTGTCTGTCAGTGACGAATTAAGACTGACAATGGTTTGATGTGTTGTCTTAAAGTCCTTAAAATAAAAAATGCATTTTTAATCTTTTCCACTTAACTGTCTTTAAAGCTTCGTAACGGTGTCTTTGTTGCGACAATGCCGATTATTTCTCGCTACCGGGTTGAATCACAGATGGTTGGACGATATCGTCGCCCTTAGGGAATTACAGTCGTTTACCTGGCTCACATTTAATCATGCCCACGTCGAGGTTTTAAAACTTTACCAGGTGTTAAGCTATTGAAACATGAGGCGGTGAAGCGTATGAGGTTAAGAAAGAGATCTTTTAGTCGCGTGCCAAAGATTAGTGTTAAATGTTTGAATCTTTTGTTGTGTCGAGATCGAAAATAAATAAACCCTTTTTCTCTTAAAAGAATACAAAAATTTATGAAACCCTTTTTGTTGTGGGGGTGGAGGTAATACCTGAAATAAGTATATATAATATGCATCCAGTTGATTGTAAACTGTTGATCTATTTGTTTTAGTGATTAATTGTTTACTATAGGATCTCATCCTCTTATGTTTATATGAATTTCTATAAACAACAAATTGTCAACTCCTTAATATAGTGGCTCCCATTTGGGAATTCATTAGTTTAAAAATTGTCTAGGTAGACAAGCCCCCCTCCCCTCCCCTTATCCCCCCCCCCCCCAACAATATGAATTTCTTTCTGGCAGGCTTGTTAGTTTATGCAAACAATTTGTAAGCATGTTATATATTAAATGATTGTGATAAATGGAATAAATTCAGAACAAAAAATACATCATTATTTTTCATTTTCATCTTGTTATTTAAAGCAAGAGATAGAATAGTGATATAATGATATCCTGGCAGTTGATGTCATAGTGCCAGTATAACTGCCGCTAGCAGTGATGTATGGTGTCTTGGTGTCAGTTGGCATGACAATCTATAATAATACGAGAATAAACAATCACTATTAATCACTGTTTTATTTAAATATTCGGTATGTGATTAAAATGTCTTTTTGTTATTGTACATTATGATTTAATGCTGCAAATATTTGTAATTATACGACTAATAGATAAGTACCTCATTATGATTGAATTCTACAAATATTTGCAATTATCTTACTGGTAGATTAGTACCCCATTATGCGGTTATTTTGATTACCAATAATTTAATGACAATGGTAAAGAGTAAAGACCCCATTATACTTAGTCTAGGTTTTCTTTTTTTGTTTTCAAAATTTGTAACATTTGGTGGAAAAAGGTATAGGGTGGATGATCTGCAGTCAATTGACCCATCTCTTCCTACCTTCTTCCAGATCAGTGATAATTTAAATAATGTGAAATGTTAGAAAACACAACACAGTTTTTAAGGTGAACAATCACTGAATTATAGACAAAGCACAATATTTATTATCTTATCGTTTTCAAGCACAAATTAACTGTACATATTATATATATTTTATATCAATATGTCTCTTTAAACTCTGATATTCCTCTTTGAATTGCTTCAGGCAGTAAACCAATTCTATACCGCTGACTTATATGTTATACATACAAATATTATTTCACAAAACCTTCATACACAAGAGGATTTCTTATTATTGATCGACAACCACCAGTAGACTAATCAATACAACTTATAATTCCTCCAATCAAAATATTTGTACAATTCGTAACGGAATGCGTAGTAATACAGCTTAATATCGATGTATGGTTATAATCAATGAAGGTGTCAACATCGCCCAAATAAGGTAATAAGCCAGAGAACAAGCACAATGGCGCCAGTCTTAACGATAATTGATATGTTTAGATTTTTGGAAACTTTTAATTGACAGTATAGAAGAACATAGAAGCAAGTTTTAATTAGCGCCATTTCTTTGCCAACCCACATTAAATTTGATAGATGAATCATATTAGTGTGTTATGTTGCGAAATATTTTAAATCAACCATTTTTTCTTTTATATCTGGTTTGTGGTGGAGAAATTACATGGAGTTTAACATACACTCACCAAAACTAGGTTATTTTGGAACTGACACAGTTAATTTTAATGAAAAGCAGGGGTTTTCATAATGACACAGTCGATTTTTAATTTAAAGCAGGGATTTTCATCAAGAACTCTTAGGTTAGTTGAATCAAACCCATGACCACAGTGGGGACTGACTTCCATACATCGACAGTACATGGCTGAATTTTTCCTTTTATCTATCATATATGGAGAGGGTCAATTTAATGTTATGAAGGCTATTAAGATAACCATAATCTGTCTTGGGCAGGATACTAAAAAGGTATTTTCGCTTCCAAAGTGACCATATAAATCGAAGAGAGCCTTCATTTACTGGTCACTTAGTGTGGGTATGGCTGTTGTATTTGACTTGTTATTGATCAGATATTCTACCATCTAACATTAGTTTATTCCAGCTGAATACCAAAACATTTATTACCATATTCATAGGCTACATTGCCAATATTTATATACCATACGTTATTCAATAATAATTTTAATGAACCATATTATAGACATTTTTACAAACAGCACAGTGTTTTTATTGTTTTATAAAAAGAGTGAAGAGATCTAGTTGACAAGTTTATCTAATGATATTCTAAAACCTTTTATTTTTTTGAACAAAATTTTTAACTTGGGAAGGTCCTTTTAAATCAGAAGAAATGTCCGACCACATTGGTGTTCAACTAAAATGGATGTATACACAAAAACAACTTTTTGGTAATTTTGAAAATTTGTCACAAATTATTTAGATTTTTATCAGATAACATGTAGGCATGTTAAAATTTAGCTGCAATTTGTAGCCGTGATAATTCTTATCCACAATAACTGATACAATATTCGAGGCTGTGAGCAAGTAAATGTAGGTTCAATTGCATGGAAATTAGTAATTATGTTAGAACGATTGAAGAATGGGACACTGAAATCATTATCTTATCTTAACGAACAGTTTTTCGGTTTCGGCAGCCTTTTTAAAATGAACAGAAATTTTGCATGGCAGTTGGGTTTAATCATCATATTTCACCTTTTTATACGCCTACATTGAAATGTGGTCGTATATTGTCGTCGCCCCCGTCCGTCCGGCGACCACAATTGCTTGTGGACGCTCTACAGGCTAAAGTTAATATCCGATTGACTTTAAATTTCTACACAGTGTTTAAGGTCATGATACGAAGAATCCTATTGTTTTTCAGCGATTTCAAATAATTACTGCCAGAGTTATCTCCCTTGATAACTTCAAAAATTCTTGTGACGCTATAGAGGCCAAAGTTACCATCCGATTGACTTCAGATTGATACATAGAGTTTAAGGTTTTGAAACGAACAAGTATTTTGATTTTCAATGAATTTAAATAACAGCTAAATCCATGATATTAAATGTTTCATGCATATACTAATTGTTAGCGTGGGGTAAAACTTTATAAAAAGCAATCAAATTCTAATGATTTTCTGATAATTACATAATGAGTTGTTACTCTTAATCAGTTTTTAGTGTATTACAAATGTTTCATTACCGAAAAAAAGTAAAAATATGTGACAACCCTTGTTGACTGCCCGGACGATTTAGCTGCTGTGGGCGTATGTTTCGTTGCCTGGCAACATATCTTTTCAATGGGAATTGGTTTATTATATGCTAAGCTATGTACAGTACAGTTGTGGGTCAATGTAGTTGAAAATTAAGAGAGTAACTTTTTTTTATAGTCAAATGACTACAAAACTTGCTCAACAGAAGGCAGAAGTTTAATATTTCTTAATTAATTTATCAACTTGACTCAGTATATTATGATCATGACAAGGTTTCTCT
The DNA here is from genome assembly GCA_036850965.1 of Patella caerulea. Classification (NCBI taxonomy): domain Eukaryota; kingdom Metazoa; phylum Mollusca; class Gastropoda; family Patellidae; genus Patella; species Patella caerulea. The sequence goes on from JAZGQO010000007.1 coordinate 58,300,903, forward strand.
AAACTAAATTAGGGACTGGGAACATTTAAAGATGGTTAAATGAAAATTAAAGAAAAAAATGTCTAACTTAACATGTGATTAGCTGAACTTATTACATCTTTATTATAGTAGACATTATTAAATTCTATGGGTGACTCCACACAAAACTGACAGAAGGTCATTTAAAAGGTGTTTGTCAATGATGAGTAACAAACCACTTAAGACTGCCATCACAGATTTTGCATTTGTCCAGAAATTACCCTTTATTTGTATTTCACAATACTTTTGTTTATTTGTAAAGCTAATTGCTGTAATAGAATTATCTGGTGATGAGGTAACTCAGTCCCTCAACCCCTCCCTCAATGTCTGTTAGGTGACAAAATGTTGACAGATTGACCCTGAGGTCAATGAATAGTCATTTGTTCTCCAGATAATCTGAAAGGTGTAAAGATTATTTGTTTCCTCTTTTATTGCCTTTATTTTTGTTCATTCATTAATAGCTAGAATTTAAATTTAGAAACTTTATTAGTACTTAATTTGTAATAGTCATTTGATTATATTTGAATGGAATGTTGTTGGCCATCAAAATTTTAGCAGATCTGAACAGGTGATGAAAAGATGAGTGTCCCAAAGTTGAATGAATTTAGGAATTGAAATTATGATTGTTGTTATTCTGGTCTCCTGGGTCAGTTAATTTTGTGTTTTTGTCATTGCTTAAATTGTATTGTTGAGATTGGAATGAAGACATGAACTCAACAAGCCTTTGATTTTTTTGATAAATGTTCACTCTGAATTGCTTGTCTTTTAGCAAACACACAATATGAAATTATTTTTCATGTCTTACACATTAGTTGTTGCTGACAAGACATTGATCATAAACTACTCGTATAAATGATTCTTTCAGTTGTTGGAATAAAAACTAAGAAACAAATGTTGCGTCAGAATTAGATTTTCGGATCCTAAAAATTTTAACATAAAATAGACACAAAAACTTTCTCCAGTTATTTCCTGCCTTAACTTACAATAAGTCACATGTAAGGGAAGACTTGATCAAATTAAACACACATTGGCCTGCGAGTTGCAAGTGTTTCGTTTTTTTTATCTTATTGTCCTAAAACCCTTTTCACGATAAAACGCGATGTTAAAAAGTTTGAACAACTGGGCATGTTCTTGCATGACTAGTCAAGAGAGACCGAAGCACATGCCTTTTACGCAAATTATCACAATATAATTCTTCTATTCTATATCCAGGGTAACAATACACAACAGTCGACCAATCAACGGAAGTTACTTCCCTCGCTTAAAAAGATTTTTGTATTTGTCAAGAGCAGTTTTCACGTCAATTAAAAGATATTAAAACTTCAGGGCCTTTTCATAACTTTATCTAAAAAGAGTTCCACTTTGGTGGGTTTGAACAATAATGAGCAATAATTCAGAGTTTTTACATCACAAATTTTAATCAGTGGATCGTGATAATTTTACGCTACAAGAATTAAGAAAAGATGCAATGTTTCACTCAATCTGTCCCGGGATTTTTATCCACAAAATTACTGAGTAAAGATTCGAAACAGTTCTCGTCTAACCACAAAACTTCCGCATGATGTGAGTTTATTACCTTTATTGCATGATTGAAAATCTCCCCAAAATATTAAAACCTCAGGTTGTTGTTTTGGGGGGGAATTGACAAAAACTCTTCAAAATGATCACTAAAAATGACAGTTCTAATCTGTAAATCATCCCCTAAAATTAATGTAAAATAAATAATTTCAATGTAAGAAATAAAGGAGGTCTAGTTATTATGTTAACACTTGATATGGGATTATTTGGAAATAATAACATAAGACACATTTTCAATTAATAGTATTTGCTTGAATGAATTAGAGATATCATTAAACCATGCAACTTTTGTTTCATGTAATTGCAGGATAATAATTCCATCAAACTACTGTCAAGGTATTTTTAGATCTGAACATTATTTCTTTGTAGCTTTTTTTGGTAGCGTTCGAGACGCATAACTGGAAACATCTTCACACCAGTCCATCAGAAATATGGATCGAAGACGAGAATTACGCTTATTTCATGTCTATTGTACATTTAATGGGTAGCAAAATCTAACGTCAGTCATCATTGCAGCTTCAAAGAATAAGATTGCATATGATTGGTCGTTTTTGTGAGGGTCTTTTGATCATCTTGTTTGTGTAAAGTCTACTTGAAATTCTAATTTTCATGAATTGTGCTGTCTGTAACATGATTCAATGAACATGAATAACAAAAAGAAAGTTTGAAGAAATTTTAGAATTTTTCAAAGTTTATTGTGATGTTTCCATATTGAGTTAATCCTATCATATCCATTATTATAGCAATATGTGATCAATGGTGAAATTTTCCTTTGTTTAAAATTTAATAATTTATTGAAAGAATAGTTTATTGGCTCCCTTGTCGTCTTAAAAATCTGTGCTGTTAATAATGTCACTAACATGGCTTTAACGAGATCTTTGCATTTTTTAATTATTCTTCCGAATAATATTAACGTGTTTCTTCGTTAGTTTATAGAAATTAATAAGACTTCAAAGTATAATGAGAATTTTTGTTTAAAAAAATAAATGGCTTTTCTCTGTCAATTAATCACAAAATATAATAAATTTGAGAAAAAAATGTTGATTTGAAATAAAGAGGGATAATGAGCTTTGAGATTCTAATTAATAGAAAAATGAAGACAATATTGAAATCTGTCTGAATGTGAATTTCTTAATTGAATGTCCAACATTTCGATCATAACTTTGTTTTATCAGTAGGTATGTTTTTATTTATGAATACATAATATTGATTGAGTCAATATCAGTGACAGATTTAGAAGAAGGCTATATAACACAACACAGTTCTATTCTACTTATCAGTCCCCCCTCCCCCTTCCCCCAATCACCAACCATCATGACTAGGGGAATAAGAAAGTGTGTTTCAAACACAGTTGAGCAAAGATGGGGTGATGACGGATGTTTGATTATGGGTAAGGTGGCCGATCCACCATGAAATTTTCCCCTGAAAACCAGTTAAATAGTGCAAACTGAAGCACATTTGAATCATATATGAGTGAGAATATTGAGTGCATGTTTGGATTTAGCTAATATTTTCGACTTTTTATGTGAATTTATTTTGAATAGACAGTCTACCAGTCAGTAGAAAAGATGATGTATTATTTCCTTTCCGTTGATGCAATGATATGTAGTCTTATAGCAATGGTATCATGTCTTAAATTTGTACCAGCAATTTTATTAATTGACTAATAATTGAGAGATCACCTGTCGGTATTAATCTAGTGATTGATTAATTTATACATTAATGGTAAATATTGAAATAATGTCTTTCAAAGAAAGGATACTCTTTTTGTAATCATATTTTTTTTTTATTGTAATGATTTGTTAATTTACCTGCGGACAATTTTCATTTATGATTTGATTACATAATTGATTTATTACTTTTGACTTCTGTGAATCAATGCACCAGCAAATAGTTCTTCACAATATCACCACTGTTCTTTTTGCGATAAAAATCATGAAAAAAATGCCTGAGTGTAATTCTGTTATTGGGATTCGTTAATTTACCTGCAAGCAATTTACTGATTAACAGACAATGGAGAGATTACCTGTCGATGTTAATTACACAATTTATTATTTTCTACCTGCTCTGCCATGGCTCATTGATATAAAAGTTGACAGATTGATTGCCACAAATTACCTGTGTCACGTTTCTGTTGATTAGAATTTGATAAAATTACCTGAATTAGTTTCTGATTTTGTCATTTGTAGATTTGTAGAGAATAGACAGACGTGTCATTCCTTCAACGTCACAACTAGACATATCAAATTCAGGTTAACTACAATCCATTATTCACATTTAAGTTTGATTCAACATCGAACATCCTGGCTCATTATTTTGAAGTTTGGTACAGTACAGATTTATAATACTTATATATGTGCTGCTGTGATCAAATTCTCCTTGATATTGATCATTTTATGGTGAAGTGAAAAAGTATGCTTTCTATTTAATTTAATACAAGCCTGTTAATGACTTGTTCACACACCAGTAATACCTGTAGCCTTTAAGTGTTCAATTTATTACCAGTAATCTTTTTGTATCTTTTGAGATTAATTACTGGTTACCTGCAAATCAAGATTAAAACAATCTACGACTTAATGAGATTGATCATGATCTCAAATTCGTTTGATTAGCTAATAATTCTTTAATTAACTCCGCTCAGGTGTGTTAACAAACACTAACATAGCCCTCAGGTAAAAACAACCCCTTGTCACGCAATCCGTGCAGATTTCATCGACTGATAAAATTATTGACTTAACACTTAAAGTGTTTACCAATATACTCATTGCCAGGATTACACGTACGACAAGTACTCGACAATGTTAATAAATCAACAATCTCGTTGATGTGACGATTCACGCGAAACTTAACACCTGGAGTGAAAACTTTCTACTTTTACTTTATCTTTTGTATTTTCGTCTATAAAGTGCTTGTTTCTTTTCTAAAGATGAAAATAATAGCAGAAAAAAGCAAACGTTCTAGCCTAGATTTTCAATAGATTGATTTTTTTCTGAGAGTTTTTTCTAGTTTAGGGGACTGATATTGTCATTGTGGATTCTATTCATGTTAATAATTGTAGATTTTTCTTGCGAATCATTCAGAGATTGTCCGTTATATTGTTACATTGTGAAGCTATTCAAACAAGAGTTTATGATGATATTGTCACTCGTGAATACGTTTGTTGACACACATGTTATGTTTCCACGCCTTTTAACAGATTTTTTTTGTGCTGAATTGTCGCGAATAATCTTGGAAATATTGTCGAAAAATAATGTATTACTGCACAAGAGGTGGATTATAGAGATTTTGAACAAGCGCTTTTATAATTTGTTGAGTTTCGTTGATGAGTTTATCAAGAACGTAACACAAAGCTTTGACTCCATTATGAATTCCTATTAAAGACTTTTTATCATGAAATAGATTAAAGTTTGAAGTGGGTATTATAGGCTCAGGTGTTTTTTGTGAAAATACACGAATGTTTTTAGTTAACTTAATGTGAGAAGCTAGGTTTGTAAAACGGTGAATTTGTTTGTCATAAACTGCAAGCCTCTTTTGATGATTTAACGGGACATTATAAATTGGTTTATTATAATATGAGGAAGCGGTAGTTGAAAGAAACGTAAAAGAGAAAAAAAATGGCAAACATTGAAATCTTTTCAAAGATCAAAGAATATAGTCTCCCATTGTAATATCATTACTATTAATATCGTTATTAATTACAAATAACATGAATTATTATTTCTTCAATAATCATTGAGTCAGAGAAATAAAATTACATGCCTCTTCGTGATTTGGCATTCAGGAAGAGAATTTATATTGAATATCAAGTATCTGTAATAAAGCTACAGGTCAGTCATCTATAACATGTTCAGGATAACCGTGGATATATGTATAAAAAAAATTGTAAATACAAACAAAATATCAGTCTTTTCACATTTATTTAGTTCAGAGAATGACAAATTATAAGAATTCTGTAAATGTCATCATTAAAGTTTTAAGAACTTGAGCACATGTCTCACATGATCAATCTGAAAAATATTGTCATTGATGTTCACCTTTCTCTTTGAAAACCATAAGTCCCCTTTTGTAGGTTAAATTCTGCATATATTTTAATTTCTCTATAAAGTTTAAATTTAATTTTTCTAGGCCAAGTAAGATTGACAAACAAAATTCACATGAAATATTTTGAAAGTTTGTTTTGAACCTCTTGAGAACATCTTGATGTAATTGAAGCCATAAGACTTTCACAACCTGTATTTAAGAGAATTTAAATTAACTTTCAACGCAACATTAAACCCTTGGAATTACCCTACTATAACTTGTTATTGAAACCTTAAAACAAGAGATCAAAGAGGGAACTGTGCCCTGATTTATCTACCTCCATCAGATTACCTACAAGGTCAAGTCTTTGTCTATATGGGGTCAGTTTATCAGGGTGTATAGGGAAGCTGGACCCCTGGGGTGAGGGATAATTAAAATAACATTAAGTATATGATAGTATGTGAGTCTGGATGATAATTTGACATGTTTTACTTGTTACAGATTTGGGGAGAGAAATTTTCATACTTGATACAGGAACAGGTGCCCCTCCTCTTCGTACTGTAAACATTCTAAATATTGTTGCAACGTTTTGATATTGAAAAACCATAATTTTGATTTTACAGATTTCAACTTGATGCATTGTATTGTGCCATAAATCAAAAGTATTTTCTGTGTTAAATATTTTATTTTCCTGGTAAGACATCAATGTTAGTTTCAGAATGATAATTTTGTGGTTAGTTGAAATTTGAATTACCCATGATAAAAACTTTTTGAATCGTCTTTGAAAAAAGCATTGTTTGGTTACAAATTTAAGTTTTTAAATGTGTTGGCATCAAATATGCATTGAGGTTTTATGCCATACATATGTTGACCCTAAATTTTAATATGACGCTATTATGTAGTAATTGCTGTACTATATAAACTGTTTTCAACAGGTGATAGTACTTCATCATGTCATGTAACCTATGGCTTCCCATAAAAATTATTTTATCAGCTTTTATATGCAGTTAAAATCAGTTGAAAATAATCCCAGTCCTTATAAATTTTAGATAAATAACTACATAACCATCTGAAAGCACTTTCTGTTTGGGTTTTACCTTATTTTGATGGGTGGCTCAAGTACAATCCCTGCATTGGCTGAGAAAGTTCAGCTTGGTTTTCACTTGTCAGTGGTGTAGGGGGGGGGGGGGCTTGCAAGGGACAACATAATGGGGAAAAAACAGAGATAACTGGTACACATTAGCATGTACATTAAAGAACCCTCGACAGTTGGCATTCGAAATAAGAATAATTTCCCTCATTGCACACTGCATGGTGTATGCCCGTCTTCTTCAGCCCAGTAGGAGCAGAACAGTAACCCCCATTTCATTTCATTTTTTACTGCACATGTCAACTTTATCTAACGGTCACATTATGTGCGTGGTAAAGGTAACTAATTTTGATGGATATGATGGGTTTCCACTAGGCCATTAACGCATATAATTAAAGTTGACCCATTCGCAGAATTCAGATTTACATAGAATTTTATTTTTAAATGTCCTTCTAGCAAGGATAAAGGACTGAAAATATGCCACCAATTAAGAAGATGTGGTATGGTATTTACTGTATTCTCTAGATTGTTAGTAACAGGTGGTAGGAACCATTAGTTGTACCGCAGTATGGCTCTATCATACTTACACACAACACATGTAGGTACATTCAACTCAAACACATGCACACACTTGCTACTAAACATATGTAGACATCCTCGCTCAAGCTTAATTCTATCTACTGTGTAAATGTGTAAACATGTGCTCATTTACTATCTCTTGATTCTCTTCATACATTCTACACGACAAGCAATTTGTTCAAGATTTATATCAAGCGGTTGTCAAATATTTAAGAAATCAGATATGCAAACTAGATGTAATCTTAAAATATGACAGGGTGGGATATAGACCAGTTCCTTAGGTGATGGTAAGGACTGCTACACATATTTTTTTTTTTTAGAGTTTTAGCCTACAGGAAAGGATGATGGCTAGCTTGGCATAATCCACGTGGTGGAGAAGATTGTTTATTTGGGGGGCCTGCAGTGGTAACACAACTTTATATTGGACTAGATTGTGGAGTGTAGTTGAAGCATCAGCTGAGACCCATGAAAAGGTACCTGCTTGATGGACAGTAAAGTGAAGGACATTGTCTAGTAACCTCTGGTTAATTGAAAAAAATTACAGAAATGCCTTTATTGGGGGGGGGGGAGATATACAGTGCAACAGTACAAAATTGTTAATCTTTACTTTTCCTTCTAGATTAAGAGTAATCATATTATTTTTGTGGGCATTGAAATAAATGTGTTTTGAGTTTGTTAATTTTTTGATCATTAAATAAAGGTTTCCTTCACACAGGAATCAAGGTGGTTAGGTTTAAAATTGAAGTTTAAAAGTCAGAAATTAGCTGACAGTATACAGTTCTTTAAAATATAAACTTTAGCTTTTCATTCTGATGGGATAAAAATCCTAAAAGGTGCACATAAAAGAACCATTGACGTTGGAAAGAAAAGTAGACTGTATGCCACATACCCTTACCCCAATGGGTGTGAAACAGTAGGGCATACCCTTTTTGATTTCTTTTCATTGTGATGACCAACATAAAAAAGTTAAATGAGGTAAAATAAAGCTTTGCAATGTAAGTAGGAAAAAAAGTTTCAAATTAAATCGATGATTTGATGCAATAAATATCTTGTATTTCTTAAAATGGACAGCAAGTGAATAAAACTTTTCTATAAAGTGATCATGGCATCTTTAAAGAATCTGTCAAATTATGATAGACACTTGATATTAATGGAGACTTAAAGAAGAGAATGTTTACAGCAGAAGACATTCCAGTAGTTGGTGAGAACCAGGTAACCATGGCGCCAATAAGTCTAACTTCCTCTGTCACAGTAACTTGAGAAAACAAAATGGCCGCTTGTCTTCTGCTTGTCTCCACCTTGAACAACTTCTCAACACTCAAGGATTTATTACTATTTTCCGCTTGAAAGACAACAGGAATGGTAGACTTGGATAAATAGACATTTTAGTTGGTGATATCTTATAAACTAGGTTTCTTTGTCTATCATACATAGTTGAAAATTTATTTTTTTTTCATGTATAATTCTAATTTATTTTGATTCATTTTATTTTGGAAGGAATAAGCATTTGAAGTGTTGTAGAACAAAGTTTTTTGTGGAAACCATTTAGTTGTAAATATTGATTGTAAAATATTTTTTCCTGTTAGAAAGCAAAATTAACCCAACAAAAGGGTATTCTTACTGTAAACTTTAAGTACAAAAAATGGACAAAGAACCAATGTAGAGTATTCAGATCTGGAAAAATATGTGCGCATGTGGAGTCACCATGCAGAAAATTAATACCTTAATGACTTGAACAAGTTTTCATCTGCAAAGAAACGATTCCTGTTTTCATGTTTTTACAGAAACTTAAAATGAGGTCAAACTGTCAATATAACGAAGAAAATGGGTTTACCTTCTTGTTTGCAGAATTTTTAATTCTTTGTCGAAATATTCTAACACAGATGTCTCTGATGTTCGTGTTGATCTTTGAACACGAAGAAGTGAAAAACACACAATCTTATATCATGTCGTTATGTCCTTTTACTTATGTTAAAAAAATATTTCAGATTAAATTTCTTGTATGGCAATTTAAAAACATAATTTCTAGAGGTTGTGTGTGGAATTTTGTTACATTTTGAGATCAATTTAATGCAGAACTTGTGTTAAATTACTCTCACGAAATTTGTAAAATATGTTAAAGTAGATGAATAACAATAAACAGAGCAGTGCATGAAAACGCTGACACTTTTACTGGTTGGGAAAAAACTCATGTATTCACTAGACTTACACTTATTCATAAAGTTTAATTATAGATAACATAATTCTAAAATATGGACAAACTTTAAGCAGTCCACAATTAAGAATTTGATATTATATTTGTCAGAAGAGCTCTTGTAGAACCAAGTAGTTTTCTCATATCGGAAACTCGTTAAATAAAACAACTATTATAGTTATCTTAATTACGGGTACATTTGATGAATTAGTATTACCTGTTGTGTGGTTTTCAGGGGGGTGGTCCTAAAGACCAATAATGAAGGATATGCAGAATTGTTGTTTTTCCTGCTTGATCTGATTGGGTAATGGTACAATTAAAAGTATTTCAACATCCTCATTCCATAGTTAAAAAAGGATGTAAAATTTCACAATTTTCCCAGAAAATGTCACATGATTAATAACTTTGAATGTTTGCTTCATATTGTGTAAAATATAATTATTATAAATAGGTTTCTTTATCAAAACCTCTTTAAACAAAAGTCTACTCCTTGTTTAAATAAAATTGTGTACAAAATTACATCAATGACTTTTACCCAATGGTACTTTGTTCTTGTCTTTTCTTCTTCTACTTGAAGACAGTTCATTTTTCGGTGGAATCAACTGTTCGTGACTGGAATCAACTATTCGTGACTGGAATCATATCTTCATGACTGGATTGTATGTTCAGTACCACAACTTTGTCATTCACAAAGAGACCCAGTTCTTCTGATTTCTGATCTTCAAAAGCCACCTGTACAGGACCACATTTTTTTATGCTATCAAAATAACTCCACAAATCTAGAGCATGAGATATCAGAACGAGGCTTGTAAAAACCCCAGAAGATTCTTACTTTGCCATTGTCAATTATCTGAAGTCGAACTGGAAAAATTCTTTTTTTTTTTTTTTTTTTAAATAGTAAATAGTTTATTTGCAAATACATACATAGAAGTATATGTGTATATACAAACGGGATCAGAACAAATTATACAATTTACGAATCTTCTCCAGTTGGCTATAGAATCTTAAATTGGAAAACATTTGAATGTTTTAGATATTGTAAACCTAGGAAATGGACAGAACATATGTTAAAACCCTCTCCCATAACTCTACAGCATCCCAGATCCAAATAGCTGACATCTTGACTTGATAATCGTCTGATGACTTACAATATTAGTGTTTTGTCCTTTTAATTTCATAGTTATGTATTTGGTATTACAAATAACTTAAGGTGCTGTCCACCTGCATATGTTGATGAAGAAACTGTTGTACAAAGTCACATTTCTTTATCTTATATATACATCAACAACAAGAATAGACAATCAAACTGTAACGGTGAATAACTATGAAATATGTTAATTCCATTAAATTATAAATGTGGAATATTTTTACTCTTGTAGGCACAATTTTTAGTAAAACAAATAAGTGTTTCTTTAAAGGAAAGACATTGAAAACAAGTTGTGAAAATGTTGATGCAAAAATAAGATAATGTCTGATAAATGTTGAAATGTTTTCTCAACTTGTTTTATTAGTCACGTATTTCTGTGAAATGTAGGTTAGTCTGAAATTGTACAGATTTAATTGCTGTAATAAACTGTATCTCCATCGAAGATGTAACATTTGTCATGCAATGCATAAAGCAGGGTATCAATACCTGGTTGGGTGAGACACAGGGATTACTTTGATGATGTTGGTTACCTGTAGGTGGAGATAAAAGTAAATTGGACTTCTCAGAATTTCTAATGGTCTGCAATATGAATCATTTTATAACTAGACAGATTATATATGTAGATTAGTGGTCTCCATCTTCACTAGACATTTCTTAGTCCCTGGGTGAGAATAAAACATTTGAAAACAATTAACCCATGGTGTCATCTCCATTTCCATTATTCTTTAGTCAAGAGTTTTAACAGAGTTTTAATAATTAATGGTTTGATTGTCAAATCTGGATAGAAAGAAGAAACCATCTGTATAATAATCATTCAAGGTGTTTTATAACAATACAAGTTAATTAGGTATTAATTATAACCAGATCATTATATACAAAAAGGTTCTGATCACTACCAGATAAAATGAAGATGATGCTCATTTGTTTTAAATCAAACCTATGTTTGACTGAATTTCGCCCACCACTCCTCTCTACAAATTTATTCCCTCTCTGGTTTGTACATGTTTGTTGTGAAATTGTGTGATGAAATAGGCTTTTGGAAAAATGGTAATTTCAAAATTTATATATACTTGCCATAGAGTATGTTTAGAGAAAAAAGAAATTTTACTACCCCAACTGTTAGTTCAACATAAACAGCTTGTTAGTTTGATGGGGTTTTTGGTCTAATGGATTAACGCGTGCACGTAATCGCAAGGTCTGTCATTGAGTCAAGCATTGAGTCAGTTTGATTCCCCGCTTGAATGTGGCAAGGAGTAGGTTTGCATGTCCAACCTCGTTGGTTTTCTACGGGCCCTCAGGTTTATTTTCTCGGCTAAAGACCCCTGAAATAGAATTGAACCATATGTTAGTCTCAAAATGATCTAGTTTGTGATGAGTGGATGTCAAACTCCATTTCTCTTGTGTTTGATTTTTACAGTCCATTCTGACAACTGACTATTGTCTGTGGTTACATCATTTTTGCCTTATGGTTTGGATTTCTAGTTGTTTGTCATGCTTTGTCTCAGTATTGTGAGTTTGTAGTTGTTCCTGGAGGACTTATCACTAAATTAATACAGTAACATAACACTAAATTTGATCCAAAACGAAGTATCTCTATTGTCAATACCTGGCCAGGACGAACTTGATAAATTTAAAGATATGACAAACATATCTGCATAGAAAGATGGCAGATACACATCATGTTTTTCTCATTAAGCAGCTTTAAGACTTCATCTGATCAAATTTTGATAAGAAAATATTACATTTCATCTCTGTTGGTCGCCCTACTCAGATTACATATTTTGACCTGTTTGAAAACAGCTAGTTCAGGATGTTGGAGAGGCGATCAGAGTAGATTCACACTCATTCTTGGAATAAAGTTTTTGATCAGTTGAAACAAACTGCAAATTTACAAGTTTCAGGTATTGGGATGACAGCAGATCCCTTTGTGGCTAGTGGTCTTAAAGAGATTCCAGGAAATGTCAATGCATTTGTAAAGAGAAGCATTTTGCTATGTTTAACAACCAAACCAACCCAAAACCACTCTTAACTTAATCTATAAATGAAAAGTTATATCTTAAGTTAGAATTTGGATATTTAACATTTTGTGACATTTATCTTATCAACAAACTTCCTTTCCCTTGCATCTACCCCCATTTCCTTTGTGATTCTCAGTAAACCTACTTAAAAGTTGATCTCATAACAGGAAAAGCAGGCAGTCACAACTCCGACACTAATTATATCTACAACCAGATTATTAGATTACACCTTTTCTAATTGCTTAATTAAAGACCATAAAGTAGGTTTGTAACACTTATTCTGATGGATTGGTTTGTTTGTTACTGATGTTACAGATTAACTGATTGGTGTATTATTAATAAAACAATAATTGATATTTAATTGTTTGTCTGCTATATCACCTATGCTGAAAGTAAAAAAAGTTGAGCCCCAAGATTGACTAAACAAACATTTAATTGCAATCGTAAGGAAATATTCAAATGAACCACAACAACTGTGATCAGTAAAATTGTATCTTGTCATTTGACAAATAAATTGATTTTATGGCCTTGACTCATTTTGTAGTTAAAAAAAACAGTTCAGATTTAGAACATATAGAAAAAAATAGACCCAATATTTTTTTTTAAATTCAACATTTATCTTGTTCTTCGAAAGCCAAACAAGTCTGAGCTTCCATGACACTAGTTTGTAACGACAATTCACTTTGAAAGATAAGTGCAAAGGAAGTGATGTCACGTTGAGGGGGAATTTAAGTGATTGGGATGTTGTAATCTGTTTAGTGGATGACAGATAATCTTAATCTATTGGTGCTAAAAGGTGATCAGGTGGTGATTAAAGCTTAGCAGATAAATATTTTATTTTTCGTACTTTGTATTTGTTCAAAGTGACTGTAATACAGTTACTTATACTTATCTTTTACCCCAGTATGAGAAATTAGATTGGTGTGCAATTAATAGAATGTGTGGTCTTATTTTTATGCAGAGAAACAAATTTTTATCTAATGATTTATTGAATCTAAGGATTTTTTTTTTTTTTGACTCTAAAAAATTTGGAAGAATGAACAACAGATAAAAATGTTTGATTAGGATTCTTACATTCTCAATTATTGTTTCTGTAGCCAAGTTATCAAGTGTAACTTCTTTATACCCAACAAAAGATGCAGGCTCCAGTTATTCATATTCAAGATGGTCATTTATTAACCTAATTTGACATTGATAATCAAATCTCGTCTTTACAAAATATCAAACGAAAACAGACACAGAATATTATTAATGAAATTATCGTAAATACGAGCAAAGAACAATCCAATGTTCGTGAACTTTGATCAGCAGATTATTTCGTATTGATCAAAATTTACTGTTTATACAGTGTTTGTCTTAATTCATCATCCATATTTGGCTCAAGATGTGCGTCTGCAAGTAAAAATATTGATTAAACGTGAAGACGATCACCTCAATTTAGTTGTCCGCCATTAATCATATCTAACAAGACGATGCAAACGCCAAAATGATCCAATAGGATTTCTTGTTACATGTTGATTAAAAGCCAATCAGAAAAGGTCTTGTAATTTTGACAGCCAATGATATAGGTCTTTACAACAAGAAAACTCATCTTATTATATTTGTCTCGTTCTTCACATTAGCCAATGCTTTATAAAATGGTTAAATTTGTCTCACCGTTAGCAAAAGAACAAGATGATTTTCGCTCAGGGAACTATGAATAAATACCAGATCAATTAATGAAACATGAATATGATTCATTGTGTAAATAGCAAGACCAGTCATGACATTTCATTTACATCACATCCATTGCTCATGACAGGGTCAGGACTTAAATTGACCAAAGCTTCCAGTTTATTACTTTACTAGTTACTAGTATTTTCTGTACTGCACATACAGGGAATACTAGTGTTACAGTTCAAGTAAGGTTTGGATGGACAGGTTCTGACATTGGTAGTATCTCTTAAATTGATTTCACAAAAGATGAAGAATTTTGCGTAATAAGTTAAAAGAACTGGTTTTATCAACAATTTTTTCATATCAACAAAAATACATAAGGGATTCAAATATAGGCTGGTTTTATTTCGGACATATGACTAACTAGAAACGTGAGACTGAGAGAGAGATATAGGGGTGGGAGAGAACTACATTAGTTGTGAAATAATGAAATGTGTCAGAGATGCATCGCAAGCGTCATCCTAATTTTCTTTGTTCGGACAACCACTCACTTTTTAAAATCTGACAATTCATAATTTTTCTCTGCACTAGCTGATAATTGAATAACCAATCAAAATTGATGTCTTATAATCTGATTCAACTCGTTAGTCTGTCAAAACAGAAACATAAAACATGATAATCAAATTATAAACAATAATTAGCTGAAAGTTAATATTCTAAAATAACAGTGCGTAACCCAACAATTACAACTAATTTGAGAAAATTAAATTTTTCGTTATTAACTTTTTTATGTGCTGCTGTAATTCTATGCTCTGTATTTACGGAAGTTATGTTTGAGTTTATTTATTTAATTATTGTTAACGTCACTCAGGTACATTTCTGTTACTTCCTGCATATGAGTTGGCTATTCTTACCCACAATGCAATATCCTGTAGCTGTTAAGAGACTTGATCAATATTGATCATATAATTTATAATGTCCTTGACAGCGCTGCCTGAGTATGCATGGTTGAGTGGTCAATAGTTCCAGGAAAGACTTTTTATTAGATTTCAGAAATAATTACATTATAGAACAAATTTGTGGTTGATTTTGTTATTTTCTTTTACTTCATGTAAATAAAATCATTTTGAATAATAAGAATTGCTTTCTTCGTCTCTTGCATAGAGTACTTTACAGTTCACCAAGCCAAAAGCAGCTCAGTTAAAACCTTTTGATAAATAAAGATTCTTGTGTTAAACTGTGTATAAGTATCAACATTTGTTGTGGACAAAGCGCTTTTGCTTACTCTTTCTAAAGCATCATATTATACTAATTTTCACTGGAGTTCACAGCTGATAAGCGTTTGTATTTATTATAATAGATATAGTAGTAGTGAATAAGATACAATATAGAGAAATCTTTGGTGAAGATGTGAAGTTTTGAATCCACATAACAACATTCAAGAAAGGATTTTGTTATCTTACAGAGAGTCATACATAATAGGGATTAAACTAAACTGCATTATCCATATCCCCTTCTCATGTGACAAAAAGGAAACAATGTTATGATGAAAGTGATGGTTAGATACTGATAAATCTTCAATAATTGTGACATGAAGATTATAATAGGGATCTTACTCATTTCCTGATATTACCTAAATATCAAGGATAAGGGCTGGGTCATTTCCATAAATATATATATAATCACCACTTCACTCAAACCCATTTCCTCACCATCAAAATTCAATACCATTCAATTTTTGATTGCCTTAAAAATTCTGCCATTTCTCAGCTTGATGTTAAAATAATAAATATAATAAGGGTTGGGTCATTTCCCAAAGTCAAAATTGAAGAGAATATTTTGGACAGTTTCTGCATAATATTACTATTGTTCCTTTTCAGACTGTTTGACATGAATAATTGTCTCCTTTATCCAGTGATTTAAGGCTTATAATGATGGTATAGGGGCTCAAAACATGTCATTTCCTGGATAATTGAGACTGCATGCTGCTTTCATTGTTTTACGTGAATTTAGTGACTGGAGTTAATTTCAAGTGATTGTCGATTTTATGAAGGTTTATTTGTACCTGGTGTATGTCACATGGTCTGTCTTGTGTCACATGACATGTGTCAAATCGTGTTGTTCAGGACATGAATACGATTAAGGCAACCTATGAATGGTAACCCCTATATTAATGCTAATTCTAGACCCTTGTCAGAAATTGAATTGGACATACATGTGTAAATGAAACTTTGAGATATGAATTCATTTCATGTTATTAGAAATAAGCCACATATTGGCTTTGTAAATTTGTAAATAAATTGAAAAACCAGGCTTCTACATATTAACTTTCATTTCTGTATTTAAAGTTATTGTCTGGCATGCAAAACAAAGGACACCACAAATAAAAAATCCTGCCTATTTTATGGAATGGCATGCAGCCATCTTTGCCCCAAACATTGCCAAAAGTTATTGATTAAAGTTAAAAATCTTAATTAAATTATTCACGAATGCACGAAGAGTTGGCAGGGTCAATGTCACAATTTATCAATAATTTTTAACTATCATTGTTTCAACTTTGTAACACGGCATCACCCAGGACATCATGTGGGTTTAGAAATTAGAATATTACTTTAATGATCTGCAGAGGTTGACAGCAACAACACTTGTCCCCCACAGTTTGACCAATCAGACACCTGCTTACAACATTACTCATTCCAGCATCTCATTTACATATCATGGGGGGACTCCCACAGTGTACTTAAATATCATATAATAGCATTCAATCAAGGTAGCCATAATTATATATTTGACATGACCATCCATTATGTATCACATGTAAGACAGGGTATGCCTACCCTATACCCTATTAACAAGTACGAACATACTAATACTACCATGTACATACTATGTACCAGAAACTGACCATGTCATCGCACCATCTTGGAACCCTGATGTCATAACAAAAGTCAAAAGTCCAACCGTTGTTCAAAGAACTAACATGCCAAGTTCCATCTCGATTGTACTCGAATTGATAGAGCCATAGGCTTTTTTTTGGGAGAGTGTTGCGCCAAGTAATCTGCTGCACCTTTATATTTATTTAAATTGACTGATATTTCTGCGGGTTACCTTCCACCAAGCAGTTATCCAAATTCAAACTATCACTGTAGTGGCAGGTGTCCTGCATGGAGAAGAGTGTGCTTGCTCTTTTTCTTGTAGAACACTGGATACTACTCCTAATATTTGCGAAAGGTTCACATAGCTAATTTTATTTGGTATTGAAATTATGGGTAACAAATATTTTTGTTTGTACATAATCAAATATATATTTAGGGGGCTTTCAAATAATATCTACGCCAGGTGTGACATGTAGAGCTCTCCAGGAGTTTTGTTCTGACTGACAAATATCTACATGAATAATGAACAATTATACATAAACAGTAATTTGAATATTAATGACTGAGCAAGCCTTCAGGGAGTCTGTTTAATGATAAGGGGATCTGTTAGACAAGGCGAAGTTTCTATTGTTTTGCTGTAATCCATCTTGATTATAGCTGAAAGACTTAACATTATTCCAAACATCTGTAGGTTTAGTTTATTTGTAAAAAAAAGGATAATTAATAATCACCCATGTAGATAATGTAAAACCTACTATATCTATTGCAGATATCTATGCATAAATATACATAATTTATACAAGTTTTCATAAAACAGACTCAGAAATTGAAAATTTAAAAAATATTCTGATGACATTGTTGTATATTTTGAAATGAAATAGTGATTAATCTGACCTTTTTGTGACAAAATTTATGGCTTTTGTGAGAAATAAAATTGATTAAAGCTTATTAAATATTTTGATTAATTTATAATGTCAAATTAATGAAAGGCCGTTGTTGTTTAAAACGACTTCAAAATTTACTTATGTTAATTTCAATTTATCAATATTTTCATTATAAAGTTATTAATTTGAAACTTTGGCTAGGTTTAGAATTTTGACCACCAATCTGATATGCAGTTACGTAATCGCTTTGTAAATTATCTTAAAAATCCTTAAAATATTTTGTGTGCATTGTTTGTTTAAGTGTAATATGATAAGAGGATACTTATCGAAATGTTGTGCTTATAGAATAAAACCTGTGATTGTTTCCCATAAAAATTGTTTTAATATAAAAATGACTTAAGTTTTTATACGCTCACATGGAAATGTGGTCATTATTTCCTGTGGAAACTATGACCTTAAAACATTGATACAGGTGATCTTAAAAATGCTTGACATTGGATTTTTCACACTTCAAATATCTTCTCATTGATAGGCACCTACTAATTAAACATGTTGAAATATTCATACATAGTTTAAATAGTAAGGATTTTCAAAGTCATTGTTTTTTGCTTGGATTTGGACTTTTCTACTGTTTCTGTCCAGCTTAAAAACTAATATTTTCTGAATCCCAGGTGTAATTAAAATCACCTTTTATTTTGCAACCACTGCTAAAAAATCACTTATTAATGGCCACTGAATTGACCATTTTAAATGACCAGTGTCCAAATGGTCAGAGTATCAGTAGTAACCTGGATCCAATAAATTATTATCAACAATACAGCATGGTCAGTTCAAATCACTTTCTTTAGTCCAGCTGTTGGTCCAATGTCCACTCACTGGTCAGTTTGGCTTGGTAATTTGACGCCTTTCTCTGACCATCTTGGAAGATACTGAACACTTGTGAGATTAAATTACCCATGGACCATGCCAGACTTTATTTGTTGTGTCCAGCTTTTAAGTACAATGGTCCCTGTTTAATTCCCTATCTGATGTATTTCTTTAAAACTCTCAACACCTTGTTTAATTAGATGTAATATAGGGATCTTATATTTTAGGGTGTTGACAATAAAAGGGATGCAAGTAGGGGATGTTTTTGTCACCAAAGATGTTAAAATTAAATAGGATGTTAATCATTTCTGCAAGACAATGGAGTTTCTTATTGGTGAATTATAACTAGAAATTCATTGAAAGATCAAAATTGTATTCTTACATCTGTAATTTTATATTAAAGCAGCCCCTCGAATAAAACATATTGTTGATAGAGTTTGGTCTTAAGAACTTTTTTTTATAAAATGAAATTAGAAATTTAATACCTTTGAAATTGTACAACTATATAATTTATGAAGAACTTCGTTCTTCAGTAGAAGCTAAATCAAAATTTGATGTAAAGACTGAACAAGAGACAAGAGTAAAACCTAGGCTAATATCAAATTCAACAATTTCATGGTTCCTTCATGGTAGATCGTCACGAATCACGACCCATAGCATATCACACAGCCGAGGTCTGTTCATTTTTACCTTTACATGTAGCCTAATCACCATCACAATAGAAAAATTAAACACAATCGCTTTCATGACAATACAATCTACCAATAATGCAGCAGATAGCCATTTACTGCAGAGCTATAACACGTCTAACACAGTCCCGCTTAGTCACACCAACGCCTCAGGTCATACATCACTGATTCCTGGACTTGATCAATGCCATGCTCTGATTGGTTAGGTCTGCAATAATCCTGTAGCTTGTGTCTTATGATTGGATGGAATTGTCAGGTTCTTGTATATGATTGGTTGGTGCCTTGTGAATTAGCCGTCAATCATATTGATAGTGGGCGGAGTGAGGTGTTGTACTTTGCTACTAGACTAAGGTGGAACTGAGGTATTCCTTAGTATTACACCTTTAGTCACCTGATCAAGGTATTCTGACCATTTCTACAGAATCCCAGGAAAAACTGGAAATATTATGATACTTCATCATGTTTGAGGAACTTAAATTACTCAGATTTGGTAAGTTAGTTTGTTTTGTTATAACTTACTAAAGTAATATAGAGAATCTTGTATATATGTACCTGTTCATGCTTACTTGAAGGAATGAAGTCATTTAGACACCCAAAACCACCTGATTGTTCATTAAGTATTTGGAACAAGCAATTTAAATGTTGTAAGTTTGACAATTCATAGAAATACTTTGCAAAATAGTACTTAGTCTGTATATTGGTTAGAACCAAAAATGTTGGTGCCATCATTAAAATTATATTAAAAGTTTATGATATCAAATGATGCTTGATTCCAATTTATGCTCCTTTTTCAAATTTGATTTTTGGAAGTTTGTTTGGTTGTGAGACAGTAGTTACAGCAAATTCTTAGAAGATAAATTAAATATCTTGTCAATTTGTGTACGGATGATGTTCATTATACGAATTATATCCTCATTCTAGACTGCCATTTTGTCTGTTTAGCTTAAAGTTTATAAAAGTTTATTTATTTAAAATATCTAATTACATGTCTGCTCCTTGCTTGCTCAACTTTTTTTTCATTTTTGAATTTCATTCCTGATGGAATAAGTAAACATCTAGCCATGATGAATCATGGTGCCTCTCCTATAACAAGAGGCATGTATCATGATGAGGTAAAGCACAGTAGCATCCACTGACAAATAAATTTGACCCCAGAGTGGAATTAATGATTCCATTACATTGCGTGGCAATCAGTCACCCTGGTTCTGTTACTGCAATCTTGTGTAGAACCAGCTGGCACCACAAAACATGTCTTAATTGTTTAAACTAAACTAAATGCTCTGCTTCGAGACTGAAACTCCTTTGAAATTGTATAAAGCCCTAAAATTGCACAATTGATAAATGGCTATAAAGCAATTCGATATGGAAGGTTTTGGAGCATTCAAGAAATCTGTCTTTAATTAAGAAATTAAGAGTTGCACCTAGATTTTTGAATAGGGAATTGACACTTATGGTGACCTAGTCTGCAATTTTGTGGTTTCTTACTCAAGACAGTAGCAGATGTAATTTGAAGAACTTCATAGTAAACATTGCTTCTGGTGGCTGGCTCCATTTTGTCTTCACCACCCTAGCAACCAGACAAGTTTATCTGCTGTTGTGACATCTTTTCAACTTCTGGGTTCTGTCTTTTACAGAATAAGATGTGTAATTTTAGAAAGTGTCATAAATACAATGACTCTTGCATGTTTTTGTGTCTACAGTACTTTCATAAATTTAATGATTCCTGCATGTTTTTGAATATACAGTACTTTCATAAATTATTATTGGATTTCTATGAACTCTTGACTAGATGGACATTCAAATTTAAATTTTGCTGGAGATTCCTGTTTCTTAGATCAACAATCAATATCTGATAAATACAATGGCCGAATGGATTAAATAAAACAAAATAGTTCTATTTACCTGATTAACTAACTTGGGGTTGTTTTTTTTTTGCATTTTGAGAGGATTTAAAATAAACATTTCAGGTTTTCAATTTATCCTTTATGCAATCTCATAAAATGTTATTTTGTTGTTTTAAATCAATCATTGCCTTCTTTCACAACTACATGACAAACCCAACTCTCATCATGGCGCCCATTAGAAGCAAAACTGTTTTCATAAAGAAACATTTCAACAGTTGTCAGTCATCTTGACTTTTGCTACAGAAAAACATGAAAACATTTATTTTCTAATTAAACCCAGAATTTATGTGTGGGAAAATTGTAGTTTCTGTGGTTTTTAGACGCCCAGATGTTTTAGTAATCAAATAATATACACCAGTTGCTGTTGGTAACAAGATCTGTAGAAAGGGGGGCAACTCTGTCTCTAGTTTTGGAATAACAGGTGGCCAGGTGAAGAACTAACACCTGTCAATTATTATCTGTTAATTTTAGAAACCAGCAATAATATGTTTAATGTTTCTGACTAATGATGGGAATTTTCAAAATTGGAATTTGAATTGAAAAGTCTTGGAGGATTTAAACTTAGTGCAATCATGGGAAAAGATTAGGCTATATTAGGGGAAGGATTTAAGGCTTTCAGAAATGTAATTTTCACTGATGATGGCAATTCAGATTTTTCTTAAGAATTAAATAAAATCTTATGTACAATTTTTTGGTTTATTGTTTGCATATGTTTCTGTGCATTTATCAACTTTAATGTATTGTTGAAATTTCTAAATTTTGTGATATTAAGTTATTTGATTTGGTGTTTAATTAAGTTTTAACAAAATCTGCAAAATTCACCTATTATAAAAAGTCCATCTTAATAGTAATTGTGAATCAGTATTAAATCATGACATTTCAACTGGTAATGTGTTCCACCCTCGACTAATGTCTGTATTTAGCTGACTACTGATATTGCTGATACATCACCCTGTTATCTGACAAGATTATAAACCCATGGTTTATTTAGGGTAGCAAAATAGAATAAAATAAATAGATAAGAATTATATTCCCTTGAGCCTTACATCCAGTTCACGACAAGCCATAAAACAAACCACCTTATTGGTCATGTCTGCAAGATTAGGCATTTCAACCAATCACATCACTTGTTACAGTTTTTGGAAGTGTCTCTTAATGTCTTGTTTCTATGGTTACCTAAGATTTGATGATATCTTTCTGACAAATAGTCTTTCACACCTGTTTCTGAAAATCAGGATTTTTGGTCTTGAGAACATTTCTTTAGATCTTTTTAGGTATTGGGATGAAATAAATTATACAATCATTGAGCTTGTTTTTCAAATGAAAATAATCTGTTTCTGTCTTCTAGAACATTTTGTCTGTTTATTTTAGATTTTATTGATTTTATCATGAACTAAAAGAATCCAAAAAACAGGTGGCACTCTAGTAGTAGTAATAGGTCCTACTCTTCATATGAAACAATCTTTTGGGAGCTGATAAAAACTAAGGCACTTGTTCGTAATTATTTTTGAATTTCCTTCTTATCAGTATTTGGATATTATCTTTTATTTTGTGTATCTTTGAAAGTGAAAGTTGTAAAAATTAACAAATGATTATCTTGAATTTACTTCTTTGACTTTAGACATTCTAAGAGGTGTGGACAGATTAATGTTAAAACATTTTCTTTTATCCAGAATTATTTCTTATACAAATTAGGAATTGTCAGATTTAACTGATTTTTATTCCAAGATGAAATATACACTTAATGGGTTTGCAAAAAGTTATTTGTACCTAAAGGATTTCCTTAATGGTGGACTATAAAAAATATATATTTTGTGGAGATGTCAATTATATTCGTCATAAATCATGTTTCTGTTATGATAAAAGAGTTATAAAGATTGAGAAGTAATAAAACTTATTAATTAGATCATTAAATCCTCATGTTATTCATGATGTCTTCATTGTAGATCATATTATTATTAGTACGGGTACACTTTTATTTTTAGAAAAGCTTGAGTTGATGTAGCTTCCTTCATTCATGAACATAATAGGAAGTAAACAAATATTGCATTAGGATGATTCCCATGCAATTTACTTTGTTTTTTTGGAGTGAGCCATTCAGGTGGTTACTTTCCTGAAAATGTTTTGATGAAGTCAGTAATACTTAATCAAGGAACCATTTGAATTGCTGCCAGTAGATGTTAGATCTTGTTTATTATGTAGGATAAAGCTTAGGTGCGATATGTTTTAATGAGGTGTATTTAATTAAGGAAGGCACCAAAAAAAGATATTCCTGTGATTTACAGTATCTTCTTCTGGTGACTAGGTACACGCAGCACCTGCAAACACCTGAAAAGTTACCATAGTAACCAGGTTTGCCCAGGTAACACATTGTTTCTGTAATTAAACTCTTGGAATTTCGTCAAAAATGTCTGGCAATTTACTATGATTATATATTGTTTTGTTTCCACCTTGTAAGTTTTTCTATTAGTGGAAGGAAGCAAGTTTACATGATGATTTGTTTAGGTACAGACTTATTTTTATAGAGTTATAGAAAATTGAAATAGAAATTTAATAGAATGAAAAAATCTATGTGAAAGTTTATGTTACTGTTTATTGGAAATGATAATGCTATTGTGTAGAAAGAAACACCGTATTAGGAGACAGTAGGTTTGATGAATGTTTATAATTGTCTATTTATACCAACAAATATGATGATATAATTAATTGCACATGCGAATATGACTAACAAAGAATTTCAAGTGGTCGAAATCACATGTCATATTACGTTCGTACTTATTTTAAATCATGAGGTGAGTTGGCGCTATCATCTTGTTACACATGTTCATTTCAGGAAACATCCCATCATACCTCTACCTGGGACTTCCTGTTCAACGACAAGCGTTTATTTTTATATTCCACCCATTAGCCGTTAATTTTAGGTCATTATGACTTGCGAATTAATATTGAAGCACCTAACCCACTCGCTAGCCTCACTCTGATTATTTATATAGATAAAGACAAAGAAGTGATTCATAGGCTACACATTAAATCATGATATATCTAATGTTACCTACATACAACTTTATGATAACATTTCAACTTTTAAATTATACAGAAGAAACTCAATGGCTGAATTTATTCTCATTGAAACTCAAATCACAAACTTCATGTTATTTTAAAGACTGACTTTATTTGTAAAGAAAAAATTGTTGAAAAAATTTCAGTTCTTTTATAAATATATTTACATCATTCGCATGTGACAATAGAAAAACAAAACACACCTCAAGCAAAAGAAACAAAGTAGATAATTTAATCAAAGTAGGCCTACTATTGCAAGCTTAAATTAATTTTGACTTTCAAGTTGAATTCTGGTAATTATTTTAGGCTTTGAAATGGGTTTTATCTCAGCAAATGTTGCATTTTGCATTTTTTGTATTATTTGAAATTGGTGGTTTGAAGAGGGCCGTATGTCAGTCTTTAAAATCCACTTTGCAAATCTTTGATGATCTTTCACTGTTTTCTTTTGTCAGTTAACGGGTTTAAAAATCTGCACGTCTGTCGTTGAGGAGCGTTGTGTTGAAATAGTTACAATATGTACTTAAAAAGATACAGTGTATCGCTGTCAATCAAGCGCCCACTTTACAATGTCAAAAACTCACAAGTCTTTTGTTGGAGTAAAAACCAACATTGGTGAATTAATAACCAAGTTTAGTCCCCATTATTACCTCCCATTTTTATGTCAATGAGACTATTATTTGAGAAATTTGTCAAGGACAATGAAATCACGATAATGAGGGGTTCACGCACGAGCGAGTGCCTCCAAGCATGTTCATAAAGACACTTAGATCTAAGGTGAAAATATGTCTCACAATTAACAAGAGTTATCATTTTATTAATTAACAAAATGTAAATTAAAGATGATTTTTAAACTTCTTTGTAAATCAAAGATTTTGCCATCACCTCTTTGACAAAAAGCTTTTAGAATGACAGGTTTTGGAGTGAAGAGGTTTTTGTAATTGGAGTGTATGTAGTTATTATCATCAGATGGCCTCGGAAGTCATGAGAGTCATTAGAGATGAATTTGATAAAAGTTCACAAAGGTAGCAATTGATGTGACAAATACTGTACAAATTCTCATTATAATTATCATACAAGAGTGGGATTTTGATATTTTAATGAGATTCAATGGCTGTTATTAAGCTAAGGAGTTCATAGTAATTTTAAATATTTATTTCTTTACTGGCAAGTTTATTTCTTTCTGATTATCTAGTATTTTGATAATTGGTATTTTGGTAGCTATTTCTTAAGATTTAAATTATTGTGTGTCTTAAACCATGTGGGAAAGCATGGACTTTCAGTAAGTAATAACCAAATAGATAATTTGTTATGTCAACCAAATAGAAAATTTGTCAGAGATGGGAGGAAAGTTTTTTTTATTTCTTCACTATCTTAATCTGTTCTATATACCATGGTAATAAATTCTGGTACACATATTGTACACAGAGATTTTTGTTAATTCAAAATTTTTATGATTATTTATATTTTTCAGTAGAAAATGAGACGTCTGTCAATGAATCTACGACAGTTGATAAAATCGCTGCAGCAATCTCCCGCAAACAAACAAATGGACTTAATGACAGTATTAAAGATAAACACGAGAACAACCATGACAATAAAATTGAGAACGAAACAAATAAAGCTGAGTTAATGCAACAAAAAGGTAATATATGATATTTTTTATCATCTATATTGATGCAGATTGCTATAGATGATAGTAAATTTGGGAATTATCAATCAGTATTAATAAATAAAAGATTTGAATTTGTATTGGTGAAACCCAACATGCATTGATTGTAATTACTCTTTTCTTCAGAAAATCTATCGCCAAAAATAAAAACATGTTTGGGTGATTCTGATGAAACAATAAAAGAATTCCTAGCCAGAAGTGATACAGCAATAATTTATCCAGAACCTGTCAGTGACCAGGAAGATAACACAAAAGATACAGGTAAAAATTGAACATGGCTTCTTTATATCTCGAGCTTTAAGAAGATTATTTCTGAGACTCTTTGAATTCTATACCTAGATAGGAAAGTATAGTGTTATATTTGGTTGGAAAGTGTAGAGTGCAAAATATTTTTTATGGGGGAATTGTTCGATAAAATATTTCTGTGAATAGCATGTTTGAATTAGCAATACTGAAGGAAACTTAATTTTTTTGTTTTCAGAATTTACGTCAGTAATAGATGAAGAATACCAACTGAAATGCATCTACTGTTCTGAATGCTTCACAAAACCATCTATACTCCGTGATCATCACCGAGTACAACATCCAGATCAACAAATCAAATTCCAATGTCCAAAATGTAACGAAGCATTTGATTTGAAATCTGTTCTCGATAAACATCTTTCTCTCCATTCCCCAACTTCCCAGATCTGTAAAACCTGTAACAAAACCTTTGCGAATGTCTACCGTCTACAACGCCATATGATCAGCCATGATGAAAGCAATGATCTGCGGAAATTCAAATGTCCAGAATGTTCCAAAGCTTTCAAATTTAAACATCATCTTAAAGAACATATCCGAATTCACAGCGGAGAGAAACCTTTCGAATGTCCAAACTGCAGCAAACGCTTTAGTCATTCCGGATCTTATAGCAGTCACATGACATCCAAGAAATGCTGGGCAGTGAATATGAAGGGTCGTCGTGTTGATCGTAATGGAAATAACGAGAGTAGTCTGTATTACAGATCCCCGACAACTTTAAACTCCACGATTCCCATTACACAAGCACCAAGCTATTCTCCGATGATTAAATATGATCCACGATCAGCCCTTCCAGCTTACTATTCCCCACCAATAACCACAAGAATTCCAACTGCACATATCCCAACCACCACAACTATCATGACTTATGGCCTATATTCCCATAATCCCTATTCTACCTCTGTGCTTGCAAAAGCACTCAGTGCTCCAACCCTTGATGGTCTCAAAACGCCTCATGGAAAAATCTCATCAGGATCAGGCATGTCACAAATTTCTCCAGATGTCAATTCCAATACTCAGTTGCTGAATTCAACTGGAGAGAAAAAAACTGGATCTGTTGAATTGGAAGTTAAGTCTAAGGATGATGCTGATGACGCCTCTCGTGGAGCTGAAGCCAATTCACCTCATGAGTCATCCAAATGTGCCAAAATGGCTGAGAGTGAAATGGTTGGAGAGGATGGGAAACCATTGAGCATAACAGATCTGACTTGTCGCTTCTGTCACAACTGTTTTAAAAGTCCAGTTGAGTTACATCAACATGAAAGATATCTATGCAAGTCAAATAAGGATATAACTTTACGTATCTCAAGCTCAGAAACTTCCAGAAATTCTCCCAACAGCATTACATCTGAAGCTAGTCTCAGAGGAACTCCTAATGGAAGCCTAAATGAAACTTGCAGTGAAGAAGATGATGCTGATGATGAAGAATCACATGGTCCAGATGGAAAGAAATATCGAATGAGATCTTTGATCAGTGATGAACAATTAGCTGTTTTGAAAACCCATTATCAGTTGAATCCACGACCAGGGAAAGTGGAGCTAATGAAAATAGCAACAGAAATTGGTTTCTCCAAAAGAGTTGCCCAAGTTTGGTTCCAGAATATGAGAGCACGTGATCGAAGACGGGGTAAAGATGTTCCCTATTTTCCAAACATGGCTCGTTTTAAACACAATGATGATATCCCCACGGCCACCACAACATCATCATCATCATCATCCCTTGGATACATCCCTGTTGTTCCACAACCTTTTGCAAACTTTGCTCCAAGCATCACCAGTACGCCTGTCTCAAAACTTAATAGTCACTTCATGAGTAAACCAATCACTAGTTCGGTTAAAGGGAATAGTCAAGATGAACCACTTGACCTCAGTGTGAAGAAACAGCCTCCTGCAGCCCACAGTGGAAGTTCATCACCAGCTCTGTCCAATAAATCATATGATGATCAAGTTCTTAATCTCAGCTGTAAGCCATCCATTATCAAGGACGAACGGCCAATCAAATCAGAATGTAGTATACAGGGTTCTGCCATATTTAAGTACATGCAACAAGAAGGATTATTTCGCACATCGGCACCAGCAGAGGGTGCTAAACCTTGGTTATCGCATTCCAGTTCTACCATGCTCAATTCAAACAAACCATCTCAATCACCTGCATCCCGCACCAGCAGCCCACCGCGACCAATCAAAACAGAGGTATCAGATAATTCAGAGAGTCAGGTAGAAGAAGCTGGGCGATTAGTTATTGATGAATCCAGTCCAGAAAAGGCAGATGTTAAAACAGAAGTAACCAGTCAAATGCAATTTGATCCACTGGAAGTAAATCAGAATCTGGATACTTTAGCAACTGTTTCCTTGGCAGCCTTGGAAAGTGAATATGATGATGATCTTGATAGCAACAAAAATAAACGGCAACGTAAAAAGTCATGGAGACAGGTTAGTATTGTTTAAACCATGGCCTTATCAATACATCTCTCCCCAACAATTCCAAGTAGCTGTCTTAAAAAGACAAAATTAGTGTATCCAAAGATGAGAAAAAGTCCAATTGTGATGTACCCTTTATTTAATATGCCTATATTTATGTACTTTATTATAGGTTGAGGCAGAAGAAATTGCTGTAGAAATGGATGATTCTTTGAGTCAGGAAGATGATGAACCTGCGAGAAAGAAACGCAAGTCATGGAAAAATCATCGTGTAGATCTTGAGGTTGGAATGTACGCATGTGACCAGTGTGATAAATTGTTCAGCAAACAGAGTTCTCTTGCACGACATAAGTATGAACATTCAGGTAAGGTTACATATTGTTATCTTGACTCCTGTTATCTCTTCAGGATCATCTATTAGCGGCACGAAAAAATGTCTTACAACTCCTTTTTAAGCAGAGATTTAAAATTATTGCAGATTTCTTTATTTATAAACGATCATTTTATTTTCAGGTGCACGTCCCTTTACATGTGATGTCTGTCCAAAATCCTTCAAACACAAACATCACCTGACAGAACATAAACGTCTTCACAGTGGAGAGAAACCCTTTAAATGTAAAAAATGTAATAAAAGATTTAGCCATTCAGGTTCATACAGTCAACACATGAATCATCGTTACAAGTACTGCAAACCAACAGACGGAGATCTAGATTAAAAAGGACAAACTCATCACGTGGAGGTAATATATATTCACCAATAAGATTCGTCCTAAGGAAAGAAATGTGCGTAAAATTCAAAAGGGGTAGCAGTAACTGCATCTCTGTCCTCTTTTCCAATCAAAATGTGATCAAAGGGGAAATAACTTTTGATAGAGGGAGATAACTTGTCTCAGTTCTCATACCAACCCAATTCCAACAGAGATTAATAAGAAGAAGATTTATTTATGTTAATAAGTCTTAGATTTTTCTATATGCAATCAAACCATTTCATTGTTAAAACCATTGATATTATTATTATTATTAATTAAGAATTTTCATTTTAAGTGCTCATTATTAAAAATGTTACTATACTATGTTATTTTTTGTAAATATTTGCATGACAAAGCTTTTTAACAAGGAACTTGGGACCACGATATTTGTTCCGAAATATTTTATAATGTTTAATCCAGGATGTTAATTTATGTATTGTAAATGTTTGTTCGTTTCTGCAGATATTTTTGGCGGATATTAGGTAATCGATAGCATTACATAATTAGTACATAGACCTTTTATGTAAAATATTTACACCTTTATGTATGTCTCATTTCTTCCAAAGGTAACAGTATTAGATTTAATTAGCATAATATAATATATAAACAAGTTTTTGTATTTTGGCAGTGTCAAATATATCTTGAATCTTCCATAGAAAACAGTATTAGATTTGATTATGCATATATATGTATGCATAATTTCGCATAAATTTGATGATTATGATATTGTTACATTGTTTTTGCTTTTAAAATGACTTCCATAACAAAACATATTTTTTTGAGATTTTTATTTGTTAATACCTGTTTTTTTATGATCCATTTTAAATATTTCTCTGTTTCAAAAATCTGTTATTCTACATTTATTTCATTGTCTCATATTCTGCAGAGTTGGTCAAAAGTTGGAAAATCTTTTTGATATTTAATCTTTTATTATTTAACCAGCAGTTATATCTGCATATAAGTCATGTTTTATGAATGCAAAGTGCTTCCAGGGTTCAAAGTACATCTTGTGTGCTGAATCAAAATGGTTAAAATCAAAATCTTATATTATTCTCAACCCATGATTGCAAAACTTGACATTTCTATATCGATTTTATTTATTTATTACACATTTACTTCATAATAATAATATTATATTGATGAAAGCATAAGTGCCAAATTTCTTTACTAGAAAGCATAATCTAGTCATTTAATGAATAGTCTTCCACTTTTTCATGTAAAATTGCATAATTGCCAAATCAGTTATTAACAAGTTGAAAATATAATCAAAACGATTCACACTTGCCGGTATGTTAAATGAATTTGCATATAATATAATAATGTGCTTGTTTTCTAGTCATATTCTTTTTTATTATCTTAAAAAATCGAAATCGCATAATTGCCAAATATTCTAGTATTAGTGTCAATCTGGTCGTTGGTGTGTGTGTATGTTTTGAGCGAATGTCCTTTTTGTGCCAAATATCTAGTCATCTTTACCGGACAGTATTAATGGAATGACCTCCCCTTGTCGGGTGCAGGAAACTCCAATCGTCTTCCAAAGATTAAAGCAATTTATAATTGCTAAATTGTATGAATGATTTGTATGATTGTGAATTTGAATGGATTGAGTTTTGAATATATTGTGTGAAGTCTGTGAGTGTCTTTGAATAATCAGTATTATTTTCTTGAGCCTAAAATCAAAAAATGTATCATAATAATTTTATGTTGTACTTAGTGTATTTAATTTTTGTATATAATAAATCTTCACACAAAATAGAAAAATTGCAAAAACTACAAAAAAAAAGAGAATTTATATGATATTATGTATTTGCCATGTGTTGCCATGGTTTCAACATCCACGTCTTCCACTGCGTATTGTAATTAGCAAGTAAACTGTTAGATTTTAGTTAGACTTGTAGTTCGTTGACTTGTATATAAAATTTAATTAGGTTGCACAAAAACTAGATGTTAAAAAAATAAAATTCTGAAAAAACTTTTTGAAAGATTATCTGGCCCTAAATTTTTTGTAAATTTTTAAACAATTAAAGAAAGAAATGATTTTATTTGATCTACTTATTTTTCTTCAAATTTTGATTTCTCTCAATATCAATTGTAAATTTCAGATTATAAGATTTGTAATTTCTTAAATTTCACATTGAAACTTGCACTTAAAATCAAAATCACTATGCTTTATAAAACAGTATTGATTTCCCTATGTGCCAATTTCTTATTGTTGAATGTTTGTTTTTATATTGTTCTTTTAGAAAATGTTTCAAAATAAACAGTATTATTCCCAATGATGCCAAACAATGTACAAAGTTTTCATGTTGAAATGTTTTTAAATGTGTCTTGACAATTAACTGTTGCCATTCTACTTAATAAAAATAGATTTCACTAAGTGTAATAAAGCTTCTTTATGCAATTTGGTATTCAATTATTAATTCAGTACTGGTATTAAATTTTAAAATGATTTCAGTATAAAAAGCCTATTCAATATCGAATTCAGTATTAAAGATTTATTCATTTCCAATTCACCATTAAAATATTAAATGAATTCACGATACAATTCAGTATTATTACAATAAAAACGTAATCAGTATTAAAAACCTAATCACTATTACTCTATATTATTCAATTCAGTATTATTATTTATTATTAAAGTATTACGATAATTATTATTTATATAACAGTATTAAACTTTTTTATCTTCCCATAATTAATAGAATTATATTTACTTTCCGCAACTGCCAAATAATATTGAAATATTATACTCTTAGATTAATATATAGTCTTCCTTAGATATTTAAAGTTCCAGGATGCCAAATTGATATTATTTAATTGTAAATATTATTTTTAATGTCGTAGCTTGTGTGTATGAGTGTGTGAAGGTGAATGGGTGAAGAATGGTTGCACCAATCAAAATGTTTGTTATAACAAAAACAATTTGCTGCCAGCTAGTAATACAGGGTGAAATATAGGTCTAATTAAAATTATTTATCCACAAACTGACTGGTTTTGCTCAACATAAAAAGAAGCGTGCTTTCTTAAGTTCTTAGCAATATTTAGAAATATTCAAAATTTGACAAATATTACAATTATTTAAATAGTTTCAAGACAACAATTTTTTTTTTCAATAACTGCTAAGAAATATCATAATAATTTTTGCATTTATAACCTTTCTGTATAAAAAATCTCCTTTTGTGCCAAGAACAATTTAGGTTAAATATTGAAAACTTTATTTCCAACATTGACCAACTCATGTTTTTTTTTGGTTTCATTATTTTAACTGACTCTGTGTAGACTTACTTTTATTGGAGTTATCACTATACAAGTTAAAGTGCTTTGTGTTCAATCATAATCTGTTACTCATTTTGTATATTTTATCTCATACATCAGTACCTTAAATACTCAATATTTGTGACCGTGAATGTGGCATAATAATGTACATATAGATATATTAAATACTTAATAGTATATATAAATGAATAAATAAATGTGTATTAATAGTAATATTGTATGTTTTAGTCATTGTCTTTATTGTATGATATCTTTTAACAGTTAATTGTATTTTTTGTGCAGAACCAATTAAAGATAGGCTGAATTTTTTTGAAAATTTTTCCAAAGCAATAAATTTGACATGTTACGAGGTCAAGATTTTTCAGATTTGATGTTGATGTGTAAATATTATTGGATGAGGGTAAAATCGTTTTAAATATTAAATTTTTAAAAGAATAAAATCAGTCCATTTTATTGGTGTAAAAGTTCAGTTTTAATATTTTTTATTTCTGGTAAGACCTTATTGAATTAAGTTATCCCTAAATTAAAGACAGTCCTTTGAGGATATACTCTTCCCAAATTATTTGATTAACCTTTGAGAAGTAAGAAGGTAATTTGGATGGGGTTATTGGTCATAACGGTATGATGTGTCTTCAAATACTTATTTTCATAAGGTATATTACCAGATTAAATAATATTAGATTCTGTGTTTAAATTATGTTGCAGAAATCGTGTAAATACTCAGCTTTATTCTTGTTGTTAAATATAATCTCGATTTTATCACTTGTTAAACAATGATGGTGGAATATTGATATCAGGATTCTACATGCTAATAAAATCCATAGATTTAAGATCCAACTTTAGCTGTAGGTGTTTGTACATCCAAACATTTGTAAAAACAAAAAAGATGAAAGAAGTGCTAACTTTAGCTGTAGGTGTTTGTACATCCAAACATTTGTAAAAACAAAAAAGATGAAAGAAGTGCTAATTCTGATATCATTATTTACAGTATTGTCACTCGTTACTCGAGAAATTAGACAAATCATTTGATTGGTCGTCGATGAGTTTTCTAGTCATTTGAAAATTCCTAGATTTACATTTATTTTTTCATGGCACAGGATTTTTACATGGGTCTTCGGGGAATATGTATTTTGGAAATTGATTATTTCAATGAAATAAAACATTTTGAATGTAATGATTGATAGAATTAAAATAATAATTATGTTTTAGGGGGCTTTTAAAATCAAAACCAGATAGAAAATTTCAAAATTTCTCCAGAATCTTTACCTTTAAATTTTTGTTGTCATGAAAATTAAATAATCTAGAATATGTATATTTTGAATGTTATTTTCTTTTTTCATAAATGTCATCTCATTTTTTTCCAGAAATGTTAACGCTTAATCAATTCCATTCATTTTAAAAGTTACTCACTTGTTAAACTTTCTACAAATTCCTCTTGTTAAGATTTGGGGACATTCCAAAAATCCTTTGAAAAAATCTGTTGATTTATTGTAAATTTTGTAACAGAAATTATTGTTTCGTTAATTGGATGTTTTGATCCCCTTCTGTGTGTTCAACATATAATTTTAAAATTTAAAACCGTTTTCAAAGTTTTTGATTTAAAATTTTTTAATCCAAGTTTTTTCCTAGTTTTTGTTTCTCCCTATTAATTTAATGATGTTTTTCTTTTTGTGAAATTGATTTTTCAATTCAATGAATCAAGACATTGATTAGAGAATGACTTCAATTAGAATATAAATTTAATTACATCAAAGATCAAAAAAGATCAATATAATTAGACTTTCTAAAGAAAAAAGGCTTCAAAATTAGTTTCAAAATTAATCTTAATTGGTTTCCTTTTTCGGTTTTCAACATGTTATTTAAGTCCAAAAGCAACAGAAACCAATAATTACTAATTATTGTAAAACTTCAGGTAGGAGAGTTAGCATCGTAAGATATTAAAATTATGCATATTTTTTTGTGGTGAAAAATAAAATTTAATCTAAAAGCAGAATGTATTCACAATTTAGTATTTTTGGGACAAATTTACAAAACATAGTATTAAATTATTAGAGATTAGAATACTGTTAAAAAAATTAATTTCAATAACCTTGAACTAAACAAAAAAAAAGAAAGTTGTAACTTTTAAACAGCTTTTAAATTAAATTAAGAAACTACCCAAAGATATATATTATGAATTATATAATGTAGGATTAAGGAATAGCTTATTCAGATTTATCATAAAATATGGTCAGCTAGTCCCAAATTTGTATTATATTATAATTTTATACAGTATATTATTATTAATTGTGTACAATTCCTGTATCTTCATTACGTAAGACTAGTCCTTTTATAAATGTTTATTCATGTTCTCTATATATAGACAGTAGATGGCCTTAATTTGGACATAATGACCATATGTGTCAATATACATGTGGTCATGTGATGTTATCCATGAATGGTTAGCCTCAGGCTTTTACCTTTATTAGGATGTAATGAATATTCATAACCTCTGTTAAATAAACCATATTATTTCAAATTTGTCTTTATTTTATTCTTTCACTACTTTTTATTTGTGCACACTGAAATGTGTTGACCTATTGTTGTGAACGTGGCCCCCAGGCTTGTCAAAAGCTCCCAATAGAAGCATCCTTTCAGGGTCTAGGGAACAAAATAAAACGGGGGTTTAGCATCCTACTTTTCTGCACCTGCCAGCCCAATGAAGGAAGACATGGGCCTGTGATATCAGCAGCATTTCCACCAACTCTTGATCCAATCTCAATTACCAAGGAATCTTTTATGTGTTTGCTCTTTCTCCTACACCACTGACAAAATTTTGCAGGTTGGAGCTTGAGTACACGAGAACAGGCATGCCGTTTTATGGTGTCCCAATTTTTTACTTTCCTTTTTCCTATTTATTTAGCAACAAATAGGAAAAAAAAGAAAAACAACATTTTTGGCTTAAAAACTATTAATCATTGTGCAGGAGCTCTAACCTGTATTCCATATTACAAAACCAGAATATATTTATTTTCCATAATATTTGAAATTAAATAAAACAAATTAGAATTCAACATTGGTTCATTTCCATTAATGTTTATGTTGATGTCTTGTTGGGAAAATATGGGATTCTAATATCCAATATTTAGGACACAATCAACATGTATTTTAAGATTTCGGGTGACATTTGTAATGAACAAAGAAAAAAACATATCCTACAAGACAGTGAGAAGCAATTATTAATGGCTGATTCACAAACAACAAAATAATCATAAAAAAAATGCTGAGCGGCCATAAACGAAACCACTGAATCTTACTGATCAGAAATTACAATAAATGATCAAAAAAGGGAATAAAATATCACTTAATATACATGTACATTCACATAACATTAATATGTGCTTTTAAACACATTTAAGGTTCCATAATGGAGCTATACACCCTTTAATATTGAAATGGATCATTTAAGACATAGCTATGTAAAGTGTATGGTATATTAGATAAATTAAAGCATCCCTGTGTGGGATGGTCACTGGTGTGTGATTACTGTGTAGCATGGGCGCAGTTGTTGGAATAATCTCACACCGTTACAGATGTGGTGTGCAATGACAAATGAAATGAAATGGGGTTTAACATCCTACCTGGTACTGTTCTGCCCCGACTGGGCTAATAGAGACGGGCATACGCCATACTGACAGGTTGCTATGAGGGAAATTTTGCCCAGGGCAGCCGCACTGTGGCCTACTACTGTTATATCGAATTCCAACTGAAAAGGGATCTTTTCTGTACATGCAAATGTATACACAGGACCTCAGACTTTTCCCATCCAAGCGACTAGACATCTTGTCCTTGTCAGGATCACTGAGAGGGGAAACCACTCCTGAAAATCCTGATGAACTTTGTTGGCTAATGCTGGGATCGAACACGCGACCTCCTGACTAGCATTTTACCCACACTGATCAGCAGTGTATATTTGCTAGACCACTACAATCACTGATGACATGGATGCAACTTAATGTGCCCCAAATATTAACTTTAAAAGGAGTATTAAAAGGAGTAAAAGGCGCCATTATGCCCGAACCAGTAACATCTTATGTTAACAATCATGCACCATTGAGACATTGATTGACGCTGTGTGATGTGATGTCTATGTTCCCTGCAGTCATCTTTTACAGAGATATTATATTAGGAGAATTTCATAATTCTGTGTGAAACAGAGTGCATCTTACCCACTTCGTAATGGACATGCACAAGTGCCCAGGAGTAAACACATACTGGTGTCAATCCGATTTTCCATGATTTCCAATAATTACTGCCATAGTTATGGCACTTGATCACTGTGAAATACCCTGTGGATGCCCTAAAGGATAAAGTTAATATTCATTTGACTTTAAATTTCTACACTGTGTTTCCGATCATGAGATGAAGAAGCCTATTGATTTTAAATGATTTCAGATAGTTTCTGTCAGAATAATGGCCTTTGATTACTTTGAAATATATGTGGACGCTTTTGAGGTTAATGTTGCGGATGCTCTACAAACTAACATAATCATTCAATTGACATGAGATTGATACACAGCTATTAAGGTCTTGAGACGAACAAGTTATAAATTTCGACAACTTGAACAGATAACCATGATATTTAGTGTTTTGACTTTGTAAGCTAAACAATACCATTGGACAGAACTAAAAGCTGAACAATTCTAATGATTTTCCATTGTTACTTGATCAGTTGTTGGTCTTGTCAGATTTAAGTGTATTGTAAATGCTTCATTACCGACAAAAGGAGATATATGCGACAACTCTTGTTGACTGGCTGGACGGCATAGCTGCTGTAGGGGGGGGTGGGTGGGTGGTGGTGGTGGGTTGGGTTATGTTTCGTTGCCTGGCAATCTATCCTTAATATATGTAAACATTTGCATGCTATGTTGTTTTTCATCCTCCCACATTGAAGTACGGTTGTATTATGTCATCACCCGCGTCTGTCCGGCGTGGCATAGCTGCTGTATTGGTGGTGGGTTGGGTTATGTTTCGTTGCCTGGCAAACTCCTTATGTCATATATGTAAACATTTGCACGCTATGTTGTTTTTCATGCTCCCACATAGAAGTGCGGTTGTATATTGTCATCACCTGCGTCTGTCCGGCGTCCACAATTGCTTCTGGGCAGCCTGAAGTTAATATCCGATTGACGTTAAATTTAATTGTACACAGTGTTTAGGGTCGAGACAAAGAATCCTATTGATTTTCAGCAATTTCCAATAATTACTGCCTGAGTCTCTTGTAAACACTCTAAAGGCCAAAGTTAATGTTCGATTGACTTTAAATTATACACAGTGTTTAAGATCCCGAGACGAAGAAGTCTATTGATTTTCAGTGATTTCCAATATCTAATGCCATAGTTATGGTCCTTGATCACTTTGAAAAATCTTGTGGACGGTCTATGGGCCAAATATCAGAATGACTGTAAATGAAGAAGCCTATTGAATTTTCAGCAATTTTTGATAATTATCTCCCTTGATCACTTTGAAAAGTCTTGTGACGCTCAAGAGAGCCTAAACTTATCATCCGATTGACCTCAGATTGAGACGAACAAGTATATTGATTTTCATTGAATTTTGAACTGAACAGCTAAATCCATTATATAATTTCATTCTAACTAAACGTTGTTAGCTTGGGGCAGAACTTTATAAAAAACAAACAAATTCTAATGATTTTGTTATAATATTAGGCCTATTTAATATGAGTTGTTACTAAGCCTTAATCAGATTTTAGTGTGTTATAAACGTTTCATTACCGAAAAAAGTGGAATTACGTGAATCTCTTGTTCTTGTTGTTGACTGCCCGGACTATTTTATTTAGCTGCTGTGGGCGTATGTTTCGTTGCATGGCAACCAATTATTAGCCTTTGTCATAAATGATGTTCATGCTTTTTTCATCTTAAAATGTTTTGTGGATAATTGTATGCTGCCTCTTATTTATATGGGGTGCTTGTAAATAAAATCTCTCTGTATCCAAATTGTCACACCTGACGCCTGTAATCAATGATGTAGCGCAAACAGGTCAGGAGGCAAATTTATGGTATAAGGGGGGTAACTCTGATATATTTTACATTGTATTTTTTTAAAGTAGACATCGGTGAATATGACTGGATATTCCAAACAGTAGAATTCTAAACAACATGGCGGACACAGCTAAGGAAAAATTCGATGCTGCTGTAAAAGTCATCCGAGGCTTACCAAAAAATGGTAAAAATTCGTAATTTTTACATCTCCAATTACAGAAAGTCACATGGAGAAAATGTACACAGTTTTGACAATCAGACAATGTTCTTTTAATTCGGTAGCGAATGGTGGGTGTGTGAGTGTGTGAAGAAGAGTCGTTTTGTTTTTAAATTGTTGTAACGTTTTATTGATGCGACCTTTGTTGGACTTTGGTGTTGGACAATGTCCAAGTTTGTATATGGGTCAAGATAATTAGATTGACTCAGATGTAATTACTGATATTTGTGATTAATGGGGTTTATACTAAACATTTTCAAACAGTTAATCTTCCAGAAGTAATCAAATTGAAACCAAAGATAGGGCCATTAGGGGGCCCATCACAACCTAAGCTTGCCTATGTCAAAAATCACCCCCGGTTGAATAAAATCCATTGCACAATTAAATATCCCAACAAAAAAAG
Source organism: Patella caerulea (assembly GCA_036850965.1). Lineage (NCBI taxonomy): Eukaryota > Metazoa > Mollusca > Gastropoda > Patellidae > Patella > Patella caerulea. The sequence continues at coordinate 58,340,559 of JAZGQO010000007.1, forward strand.
TTCTCTCTTGAAAAGTTCATGTTTTTGCTTGTATTTTTGACTGTGTTCGTCACAACATGGCATAGTACATGTCACATGTCATGAACAGTTCGGGATGTCTAAACATCGTTTATCGTCTTTATTATAAAAATGTATTTAAACCAAAAAATCACTCATCAAAAGAGGCATCCTAAAAAGCTTAACATAAAACGAAATTCATAAACTTAAACACTTTTTGGGACACAATAACTCTCCTTCTAATTGAGCTGGAATGTACCAACTTGGTATAGAATTTTATTAGGTTAATACCTTGATGGAGTTCGAAGATGAGTATTTTCTGCTTAGGGTAAGCATATAAGTAATTTGATTAGTTGATGCTTTGATACAGGATATCTTAAAAGATATGGGAGATCAGATTAGATAAAGAGTTGGCAGTTCTCACTATAATACTAATTTGCTGCAAATGTCTGTGCATGCTAAACTGTGGATAGACATTTGCAGGAATAGAAAACAAATGAAGTCAAAAGTTGTATTTCCAAATACCCACTTGAAACATAGGTGATTGGTTAATTGAATGACTGACATCATAGGGTCAAAGGTCGCTCATAATCTTCTTTGACCACCCAATACAACCGGTCAGATCTTCATGTTGTGTAGGCCATAGAAAGTATTTAAAACTAAACGCAATGTGGATCTGTATTTTAAACAGATGTATTAAATCACCTACTAATATATAATGCTATCCGTCCAATGCATTTTTGGATAAATAAAGGTGCTCTGACTCACGAACAACTGGGGAATCAAAACCATGACTGTTGACTCAATGACAGACCTTATGATACAATTCGCACACACCATTTGGCTATAAAACTGCTTGTCCACTGTTTACACTACAAGGTTATCTGAATTTCAGGCACATTCCAACCATCTCATGAATTGATGTTGAAATTTTATGGTTTTTACAAACAGTCGACCGAAGGACCATGTAAACAGAGTAAGCCATCATTCTGGGATGTTGTTAATAAAGCAAAATGGTAGGTATTTTCTTTTTTTTAATTCTCAAACTTTGCAATGGTAATTCAAACATAAATTCATAAATTATAAAAACATAATTCATAATAAATTCTTCAACATCAAAATTATATTCAAGTGTTCCATGTGCTTGATTAAGGTCGTTTTATTGATAATATATGTATATTTTAGGGATGCATGGAATAAACTGGGTGAGATGCCAAGAGAAGAAGCTATGTTGAAATATGTTGATGAATTAAAAACAGTAAGTTTGTTATTGATGTTTCCCATCAGATTTGATGAAATTTAATCTTTTCAAAACAGAATTTAGGATTTGCAAAATTAGACATTTTCTTTCAATAAATTGGCTATGTAGGGTTATTGACTTATTACTATACTCTTCAAAAAAAGAAACGCACAACCCATTTTTCATCATTTTTTTTATTTAAACGATGTCATTCTTTCCACAAATCTTACTTGTTTTAATGTCATAATGTAAGGATAAAAGAAATTCATTATTGGTTTTAAATGTCATGTCACTAATTGTGACTGGTCATCCTTTTTGTCGAAATTTGTTATCGCTTGATTGCACCAAGAAACATGAATTTAACAACTTCGCGAGCTTTTCGCATGGAACCTACATCTCAGGTCTTTAAAATCCTGGGGTGCTCGGTTTCCAAATCAGTTGCACATGTAAACACTCAAAGAACAAAGTGATGCCACATCTGAACGAAGACCAAAGCAACAACGCTATTGGTGGATTACAAGCAGGTGAATCCAGGACAGATGTACCCAGGCTGCTGAATGTTTCCCTTAGTTCCATTTCTCGCCTTTGGGATAGGTACCTACAGCGAAGTTCAACACGTGACCACCCAAGCTCAGGTCAAACAAGAGTGACCCCACCTGTCCTGGATCGTCACTTCGGGTTACGTCATTGGCATAAATGGTTTTAAACAGCGACCTCTACTGCAGCAGCGTAGAATCTCGTACCAGGCAGTCCGTAAACGCCTACGTGAAACCGAATGACGAGGCAGACGTCCCAATTAGAGCTTCTGTTTTGAAATACGCCTGTCTCCATGAAATTCAACTTTAATGGGTTCAGACAGACACTGACGGTATGGCCACCGCAACACTGGAGAGCAGCTTGGTTCAGCGACTTGTCGCAGTTCTTGTTGCAACAGGGCTATGGTAGAGCGAGGATATACCGATGACGACATGTAACTTTGCGTTTCTTTTTTGGGAGAGTATCTTTGGTATTAAACTTTCATTAGACAAGAATGAAAATATGGACAACAACTATTACTATTACCAGAATTTCATTGTTTGCATCTTTTGTATGCCCACATTCTATTGTGATCTTTTATCAATCTGATTAAAACACAGAACCATATTCGTTTAGTTTTTATTGTTCAAAATTTCTTTTTATTACTTGTCTTTACTACACTAGGATCTGGAAGAGTTGTTATCATTGAATGTTCTGGATGATGTGGGGGATTAGTCAATGAAACAGTCTGCTACGACAAGTTCTTGGCCTTTTGATGCATGGAACTGTGGGTAAACTGCTGATGGATTAATCAATGCCTTGCGTCATAGGGTCAAAATATAGATGTGTATTTTAATCAGACTGATCGTATCTAATCGTCACCCCAGTATGTCGCTCCATTCTTCTATCAGAATGTCATTCACAAATTATTGCTTATGGATGATGCTTTAGACATGGAAGTTATCATCTGATTAACTTAAAATGAATATGTGTTGGAGTTCATAAGATGAAGAATTGTGTTTATTTTCACTGATTTCAAGACAATAAAGTTGCCATCTGACTGATATACATTCTGGTAGTGTTTTAGTTGAAGAAACATATGATCCTATTGATTTTCAGTGATTTCCTATAATTCCTGTCTCAGTTATTATAGCTCATGATTAATTTGAAAAATGTGCGGACTGGTCAGACAACTAAGATGCTGGGGTTATTTGTTTCCTATTCCTTGTCCGCCAACCTATATTCATCTTTAAATTATATTGTAGATAATAGAAACAATGCCCCAAACAAAACAAGTAGAAGAATTTATGGATACAATAGGCAGTTTTTATGAATTGATTGAAGAGAATGTTCCAGGGGAAAAGACGTCAAAACCCCTCAAATTACAGAATGGTGGTAGTGGTGATCATGATGACACCGATGATGAAGAAATAGAAATTGAGAGTAATATTTCTTTAAATAATGGTTTGTACAAGGTCATTTAGATATTGAAAAATTAATTTGGTTGCATGTAGATGATATTTTAAAAGAGCTAAACCCATTACACAATATTTTTCATAATATTCCAAATGAAAAACATGAATTAGAATTCAATATTGGTTCATTTCAATCAATAGTAGTTGACGTTCATCCAGATTTTCCAGTGTGGTTTCCAATTGTCAGTGATGCAGGACGGAGGGCCTGACAAGGACAGCTGTCTAGTCGTTTGGATGGTACAGAAAACTGAGATCCTGTGTACACATTGGCATGCACGTAAAAGATCCCATGGCAGTTACATTTGTTAAGTAGTAGGCTGTAGCGTTACTGCCTGGGCAAAAATTCCCTCGTAGCACACTGTATAGCATATGCCCACCATCCAAAACTAAGATCATTTGCACTATATCACATTTTCTAATAACATTTTGATAAGATGTCTACTAGTTTGGTTAGAATGATCTGTTTAGATTAGATTAGAGGGTTGGGTTTAGAACTGTTTCCTTTCCCTACGCATGTTGAGTTAAAAAGAAAGTAAATCATTGTAAACCAGACACTCATTGTATAACAGAAATCAATATTAATAAAATCAAAGATGTTGTGTTTTATGTATGTGTTTTTGCCTATCATGCTTCGTCACCGCCATCCACCTCCATGTGTGTTGTATCAAATTAACCAGCATGACCCTGTGAATGTTTTAGGCCATTGAATTGGGGACCCTGGGCGAATTTGGACCCAGGTGAATTTGGGTATCCTGTTAGTAATAAATAAAATGAAACAGAATTAACATCATTTTAGTCAAAAGGGGTTTTATAGTACTAGTATAATATTATAAAATGGTTGAGACAAGCAGGAAACTAGTGTTTGCTGGTCTGTCTATAGAATCCTGTGTTAGTATAACATAGGCTTCAATTAAATTGCTTTGGTCATGTAAAAAAAATTTACGTTTTATATTTGCAGGTATTGATAATAGTTTTAACCATTCAGCTGCAGTTGAAGATATTTTATGTAATGCAGAACTCATGAAAGGAAAGCAGCCACACGTCACAGTTAGAGAAAATAACATGGTTCATCAACAGCTTTATATTGAAAAAACTAAAAGTAGGTAGTTAAATTATAATCCAGGAGGAATAAATAAAAAAGTGCTTACTTATTATGTCATTTCTCTCTGAGGTGAAAAAAAAAAGTAAACTAGAATCCTAGGATGATGTTATTGCCATCCTGTAATTGTTAAGTCATATCTAACATTAAATTTAGTCAATCGATTTGAAATTGTTATAGAAACAACCATGCCAGGATTCATATTAGAGTTGTAGACTTTTTTTGAAGAGCGTCAGCCCAAGAACCAAATAACAATATGGTTTCTTTAATATTGACATTCTCATGTTTATATGCCTTCCTATTCTATAACCATGAAATGGGTCCATAGCAGTAGGTTCCTGGAGGATTTGATTTTGAGGAAACATTCTAATATTGAAAGGCAGACTAAACATTAAAAATTGACAATACCTCAGTATTTAAGGTCCATTTTAGTTCACCCATGCATTAAAGATAGACAATGGTAGTCTTGCTCATTGTGAGGTACTTAACTGTGATATAATTTTTGATTTCTTCTCCATATATTTTGATAAGATGAGAATAGAGAGAAAGAAGAAATAAAAATAAATGGAGGAATGAAAGAGGATGTAGAGAGTGGAAGTGATACAGATGAGTTTTGTGATACATCAGATGAACCTATTCAGGTAATGTGTCCCTGTTTAATTAATTGAATGACATTTTGTATAATTAATTATCGTCTGTTAGGACTCAATCAGGTTTATTCTCTTTTCTATGATTAATTACTAAATGTAAAAACTTTTTAAGAAATAAAACTTGCATGGGTGTCCACTTTTAGGATCATCTATTAGGAAAATCCTGCTACTAGTGTTAGCCACTTTAATTTTCGAAATGGCTGCCATTTCATCACGTAAAAATATAGACCATCTTGAAAATGGTCGCCATCTTTGGTTTTCTTTTGCTTGAAGGCTTTTTTCAAAAGAGTAAACCCCTGGAAGTATTTGTGCAGTTTCATTAATTACTTGTTTTCATTGTGACTGCTGTACTGTTAATATATTTACAAGGGTACCTTTAGATCTTAATATCACCCCTTTGAATATATTTTGGTTCTTGTCTTTAATTTTGCACTGACATTTTATTAAGTCAATAAATAAATGCGGTAAATAATGCCATTTCTAAATACTTTCCAGGATCCATTAGAAAATGGCCATGTGATACCAGTGTTAAATACATCTACACCAATAACGAAAACTGAAAATCATGTTCGGTTCACAGATAAAGACTCCATTCAAACAGAAGCTCAAATTCACCAAAGAACACCTTCATCTCGATTCACGAATAGTCAGAATCTTCGTATGGGTTTATTATCAAATTCTGTGCCTTATTCTTCCAAATTCAACCGAGATACACTCCTTTCAGATAGCTTGTTAGTTAATGCAGCTTCAAATGACTCATTAAACTTGTCTATGGACAGCCAGTTAGGTGTTAGTCTCCATCATCCAGACAATAGTGTTTTACAACAGCCTTTTGACAAATTAGAAAGTGATTCAGTTATGACACGTGGAGGGGGTAACATACCTACAAGTCAAGGGTCATTTCCAGTTTCAACAGATATGACAGATAGATCAGTGGGTGGTAGAGGTATGGACTATTATGTTATTTTGTTTAAATTCTGTACAGTATTGACATAGATTTGTTGAATAATGCTAAAGTTCTACAATAAAAATTGTTTTAACTAGTTAGAGGTACCACAGTGGCAGTGACCTGGTCCCCAAATCGGCTCCCTCTGTACCCTGCAACATAGATCTTCTGATATCAGGAAATGGTGAAACAAAAGTCAGTTTTACAATGCTAGAAGATCTTTGATTGAATACAACAAATCACTAGAACAAGATGTTATTTAGGATCTGTGTCAAGACATGCCATTATATGATGGCAAAATATATGATTGGTTTTCTTCCTCGGGTAACTCCCTTGATTTCTTTAACAGGTAATGCAGGTAATATATCGGGAAGTAGAAGAGGATTATTTCCCCCTGGATCTGGTGGTGCTGGAGAGGATGAAGACGATGTTTTAAGAACCCATCGTTATGGTGACTTGAATCAGCAAATAGTGTTAACTTTAGTTCGTTTACAGCAGGATATGAATAGTGTTTTATCACGCCTGACGAATTTAGAAGCAATGACAGAGAGGCAAAGTCTGGTGAGTAAATTTTTGTCATGGGGGTTTCAGAAGTAGCCAGAATTAATAAAAGCGTGTAATAATTGACAGCAGAAACTGGACGATTGGGCTTTTGGAAATTATATTCTGCTTCATGCTACCTTTTACAGGTAATTACAGCTATTTCTGATGTCAGTTTTCCCAGGCTGAATACTCACTATATAAGGTAGCAAAAGAAGGCAAAATAAATTCTGATTTATCGTGTTGTTTTTTTTTTATATAGTTAAGTCCCTGTTTAAATACAAAACTATGAAGAAAATTGTGAGCTAATTGAGAACTGGTATCGGTTGTTTCCCAAAAAATATATTCTCTTGACTTGAATTTTGAAAAGCTGAAAGTACTTGGTAGACGATGATCTTGGGACTATGAGCCTGTTAGAGATGCTTGCATTGTAAAAACAATTAGGGGCCATTTGTGGCAATGTATTGCTTCAGCACAACTCTCAGAATTGTTTTTTTTTCTACAGGAAAAAGAGAGACAGGAGTTGCACAAGAAGTCAACATGGTGGCCATTTGGTAACATGTCTAAAAGAACAGCAGCATTTATATTTATCTGGCCATTTTTAGCTCATTTTATTATATCATTAATCTGTAACCGAAGAAGGTTAGTTGATTTAATGTATATGTATTTCTAAAAAGTTACTCCATAAGTCTACAGGATTCTTTGTCTAATGAATATTAACAACTTTGTATAGCCTTTAAGTCTATAGTATAACTTACGCGACTAGAGTATCTACAATTGTGGATGGCGGAAATATGGATTATGTAATTTGGGTGTGTAAAAAAGTGCATGTATCAATGTGAACTTCATCAGAAAAATATATTAAATAATCTTGAAAGAAATATATTCCTATTTTTCAGGAGAAGATAATCAAAGAATTGATGATAATTTAAAATCCAAGATTAAATGAATGATTACAGGAAAAGAGAATGAAACATATATTTTGTAGTGCTATATATCTCTATCTACAAATTTCAAACTGTCAGCCAAACCAAATCACTTTCTAGTGATCTGTGACTAAAAATAGTTTCATAAGTATAGGGAGTGAATCATTCCTATCAAGCTCATTGCAATTGTTTTACTACCCTTTGTTACATGTATCTATATACATTTCAAAGCTAAAAAAATAACCATTACTAATATCAATTTGTAAGATGTCAATATATTCTAAAAAATTGCTCAAATGATAAAGATATGGATTGTGTGAAAAAGATGTTGTGAATGAAACAATGGATGGTGTGAGAAAGATTATATGAATGAAAAATGGAAGCAAGTTTGTGATATTTCAATATTAAATGTTCATATATTTTAAATAGAGATAAATGACTGTGTAAGTAATATTTTAATTGTATATTCTGTCTGTAAATGATTTTTATATGAAGCTGTGTGTCTGTATTATAATTTAAATATAAAGGTCCATGAAACAAAGCTGAGACTGACTTTACATCAAGCAAATTCGTTTACCGTCTTTAATCAAGGGTTGATTCTTTTTTTTTATTTTGATCTTTTGAGCCCAAGATTAATTCCGTTTATTGGGGTATCTTCTGATTAAGGGTTGGTTCTATATTTCGTTTCACTCATAGTCATCAGTCAAGAAATTTAATTAGAGAACAAATTGCTCCATCTTTAACTCAATGAATGTTTATTCTCTAATGTGGCAATGCAACAATTCTTCAATATGAATGCAAATTATTAGAGTGCTATTTTAATGTGCAATTATTCAGGGTTGAAAATTGATTGTACAGTTAAAACATTTACTAGTGATTGCCAATGTTTATTAGGTTAAAGTCTTCTGATTGTCCAAAGTGATATTAATTTGAGAAACTTGTATTATTAACTAGTTTTACAGGAATCGGATTACTTATTTGATAGTAAATCTACTGAGACATTAAAATTGAGAGATACTGTAAATATTGAATTACTGTAATTTAATGTTGACTACATTGGAAAACTAATTTTATTATTTCAATTGTTTTTAATTTATGTGAATTTCAGTACATAGATATTAAAATAAAGGTTTATAAAAATGATACGAATTGTTGTCAAAATTAAAAACATTAAATTAATGACCTACATACTCTGGATGGAAAGGACTATCAAATGTGTCCCTACACAGAAACTAGCAAGAGAAAACAAACACTTGTATTTGAAATGTGGTTTTAATATCAATTGGAGTATTTATATGTTCCATTGAAAGTGTGATCATCAGGTGCACACCTAAAATTATGATTAATCATGGTCGAGTAGAATATCAAGGATTTATAAAACAGATGGTTGATAAAAACTCCTTGAGAAGTTAGTGCTTCCTGTTCCATTATTCATTGACAGACTATTCTAAAAGATGACTTTGTGCTTTCTTTTAAACCAGTTGATTTTATACTGGATCATCTTGCTATTTCAGACTAGATTCTCTCAATGTTGGAGTGGTTTTTGGCAAAGTAGTGTGCTACATGTAACTTATATATTATTTCTTATGTTAATATTGTGTAATACATTTCCTACATTTTGCACTATGGTACAACAAGAATGTGTGGAATGAAATGGGATTGAACATCCTACTTCCCCCTCCCCCCTCCTAGTCACAATTACCCAGACATAATCATTGAGGATTTGGCTCCATGTACCCATGAGGAGGCCGACTCACACATATTCTTGTCAACCTTGATTGAGGCAAATGACATAGACATCCTGATCGCCACAGCACAGATGCCTTCTTTCAAAATAATAGGCTTTGATCGAATGTGGATTTGATTTGGAAATGTGGAGCACGCTCAATAGATTCCTATCCATGACCTGATGGCCACCCTAATGCCGGAGAAAGAAATGAAATGGGGTTTAACGTCCTACTCTTTTGCACCTAACCCGGGCTAATGGAAGACGGGCATACACCAAACAGTGTGCTATGAGGGAAATTTTGTCTGGGTGCAGGAGCTACAGCCTACTCATATCAAATTCCAACTGCCAAGGGATCTTTTATGTGCACTCCAATGTGTACACAGGACCTCGGTTTTTTGTCCCATCTGAACGACTAGGCAGCTGTCCTTGTCAGGCCCTTCTTCTGCATCACTGACAAGAGGAAATCACGCCGAAAAATGGAGATGAACTTTCTCGGCCAATGCAGGGATCGAACACCCGACCTCCAGACTAGCAAACCAGCGCCATGTGCAAGTTCTTTGAAATTAGTGGTTCTCATGTATGACCGGTTGAGTAGGCCTTTGACACTGCAAGGCTTGATCTATTTGCATGAAAGCAGATACAACTGACGCAAAGTGTACTGAAAGAACGAGAAGCATATCGAAATGAAGTTTAACGCCTGAGCAGTCGCGCTACAGCCTACTCTTTCATCGAATTCTGACTACAAAGGGATCTTTTACATGCATGGCAATGTGTACACGGGACCTTGGTTTTTTGTCCCATCCGAATGACTAGACAGCAGTCCTCGTAAGGCCCTCTGTTCTGCATCACGAAAACCACGCCGGAAAATCGAGAGATGAACTCTCTCGACCAATGCAGCACCCCACCCCACCTCCAGGCTAACGGGCCAGCACCTTACCCACTTAGCCGTGAGATCCCCGAGAAGCATATCAAACAGATCATATATGGGGACAATGTGTTAGTATCCTCAGTGGGAATCTCTAAATTCGGCCTTCGTTGGCCATTCAATATCACGATGAAAAAGGAACTCATCATCTACGACATGTATTCTGCTGTATTTTTACATAAAAACGGTCATCCAGCAATCATCGTGGTAAATGGTTGCCATGTATGATTTTTAAGTGGCTATCATTTTTTTTCTGAAAGTCTCATAAAATACAGGTTTGCCAACTTTCATACTTGTATTATAAAATGTACAATTTTTTTAGTTATTTGCTCCATAAACTGAAATTCGATAAGCTTCTTCATGTTATATACAGGTTGGATGATAACTTAAGTGTGTTCACAAGGTTCAAAGTAATGAACAGAAATTGTTGCAATAAAACAAGTTTCTTCATCTCACACTGATCAGATAATAATAGTAGTCTGTAGAGTGTACACCAGAAAATGGACAACGATTGACAGCAATACTCAACCATATTTTCATGAAGGTGTATAAAAATAAAAAAAGTCCAATTACTAGCATATATCAAGTTTCAAGTTTTGTATCAACAATTTATGTACAAAATATAAATGTAATAATAATATTGTATATAATAAATATTTCAAACAATTGATAACAATCTTGTCTGATAATTTGCCCTTTTATGGATATGCGCAGCAAATAAAATAATCTTTGTGTGGTGAAACAATATGTCATATTTTTGTGTTTATTTTCAAAATAGAATTCATTTGATTCTTGCTGTTTTAATGTAAATTTGAAACACAGTCTTAATATGCTCACAAAATTTTTCTTTTAGGACCACTTGCAATACATGTAGCCAAACAGTACTGCTGTTAGCATTACAAAAGTTGAATATTTTAAAAAATATTTGAAAAGAAATATTAATATAGGGTTTACTAAAGAATATTGTTATCAAGAAATTCTCTAAACGAAATAAAAGACCAGGCAGGAAACGCCCAACATTTTCGAGAGATGGATAGAAAACAAGCTAAATAGAAAGTGATTTTTCCTATAATCAAGGGCCTGGGCCCTGATTCACGAAATCTTAACGTAGATAAATCCAAATTTTAGTAGATACTTCAGTTTTGATTGGCTAAGCACTAAAATCAATCTAATATTATCCAATGATATAACTAAAATTTGGATTTTATCTTAGTTAAAATTTCGTGAATAAGACCCTAGAACTCATGATGTTACAATTCGATATGCGCAAATATAAGAAGAAAGAAACTAAGATCTTTCGATTATAAACATGCATTTCAAGTTTCATCAAAATTGGGATTAAAATAGAGACCTCTTATTGGTCCACAACCTTGATATACCCTATTTTTACACTATTTGCATACGAATGGCAGTCATTTTGTCCGGCAGTTTTGGTCCGATATTCATGAAATTCGAACTCAACCTTCATTGCGGTGTAACAGTGATATAATAAAACATTTTTTACATCGGATAATAATTGTGACCTCCAGAGGAACCACAAGCTAAAAAAGGCAACAAACAGGGGTCATATTTCAGGAAATTATGATTCGATACACACGAATATCAAAAGGAACCAAGACCTTTGGGTTATCAACATGTATTTCAAGTTTCTTCAAAATCGAACAAAAATTGTGACCTCTACCTTGATGTAGCATATTTTTACACTATTCGCGTACAAAGGGCAAGCATTTTGTCCAACAGTTTTGGTCCAATTTTCACGAAATTCGAATATAATCAAACGTTTTTTTAAATTCGATAACAATTGTGACCTCTAGAGAGACTACAAACGTGATTTTTCGAACAATCAGGGGCCATAATTCAGGAATATGTACCCTTCCTTGAACGAAATGCCAAATGTGTGAGATGCTGTCTTTTGTAATTGTATTGCACAACCATATGTTTATAATGGTAAGAATATACTCAACAAAGTGGATCAGTGTAGATTCCTTTGTGGTCCGTTAAATTCGTTTGCTTAAGACAGAAAAGTTGTAATTTAATATTGCTTCATACACTTGTACAAGGAGATCCAAAGTTCACATTGGTCTGAGGATATATCTAAATAACATGTAAATTTACCGCACGAGTCAAGAAACATTACAAGTAGTTAGAGGGTATTTTATGAGCCGATTACAAGCTGTAGTTCTTGACCTCTTGCTTTTGTACATACACCACTACTTATCAAATCTAGAAGTTGGGTGGGAGAAATCTCTTTGTGTCTTATATATATTTTGTTCGTTGTGAACATATGTAAAACCTTTATTTTTCTCTGTCATTTTAAGAATATATTTTCAGTTCCAAGTTTGGAATATAACTATGGCCTAACTAACCTTGAGGGAAAATGTTATATTGGAAGTGTTTTTATAAGTATTAATTATCAGACAAGATATAATTAATTATTCTAAGCTAACTAGGGTTATTTAGATCTATTTAACACCATATTAACTATATTTATTAAGGCTTGTTGTTCATCTGATTTATCAAGTTGATTTATTTGTCGTATAGCCTCTTTTCCATGTTGAATTGCTAACAATTTTGTCTGTTCTACTCCTTCACTCTGAAAATATACAATAAATTTAACTTATATAATCCAACATACACTTGGCTTCAAATATGTAGTCTATTACCCAAACTAAATTTGCTCCACGTAAACTTCACCATGGACAGGTTTTACCTATATTGGTTTAACAGATTCAGACTACAATTTTAGAATAAAGATCTTGGATGTGCAAGTGGCATGTTATTACTGGCTGAAGTAAAGAGCTACACAGACAATTTTCCTCTCTTGAAGATCAACTGTGTATAACATATTTGTTAGGAAGAAATTGGACCTGGTATTCTGTTAACTAAAGGCGTTTTTGGGAGTCGATTAGATTAGGTTTTGATTTGCTAGTACGATTTGGTATGACTTCGATTTGATTAGCTATGGTCCACAAATATGAAATTTGATAATTACGATTTGGTAAGATGGCTGCCATCACGGACACCGATGCACAATACTGGATCTTCGACGTCGTGCTAAATATTTTGATACCAACTGTTATTTGTGGGTTAGGGTAAGGGTTAGGCTTGGTCCAGGGTTAAGGTTAGGGCTAGCCCTGTTTACCTCTCGAGACTTTGACGAAATCTACAGGTCCTAGCCCTTACCTTAACCCACAATCTGCGTTCTCCAAATATTTAGCACGACGCCAAAGATCCAGTATTGTGCGACACCGATCAGAAAAAAAATTGTTTCTGCTAATTATTGATGACTTGTTAAAAAAAAACAAGCCAACAGTGAGGCTGATGTCCCCCGCCGAAATCCCAAAATAAATAGATGACACATATCAATTAATCGCACATTTATTTTTTTCAAACGTATCGACCAATCAAACTGAACACGAAGTGTCATCCAAAAATTGCTTATCTCTGCCTACCCTAAGCGGAAAATGCTCATCTTCGAACTCCATCAAGGCATTGACCTAATAAGCATATTCACCAAGTTTGAACATTTTAACTCAATAAGAAGGAGAGTTATTGTGTTCCAAAGTCTCGACCAATCAAATTGCGTATTGCTCTGCTTACCCTGAGCAGAAAATGCTCATTATCGAACTTAGTCAAGGTATTACTGTAATGAAACTATACACCAAGTTTCATCACTCTCACTTAATTAGAACTAAAGTTATCGTGTCCCAAAGCATCAACCAATCAAATTGCTTATCTCTGCTTGCCCTAAGCGGAAAATGCTCATCTTCGAACTCCATCAAGGCATTGACCTAATAAACATATACACCAAGTTTGAACATTTTAACTCAATTAGAAGGAGAGTTATAGTGTTCCAAATTCTCGACCAATCAAATTGCGTATAGCTCTGCTTACCCTGAGCAGAAAATGCTCATTATCGAACTTAGTCAAGGTATTACTATAATGAAACTATACACCAAGTTTCATCAATCTCACTTAATTAGAACTAAAGTTACCATGTCCCAAAGCATCAACCAATCAAATTGCTTATCTCTGCTTACCCTAAGCCTTCGAAAGGCGGGGGACAAAAAAAGAAAAAATGGTTGCCGTTAGAAACAATCTCCTATGTCCAACAACTTCAAGTATTTTTTTGAAAACTGAAGTGAGAAAAGCAATAATAAGCATTAAAAATTACCTACGACGTCGAACATTCTGCCATTTTGAAAACGTCAAATCTAATCACCTAAACACCTCCTGGGACGAATAGGACGATTTGCCTAATCCGTTCAGTTAAATCGTCTCACAAATGTAACGATTAGCATAATCAACTTGGTTCACAAATGCGTATAATAGCTAATCGGTCTAATCTAATTGGTTCACAAAAACACCTTAATTGTAATACTCTGATCATTAACACAAAATCCTTTTTGAAAACCATTACTGAATATTCCATAATCTGTAAAATGTCAGATTGGGAAGCATTTTGTGATCCTATGATATATAGTTACCTTGGCAACCAAATGTCTAGCAGTTTCTACATCTCCACTTCTAGAAAATCTCCTCATGATAAGAGAATTTAACTGGGGATACTGAAATAAAAACGACATAAATGGAATGTTTCAGGAGTCTAACCTTCATAAAAATTTCTTTACAGAAATATGAAGCTTTGTCACAGCAGTTCAACATAGTGCATTATTGTCTTTGTTCAAACAATTAATTTGAGTCCATGACTAACCCACATTACCACTGGTCAGTGGTCTAAGGATCTGTCTTTTGATGAGAATAGATCGCATTAACTACACTCAAGATCCAAGAGCCAATACTGCACATTTATGCAATAACATTAAAATTATCAATCCCCAAATAACAAGAAACTAAGTGGACATAATCACCTATCAGTCAATATATTAATAATATCCCCGTCAATGACAAAATATTTACATCTGATTGTTTCTTTGTCTAGCAACTTAATACTGCAAAGAATGTTATTCAAGTGAAAAAAAGGAAATGCCTACCCTTCCCAATTAGGTGCCCCAAAATCACCCTGATAAAAGCTGCGATTTTTATTTTCAATAACTCTCAATAATCACCACCCAAACAACATGATATTATTTGTTTGCAATCGATTGAATATTTTAGAAGAGGTTGTAAACCTCTTAATTGGACCCTACCCCACCCTTATGGGAATTTGGTTGGAATCAATTGATCCCTACTTATCAACTTCATTTGAACAAATCTTAATGCACACCACACAACTCCACATACCCACCAAATTTGGATGCAATCAATGAAGTGGTTTAGGAAAATAAGTCAAAAATGTTTACATATGGCTGCCTTAACATACCCCTTTTGGGCAGAATTTACCAAATCTGAACAAAAGTAACACACCTACCAAATTTAATTGAAATCTGTTTAACAGTTCATACAAAAGAAGTTGAAAATGTAAAAAGGTTACACAGAGGATTGAAATGGGTATGACAGACGCACTTTTACCTAATAAAGAAAAATAACACCATCTAACCTGTTGTGCAGCAAATAAAACAGGTGCTGTAGCTAAACCAAGTTTTAAATCGGCTGCCGTTGGTTTACCTAATATTTTATCACAGGACGTAAAATCTAATAAATCATCTATTAACTGTCAATACAAACAAATACAATACTACAATAAATAAAATACAAATAACAAGGACAAGATTACTATGGTATCATCACAGCCATCTTGGAATTGTAACATATCATAAATCTTTGTCCATCAATCGATGGAGAATTGTTCAAGGAACAAGCATGTCAAGCTTCATGTAGATTATTCTTGAAAAGTTTAGATAGGGGTAGTATTGGTTTTATTGATATAAGTTATTGGCAGTAAAATATATCAGCTGCTACAGATACAATTACCGACCCTGGTGGATAAAAATTATTACACATCAAAATTGATGTAGATACATGACATAGTCAGGAAATGTCTGTTACTATTTTATCTGGGAATCAAGGAATAATTGGGTCACGCTTCCTACGCACTTGTTTTGATTCCCCGCTTGTATGAGACAAGGAGTAGGGTCGCATGTCCAACCTCAGAGGTTTTCTCCAAGAACTTCAGTTGCCTCCAACAGCTAAAGACCCCTATGTGCAAGCAAATTATTGAAATGAAATTGAACTGTGTGTTAGTTGCAAAATGAACTAGTTTGTGTCCAGCGGGTATTAGTATTTCTCTGTCTGTCTGTCTGTGTTGTGACATTAGTTTTGATTTGACACTCAATGGTAAAAAAAAAAGTTCAAATCATACCTGAAAAGCTATACCTATATTACGTCCATATTGATATGCTATATCTGTTACATCTTCTTCACAATTAGCTAATACAGCTACCTTAAAAAATCATAAAAATTCAGCTGTTCATTAAGTTATATTAAATTCAGCTGAGCCAGTCACAAACAACAAAGATAGGCTGGCACTGCCAGGCAGGATACGCCCACATTTTCGAGAGATGGATAGAGAACAAACAATACGGAAAGTGATTTTTCCTACATCATTAAGTCCTGTATTTCATACTGTATTGGGAGCAGTCATTTTGTTGGTCAGTTCCAGTCTGATATTCATGAAATTCGAAGTCGACAATGATTATGGTGTGACGGTACACAACCTAGAAATGTGACTTTTCGTCAAAATCGGATAAGAATTGTGACCTGTACAGAGTCAACAACCATGATATACCATATCTTTACACTATTCGCGTACAAACGGCGACCATTTCGTCCGGCAATTTTGGTACCATTTTCACGAAATTCGAATAATTCAGGAAGTTACGATCCGATATGCGCAAATACCGAAAGGAACCAAGATCTTTGGGTTATAACCATGCATTTCAAGTTTCATCAAAATCGAATTAAAATTGTGACCTTTACAGGGTCCACAACCTTGATATACCATTTTTTAACAGTATTCACGTACAAACGGTGGCCATTTTGTATGGCAATTTTGGTCTGATTTTCCCGAAATTCGAACTCAACCTTCCTTACGGTGTAACGGTAATATAATCAAACCTTTTTTTAAATCGGATAATAATTGTGACCTCCAAGCTAAAAAAAAAGGGGATTTTGCGTATAATCAGGGGCCATAATTCAGGAAGTTACGATCCGATATGCGCAAATATCGAAAAGAAGCAAGATCTTTGGGTTATAACCTTGAATTTCAAGTTTCATCACAATCGAATCAAAATTGTGACCTCCACAGGGTCCACAACCTTGATATACCATTTTTTAACAGTATTCGCGTACAAACGGCGGCCATTTTGTATGGCAATTTTCGTCCGATTTTCTCGAAATTCGAACTCAACCTTCCTTAGGGTGTAACGGTGATATAATCAAACGTTTTTTTAAATCGAATAATAATTGTGACCTCCAAGCAGAGTTGGGATTTCGCCCGTATATTCCGGACTTGTCCGAATTTTTTTTCCAAACGTACAATATTGTCCGACCGGGAATATGCCCAATCGGACATCAAGACATAGTGAATAATATTCAAAATTCCAAAATTAATATAGTGTACTGAGAGTATAACTACCACTCAACCCGATTATCGTTGACAATAGGCAGGATTGATTAGGTAATTAAGTGATCAACGTATTTATCGTGTTATACCGTCAATAAACCTACCTTGATTAACTACTTAATCCGTCTTGATTGATTGACTTAATCCTTTGTCGGACAATTCATCAATCTAATCTTAAACAGAATTCATTGCTTTTCCTTTGTCGGACTATTCATCAATCCAATAAGAGTGATTATAATTTTAATCCACCTGTTTACCTCGTGGTCTTCAATTGTCGGGCATTTTAATCGCATTGATGTGAGCCGACAGCATCTATAAGCTAATCATAGATGTCACATATCGTAAGAGTATATTATTTTATAACAACCTACATGTAATTCATTTTGTCTACGATATCCTTTACGTCTTTTAAGAATCCATATATAAATTCTCATCCACAGTGGCACTTTCCCGTGATCTCGAGCGCCGCACGAATATTGCTTAACATGTTAGGCAGTGCTTACTATGAAGCTGTGTGCTGTAAGTCACGTACGCCATAGCGGCAATACGCTGAAGTCAGCTATGCCTATTGTCATCACCACAAGTATTATTATTTCGAACGCTTTTCTTTCATTTGCTGCCGTGTTCTTATTTCTATTACGCACGGATTTGAATATTTTGTTGACATTTTATAAAGAAAAAACGATGTTCTGACACCACAAACTATTCTTATTTCGGGAGTTCGGCATTCACGTAAATCTAAAGGAATATTACGATTGTGAATTTTGTGAATTTTATGCCGAAGCAGGATCGGCAAGCTTTCATTCAATGTATTACGAAAATGCTTAAATTTTGTACGACAATTACTGACATAAATTTGAATGCCGTACGGGAATTAGGTGTGAAAAATAGCGAGGTTCACCATTTTTTATTACGTACGGGATTTGAATATTTTGTTGACATGTGATTTTTAATTGTGGTATGAATTGAATACCGTACGGGAATTAAATATGAAAAATAGCGAGGTTCACCTTATTTTGTTATGTACGTGATTTGAATATTTTGACATGTGACTTTTAATTGTGGTATGAATTCGTCTGCTTAAATAACGATAAGAGTTATGCCCCT
This sequence comes from Patella caerulea, assembly GCA_036850965.1. NCBI lineage: Eukaryota > Metazoa > Mollusca > Gastropoda > Patellidae > Patella > Patella caerulea. The sequence continues at coordinate 58,359,234 of JAZGQO010000007.1, forward strand.
TTACTTTCGGTAAAATGTCCGACACGAAAAATTTTGAAATCCCATCCCTGCCTCCAAGCTAAAAAAAAGGCGATTTTGCGTATAATCAGGGGCCATAATTCAGGAAGTTACGATCCGATATGCGCATATATCGAAAGGAAGCAAGATCTTTGGGTTATAACCATGAATTTCAAGTTTCATCAAAATCGAATCAAAATTGTGACCTCCACAGGGTCCTCAACCTTGATATACCATTTTTTAACAGTATTCGCGTACTAACAGCGGCCATTTTGTATGGCAATTTTCGTCCGATTTTCCCGAAATTCGAACTCAACCTTCCTTAGGGTGTAACGGTGATATAATCAAACGTATTTTTAAATCGAATAATAATTGTGACCTCCAGAGGGACCACAAGCTAAAAAGGGAGATTTTTCGGACAATCAGGGGCCATAATTCAGGAAATTACATTCCGATAGCCACAAATATCGAAAGGAACCAAGATCTTTGGGTTACAAACATGCATGTCAAGTTTCATCAAAATCGGTTCAAAATTGTGACCTCTATAGGGTCCACAAGCTAAAAACGTGATTTTTCGTACAATCAGGGGCCATAATCCATGAAGTTTTGATCCGATACATGCCAATATCGAAAGGAACCGAGATCTTTTGGGGATAAACCTATATTTCAAGTTTCGTCAAAATCGGATAAGAATTGTGACCTGTAGAGAGTCCACAAACAAATTGTGGACGGACAGGGGCGACGACATAATACGTCCACATGAAAATGTGGGCGTATAAAAACAACGATGGAAAATATTGCTATAAAAAATGGTCTAAATAATGGCCTCACTATAATGTATGTGACATGACCTCTTTTATGCTATTACTAAATTCAAAACGTGTACTGCCAGATCATTTTCAAGCAATTCATTCTTGTCTTTGCAGCATATGTACTTACAGCTTTACAACTATTGGCTAATAAACTGGCAGTTTTTTTAAAGGTTTTCCTGAGATAATGTGAGAATCTTTCATTTTCATTTTCTTTAGATCCCAATTGCATAAATTCACCTAAAAAAGAAACAAAAATTGATAATATAAATTGTAACATCTTATAAACTACTGTTTCAGTTGCATTTTTATTTGCGGTTAAAAGTTGCGAGCATCATGTCACAAGAAGTCGTTGAAAAATAGGGTCAATAACCTTCCCTTTAATAGCATTATTGCTCTAAATATTTATGATTACCACAAAAAAATAAAAGAAAAATAAATCCATCTCGATCATTTCAATACCAACAGAAAAACCTTTCATGGAACATCAAATTTTAAACGTAATTCTATTAGATCAAAAGTATGAAATATGATATAATAAAATCAAATCATTTACCTCGGACTAAATCCTCTATAACCTGAGATAAAATGGTCACTATTTGTTCATTTCGTATCCGTGCCAAAGCCATTGAGGCTACTGATAAAATAAAATCGCCAGCTAAAATGGACTGAATCAAAAAAAAGTATTCATTTAAAGCAGTGAAGTATAGTTCGTCCTTAAAGTTACATTCCTGGGTACAAACTGGGTGATTTGATGATATATTAGGACTAAAAACATATTCAAACTAATCAATTTAAAGCTTCAAATCATTCTCAAAACATTGTGATTGCCAAGTATACCCTGCTATAAAAATCTATCAAAAGAGACCATGTTTGCATCGGGGGATTACACCTCTCTGTACTTATAGCAACGCCGGTGGAGACAGTAGAGAATTCATTTCATATACATGACGATGTTGTATGTACTCGATGACTATTTACTACAAATATTGAATCCTAATTAGACTCTCGGATTATCCACTGCCCGCGTCCTTTTCCGTGATTTTTATCCCACAAAGTGTTGTAGGTCTAATTCTTCATAAATTTATAATCATGTACACAAAGCCCTCAAATTCGCGTGCAGTCTTCGATGCCACACGTGCAGGTATTCTTAATTGTCAGGCTGACTATTAAGGGAACCCCTTACATTTTTGTCCTGTATACGCTCCATGAGTGATTTTCAGGGAATCCAGAATTTTTTCTAGTAAGATTAGATATATCTACTTTCCATATATACCAAAATTGTCATACTTTTATAGGCAATAACCACCCGATAAATACTTATCTGGAGACCCAACTTTCTATTAACAGAACTATTATTTAGAGAATATCAGCTTAACCAAACTTCATGGACAGCTATCTAATCTGAGTCAACAAATAACTTTTTATTTAAAAAATTTACTGAAGACAGGCATATGGTAGGCAATTTGCTATGAGGGAAATTTTGATTGGACAGGAACATTTTCAACCCTACTTCATCAAATTCCAATGTCAAGGTCCTTATATGTGCAAACCAATGAATACACAGGTTAACCTTGCTTTTTCACTGACAAGCAGAAACCAGACTGGAAGTTCTAGAGGAACTTCCTTAGCCAACAACAGGATCGAAACCTAGGACCTCTTGATTAGTGAGTCAGATCCATACTCACCAAGTCACTGTGGCTCCACCTGTCAATGGATCTTTTAGTACACCTTCTTACGGACCCTTTTCTTTGCTATTTCTACAGACATGGATGAATTTAAATGCTGTTTAAAAATCATTTGAACAAATTTGTTGTTTATAATGCCCAAAATCCTTCAATACATTAAAGGACCTAAAAACAATTTTACCAATCAATTAAAAGATTACTTTTCTTTGGCCCCACACCAAGTTGACACTGGTTTTGCCTCTCCGTGTATCTGCTGCATCAATAACATCATCATGAACTAAGCTAGCTGTGTGGATCATTTCAGCTATCACTGATATTCTCTTTTGAGATTTTATAATTCTACAAGAAAACAAAATGTCATACATCTTAGATCATACTGATGAAAATACAAATCAATATTTCATTTCATTTTGTTATACTTTCGATGGCCTACACCATGTACATCGGACCAGTTGTACTGGAAGGTTGTGTCAGGGGTCGTACAACCATTTTTGACCCCATTACATCAGACATTGATCAATCGATCAGCGTTGACGTATCTAGTGGTTTACCCTAAATTTTGTGCACAGGACGCTAAGAAGTTACAATAACAGATCGTTTCATTGGCTAATCCCTAACTTCTACCAAACCGGCAGTAAATGTGCTTTAAAATCTGATAACTTGCAAGAACATCAATAAAAGAAAAGCAAAAAAAAAAAAGTATTGGAAAGAGGTAATCAATTTCTAAAAGTTGAGGGTGTTTCATAATGTACAAAAGCCTACTCTCTCAAAGCTATCGTTTTAATTATATCCTTTATATAAAAAGCTAAAGATTTGTAACTTTTCTGATTTTGAACTAACAGATGCAGCCTTGGTTAGTAAATAAGACATATTATGAACTTACTGTGGATTAAATAAGTTGATGTGTTTATTACAAGCATGGGACATGAGTAAAACAACCATGGGACGAAATGCTTTGCCCTGTCCATCAAAATAATACTCTACAACCTCACATAATTCTTTAGATGCTGTACTAAATTCCTAAAATTTTCAAAACATAATCACAGTACATTAGAAGCATCAAACACCATAAAAGACAAAGTATCAACTTAACTAATTAGCACACCTTCAGGTTATATCTCGCATAGCACCCATTGACAATCTAAGATGGCTATTCCCAGTCATTGGGGGGGGGGGGATATTGTGCATGGATGCTTTTTCACTCATATATACTGCCCATCAGATATTTTCAGTTTGCGTATATACTTAATAGAGTCAAGAATCAGGTCACCAGAAGTCTGACCAGATTCATTATCTGCAGCTCTCTGAATGACCCCAGCCACACATGATTTTAAACTCTATTTTGTTACCTGTCTTATTTCGTCTGTAAGGGATGATAAATCTTTCTCCACCAGAGAATGAGGACTAACATGTAATTTATCAATACTTTTTTTGTCATGTTCTGGTGTCTGTGAGTAGCTGTGTGACGTAAGTGTGATATGGTTGGCACATGATTGATTTAACTGTAATAAACAAAACATTAATTCAAATTTAAACTCAATGAAATGACTTCTCTTGAACTTTTATTTTAAATAATTGTTCAAAACATTTTTTGAAATCGACCAATTTCAATTTGACAGATTAAAGGTTAAATACATGTATATAGTTTAACCAAATAGAACTTTTATTTTAAATTTGAATTAGCCCACTCTCTGATTTAAATCAAGGAGTTACCGGTATTGCACTTTCGTACACCTACCTCTAGTGCCTTACACTTTTCAATTTTCCCCTGACATACCCAGAGCTTATTTATTCTTTTGTGTTAAATACCCAGTATTAAAGTAGCTAAGTCTCTAACTCAATCTGGTCCAAAATCTTCAACAATGAAAACACGAATTATTTGTCAATTTAATTCAACATTGATTTTGTGATATTACCGGCTAAAATGGGCTTCTGATATCCAATATTTAAGACAACATACAAAATTTACCATTGATACACAAATCGTGTACCATAATGCGTTTTAGGTCCATTTTTAACAAGGGACTTGAAGAACGAGGCTAGATGGTGACGCATAATATTCTTATGTGGAGACCATACATACGCAATAAATATTATGTAAACTGGAATAACCAGACGCCAGACATTTGATTGAGACTTCAGGCAAAGACCCTATTTCGCCAAACATAACTGATTTGAAATTAGAGTAAAGACGGAAATGATTGAATGTAAAAATCAGTTTATATAAATTCATATTACATTATTATATGCATTGTGACCCGTCTGTGTCAATTTCTAGTTTCCAAATATTAGCAATTTAGCGCCTTTGAATAGTTCGAAAAGTCAAGTCGGTTAAAAGACATGCACTTACTTCTTAACAGCGTATTGTGTCGCTCAAGGTACTCATATTGGTTCTAGCGAGGTAAGCAAGGAGTTATTTTCTCATTAAGGTGTTCAGTTACATATAGTTCAGGCGTTTACAGGGACTGACACGCAACAGTTTAGCAGTAAAAAAAAAGTTGTCCAGTAAAACTGACTGGGACGCCAAACTTTTTCCACAGGCACAAGGATTCAATAGCACGGTCCTTGAGTCTACAGGGCGAGTGTAGTAGTAACGAGACCTACGTTCTGAAGTTCAGCAGAGCTCAACAACTGTAACTGTGGACTATGTTATGTATGTTTACAACCATTGTCCATTTGTTGACAGGAGTGTATAAATTTGAGGAATCTTACCAACATGCGATCAAAACGTTCCTACATAATCATTTTTATATAATTTGAGGTCTATTCAACATGCTATCAAAACGTTGCTTTCGGTAATCATTGTTATGACAAACAACGTGTTTTACTTATGTAACACATCGCTTACTATTAAAAGTTAAATAACTGCATGTCTCAAGGTCGTCTTTCATAAACTAACTTACAATCAATGAAGATGATTGTTTTGATGGATATATCTTTTTTGAAAATATCTCTCCATCTTTGAAAATACTGTGAATATATCTGTTTTCTATGCCAGCCGCATGATAAATCCAAAACCGAAGCAAGCCGTTGTTCAGTCTGCTTCTGAGAGCGGCCATGACTCTGAACCGGCCAAACGCAAAGCTAACCAAGGTCAACGCCCGGCAAGATATAGTTTCGTATTTGCACTTGAAACCCCCTATTATGAAATTTTAATAGATATTTTTTTTTTAAAAAAAATATAAAATTAACAAGATCACTAAATAATAACGGAAATAATTACAAATATTCTTTTTAGTATTCCCCCCCCCCAAAAAAAAAAATAAAATAAAAAAATCCAGGCTTCTTATCATTAAAACATCTACATGTAGTTGAAAATTCAAGGCCTAGTCCTTTGGAGAGGACAAAAATGCAGTGCCAGTTGTGTACACATTAGTATGCACGTAAAAGATTCCTTTAATTTGAGAAGAGCTAGTGGCAGTTCTGCAGTCTAGTCAAAAAAGATACCTGTTTTCATCTCGTACCTGGCCTATAATACGTTGGCTGCCCGGAGGGGGAACAGGGCCTGTTGGGCAAAACAATTTTTTTTTCAATCGTCAAATTTTTCAGGAAATGGTCAAAATGAAGACGGTTTGTGGATATAAATGGGAAAATATGAAAATTAATCTATCCCATAAAATGAAATGCCCGAAATCCGGGCCTTTACTGACCATTGGCAATATTGGTTATTTTCTCATTTTAAAGTAGCTTAGTCTGTAACTCGACTATCATCCAAAATCTTAAACATTGAAAACACAAATTATTTGTCAATTGAAATCAACATTGATGCTGTGATTTTACTGGAAAAAGATGGGCTTCTGATATCCAATATTTAAGACAAAATAAACATTACTGTTGGTACATGAATCGTGTACCATAATGCGTTTTGGCCCCAATTTTAACACATTGCACCAAATCAAACGGCATATGTTGACTGGAATAACCAGACGCTGGAAATTTGCATTCGATTGAGACTGCTGGCTTATTTCGCCGAACATAACTGATTTGAAATTAGAGTAAAAATGGAAACCATTCAATGTACATCCATATTACAGTATTATATGCATTGCGACCCGCTTGTGTCAATTTCTAGGTCCCAAATGTTAGTTAGCTCCTTTAATCTCACAGCTGTGATTTAGGCTTTTACCAACAACTAGTTCATCATTGGTGCAGAATTTGATTAGGAACGGCGTGCAATTCACATTTAGCTCCTTTCTCTTGTCAAGTGGATTTTCTTAATTGCCGATATAATTTCATACCAACAAATGACTGATTTTTACTACACGTGTAGTACGAGGGATTTCTGAAAAGTTCTAAGCCCGAAAGGGATAGATAAATTGGATTGAAACAAACTTTTCCACCAACATATGTATGTGCAGAACAAGTACAGTCATTGAATGAAGCATAAGAACTGCAACTGTTGTGTTATCATTGTCCTAACCAGACCATATACTATAGTGAACTGTCAGGTCTAAATATTAAGGTCACCTACAAATTTTGTCAATGTCATGATCAAGATGTAAACAGGGCAGGCACTTACCCTAACCCACATGTCTAGGTCTAGAGAGCCGCGCTTCGACCTCTAGCTGGCCGGTCACCTCTCGCTTGCGGCTGTGGTTTCGAGCCCTTGTGTGAGTGTATGTGGCATGGAGATAGGGGCGCCTTCTCAACCTCGTGGGTTTCCGCCGGGCACTCCTGTTTCTTCTCCCACTGCTAAAGACCCCTATGCGCAAGCGAATTATTGAAATAAATAATTAAACCAAGTGGTAGTCCCGAAATGACCTAGTTTGTGTTGAGTGATCGTTAAACCCCATTTCTCACTCTCTCTTTCCCCTAACCCGACCTTGAGAAAATCTGCAGGTGACCTTAATATTCAGACTTGACCCTTGTGAATGAACCTATTGAAATCACTAGACATAGACAAAACTGACTATAAGGTATTCATCAAGTACCTGCAACTGAAACGTCTAACCTTAACACCGATACATGTTATACCGACATGCTCTCCACCTTAAGGGATGATGCTAGGAACATTGCACCAAATCAAACAGCGTATGTAGACTGGATTAACCAGACGCTAGAAATTTGCATTGGATTGAGACTGCTTGCTTATTTCGCCGAACATAACTGATTTGAAATTACAGTAAAAACGAAAACCATTGAATGTAAATCAGTTTATATACATTCATATTATATGCGTTGCGTGTTGCGACCCACAATTTAGTTGGATCTTAAAAGTATAATTTTCTTTGTTAATTTATTTTAACTTAGTTTTTAAAACATTTAATAATTCGGGAAATGTACTGCTCATAAAATGTCCTTTGTCTGTAAATTTATGAAGTTCTGGGTTTAAATTGTCTGCTATTTCCTGTTGTTCAGGCCAGGCAATGAATGGATCATCAGTTGAACCAAACTGAATTATCAAATCTGTATTTTTTTTCATTTCTTCCCAAAGCCATGGCCGATTGTAATAACCACTAGCGCGTTCATTTTCATCCCCTAAATCTGTAACACAGCCAGACACAAGGGTTATTCCCTTCAATTTATACTTTTCAGCATATCGCATGGCTGCTTCAGCACCCGAGCTATGTCCAACAACTATAGTATTTTCATCGCAGTTTAATTCTTTGTGCACATAAGGAATCCATTCGCTTTCACTTGCAGTGTATGGATCAGGCATCGTTTCTAATCTGCATGGTATTTTCATTTCTGTTAATTTCTTGTGCAACCAACCATACCAGTTAGCTGTAAATGGATTGGTACAACCGTTACCTGGCACTATTACGATTTTCATTGAAGATGACATGTGGAATTATATGTCAACCTAAAATGTAAATATAGAATAAATAAATTATAACATGCCAAGCAGATGGAAATTAAATTGTTATGTAAAGCGCTGTCTTTTGGTATAACTGATAACAATATTCAAATCAAAGACTTAGCTTTGAACGTAATGCGCTCTGAAAGAATACTATATTTGACCACGCCCCTTTACTATATACTACACGACTTTCTGACTCTGTGTGGAGTGTTGGGGTTAACTATTTATTGGACCCAAAAGATTAACAGATGAAACAGTTTATGACCGCTGTATTAATTTGATTATAGGATCAGGTGTCAAAAGACATTAATCTGGTTGTAATCGATAAACCCGTTCGTGCTACTTATAGCGACATTTAATTACTTGTGGATAATAATAATGTCGATTACTTATCCACTGTTACACCCAATAGTGTATATATCTGGGTTTCAGTCCTCCGATATAACGTGAATGAAAACGCATGCGCTTGGTTGGGGATTCTGGGATACCTTCATGGTCTAACTTCTCCGCCATGATGGAAACTAAAAATTGCTACAAAATTGCTGGATTCGTGGACTAATTGTGAACATTAAGCTGGTTTTTGTGTATCTTTTTGATATTTATCGAAATGTATAAACATTGAGCTTTAATCGAAGCACGGTAGAGTCCTGCTTAAAGGGCTACTACCTTCACAATTTGTGAAAACCTATTTAGACTATCTCATTAGCATATCCGATCGGGGAACAGAGAAAATGAGCAAGGTGTCTTTTCGGGCTCGGGCGCTGGACGCCACGAAGCCCATGCCTGTATACAGGGCCGATGAAATACCTGACCTGCCAGATTTTGCAACCATCAACAGATCTGTGCCGCAAATGCCCACTGGAATGGAAAAAGAAGAAGAAACGGTATGTCGTTCGAGCTTTTGTGCGGCAACCTAATTTTTACTATCCGCCATCTTGAAAATAAGTGCCCAAATCTGAATGACTTTGGGAACGTTATTGAGCTTGAAATTTGTCTAAACTGCCCATGTGAGGGTGTAAATGGCTGAACTATTATTTAGTGGATATAATCAAATGGATTTTAATTTGAGTTTAGGTGTTTTTATCAAATATTTGACTTGAATACGGGCCCTGGAGCTTGTGTAGAAGGTCAAGGCCATTTGAGGCAGTGACCTAATTTTACCACAACAATAAGACTCGAGCTGGCCAGTCCATTTCTTTTCCGTTCCTTTTCCGTTCGACTAGCTCAATTATATAATATGACTAATTAATTATGTTGCAATAAATTAATAGTTACAAATTAGTCTATTATCAGTTATATATTATTTATACCAGTTGTCATTTGTTTTTGAAAGATTGTCATTAAAAATTAATTCCAGACAGTAGGGGAATCCCCTATCTTACCCACAGCTACATGAAGCTTGAATAACTTACAATACCTGCACTGCAAGTTTACACTTGTATATTTTTAAACTAGATAGTTAAGATAGATTATACAATTAGTTCAGTAGCTAAACATTAAAGGAGCTAAATCGCTAACATTTGGAACTTAGAAATTGACACAAGTGAGTTGCACTTGCAACACATAAATAATATTGTAACATGAATGTATATAAACTGATTTACATTCAATGGTTTCCGTTATCACTCTAGTTTCAAATCAGTTATGTTTGGCGAAATAGGCCAGCACTCGCAATAAATGCAAATGCAGTGAAATTGTCTTAAATATTGGATATCAGAAGCCCATCTTTTTCCGGTAAGATCATGGCATCAATGTTGATTTAAATTGACAAATAATTCCTGTTTTTAATGTTGGAAGATTTTGGATGATATTGAGTTAGAGGAGACTTAGCTACTTTAAAATGCAAGTGTGAAAGAACCATACATGTACCACACATAAACATTTAGATACATGTAAGAGAAACCACGGACAAGACACATAATATACACAGAAATTTGAAACAACACAAACATGAAATAAATTGAATGGATTTGTGGCCAATGGTAATTGTCCTGGGATTTACTCAAAATGAAAACAGATTAATAGTCAAGTTACTCCACAAACTACTAGACACACTGTCAAAACAAGTTAGATAAGCTTATAGTTTTTACATGGATACATTGCAATTCAAATTTTGCTTTCCATTTCCTCAGTTTCTCCCCATGAGAGTTTAAAACTACGGGGTGTTTAGTAGTTTGTATGTCCACTTAATTTGTAACACAGGGATGTGCCTACTATTGTACAGTGGCTGGGCATCTTCGCCCCACACCAATATTATTCTTCCTGCAAAAATATCTTGAAGCAGATTCTGCACCACCATTTTCTTGTAAATAAAGTTAATCTAAAATAGTAAAAAGCGTCTTTATTTTTTCTTTTAACCTCATAAACTGAATAAATCATCTTGACTAAATAAATTTTTAGCTTGCCATGTAGATTTATCCAAACGATTTGTAGACTCTTTCAACCAGTTATATTTGTGCGATTAAACTAGCATGACTTGGTTAAACTGGTTTAGTTTGTTTACTGGCACTGCACTGTTGTAGGTTAGCTTTATATTTTGAACGGAATATAATGATTAATAATGGATTTTAAGATACCGTTATCAATTTGATTATTTCATGAAAAGTTGATGTAAGATGAACTGTGCCAAAACATTGCGAAATTGCAGAAAAAAATTATTATTTCATTCCAAGGGGAGCTAATCCGCCCCCTTATAACTCGCCCTGCTATTCAGAGGAGGGTTGCCGCCCTGCTTATTCACCTCCTACCCAAGATTATTGACTGGCATGAATATTTTACTTGGCACATCGCTTGTAGTATAATTATTGGTATAAGCTTACCTGATTCCAGTTGCTAATTTTATCTTAGTTGACCAGCCACTTTTCGGTTACATTGCTTCACCAGTTCTGAAAATTCATACCAAGGATTCTTAGGTATCTGTGTTTCTTTCACAAGACCACATGCAGGTGCTTTTGATAAGCATGGAATTCATACACTTATATCCAATGCGCCAAAGAGAATCACACAGCACACAACATGCATGTACATATCAGCTATTTACTTTATGATAATAATACAGAGATCAGGTCTAAGTTCCTACTGAGAGTTTTGTGTACATGTACTTATTAGCACTCTGTGACTAATGACTCCAAAACATGCTTTTGTTTTTCCCTGATGATCAGGTACCATACAGTAGACTGTTAGAAGATACTTTTATATGCATTATGGTAATTTATGAAAAACAACATTACATTAACAAAGTCTTCATTGAAAACCAAAAAATCCACTTACACATAAAGGATTTGATGTGATTAACAACTAAGATCGACAGACAATGCATATGTAAAAATTTATTATTTAAACACCCTTATTGACATTAAACACAGACATCTGTATGGTGACTCATGAAGAGTGAGATATTGTATAACAATACAGACTAAAATACCAATTTAAATATATTTTGAAAGATATTACTACGGTACAGGTTTTATAGCTCATTCAGACTTAAATCTATAACTTCAGACACAATAACCAAGTGGTTGAAAAATACTATTCACAAAATTCTAAAACAAATTCTGTACTGTCTGTACATGTACTATACCTTTTGTAAATGTAATTAATCATATATATTATAAACTTGAATGAATAAATTTACCCGACACCAACCCAATTTCTTTGCCACAAATCTCCAATATTAGTTCTGTAAATGTGTCTGTTTAGCAACCACTACAACAATATTATTTTATTAATGCCTACTTTTATTATGTAACCTACAATATTTTATACCATTTTGTCAAGCCTGGAAATAATTGTTTTAGAATAGATGTACCTGACAAAATGTCAGGTATTAATGGAATAGTAATAGTGCCTGACATTTTCAACGTAGTGCCGGACATGTATTTATAATATCAGTAAACAAGACAAATCAGTGCCAGACAAAATGACAGGTACCAGAGATTTTGTGCCTGACGGAAAAGCCTGAATCTGTGCCTGACATTGTCAGTGACAGGTGCCTTATTTTGTAATCAACAAAGTAGATATTACAAATTTCTTGCTGAATCTTCCAAAGAGGTTCAGAGGATATGACTCTTGTGTAATATTTATAATAGATACTCAGATCTGTAATTAAAACAACACATGGTAATGAAGAATAAATGCCACAGTAGATGAAAGAAAAAAAACCCAGACATTAGGTCAAAACGATCTTTTTTATCAGTCTTTCAATTCTCAAACAATTGGAAGGAAAAAAACACTTGCTCGAAAATGAGTTTTTGCTGCCCCAGGCAACTGTTAATGTTGAGCCCTATCTGGCATATGGACGGATTAGAATTTTTTTTATCCTTTTATATATTACAGGAACATCATTTACAGAGAGCATTATCGGCACAGCAGGTTTATGGGTCATCAGAAAAATTGGTCATTCCTATTCCAGAGATACAGGATATTGGTGAAAGATATGAAATCTTCTATAAAGATGATTATAAATTATCTAAACAATATATCCATATCCAAGGTTTGTGGATATTTTTTTAAAGAGCTTACGTTGTGTTTTCACAGAAACAATTTTGACTTGCTATGCATCTTTTGCTCCATTGCTTGCATTTCGAAATGTTCAAGATATTATGAAACTCTGTGCACATTCCAGTCTGATAATACTTTTGTTAACTTTTGATAATTTGAAAAACATTTTGATTTAACTATTTCTGTGATTCTGTGGAAACAAATTCTTGTTGCTGGCACAGATTCATTTTGTCTAGTGTTTTTATGACATTAATACATGTCTGGCACAAATTTAGTTCCAGGCCTGTATATTGATAACCCTCTCTTATCCACCATTTAAAAACTTTTGTAACATGTTCATCTTTTCTATCCACAGCGTTTGGAATGGACCAAGAGATACCGGACTATGATATGGATAGCGAGGATGAGACATGGGTTAAAGAACAGGTGAAGAAGATGGAAATAACGCCATTAAAGTTTGAAGAAATGATGGATAGGTTAGAGAAAGGCAGTGGACAACAGGTTAAACTACTTCACTTCACATTTTTTTTTTTTTTATAAAATTGGGATAGCAATGATATATACTGAGATTCAATGAAAAGACTGAATTTCATTCAAGTGATCACCAGTGAGACATAATGCTACTAGACTTATTCTAAGCATGATTTTAAGCTGAATATTTACTGTTGTCCGTGATGAATAATGTCTGAACGGTTGAATCCATGTGCAACCTTTACAGTAGCAAAATTATGGGAGTGTGCAATTCTGCAGTCATGGCCTGATGTGCTGGTCTTGAGAACGTAGAACCCATGCGCAACCTTTACAGTAGCAGCAGTATAGGGGTGCACAATTCTGCATTCATTGACTGATGTGACGGTCTTGAGGAAGTGTTGTAATGCCTTGCCACTTGGCTTTGGCCCATTTCTGGTGCCAGGTCTGCTTTAAATGATAGGCCAGTCCAGGGATAGTTATGTGATGGAATAAAACCTATGGGTGACATCTCTATTACATTTTAATTTTACAGGGTACAGTGCATTATTATAAAATTTGCCATAATTGTATATGTACAGGTTGTGACGATACAAGAAGCTAAACTGTTGCTAAAGGAAGATGATGATTTAATTATTGCTGTTTATGATTACTGGCTCAACAAACGATTACGTACAGTAAGTCAGGATTGAGTAATTTTGTTTGCTTTCTTTCTAAATTGAAGTTGCGACATGTTACCATTGGCAGATTTCCATTGTCCATCGTTATTTTCGAATTTTGTATGTAATAGTATGTAAGGGAGAGAATGCAGGATACATACCTCTTATTTACATGGACATGAATAAACCCACAACATGAAAGAATTATCAAATCAAGTTAATGGATTGGTCTGAAAATTCCTATTACAGCGTATTAACAACATCAAAAATATAGTTAAAGATATTTTGAAATTTATATTTTGTAGCAACAACCTTTAATACCTCAAGTTAAAACAGAAAAACGTGATGGATCAACAACAAATAATCCTTACGTTGCTTTCCGTCGTAGAACGGAGAAAATGCAGACAAGAAAGGTCAGTTACTGTTATTGATAAATTCAGAGGGTACTGGTATGTAGTTGCTGTAAAAAAAAAAAAACAATGTTATTGAAAGTCAGTTGTCTTTAATCTGGTTTAAAAGTTTTCAAAACTTTTTTGTTATAATAAGAAAAGAATTCATGAAATGTTTGTTTGATTTCATCTTCATTCAGTTCTAAGTAGTAGGTGGGTTCCAAGTTCACAAAGCATTCTCATTAAGTTAAGAATTTACTCAACTTTCAATCACTGTTAATGAGCAATGTTTTTGACAGAGAAACACAAAACTTTGCACATAGTTTCTTATTGATGTATTTGATAAAATGAAACAACAAAAGTTTTATAAATGGCGACATTTTAGTTAAAATAAGATGAATAATTTTGATTAAATTTATTAACCTCAGTCTGAGAATGCTTTATGAGATAAAGGTTGGCACCAATATTGTCATAAGTCAATATCTTTTGATATGCTCTATTTTGAATTATACTGATATCTGGGAGGGCATCATTTTTTGTATCAACCCAAGATCATTTCTACATTTTGCAATGAAAATACAAATACTTGTATGTTAAGATTTGACATCATGTTAGGCTTAAATTAGAATACAGATATTAGGGATGTCACTAGACTTGTCACTGCATTGGAAAAGAAATTGGGAAATTCTCAAATATAAGAGCTAATATGAAAAAGAAATCACCTATTCAGTGAAAAAATACAAAATAAACCCCCATAACACACATTTGCCCTAAGATTCAGGCTAGTGATATCTCTGTGTATGATATTTTGTCTACAGTTTGAAGAGAAAATTATATAAAAGTCCCATTATTTTCAGAATCGCAAGAATGATGAGACATCTTATGAAAAGATGCTGAAATTAAGACGGGATTTAACACGAGCTGTGTAAGTGTCTATTGTATGCTAGCAGGCTTAAATCTCGCTCTTAGTATCTTTTCTTTTACAGTCCATAGTTCAGTAATGTTTGATGTTATCCATTAAACCACAACATGCACCAAGTACAGAAGTATTACATATTTTAATAGTTCCATTTATAAGAATTTAGATGATTATATATATGTAGGTTTCAGTTTAAAAAATGTATTTATTGCAAACAAGAAATTAATGGTGAAACACAAACCAAATGAGTAGGTTCACAGCCAATTTGATGTTGAAAAGATGGGTAGGTGGGCAGTACTTTTTATAAAATGGAATTCTTACATATTACTGGTAAAAATAAAATTTACTGAAATATGGACAACATATTTACAATGGTGAGACAAGATCAAATTACATTTACAGTACAGTGATTAGGATATGTTGACCTCTATGATAAAAGGGCTACAAGTACAAGTGCCGTCGTTTATCTACTAAACTTTGACAGCAATACTTGGCTTCAGATAGGCCTTTCAATCACAAATTATACTCTGTATGTAAGCTGATATGCATATTTTTTATTTACTATCACCTGAAGTGGTTTGTCAGATTCAGAAAATGGGGTCAATAAGCTTCCATTCCCTTTAATAGACTTCATCTACAAAAATATTTTATGTTACGTACCATGTTGTGTTCTGAATATAAAAGAACAGTTGCACCTGGCTAATTTTCACATTTGATTACTGAGGGGTATTCAATTTTATGTCAGTTATTTTTCTCAGAATAATGTGTTTTCATAATATTATAGAATGAAACAATACTGACCCGTACCTGCTTCAAATTTCAGCCGGTAATGTTCCTTCAAAATTATGACGTGCGTCTTCGCTTATATGACAGAAAATGAAAGCAAAATGTCTGTGATGAGAGCAATTTGTGATGTCGAAACAACCATGATAAGAACAGTTTGTGGTGTCGAAACATACATATAGCTTATTCTGTATAAAAAGAAGCTTGGCTTATCGAGGAACTTTTTACACCACGTTAGATGCACAAATGTTACAGTCCGTGTTGAAACATAAATGCTTGCCACTGTCAGTTTGATATCAATACAGCGGATGTTATGAGCCAAACCGTCAAGATAATGCTAAATATAACTACCAAATCTATGACAATAAATCCAGACTCAAAATGAAAAAATTTTATTGACATTTTCAATATGGACAATATTGCAATCAAATGACTTTTTATTGAGCTATTTTTCATTATGTAGCAACGTTACAGGTTAATCAAGACTCTGTCTCTCTTCTTCGTTTTCAATCAAATCATTAAATGGTGATCATCCGATGGCATCGAGAGTTGATTAAAGGCTTGTCATGTAAATAAATGTCTAAATGGTAATTCATATAACATTTGAAACCAAAATAAAAACCAGCAATAGGTAGATTTAGCACTTACATAATGCATCTTTAACAAATTTAACAATAAGCAAATTAACAAGACTATTTAATATATCAATGTGTTTACCTGTAAGCATTTTGATACTTAATAATTGAATAATTACATAGAACATGCTACTCCGATTATCGATGATTGACCACTTGCATTT
Organism: Patella caerulea; assembly: GCA_036850965.1. NCBI lineage: Eukaryota > Metazoa > Mollusca > Gastropoda > Patellidae > Patella > Patella caerulea. The sequence goes on from JAZGQO010000007.1 coordinate 58,376,045, forward strand.
TGCCCCAAACATCAAAGAACCTTTTGATTTTTTTTTCCTACAACAATAACTTCAGTATTAGTGGTGAATCATCTTTAATAATTCTACATATCTACTTTTATTTTCACCTACAACAATAACAATAACTTCAGTATTAGTGGTGAATCAGATTTAATAATTATACGTCTACTTTGATTGTGTTGAGTAAATATTTTGAGGTGGCGTATTTTTTATTCTGTGCTGAATGCAGTTTGGGAGAGATATTAAAATGTCCTTTGCCCTTCTTTTCGTTTTATTTGTTTCTGGAACATGATCACATAAATTGTTCAAGATCCCTTTTTGAGGTGTTGTACACATATCAACCTATTATAGTAGTTTGCCTTTTGATAATTTGAAATTACTTGTATTTAATCATTTTATTTCTGTCAAAAGAATTTGGTATATAATCGTTATTCAGGTGTATATCTCACAAACCATTCAAGACATCTCTGTGAATTATTGCACACGCATCAACCCATTTACATTATCTTTGATTTAATAAGTTTTGTGTTTCCATGGAAAGAAATTTGACTTTTTATTCGTTAACATAATTGATATAAACTATTCAAGAAATCTCTATGATTCTAAATTCGTTGTACACGCATGAACCTATGTACTTAATTTTCTAATTTTTGTTGACTAACTTATGTGTTTTTATCTAATTAGTTTTTTGGTGAACAATAATTATTCTGGAACATGTTTTTATGAATCTGAAAGTAACTTTCTACACACATTAGCTAGTGAAAAATATTTGACTTAGTTTTTGGTATCTTGAATACATTCAATATATGTCTGTATGAAATTAAGTTTACCTTCATACATCTAGAACTGAATTGATAACTTCTTATGTAGGTAGATTGTGCAATTCATAAAAATAAAACAATTATGGAAGTTTGTAATTGAACTCAATTGATGTCTACTTTTACTAGGTAGCATAATTTTTATGTCTTACATTATTTTTGTCTTCATTTGTCTAATGGAGAAAAGTAGGACATTGAACCCCATTTCTTGTAACTAGTATTTGGGTTTTGATTATCTATAACAAAAGATTGTCTATCCCTGTACATTCCAAAACCTGGTTCGGAGCAGAACGGTAGGACGTTAAACCCTATTTCACTTCATTTTAAAACCTGATCAAGGATGTGATAGGTTGATAAGTGAGTCTTCTTGATTGCATTGATTTATTAATCTCTCATTGACTTCTGTTTTATGCTTGATGCCTACTGTTTAAGCCATCATTTGTTGTGTGATAATGTATTTGACTCTGTCATTGAATAAAAATCTTTCTCTCTTGTAGAACTTTATTAGAAGTGATCAAACGACGAGAAAAATCTAAGAAAGAACTCTTACAATTAACCATTGAAATACTTGATAAACGGTAAGTAAACTTATAAAACATAAACCATTCAGAACTTCCAACCGAATGTAATCGTTTCAAAACTTGAAAGCGATTTAGGAACAGCGATAGCATATGTAACCTGTCTCCTACCTCAAAGAATAAATATAGATATTTGTATAAAAGAAATATGTGAATAAACAACAAAATAAATTACAATTCAACATTCTTTAAAAAGTCAGTATTACAAATGCAACATGACTTAGAATCAAGGGTTTGTACACATATAGGACAACTTTTCAACAAATTTTTGAAACATCGTGCTATCTGTGTACAAACGAGCTGTCGTTTTCCATTTTAGGTCTGTTGGGTTTTTTTCTGCTCAGTCGCTAAATTCTGTATTAATCCAGAACTCTTTGTTCGCAACTCATATGATTCATGTAATTTTTATACGCCCACATTTTTATGTGGACGTATATTGTCGTCGCCCCTGTCCGTCCGTCCGTCCGTCCACATTTTTTTGTGAACAGTCTACAGGTCACAATTTTTATCCGATTTCAATTAAACTTAAAATATAGGTTTATCACCATAAGATCTCGGTTCCTTTCGATATTGGCATGTATCGGACTGTAACTTCATGGGTTATGGCCCCTGATTGTACGAAAAATCACGTTTTTTAGCTTGTGAACAGCGTAGAGGTCACAATTTTGAACCGATTTGGATGAAACTTGACATGTGTGTTTATAACCCAAAGATCTTGGTTCCTTTCGATATTTGCGCCAATCGGATCGTAACTTCCTGAATTATGGCCCCTGATTGTCCGAAAAATTGCCCTTTTTAGCTCGTGGTCCCTCTGGAGGTCAAAATTGTTATCCGATTTAAAAAACCGTGTGATTATATCACCGTTCCATGGTTATGAAGGTCGAGTTCGAATTTCGTGAAAATCGGACCAAAATTGACGGACAAAATGGCCGCCATTTGTACGCGAATAGTGTGAAAATATGTTAAATCAAGGTTGTGAACAGTGTAGAGGACACAATTTTGAACCGATTTGGATGAAACTTAAAATGCATGTTTATAACCCAAAGATCTTGGTTCCTTTCGATATTTGCGCCAATCGGATCGTAACTTCCTGAATTATGGCCCCTGATTGTCCGAAAAATTGCCCTTTTTAGCGTGTGGTCCCTATGGAGGTCAAAATTGTTATCCGATTTAAAAAAACGTTTTCTTATATCATTGTTCCATGGTTATGAAGGTCGAGGTTGAATTTCGTGAAAATCGGACCAAAATTGACGGACAAAATGGCCGCCATTTGTACGCGAATAGTGTGAAAATATGTTATATCAAGGTTGTGAACAGTGTAGAGGACACAATTTTGAACCGATTTGGATGAAACTTGAAATGCATGTTTATAACCCAAAGATCTTGATTCCTTTCGATATTTGCGCCAATCGGATCGTAACTTGCTGAATTATGGCCCCTGATTGTCCGAAAAATCGCCCTTTTTAGCTTGTGGTGCCTCTGGAGGTCAAAATTGTTATCCGATTTAAAAAAACGTTTGATTATATCACCGTTCCATGGTTATGAAGGTCGAGTTTGAATTTCGTGAAAATCGGACCAAAATTGACGGACAAAATGGCCGCCATTTGTACGCGAATAGTGTGAAAATATGTTAAATCAAGGTTGTGAACAGTGTAGAGGACACAATTTTGAACCGATTTGGATGAAACTTGAAATGCATGTTTATAACCCAAAGATCTTGATTCCTTTTGATATTTGCGCCAATCGGATCGTAACTTCCTGAATTATGGCCCCTGATTGTCAGAAAAATTGCCCTTTTTAGCTTGTGGTCCCTCTGGAGGTCAAAATTGTTATCCGATTTAAAAAAAACGTTTGATTATATCACCGTTCCATGGTTATGAAGGTTGAGTATGAATTTTGTGAAAATCGGACCAAAATTGACGGACAAAATGGCCGCCGTTTGTACACGAATATTGTGAAAATATGTTATATAAAGGTTGTGGACCTTATAGAGGTCACAATTTTGAACCGATTTTGATGAAACTTGACATGTAGTTTATAACCCAAAGATCTTGGTTCCTTTCGATATTTGCGCCCATTGGATCATAACTTCCTGAATTATGTCCCCGGATTGTCCGAAAAATCGCTTTTGTTCGCTTTTGGTCCCTCTGGAGGTCAAAATTATTATCCGATTTAAAAAAACGTTTGACTATATCACCGTTACATGGTAAAGAAGAGAGAGTTTGAATTACATGAAAACCGGACTAGAATTGACGGACAAAATGGCCGCCGTTTGTACACGAATAGTGTGAAAATATGTTATATCAAGGTTGTGGACCCTATAGAGGTCACAATTTTGAGTCGATTTTGATGAAACTTGACAGGTATTTTTTAAACCCAAAGATCTTGGTTCCTTTCAATATTTGCGCCCATCGGGTCATTACTTCCTGAATTATGTCCCCTGATTGTACGAAAAATCACCCTTTTTAGCTTGTGGTGCCTCTGGAGGTCACAATTATTATATGATTTAAAAAAAAACGTTTGATTATAAAAACCAAACAAATTCTAATGATTTTTTGATAATTCCTTAATATGCGACAATTCTTGTTGACTGCCCGGACGATTTGGCTGCTGTGTGGGCGTATGTTTCGTTGCCTGGCAACCTATTTTTACCATACTTGGTCAATCAAATAATGGTGATCTAATAATTGTTTTATGACAGATATCATGGTGAAGATTTTAGTGGAGCGCTGTTAGCAGAGGCTGAGGCTGAAAGAAGTAAACATCCATCATTTGTTCCACCATTTATGTTCAACAGACAGGGTGAATGGGTTACTGGATTAAATGGCGTAAGTTTTCATCTTATTATCTTTAAAGCCATTAATGACATTTGAAACATACTAAATTTTAATTTTTTTTCTCAAAAAAAGAAATTTGATTCAGTAATTATGCTCTTTAGTAAGCTTCATAGATGCATTGGCTTGCCGTACGATTGGAAGATATTTCAGTACTAAATGAATAAGAAATGATTTTTTTTTTAATGATTTATTTTAGGAGGAAATGGCACCAGTTATCCGCAAGAAGCGGCAGTACAGAAAACGTAAACAAGCTTCCCAACAACAAACAGCAACTGCCACCACAAACCAATCAACAACATCGGTTCATTACAATGAGATCGATAATCTACATCAAGATCTTGATAGTTCAGATGAAGAAGGCTTCTCACCGGTATGTTTCATGTCTTTCTATTAATCATGGACACTTGATACAAGAACTTTGCTGTTTTATATTGTCCCCCTTCAATCTGTTTTTCATCACACCTTTACTATTAATATTGCAATGTAGATGAATTTACTGAATTACATATAAGCTGTTTTTTTTATACGCCCATATAGGTTCTAGTCATTATGCAAATGTTATAGTTTAATAAAATATAGTTTTTATATTTTACAGAGTATGTCTCAGTCTGATCACGAAGATGAAAATGACCCGGACGGTCCATATGCTTTTAAACGTAGAAAACACTGTAGTTATTATGCAGTAAGTCTTTATCTTACTATTTATAAAATAAATAATTTTTAGTTTCGTGAAATTGTGTTGAACAACAAATCATTTAATCCTTATAAGTTAATATAAGACATATAGAAATAGATTTCGCTAAAAATAAACAAAATTATATGGATAAACTATTTCTGAATTATATTAACAGGTATCATGAATTTTATTAACAGGTATCATGAATTTTATTAACGGGTATCGTATCAAGCAAATAATGATACCTGTATGTGTATTGAAACGTAGCATGTTAATAAGATTCAGATTCAGAAGTAGTTTATCCATATATAAATGTGTTTATTTTTAGCAAATCATTTGACTTAAATTGTGGAGAACAAGACACCATTTGACTTTTTGTATTTAATTTAGTGCCGGATATTGCCACAGCCTTGATGCAATACATATTGCAATACAATTCTGTTCACGATTGATTTATAACCAGGTCAATATTTACGAAGAAAACAACAGGATAAATGAATAGTTGATATTTTTCGTCCTGTTGATGTCGAAAGAAATAAAACTTTTTTATTTCACGATATTGATGTGGACCAAAACAGGTTTAAGTTTTGGTGTACCTATGGATAATGTATGATGTCAATAATTAAGAGTGACAGGTTACTTACCGAAGAGACAAAAAGTAAACATCAAAAAGAATTACAATATATTGATCAAGCAATCTCGCAATTCAGTATATGAATATTGGGAAGGTGAATGGCGATACATCGATTCAAGTAGTTTCATTCCTCAGTTCTCTTGCTAGAATAAAGCGAGACAAAAATGGGTTGATCATTTTTATACGCCCACATTGAAATGTGGTCGTATATTGTCTCCGTCGGTCCGGCCGGCCTGCGTTCACAAGAGGCTCTGGAGGTTAAAGTTAATTTCCGATTGACTTTAAATTTATACACAGTGTTTAAGGTCATGAGACGAAGAAGCCTATTGTTTTTCAGCAAAATCCAATTATTAATGCCAAAGTTATGGCCCTTGATCACTTCAAAAATTTGTGTGGACGCTCTAGAGGCCAAAGTTAATATCCGATTGATTTTAAATTTATACACAGTGTTTAAGGTCATGAGACGAAGAAGCATATTGATATTCAGCGATTTCCAATAATTACTGCCAGAGTTATGGCCCTTGATCACTTCAAATAAATCTTGTGATCGCTCTAGAGGCCAAAGTTAATAATCGATTGACCTTAGGTTTATACACAGTGTTTAAGGTCATGAAACAAAAACTCTTTTTTTTTTCAGAGATTTCCGATAATTACTGCCAGAGTTATTTCCCTAAATCTTGTGAATGTTCTAGAGGTTAAAGTTAATATCAGATTGACTTTAAATTTATACACAGTGTTTAAAGTCATGGAACGAAGAATCCTATTGATTTTCAGCGAATTTTGATAATTACTGCCAGAGTTATCTCCCTTGATCACTTTGAAAAGTCTATTGTAACACTCTAGAGGCCAAACTCATCATCCAATTGACTTCAGATTGATACACAGTTTAAGGTCTTGAGATGAACAAGTTTATTGATTTTCAATGAATTTTGATAACTCGTTAGCTAAATCCATGATTTTAAATGTTTCGTATATTAAGCTTAGCAATGGGGCAAAACTTTATAAGTAAGAATATGCGACATCTCTTATTGACTGCCAGGACGATTTAGCTGCTGTGGGCGTACGTTTTGTTGCCTGGCATCCTATCTTTGTATTTTATCCTTCTACTGTTAATGATTTGTTATTGATTGTTCAGTTCACTCAAGTTATTAAATATCTTTTTTTCAGCCTTTATTAAGTCGTCCTGGTAACTGGCGATGGACAGGAAAAGAAGAGGGGGGTATGGGAGATAAAAAATATCGTTACTCGTTATTTTCACTACCTCAACCTAGAAACTGTGTTGGTTTTGCTCGACGGAGAGTTGGAAGAGGTGGTCGGTAAGTTAATCATTTTTTTAAATGATTATAAATTTACATTGACTACTATACAAGCTGGACAATTCAAATAGTGCTGATTTAAATGATGGAATCTCTTTCACAGTATTATTACCTGAAATTGCAAATTAATGTGTTTTGTTATACAGCCACATTGAAATATGGTCGTATATTTTTGTCTAAAGTTAATATCATTTGTTTAAGGTGATGAGACAAACAATCGAAACAAATTTCTAATGTTTTCTGATTATTACTTTATCTGGTAATAACCGTAATCAGATATCCATGTGTTATAAATGTCCTCATTACTAACAAGGAAAAGTATGCAAAAACACTTGTTGTGAGCATATATTTCGTTGTCTGCAACCTAATTTTTTTGTTTTGAATAAGTAAGTCAATCGACAGAAACAAGTTCTTGAATCAATAACAACTAATATTGTGTGTTGACAAGATCTTGTTGAAATGCATTTCTTTACTTTTATCCCAACTTTCAACATAATTCATATACATGTTATATATTTCAGTGTTATAATAGATCGGGGATTTACACCATGGGATGATACGTTAGATCGAATGAATCTTATTGATAACACGGGTCACACCTCTATTAAAACTTCAGAATATATCACATATATTCGAGATAGAAAAATGTAAGTAGTATTCTACTGGTTGCTTATATTTTGTGTATATTATTACAGTAATAATAAGTCTTGGATAAATGACATGAAATCCAAAACTGGCCTTTCAGTGACGATTTGAAAGCATTGCCTCTTTATGTATCCTGAATAGAATGTAGTAAATCTTTACAGAAAGGGGCAAGGGCTTAAAGTTAAAACTTGTTAATCCTGGTGAACAATTTCATAATAAGGTTTATATAATGATGTTCTCTCTTTTCAGACCACATTTTCGGCCTCGAACGCCACCTCCTGAAAAAAATATAGTACTACCATGTGAACCAAGTTCGAGTAACGAAACATTTGAATTTAATCTAGAAAGTTTTCAGTCACATCAAGAACAATTATTACAGATGAAACGCGAACAGGAGGAAAAATTAAATCAAATGGACAGCTCAATTAATCTAGAACATTCCTTTAGTTCACAACCTACATCACGATTTACTTTAGATCGGGCGAGTGCAGAGTTGGCTGTAACGGCTGTGGTAAAACAGGCTGAAATCACAAGTGCAAATAATGGTGCTAATTCATCATCTAAATCTTATATTACATCATCTGTAGTTAATGGACCAATTATTGATAGTAAGAAGACCAATTTATTTTCCCTTTATGTCAAGAAATATTAAAAAAAAAACTGTTCTGGGCCTGTTTCACCAAATTTCAACTATGATAAAATCTGGCCTTGTTTGGATTATAATCCCCATCAAACAGTTGTTTTGATAAAAGTACAGTTCTGAGGTTTCTCAGTTTGCAGAATGTCAAAAGATACTCTAGTTGCAAAACAATTAAAACAATGGCGGGAAATACGTCTTAAGAACACATTGTTAAACACATCTTTCATGGTTTCAGGATTATTTAAATTTGCCAACTCAATAAGTCACTTGAGTGTTTTAAAAGATAAAATATGAGAAACCAACCTGAAAGTTACTGATTTCACCAGTACTCCTGTAATCTGGAAAAACCAAGTAACTCTGTTGAATGTAGTTTTGAGTAAGCAAAGGAAAACTGTTTTGTTAAACATACATTATGGGAGAGCAAAAAACTGACTTTTGTCGGTCTTCCTTTGAGCCTCAGATGTCATAGAAATTATAAATTAGATCTTTATTTAAACAACAAGCCCGAAATGAACACTGTAGACCCACGGATGGCTTGGATTGGGCTCGGATTAAAACAGGATTTAATCACTATGGCGTCGTGGGTGGGGTTTCTCCGTGACGTTGACGTCATCATACTTCCAGAAATTATTCATAAAAGACAGTGATAACCGAGGCTATACACAAGCTTCACTAGATACCGTTTAAACATTACTTGATGATCGAGACTATGTAGGTGGAGTTAACGCCTGTCAATCAACAATCGGCCATAGTGGGAAAAGGGTGTCGATGATTTTAACTACCATTTATAGTAAAAAATTATAGTGGTAACAACTTTGTTCAGGATAAAGTTATTTGACTGAAATTTTCAATATATTCTTGTTTCAACATCTATTTTTGAACTTTTATAGCAAGAATGGCTAACTCCTTGTCAAAATCTCCCATAATGTATCTTTAAGCTACTCTCCCATAATGTATCTTTAAGCTACTGAATATATAACCAATTTGATTTTGTCTTTTTAGATGAAGATAATTAGAAGCTCTTTTGGTGAAGGAGAAAAAACGCTTTTATTATATACATGTGTACTGAGTCCAAATATGGGTTTAACTCAATTTTCACCAAAATTTGACTAACTAGGTTTTTCCGGATTACGGGAGAGTAGACTATAGACTTAACACTCACTCATGAAACTGCAGTATTGATTGTAGATTTATCAAACAAAAAATTGTAAGGAGTACGCTGAGAATATACTACCAGACCCATATTAAATTTTGTTATTTTTATTTCAGGTAAACCTAGTGGGCTTTCAACTTCACCAGCTGCTAATGTTCTGCAACTTAATTTCCCTTTAAATACATCCGCTACACCATCATCGTCTATCGCATCATCATTATCAACATCACAAACTCTTACATCAATATCATTAACCTCACTTACTGCTGTTAATGTTAAAGATTCATTAAATTCAAATCGGGTGTTACCAGTAGCAATATCATCACATCCAGTTTCATCAACAGTGTCCCTCCATCCATCCCCGATGCCAGCAACAACGGCACCAAAAACGACATCAACACTGCCAGGGTCGGTGATGTCGATGCCAGTTGGAGACAACAAAGGGAACAACATCATTAGTAACAGTAACACGATTCTGAAAAAGTTTACACCATCTCCATCAGTTTCTATTGAACTTGTACAGTAAGTACTGTTGTAGACTTACTGGCAACCTTTTATACTTGTGTGCTTAATCAAACATTAAGCCTTAACATAAAAAAAGTATGTGTCTTCGCAATTTGGTATGTAAACAATCTGATGAGGGCTGGGATTGTTCATTGAATCATATTGAAAAACCCTATTAATATAAAACATTTTTCATGTTTATAGAATGCCACAATGGCACAAGGCACTGGCTTATATACCTGGAGGTCCTGAGTGTTTGCAGTGGTAGTTCTAGGGGATTTTCCAGCATGGTTTCCCCACTCCCTTCATAGGCCATTGCATAGGCTATGCCAGTCTTCATTAGACTGTGAAGTCCTATTTCATTTCAAAGTTTTTGTAGTACATAAATAATTATTTTTAAATTTCAGTCAAAATCATGAAGATTCAAAGACTGTTTTAAGTTTAACTGAAGATAAAGTGGTTGCCATGGATGTAACGTGATGTTTACTTATTGTGATCGTAGTGTACAAAGATAGTGGTATCCATGCCAACCCAGTCTGTTGCTAGGATAGGGTCATGTGATCAGATCTTATAGTTACCATGGTTATTATGTAACCACATGTGTTGCTATGGCTGTAGCCTTTTACATTAGTTTGTGGTTACTCTAGTGATAACCGTAGTGTTTTTATGGAGATGACCTGGGCACTGAGAAAGAAGGACAGAGAAAGATAAAACTGTCAAGAGAGGAAACATGTTGTGAAATGTTATCGATGTTATTTTCATGTCTGACTAAAGTTGAATTAAAATAAAACATTGACATTATCACCATCAATGTCAAAAAAATCTCTATGCTTGTACTTAAAACAATAAAACAAAACAGTCTAAAATGTTCCGATCTTTCGTCAGCTTCTGATACTTACTTGTTAACTGACCTTAAATAATAACCTTTCTAAACTTATTAGAAAATTTTCTTGTGCTCATTTCGGTAATCTTGAGGTCAGTATTTGAAATATGCTTGTATATTTTGTTGTCGCCCCACTCCGGTAATCAGTCGTCCACAATTACTTGTGGTCACTGTAGAGTCTAAAGTTACCATCAGATCAAAGTTGAATTATTGTTTATTGTTCATGAGATGAAGATGCCTATTGTGCAACAATTTTCAATAATTATTGTCGAGAGTTGAGGTCCTTGATCAATTTGAAAAATGTTGTGGACGCTCTGCAGGATAAAGTTATCATCTGATTGACTTAGAATATATACACAGTGGTAATGTTCACAAGACAAAGAAGCCTGATGAATATCAACTACTAGAAGTTATCTGTGTACTAGTATGGTTTTGTAATGCTAGTATCAGGAAAACTAGAAGTCAATCATGTTTTACTTATTTCTGATAATTGCTTCATTAGTTTGTACTCTTATTGCCAGTTTTTTGTGTCTTGTAAAAGCTCACATTATCTTCAAAGGGATAAGTATAGGACTGCTCTAATAACTTGGCTACTGTTGGCTTCTGTTTCATTGCCTGGCAACCCATTGTTACCCCCCCACCCTCCCTCCCTCCTGCTGTACCCTATCAGTTATACACTCAAACTGAAATGCGTGACGTGGTCATGAAGCATTGAATATAGAATGTGTTGCCCCAGGTAACCAGTTAGATATCAACAATAACTAGTGGAAGTCCTGTTTTGCTTACATGTGAAGTTAACACCCTTCAATTTTGAATAATTAGTTTTGACCCTAATAAGAAAGTGTTTTGGGGAAATACAAGTCCTAACTTATGAATTAAATTATTGATGCCCAAATACAGTATTTTGAAAAAAAGTTCTAAATGTGAGAAAATAAATTCATTGACTTGAAGAGACATTATGCGAGAGTTGCTGACATTTTGCGTGAGTTGCTGACCATTCTTGTTGTAATAATAGATCAAAAATAGATAATGAAAAATGAATATTTAAGTCAATTACTACTCCTAATAGAAGTCAGGAATCGAATGGCTTCTCTTATTGGCTTGCAGAATGCCGACATTGAATGCAATTAAATTTGTGTAACCATTAATCGCAGACCGTCTAGCCCTTGTCTAATCCACTCAATATTTAAACCATCCTGTGGTCTTTGTGGGTGATTATGGGCTTGTCATTTGAATGAATACCAAAATAATATTTTATAATACATTTGAAGCCTGAAAAATACCAGTAATTGGCAAATTTAACTTTTGCATAATGCCTCTTTATAATTATTATTATTCATCATAATATTCTAAATAATGTTTTCAATAAATAAGGTCACATTGAACATAATAGCATTACCTGCTTGGCTTATATTGATCCTTGTCACTCAGAGTTTCTTCTATGAAATTATTTCATTTCAACCCCAGTCCTGTTGTCCAGTGGGACCCTAAAGAACATTTATGATAAAATAATTACAGGGTGTTGTGAAAAATTAGACATAAAAAATACAGGGTTCCATGTTGTAAACAATTATTATAATTAAATGACAGTAAAATGCAAATGAATTCCTTGTTAAAGAAAATTCTGATTATGATTTCTGTCAATTTTAATTCCTTAAAAATGTCTGTATTCTCTAGCAGCTGCAAATTGAGGCTTACAGTCGTTTGATTATGATATGTTAAAAGGTGCTATATGAAATATTTGAACAAAAATCTCTAATTTAGAATTGTAGTTTATGTGTAATTATTAATTATTAGTTTATCAAGAAACTTTCTTTTTGAAAACTGTCATAGTTTTCAACAACAAGAGACATTTTTTTTTAACTAATGACTATACACAAAAAAAGATCCAGCTTTAATTGTGATTAATAATGATAGTTCTGTAGATGCACAAGTGTTAGATATGCCAATATTTTTAATATGTGTAATAAAATTTGTTATTCTTGTAATAGCACAAATGTAAATTTTTCGCCTTAATATTTCTGTGTGATTTTGTAAGTTGTAAGTTATCTTTTTTTTTTTATTGAAAATATCTGGAGCGCACAAAATAAATTTCTTTGGTAGCTTTTGAATTATATGATTTTGATAGCTATTTGTATAACTATTGTTATTGATACTTCTAAGCCTTGTAGTTAAAGTTGCTGTGGTTTTTGTACTTTTTCGCAATTCTATACCGAACATAACTATATTGTCTTGTTGAAGTCAAACACTTTTTTTTAAAACAAAAATTGCTTAAATGACTTCTTCATATAGGCTACACTGCAATGTGTAAGTGAATGCCTATTGTATTACAACTTCATCAGCAAGCCATTTAATTCCAGTCAGAATATAGTTTGTTTTAAAAAATGATAGGAGTAATTGTTATGACTGGATAGAGTTTTTGGATGCATATAGAACAACTATTGTATTAGGCTTATTGAAAGGATATAGGCCTAAATTAGTTTCTGGGTTGCATCCATAAGTGAAAGACATTTTTCAGTGTTTTGCAAAATCTTTTACAGCAAAAACAAAAAAAAAAGAAAGATTATTAGTTTCAAAACTGGCGCTAGCAAAGACATCTTTTTGCTTGTGTGGCATCAACAAAAATGTGCGCTTGAAGCTTTGTAAAGATAGGGGGAAAAAAAAGTTCTTTATAGTTTAATGATATTGTTAATTATTCAAACAGTTAGTCTTTTATTAACACTTATTCAATATTTTTATATCTTGGAATTACAATTTCCATAGGTGTACCGTTACAAAATTGTATTTATAATATAGATTTGTTCCGATTCAGATATACATGTATATGTGCATGCTTTATGAAATATAAAAAAGTTAAAAATATATTCCCAAATAGGGAAGAATTATGTTGTAAGATCATGAGCATTTATAATCATTTTGTAGTTATAATTGAAGCGAATGTCATTTTTATTTTCCTTTCAAATCAGTATAAAATGGTAAAACTTTTAAACAGATTGTAATATTTTAAAAATAGCTATTGCAAAGTTGATAAATAATTTAATGTAGATTTATCATATTGTCTATGTAAGTGTTAAAACATTACTTTCCATTTTTCATGTGATATTTGCAAACTTAAAATTTTCTGAATTATGATAAATGGCATGTTATAATTGTATGTAGGCAAGACAGGATGTAATAGTTTATTTGATTGGCTGGTAGATAGCTGGACGTTAAGAGACAACTCATTAATACTAGATAATAATTGTACAGCAGTATGTCATATGATGTATCATGTGAACTAGGTTGTTAAACGTAAACAATAACTGTGATAGTGTGGTGTATTCAACCGCCTTTTTTTCACAAAAAAATAAATTTGTACAGAAATTTGAAATTGTTGTTATTCTACTTCCATATATTGAAATGGGTTATATTATATTGTCCGTCGTCTGCAATCGTTTCTGATAATTATTGACACCTGTGGCTATTGATAACATAGAAAAATCTAGTGGGAGCTCACTAGTTATCACTCCATCGACTTTCAACGGTGTTTATATTTATGAAATAAGAAACACATGGAAAAAATAGCGGCACACCTGGCTAAATATACTGAACGCCATAGAAAACACATCACTTAGTTTTTCGTAGAACAAAATGATCCTGGAAACATATCTTATTTATTTTTATACGCCCACATTGAAATGTGGTTGTATATTGTCGTCGCCCCCGTCCATAGGTACGGCGTCCACAATTGCTTGTGGACGCTCTAGAGGCTAAAGTTAATATCCTATTGACTTTAAATTTATACACTGTGTTTAAGGGCATGAGACAAAAAAGCCTATTGTTTTTTTAGCAATTTCCGATAATAACTACCAGAGTTATGCCCTTGATCACTTCTAAAAATCTTGTGGATGCTCTAGAGGCCAAAGTTAATATCCGATTGACTTTAGATTTATACAAATTGTTTAAGGTCATGAGACGAAGAAGCCTATTGATTTTCAGCGATTTCTGATAGTGTCAGAGTTATGGCCCTTGATCACTTAAAAAAAAATCTTGTGGACGCTCTAGAGGCCAAAGTTAATATCCGATTGACTTACAGTATTTACAGTCATGAGACGAAGACGTCTATTAATTTTCAGCGATTTCCGATAATAACTACCAGAGTTATGGCCCTTGATCACTTAAAAAAATCTTGTGGACGCTCTAGAGGCCAAAGTTAATATCTGATTGGCTTTAAATTTATACACAGTATTTACAGTCATGAGACGAAGACGTCTATTAATTTTCAGCGATTTCCAATAATTACTGCCAGAGTTATGGCCCTTGATCACTTCAAAAAATCCTGTGGACGCTCTAGAGGCCAAAGTTAATATCCGATTGTCTTTTAATTTACACATAGTGTTTAAGGTCTTGGGACGAAAAAGTCTATTGATTTCAGCAATTTCAAATAATTACTGCCAGAGTTATCTTCCTTGATAACTTCAAAAAATCTTGTGACGCTATGGAGGCAAAACTTATCATCCGATTGACTTCAGATTGACACAAAGTAGTTTGATTTTCAATGAATTTTGATAATTGAACAGCTAAATTGTTGATATTAAATGTTTCGTATACTGATATTTAGCGTTTGAGCAAAACTTTATAAAAAGCAAACGAATTCTAATGATTTTCTGATAATTACATGAGTTGTTACTCTTAATCAGATTTTAGTGTATTACAAATGTTTCATTACCAAAAAAAGTACATGTAAAAATATGCGAGAACCCTTGTTGACTGCCCGGACAATTTAGCTGCTGTGGGCGTATGTTTCATATCTTCCTTCTTATTGTGAACAATATTCAAATGGGAAGACATCAATAACAACACATTTGTACATTTATGGATGTTTAATCTGTAATCCCTTGTATTGAATTCTTCCGCAAATGAAATGAGGTTTTGCGCCTACTGTTCAGCTCTTACTGGGCTAATGATGACGTGCATAAGCCATATAGTGTACTACGGCCCACTCTAATATCGAATCCCAACTGCCAAGGGTTCTTTATGTGCCTATGGAATCTCACTTTCTTGCCCTTGTCAGACTCTCAGTCTTGCACAACTGACGTGTGTGTATGTGTGTTGGGAGGGGGGGGGGCGGACATCCGAAAATCCAGAATGAACTTTCTCCACCAATGCCTGGACCTTCAAGCTAGCAAACCCATGTTGTACCCACCATCGTTCCCCCTATATATTATACATTATTCAGATTGGGGAGAAGCAGAAGGCATCAATTTTCATAGATTAGTGAAATGAAGCCCTTCATTTTTATACGCCCTCATGGAAATGTGGTTGTATATTGTCTTAGCCCCCTTCGGTGCTGCGTCCACAAATGCTTGTGGATGCTCTAGAGGCTAAAGTTAAGATCCGATTGACTTTAAATTTATACTGTGTTTAAGGTCATGAGACGAAGAAGCCTTTTGATTTTCAGCGATTTCTGATAATTACTGCTAGTGTTATTGCCCTTGATCACTTCAAAAAATCTTGCGGACGTTCTAGAGGCCAAAGTTAACATCAGATTGACTTTAAATTTATACACAGTGTTTAAGGTCATGAGACGAAGAAGTCTATTGATTTTCAGCATTTCCAATAATTAGTGCCAGAGTTATGGCCCTAGATCACTTCAAAAACTCTTGTGGAGCCTCTAGAGGCTAAAGTTAATATCCGATTGACTTTAAATTTATACACAGTGTTTAAGGTCATGTGACGAAGAAGCCTATTGATTTTCAGCGATTTCCGATAATTACTGCTAGAGTTATAGCCCTTGATTACCTTGTTGACGCTCTAGAGGCCAAAGTTAATATCCGATTGACTTAAAATTTATATACAGTGTGTAAGGTCATGAGACGAAGAATCCTATTGATTTTCAATAATTAGTGCCAGAGTTATGGCCCTTGATCACTTCAAAAACTCTTGTGGACCATCTAGAGGCTAAAGTTAATATCCGATTGACTTAAAATTTATACAGTGTTTAAGGTCATGAGACGAAGAAGCCTATTGATTTTCAATAATTAGCGCCAGAGTTATGGCCCTTGATCACTTCAAAAACTCTTGTGGACCCTCTAGAAGCTAAAGTTAATATCCGATTGACTTTAAATTTATACACAGTGTTTAAGGTCATGTGACGAAGAAGCCTATTGATTTTCTGCGATTTCCAATAATTACTGCTCAAGTTATAGCCCTTGATCACCTTGTGGACGCTCTAGAGGCCAAAGTTAATATCCGATTGACTTCAGATTTATACAGTGTTTAGGTCATGAAACTTCAAAAATTCTTGTGGATGCTCTGGAGGCCCAAGTTAATAGCAGATTGACTTGAAATTTATATACAGTGTGAACAGTCAGGAGGCGAAGAGATCTATTAATTGTCAGCAATTTCCGATAATTACTACCAGAGTTATGCCCCTTTATCTCTTAGAGAAATCTTGTGGGTGCTGTCAAGGCCAAGTTAATATCCGATTGACTTAATTTACACAGTGTTTAAGGTCATGAGATGAAGAAGCCTATTGATTTTTAGTGATTTCAAATAATTACTGCCAGAGTTATCCCCCTTGGTTACTTTGAAATATCTTGTGACCCTATAGAGGCCAAACTTATCATCTGATTGACTTCAGATTGATACACAGGTGTTGAAACGAACAAGTATTTTGATTTTCAATGAAGTTTGATAACTGAACAGCTAAATCCATCATGATATTAACTGTTTCGTATACCAATTGTTAGCGTGGATCAGAACTTTATAAAAAGCAAACAAATTAAACCAATTCTAAAGATTTTCTGAGTTGTTACTCTTAATCAGATTTTAGTGTATTACAAATGTTTCATTAACGACAAAAGTAAAAATATGTGACAACCCTTGTTGACTGCCCGGACGATTTATCTGCTGTGGGCGTATATGTTTCATTGCCTGGCAACCTATCTTTCCCATTCAAGAAAGCTCAGTCAACAAAAGCAATCATCCAGTTGATATTATGCATTAGGGCATTGAAGAATTGCAACAATTTTTGTTCTCTTATATTAAGTCATTGGCCTTTAATTCGGTCATACAATCTTGTCAATGTGCCACTGATATTTTACAGTATAAAGATGTCTATTCAATAGATAAAATTTGTGAAGCACTTGAAGACTAAGCTGTTGTGGACAGGTTACTTATACCAGTATTGATAATTTCCCTATTAGTGCAGCAGTAGATAACTGCATAAACAGGATAATTTTTTAAATGTACATGTATATAAAAGTAAATTTTTGTGTTTGAAAAAGCCAACAAGCAATTTGAAAATCCAACCCTTGCAATATCTTTTGATCATTCACATATATCAAAAGTTACAAATGAATTGAACCAATAATTAATGTATATTGTAATCTGGGCTAATGAAGACAGGAATATCCCATACAGTGTGCTATGAGGGAAATTTTGCGCGGGCACTGGTGCTACGGCCTACTATGATATCTAATTCCAACTGCCAAGGGATCTTTTGTGTGCACGCCAATGTGTACATGACTAAATGGGACTGTGTTTTTTTGTCCCATCTGCAGGACTAGACAGCTGTCCTTGTCCTGCATCACTGACAAGGGTAAAACCATTTCGTAAAATCTGGATGAACTTTCTCGGCCAATACAGGGATCGAACACCCGACCTCCAGGTTTGCACGCCAGCCTCTTACCCACCATGTGATTTCCTCAAAATCAGATAACAATTGCGAGAATATGTAACCACTTTAGAATGTGGATGTATCTAAATAATATAAAAACAACCTTTATTTTTTCCATTTAATTAATATTCTTCACATGATTGTAATGGTTTCAACAAAATGTACAAAACATATTATCTATTTACAGTTCCACAGTATTTACACAATATAATTTTATTTTTAACAGATGAACAAATCTTCAATAGCTATTATAAGAATCTCAGCACAGGTCTTTTTCCTTCAAATACATAGAGGACATTTGTCGTTTTAGAGTGAATAACATTTTATTTCATCGAGAAGCAAAAAAATCATATTTTCACGAATGCGTAGCATGAGTGAAATTATAAACGTTTTCTTGCTTAGAGATGAAATAAAATATGTTGTTCACAACAAAACGATAAATCGTTGGGTTGGAGCAAGAATGTCGTAAGTGACAAAATTTGCGATTTCCATGTTATGATATATTATTGGTAGTTGATGACCAACTTTTCAAATGAGCATGGTTTTGGCCCTTATGTTGTCATGGAAACCGTAAATCTTGTCTGTGCAAAATTGTCGTAAGTTAAAAGTTGATCAAATTCTTGGAGCAAAAATGTCGTAAGTGACATTTTTCATTACCAGATTGTTATACGCTAAATTTAATGTCATGATAGAACATCGGTGTCACATAGGCTATGATGTCATCACTATGAGGTCATCAAGAGTATGATGTCATAATCACACCATAATCTATAATCACACTAATCATGATGGCTTCAGGTGCGAATTCCAGATGTGCCAAAAGGTTGTCTCTCCAAACAGTGCTTGCCACAGTTATCGGTAAGTACATTTAACATGAATATGATGGAGGATATAATTGCTTAATTTTATTTGAAAAGCCCTAACAAGCGATTTTGGCGTTCGTGTATGACTCAATATTCTGCTGAAATTTTCAGACAAGGTAAATAAACCATTTCTCCATAGTTTAATAAATTGCATACGTAAGCAAACTTTATTTTTGAGATTCTGAGAAAGCTGGGACGGGACTGTCGCTTTAGTCTTTAATTTTAACCAGAGTGCGGGATTATTATTAAGCTCTAAATGGCCAGCAGACTTGAGTTTGGGAATCTTATACTAACTTGACGATGTAGTATTTATTTTGTAATTAAATGTTTGAATGAATTTCCAGATTCAAATGATGAAGATTCAGACAATGATTCAGATGAAAGCTATGACGACGAAGTAAGAGATCCAGATTATGTTGCTGACGCTGCTGAAGATCCAGATATTATTGCTGAAGTAGATGAAAATGAAATACCGAATAACACTGAAGTTCGACTGGCCAGGAAAAGAAAGGCAGAACCGTCATCATGGCAAAGAAATATTAAAAGCAAAACTTATAACACTGGGCAAAGAAAATCTTATAATGGCCATACTACACCTAGAAAAGTTGGTGAAACATGTGCAGAAAGTTGCAAATTATCATGCTCTTCAAAATTTAATGCTGACGACCGTCAAATAATATTTGATGCTTATTGGAAAACTAATAGTCATGAGCGAAGAAGAGACTTTATTGTAAACCATGCCAGAAAATTTGCAAAAAGGAGATCCTTGACGAATGGAGCCCCAAGTAGACGAGCAAATACAGTTTATTATTTTTTGCCTTGTAAGTCTGAAAACGTCCGTGTCTGTAAAATATTTTTCTTGAAAACACTTGACATTTCTGATTCAACAATAAGACACAACTTGGAATATTTTAGTGCTGGATTTGCTGTTGTTGCAAAACCAAGAAAACCTGTAAATAAACTACCAGATGCCGATAAACAGACTGTTATTAATCACATTAATTCGTTTCCTAAAATTGACAGCCATTATTGTAGAGCTACCACCAAAAGGCAGTATCTTGACCCAACACTGTCTGTAAATGCTCTGTACAAGTTGTATATAACTAAATGTTTGGAAGAAAAATGGAACCCTGTAAAAGAGTCAATGTACCGATATATATTTAATACTGAATTCAATTTAGGATTTCATAATCCAAGTAAAGATGTTTGTGACACATGTAGCAAGTATCAACTGAAAAAGGAGGGGAACGTGTTAAGTGAAAGCGATGAACTACAACAAATACAACACCTAAAGAGGAAGCAACAAGCCAGAACTACCAAAGAAACTGATAAGATGGTAATTGATGGATCGCATATTACTGCAGTTTTCGACCTCCAGCAAGTTTTGACAGCACCAAAATTAAATGTGGGCTCGGCGTATTATTTACGAAAACTTAATGTGTATAATTTTACAATATTAGAATTACAAACACACCAGGGATTCTGTTACACATGGAATGAATCAGAGGGTAAAAGGGGTACAAATGAAATAGCTTCGGCCTTGACCTGTTGGCTTTTAGAAAAGGATAGGGAGGGGTATACACGTGTAATTTTATATAGTGATTCTTGTGGGGGTCAGAACCGCAATAGATTGATGTGCACAGCCCTGATTCATTTTCTATGCAATGCTAAAAACATCAAAATCATTGAACAAAAGTTTTTTGAAACAGGTCATAGTCAAAACGAATGTGACTCAATGCATTCATGTATTGAAAGACAATTCAGTAAGTCAAATGTATTTCTCCCATCAGGATTTCAACAACACATGAAAAATGCGAATAAACGTAAACCGTACAATATTTCAGAACTTGGTTTTGATTCCTTTTATGATTTTGATGAGTTAAATTCCAGGGTTTTTAAACAAAATGCATTTGCTGGCATTATATCAACACATCATATTATTTACTCAATAGACCATAAGGATGTTAAAGTGACATTTGCTGATGAAATTGGTGGCATGCATTGTGAAAAAGCCTACAGAAAACGTGGTCAACCGGTTAATTTAAAGTCTTATGTACTATCACAGGCATACAATTCTCAGCTTAACATCGATGTTCAGAAACGAGATGATTTATTGAAATTGTCTGAGTATCTTCCAAAAGATTGTCAAAATTTCTATAGACAATTACCTGTAGATGATTAATCCAAGTGAGAAGTATAAGTTAACAGTATGGTCAATGTTAATGGATTTTATCTTGTTCATATTTCCCAAAAATGTGATAGTATAATAGTTATATTAATTCTTAATAATAAAATGTATTTGGTCGAGTCTATTTATCTTTTATTTATTGGGTCAATATGCGTTTTTGGTTAGGCTACTTCCTTCACTTACGACAATTTTGCACCCAACATCTGGCCGAAATTTGTTGATTGATTGTATTTTGTTAATATTCCCCCCCAAAATGTGATATTATAATAGCTTTATTAATTCTTAATGATAAAATGTATTTGGTCGAGTCTATTTATCTTTTATTTATTGAGTTATTGTGAGTTTTTTGGTTACTTCCTTCACTTACGACAATTCTGCACCAAACATTTAGGCCGAAATTTGTTGGAGCAAAAATGTCGTAAGTGAATTTTGGCTATGAGCCAAATATTTAAACAAGGCCCAGTCAATACTCAATCACTCGAAATACTTTGTAAATCAGAGATATGAAGCTCAGTAGTAAATAAATAATGACAAGGAATCGTCATTTTAATTTAAATCTTTACATGCAATTTTCTCCATTTTCTCAAAATGTCACTTACGACATTCTTGCTCCAAGCCAACGAAATGTTCTATTTATTTTATGATTTTACAATCATTTTAAGTAAAACTACATGGACTACTTCTAGCCAGTGGAATAACACTTTTATTTCACTGATTAAATGCAGTATTCCACTACTGATCATAAAATAAATTTTGATATTTCAAGAAATATTGATCAGAGTTGATGATTATCATAAGTTTTAAAAGCACTTAATAAATTCTTGTAGTAGCACTGGCTTTCAAATTACAGTTAACGCTGAAAAAAAAATCACTACCAGTATACAAGAAAGTGATAATGGGTCAAGAAAATGAGTTTCTGAAAGAATTCAAAAATCTGGAGATGTCAACTTAATGCATAAAATTTGCAGTTTATACTTTTGTAACAAAACCATCTGTTCACTGTTGATCTGCTGCGTAATTTGGATGTACAACAAGAATTGGGTCGCCTTCTCGTACTAATGTATCCTCATCGTGTTTTGTCTTGGTTTTTAAACCTGTCTGTTTCAACTCAATCAAAACATGATCCTACAAATAAAAAAAAAAAAAATCATTTAGAAAATATTAATATTTTTATTCACTTGTTGCAAATGTCAAGAATAAAATTTGTTTATTGTAAGTTTTTTTTATTATAATATATGCTTATGTTATTGTCACAAGCTCCAGTTTATAATTTTGTTTTCACTGGAAGTGTTTCCATATAAATATAATTTGCAATTACATGCAGGCTGAAGGCGGAGCTACCTATAGCAGTAATTGTTACTTCCAGTCTGCACATACCATAGAGGTGTTGTAAATTATTTCTAAAAAAAAAACAATCCAAACTTCTTTACGATACTGACATTAACACCAATAATTAATAACAGACCGATGTTTTAGGTAAAAAATTATAGCAAATCAGTTTACCAAAATTAAATTGATAATGACTTACATGTTGAATGAGTCGATCTATTACTTTT
The DNA here is from genome assembly GCA_036850965.1 of Patella caerulea. Lineage (NCBI taxonomy): Eukaryota > Metazoa > Mollusca > Gastropoda > Patellidae > Patella > Patella caerulea. The sequence goes on from JAZGQO010000007.1 coordinate 58,398,996, forward strand.
TCTACAATAGTTTTTCTATCTACTAATTCGGATTCAGATTCAATTTCACCTTCAATCTCTCGTAAGTACCAACCAATCAGATCACTCTTCCGCAAGCCTAAGGCATCGTCATCTAAATAAGAAAGGAAGCAAAAATAAAGAAACAAGTGATGACAAATATTTTATTAATGCTATCCTTCATAGTGTAATTATTATGTAGGAGAATTCCCACAAATAGTAACTATGGGCAATTGTTTTGAATGCTGATGTTTTTCCTTATGTACTTCGATTAAATGTAAATTGAAAAAGCGTTTTTGGAAATCAATGTTTTATTTCAGTCCAATACACAGAAGCAAAGAAAACTAAAGTTAAAATCTTGAAATAAATGAAATGAAGTATAACGTCCTACTGTTCTGCTCCTCTCAAATGGCCTATTGAAGACACACATACGCCATACGTGTGCTATGAGGGAAATTTTGCCAAGGCAGCGGTGCTACGGCCTACTCATACATCCAACCGCCAAGGATTTTTGTAAGTGCACACCAATGTGTAAGAGGAGACCTTGGTATTTCGTTAAGATAGGCTGGCACTGCCAGGCAGGATACGCCCACATTTTCGAGAGATGGATAGAGAACAAGCAATACGGAAAGTGATTTTTCCTACATCATTAAGTCCTGTATTTCATACTGTATTGGGAGCAGCCATTTTGTTGGTCAGTTCCAGTCTGATATTCATGAAATTCGAAGTCGACAATGATTATGGTGAGACGGTACACAACCTAGAAATGTGACTTTTCGTCAAAATCGGATAAGAATTGTGACCTGTACAGAGTCAACAACCATGATATACCATATCTTTACACTATTTGCGTACAAACGGCGACCATTTCGTCCGGCAATTTTGGTACCATTTTCACGAAATTCGAATAATTCAGGAAGTTACGATCCGATATGCGCAAATACCGAAAGGAACCAAGATCTTTGGGTTATAACCATGCATTTCAAGTTTCATCAAAATCGAATTAAAATTGTGACCTTTACAGGGTCCACAACCTTGATATACCATTTTTTAACAGTATTCACGTACAAACGGTGGTCATTTTGTATGGCAATTTTGGTCTGATTTTCCCGAAATTCGAACTCAACCTTCCTTACGGTGTAACGGTAATATAATCAAACGTTTTTTTAAATCGGATAATAATTGTGACCTCCAAGCTAAAAAAAAAAGGCGATTTTGCGTATAATCAGGGGCCATAATTCAGGAAGTTACGATCCGATATGCGCAAATATCGAAAGGAAGCAAGATCTTTGGGTTATAACCTTGAATTTCAAGTTTCATCACAATCGAATCAAAATTGTGACCTCCACAGGGTCCACAACCTTGATATACCATTTTTTAACAGTATTCGCGTACTAACGGCGGCCATTTTGTATGGCAATTTTCGTCTGATTTTCCCGAAATTCGAACTCAACCTTCCTTAGGGTGTAACGGTGATATAATCAAACGGTTTTTTAAATCGAATAATAATTGTGACCTCCAGAGGGACCACAAGCTAAAAAGGGTGATTTTTCGGACAATCAGGGGCCATAATTCAGGAAATTACATTCCGATAGCCACAAATATCGAAAGGAACCAAGATCTTTGGGTTACAAACATGCATGTCAAGTTTCATCAAAATCGGTTCAAAATTGTGACCTCTATAGGGTCCACAAGCTAAAAACGTGATTTTTCGTTCAATCAGGGGCCATAATCCATGAAGTTTTGATCCGATACATGCCAATATCGAAAGGAACCGAGATCTTTTGGGGATAAACCTATATTTCAAGTTTCTTCAAAATCGGATAAGAATTGTGACCTGTAGAGAGTCCACAAACAAATTGTGGACGGACGGACGGACAGGGGCGACGACATAATACGTCCACATGAAAATGTGGGCGTATAAAAACGAATGCCTGGACAGTTGTCTTTGACAGGCTCTCTGTCCTTCATCACTGACAAGGGGAAACCATGCCGGAAAATCTGGATGGACTTTCATGACAAATGCAGGGACCAAAACACCAACCTCCAGGATAGCTAGCCAGCGTCTTACTCAGTTAAAATCTTGATTGTAATGACATTATGTGAACATAGTCTGGCCATAGTTTCCAAAGATTGTCCTGATTTTATGTTTAGTGGACATTGATAGTGGATGCCAAGGAGATACAACTGATCAGAAACACCAATTTAACAAAGCAAGTGCAAAAATGGATAATGGACTGATAATGCCCTTAACAACTGCCCAAAAGAGGGAGATTAAATTGCATATCGAATACAACCTAGTTGGTGCAGAAAAATAAATAATAAAACCTAATTCTAGTTGAATGCTGAGTATCCATAAAGGTCAGCTTTTCATTAGCACTTGCTGGATACCGTTAGAAATGAGAATGCTATTTTGTTCTGCTTAACCAGTAACGAAGTTTTCTTTAACATATAAAATATAGATATCATACCTTCTACAGCCTCCTCTTTACGTCTCATATACACAACAAGTAGATTGGCCATGTGTTTATATTCCTCATACGTTAGTTTCAGTGATTTCTTACTGGCTGCCGTCTGGTCATCTTGTTCTGTTGATTCCTGTATTGGTTGCGTCTGGCTAGCTGGAGTTTCAGAATCTACCAAGATTAGGATAAAATTTTAATTTCATTCATTTGAAAACATTTAAGGATAAATCCTTTCTATAACAAATAAACCAAATATAGATATTGTAGATCAACCTCTTCTTGGGCCACATAATATATAATATTCTGGGTCCCATATAAAAGTGTAAATTCAAACCATTTTAGTTGAATCCAGGAATATGCCCTTGGCTATATTATAAAGTACACAATCCACATAAAAGTTATTGACTCAAAACTGTTGAAATTCTTTGTTAAATAATATACAGAAATTTCAAACAGATCAAATAAATAGATAGAACTCAATGACCATTGAATACCACTCAGATTATTCAATGGTTCAAGAGAGTATATCCCTGCGCAAGTATTCCACGAGCGATATTCAACGGTCATTGAGTTCTGTATTTATTCTATAACTACATGCAAACCTCAAAAAACACTGTACTATTCAGATTATCAAAAAAAAAATCATCACCAATAACGTTAAAATTCATCATAGGTTCTGCCCTATTTTCTTTCCTTTTGTCGTTGCTAGTGGTGACGCCATTACCGTTTGACATAATTATGAAAGTGATGTCATTGTAGGCAAAAGTAGTACGTTTTCAAATACAGCCATAGTTATTCAATGGCTGTATTCAATGATATTTGCATGTAGTTATAGAATAATAACTTTTATCCTTTAAGCATTCTATAAACTGAAACAAAGTCCATAAATTTGGGCAAACTGACTCGAAAACATAAAGATAGGCTGGCACTGCCAGGCAGGATACGCCCACATTTTCGAGAGATGGATAGAGAACAAACAATACGGAAAGTGATTTTTCCTACATCATTAAGTCCTGTATTTCATACTGTATTGGGAGCAGCCATTTTGTTGGTCAGTTCCAGTCTGATATTCATGAAATTCGAAGTCGACAATGATTATGGTGTGACGGTACACAACCTAGAAATGTGACTTTTCGTCAAAATCGGATAAGAATTGTGACCTGTACAGAGTCAACAACCATGATATACCATATCTTTACACTATTCGCGTACAAACGGCGAATATTTCGTCCGGCAATTTTGGTACCATTTTCACGAAATTCGAATAATTCAGGAAGTTACGATCCGATATGCGCAAATACCGAAAGGAACCAAGATCTTTGGGTTATAACCATGCATTTCAAGTTTCATCAAAATCGAATTAAAATTGTGACCTTTACAGGGTCCACAACCTTGATATACCATTTTTTAACAGTATTCACGTACAAACGGTGGCCATTTTGTATGGCAATTTTGGTCTGATTTTCCCGAAATTCGAACTCAACCTTCCTTACGGTGTAACGGTAATATAATCAAACGTTTTTTTAAATCGGATAATAATTGTGACCTCCAAGCTAAAAAAAAAGGCGATTTTGCGTATAATCAGGGGCCATAATTCAGGAAGTTACGATCCGATATGCGCAAATATCGAAAAGAAGCAAGATCTTTGGGTTATAACCTTGAATTTCAAGTTTCATCACAATCGAATCAAAATTGTGACCTCCACAGGGTCCACAACCTTGATATACCATTTTTTAACAGTATTCGCGTACAAACGGCGGCCATTTTGTATGGCAATTTTCGTCCGATTTTCCCGAAATTCAAACTCAACCTTCCTTAGGGTGTAACGGTGATATAATCAAACGTTTTTTTAAATCGAATAATAATTGTGACCTCCAAGCTAAAAAAAAGGCGATTTTGCGTTTTATCAGGGGCCATAATTCAGGAAGTTACGATCCGATATGCGCAAATATCGAAAGGAAGCGAGATCTTTGGGTTATAACCATGAATTTCAAGTTTCATCAAAATCGAATCAAAATTGTGACCTCCACAGGGTCCACAACCTTGATATACCATTTTTTAACAGTATTCGCGTACTAACTGCGGCCATATTGTATGGCAATTTTCGTCCGATTTTCCCGAAATTCGAACTCAATCTTCCTTAGGGTGTAACGGTGATATAATCAAACGGTTTTTTAAATCGAATAATAATTGTGACCTCCAGAGGGACCACAAGCTAAAAAGGGTGATTTTTCGGACAATCAGGGGCCATAATTCAGGAAATTACATTCCGATAGCCGCAAATATCGAAAGGAACCAAGATCTTTGGGTTACAAACATGCATGTCAAGTTTCATCAAAATCGGTTCAAAATTGTGACCTCTATAGGGTCCACAAGCTAAAAACGTGATTTTTCGTACAATCAGGGGCCATAATCCATGAAGTTTTGATCCGATACATGCCAATATCGAAAGGAACCGAGATCTTTTGGGGATAAACCTATATTTCAAGTTTCGTCAAAATCGGATAAGAATTGTGACCTGTAGAGAGTCCACAAACAAATTGTGGACGGACGGACGTCCGGACGGACAGGGGCGACGACATAATACGTCCACATGAAAATGTGGGCGTATAAAAATGTTTTTTGGAAGAGACGTCTGAGAACCAGGAAGATTTTTTTTTATGATCACATGACTGTCTATCTGTACAAGCTACTTGTTTATTCAGTAGATTAAGCGGCTGTGAATGATCTTACAACGACAAAGAAACAGTTTGAAATATACTATAATATAACATAAAATGTACCTTCTACTTCCATTTGTTCTGTGTCATCCTCCTCTTCAAGATGGATGTCTGGTTGTTCTACTCTAATAATAGACTTATTCAACAAGCGAAAAGCTTCTTTCACATGTTTTGGTTGAACCTATAGGAAATAAAATATCAAAATTAGATAATTAAATAACATTTTTGAAACCATTGTGAAGCCGCACAAAATATTAAGGATTAATAATCTTGCCAGTCCACAATAATTTTCAATTATAATTTGACGAAACATTTTGAGTCTTGTATTTCTTTTTACATAAATAAAATTGAGACCCACCTCATCTTGACAATGCATTCTAGCCATAGATTCAGAGAGTCGGATCATGCTCTCTAGTTGTCGCACTGTAATTCTCCATGCTGATTTAGCGGCACCTTGTCCATCTCTCTGACGTAATCTCTTGTATTCATCAACCATATAATCTTTAGACTCTTTCTTTATCTGTCGGTAAAAAAAAGAGACCAAAAGACTAATATTATGAACCTCTAACCTGAGATGAAGAATTAGATTCATATTGTATTGATTTCGTACGATGTCAGAATTGATACAAGTCCACCAAATTTCAAAGTGAAGACTGCTCCACTATTCTTCAGAAAAACCCAGAATGACCACCACAAACTGTCTTGACTCACCTTAGGTTTAAACTGCCTGGCAAATAATATATATCGTGTAATATCTTCTACACTATAAACACGCTCATATGATTGTTCATTATGACTATGTAATTCTACAATTCTTCTAGCAATAGCATAATCTGTTACCTGCAAGTATAATTTATGAAATGATTCCCTATTTCCCTGTTTGTTCATGGGGCAACACTCTCTGGAAAAAGCTAAATGTCACAATTTCAGGATTTCAGTGATAACATGGTTGGGTCCTGATCCATATGACACAAGCCACGAAAAGGTGTAGAACTTCAGATGAAAAAGCACTTAAATTTAAATAAATTTTTACGAATTCTTTGGGGGTTAAAAACTTGTATTAATAATTCATCTTTCAAATTTTGTAAAGGAAAAGATAACTTGTTGTTCTGTTTTTGTGCAAATACATATTTTGCGGACCATATAAGCTTGTAACAGACGTTACATGTCTAATTAATATTTGCCCCAAATTTGCTAATAACTACCAGCCCAGTTGATTTGAGTGTGATAATATCAAAATCTATATTCTAGAATGTAAAAAAATGTCTTTGTGCGCTGTTTACCCCCAAAAATTGGCAAAGATCTTTCGTGGACATCTGGTTTCAAAACAGTGTGAAATGTCTGAACTGATAACTCTTTTATACTCTTTCTTGTGCATGATTTCATTGTCATTCTTAGCCATTATGTTACAATATTTGATAAATTATTATTTTGTTATTAAATTTTACTTCTGTGTACTGTTTTGTCAATATTGCACAAAATATTTGTAACGGACGTGACTCCCTACTATGTAACGGACGTGACCTTTTGTAACGGACGTCACTATTGACCCAATTAACAGTGCGAGGTGTATCTGAGGTGTTTAACGTTCCTTTCCATGCATAGTTTGAGGACATTTAAAAAAGAAGGCAATCTATGTATTTTTATTAAATTTAATAAAGAGTCGTAATTTTCTTTAGGTCATCTTAGCTCCTTGTGTAACGGTAGTGATGTTTGACATTATCAATTTCGTCCACCATCACGTCCGTTACACGTAAAACCGAAAGTCAAACTGTTATCAATCAAATTTGCATGATTCTTTCATTTTTTTTCGATCACCCGAATGTGTGGAACGGCTCTTGATTTTGAGCGCAAAGCAGGCGGCTTTGACATCTTTAATATCCTCAGTTTTTGCCAAATTCTTGTAATAATATAACGGACGTGATTTTGATATAACGGACGTGACGACAACAAAAGTTTGAGTACGGAATTTCCTTGTGGGGGTCCCGGCGTCGACCATTTTTAATTACCCGCAAAATCGTGAGGTATACGAACTGTGTGTAGAACAAGGGAGCTAATAACCGTGGAAGAGCCATGGATTTGAAACGGGAGGGGAAATATCGATCATCGTAAACGCAAATAACGGACGTGATTCTTTGACGGAATCTCAAGTGGACGATCGAAAATGCGAATAGTTTCTTCTCAAACGTCTCTAAATCAACAGAAATACTTACATCATATCACTCAATTATGCCTTTTGATTTGTAACATAAACATACATATAGATGCAGGTGGTGAGCAACTCTTTCAATGCATTAAAAAATCGTTTTTTTTGGACGGAATTTGTCACGTCCGTTACACACTTTTTAAACAATTTTTTTTATTGAAAAATATTAAGATTTTTGGAATTTGACACTTCTGATGGATAGAAACATCCTTTATCTTCAATTTAAGAAACAACTTGTAGATTTCAATCTATGTCTTCAGTATCAAAATACTTACCCTTTTTTAAGACCACCAAGAGGGACAAATTTAGACATCAAAAAAGGGGGTATTTTTATTTCGCAATAAATACTTTATTTGTACTATTTTGATCATGAAGTTGTGTTTATTATCTCTTTATTATATTTTGTGTATAACCATACCAAAAATTACATTGGATTTGTCCTAGCTTTGGGAAAAATCAATTTTTGCAAAACCATATGTTAGTTCTACACCTTATCGTGGCCTGTGTCATATGGAACAATTGCACTGGATTTTGTTTTTCTATTTCATGGTATTCAGGCCATCTTAAAGGACAACTCTTGTTTTAATTTTATGTGTCGCTTTCGATTCTTCAAATCTTTGTTACACATCTATCGTAGCAACGATCTCTGTGTTAAATTATATTTGGATTGTGTTTAACCAGTTCTATCACATATGTGAATATGTGATAATGACAGACACCAATATTGTCCATCAATCCAAATCTTATTGCTCAGTCGTGTTTCCTTTCATTATTAGTCCACAAGTTTTCAAAATTCTACAATAATAAGGGTTGTTTTCATTTTAACTTTTATGTATAATAAAAGCAAACCAACCATTTTAGTTTATAATGAATTTATCTGAAGTGAACATTTAGTTGATGAACTTTCTGTAAAAGTAAATTTGATGTGACAATCGATCTTACCTCATTACATTCGTCAACCAGAATAAAGAAAAGATCAAATCGTGACATGATAGGTGCTGTTAGTGATATATTCTGTTTTAATGATTTCGTTCTGTCATAACGTCCACCAATGGGATTAGCTGCAGCTAGAATTGATGTTCTTGCATTGAGAGTAGCCTGAAAGCAAATATCATTAATTTCAGCCTTGAAGTTTATCAAATTACATATTTGATTGCCAGAATTCTTATCCTTTGGTTGGACCGTGGGCCAATTATATATTGTGTTGTTTTTGTTTAATCCTTGACTTATTATTGTTATTATTATTTAATTTTTGTAAATGGCTTCATCATGAACTCGTATATATTAACCCAAGTTTACTAAATGTCATTGTGCTTGATAACGATAAGAGAACACTTGTCAAAACGTGATATTAGAATAAACCAGTGATTGTTTCCCATAAAAATTGTGTTCTGTTATTGTGTTCTCCAATCACTAAATGCCACTTAAAGATTATTAACTGAAGAATGAATGAATGAAATAGGGTTTAACATCCTCCTTTCCTGATCCAACAGGGCTAACCAAGACAAGCAATGAGGTAAATCTTAACCGGAAAACAGATAAATTGCAACTGTCAAGGGTTCTTTAATGTGAACGCCAAATGCCAAGGTGGATATGGGATATTATTTGTAGGGTATCATCCGAGCGACCAGATGCTTTTCCTTACCAGGCCCTCAGCCCTGTACAACTGACAAGGGTGAAACCATGTCTGAAAATACCTAGGAACTTTCTTAGACAAACAAGACACCCGTATATTTGAAACATTAATGTAATACAACATACCCTAACACCAGCTTTAGTAATCGATATCGTCTGCTGTTCCATGGCTTCATGAATAGCCACCTGATCTTTTGGATCCATTTTATCAAACTCATCGATACAACACACGCCATTGTCAGCCAACATCAACGCTCCTGCTTCTATAACAAATTCATGTGATTCTTCATCTCGTACCACGGCTGCTGTCAGACCAGCTGCTGTACTGGCTTTACCACTCGTATATACCGCCCTCGGTGAAAACTCTTCTACCTACCCAAACAATATACATCAAATTATAACAAGAGTAATCCACATCAGAGTGTTAGGCGAAAAAAAAAAAATTGTGTTTATTATTACTTGGCACGCCAAAATATTAATTAAAGCTCGGTTGCTGTTTAAGGGTCAGGAAAATAGTGCTGATTTTGACTAAATATCATGGTATTTGTCTACAGAAAGCCATGCCAAGACTGATTTATAGGATATGGGAAATGGAAAGAAAAGGTTTAGGATCAGCAGTTTTAGTCCCCACAAAATAAGATCTGTTGGGTAACAGTAAACATATTTCTTTATTTCGGCCTTATGATCATTGACATATGATGCAACAGTTATTAAACTGAAAGGAATTCGTCTTTAGATAGATCACAATTGTTGAATCGAGAGTCAAGAGTAAATGTAATATATGTACCTGTTTAAGAAATTGACTTTTAGCTGTACTGGGATCTCCGACAACACATACATTAATATCTCCTCGTAACTTGGTTCCCTCGCCTGTAGTTTTGGGTACTCCACCAAATAACATCAATAATATACCTCTCTTTACCTCTTCATTACCTGGTCAAATACATGCACAATTTCAGACATTACATCAACCCAGTCATATCGCAGGCAACTTAACTGATATATTGATGTACATGGAGAGGGATAAATAGATTTACATGTTAACAGATATATTGATTTGGGTATTAAATACTTTTACAATATGTGACATTTATAACTAATTTATACATACGGTCAGCTCAAATCAATGCGAATAAACTGTCCAACAATGGAGAAACCACAAGGTAAATACGCAGATTAAAATAATAAATCACTTTTATTAAATTGATGAACAGATCGACAAAGGATTAAGTCAGCCAATCAAGGCAGATATAGTAACCGATACGATCACGGAGGGTGATTATTTGTTTGAATGTATGGGAAATGGTTCTAAAGACAACTAACTGTGTGTAAGGGGTCTAGTTTTAAAATATTATTAACCGCCTAAAGAGATCAAAAATAATTTTTTGAAAAATTCTAATTAAAATCTTACCATGTATAGTGGGGAATAAACTTGTACATAAATTATGATATAAATTTTTATCATGACTCATTTCATAAACTTTCTGCCATTCTTCATCTGTCATTTGTTTTTTAATTGTTTCTGCAGTCATCTCTTCTTCACGAAAGTCACGACCACCAAACTAAAAATTTACAAAACCATTGAAAGACAATACAAAATATACTGGGTGAGAAAAAAAATCATTTTAGGAAAGATATTAGCTATTTCTATTGAATGGATTATTCTTTTATTTGACCATGTTTAAATAAAACATAGAAATTTAAGACTAAATATTGCAGGTGAAAAATGAAGAGATTTAAAATGAAATTTTCAGAATATTTGTTAAGAATAATGACAACTTACCCTAGGGTTACTAGAAGATACTGTACAGGCTAGAAAAGCAAGTCTATATGTCAAGTCTCTGACACCCAGTGCTCTTAAGCCTCTAACACCTTCCATCTCATTACCCTGGTTACCACGAACCCTTGCACCAGTCTCTACTCTACCTTGACCTAAACCAAACCAAAGTCAGGAATAAAGTTGTGAGAGAGAAATCGAGTTCATCCAGGAGTAACTATGTGTAATCTCATTAATAATTTTCTGGGGGTCTGAAACAGGAGGAGAACTGGGGACTCAGTCACCAAACTGTGCCAAGAAGGGAGGGGAACTGGGGACTTGAGAAAACCCCATGAGGTTGGTCACTCCACTTGACTCAATGACAGCCCTTATGATCGAAAATGCACACATTTAACCAAATCGGCCACCAAACTGTGCTCAAGCTCAATACATTACCAGACTTTATCAAACCTGCCTACAAAACGTCCAATCAACACAAACTAGGTCATTTCGGGACTAACATGGTTTAATTCTATTTCAATAATTCGCTTGTGCGTAGGGATCTTTAGCAGTGGGAGGAAACTGCAGTGTCCGGAGAAAACCCACAGGGTTGAGAAGGCGCCCCTATCTCCATGCCACATACGCTCACACCAGGGCTCGAAACCACAGCCGCAAGCAAGCCAGAGGTGACCGGCCAGCTAGAGGTCTAAGAGCGGAACTCTAGACCACTAGGCCATTCCAACCCCCCTACCTACAAAAAGACTAGAATCTAAATTGATAGGTATTACAACACTGGTATTTGACTCAAAGAAACTTAGAAGAGGACTTTAGTTAGATTTAAAACTGATATACTGGACTAATGGAATACCAGTGAATGGGTGACATAAATCAGACGTACCTGGTGTAGCAATAGTACTGACATCTGGGACAACAATAAGCGTTCCAGTAAAGTCACATTTATCTCCAGCTTGGGCTGTCTCTACAGCTTCTGCTCTTAACACTATCTCAACACTGGAAAATGAATAATGAAAATAACTTAAGTGATGCCATTAAATATGAAATTCACACTCAAAATTTAATTTTGGTGATTCTTTGGGCAATAAGACCATTCCCTCTTGATGTGGCAATATTTCTTTGTCAAAGAAAGTTTTCTAAGCTTTATTTTCACACCAATCCATCCAATCACTCAATTATTGTTGTCACAGGCTGTTTTGGCAGTATTTATAATTTTACAGAATATAACTAAATTATTATGTACCAACCTTCTAGGTATACTACCACGTGGTAATTCAGCTTGTGTTTCTTGTATTCTAACTTTCTGAAAATCTACAAATCTTGATTTGTTGACATCTAACATAAATCTCTGCCGATTATTACACACAGGATTTCTACATATCGTAGGCTGAAAAAATAATATTCATTTTAAATAGTTCAATAATCAGAACAGCATTAGGAAAGTTAAAGTTTGGATACAAAGAGAGATAGACAAATGAAATGTCCAATTGTAAAAAAGGTATGCAATATATTACTGACTTTCCAAAGCTAAAACTACTAACCTGTGTAAATTTAAACTGTTGTTCGACATCCTTAATGACAGTACGACAGTCCAAACACATGAATGTTCCACTAACCAATTCAGGATGTACAGGATGGGTTCGTACAACTTGACCAGTTATACGTAATAATGTTCCTATTTTAGCTGTCGTCATTTCACGAACTCTGAAATAAATGTAATTGTTTTGATGAACACTACTATTTCATCAACATTTAAATCAAGAAAGCTACATTAACACAATTAAAGCTGCTGATCAATTTTTAATATGAATTTCTTTTGAGGAACACTTTTGTGATCAAGTCTTATCTTTAAAAGCATACACATGTACAAATATGGTGGACAGAAAATTTCACAACATTCAACATCCTCTGCAGACAATGAACATACCAAACATGAGGCATAATTCCAAAATAAATAGACGACACTCACTAATTTCTTGAAACATTTATCTTTTAATAACAATCTAACATTCAATCTTTTCATCACTCTGCTTAACATAAGCCGATAATGCTCATTATAAAACCAAGTAATGGTACATGCATTGATATGAAAAAATATGGAACAGAGAGAGAAATGGGGTTTAATGTCACTCGATACAAACTAGGTCATTTCGGGATTAACATATGGTTCAATTTTATTTCAATAATTCGCTTGCGCGTAGGGGTCTTAGGCAGTGGGAGGAAACCAGGAAAAATATGGAACAACTACAATCCATTCTAAATTTTTGCCAATAAATTGAAGATTATGCTGAACTACATAGGATTAATTGAAGGAAGGACGCTTCCAGTAAATCCCAGTAATTGTATTCTGTACACTGTTTTTTTTTCCTCATTTTACTTACTTCAATCTGGTTGGTACTTCTGTAAAGCTAACATAAAATTCCTTTAATGGAGGAATCTGCCCCCAGTCTTTAGCATAATTTCTAACAGCTCGACAGATAAACGGATAAACTCTAAAAATAGAAAACATTCAAACAATACAATAGTTATTTACACAACACCCAAAGATTCACTTAATTGGCCAATTCAAATAACTAACCATTTTTGTTTTGCTTCAGAAAATACTAAATAACAAAGGGTTGTTATTGTTATAAAAATTGTAAAAGACATAAGTTAGAATTTCACACCTGTAATATTCCTCTAATATAGTTGTGGCTAACTGTTGGTTATATTTCTCTACATCTTCAAAATCAACTGTCAGCGTATTTCGCTCTGGTCGAATTAACTCTTGCACTTCCGATAAATATTTTGATTCTCCATCTGGAGCAAATCTAAAAATATATAATAATATAATTATAATGCAGTTTTGAACAATTACTCATTACAAAACGCAGCATTTATTAAGTTGAGTTAAGAAAAGGGATGAAACTATTGAAACAGTTGATCAACGTTACACTTTTTAAAATGTCTACTGAAACTAGGACATGATGAGGTCTAATCTGCTAGTAGTAGTATAACATAACTAAATGAAGGAACTCTGATTAGAATATGAATTTCTCTTTTTCAACATAAAAGACCTTCTCGTCCCCATTTTGTAATTGTACTTGTTTGTAGCTGTAGTTTGTGTCCCCATTTTCAATTCTGCAGTCTCTGTACCATACGATTAACGATAGTGTTCAATCAATTATTTGCAGGACTAGAGGTCCCGAGAACAAAAGTAGTTAAATTCTTTGGCATGCTTCCATTTTGTGCATACCCAAAATGTGCCATATACAATAATAAAAATGTGAATGGCTGAATTCGGAAGATTAGATTTATCTGGTGTTTTATGATACCCTACTAGTACTGTACTATTGCTATAGCAAGCCATTTCCAAGTATCCAACTAGCTATATAGACACCCATGGAATTCTTTAAAAAATATTTAATGGAAACTTTAGCAGTTGCAGTTGTGGAATCTCCCATAAAGTCTTTCTCTGATAAACTTAAGTTAAAGTAACATTAGATTAATCCATCCATATGAAAAGAGTAAATAAATCATTACAAAAAATTGGGTTGGTGTGATGTCGAGTAGATCTATTATGATTCAATGTCAATCATCGTGTAAATATCCAGACTTTTCTACAATATTAAAATCAATAAAAGCTTTTGAACACTAACTCTTCCAGAAAATCCTGAAATAATTTCTGACATCTTTCACCAACTTGGTCTTTGATTTGATTAGTTTGTTGAGCTTGATCAACGACATCCATGATGGCTTGCTCGATTGTCAATCAACAACAAAGCCTTTCCCGCCGTATTCATCACGTGTTTTCTCCCGCCAAATTTTAGCTAACCCCGAGGTCATTGCATGTTAAATAAGTCACATGTGGATTTTGTAGTCTCGATTTGTCTTTGAATAACCAGCCCATTTTCGCTCTTTTAAGAGCCTGTGCACAACTTCAAATAAAAGCGTAATGCAATTCCCAAGGTTATAGGGCAAATAATGCACAAATTTATTTGATAATGAATAGATTGACTAGTTAATTAATAATAGGGATAATCCTTATAAGCAAGACGGCTATCAACCATATATGCCAAAACATTTATTTTTCTTTGATAAAACTACCAACTGACTCTTATTCATTTGATCAACATAATTCTAACGGGGGGTTTTAACTTGTTTTAAGAGTGATTGGGTGGTATTAACAACATTGGGAACTAATCTTATCTACCAAATAGCCAATGTTTCGATACCTAAATTTGAAATGCCATCCCATACTGTTTTTAAAATACTTTGAAATTACCAAAGTGCAACACTCCTTATTAGATAATCATATTTATCTCACTCAATTAAAATGATTTTTACCTAAAATAAATATTTTTGGCTCCTAAAACTTTTCGAATTTATGCTGTTTATTAAGAAATAATTACAAATTTATGATATTAAAATTCAATTTCAAATAGACCTATAACACTTTTCAATAAACGCATTTGAGATTATTGATTTATCATTTTTCAAATCATAACTCCAAAACTTTGCATGTGGCATGTCTAGTATTATAGACCTGTGTAAGAATTTTAATACCAAGATATTATTTAAGAGGACTCTTCTTTCCATGGATTTCAGATTATTTTTTTCTGATGTTGGTTTTTTTTTTCTTCTTTTTTTTACGTCTATTAATTATTTGAAAATGGTATGATATACCTGAATCATATGGTATATGAAATACATGTAGTAACAAAGAGTTTTGTTTGCTGGGGTTTTGATTTTTTTTTTTTTGTTTTTTTTTGTTTTTCTGCTTGGGGTTTTAATTTAGGGTGAGGCGTCATCTAATTGCTTGAATTGCAGCTACATTTCACATGATATAAATTATTTCAGGTGATTTTGTTGTGAAACACATCTATCAAAAGTTAGGATGAGATTTTAGTTTAAGATGATTCTAAGGATATTTACGTTTTTGTTATACAGGATCCAGGGCCCAGATCTAGTTTAAGGCATAAATTTAGTGTTTGACAGTCTTACAAATTCACAAAACGACGTAAATTTCCGAGAACAACAACTCCTTTATGGGTCTTCGAGACCCCCCCCCCCAGCCCCCGCCCAATTATGGCTTAAAGAATGTATTTTAGTTTTTCATTTGATGGCTCGTCGATGTCCCAGAGTACGGAAGCCCATAAGGGTAAATCAAATGAAAAAAAAAATATTCTGACTATCTTGTAATTACAAGATTACATGATACGGAGAAGCCCGTTAGTGTCAGTAGTATGAGGGCCTGTTGAGGGACGCACGTGCGCGCATGCGTGCATGTGCGTGCACGTGACCCTTGCACGTGCGTGACCTAGATGACCCCAGGCACGTGCGTGACCCCTTGCACGTGCGTGACCCCTTGCGTGACCCCTGGCACGTGCGTGACCTTGCACGTGCGTGACCTTGCACGTGAGATTGCACGTACGGAGAGAAAGAGGGCGCGCGCGGGAAAAGAGAGAGAGAGAGAGAGAGAGAGAGAGAGAAGAAGAAGGAGAAGAAGAAGAAGAAGGGGGAAGAGGAGAAGCAGGGAGGGTGAAGAAGAAGGGGGAACAACTCTTTTACATTGATTAAGTTGGCCCTGAAAAGGGCCGTTGGTCCTCACAATGTGTGGGTTAGCAGGAGCACTTCGGCTGCTCCCACCGATTCGGCTTCTTGGTGCATTTCACCGAATGCTTTGACCGCCTATGACAGGTGTTCGACACATCTACCCCACACCAGAAACAAACCAAGTAATCGACATGGGGTAATACCCCCGACAAGTAGCACAAAATCTAAAATCTTTACGATCCATGGTGTTTGTGACTTCTTTTGGCTTCGACACTCCTATTTATGGCTCGAGTCGGGACGAGTCTAATGTGTTGGGACGACATCCTTTTCCACCAATCAGAATAGCATGACGTCACATGACGTCACAAAAAAAAACCCAGACACATGTTGCTGACAAAGCATTTTATTGAACAAAACTTGTTATGGTTACAAAAGAAATCAAAGAAACAAACACAAGAAACAACACACTTAAAGATACCGCCAGGGTAATCACTGCAAAAGTATTAACGTGAGGTACACGAGGTTGTCCGCGTTGTGGTTTTCTCCGAGGCGTATGATTGGCGCACCGTCAGCCATACTGATAATGACAGACAAATGGTGTTTCTTTTTATAACAGTAAGGACGAATCCATTTAAGGAAAGGGTGTATGACGTCACATACAGATCCATTCATAGAAGGGTGTATGACGTCACATACAGATCTATTCATATGGTGTACTTTGGAGACTAAAAATAGGCGTGATGCAACGTTTCCTGTTTGTTCGATGACGTCATGGATGATAGAAGTTGCGCGCCGCCAAAGGTTTGGTCAGTTTTACCCCATCACCACACAAAGCATGTACAAATACAGAAGACAAAACTGCAACAAAAATATAATCTAATAACTTATAACACGGAAGGTGCATAGAAATTAAACACTACTGTTTTATATAAAATGTACTTAAATAACACGGATGGTGTACAGAAATTAAGATAGAATATTATGTGTAGTCAATTCTTTTACATACCTATCTGAACACGGAATCGCCCCTGGAATAAAAACGCCTTTAAAATAGCAAAAATAAAGATGTTATCGCGAGTGTTTATAAATCTCACCAGTGTGTAGTGCAGTGCCTTTATAAGGCCTACTGGTACTTACCGTTTATGCAGAAGGAAATATGCTGTATATAACCATAATCGTTTTAAATCCAAAGTGAAAACGTGGTTATTTAGACACTTATCATTAACACTCCCCAACACCTAGTGCATTCCCTCGTGGATTGAATAGTTGTGCGATACAAATACCATTAGTATTATTATAATTACACAGTGTGTACACGGAGCGGTAACGGTACGGGATTGCCTTTTTTTTTGTACATTTATCATAATTGGAACGCGATCCTCATCTCGGAAGTGCAATTGGTGCATTGTTAGGCGATGCTCGACAAGACCCCTCATTGTTACATTCAGTTTCACCTCGAAATTGTTAAGGTCCAATCTCCCAAACCGAGTTGTCTTCACTTGCAGTTTACGTTAACCTCTGCTATAAGATTCTTGGTATCGATGGACAATGTTAAACAATACAATGGAAACCAAATAAATGACAAATATATATTATTTCGAATTACTATAATAAAATAGAAATGGGGTCATAAAATAATAAGGTATTTACAAATAAACTGGGAACTGTTTCGCGGAAGATTATGAGGTTAAAGAATCTGTTTAACTTTATAAAGCGATTCTAAGGCCTAATACATTTACACACGTCGAAGCGTGCAAATTAGTTTTTAGGGAGGGGTAGTAATTGATGACATTTTCAGCTAAAACTGGTTAAAACTCATTAAATGTTTATAACGCCAGGGATTTTTCTAATAGATGCCATTTTTATCAAGTAGTTAATCACGTGACCAACGACCTCTGGGTCAACGGGTGCAGTGCGCAAGACGACGACAGAGTCTAATGCTGGATAGCGAGATTTGTGTAGAGAAAGGTCAAGGTCATACTGGTACATGGAGGACCAATTGGACAATAACACGCATGCGCTGATTTACCATTACCACGGTCACTGAAAGTCTTATTCTAGAATCCGATTCGGTAATGAAATATCATTTATGTTACGATCCTGATTTGGTTGATCTAGGAATTTTTGGTCACAATTCCAAAACAAACAAAACAAAAAGGCGGATTTAGTCTGTTTAATCGGTATTCTTTTGGTTTCCAGATATCACTCAGTGCCAGATTTGTTATCTTTGCTGTGGATATACAAAATACTTTTACTGTTGAAACTATTAGAAAGTATAAATTTGATTTCATTATCGTTAATTCCTACATCTCGCCAAAAAATTCAAAATTGAAGACGACACATACTATGTAACGCGTCCATTATTTAATGCTTTGAACAAAAATTTAAAATGTTTCCGCTATACGATTAAAGAGTGTAAAGCTTTAACATAATATTATCTAGAGTCTTGGACGTTACACACACGAATTACTGACCAATTCGAATCAATAGTGATCTTGTTAAGCTCATGGTGAGGTGTGTATATAATATTGACTATCTGAGTGTATTGTGGTCACGTGACCCCGATTGACGTAAAGTTAACGTTGTGGTAAATAATGACGGAAGTGCCCGGGTGAACGCCACGTAAACAACGGGAAATAGACTGGTGGAGAGGCTCATTAAAAATACAGTGCTAATACAACAATGTCAACCCCAAAAAAAAATCTGATTGAAAGGTCTTACTAAAACAAAATCGTTTTGGTAAACTGGTATCTTTTTGGGGGTTTATTATTTAGAATAACTCTTATCATAATGACGGTGATGCATATGATTTAGGGTAGAACTGACGAAATCATGCTTATTTTATTAATTGAGCAAAGTGATCGTCCTCGAAAATGTCCACATCCATAAAGTTTGAAACATGACTCCCCGTAGTTCACATAAAACTTTATTTTGGATAGATCAATTTGTTGGATGATTTGAAAGGACTACTTGATTGAGAACTATAACGTCACCCTGAGGATAAATAAAGAAATAGCATAAATTTTAAAAATAAATAAATAACCTGCTTCTGTCATCAACCAAGAGAATATTATTGGATGGGAAAAAAGGAAAAACTCGAATTGACGTTTATGAAGCCTCGTTTTGAATTTTTCCGTGAGTGACGTCAGACGTTGTGAATTTCCCCATAGCACTACCACATCCCGTAATAATTTTGACTAACTGGAAGCATTAACATGGTCAATTGCGTTGGTTTTGTATACTAATATCACCAACAATAAGTCAGGAAGCACGTGACATTTCTTTTCAATTTCCAAGCGAGGTAACACACAGAAAAATCTGGACAAAGCGGTATCAACGAGGCGAGAAGGGCTGGTCCACCAAAACACGCTTCTCAAGTCCTAGATGTGGGAAGCCCACAAGAGTTAACCACGTAAAAGACAATCTATTTCACAGAGGATTACGAAAGTCTTCTAATAATAATATATCTGTAAAAGATGATTGCCACCATTACGTGACGTCACATCACGCGACGTCAATCATTGGTTTAATTGCACGTGCATTGTTAACATAAGATATTACTGAATCGGGCAGAATGCTGCCTTTTACTCATTGTAATACCCATTTACACTAAATAGGAAATAATTTTTACTTACAAATACTTCAAACGTCTTATTTATTTTTCTAGTAAATAAAAAAAGGGGGATTTTAGAATTTAATTTGTCGGAGGAAAAAAGTTAATATTTTTGGCTCATTGATGTCATCCTTATCACTGCTGATCAGTGTGGGTAAATGAGTGATTTATTTTTTTCCAGCGATAGGCCCATACTTCACCCTCGTTTTCATTTGTTGCACAAGAAAGTAGGCAAGGGCATATAATACCATATTACCTTACGGCTAGAGTAAACTTGTTGGAATTAATAGTTTTTTCTCTGACACATTTCCGTCGATGAATAAAAAAACATGCAACAAGAAATAGCGTACTACAATACTACGATCTATATATTTCATGTCTTCAACTTTTTTTTTAGCAACATAAAGCCGTTTGTAGGCCTATTCATTGTCACCAATAAGATATGCTAGGCCCACGATTCAAATTCGGTGTAAAAGAATAATACAACATGGTTGTTTTCCCTTTATTCCGATCAATACGATCGGAATACGACGTAAACAAGTAATCATAACCGTAAAATATTATCATCAGCAGCAGCCTGTAGCGAGTGTTGTTCTTCGCTAGAAATGGTACAATATTCCGAACCATCATCGTCACCATTGTTGCTCGCTTGTCTAATTGACTCGCGGGGTTTCTCCGGGTCCTCCGGTTTCCTCCCACTGCTAAAGACCTCTACGCGCAAGCTAATTATTGAAATAAAATTAAAACATGCGTTAGTCTCGAAATGACCTAGTTTGTGTGTGTTGAACCGTATACCCCATTTCACTCTCTTTCTCTCCAATTGGCTCGTACTGATAGGGAAGAACATTCGGGTGGAATCAAAGTCTGACAAACGGTCACTTTCTGCTGATGCCATATTGAAATCATCTTCAATAGAAGGCTTGATCTCGCCTTAACTACATACATCTTATCACATTTCGCCACTAAGTTCGATTGACACAAGCCCAGCTGGGGAACCTATCAGATTCATCGGTCGTCGTGAATACCAAGTCTCGTGCTTTTAGCTAAAATGCCCACATGTGTCAATCGAGTTGCAAAGTTCAAAGATCGATCAATGACAAGGTTGCTGGTTTTCCACGAGTTTCTCAATTTAAAAAAACCCGGTTTGTTTATAGTGTGTTATGTGCCACAAACCCTGATTGGACAATGCTAATTAGTCACGTGTAAAACAACGAGCGCAAAGTTCGGGAATTTCTGAGTATTGAAGCAACGGTTAGATGTTGTAAAACTCGCGAACGTTGCTTAACATGTATTGAAATATACATTGATTGCTTCACGTGTGTCGCCTTTTCTTACGTCATGTCACGTGATTTAGTTGTAGCTCCTTAATTGTCAGTGTTCCGTAATTGCGGAAATCCAAAAATTTTTTAAACTTTAGTTGTTATCTATAATTCTGAAATGCGTTACACAATCTACTCCGGATTGAGATTTGACAACTGGTTCGCAGTCGTGTGATAGAATGATCCGTGGCACAGACACCAGGGTTGGTTGTACATGTGTCATGCGTACACTAGATTTCATTACTCGAAACACTTACAACGATCCGAATTCTAAAATGTGTGTCCTGGTGTGAATATTATTGTAAGATGGAGTATGATAATACACTGTACACTCAAAGATAGTCTCTATCACCCAGAAAAAATGTCAACATTGGAGAATAACAGGCCATTGGTAGGATGCCCCACCATATATAAATATCTCTAAATAGCTCGACAATTACACCACAATATTTATATTGTATACCAAGCCTTAAATCAGTTTCGCACTTTATAGTCACTAAATAAACGATTATGCTATGACCATTTAACCATCCATAAACAATATACTGAAAGATGGTAACGAGTCTCCGTCATAACTTCCGGGTACGTGCCCGTGATTTGGAATTTGTCTCGCTTAACCAGTCTAACGACTATTCTCCGTCTAATTAACAAACCGGGATAATCAAGCCTTCTTTATTTTAACCAAATATAACAGAACGTTAAATGAAACTACTCTTAGTGTCGTGTTCCCGCCTAAGCCGAATGTTTCAGAGATATTACTTGTAGCCTATTAAACCAAAAGATTTCGTTCTTAAAGGTATAGTTAAAGCAATTGAAAAAATAAAACGAACGTAATTTCTAAAGCTATTCAGAATCGTCAGCAATTGATTTTCTACGGCTGTAATAGTTGATAGATGTGTAAAGAATTTCACGCGCGGAAAAATTTTCGGCACATGGGGCAACCTACCAATGGCTAGATTATTTGGTCTTTTACATTATCATAAACAAAGTCTACGGGACTGAAATAGTCCTAAACCAAGATTTCGACGCCCATGAAATTAATTTAAGAATGTCTTTCCAGAAAATCCATTTGATTGCATTACCAGTTCAATATCCAACACACTTAATGTTTTATTGCAAAATTTCCCTCTTCGTGGGCCATGTCTATGTTTTTTAATTATTTCGTCGTCACGATTCATGTTTGTTTATAATTATGCAGGAATTGTGGGATTTATTGCAGTAAGGGGCGTAACTCTTACTTGACTTGGCGAAAATATTGGATAATAAACCACATAAAAAACAAACCCGGTTACGCATGAGCAATGGAACTTTTCGTCAAAGACTAAGGGGGTTTTGGGTGACCTAGACTAAATCACAAGAGTGAATAATTGTACTACTCTTTCGGTTATCCCTCTTCAAAATTTCGATCAGATATTTGGCCTCTTTACTGGAATACAGTTTTTTAAATACCATAGCATGTCCTAAAACCAGGCATGACACAATCTAACATTGATATCAATGAAAAATTAATTACTCTAAACATGAGTTTAATGACAGTTCTATATAAAGATCCAGTTTCATTAGCAATCAGCGGAGTTTACTGTAGCTTACAAATGATGCGTTCCTGTACATAAACTGTATGTGTTTTGAGGCCATGCCTATTATTTGGACAAAAAACATATTCAACTCAAAATTTGCTTCAAATCACTATCAAAGTGTTTTTATTGAAAGAAAACTGCACGCCACAAGAAAAGAATCAAATTTTAAGTTTCCTTGCTTGTCACGTGACTAGATTTTGAGAGAGAATCCATTTTCAGCCTAAGTTAATGCTTGGCTTATCATATGACAACTTCATTTTCAAATCCAGAGCCAATTCGTAGTTTAAGTCTCGATGGTTTTTTTAACAGTCGCTCACCATTCGATGAACACATACGAAGCTGTGATTACGTCACTCGAGCAGATCTTAGCATGATATTAATTTCTTGAAATAGAGTATTGTTGTCGAATATCTTCTCAAAACAGATCACGTCATTAAATTTATTTGGAAAGAAAAGACAAACAATCTCACTTGAAAGTACTGAATTCCATTATAAAACACCAACGTTACGCGCAAAGGAAGGGTGTCACTAACTGATAGTAATAGTGTAAATAATTAACTATAGAGTGTATGGTGGTCATGATCGCATGTCGACTATGGAACTTGGCCGCCATTTTACAACCGGGAAGATTTAGCCTACGTCGCCATATAATATCAATATGCTGTTGTTTTGGTTATTTCAATGTCGGACAAAATGAGAGTGGATTATCATTTCATAAGTAAGATATGTTATAAGTGAAATAGTTATCTAATAGATTAGTCTTAGTGTAAAATAATTTAATAAACACAGCGTCCGAACACTCGATACTTTTATCATGTATACTAAATTATTGTGGAAATTGCGTATTATATCTGCATACACATCTGGTATTGTACTGAAAATATCGTTGGGTTGGAGTAAGTCTGCTTTTTGGAGTGCCGTTTTTAAGTTACAGACATGCACTAACTGGCCATTAGTAGCTTCTTATCGGTTAGTTTTACTCCCCGGATTTGATTAATTAGGCTTAAAAGAGTAACAGTAAATACCAAAAATAATTATTGAAAACGGAGTGTATCAAATAGATGTATTAAAGTGAAAGTTTCATTGCTTCTTCAGTTCCCCGCTTCAAAACTCAGAACTAGTTTTGAAAAAAAAAATGGTTAAAAACTTCATTAGTTCATTCCCAGTTAAATTTTGTGAAAAAAGGGCCTGGTATTTTTTAATCGATGCTCCTGCAGAAATATCATTACGTTAATCTTATTTTCTTCTAAAATTTAATATACCTCCGTATCTTAAATTCAAAGACACCATGAAATTGAAAACCATGGCATATAGGCCTATGGCCTTACTTGTTATGTTGATGTGCTCAGTTGTAATAGCCTATGGGGAAATTCACAACGTCTGACGTCACTCACGGAAAAATTCAAAACGAGGCTTCATAAACGTCAATTCGAGTTTTTCCTTTTTTCCCATCCAATAATATTCTCTTGGTTGATGACAGAAGCAGGTTATTTATTTATTTTTAAAATTTATGCTATTTCTTTATTTATCCTCAGGGTGACGTTATAGTTCTCAATCAAGTAGTCCTTTCAAATCATCCAACAAATTGATCTATCCAAAATAAAGTTTTATGTGAACTACGGGGAGTCATGTTTCAAACTTTATGGATGTGGACATTTTCGAGGACGATCACTTTGCTCAATTAATAAAATAAGCATGATTTCGTCAGTTCTACCCTAAATCATATGCATCACCGTCATTATGATAAGAGTTATTCTAAATAATAAACCCCCAAAAAGATACCAGTTTACCAAAACGATTTTGTTTTAGTAAGACCTTTCAATCAGATTTTTTTTTGGGGTTGACATTGTTGTATTAGCACTGTATTTTTAATGAGCCTCTCCACCAGTCTATTTCCCGTTGTTTACGTGGCGTTCACCCGGGCACTTCCGTCATTATTTACCACAACGTTAACTTTACGTCAATCGGGGTCACGTGACCACAATACACTCAGATAGTCAATATTATATACACACCTCACCATGAGCTTAACAAGATCACTATTGATTCGAATTGGTCAGTAATTCGTGTGTGTAACGTCCAAGACTCTAGATAATATTATGTTAAAGCTTTACACTCTTTAATCGTATAGCGGAAACATTTTAAATTTTTGTTCAAAGCATTAAATAATGGACGCGTTACATAGTATGTGTCGTCTTCAATTTTGAATTTTTTGGCGAGATGTAGGAATTAACGATAATGAAATCAAATTTATACTTTCTAATAGTTTCAACAGTAAAAGTATTTTGTATATCCACAGCAAAGATAACAAATCTGGCACTGAGTGATATCTGGAAACCAAAAGAATACCGATTAAACAGACTAAATCCGCCTTTTTGTTTTGTTTGTTTTGGAATTGTGACCAAAAATTCCTAGATCAACCAAATCAGGATCGTAACATAAATGATATTTCATTACCGAATCGGATTCTAGAATAAGACTTTCAGTGACCGTGGTAATGGTAAATCAGCGCATGCGTGTTATTGTCCAATTGGTCCTCCATGTACCAGTATGACCTTGACCTTTCTCTACACAAATCTCGCTATCCAGCATTAGACTCTGTCGTCGTCTTGCGCACTGCACCCGTTGACCCAGAGGTCGTTGGTCACGTGATTAACTACTTGATAAAAATGGCATCTATTAGAAAAATCCCTGGCGTTATAAACATTTAATGAGTTTTAACCAGTTTTAGCTGAAAATGTCATCAATTACTACCCCTCCCTAAAAACTAATTTGCACGCTTCGACGTGTGTAAATGTATTAGGCCTTAGAATCGCTTTATAAAGTTAAACAGATTCTTTAACCTCATAATCTTCCGCGAAACAGTTCCCAGTTTATTTGTAAATACCTTATTATTTTATGACCCCATTTCTATTTTATTATAGTAATTCGAAATAATATATATTTGTCATTTATTTGGTTTCCATTGTATTGTTTAACATTGTCCATCGATACCAAGAATCTTATAGCAGAGGTTAACGTAAACTGCAAGTGAAGACAACTCGGTTTGGGAGATTGGACCTTAACAATTTCGAGGTGAAACTGAATGTAACAATGAGGGGTCTTGTCGAGCATCGCCTAACAATGCACCAATTGCACTTCCGAGATGAGGATCGCGTTCCAATTATGATAAATGTACAAAAAAAAAAGGCAATCCCGTACCGTTACCGCTCCGTGTACACACTGTGTAATTATAATAATACTAATGGTATTTGTATCGCACAACTATTCAATCCACGAGGGAATGCACTAGGTGTTGGGGAGTGTTAATGATAAGTGTCTAAATAACCACGTTTTCACTTTGGATTTAAAACGATTATGGTTATATACAGCATATTTCCTTCTGCATAAACGGTAAGTACCAGTAGGCCTTATAAAGGCACTGCACTACACACTGGTGAGATTTATAAACACTCGCGATAACATCTTTATTTTTGCTATTTTAAAGGCGTTTTTATTCCAGGGGCGATTCCGTGTTCAGATAGGTATGTAAAAGAATTGACTACACATAATATTCTATCTTAATTTCTGTACACCATCCGTGTTATTTAAGTACATTTTATATAAAACAGTAGTGTTTAATTTCTATGCACCTTCCGTGTTATAAGTTATTAGATTATATTTTTGTTGCAGTTTTGTCTTCTGTATTTGTACATGCTTTGTGTGGTGATGGGGTAAAACTGACCAAACCTTTGGCGGCGCGCAACTTCTATCATCCATGACGTCATCGAACAAACAGGAAACGTTGCATCACGCCTATTTTTAGTCTCCAAAGTACACCATATGAATAGATCTGTATGTGACGTCATACACCCTTCTATGAATGGATCTGTATGTGACGTCATACACCCTTTCCTTAAATGGATTCGTCCTTACTGTTATAAAAAGAAACACCATTTGTCTGTCATTATCAGTATGGCTGACGGTGCGCCAATCATACGCCTCGGAGAAAACCACAACGCGGACAACCTCGTGTACCTCACGTTAATACTTTTGCAGTGATTACCCTGGCGGTATCTTTAAGTGTGTTGTTTCTTGTGTTTGTTTCTTTGATTTCTTTTGTAACCATAACAAGTTTTGTTCAATAAAATGCTTTGTCAGCAACATGTGTCTGGGTTTTTTTTTGTGACGTCATGTGACGTCATGCTATTCTGATTGGTGGAAAAGGATGTCGTCCCAACACATTAGACTCGTCCCGACTCGAGCCATAAATAGGAGTGTCGAAGCCAAAAGAAGTCACAAACACCATGGATCGTAAAGATTTTAGATTTTGTGCTACTTGTCGGGGGTATTACCCCATGTCGATTACTTGGTTTGTTTCTGGTGTGGGGTAGATGTGTCGAACACCTGTCATAGGCGGTCAAAGCATTCGGTGAAATGCACCAAGAAGCCGAATCGGTGGGAGCAGCCGAAGTGCTCCTGCTAACCCACACATTGTGAGGACCAACGGCCCTTTTCAGGGCCAACTTAATCAATGGAAAAGAGTTGTTCCCCCTTCTTCTTCACCCTCCCTGCTTCTCCTCTTCCCCCTTCTTCTTCTTCTTCTCCTTCTTCTTCTCTCTCTCTCTCTCTCTCTCTCTCTCTCTTTTCCCGCGCGCGCCCTCTTTCTCTCCGTACGTGCAATCTCACGTGCAAGGTCACGCACGTGCAAGGTCACGCACGTGCCAGGGGTCACGCAAGGGGTCACGCACGTGCAAGGGGTCACGCACGTGCCAGGGGTCATCTAGGTCACGCACGTGCAAGGGTCACGTGCACGCACGCGCATGCGCGCACGTGCGTCCCTCAACAGGCCCTCATACTACTGTGTCAATCAGATGAAAAAAAAAACTAATTTATTTCAAGGTCATCCCACACTGATTTATCGGATAGTTAGGGGCCAAAGAAGTGTGTGTGAGTGAGAGAGAGAGGGATAGAGAGAGAGAGAGAGGGAGGGGGGAATGGGGTTTAACGTCTACTCGACACAAACTAGGTCATTTCGGGACTAACATATGGTTTAATTTAATTTCAATAATTCGTTTGCACGTAGGGGTCTTTATAGTAGTGGGGGTGGGGGTTGGATGGCGAATGGTTAGCACGTGCGGGCTGTATCATAAAGTCTGTCATTGAGTCAACTGGCGTGGTTTCGAATCCCCCGTTGTACGTGACAAGGAGTAGGGTCGCCTGTCCAACATCGTGGGTTTTCTCCGGGTCCTCCTCTGTCATCCCACTGCTAAACACCCCTATGCAAGTGCATTATTGAAATAAAATTAAACCATATATTAGTCCCGAAATGACCTAGTTTGTGTCGAGTGGACGTTAAACCACATCCCCCTCTCTGTTTAGCAGTTGGAGGAAACCGGAGGACAGGCAGGTCGATTTGTTAGCACGTGCGCGCTGTATCGTAAAGTCTGTCATTGAGTCAACTAGCGTGATTTCGAATCCTCCGTTGTACGCGACAAGGAGTAGTGTCGCCTGATCAACCTCGTGGGTTTTCTCCGACTCCTCCGCTTTCCTCCCACCCATAAGACCCATACACGCATGCGAATTATTGAAATAAAATTAAACCATATGTTAGTCCCGAAATGACCTAGTTTGTGTCGAGTTAACCCCCTCCCCCTCCTCTCTTTAGCTGTTGGAGGAAACCGGAGGACAGGCGAGGTTGGACAGGCGATCCTACTCCTTGTCACGTACAAACGGGGATTCGAAACCACGCCAGTTGACTCAATGACAGGCTTTAAAGATAAAGCAAGCATGTGCTAACAAATCGACCATCCAACCCCCCAACCCAACGAAGTACTTTTGTATGTCACGGAATCGACATCATCAGGTTGTGCCCCAATTAAATACTATTCATACTCTCATTAACTTCATTCCCTCATTAATATTATTTATGATACATTGATTTCATGTTCTCCTTAAAGATATCTTCCACGCGTACAAGCTGTGTGATTTGATAATATATTTGGGCTAAAAATATATTCAAACTAATTAATCTATCAAACGTTTGCTTCAAATCCCTCTCAAAACTTTGTATTCATCAGGAGATACCACAAGCTATAAATTAACTACTTTTAGACGCTATGTCAGTCATCGCATTTCATTGAGGGAGGTCCATTTTTCAGAATATACTTTTCCTTACTTACTTTCCAAAAATCAAAATTTAAAGAAGTTTTCCGAAAAATAGAAATAGCGTTCTGTGGCTTCAAAGAGCGCATTAAAATTGATGAGTCATGATATAAATATGTAGTTGGTGGGAGTATTAAGTCAATGGTATTTATGAGAGCATGAAATCGGTGTATGGTGACCTTTACATTGTCACTAATGGGCATCTCGGTATCTTGTAATTACAAGATAGTCTATCTTGTAATTACGAGATAGGTTATCTTAGGCTATCTTGTAGCTATCTTGTTATTACAAGATAGTCAGATTTTTTTTTTCATTTGATTGACCCTTATGGGCTTTCGTACCAGAGAGATAGATGGGTTGATATGAAGACATTAGGTTGGTAGCTCGATCAGATAGGGGATGCTCGATTCACAGTTCTGGAATTAGCTGGCCGGTCACCTCTGGCTTGCGGCTGTGGTTTCGAGTCATGGAGTGAGCATATGTGGCATGGAGATAGGGGGTGCCTTCTCAACCTCGTGGGTTTCCTCCGGACACTCCGGTTTCCTCCCACTGCTAAAGACCTCTACGCGCAAGCGAACTATTGAAATAAAATTAAACCATACGTTAGTCCCGAAATGACCAAGTTTGTGTTGAGTGGACGTTAAACCCCATTTCTCTCTCTCTCAAATCAAGTGCATGGATCCTAGGGCCAGCCGTAAGCGTCCACTGCGCTGTACAGTCGTGGGCTAGGGTTCTGTACTTAGTGTACTTACCTCCCTTTAACTAAGTAATGAAAGATAGGCTGGCACTGCCAGGCAGGATACGCCCACATTTTCGAGAGATGGATAGAGAACAAACAATACCGAAAGTGATTTTTCCTACATCATTAAGTCCTGTATTTCATACTGTATTGGGAGCAGCCATTTTGTTGGTAAGTTCCAGTCTGATATTCATGAAATTCGAAGCCGACAATGATTATGGTGTGACGGTACTCAACCTAGAAATGTGACTTTTCGGCAAAATCGGATAAGAATTGTGACCTGTAGTGAGTCCACAACCATGATATACCATATCTTTACACTATTCGCGTACAAACAGCGACCATTTCGTCCGGCAATTTTGGTACGATTTTCACGAAATACGAATAATTCAGGAAGTTACGATCCGATATGCGCAAATACGGAAAGGAACCAAGATCTTTGGGTTATAACCATGCATTTCAAGTTTCATCAAAATCGAATTAAAATTGTGACCTTTACAGGGTCCACAACCTTGATATACCATTTTTTAACAGTATTCACGTACAAACGGTGGCCATTTTGTATGGCAATTTTGGTCTGATTTTCCCGAAATTCGAACTCAACCTTCCTTACGGTGTAACGGTAATATAATCAAACGTTTTTTTAAATCGGATAATAATTGTGACCTCCAAGCTAAAAAAAAAAGGCGATTTTGCGTATAATCAGGGGCCATAATTCAGGAAGTTACGATCCGATATGCGCAAATATCGAAAAGAAGCAAGATCTTTGGGTTATAACCTTGAATTTCAATTTTCATCACAATCGAATCAAAATTGTGACCTCCACAGGGTCCACAACCTTGATATACCATTTTTTAACAGTATTCGCGTACAAACGGCGGCCATTTTGTATGGCAATTTTCGTCCGATTTTCCCGAAATTCGAACTCAACCTTCCTTAGGGTGTAACGGTGATCTAATCAAACGTTTTTTTAAATCAAATAATAATTGTGACCTCCAAGCTAAAAAAAAAGGCGATTTTGCGTATAATCAGGGGCCATAATTCAGGAAGTTACGATCCGATATGCGCAAATATCGAAAGGAAGCAAGATCTTTGGGTTATAACCATGAATTTCAAGTTTCATCAAAATCGAATCAAAATTGTGACCTCCACAGGGTCCACAACCTTGATATACCATTTTTTAACAGTATTCGCGTACTAACGGCGGCCATTTTGTATGGCAATTTTCGTCTGATTTTCCCGAAATTCGAACTCAACCTTCCTTAGGGTGTAACGGTGATATAATCAAACGGTTTTTTAAATTGAATAATAATTGTGACCTCCAGAGGGACCACAAGCTAAAAAGGGTGATTTTTCGGACAATCAGGGGCCATAATTCAGGAAATTACATTCCGATAGCCGCAAATATCGAAAGGAACCAAGATCTTTGGGTTACAAACATGCATGTCAAGTTTCATCAAAATCGGTTCAAAATTGTGACCTCTATAGGGTCCACAAGCTAAAAACGTGATTTTTCGTACAATCAGGGGCCATAATCCATGAAGTTTTGATCCGATACATGCCAATATCGAAAGGAACTGAGATCTTTTGGGGATAAACCTATATTTCAAGTTTCGCCAAAATCGGATAAGAATTGTGACCTGTAGAGAGTCCACAAACAAATTGTGGACGGACGGACGTCCGGACGGACAGGGGCGACGACATAATACGTCCACATGAAAATGTGGGCGTATAAAAATACAAGGTTTTCAGTCGCGCCAAATTTTATTTTATGGCAATTTTACCATTTGTCTATCATGGACGAATGAATAAAAACTTTTGCAAGTTACGTGAAAGGACTACAAAGTTTTAATTGTGTTATGAAGAAATGCCACGGCGCCGTATTAGCTTCTTTTGGCTACGGCATTTTCTGCAATCTGATTAAAACACAGATCCAATTTCGTGTCGTTTTTTATAGTTCAAAATTTCGTTTTTTCTTGTCTTTACTACTCTTGGATCTGGAGGACTTGTTATTTAACTCGTGTTCTGCCTGAAATGAGGGGTCAGCCAATCAAATGGTCTGTCGAATCGACCGTTTGACCTTTTCATGCGTGGAACTGTGGGTAGATATTACCCAGCGGATAGAAATCAAAGCAAAACAAAAGTAGATTTTAAAAAGCATGGCGGTCGCTAATTGGTTAATCGAATGACTGACGTTATCGGGTCATAGAACGTGAGCTCTCACTATAACTTTGGTATTAACAATTACATGACGTCATGGCGTTATTATACTACATTAGTACATTATAATTATGTACATGACAATAGATCAAAAATAAATATTTGATCAAATATAAATATTTTTGAGCATCAAATTATAATATAACAAAACTATGCAATATTTAATTTAGGGTGATACTTTATGGGGCGCCGATTGCCACTTTATTGTCAACTCAACTATAAATGTGACAAACTTGGTTTTATTTCTTTGGTAAACTTTAAATTGGCCCTAAACTCCAAATATATATGACATGTAAAGTTAGACTTGATGCAAACTCAAAATTTATATATACGATCAAAGCTAAATATATGACGTCCTTCTTTTACAGATGACAAACTAAATATGTATGCGAAACTTTCTATATGCATGCACAGAGTAAGAATCTGTGATGCATGCTTAGTTAGACTCGGATTACCGGTCTTAAAAATTTACTTTGTCTACGTTGTGTTATTCGTGTCTAGGAGTCGTTTCGACCCCGAAACTTTCATTTGGTGGCGGCGCCCCCAAAGACCGACAAGGCCCTATCAAATGTGGATAGGGCGACCAAAACGAACCCTCTAAAGTCATGTGGTGGCGCATGCGCCTAGCCAGAAATGGGTGATAGGAGGGACACTTCGCATGTGTGTGTGTGGAGGGGGGGGGGCGGATCGCCCGTGTCTGTGGTCCGCCCTCAAAATATTTTTAAAAAAATACCGCTGTTGCAAAAACGTTTTTCCGCCGCTCCTATATATATCCCCCTTTCTGGTTCCGCGCCTGTGCCACCACATGACACTAGAGGGTTCGTTTTCGTCGCCCTTATCGGCCTTTGGGGCCCCATCCACATGGCCTTATTGGTGTTTCTAGTTTCAGAGGACAAGACGTTTCTCATTTTGGGGTGTTTTTTGACACACTGGATCACTTGCTAGCAACTTTGATTGCGGCTCCAAGTGCGTGGAAACTTGGGCATTATATTGGCGCCCCAACACTCTGCTGCAACCCCACTTTTAAAAAACTACATATGACCCTGTACACCGCACAACATTAACGTCATCTATGGTCCGAGTCCAGTATTGCCGACACATATTATTGAGTCTGATTTAAACTTTGGGTTAGGATAATAATAAGTATATACTACGGTCATGTTAGCATCAATTTGGTTCTATTAACCTCTCACCGTCATCTCTATACGACGCGAGGATCACGTGGCTAAGTGGGTAAGACGCTGGCTCGCAAGTCTGGAGGTCGGGTGTTCGATCCCTGCATTGACCGAGAAAGTTCATCCAGATTTTCCAACGTGGTTTCCCCTTGTCAGTGGTGCAGGACGGAGAGCCTGACAAGGATAGCTGTCTAGTCGTTCGGTGGGAAGAAAAACCGAGGTCCCGTGTACACTTTGGCGTGCACGTAAAAGATCCCTTGGCATTATAAAGGCCTAAGAGCAGGTCATAGCACACTGTATGGCGTATGCCCGCTTTCATAATGCTATGGACAGACGAGCGTATTTTTTCGCCCGATCGCAGCGATTGAAATTCGCCAGCGTTTTTTTACGGCCGATAAAGAACGGGCACACGTAGCGAACGTCTCGAAAGCGTACGAGTAATTATGTCGATCACGTGACCTGCCGATCAAGTGACTTGTACAAATGGAAGCCATTTTGAGATCGTGTGATATCAACGATGTCGATGATTGGCTAAATAAAAATGAATCGCCCGACAATATACGCTTGACACGGACACACGAGCGAATTTAATCGCCGGCGAAAAATATTCGGCCGAAAATATCTAACATGCTAGATACGAGCGATTGATCTAGTGAATGGTTCGGCGATCAGAATCGTCGTCGCCCTGAAGGGGCACACGGCACTCGGCTAATCTCGACAGATTCCGTAAACTACGTCAACTACATCTAGTCTCGGATGTATGACAGTAAGTGATATGTACCTACGGCCATACATTTGCGACACTCGGCAAACCTCGTAAGATTTCGGGAATCTAAACTCGGCTGTATGAAGAATTCTGCCTTATTGGAACTACTTTAAAGGTCCCGGATGAAACATGGCTGCGCCCATTCCAAACACAAGTTGGCGACCTATCTGGCTAGCGACCTATTCGACCGATCCAGCTGTAAGATAATGACGAAATTACACTTCTATTCTCGAAAGATTCCGTAAACTACGTAAACTACATCTAGTCTCGGATGTATGACAGTAAGTGATATGTACCTACGCCCATACATTTGCCGAGTGGGGCACACGGGCGTATTTTTAGAGCGATTTTAAAAATCGCCGCGATCGGGCGAAAAAATACGCTCGTCTGTCCCCCACTTTAGCCCGGTTAAGGGTCAGATTACATGCCCGTCTTTATTAGCCCGGTTTAGGAGCAGAACGATAAAGTCCATTTCATTTTATCACTCGGCAAATCTCGACAGATTCCGTACATCTAGTCTCAGCTGTATGACAGTAAGTGATATGTACCTACGCCCATACATTTGCGATGCGGCTACCGGTTTACTTTAACAGGAAAACTTGACGCTATTACACAAATTGGGAACTTATTCGGCTAGCGACCTATTCGACCGATCGAGCTGCAACCTGTTCGTTGGAAACCTATTTAGAATAAAGACAACAATCGCCTTAACTCATCTATTTATCAACCAATAAAATCCAACGTTATGTCTATCAAATTATTGTAGAATATATTATTTTTATCCATTCCTTCAGCTCAGAATAGAAGTGTAATTTCGTCATTATCTTACAGCTGGATCGGTCGAATAGGTCGCTAGCCAAATAGGTCGCCAATTTGTGTTCGGTATGGGCGCAGCCATGTTTCATCCGGGACCTTTAAAGTAGTTCCAATATGGCGGAATTCGTCATACAGTCGAGGTTAGCTGTAGGTTCCGGAGGTTACGGAATCTGCCGAGGTTTGCCGAGTGTTCATTTCCAATCCTCATAGGTAGTGGGGGCACTCGGCTAATCTCGACAGATTCCGTAAACTACGTAAACTACATCTAGTCTCGGATGTATGACAGTAAGTGATATGTACCTACGCCCATACATTTGCGATGCGGCTACCGATTTACTTTAACAGGAAAACTTGACGCTATTACACAAATTGGGAACCTATTCGGCTAGCGACCTATTCGACCGGTCGAGCTGCAACCTGTTCGTTGGAAACCTATTTAGAGTAAAGACAACAGTCTCTATTTATCAACCAATAAAATCCAACGTTATGTCTATCAAATGAAAGTAGAATATATTATTTTTTATCCATTCCTTCAGCTCAGAATAGACGTGCAATTTCGTCATTATCTTACAGCTGGATCGGTCGAATAGGTCGCTAGCCAAATAGGTTGCCAACTTGTGTTTGGAATGGGCGCAGGCATGTTTCATCCGGGACCTTTAAAGTAGTTCCAATATGGCGGAATTCATCATACAGCCGAGTTTAGATTCCCGAAATCTTACGAGGTTTGCCGAGTGGTAGTTGGGGCGAAACGACCCATAGACTCGAATACCAGGACATAGACAAGGTTAATTTCTAAGACCGGTAATCCGAGTCTAACTTAGCATGTATTTAGAAAGTTCCGCATAATACTTAGTTTGTCATCTATAAAAGAATAACGTCATTTAGCGTTGATAATATAAATTTTGTGTCTAACTTTACATGTCATATATATTTGGAGTTTAGCACCAATTTAAAGTTTACCAAAGAGATAAAACCAAGTTTGTCATATTTATAGATATTAGCATATATTTTGAGTTGAGAATATAAAGTCGCAATCGTCGCCCCATAATACTTCCTAATAAAATGCCATTCTTTATTTTCTAGCAAATTATTATCCGACCAGAAATAGTTGTTGAGTTGAGTTTATCTAACGAATGCCCTAAATTTCTCCTTTCCACATGTATCATAGTGTTCGCTCTGTGGAATCATTCAATTTTTGGGATTAGCAACGTGGGATTTGTGTACGTTTATCCGTATGTGGAGTTGTGATTCAGTTTTGCCTATATTATGATTTTCATTATAACCTGAAATCTCGTCCCCAGAGGCAGCCGCGGAGCCGAAGGCCTCGGGCACATTAGACCATCCATTTTTTCCAATTTTTTCCAAACCTAAGCCCCGCCCATTCTGACCTCTGATTGGTCAATCTTTTTTGGTCGATTTCTTGAAAACTAGAGGTCGGATCGTCGTTTCGTTTGTTGTAAAATGATCCTTGAGTCAAAGTCAACTCGCTGACATAAAAAATTGGACCCTTAAACGAACAAATTCAAGTTTTTGTAAAGATCTATTTTTCTACGCGTGGTTATATTTTTAAGTGATTCGGTCATCCAGGAACGTAAAATCACAGAGTAAAAATAACTCTGTGGTAAAATCAGGGGCGTACGACGCAAATAAACGAGAAATTTAGTTTTTTTCTGGTTTCGAGATTATATAATCAGTACATATTAATAATATTATCAAAATATAACATTTTTACTCACAGGTCATAGAAAATAGCTAATCATTTTCGGACGTCACAGCACAATGACGTCATAATATAACTTTCCATAGTGACGTTCAAAATGGTGGATGATAAAAATGAAATTGAAGCATTGGAGAGTTTTTGTTTATTTTTTGTTAATTCTACTCCAGATACTTAATGGTTTATCTATACCTTTTAACAGATTTCTGAGAGAGGGGATATTCCTTGGACCAGAATCCAAAAATGGATCGAATAACAAACCATTTCTTCACAAATCAAGACACAAAAGAAGTAGGCCTATCGTTTTCTTTTTTATTTTTAATTTTGCAAGTTTTTATTAGCCTACACATTTAGAGGGGATAATCGTTCTAGCCTGTGGTTCAATTAATTGCTGATAGTCGCTAACTCAATATCACCACAGTCTCCAAAATTGCAAACACGTCTTATTTTATTGGTCAATTTTATTTATTAAATCAACATTCATATTCATATTGAATGATGGTTAGCCTAGTCCTAGTAAGCTAGTTAAGAACTAGGCTATACCGGTATCTAACTATCTTATTCTTACAATTAATAATAATAATATTAATAGGCTACTATGAGTATGAAAAGATAGCTTCGTTCTAAGAATAATAATGAATATCCAATATTTCAGACAAAATAAAACTTTTAAAATTGACGTGCCAGAATGCTTTCGAGCGCCATTTGACATTTGTAAAGAAGCGAATCGATGAGCGAGAATAGCCTTATCACAGACTGACATTAGTGACATTCAATTTGGATTCTTAGCATATTTCGCCGAACATAACTGAGAAATTACAGTAAAAAGAAACCCCCAAAACATTCTTACTCTTATAACACCATCATACATCATGCGTTGCGTCCCATTGCCTTTGGTGCCCGTTTCTTTTAAAGAACAGAGATTTAGCATTTTTAATAGTTTTATTAACATTAACACCTTGTAAAAACTATAAATGAATTCAGACTCAGATTCAGATTATGTCAAAGCTACTATTAATACCTCCGTGGTAGACTCGTACCAATACCAGGGTGAAGTCCGTTTCTGCGTCGCAATTACGATAACAAATGGTCTTAGATTCGCAGTAAGATCGTCATAAACCTGGTGAAAATGCCAGATATCGTTCGGTGGTCTCCAGTCCATGGCCGCAAATGCCAAGGTTCTGCGGTCTGCTTTGGAAAGCTGTGAGAACGCGACAATTTTCAAGTTTGTTATTTTTGGGTACATTTTCTTGAGTGTGTTCACGTTTGCCGGCGACCTTCAACCTTTTCTGTACATGGCTCGCCTTTCGGTCGCAGCAGCACAGCAAGGACACTAGTATAACCCGGTCTGACGGGGGCTTAACCCAGTCGCATTTCCTTGCAATTTAATACTTAATTAAAACGTACATGTATTTCTATAATAATTACTTTGACTTCGGTACCGGTAGTAAATATTTAGTTTTTCAAATAAAGTTGAACCGATATAGTAATAGTACCGTACAGTGATATTTTGCGTGTAAGTTTGACTTGTTGAGTTCCTATAGGTAGGGATCTCTCCCCATTGGTGTAAAGATGTAGGCCTATTGTATAAGATTTTGATAACGAGCTGACAGTTCTCGCCATATATTAATTATGTACCCCTACTCTTACCTTATGTGTTTCGTAGCTTTGATATATATATTACATTTTACCTTCATGGTAGACTTACTTGGGTACGGACACGACTTGAAACTGAATTAATGATCAAATAATAACAAGTCACATTTATTAGTAGGCCTTGCATTTCTAACTAGTTAACTGTTTTATTGTTATTATAGTGCACGGAGTTGTTATTTATTACGACTTAAAATTTATTATTTCAGGCTTGCCCACAAAATTTTGTTACGATTCAAATAAAGGTGTGCGCCCCACTATTCAAAAAACAGTAGAGCCCTGTGTTACTGTTTGTTGGCGACATCGATTTCATATTGCCTTGATGAGGGTTCGTAAATTTAATCATCCTTTTAATAGATAAGAATCCTCATCTCTCGACCCAGCGTGTCCCGAGATATATAGTTGATTCTGGTAGTTACAGATGTGAATCACATAGTAATTCCATATAAGCAAAACTGACAATTGTTTTCTTCAAAATAACGATTTTGTATTATTCGTCACAATAGAAAAGCCGAATGAATGTAATGGGACATTTCTGTTCCATAACGGCTAATTAAAGGGACAATCCCGATAAGAACAGAGTCTCAAAAGTTAAAGTCCGAGTATTTTTGAAATTTATGGACCAAAATATAGTGGCATGGTGTATTTACCTTGTCTCAAAATTTCAGCTCAAAATATTGATTATTGAGTCGTTTGGACGTGAACGTCAACACTGCTTATCCGGACACGTAACCCTTTTAAGATTTCGGGTCAATTTTTTCATTGAGTGACCTGATAATCGATTAAATGTTTCTTGAGAGGTCTATACAGTGAATGACCCATGCCCTGTACTTGATAACAAAAGGTAAATTTTACCTACAAATTATTTTTATAGAAAAAAAGTCTGGTTTTATCCAGATAGTGTATAATTAAACGTTCTCCATTTCCAGATGAATACTGTCAGGTTTTAAGTTATTTACAAGCATATCACAAATATCGGGTTAGTAGGTGGGCCTTAGGTTATGGATTTTAAAAGATTTTAACACAAAATTAAGCAGTTTTATTCCCCAAAAAGTTCTCGGGATTGGCACTTTAAACGCATTACGAGGGAAATTTGAAAGTTGTTTTACGTACCGGGGTGTCGATTTTTCGTCCCACCAAAAAAGACATAAAGCTGTTGTCTTAAATTTGAATATGTATTACAGCAAGGCGACAAGTGTAAATGTTTAAAGAATATACAACAGGCGAAAAGGGCGGATATGGAAGAATGTAATATACCATGTAAAGGCAACAAATTACAGAATTGTGGTGGTGAGATTAGTTATGCCGCTTACGACACAGGTAAAATACAATATTAAAATTCAGATTTTTCATACGAAAAGGCTGATTTATAAGTCTTTTTTACAATAAGTTTCCACAATTTTAATATATTTATGCACACTAACTCAGGTTTGGCTGTCTAATTCTAAAGTAGGCACTGAGCAAATGTGTAGTCCTAAAACGGAAAGCGGAGCGATTTGATCACACGGATGACTTGATCACCGCTTATAAATCTATAATCTATCTGATCTTTGAGGTACATTCTATGCCCAGAATAACTTGCGGTCTGAAAGTCGGTTGCAACTTTGGATATTAATAATATTATACCTTATAAAGGGGAATTTGGGGCTATTCTTCTGGTTATTCTTCCAAGGTAAGTTTGTTTCCCATAAGAAAACTTGATACGGTTTTTTATACGCCTACATTTTTATGTGGACATAATATATTTTCGTCGCCCCGTCTGTCCGCCCATCCACGATTTTAATGATACTTGAAGTATAGAATCACCAAAATCTCGTTTTCTTTTTATGATGGCATCTGCACGATATTAAACTACACCAGTAACTCTTTTTGAAAGAAGGTACAGAGGTACAGAATACCACCCGTTTCTTGATTATCGCGTTGTACTTTTCAAACGGTCTATTGGCTGGGAGAGAACACAATATGTTATTGAGGGATCTGGCGGCCTAATACCATGTGAAGAGCCCCGGGGAAGAACGTCCTAAGTCACCTTTTCAACGAACTCCAGTTATTAAACGGTGAGATCTGGTTGCAAATTGTATAACCTTTATGTGGAACCATCGATGTCAAGTAAAAACAATCGGAGTCACATCGAACCAACGCCCTTCTGAAATGGCCTCTCGGACAAATACACTTCCATCGTACCCTTTATTTGATCATACGTTGGCTGAAAAGTGGAAGTACGTTGTTTTACTGATAATTATGATTCGTATATAACATCATTTGGAGTTGTAATTAAACCTACACGTCGTTCTGTTCGCGCCGTTCATTCTCGTCCAAAATTCTGTTTTGTCTTTTATGCCGAAAGACAAAAATGTGACTTAGATTGTTCTTCTCCTGGGCTCTTTATGTGTGATCGGGAGGGTAAGGCGTTAGTGCGGGGGGAGGGGGGTAAATGCTTTCACAGGATATGCAGGAATCTTCAGAAATTTGTTATGTTTGGTTTCGCTTTGTTACTTTACTGTATTTATGTTATGTAAGACGGTTTAAGTAAGTAGAGAGGAATAAAGAGTGTATTTGTATTTGTATATTTGTTTATATGTATTTGTACATGTATTTGTTTATGTAAGCTTGTAAACGCACTTCGACTCCTAATTCATATATCTGCAGGGCAAGGGAGGGCAAATCATAGAGAAGTGAAGAGTATACAAAATATGCAAATGTTACAGAGAGTGACGTTACATGTACCACAAAATTGGCAATTTAACCACAGAATCGTTTGCCGTACTGCTTAAAAACTAGTGTGTGTGTGTGTGTATGGGGGTGGGGGTGGAGGGAACCCACTTTATGTCCTGCTGCTTTCTATCATGGTGAACACGAACGCAATACATTCATGTGCAGTGTAAGGATGGGTACAGTATACTTTCTTTCCCGAGCACTGGCAGTAGGACTACAACCCAAGTCTCGTGTTTTATCACACTTACATTTCCTGTTAAACTCCTTTCAAAATAATGTATGGCCAGAAATTTAAAAGGATTATTAAACTATATATTCATGTATACATGAAGCCAATCCCGTGAATCGATTTTGATGAAACTTAAAAGTATGCGTATAGCCAAAGATCTCGGCTCCTTTCGATAGCTTAGCGTTTCTCCATAATGACTGTTGAGTTCGAATTTCGTGACAATCAGACCGAAACTAACCGACAAAATGGTCGCCACTATTGCGCAAATAGTGTAAAAGTATATAATATCATGGACCGTATATGCGGTCCATGGTATAATACCAAGGTTGTTGACAGCGGTCCTTTCAATAATTTTTAAATGAGTTATCTGAGACTGACATTTTCTAATATTCAAAAACAGAAGAATTAAATGTTTCCCCTTCTTGTGCTACATATTCCAGATTATTTATTTTCACTTTCTCATTCTATATTAAAAGGTCATTATGCGAGATTAGATAAAGACTAAGAGCTAGCAGCTCTCACTATAGTTAAAAACTAGATAATGTAAAGGGGATTTGCTGAAAATATCAATAAAATTGATCCACTCTGAACTGAGATTGTAGATTTTGAGTATTAGGCCTAGTCCCGACCATTCGTTACTAATGTCGTCGGTACGATAAAAGAAACATCCTCGATTATTCATTTGTTGATTAAATTATCAATGAGTATTGAGCAATCAAATCGGATTCAAATCCAGTAAATATTGCAGGCTAGCGATAACGTCGAGAGTTGATTATGGTCTGGATAAGTTAATTAATGCTCAAATAATTTAGATAAACTTCCAGGCCTAAAGAAAGACTTGCAATAGGCACATTTAGCTCTTGCACACTGCACATGTATGTTTAATTCTATGTTACAGGTTATGTACATGAACCTAATTATAGATATCGGAGAGGTTATTCATATACGGCACTAGCGATCAGTAAGTATTTAATACGCTTTGAAAACTGCATTGTTAAATTCAACTCTTGTCGATCTGTGTATGACATATAATAGTGTTGAGTTTTGACAGGCAACTTAAAGTAACTAAGTCTTGAACTCAATATCATCAAAAATCTCCAACATTGAAAACACGAATTATTTATAAATTTAAATCAACATTGATGCTGTGATCTTGCTGGGAAAAGGTGGGCTTCTGATATCCAATATTTAAGACAAAAAAAAACATTTTACCATTGGTACACGAATTGTGTACTATAATGCGTTTAAGTCCCAGCTTTAGCAAGAGACTCGAGGAACGAGGCTAGAAACATTGGACCAAATGTAACGGCGTATGTAGACTGGAATAACCAAACGCTAGAAATTTGCATTCGATTGAGACTACTGGCTTATTTGGCCGAGCATGACTAATTTGAAATTCGAGTGAAAACGGAAACCATTCAATGTAAATCATTCTCTATACACTCATATCAACTAGAAATTGACACAAGTGGCATATATGCCACTTGTGTCAATTTCTAGGTCCCATTTGTTGCAATTTAGTATTTTCCGACCACAATTGAAAATCTGTAATACTAATATTGACCTTCGTTTTTATTTTATCGTTTATAATCTTCTTGATATATATACCGTACGTGTATTTATCTGATCATTTTCTATTCCTATATAGATTTGGGGGGGGGGGGGCAACTTTCCCCGTATCACTTCTTAAAAAACAGAGAAGGGAATATTAACTGATGTTAGTTTAGTTGTATTCATTCCACTTTAATTTAATTATTATAAAATATAATTAATTTGTATGTAATATTATTCTAGATAGTTATGGATGTTATTTGCAACCACCCAGCTCATTAGTATCAACACTGATGTCGTTCGAAAGTTTACGAATGACTATACCTATGTGTTTAGCGGTATGTCAAGAAAATAAATATATGCGTGGCGCTCTTACAGTAAGTAAATATTAACAACCTCTTTTTTAAACTTTGGTCTTCCGTAAATTACAAAATGGCTGCAAGTTCAACTTGTGTAACAAAATAAAATGGAATGGGGTTTAACGTCCTAGTGTTCTGCTCAGATTGGGCAATGAGTGTACTACGAGAGAAATTTTGCACAGACATTGGCACTACGTTTTTTCGTGCCTTCCGAATGACTAGACATCTGGCCTGGTCAGGTCCTCTGTCGTGAACCACTGACAACAAAGGGAAACCACGTCGGAAAATCACGATGAACTTTCTCTGCCAACACCGTTAGTGAACCCGCAACTTTCAGGCAGCGAGCAAGAATCTTACTCAATAAGCCATCGTGCCCCCCCCCCCGAACAAATCTAGAATTATTAAAGGCATTTACATAGGAAGCGT
This sequence comes from Patella caerulea, assembly GCA_036850965.1. NCBI lineage: Eukaryota > Metazoa > Mollusca > Gastropoda > Patellidae > Patella > Patella caerulea. Next base: position 58,442,344 of record JAZGQO010000007.1, read on the forward strand.
CCTAGATCTGTTGAATTTAAATCAGTTGATCAAATCTTTGTAAATATTGAACGGAATCGATTAATTTGTGGACTGATATCCCCGTTAAATAAAACTTTTTACAACATTGTATTTAAATGAAGTTTTTTTTACGCACCACGAAGGCGAGAGCGGTCTAATTTACGTACATGCGGAAAACCAAACTGATCCCGCAGTGAATATTCGCTTGTTTGCTACAATCACTGATAAGCATGACATCGACGAGGCTTAATGAGTACGGCATATTAACTTTTTTACTCCGACAAATTCTCAAACATTTTTTTGAGGTAAAAGAAAAATAAATAAAGACGCTTGAAGTGTTTTGTAGTTTAAAAATCTTTCCTATTTAGTGTTTATGGGTATTAAAATGAGTAAAATGCATCATTTTGACCGAAGCAGTTAGGTGTTAAGTAAACATTGCACGAGCCGTTGAGCCAATGACTACGAGGCGTGCAGTCAACGCACGTGTTTTGGACAGGCATCCGTTACAGAGATAATTCGTAAGTAATTCTCTGTGAAACAAATTGGCGGAAAACCGCCAAGATTGCATCCCTTAGAGCGAAAGGTCAAATCAGCACGGGTCAGTTTCATCTGCAAATATCCGGTAATATTCGCGCCCGCGCTCACTAATCAATCGTCTTCCGCGCGAATCCTTGCAATTCGAAAATGAATCTATTTTTTTACCATTCTGCATTTTACGGGGGGGGGGGGGGCTCGGTGCCATTCATTCATTTATAAAGCTTACTCTTTCCACCACGGAGAAAATATTTACACCGCGGAGACAGGTTTCCACCACGGATAAAAGCTTTCTACCTCGAATGAAACGTTTTTCATTTTTTTTAATGACCATATTTTTTTTATTGCGAAATACTCGTTCATTGTTTAGAGAGAGAGACAGAGAGAGAAATGGGGTTTTATCGTCTACTCGACACAAACTATGTAATTTCGGGACTAACGTGGTTCAATTTTATTTCAATAATTCGCTTGCGCGTAGGGGTCCTTAGCAGTGGGAGGAAACCGGAGAATCCGGAGAAAACCCACAAGGTTGGACAAGCGAGTGGTGACCCTACTCCTTGTCACGTATAACTGGGGATTCGAAACCATGCCAGTTGACTCAGTGATAGGCTTTATGATACAGCACACACGTGCTCACCATTCGGCCATCCGACCCCCCGAAATTATACTATTCAAAAAAAGTAGGGGATATTTGATTTTGGGGGCATAATACTAAAATATGCAAATGACTACGAAAAAAAAAGTCACTATAGAAGATAACAGAAGAAACATTTCCAGTTACATGTGACGCCCAAACGCACCAATAGCTACCGCATGGAATGCAGGAGATGTTTGGGATCATCATGGGGGTCCAGCCCAAGATTTGCACGACTCTGACTTTGAATGTTACAGTCATTGTGGCATTGAATTCCAGGGTGGAAACATCAGTTTAATTGTTTTAGTGACCAGAAAACAAATTTTGATTTGCGTCGGCTTACCCAAAATGAAAGGTTACGTGCCCTTGGCATGCTACAGATCGGCACAAAACAGGCGGTTGTGGCGCGGACGATGAATGTTTCTCAGTCTGTCATAAGCAGGCTATGGTCCAGATACCGTGGTACACAATCTGTACAGGACAGACCACGCGCAGGTCTACCAAGGGCGACAGCTCAAGCCCAGGATCGATTTACCCGTACCTTGGCCTTGAGAAATCGTGTCATCACAGCAAATCAGATCAGCGCTCGTCTTCAAACAGACACTGGTGTGAGAGTGAGTGGCCAGACGATTCGGAATCGACTGCATAGGGGTCACCTTCGCGCCCGACGTGCTCGCGTGATCCCTTGTTTGAGAGATCATCACATTCAGGCAAGATGTCGTTGGTGTAGGGATCGTCAACACTGGGATAGTCGACGCTGGAGCAATGACAATGTGATCTTTTCAGATGAGTCAAGGTTCACTGTTGATTTTTTGGACAGACGTAGAAGGGTGTTGCGTCCTCCAAGACGTTAACGTCATCAGACATGATCGATTTGGGGGTGGTTCTGTTATGGTGAGGTATCACTGTTGCTGGAAGAACGGCTTTACATGTTGTTGCAGGGCTTGTTACAGGCCAGTACTACCGGGACAACATCTTGGCAGTCCATGTTGTGCCGTTCGCACGACGTCATGGCCGCCGTTTCATCTTCCAGGATGACAAAGCAAGATGTCACAGGGCCAGGATCGTTACAGGTTACCTCCAACAACAGAACATCACCACATTACCATGGCCACTACTGAGTCCCGACCTCTCCCCCATCGAGCATATCTGGGACATGCTTGGACAGAGGTTACGTCAACGTCAACAACGTCTGTGCCTTACTTAGTCTAACGATCATTTGGAATAAATCGATGAATGTGAACTTCATTTCATTTTGTCATTTGTTTCTTCGTCAGTTTCATTAGGTGACTTTAATAACACTTAAAATTCAAATATCCCCTACTTTTTTTGAATAGTATATTATTAGAAAGGGCATAAAATAACGAATGGCAGCAATGGACCAACGTGTTTTGAATTTCAGAATGCGGATGGGTGTTTTTGTTTTGACGACAGGTTGCGTTTTAAAAAAACGGACCCAAACAGATGTAACCTGCCATGTAAAGGAGAAGAAAGAATGATGTGTGGCGGTAAAAAGAAGGAGGTCAGCGTTTATAGAACAGGTAGGAAAACGTTTATAAGAATGTCGTAAGACAAACCAGCAAGATGGGTTGATTAGAAACATTAACTAGCGCATATCAACTTCTCCATAGTATTGAGAAGTTGATATGCGCTAGTTAATGTATTGAGAAGTTGATATGCGCTAGTTAATGTTTCTAATCAACCCAACTATTGAGGAGTTGATATGCGCTAGTTAATGTTTCTAATCAACCCAACTCATTTCATATTTGATTATCAGTTAAATTAACAGTTAAATCAAAACACTTTTCATCTGAAATTATACACATTTTATCTGAAATTATAGACTATTTAAAATGTTCCAAAATTATTCTCGTCAAATGAAATAACTTATTTTTTATTGCACTGCATCTTAATTGATGAGTGTTGATTCTAATCAGATGAAAATATAGGCTTCAACAGGTCTATATTTTGTTTCGTTTTTTTTAAATAATTCTTTCGATGGCCTGCACTGAACCTAGTGTAGTGGCGGTAAATATGAAGTTTACTGAAAGGAATGAAGTAGCATCTGTGTTTTAATCAGATTGTGTTGATTCAGACGACGTGCATCTATGACTACAACAAACTTGTTAGTTTATATGCTTTCCTTGTACATCAAGAGGGACCCTATCCACATGGCCTTATTGGTGTTTCTAGTTTCAGAGGACAAGACGTTTCGCATTTTGGGGTGTTTTTCATCAAAATAAGAAATAACGCGGCCGAAATTGACACACTGGATCACTTGCTAGCAACTTTGATTGCGGCTCCAAGTGCGTGAAAACTTGGGCATTATATTGGCGCCCCAACACTCTGCTGCAACCCCACTTTTAAAAACCTACATATGACCCTGTACACCGCACAACATTAACGTCATCTATTATGGTCCGAGTCCAGTATTGCCGACACATATTATTGAGTCTGATTTAAACTTTGGGTTAGGATAATAATAAGTATATTCTACGGTCATGTTAGCATCAATTTGGTTCTATTAACCTCTCACCGTCATCTCTATACGACGCGAGGATCACGTGGTTAAGTGGGTAAGGCGCCGACTTGCTAGCCTGGAGGTTGGGTGTTCGATCCCTGCATTGGCCAAGAAAGTTCATCTCCATTTTCCGGCGTGGTTTCCCCATGTCCATGATGCAGAACGGACGGCATGACAAGGACAGCTGTCTAGTCGTTCGGATGGAATGAAAAACCGAGGTCCTGTGTACACATTGACGTGCACGTAAAAGATCCCTTGGCAGTTGGAATTCGATATGAGTCTGAGTAGACCGCAGCGCCGCTGCCCGGGCAAAATTTCTCTCAAAGCACACTGTATGGCGTGTGCCTGTCTTCCATTAGCAGCAGGTTAGGTGCAGAAGAGTATGACGATAAACCCCATTTCATTTCATTTTGTACATCAAGATATATATTCAATGTAATAGAGAGACGTCTTCTTGTTGAACATCACTTATATTGTAAAGTTATTGTGGAATCAAGTCATATTGTTATCTGAATTTAGACATCGTTTATCTGCGTTTGGACAAAATGTAACGGATAACAATTTTTTAGTTTTCTCGCATCGGCTGAAACTCTAAACGTCACTCGAAGGCAGGCGCAGATCCAGAGGGGGGGGGGGGGGTCCAGGGGGTCCGACCCCCCCCCCCCCCTGCTCAGGCTTGAAAATTTTTTAATTTTTATGCGATTTTATTGGCGATTTTTATTTAGACCTGTAATTTCGGATTTACCTTCCGGAAATACGTCAGAATGCACCAAATTGAATCTAATTTACCAAATTTTTCTGCGGGAGGGCCCCCAAACCCCCCGGTAATGGTGGCGGTGGAAATTATCAAACCTGCCCCCCCCCTGCAAAAATCCTGGATCCGCGCCTGGAAGGGTGCACATGAATAAACAGTTTAAGTTATTCGACCAAATGTAGCACTACACGCGTGATTATAGTCAAATATACGTTTCTTTGTATCAAAATGATGTTTAATTCCATTCCATTCTCACAAATCTTATCTAATTATTACGAAGACCACTTAGTCCTAGACGACACATGATATTTCAACATTATTTTATCAAATTATACAGTTAGCAACACATAACATTGTAGTTGTTTGTTTTCCATTTTAGACGAGAGGTTTGATCCTGAAGTTGGCACAAAGAAGGCGAATTTTAAAACTCCTGTATGGGCGATACCAAAGCAAGTTGGTAGGTTGATGTACTAATATATTAAGTTCTTAAAGGTCTTTCCCCTAAACAAACTTGAGAAGAAGAATAATTTCTGTTTATATATCTCTTTTCCTCTCTTTCTCGCCTATGCAACACCGATGTGCATAACGTTTCTCAAGATTACACTTATAACTTTTCCACGTGCACATCTTCAAGAACACTTACGAGCAGTTATATTTGGGTCATAACTCATAACCAGTGCTGGATTAACCATAAGGAAAATAAGTCACGAGTCCAATCTCGTTCCCAGAAGCAGCCGCGGAGCCGAAGGCCTCTGGCGCATTAGACCTTCCATTTTTTCCAAACCTAAGCCCCGCCCATTCTGACCTCTGATTGGTCAATCTTTTTGGGTCAATTTCTCGAAAAATAGAGGTCGGATCGTCGTTTCGTTTGTTGTAAAATGATCCTTGAGTCAAAGTCAACTCGCTAACATAAACGAACAAATTCAAGTTTTTGTAAAGATCTATTTTCCTAGGCGTGGGTTTATATTTAAGTGATTCGGTAATCCAGGCACGTAAAATCAGGGGCGTACGACGCAAATAAACGAGAAATTTCGCGCGTAGGAATTACGTCACCTTCCGGGAAAATGGCTACCCCGATTCACCAAAGAAATTTCTCTGGTTTCGAGATTGGCACGTGCCCTAGGGCCAGCCAAAAATCCAGGCCACAAAATAATAAAGTGAAAACAAATGGCCTGTATAGTGTCAAAATATTAGGCTGCATTCCACTCACACTGTGGTCCTGATAATCCCTTGATAATCCCTTGACAGGAAAAGAGTTAAAGGATTTTATATTTTCAGGGCACCAATCAAAATGTGCCTTAGGGCCAGCAGAGCCATAATCCGGCACTGGTCATAATCCCAGATCCGTGACCATTTCCCGGGGAACAAGGTTTGGCGATGGTTTATGATATACATAGGGGGGACCCCAGTGAAGTTATTTGCATATTTGTAACTTTGAAAACTACAGGCTAACTTAGGATAGCGACCAAACTGGTCTGAAATATCTCTTGACAAATAATGTTGACGAAATGACTCGTGTAATATATCATTTTATAGGTTTTGTTGGTCATCGGAACCATTATGGACAGTTTAGGATTCATCTCACAAAGGGTTGATCCAATATGGCAGCCAGAATAAAAAATGGCCATAGAAATTTGCTCGAAAAGTGATATGCCGTTTCATGGGTTGTCTCGGGGACGACAAACACGAAAATGCCATTTCAAAGATGATAGAACTAATTTGAAAGGAGACAGCATACACAAATTTTCAGGACTACAGACCTACACATGTAGGTTATACTACATATCGGTATCCACGAATCTTCTTACATGTCATAATACATTATAATGCATTATATTTATTTATATAATAATGTATTCGACAGTATGACTCAAGAGTCTTCATACTTTAAGTTATTGTGGGAGTTATCGACTGAGAAGTTGTTTAAACACTGACACATAGGGCATAAGATGACAATGTGGAGTCTGTTATGCAGCATAGTGTAGGATAATGGATTGATAGAGTTTTTTTTTACCCTTTGTCTTAATCACAATCTTATGGTAAACGCGTTGTACACAATATATATCGCATGGTTCCAAATTACTGAATATATCTTTTCATCAAATAACAGTAATCTTTTCAAATGTTATAAGTGTAGGCATATTCAAGTCCCGACATGTGAAGAAGTTCTAGCGATCTCAGCGGTAAAGATTCTGGTACAGGCCCACGATACGTTGGCTAATACGTTTCACTTGGGAATTAAAATACAAGGAATAAAAACGTACAATCTTAAAAACAACAAAAAGTCAAAAAATGTGATCGATCACGTTGCAATTTGTAGTAGACATTTTGTTGACGGAGACAAACGATATTTGTCAACAATAATTCCACGAATATTAATTCGAATTACTTTCCAACAAACACTTATCTATCATCTCATTGTGACCCTTACCACATTTGAGAAAAATCAATTCAGCCATTGTGAAAAACAAGCAGATTTTGTATAAAATATCTATTATTGTTTCCTTAAATATGTTGGGACTTAAGTGCACATGCATGCAATTATAAAAGACTGCGAGTGCCCCAATATTATTAAAAGACGACGAATGCGCTCACCATTGTTAAAAAAAAAATTCAGTGACTTGGAAGCATATAATATGTAGTGTATATTATGCGTATGTATAGATAGCGACAGTTTTATGCAAAAGGTCAAAAGAGCCAACCCTGCATTACAGTTCCAGACTCCAGAATCCACCATAGCCTCTTTGGAGTAGCCGGAAATATATAAAGTGAATAGGGAGTGTTTGTCTATATGATGCACACACGATTGTTTATGTCGATCAGTTTAAAACAGCTTCTTCTTTCAGGTAAACATGGTTACGATTTTTTTAAACCAGCACCGCTACCGGTACCAATAGCAGCACCGGAAACAAAATCCAAATTTGATAACAGCCCAACCTCAACTCTCATTGATGAAGAAGATAAGAATGAAGCCACTCCTAAAAAGAGTATGAGTAGGGCGTTACCTAAAAAGCCCCAGCATCGAAAAAAGAAAAAGTCAAAACGGCCAAAAAAGAAAAAGCTGCAAACGTTAAAGAATGAAGCCACTCCTAAAAAGAGTATGAGTAGGACGTTACCTAAAAAGCCCCAGCATCGAAAAAAGAAAAAGTCCAGAAAAGTTAAAAAGAATGCAAACTCTAAACGGCCAAAAAAGAAAAAGCTGCAAACGTTAAAAAATGAAATAAAGGCAATAAAAAAGAAGAGAGGCGGCGAAAAAAATAATGGAACAGACGCCGATGTCGAAGTAGGTGTGTCATTTTTAATCAACTTTTAATCCAAACCCTTTTATTGAAAATTTTTGTCTCCCGACCTTTCGGAGAAAACAATTATTAAAGTCTATTTGCATGAATATTCCAACTCCTTAAATTAGTAGTGCGTATGTTGATAGACCTTCTTCAATGCATGCAACTTATATTTATAGATTACTTGAACAATTATTACGAAAATATTTCATTATTTTTAGAGAAAACAATACTATTTCAAAATCTTTTTTGTACCAGCATTATTTATTTTAATTTATTCAACCTCTGTAGGATTATGTTATGAAATCGACATCACAGGTTTATTTTGTGTCTGCGCCCTCATCATAATGTCGTGTTATGAATTATGTGACCATTATAAGCCACCATATGATTTCAAAATGCACCATTCGTCACCATAAATAGAGTTAGAATTATGTCGTCTTTAACCCTAAATATTCGTTTGACCGCTAAAATCGCCGAAAGAGATGAGAGAGGGAGAGATAAATGGAGTTTAACGCCCATTCGACACAAACTATTGTCTGTCCCATGGTAAATAAAAAACGGATTTCTACGATTATGAACAAACTACTCTACTTAAGTTATTATAAACTTACCTATGTGTTAAAAATTACCTCCGGTTAAATAAAATCCATTATACAGCTAAATATACCAACGAATAAAAAAGTTCTCTCTTGTAAAATTGAACTTATCACAAACTTTGACACCGAGAAATAAAAAATGGAAGCTTATTACGTCACTTATCGGAATAGATCATTTCGTATGAGGGGGTCAAAGCAAGGCTATTTTACGACAGTTCATATTTTGTGTTGATGCGTTCGATTACTGGCCCCGCGCTTACTCTAGCCACCGCGAATGCGTTCGGGTTACTACTGGAAGTATCCTATTATTCAGCATGGAAGCAAATAAATTATTTGATCGAAGTTATATTTGCCGCTAAAAGTTTAGGCCACGGAAGAATTATTGTTGACACTTGTCTCAGTAGTGTTGTGTTTATTCTTGTAAGCTATGGAGCTGGTTAACAAAGCTAACCAAAGGTTACATTGGTTGAACGAAAATGTGATTTAAAGTATGTTCTGCATAATATGGGCTTTATTTCGCTTCTCTGGATTTAATAATTCCAATGAGATACCAATGAAAAAGTCTAAAGTTTGTTGACGGATTATTGTCTGCTCGTTGTTATTTATCAGAACATCGAGCACAATTAATTGTTTGGTGACGTTCATCTTCCATTTTGATATCCGAAGAAAGTGCCGCGCCGTTTGATTACCCATTCCCACTGCGCATGTCGAAACGTACTCGAGGATCCTGTCCGAGTAAGCACGGAGCAAATAATCGAACGCGACATGTATGAATAAGCTTTTGCTCTGAGACCCAGTAATGAGTTTGAGCGTTTACAAACATAAATACGCCCATAGTCCGATATTTTGTTTCCGCCTTGTATTAATTATTTGGTTAGAGAGTTCTGGGGGAATTTTTTTCTTTTGAATTACATTTGTTTTACTGGCCTTGAATATCACCGTTGAATATTTTTAATATTTCCTGATGATGTCCTGCCAATTAACCCCGGCAATCTGCTGTGGACGAGGTAGGCCTAAATTCCGATGTATTTTACATTTGCCTCGGCAAAATTAATAGCCGAGGCCATTGAATCATTGAATAGGTATATAACGGTTTTTTTATAGATAAATACCAATAATTATTATCACCAAATCATACCGCGCATCGGTTTAATTATCGGTAGATAGTTCCATATCTTTCTATTTCTCTTTAAATATTATTTCTGGTGTGTTCAGAATTTTATAATCGTGAAATTCACAAGGCTGTTTACCCATAAGATTTTGAAATCCACGGAGAATGGAATTTTCCGATGGCATTTCGTAGATCGCGATCATGTCCCAGCTTTGAATTATATTGCCGTAAAAGGTACCATGTCATATTATATGCTACACAGATGGTTAAATTTAGTGCCGCGAAACTTGCACGAATTTTCCCCGCGGTCTGCATAATTAACACACAAAACCAAATAATACACAAAATCTGACGTGTGATTTTTTTGTTTTAAATACATTTTTTATAAAGACGATAAACGATGTTTAGACATCCCGAACTGTTCTTATCAAGAATGTTTCGATTTCAGTATCTGTCGAATGAACAAAAACAAGTAATTTAATCAGGAACATTATATGAACAGTCCGAACGTGAATAAAATATGGAAATTATTGAGAAGCGGCGGTCTTTTTCATACGAAATATGATCAATTAAAATTATGATTGACAGGGCTGTAATGTGTTTAATAAAAATATATATAATATACACGGGTGAAATTACGGGGTGAAAAGCTATATTATACATGTATTTACGAGTATTCGTATAATCCGTAAATAACATTTAGCAGACTGACAATCAAACGGTTTAAAATTAATGTCATTGTCTCCAGTTGCTATTTTCTTGCCCAAACTCAAACGACCGAAAAGGCAGTGTTCTGTTTTGATTACAACACACGTGGTTATCATAGATTACCCCCTTCAGCATAATTACGATGGTTTAGCCCATAACGTCACGTGTGTAATGTTGTGATGAACACAGACGAAAATACAAGCAAAAACATTGAATTTTCAAGAGAGAACCTCTTTTTTCCGTTGGGATGTTTAATTGTGCAATGAATTTTATTTAACCGGAGGTGGTTTTTAACACATAGGTAAGTTTATAATAACTTAAGTAGAGTAGTTTGTTCATAATCGTAGAAATCCGTTTATTATTTACCATGGGACAGACAATAGGTCATTTCGGCACTAACATGGTTTAATTTTATTTCAATAATGCGCTTGCGCGTAGGTGTCTTTAGCAGTGGGAGGAAACCGGAGTACCCAGAGAAAACCATGAGGTTGGACAGGCGACCCTATTCCTTGCCACGTACAACCGTTGATTCAAAACCACGCTAGTTGACTCAATGGCAGGCCGTGATACAGCGCGCGCACGCTAACCATATCTCTTTTTTCTTCTGCAAATTTAATTCTAAATCAATTGTTTTAATTAATGATAAAAATAAATCTTATTTACTGTAGATTTAGCTTACATAAAATAGTAGGTCCAACGCAGAGGATTGAAGTCAGGAAAATCAGGGGCGTGGTGAGGGCAATTATTGAGAAGAAATTATGAGTAACAAAAAAGATTTTGGCACAAAAACCCTTTTACTGACCGCGGAGCTGTGGCCGACGAAGCCGGCCACCGCGAGCGCCGAAGGCGCGAGCCCGCGGCGGGGGGTCGGGGGGGCCCTCCCCCGGGAAAATTTCGAAAATTAGAAGCCCAGAAACGCAATCTCCAGCAATCCGAGACAAGAAATACGGTAATAAAATATGATTAAATTTTCCAACTTGACTCTTTCAAAATTTTTTTAATTGGGTCAGATGAAACAATTTTTCCACTTACAAATGTTTTTCATTTTTTGAGTAATTTGATTGTGATTTTGGCGCAAAAACTTTTTGGCGCATGAGTATGGCTACTCATGAACTCATTCTCACCACGCCCCTGAGGAAAATACACGATTTGTGTCCCGGCCAGTTTGTGTCTACTCATTACATTGTTTGCAAGGTTCAGACTTTTAAGTTAATTCCGCCCCATACACAATAATGAATATGGAACATAATATTTAATTAAGCTCACCTTTCGTTGGGGGTCCTCTTAATGTTACCAGACATTTTTTTTATCAAGTCATTTAAATTTTGGATATGGTATTAGATAAAATATGCATTATATCTATCGCATATAATATTATTTACTTATCACTTATTACAATTATTTGGGTGTTATTGACAAATACACACTCTTTATTTTAAAAGAAGAGACACAGAAACCAACAGAATATAACTATAAGAAGATAGGAGCTATTGGTGGCATCGGTTTTGTCGTAATAATAATCATCTGTTGTATTAGTCAAAGGTAAATTACAATATTTATAACAATCTTCACGGCATGCTTATCCTGGTGATATCTCTGCAAAAAAAAACAAAAAAAACAGAGGATAGTTTAAAAATTGTTGTGTTTCGTGTGATTTTGGGCGCTCGACTAACAACTAGTTCGAATCCTGACTTGAACCTAGAATTTGCCGGTTCCACCTTTTTCGGTGTGGACAAGACAAGTCTAGTCATTCGTATGAAGTGAAAGAAATGTACATGTATAGGATTGTCCAGACTTCTTCCCCTGTTTAAATGTCAGACCAATTCTCATAGTCTAAGCAATTAATTGGGTATTCTAAAGAGTCGTGTTAATCGACTTTATTTTGTTGTTAAATAGTTTAAAATATTTAAATATGTTAATTTTAGCAACAATTCTAACACAGAAGCAGCAGGAACAAAGTAAATGGGCGGTAAGTAGATGTATAGGTCATATTCAAAGAGAATTCCATTTTCTCTCACCATTTGATTATTTTTGGATCTATAAAAATGGAATTAATGCTTTTCATTTTTTGATAGAATCATTGGAGGTGTTAAATGGAATATCAACGGTAAGGATCGGGAATTCCCCATAAAAATCTAACACTTCCACGATATTGAATCGTGTAATACAAAACAATTGATTCAGCGAAATCGTTTAATTGTGAAATATTAGACTTTTTTTGCTACCGGTGAATGTTATTAACCAGTGACTGCCAGGCAGGATACGCCCAATTTTGCAAGAGATGAATAGAAAAAAGGGTAAAAAAAAAAAAAAGGTTTTACGTACAATCAAAGGCCATAATTAAAAGATATGATTATATGCGTAAATATCAAAGATATAAAGATATATATCAAGTTTCATTCAAATCGGATTAAACTTGTGTCCTCTAGAGGGTCCACAACCTTGATATACCATATTAGGGCTGTGTCGATACAGTTCATTTTCGATACGATACGTATTGGCGATACGGCAAACCGATATGCGATACGTATCGCGATATGGTGACGTCATAAATTATGCCAAAAATAATCCCAAACTACATTATGTTTCAAGACATTGTTTGTGATGGGTAAGCATCGGGCCATCAGGTTTCCAAATCCATTTTAAAACGAAACGGCCATTGAGCTCCCGTAGGAAATGGGTTAATTATATGCTCCATTCCCTTTAAAACTAGACTTCAACAAAAAAAATTCTGGGTAATTTTTTTATGGAGAATGTCGTATTCTAATGTACGTGATTACCACAAAAATAACAACAGGTACACCATTTGAATATTATCCATATTTAATTCACATAACATGTTGAAATTACGTCAGTAATATTCCAGAATAATCAATAAAAATTACCGTCTTCGTTTATTCGATGAAACATTGGCTTTTCATTTTTCATAAATCGATGATCTAAAATATTAGCATTTTTCTACTACTGTCAATATCAGAAAATACCGTAGCCAAAATAAGCTGATACGGCACCATGACATTTCTTCATAACACAATTTGTAGCTTTAAATCTATAACGTAACTAGTCACGTAACTTGAAAAAGTTTTTTATTCATTCGCCAATGATGATAGACACACGACACAATTGTCACGTGACAACCATACTTGAAATTGCTTTCAAAAATAAAAATTCCGTACGATTATGATATAGCCTTCGATAAAAACGACAATATTTATTAAATTAAACTTTTGTCAGAATGTGTATAAAATAAAAAAAGTCACGGTAAGCGCTATTTAGAACTGGTTTATTGACCTAATTTGCAACCGATGTCACGTGTCATTGGAATTCAGCATTGGAGATCCCATCGGGAAAATATATTATAAAATGATTGTTGCTCGGTGTATTCGGTGTTCTATCAGGCGATTATATTCATTGAAGATTTAAATTTACCTAACAACTGGTCAGTGAATCCATAAATGTATGATCCAGTTATTATAATATTTAGCGGTACATGGAATTCATACGGGGAGTTGAAGACGTTCGATTGACAAACCATCATGATCATGCCGAGATCGTTTTCTTTCGCCACGTGGGTTTCAATTCATGGTCTTTCTGAACTGAAGAATTTTTTCAACTATACGACCATATTACATATCGATATAAATATCGCTGGAACGTATCGATACATATCGGTGTATCGATATATCGACACAGCCCTACTATTTGCGTACGACTGGGGTGGCCATTTGGTCTGGCAGTTTTGGTCTGATTTACTGTCATTTTCACGAAATTCGAACTCAATCATCATTATCGTGGAATGATGATATATTCAAACGTTTTCTTCAATCGGATAAAAATTGTGACATTTAGAGGGACCACAACCTAAAAATGCGATTTTTCGTATACAATCAAGGACCATAATTCAACTAATTGAATTTTTCACCTAATTGTATACTTTAGTGTGGAATTGCTCAAAATTGTGACCTCCAGAGTGTCCACCTTAAGCTAAAAAGGTGATTTTTCGTACAATCGGGGGCCTTAATCCATGGTTTTGATTCGATACATGTCAATAGCATAAGAAACCGAGATCTTTTAGAGATAAGTTTCGTCAAAATCGAATAAGAATTGTGACCTATATAGAGTGTTCACAAACAAATTGTGGACGGACAGACGAACGTCTGGATGTCCAGACGGTCTGGATGTCCAGACGGAAAGGGGGGACAGCAATACGTTCTCGTGAAAATGTGGGCATATAAAAAATTAAAGTCCCTGATATATGTCACGAAATAAAATAATAAGCAACCCTTCCCAGCCCTCATAGCAAACCTTTATGGACCATGTCTGTCTTCATTAGCCTAGATATTGTTTTATTTTGCAGAAAAGAGCACATTAAACACCATTATACTTCATTTCCTCTTGAAAACGTACATTGAACAAGAATTGTATTACATGACTGCATATAATTATAAACATATATAAAAATGTGTTTAGAATAATATGAATGTTTTGATTGTACCCAGGAAGAAGAAGAGCGAAGAAATAGACAGAAAAAGAAAAAGAAGAAAAAAAGGGATGAGGGGGAGAAGAGGATGATGAATAAGGAAATGAATCTTTTTGATTTAATTTTTAGGGGTGTATATAATATATATTTAAAAATATTACTGATTCCATAAATTATATTTTTAATTGTATTTGTATAGATAAATTGCACTTATTTTTGTAAATGTGAGACTTTTCCCTCTCTTTAAATTTTGTTATGGTTAAAATAGATGTAGACTTACTTATATGTATAATGTATTTGTGTGGATGCGACGGTGTCTATTTTTAAGTCTGGTTGGGGAACTCTGAAATTCAAAACACAAAAACTGTGCTCGACGGCGACCACTAATGTAACTCGCCAGTTACTAGTCTGAATAATCTTAGCAATTTGAAATATTTATACCTATCTTGGGCACCGACTGAATGTTGAAATGATTTAGGAAACATTGTTAAAATATCAAGTAATGGATGTATATGTACTTTTATTTCAGAACAAATACCAACCAATTTCAGTATCACATATTGGTTCACAAATTTGTACTGATTTAGTTGTGAACAAGTATTCGAACATCTAAACTATTTGACAGCTAATGCGCATAATATATTTTAAAAGTCTTGACGATATGTTTTGATCAAAATCTATTAGGCGCAATCTCCTAATGTCTCACGGTATATGGAGTGGTTATGTTGAAATTAAAAATTGCAAAAAATAAAACTAGGAGGGAGAATGCTGTTTTTGGCATTATCATCCTGATAGGTTTCATTTAATAAAGTTTGTAAACAAGGCTTTTGGGTAAGGGTACGCCAGCAAATTCACTGGATTTATTGGAAAGTCCTTGAATGAAATGCCGAGATTGAAAGCATGTGGGTAGACTGTTATTATAGATTATCAAATGGCAAAGTTGCTCTCATTTCCAATTTTCACTAACGTCACATACCACCACCACGCACCTATACCTAATTATTGTGAAACAGTAACATAATACTTCAAATATATATATAAAAAAACCTTCATGGAAAACTTGCGATAAATATACATTACAGGGGACTGTGTATCGGTCCCCCCCCCCCCAACAAAATCAATATGTGCGCCCCTGAAAGGGATATTGTTAATCAATTCTTAGGTCCGCAACAAATCGAAAGTAGAGGCGAAGAAAATGGCGGTGCGTCCGAGGTTGGCTGAAAAGTTTTAAGTCTATATCTTTCAAATACCCGTACAAAATCGATGGTTTTCACCTATCTTTCTACCTAATCGCTTTCGACACAACGTGTACAGACTTTTGCCAGCGGTAAGCCACCCTGAACCAAGATGGCAGGTCGAGTAAAGGTTGCACATATGACGTATGCCCGGCCTCATTATCCCAGTAGGACGTTAAACCCTATTTTATAACATTTCTTCAGATGACGACCGGCTAAGATACGTTTTCATTTTTGGAAACTAGTGGAAGTCTGACCGGGTCAAAAATTATCAGGATCTGGAAGGGAAGCCAGGAATCTTACCCATTTCTTATCTGCTGCCATTCCTAACTCGTTGGTGATAATGTGTCCAAACCTCTCATGAGAGATGCCCACTGGCAATATGTCGAGTAGTCAATCATGGATCAGTTAACCGTGGTTGCCAGCTGTTGGTGGCCTTCCAGGAAGCGGGTCATCGTCAAGGGTTTCTCTGCCACACTTAAATTCTGCAGCTCACTTCTTTACTGCGGAAAAGGGAAGGACGTCATTTTCTGTTTCAGGAACTTGATGACTGTCCTGTTTACAGATTTACCCATTTCTGGTGATAGTCTGGTACAAAGACAGTAATTAACATTACAGTTGTAGTTCTTATGTCTCTGACTACATCAATGATTGTACTATCATGTCAGGCTTAGACATTTTTCAGCCAGCTCCCGCAGATGTTGTATCAGATATTCATGTCCACTTTTGTTTATTTGGTGGTCTGGAATTAATGGGAAGAATTTTATGATTTGATTTTCAGCTAGAATCAATGAGAGTATTCCCTAAACCAATACTCCACAATACAAAAGTTTAGACCCCGGGGAATGATTTTATAAAGTTGGAGGCCTTGATATGTCATGAAATTAAAATTGAAGCCTGTGGAGGAAACGAAATACATGTAACAGCAAACTATTATATAGTAAATGTCCATAGTTATTATCCTATTTTTACAGAACAAATATGACGTTAAACAACGTTTCATTTCATTTCCACGTACATTGTAGAAGAACTGATTTGACCGCATATAAACATTATATATAATAATAATAATATGTATGATATGTGATAAATGAATAAAAAAAAATGAAAAAAAAGAAGAGCGAAAAAATTCAAGAAAAACGAAAGCAGAAGAAGAAGAACGATGATATAAATATGAATATGTAACTTTTGAACGAAGGATAAAATGATTGATTCTATATAGCCTACTAAATATCTTTATTTCACATTTGTACACCGCATAGATACATTGCACTTACTTTCGTAAAAAATCAGACTTCTCTCACGAATTATTATTATTGAAATAAAAAAAAAACATGTTAGTCCCGAAATGACCAAGCCTACTTTGTGTCGAGTGGACGTTAAACTCCATTTCTCTCTCTCCCCCTCTACTTTTCGAAATATGTTTAGTTCCCCGGGGTACACGTAACAGTGCATGTAAAAGATAATTCGTCACTTACTATTCGAAGTAGAGCAGACAAAATGTCGTCAGCAGTCTTCCAAGTCTTTGGTTAACTTTCCTTTATCAACGAGCAATCAGACCGCGTCATACTTCGTCATAATAGAATGACGACATAATTGCTGTGACGTCAAAAATGGCATAGTGACATCCAAGATGGTGGACGGTAAACATGAAATTAAAGAAAAGGGGATTTCTTACATATTTTTGGTTAATTTTGCTCCAAATACTTCGTAGTTTATCTTTTCCTCTTGATAACATTTCGAATGGGGGGATAGACTTTGCATCTCAAGCACATATTGGAACAAGCGACAACACATCCTACGATCACCACATAATTAAACGAAGTAAGGCCCTTTTACTTTGACTTTGATTGAATTTGTTTACCGTAGTGGCGGAAGGCCTAGCCCACACTGGGCTAATTAGCCTAACACTAACTGTATTTCTTGTATTTGTTCAAGTCGCTTTTGTCTTTGTAGCGTTGCTTTTTTTAGCAACAAATTAAGACGAAGTCAGTATGTAGATGGGCAATTCCGTGAGTAACAAAACAGACTGACATTTTCTTGGAACAGGTTTTTGTCAGCCTGGGCTGTTGTCCGCTTTAAATTTAAACTAGATTTTAATTTTTAATTTAACTTAAAGAAAGATACATTATGTCCATTGGAGATTAGATAAAGAGCTAACTACTATAATAGTTTTATATGCGGGCCCGTATCTACAGGCGGTGAAATGCTCCCACCCCACTCTGAAATTGCTAACAATCATTAAAGTATACACAGTTCCTTATATTAACCTAAAGGGCATGCCCCCCCACCACGTGAAATGCCCCCCCCCCGCTCTGAAATTGCTAACAAACATTAAAGTATACACAGTTCCTTATATTAACCTAAAATATTTTGTTCGAATACTTATTTTAAAATGCTTATTAGACGCCTAGCATATCATGATGATTACAACAGTCTGTTAGAATGACCTTTCCGAAAATTTTCTCAAAATGTTCGCCCCCCTACCGAAAGGTAACACCCCCCCCCCCCCCGCTTAATAGTGTCTAGATACGGGCCCGTATATATGAGGAAATTTAAAGGGAATTAATTAAATGTCAGTCAAATTGATGCACACTGACTGAACCGAGAATTTAGCGATTAATTTTTCGACCAAGCCCTCGGTCATCATTACTCATTACTAACACTAAGTCCGTACGATAAAAACGTAGTCTCAATTATCCATTTCATGATTAAAATGAAATTTGAGCAGCAAATCGGATCCCAATCCAGTAAATATCGCAGGCTAGCGATGACACTCAAGAGTTGATTATGGTCTGGATAAATTAATTAATGTCTAAATTAATTAACAATTTAGATAACATTTCAGACCCAAAGAAAGACCCGCAAAGGCAGATTTACTTCATGTATAATTTCAAATTTTGAAATTCATACCAACTTCATAGAAGGACGCAAAATTCTGTAGAACACTATAGAATTTCATCCGATAAAAAATAGAATAGCCCCCCCCCTCCAGCGGTTACATCTCACTGTGCCCACTTTTGATTAATCCAATTAAGGTCTAATTAGGATTAGTGTATTAAGCGGATTAGGATTAGGTGTTATAGGTAATTAGATGGAAAAAAAAAACAAATATTGAAAGTGACTAAATATTCAGTCTTATAATTGGTGATCGTTAAAGTGATGAATTTTATTCAAAAAATGACACTTGAATATAATATGAATTATGTTCAGTAAGCCTACACATTACACGGTCTTTATAAGGACACACAGAAGTCAGTCTGTCATATTTCATCATGGCAAACGTTCAAGTAAACATCCAGTACACCCCCAATGCTCAAGGTGGAGAAAACTTAGTCCATGAAGAATACAAATTCCGAGTGAAGAATAGGGAGGCAGAACGAGTATACTGGAGATGTTGTATAAAAGGTTGTCCAGCAACCCTGAACATCCACCAAGGCTTTATTACCAAATATAAAGTGCTAATGTGATGTATGATATATCAATGTATGTTATATTTTTATTAAATATTTTATATATAAAACATCGAAAATTGTTATATTTTCATTAAATTATAAAGTGCTAATGTGATGTATGATATATCCGTGTATGTTATATTTTTATTAAATATATATAAAACATCGAAAAATAAAAAAAAATTACATAAAATATTTGGGTTTTTTTTTCCATCGAATTACACCTAATCCTAATCCGCTTAATACACTAATCCTAATTATACCTTAATTGGATTAATCAAAAGTGGGCACAGTGGGGACACACCCCTCCAGCAACAATCTATCCCTCAGTTAAAGTTAACGATCCGTTATCTCCATTATAGCTTCCAGCTTAATTATCGCTCTGCTGAGTTTTGGTATTTAAAAGAACACAACGTGAAGTAAACAGATAGTGAAGTTCACAGTGAAGTATTAGGTGTGTTACTGTGAACATGGGGTATTTCTACTATAGTCATGGCTATTTTACAAGCATCTAAAACATTTTTTTTTCTTTCTAGGTGTTGGCCGTGATATATGTTATAAAACAGATGATAAGACTATGCCTGCTTCTCCCCAGAAAGATGTAAACAGATGTGTTACCGTCTGTTGGCAACATCGACGCCATGTAGCAATGATGAAGGTA
This sequence comes from Patella caerulea, assembly GCA_036850965.1. Lineage (NCBI taxonomy): Eukaryota > Metazoa > Mollusca > Gastropoda > Patellidae > Patella > Patella caerulea. The sequence continues at coordinate 58,462,317 of JAZGQO010000007.1, forward strand.
TGAAAACTTACAATTCGGGTAACACCATTCAGGAATTAAACGGGTTCTTGATTCCTGAATCAAATCGATGGGAGCTTGAAAATCGACCGAAATTTTCAAAAACAGCTTTTGCAAAACTTTAACTGAAAACTGAAAAAATTATAACAAAGTTCATGGTTACTTTATATGGTTCGTGTTAACTGGTGTGAGTAGAGGTGAAAAATAGTGAAAAACCTGTGGGATACCTTTGGCTCAGAAATGTGTCGTGGCTCGAAAGTGCGCGAAAATGAACTTTTCGACCTTTTTCAGTGGTCAGTTTCTCGAAAAGTCATGGATATCCCATGATTTTCGTTTGTGATATTGCAAGACTATACCTACTACATAATGTCTCTAAAATACAAAAGAGATTCATGGGACAGTAAAGGCTTTTGGATATATTTCCATTCAAAAATTTTTTTGTGTCCATTTTAGTACCCTGTGTAGCCCACTATTTTTCATCTCTACTCACAGCAGTTAACACACTGTGTGTGTGGGTTTCCATCAGTGATTGAAGAAAATAATAAGATAGAATTTGAACAAAAATGAGATGGTGTTACTGTTAGTAACGTTGCATGAAATGGACACCAAAATTTGTTTTCAGGTAAATATTACCTTCAAGTCTTATCTCTTATTGATACTAAGTATTTATTGAAATAGGTATGGAGGTTACTAAGTTATTTATTTGAAATAAAGTATAAATATGACTACGGAAAACGTTGTTAGTCAACTTACGTTACTCGCGTTACATTGATTTTGTAAAATTAAAATTACAGAAAACTTGTAGTTGTAAATAAAACTTTTGGTAATAGTATGGAAAAATTTATTCAACGAACCGTTGGCAGGTTTATTTATAAACAGCGCAAAGTTATCTAAAATTTTAGAAATATAATATTACATAATTTTTAATTTCAATTTATTACGTATCATGTTCAATTATAATAATACACTTCAATCCTCTTCTTTATTGATTTAATGCATCTATTTTTTAGAACTAGGCCTACTTCTTTGATACATTTAACGATGTGGTTACTTGTATATCGGAATTTATACAACAATATGCTTGCATTCGCATTTCTTGCAACATATAGCAGATCATGACTCATACTGACATTATATAATTATTTCCTTGGGGTTTTACTCCCAACTTGTTTTCAAATATGAGTGAAGTCTGTGTCACCACATGCCCGGGACTGTACAGCGCAGTGGACGCTTACGGCTAGCCCCCGGATCCATTCACTCTTTTTGATTTGTTGTTGTTTGTGGTCTCTTAGCATGATGTCTTATCTGTATATTTGTTTTTGTGTAGAATTGTGTGTGGTACAGTCCCCCTGCACTATTGTTAGATCTACATGAGTATGTATAAAAAAACGAAACGAAATATAGATCTATATTTTAATTAGATTGGAAATCTATTATTGGTTATTTTTTGGCAGTAGCAGACATTGCAGATTGCAGACCTTCTTTGAATTTTTCTTTAGTTGCTGATATACTGCTAATTGATTTTGAATTTCCAGAACATTCTGACCGCAACAGTTTTTTTTTTACAGACAGTATGCCTGCGCCTCTCAGTATATGACAGTATACGCTTCATTCTTATTGTAGCCCTTGCAAAAGCAAGACTACTATACTAAATGCTGCATCAGTGTTACTATTATATTAGTATTATTAATGTTAATGGCTTGTCTTCATTCGATGACAATGTGCACCAACCCCTTTTCTACTCCCTCCCTTGACGTAATCTGTTTCTTTCAACTTCTGGAAATAACCTATAGTCATCATGTGCTACATTTTTCCTTTTCTTTCACGAATTTGACAAAAAAGGTTTTTGTCGTTCTGCATTTGAGAAAGCCATTTCATAATATAATTTAGGATGTAAACAAACCTTCTTTACCTCTTTCTTTAGCTATGGAGCAGATGACAATAGTGTGACATCATAAGTCTTCCTTGTGAGGTCATATAGTAAAATTTCATCATAAATATTAGAAAGTTTTAAAGAAATAAATAATTCATTTTTGTAAAAACATTGATTTATTTCCTTTAATGATATCAGATTATAAAAAAATAATTCTAACTGAAATATATAAAGGTAATGTGCGTTACTTACGTCACATTGCCTTACTTACGTTACATGATACTGTTTCTAACGCTACAAATTTGTAGGTGCAGTTATATGGAGAATAAATTACGTGGTCAATATTAGAGATTCTATAAAAAATATGACTGACATTACTAGAGGTCACAAGTTTGAACCGATTTTGATGAAACTTGAAATGCATGTTTATTAACCAAAGATCTTGGTTCATTTCGATATTTGTTGATATTGGATCGTAACTCCCTGAATCCCCCACCACGATTGTACGAAAAATCGCCAATTTTTAGGCTGGTGGTCACAATTCGATTTTCAGAAATTTACAATCGGATATGCGAATAGTGTAAAAATGTAGTATATCAATTGGTCGTGGACCCTGCAGAGGTATAATTTAATCCGATTTTGATGAAATTTGAAATGCATGTTTATAACCCAAAGATTTTGGTTGCTTTCGATATTCATTCATATCGGATTGTAACTTCCTGAGTCATGGCCATAACTTCATGCATATGAATAATATTTGGACTAAAATGTTTTTAAAAAGGTGGATCTGGGTTGCGTTTGTTGGGATGAATTGGGTGTAATATAACAATATATCTCAAAAGTTTAAATGAATAGAGAACAATATTAACTTTACATGGCCATAACTTAATGCACTTCGAATTAATCGATATGAATAATATTTGGACCAAAATGTTTTAAAAAGCAGAATCTTAGTTGTGTTTAATAGAATGAATTGGGTTTATTGATATTCTAAAATATATTTATTGCAGCAAGGCAATATGTGTAAATGTGTAATGAATTATAAATTAGCACAGAAAGTAGATATGAACCAATGTAATTTACCATGTAAGGGTAATAAAAGACAGAACTGTGGAGGTGATTTCAGTTACGCTGCCTATCCAACAGGTAAGCTTTTAAGTATTTCATTCCGTTGTTCTGATTCTTTTAGTAGGTGCCCATGTCGGGTGGTGGGGGTGGTGGTGCTTTAGTCAATGGTGACTTCTGGCACGTCTGGACATGAATAGAATAACAATAATGAGGGCACGACTGTACACCAGGTACGTAAAGCATGGTTTTAAGGAAGCACCACATTTAAGAGATGGATTTTAGTATCAAATCGTATTAATTAAATTGTATCATGTCTTTGGGAATTTAATGCTGTTCAGTTCTTGTATCATTTGTTTTGTCCGAGTGGTTTATTAGCCAGTCCAATATTGGTGGTGTTGTTCTATATTATAATATTTTGTGATTGGTCATACAGTAAATGGTGTCGGATGAGGAATGGAGGTAGTAAATATTACTTCAAAATCCTGCGTTTAAGCCGGTTCTCATTAAAAACCGCTTCTATTTTGGATCCCAAAATGTTCTTATTAAAAGTATTTCGGTATATTCAGAGAATATTTAATAGAGGAAATGTGTGTTCAATTAAATTTCTAATAGTAAATGCAGGAGGACCGCACTACACACAAATCAAAAATCTGCGGACTGCAGAAAATGTAGACATTGCAAAAAATAAACAAATATCAAATCAAGTGAATGGATTTCAATTATGTCAGTTTCTGAAATTGGCTGACAAATTAAATGTGTCTTATGGAGACCGAAAAGTATTGAATTAAAGGCTTTCTCGGGAGAACAAGAAATTCAAATTTAAGTTAGTTACACGTTCATAGCCTTCTATTACTATTAATGCTCAAACATGTCGACTATTTACAGTTATAATAGATTTACTCTGTGTTATTTTGTAGGTTATGTTCATGAACCTTTATATAGATACCTTCCTACATATACGCCTGGTAGAATGTCACAATGTAAGTACAGTGTAATTCCGTTTTGATTCCTGAATCTTATTGAGAATGGCCCTTTTTATTTATGGTGGTCTAATATTGGTATTTATAAACTTATATAAAACACAAGCTAGCTTGGTAGCCAAAGGAAAGCACATTCGTGTAACCGCCTCAACTAGAAAATTACTTTGCAGTCAAATATCCACCCTACGAACCAGATATGGGATCCAAAGATCAAAGGCGGGTTGAATGGTTAGCGCGTGCATGCTGTATCAAAAAGCCTGTCATTGAGTCAACTGGCGGGGTTTCGAATCCCCGGTTGTGCGTGACATGGGGTAGGGTCGCCAGTCCAGTCTCGTGGGTTTTCTCCGGTTCTCCGGTTTCCTCCCACTTCTAAAGAACCCTACTCGCAATCGAATTATTGAAATAGAATTAAACCATATTTTAGTCCCGAAATGACCTAGTTTGTGACTCCATTTCTCTCTCACTCCAAAGACTAAAGTGTAATTCCCGGAACTAAATCGCCTAACATTATAATATTAGTTTGTGCAAATTCTATTGGAAATTGTCGTTCCTTAAAGGATAACATAAATTGTTTGAGTATAATATACCCTATATTACTAAATTTAAATACTTATATGTATTTTTCTTATTGACAGTAAGGGTTGGCTGTTATTTTCCACCAAAGGGCAAGGACACTTCATCAATGGCGTTTAAGTCTCTTCGTATGACAACACCATTGTGCGTTGGCGTATGTTTAAAAAATAAACATAATCATGCTGGATTGTTTGTAAGCATTTCTTGTTTATACACCACTCACTTCTTAAAAATAGAACACTCCAGAATTAAAGCATATTTTATCTTTTTTGGAAACACAGACACTCAAATTTTAATGTCTTTCATCAGATATGTGTTCAGTATACTCGAACTATCTCGAGGGAACACTGAAACAGCAAATAACGAAAATTAATGTGAATGTCGAATTCGTGAAATCAATCCAAACAACTATTATACTGATACAGGTCAATCGGAAATCCTTCAGTTCTATACCTTACGTTATCATGGCAACGCGACTGCATATTTGTTTTTATTATATTTGCAGGGTGGATCGGGGTGTTATTGTTTCTTCTCTATAAAGGCTTTAAGGAAAGCACCCGATAGTCGTTGTAACGTGATTTGTAGAGGAGAAGAGCGGATGAATTGTGGGGGAAAATCCAAAGAACTCAACGTTTTCAGAACAGGTGAGGTTCACCAACCGGGCCATGCAACTGGACCCATTGTTTATCTAATTCCGTCATTCCGATAAGCCCTTTTCTGGGATTATAATTAGTGATCTCATTAGTGATTTTTAAACCACATCATTTCAGTATCTGTGTATTATACCGTTACCCTGTATGCCCGCCTGTCCGTACGTCAACTGGGGGTTGGGATGGCCTAGTGGTCTAGAGTGCCGCGCTTCGACCTCTAGCTGGCCGGTCACCTCTGGCTTGCGGCTGTGGTTTCGAGCCCTGGTGTGAGCGTATGTGGCATGGAGATAGGGGCGCCTTCTCAACCTCGTGGGTTTCCTCCGGGCACTCCGGTTTCCTCCCACGGCTAAAGACCCCTACGCGCAAGCGAATTATGAAATAAAAATTGAAACCATATGTTAGTCCCGAAATGACCTGGTTGTGTTGAGTGGACGTTAAACCCCATTTCTCTCTCTCTCTCTCTCCGTACGTCAACAATTTGCCTGTGAACGCAATAAGGGCTAAGTTTCTTAAACGGATTCATTTTTATGCGTCCACTCTATAATGTGGACGTATATTGCCGTCGCTCCTGTTTACACGTGCAGAGGCGGATTCAACAATTTTCGACAGTGCCCTTCTTTACTGCTGAAAGTGCCTTTTCTCAGACTCAAATATGACCGTTCCGAACGTTTAAGTACACGAAAATATCAGCCAAATAGCTCTAGGAATGATTACAGATGCAAGGAAATGACGGATAATTTTCCTTGGGGGGACCTCCCCACAACCCCCCTCTCAGCGGCGTGCCCCGTCTCCGCGGTCAGTGTCCTTATTTTGCAGCGCCCCTCCCCCCCTTTTCAAAATTCCTAGATCTGCCACTCCGACGTGTGTGTACACACACTCTTTGTTATTATTTTGTCTGTAAATACTATACAATTTGCAATTATAAACAGATTTGGATCCAATTCGCGGCATGATTCATAATAGGAGTGTAAAGATAGAACTTCTGTATATATATATTTAGCGCATGTCTCGATTTTGTTTAAAGTTCAAATTCAGCATATTAATCATTTGAATAACAAAGTTGTGCCTATTTATATTGTTCAATCTCCAACCTCCGGGACCACGGCGGAAAATCGCTAAGGTCGAACACAGGACCTCCAGGTTAGCGAGCCTGCGTCCAACTCACTGATTGTTCCTTTTAAAATGAAATGAGCTTTGATTAATGTCCTACGTGTCTGCAGGCTGACTTATTTTCTAATTATTGATAGAAATTTTTCTTATAATTAAACAATTCTTTCTGGATGTATTTGTCAAAATACAACATCAAACAAGTAGGTTGGTAAACTATTTGATCTGAACTAATTGAATTAAGTCATATCGACAAAGTTTTATCCATTTCCGGTAAAGCTTCGAACACGGACACAACTCTCCTAAATATTTATGTTGTATGTTTGTGTTTCATTTAAGGAAAAGAATTTTCTAAAACCCAAGGGGCGAAGAACTATTCTCCCCCAAAATGGACACAGCCGAAACAAGTTGGTAATAAGCTTTTATGCAAAACATACTTCTTTTCATGTTTCAATCTATAATCTAGTCAATTTCTGCGTCCATCAGCATGCTTATTTTATTAATAAAATTCATTTTTGGCCCCACAAATTCATTGAATATTAAGGACCCAAAAATCCTCATTCCTTAAGTTTCTTTCGAAATGTTTAATCAGATTATTTTTCAAGAAGTATATTATTTATACATATAGTCATTCCTTTTACACAGGTAAAAATGGATATGACTATTTTAAAGTTAAAGGAAAACGTAAACAGAAATCTAAACAGAACAAGAACAGTGCTATAAAGCCAATAACAAAGAAAAAGAGGCCAAGAAAAGTAACTTATGTAGAAAAGAAAAAGCCCGGAAGGTTTGCCGAAACGGCAAAGCCCAGAAAGTTTAATAAAAAGGCAAAGTCCAATAGCCCCAAAAAGAAAAAGTCGCAAACGCTAAAAAATAAAAGAAAGGAAAATAGAGGCGGGAAAACTAAAGCTCGGCAAGCACCCGGAAAAAGTAGTGAAGCAGAAATAAAGGAAAATGAAGAAACAGACGTCGATGTAGAAGAAGGTAGGTCATTTCAAATCAACTTTTAATCGTTTGTTTTGCCCCCCTCCCCCATCCTTTCGACGATAACATAAGAATCAGTTATTAAAGTATGTCTGTTTGCCTGAATATAATATTCTAACTCTTAAATTAGTAGTGCGTTTGTTGATAGACCCTTTTCAATGCATTACTTGAACAATTTTATCGAAAATATTTTATTATTTTTAGAGAAAACAAAATTGTTCCAAAATCTTTTTTTTTGTACCAGTATTATTTATACTAATGTATATACTTCTGTAGGATGATGTTATGAAATCGATATCGCAAGTTTATTTTGTCGTGTCTTCGCCCTGATAATGTCGTGTTCTGGGAAAGGAGAAATTTCACATGGCCATTATAATTTCAGACTGCGCCATTCGTCACCATAAAGAGAGTTGGAATTATGTCGTCTTTAACCCCAAATATTCGTTTGGCAGCTGAAATCGGTCTACATGTATTAAGATATGAACCCTTTTTTACTATGAATTTAATTCTAAATCAATTATTTTATAATAAAATAAAAAAAATAAATCTTATTTACTGTAAATTTAGCTTACTGTCCGCGATCAGTTTGTTTCACTACTGATTACATTGTTCGGACTTTCGAGTTAATTCCTCCCCATACACAATAATTAATATGGAACATAATATTATATTTGATTAGGGGCCCTCTATGGCATGATAATGTGTACAATATGCACATCTATCTCATGTCTTCCCTTATTGATTGGTCACTTATTACTATTCTTTGGGCTTACTGACAAATGAAATGAAATGGAATGGGTTTAACGCCCTACTCTACTGCACACGGCATAACGTCATACAGTGTGCTATGAGGGAAATTTTGCTCTGGCAGCGTCGCTACGATCTACTCTTATATCGAATTCCGACTGCAAAAATAACGTTTAGGTACACGCCAATGTGTACACTTGACCTCGGTTTTTCGTCCCATCCGAACGACTAGACAGCTATCCTTGTCAGGCCCTCCGTTCTGCGTCACTGACAAGGGGAACCCACGCCGGAAAATCGAGATGAACTTTCTCGGCCCATGCGTGGATCGAACTCCCCTTATTGACAAATACACGCTCTTCTTATTTATTTTAGAAGAAAAAGAAGAGGTGCAGAAACCACCAGACTATAAGAAGATAGGAGCTATTGGTGGCATCGGTTTTGTCGTTATAATAATTATATGTTGTGTTAATCAAAGGTAAATTACAACATTTAAAAAATCTTCATGGTATACTTATCGTGGTTATAAGTCTGCAAAACACAGAGGATAGTTTTAAAATTGTTGTGTTTCATGTGTGATTTCGGGCAGGTTCAACTAGTGAAACAAATGTATAGGATTGACCTTGCTTCTCCTATTTAAATGGCAGACCAATTCTCATAGTAGTCTTAGCAATTAATTTGGTGTTCGAAAATAAAATGGGTGTTAATCAACTTTCTTTTGTTGTTAGATAGTTTAAAGTGTTTAAACATGTTATTTTTAGCAACAAATCGAAAGCAAAGGCAGCAGAAGCAAAGAAAAAGGCGGTAAGTAGATGTATATTATTAGTTATAAACACATATTCATAGAGATTTCCCGTTTTGATTATTTTCAGGTCTAGAAAGAACGGAAAGGCTTTTCATTTTTTTGTTGCCAGAATCAATGAAGGTGTTATGTGGAATATGAATGAAAAGGATCGGGAATTCCCCATAGAAATCTAACACTCCCACAATATTAGACTCTGGGGAATGTTGTTTTAAAGTTAAAAGCCCTGACATGTCACGAAATAGAAATAAAAAGAAATGAAATGGGGTTTAACGTCCTACTTTCTGCACCTAACCTGGGCTAATGAAGACGGGCATACGCCATACAGTGAGCAATGAGGGAAATTTTGCCCGGACAGCGGCGCTACGGCCTACGGCTTACATCGAATTCCAACTGCCAAGGGATCTTTTACGTGCACGTCAATGTGTACACGAGACCTCGGTTTTTCGTACCATCCGGACGACTGCTTATAAACATACATAATATGTGTTTATGAATGTATTAAATAATATGAATGTTTTGATTGTACTCAGGAAGAAGAAGAGCGAAGAAATAGAAAGAAAAAGAAAAAGAAGAAGAAGAAGAAGAAAAAAAAGAAGGAAGATGATGAGGATGGGGATGGAGGGGAGGAAGAAGAAGAAGATGATGAATAAAGAAACGAATCTTAGTGATTTAATTTGTAGGCGTGCCTATAATATATATATATCTGTTTTAAAATATTACTAATTCCATAAATTTTTTAATTGTATTTGTACAGATAAATTGCACTTCTTTTTATATAAATGTCAGACTTTTCCCTCCTTTTGAATATTGTTATAGTTGGGACAATCTGGTTAAAATACAGATCTATATTTCGTTTCGTTTTTTTATACTTTCGATGGCCTACACTACATGAAGATATTACCGTTTGAAGCGTTAGGTCTCGTCAGCCTCATACGAGCGGCTTGGACACTATGATGTCAGACATTTGATTAACCAATCGGCATTGATGTTACTAGTGGATTACCCAGAGTTTTGTGCAAAACACGCCTAAAGCTTGTCGTAACAGACCGTTTCATTGCATTGGTAAATCCCTCATACCATTCAGGTCCTAGTGTAGTAAAGACAATTAAACGAAATTCTGGACTATAAAAAGGAAACGAAATAGGACCAGTGTTTTAACAGTATGTAGTTGGGAATGGATATAGCTTACATAACCTTAGCCTTTATCAGTAATGTATCTATCTGGATGTAAGCCTGCTTACCCTTTGTAGGAGTCCTGACGACACAGCAGACTGTTGCCACTATTTTTCTAGAAATGGAACAGGGTTAAATTTTATGAGTATAATACTTGTGTTAACGAGCGAAGGCAATCGAGGGTATCTATTTTTAAGTTCCGTTTAACTAATCTAAATGATCTGATCAATTTGAAATATTTATACCTACCGTTGATACCAAATAAGTTTTGAAATGATTGTTAAAATGTCAAGTAATCGATGTACATGCACTACAATTCCAGTAACACACGTTTCAGTACCATAGTTCTTCACAGCTTTGTACTGGTTTAGTTCTGAACAAGTATTGCAATGACATAAAAAAGTTATGCCCAGGATTTTGAAAGCGTTGACGAATTGTTTGGATCAAAATCTAATGTGTCACAATATATGAATTCGTTATGCTGAATTAAACATTCGAAATTAAAAATACGAATTAGAATTCAATATTTTGCCTTTTAATCAATATTGTTTATCTTGCTGTTTGTGGAAATGTGAGACCCTAATATCCAAAGAGCTAAATCTGCCTATTGCAGGTCTTTCTTTGAGCCTGAAATGTTATAGATTTAGACATTTATTTACTTGAAAAGCCCATAATCACTTTCGATGCCATTTTATGTGTCGGATTTTCACTGGATTTGAATCCGATTTGCTGCTCAACGCTCATTGACGATGTAATCGAAAAGTGGACAATCGAGACTATGTTTTTTTCTTTATTATACCGACTTTAGTACCGGTATTGATGGTCGAGACTCAGCCTTCAATTCTAAAGCCTATATCTCGGTTAACAGTGAAGCTGGTTCAGAACGAAGCAATTTGGCTGACATTTGCAGCACACTCCCTTTACATTATCCAGCTTTTAACTGTGAGTGTCCTTACAAGACAATGCGGAAGTAAAATTAGTAACATTGACTGATTCACTAACGACATAATAATAATAATAATAAATGTGTGAAATGAAGTAAGCAGGCATATTTCACCGAAAATAACTGATTAAAAATAATAGATCAGAAATTACAAAAATTCTTGGAAATATGAAATGTACTTTCATATTACATATACTTTCAGACACATTGTCGTCAATATTTAGGTTCCAAAGAATAGAGCCATATGTAACGCCCAAAAATCAATCCATTTCTCACGCGATGAAAAGAGAATCCGTTTTTTAAAAAAAAAAATTCGGAAATGCGCGAATATCGAAAGGAACTGAGATATTGGGGAAATAAGGATATGTTTTAAGTTTCATCAAAATAGGATAAAAAAAATTACAACCTTGGTATTACATACTTTTACACTATTTGCGTGCGACGACGAACCCAACCGACATTATGGCGTAACGGTTATATATTCGAACTTTTTTTTAAATCGGATATAATTATTGGGACTTCTACATGGACCACAATACATGCCAATATCGAAAGGAACCGAGATCTTTGTTAGATGGACCTATACTTCTAGTTTCGTCAAAATCGGATAAGAATAGATAATCCTCAGCTGGTCGAAAAGTTGCTCAGTAATGATAGGATCACCCAGGACTACTCTGTGATTAAAACCACGATTTCAGTTGTATAGCGTGAACCTTGCGTTAAATTCTGAGCAACGTTTTGACCAGGATTATCTATTCTTTATCAAAAGCAATGCTACAGATATATATTTTAAAACGTGATTGGGTACTATATACACTAAAAGAAAAAGAAAAATAACTTAGTTAATAATAATCAATCATAGACCTACCAGAGAATGCTAAATTACTATTTAGGGTCCATAGGTGTTCAGAAATTTGGACATACATAAACTGAAAGCTGTTATGTCCATGGTCATAGTCTCAATAGAATGACGTCATAATCACTGTGACGTCATAAGACGACATAGTCATAGAAATATATAAATAGACATCTATGGACATAGTGACATCCAAAAAGGTGGACGGTAAACATGAAAATAATGAAAAGGGGATTTCTTGTATATTGTTTGTTAATTTTGCTCCAAATATTCTTCATACGCTTCCTTTTGATAATATTTTGAGTGGAGATATAGACCTTGCACCCCAAGCACAGAATGGAACAAACGACAACTACGGTCACCACAAATTTAAACGAAGTAAGACCCTTATTTTTTTGTATTTCGTTGACGTCGCTTTTTCTTGGTGGTGTTGTCTTTCTTAGTATTAGTGATTAAAGCAACTCTTTAATTTCATCTAACTTATAATAGACTGACATTTGGTGAAGATTTTTATTCGTCTGTTAGGCCTACCGGTAGCATTGTGCCCCCTCGTAAATGACAAAACAATCGCGGGTTCAAGGCAGTTTTCAATATAATGACAATGCTTAACTAGTGTCAACCTTTTACAATGAACCAGATATTCTGCAAATCGACTAAAGCATGTTCCACAAAGCCAAATACTACTGGCAGCGCCCCCACCCCTCTCCACACACACGGGATCTTGGTCATAGATGTGTTGCTGTGAACTGGGGGTATTTCTACACATTATAGTCATGGCTATTTTACAGGCATCTAAAACTTTTTGTTTTCTTTATAGGTGTTGGCAGTGATGTTACAGAACAGATGATAAGGTGTTGCCTGCTTTTCCCCAGAAAAATGTAAACGGATGGGGTTACCGTCTGTTGGCAACATCGACGCGATGTAGCAATGCAGGGACGAATCCAGGATTTTTTGCAGGAGGGGGTTTTTGTGACTCACTTGTACAGTGTAGACAAACAAATTGTGGGTAGGTAGACGGACATAAAAATGTTGGCGTATAAAACGGTAACATTAACTTTTTAACTGTGCACACAGCTTGTTCAGTATGACCACTACTAGATGAATAAGTCTGACTACTTGTTACACGAGCATAACCATAGTTCCTCGGATATCTGAAAATTCTGCCGGCACATATTGAATACCATTGTCAAGAAAGAAACTCACAGAAATGCCATGGTGGGAAAAGACTATGTAGGTGAGAGCCTTTTTTTTTGTGATACCTGAAGATGTGCGGTACACTGTTGTGCGAATTTCATGTTGTACACTTTTGCGCTAATCTAGACTAGTTGTGGATAGTTAGGTGTTTTTACCTACTTCAAGTTTGTGTATCTCAGAATTGCAGCAGTCAGCCTGCAAACTTTTTGTTAAAGTTTGACTTGTCTTGTGAATACATGTCTAAATATTAATTTATATGACATTTGAAGTCAAAAGAAAGACTCGCAATAGGCAGATTTAACTCTTACGCGAAATGCATAATGACGTCTAAAATCGTACGTTTTACTGAACGTATTGCTGTGACCATTTTATATTGATGAATCCAAAAGGTATAGAAACTGACACCCTTAATATTAATAGCCAAAGATTTTGAGGAAAAATTTTAAGAATGCATTTATTGATAAACATCCATCAATGATTTAACAGTTAAAATAGTTTCCAGTTCATTCACATCCGTTTCTTCCCAGGCGTAAAATATCACACTCTTCGTCTCGTCTTTCATTAAGAATCCATTTTCAGAGAACCGTCCTGGAATCCGATGAGAATCTAGCCAGACAAAGGGGGCTATTTTGGTTGTTCTTAAGATAATTTTAAATTCTGTTTTCATAGATTGTTCATCAATTATCCGTGCTATCTAAAATGTAGAAAAAAATTACATTAAACGAAATCAATCCTACATAAAAATAAGATCTTGTTATTGGCTAGCACATTTAGTACCAATGAATGGCATGTTTGCAGTGGCTACATGGGGGGGGGGGGTCAGATCTGATAAGTTGAACACAAATACATTAAAATGTTGTCAGACCGTTGTAGTGTCTTAAAGCGAGAATTTATTTTCTAAGAAAGTCAAAACATAATTATGTTTATGCCTTTTGTTCAAAAAGTTGTCAACGATCATAAGTATCATTCTCTTACTTAAAAATCATTAACACCGGAAATAATACGGGAATTACCTCCCTTGTTTTTTCTATTCCCCCATGGAATAGCTATCTTCAAACGTTTGAATTTGAAATTGAAAATAGGTTGCCAGGCAACGAAACATACGCCCACACAGCAGCTAAATCGTCCGGGCAGTCAACAAGAGTTATCGCATATTAAGTAATTATCAGAAAATCATTAGAATTTGTTTGGTTTTTATAAAGTTCTGCTCCATGCTAATGTAAAGTATACGAATCATTTAATATTATGGAATAAGCTGTCACCTCCATTGGATACGAAACATTTAATATTATAGCGACTTTTCGTACAATCAGGGGCCATAATTCAGGAAGTTACGATCAGATATGTCCAAATATCGAAAGGAACCAAGATCTTTATGTTATAAACATGTATTTCAAGTTTCATCAAAATCAGTTCAAAATTGTGACCTCTATAGGGTCCACAACCTTGATATAACATATTTTCACCCTATTCGTGTACAGACAGCGGCCATTTTGTCCGTCAATTTTGGTCCAATTTTCACGAAATTCCACATCATCTTTTATAACAATGTGACGGTGATATAATCAAACGTTTTTTAAATCGGATAATAATTTTGACCTACAGAGGGGCCACAAGCTAAAAAAAAGGCAATTTTTCGGTCAATCACGGGACATATTTCAGGAAGTTACGATCAGATGGGCGCAAATATAGAAAGGACCCAAGATCTTTGGGTTATAAATATACATGTAAAGTTTCATCAAAATCGGTTCAAAATTGTGACCTCTATAGCTTGATATAACATTTTTTCACACTATTCGCGTACAAACGGCGGCCATTTTGTCTGTCAATTTTGGTCCGATTTTCACGAAATTCGATCTCAACCTCCATTACCATGTAACGATGGTATAATCAAACGTTTTTTTTTTAAATCGGATAACAATTTTGACCCCCAGAGGGACCACAAGCTAAAAAGGGTGATATTTTGGACAATTAGGGGCCATAATTCAGGAAGTTACGATCCGATGGGCGCAAATATTGAAAGAAACCAAGACCTTTGGGTTATAAACATACATGTCAAGTTTCATAAAAATCGGTTCAAAATTGTGACCTCTATAGGGTCCACAACCTTGATATAACATTTTTTCACACTATTCGCGTACAAACGGCGGCCATTTTGTCTGTCAATTTTGGTCCGATTTTCACGAAATTCGAACTCAACCCCCAAAACTATGTAACGGTGATATGATAAACGGGTTTATTGAATCGGATAACAATTTTGACATCCACAGGGAACACAAGCTAAAAAGTGTGACTTTTCGTACAATCAGGGGCCATAATTCAGGAAGTTACGATCAGATATGTCCAAATATCGAAAGGAACCAAGATCTTTATGTTATAATATATATTTCAAGTTTCATCAAAATCAGTTCAAAATTGTGACCTCTATAGGGTCCACAACCTTGATATAACATTTTTTCACACTATTCGCGTACAAACGGCGGCCATTTTGTCTGTCAATTTTGGTCTGATTTTCACGAAATTCGAACTCAACAACCATAACTATGTAACGGTGATATAATCAAACGTTTTTTTGAATCGGATAGCAATTTTGACCTCCACAGGGAACACAAGCTAAAAAAAGGGTGATTTTTCGGACAATCAGGGGCCATAATTCAGGAAGTTACGATCCGATATGCGCAAATATTGAAAGGAACCAAGATCTTTCGGTTATAAACATGCATTTCAAGTTTCATGAAAATCGGTTCAAAACTGTGACCTCTATAGGGTCCACAATCTTGATATAACATATTTTCACACTATTCGCGTACAAACGGCGGCCATTTTGTCCGTCAATTTTGGTCCGATTTTCACGAAATTTGAACTCGACCCCCATAACTATGTAACTGTGATATAATCAAACGGTTTTTTGAATCGGATTACAATTTTGACCTCCACAGGGAACACAAGCTAAAAAGGGTGATTTTTCGGACAATCAGAGGCCATAATTCAGGAAGTTACGATCCGATATGCGCAAATATCGAATGGAACCAAGATCTTTTGGTTATAAACATGCATTTCAAGTTTCATCGAAATCGGATCAAAATTGTGACCTCTACACTGTTCACAAGCTAAAAACGTGATTTTTCGTACAATCAGGGGCCATAACCCATGAAGTTACAGTCCGATACATGCCAATATCGAAAGGAACCGAGATCTTAGGGTGATAAACCTATATTTTAAGTTTCATTGAAATCGGATAAAAATTGTGACCTGTAGACTGTTCACAAACAATTGTGGACGGACGGACGGACGGACAAGGGCGACGACAATATACGTCCACATAAAAATGTGGGCGTATAAAAATGATATTTTTGCCAATTTCCCAACTCTCAATAGTGAATTATAAGATTATTCTTCAACAAGGTAGGACTGTTTATAGATACCATAGATACCATATAGGTTTTATTTTAATATCTTTTAAAAATATAACTTAAAAATATGATATAAACGGCAGAAAAGAGAAAATAAAAACTGGTGGGGCCATGTACATCCTTGATTAGTTGAAGACTAAACATTATTTTCTTTCTGTGAATTATTGACCCTGTCGCCCAAACCTTGCAAATGCTCTAGTTTCAATTATTCATGTACATGCTCAAAACAATCCCAGAAACAAACAAACTATTTAGACGTAAACTTGATATGAGAATCACGATACATCAGGAGAAACAAACTTTATATGAGAATGACTAGACACCCGAGATAATCAGATACATAATTGTTGAAACATACCACTGATAGGCAACCTACCTCAATGCTGGCTTTTCGCAAACCATACGCTTCATTGAAATTAGACATTCTTAGCCAAGCAGTCGGTATCATATGCTCGTCTCTATCTTTGATGTAGAAAAACAGAAAACAGCTTTGTACAAATGGACAATCGGCTTCTCTCATCAATTGGTCTAACTCTCTCTTAAAGACAGATTCTGATGTAGTTTTCATCTATGAAAAAATAATACCCGTCTTCATTAGCCCATTCGTAGAATAACTGGTTTGAGAGAGCTTTGATACAAGGAATGATCGGGTACTGGGGAAAGTGGTAAGACATCTGTATTTAGGGGCGCATCTAGAGGGGGGTTTGGGGGGGGGGGTCCCTCCCCCTGCTCAGCTGCATAAAGAAAAATAATGCCTTGCATCAATAAAATTACATCACAAAGTGATCCTACATCAGTATAAAATGATTTCTCTATTTAAAAAGCTCAATTTGTATGTAATTTAGATACGATGATGGCAGGTTTCCGTAACAGAAACCTGGCAACCTCTTCTTGCAAAAATTCTTGGATCCGTCCCTGAGTTGATCACCGCAATTTACATTTGTTTATAAGAGCACTCTACCTGGTATGGAACTTCCCACTCTTTGAGAGGTTGGAACATCGTCCAAGAATACATAGATATAACTAACGTTCCAGATATTAATTTCTTGGTTTTTGATATATGATATGATATATCCGAATTAGAATAAGTCGTGTAAAGTAGTTCAACTTTCTGAGTTATTGGCCTAAATTCCATTTTCTTTGTGTAAGAATCTGTCCACAAGGTAACTGGTATTTCATCGATAACCAGACAAACATTGAGATCGCCATCATCGTCTATATATGGTGAAATGAGCAATGGTGAAAAAGATTTCATCATGTAATAATGCAGCATCTTCCATTTTACGTTATAATCTAGAAAATAGAAAAAAAAACTTTTTGCATAATATATTACTCCAATGTCCTAGAATAAACGTCATTTAAATACTTTATTAAAAGATATTGATGAAAATATTATTATTAAAATAACAAATCCCAGGGTAAGTTATAAAGATAGGCCAGGGAAACGCCATCCATGCTATAATATACTAAATAATTGAAGCGTCTCCTCTACTTTCAGCGATCTTCATATAATACTATTGAGAATCGTAGTATTTTTCTTATTACATTAATACAATAGGAAATGAAATGAAATTTGGTTTAATGCTCTACTGTTCTGCTCCGAACTGGGCTATTACGCCATGCCGAGAGCTATGAGAGAACTCCTATATCGAATTCCAACTGGCAACGAGATCTCTTACATGCACGTCGGTTTTTCGTTCCATCCGAATGACTAGACAGCTGTCCTTGCCAGGTCCTTCGTTCTACGCCGGAAAATCTGGATGAGACTTCCTCGGCCAATGCAGGTATCGAAGACCTGACCTCCGAGCTAGCACCTTACTGATACAATAGGACAGGATTATATAGTAATAATGTAGATAATAATTTTGACAAAATATCCAACCTATTGATGACCAGCTTGGTGCAGGCCAAACATCATTTAACTGCCAATACATGGCTCCCATTGTTAACCCTTCGCCATTGTCTCCTACAAAATTCTGACTTCTACGATAATGTTCTGTTTCTGCTTGAATGGCCATCGCTTGTGATATCTTAAAAACAAGGTATGTACATGTATTTTTCGGTTATTGTTTCAACCCACTGAGGCTAGGGGATTTTGGTATGTTATATGGGATAAGAAGCAAAGAAATGGTTCGTTGTTATCCAGTTTGCCAATGCGAATGGGGTGGGGGTGGGGGTGGGGTGGGTTGTAACGATCAACTACGTTTCTTTTTATAGATCTTTTGCGTGTACTTCTCACTTATATTGTCGTCGCCCGATAAAATGGCCGCCCCTTGTACGCGATGTAATACGAAGGTCACAATCTTTGTCCAATTTTGATGAAACTTACATTCTTTATATCACAGCCCCTTTCGAAATTTCAGACCATAACTTCTTGGATTACGGCGCCTGATTGTACGAAATACCGCGAGTTTTTTCCGCTTGTTTTCTATACATCTCTTGCAAAATGATGCTAATCTTGTATGTCAACCGCTTTTTTCTTTCTATGTAAATGACTTGCAAGGAAACTTTAGTGCCCATTTTCGTTTGCATTGGATAAACCAGTATGATGAATTCATTACTTTGTTCCATGTTTAATCTCAATTACCACGATCTGGCGTTTTAGGGGTATGTGAAATACGAAGATATTATTATAAATAACCAGTTATTTATCAAAACGAATGATGTATAATTGCGAGCTAGTTTCCCCACCCATACAACCGTCCTGATTTTAAAGTGAACCCATAGTTAACAACCACAGTATAAATAGGCTTCTTTTACCTGTGTCATGTAAATGATGTCGGCTAATCTTTGTTTTTCATGGGTAGAGTTGGGGAAATCCATGTACTTTTCTATCAATACTTTCATTTCAAATTTACCTGTTCGAATAATTATTACATACAAAAATTAATCATGCCGTAGACAAAGGGTGTCTATTTTACTGCTCTGGTTCTACATCGCATACGATAACCAAAAATGAAATGATTTGGAATGGGATTTAACGTCCTACTGTTCTGCTCCTAACTTGGGCTTATGAAGACGGGCATACGCCATACAGTGTGCTATGTGGGAAATTTTGCCCGGGCAGCGTTATACGGTATACTTTTATATCGAATTCAAACTGCCAAGGGATCTTTTACAAGCACGCCAATGTGTACTCGTGACCTCTGTTTTTCGTCCCATCCGAACGACTAGACAGCTGTTCTTGTCAGTCCCTCCGTCCACAATAACCAAGAAGAAGCCAGTATACCTGATGGGTGATGTTGGCGACGTTCTAACATTTCAGAATCAAATGTAAGATCTTCTTCAGCAAGTACATCTTCCAGTGATTCCATACTACAGTATGACTGTATACCATACTCTGTACACATTCTAACAATACTATAACTTTTATAATTCCACAAATCACCACTATACTTATAAAAATGGGCTGAAATAAAGGAAATACAATGTTATAATATCATATTTTGGTTGCATACAAGAGGATTGGGTGGTTAAGACGTCTAACGCGTGTGCATCAGATCATAGGGTCTTTCATTCAGTCAAATGGCTTGGTTTCGACCACCGGCTTTTACGTACCAAGGAGTAGGGAAGGTAAAATTGTATTATAATGTTAAACTCAAAATGACCTTGTCGCAATGTTTGTGCTAAGTTTCTAAGTGTCTATCAGACTGACTATAAAGTAGAGTTGGCGTAATCGCCACTACACCGACAAATCCATAGGTGTACGGGCTCGATGAAAGTTAGGGGACAGAATCCGTGATGCCCGAAAATATTTCGGGTTACAGACGGCGGCACTCGTCTTCTGCGACAGCGTTTTACTGCTATCCCATAGCCTAATTAAGATGACCGACTCGAATTCCAATCAACCAATCAATCGTTACAGTCCACCGAGATGGGACCGTCGGCAGAAATTTTTTAAAATTCAACTGCTACAAATGCGTTTTCTACTATTTCAGTCTGAACACAACACCTTCAGTATGGTCAAATCAGACTGTTGAAGCTACATGTACATTCACAAATGATAATCAATGCCCGAATAATTTCGCACAAAGTAGATTGGCTCCAGACATAGTCAATTCAGTTCAAGTTCGTGGTATTCAATTAAAAGAAAAGTAAAATTACTGTTTTATTAGATTCCAGACACTTTATTTTGCCAATTAGAAAAAAAAATTCTTTCTCATTTTACCAGCCGGACGAAAATCCCCTCCCCCTCCAACCACCCCGTTCCCCTGGCTCGTACGCTTACGGGCAAACCCTTCTGTCGGATATAGCAAACCTGGAGGCATACATATACCGTGTTCTCCTACTATATATGTAGTATTGTGTTCAAGGTTAAATTCCACCATTCGATATTCTTAGTTTTAGTGACCTTAATAAAATTTAAACATGGATGTGATTAATGAACAAGAAACGTACTGTCACCGTACAGGGTGCTATCAGGATTCATAGCTAAACCATTTTTATCACTTTCAGATAGTCTACCATTACTTGGACTTGACGCTAAATATGGTCTACTTTTATCAGCTGTTTTTACAATCGGTTTAATTGTTTGCAGGTATAGTTTACCATAATCATCCGCGTAACGTTCGAAATTGCGGGAAGTAAAATACCTGACAAAAAGACAAAATATAACCATTAGCAGAGGATGCATTATAAATAAAACCCCTGAGATTGACATTATATAGCATATTATATACGAATAATATTGATACTATAAATTTCAAAATATTTTTTTTGAAAGCATGCTTAAAGAGCAATAGCAATATATTATAATGTGTCTATTAGTTCACCGGGGCGCACTGTAAGATTTTTTTTTTATCAAAACTGATTACGACTGTACAAAGATAAACACCGGATATATTTTGGTACAGAAAACTGGTTTATTTGGGCAGAAATACTCTTTCCAACCCCTACCGTTATCAACTACATGTATCTCATGTTTGTCATACGTTTTTGAAGAAATACAAACTTTCAGCTCAAACATGTGGTTGGTAATTAGTCCCTGTATAAAGCGCATTAATATCCTTGCCGAAGTGATCGTTGCGATTATTGTCACCACTGCAATTGAAGAATGGAATTCTTTAAAGATGCCTGCCCTCATTCGATATTTGGACTATAAACATATTCAAACAAACAAAACTGTCAAAAATTTGCTTCAAAACATTATATTCGCGAGGAGATACCCCAAGCTATAAAGAACGTATTTAAAGAAACCATATTTGTGTCACGTGACTTAGCTGTCGCGATACCTAACAATTTGTGCGTATTCATTGCATCTTAATTACATTTTCGAATTATCCACTGCCCACATCTTTGTCCGTCGTTTTATCGCAGAAACTGTTCTACATTTCAGCCTCTCACTCTTTCCTAGTCTGCTCACCATTAACGTTATCAACATATACATCAAGCGCCCCCTCACGCTGAGAGATCAAACAATCTTCACTGCAACCGTTAACGTCACTCGATCAGACAGTCTTTAATCGTCAGACTCCCAATTAATGATACCCTCTCATTTTTGTCCTCTGCGTAATACATGGACGTTTTCTTTTTTTAAAAAAAGGATACAGTATTTTTAGATTGATTTTCTCCACTTTCCATATACCAGAACTGCCATACTTATACTGGAAATTACTACCCGATAAATAAGTATCTTTAAATGAATAAACAAATCATTTCCGATAGGATATAAAGAGTCTATATTGTCACATTTTGGCTTTTCGTTTACATACTTTATTCCACTTTTAGTCTGTTAGACATGGAGAGCGGTCCACATACTAAAACCGATCGCCACATCGAACGTCTAACCCATGCATCTAGTATTTTCAATTGTCTTCTTTGCTTCCTTTTCACGTTGTGTATTCTTTTCTCCTTATCTAAGTGGTAAAGATGTTTGTCTTACCAGGAATAATAATGCATCACTTCATTTGTTTTTTTAACATTTTCACATAGAACTAGCCATGTTTTAGTTTTGTAACCCCTTTTATGTGTATATCTGTCACTCACTCGTCATTTGAGTGCAAGGAATTTGACTTCTATAAAATGTTATTATTAACATAAAGAGCAAAAAGTCTACCAATAGTCTTATATAATGCATCATGTGCAAGACTGTATTAAATTAACAAATATACGTACCATCCATTACTTAAACCAACTTCATTCTCATTATTACCACTCCATACTATTATTGATGGGTGATTTTTCAATCGAATCATCTGTAACAAATAATACTGGGTTAATTCTTCATATATTTTCAGAGTCCATTAGAATCGCCAGAATCTATTATCCTGTCAAAGACCTCCGTTCCCGTTCCGGCCTTACAGCTATTTGCTGACACACCGATCTTGGGTATCGTCGACTACTACAGACGAACAACTGTTTTTTAAAACGTATCTTCTTGCCGAAGGTGTGTTTTTATCAAATGAGTCTTGAAACGTGTTTCACAACTAAACCCTGCTAATAAATATTAATTATTTTTTACCTGATATTTTATTTCTTTTTCAACTGAATTTAAAAAGTCTTCGGTTACAGGATAAAGATTAACACTGAACATAAAATCTTGCCATATCATAATACCCAGTTCATCAGCTAAATCATAGAAATCCGTACTTTCATAAACCTACAATAAATATACTCTTTATAAATGTAGTGTCGATGATGAAATCAACTGGGGCCGGTTGTTCAAAGCTCTTGTTAACTTTTAACGATCCGTTAACATGGATTAAACGGATCGTTAACTTTAACGGAGAGAAATGTTGTTGCTGGAAGTTAACTTTAACGGATAATGAAATTTAACTTTCCAGCAACAGAAATTTAACGGACCGTTACCAAACGACACATGAAAGATAAGGATCCATTAGTTTAACGGATCGTTAAAATAACTTAGTTTTGAGCAACCGGCCGCTGGTGTTTAACATCCTACTTTTCTATACCGACTGGGCTAAATAAGAATCTATGGCTCCTGACAAATAAAACGAATAGAATATGACAAAATGAGCTCAAAATGGCAAAACATTATAAGGTATAAGGCACTTCGTTCACACCCACGATCGACACCGGCTACTAATAATACATTGGGTAAGTACAGAAACACCAGTGAGAGTATGGTATGTAGATCTGGACTCCGATATTACCAACGACACAAGTTGTCAACTGCGGTACCAGTGGCATTCTATAAAACCACGGAAACGGAAATGTTCATTTGTATAACAGTTGACCCCATTGTATATAGTTCTTGTTCCTGATATACTTACCCCTCCACCCCACACTCTAAGACAGTTCATATTAGCATCAACTACTGATTGTAACAAATGACGTAATTTACTTCGAGTAATCCGTTCTTTAAAACTGTCGGCTGGTACCCAGTTAGATCCTTTCAGAAATATTGGTATACCATTGATTTGATAGAAAAATGTTAACCCTACAAAACAAATTAGACTATACCAGGCATTATATATTGTGAGGGTGGTTCAATGAGTAAGGCACTGACTCACTAACAAGGAAGTCCGGGGTTCGTTCCTGGCATTTTCCGTCGTGGCTTCAACTTAAAAGTGGTGCAGGGCGAGTAGCCTGACCAGGAACCGCGTCTATAATCTTTCGAGTGCAACGAAAAAAAGAGGATCCGTATACATAAAATAACCCGCGGAATTTAATTGCTGCTCGGGCAACATCTTCCGTCTAGCGCATTGATCCGGTGATCCGGGTCGATGCAGAAAAGTTCATTGATATTCCCAAATCCTTTATTCATTTGAAATATAAGGCGAGGAAACGTAATTTATTAAAAAGACATGGTAGGCCTATGCAACCGACTCGGTTAACAGGTGACCCAAGCAGAAAAATGAACGCTACAAACAACTAGTCATTTTACCTGCACTCGACAGTGTGTCTTTATATATTCACATGTTGCTCAGTTACAACATTTGCAAATAAAATATTTTTACTGAATTCTTACCCTTTGACATGTCCCTTGAAACTTGATTCTGTATGAGTTCAACGGTTCTAAATCCAAAATAAGCTGTCTTGGTTATAGATTGTGTTGTTTGCCACACAGTAAAAGTGGCAAGAAGACCATACATATTTTGTTCACCATATCCATTTGGCCACCATAATTTTATATCAGCATCCTAAAAAAACACATAAACAGTGTTTCTTTTTTTTGAATTAAAAGGAAATCGAAAACAATTAGTTATCATAGTTCCCCCCAAAATATCACCCCACTCAATCCAGCACTAAGAACACGTATCATTTCTGAATTGATCTGCCCCTTACAAAGAAAATATTATGCTAATGATTAATATTGCAAGTTAAATATAAATGGTTATAAGAAGGGACCAAAAATGTTGTAGATAAAAAAAATTACCGTTGGTATTTGTAAAGAAACTTTAAAGTGAGTATTGGTAGGTGTGAGTGTTATTACTTCTGAGGAGTTGATGTTAGTATTGAGTAATTCAAGAGTTAATTCCCCTGATATTATATCATTAATAACAAAATAGACGTCAACATTCACGACCCATGCACCATCATCTGTAATAGAAATAAAGACTATTAAGATGTCATATTCCAAAATCATACACCCGACATTCGATTCGTCGAACATAATAATTTATTGGGTATAGAAAACTTAGCACGGCATTTTCGATGTAAATATTTCTTAAATTCGTGTCCAAAAAGATAACAGTTCAACATTATGGGAGATTTGATAACGAGTTAAAAACTAGCTAATGTAAAGGCAATTTGCTGAAAATTTTTGTCAAATTGATCCACTATTAGCTTAGAACTAAGCGATTTAAATTTCCGCTTAGCCTCGGTCATTGGTCATCATTACTAAACAAAAACAGTAGTCTCGGTTATCCATTTTAGTGGTAAATCACGAAGGAAAATATTTCAGTGAATCGAACTACAATCCAACAAAAATCTCATGCTAGTATTGACATGGAGAGTTGATTATGGTCTGAATAGGTTAAATAATGTCGAATTAATAGTTTTTATAACATTTCAAACCTAAAGAAAGACCTACAATAGGCAGATTTTGCTCTTGCATAATGCATGTTTAAAGATGCATTATATATGAGCCAAATGTGACTATTGTGATTCTTTATTCAGATTTCAAACAACACACAATTTATTATTTAGACATAAATTCATATCACAAACCCTTAACTCTCTAGATTTTCGGAAGGCTGAGATATTGAGCGGATTAGACAATGCACTGTTGGTACTTGATAATCGAAACTATTTACGTCATTTCTTATTTGACTATTTTTAAACTATAGCTCTTAGCCTTTATCTAGACTTTATATGATTCATATTTTAAGGGGTTATATTTTCATAATAACATTATACCATGCAACACAGGCTCATGTATACCAGTTACCTTTTATTGGAACCATACACAGATCTTGGATGATAATATCACTGAAACACTGAATGTATATAGCTTTCCTGAAACAATAGAATTTTAATATCACATCGTATATTCGAGGGTTTGCAATCTGATTAAAACACAGATTCTAATTCGCCTCACTTGTGTTCACAGCACGTGGTCTAAAAGCCTGTCCCAAAGTCGAATCCCAGGAAATGTGAATGGTGGCGCGAAGGTCCTGTGTACAAATTGGCAGTTTGGTTTCGAAGAAAATTACACTGAACACATTGCGCATGAGACCATAGAAAAGGCTGTTATCAAAATAATCGAAGTATTGTGAGGTTGCGACCTCGGTTCAACAAGCGAACCGTACGGTACACCCAACATTAAACCAGACGACAAAACCGCGGATAACATAAGTAACTCTGAAATGACTGAAGCATGTATATGATACTGTATGGTTGGGGAGATTGAAACATTCTTACATATTTCAATTTTCTAAGTAAATTAAAGGGGTACTCACACAATGACGATCGTCGCCTTCAGTAAATTAATTTCATAAACTGAAACATTTCTACATATTTCAATTTACGTAGTACATTAAAGGTGGACTATGAGGATCGTCGCCTTCAGTAAATTAAGTTCATAAATTATGACCTTATTTGATCTGTCAGTCTGTTAGTGAAAAAAAAGGGCGTTTCATAGGAGTTCATTTAAGGGTCGCTCCCGCAAACAGATTTTTCTAATTTGCCTGTGATTGGGATACTCAGGTTGTTATGAATATAATGTTTTATACAATCAATACGATGCATTTACTGGTTGAGAGCGAGGGTCCCCTTTAAGTGTAATTAAATGTAACAAGAAGGGCTAAAGAAGAAGGGATATACCAAGGAAATGAAATGAAATGAAATAGGATTTAACGTCCTACTCTTTTGCACCTAACCTGGGCTAATGGAAGACGGGCATGCGCCATACAGTGTGCTATGAGGGAAATTTTTACCGTGCAGCGGCGCTACGGCTTACTCTCATATCGAATTCTCCAACTGCCAAGGGATCTTTTACGTGCACTCAAATGTGTACACGGGACCTCGGTTTTTCGTCCCATTCGAACGACTAGGCCCTCCTTCTGCATCACTGACAAGGGGAAATCACGCCGGAAAATCGAGATGAACTTTCTCGGCCAATGCAAGGATCGAACACCCGACCTCCAGGCTAGCGAACCAGCGCCTTATCCACTTAGCAACCGTGACCCCCGATATACCAAGGAATATGTAAATAATTTCTGTAGAATCAATATAATATAGTATTTTCATACCATAAAATGTTTTACTATCTACCAATAATAATACTTACCATATACCTACTGTAGGAAAAGACGGTGCAAAATCCCAACTAAATGACGCCTGTTCTTTTCGGATATACTGTCTATTTCTTTCGCCATGTTGGAAATCTACATTAGAATTAATACCAATAACATACGATGATTTAGCTGCCTGTTCATTAGCATATTCCACCGGTGACTGAAAATAAATCCTTATGTTGTTGCCACCATTCTGGAAAAAAAAAGATTTTGAAGGATTTGATATACTGAAATGAACTTATCCCCCATCTCAAAATTTTCCATATGATTCAAACACGAATTACAATTCATTATTGGTCAATTTCAATCAATATTGATGTTGTTATCTTGCCGTAAAATTATAGGATCCTAATATTCGATATTTAAGACACAATCATTGGTTTTGGGTGCCATTTTGTAATGAACAAATAAAAACATATTCTACAAGACAATGTGAAAGTAATTAGTAACGGTTGATTTACAAACGACAGAGTAATAATTTTTATTTTTATGTTTATCGGATAATATTTGTGCAATCCGTGGCCATATTTCAGGAAGTTACAATCCGATATGCACAAATATCGAAAGGAACTAAGATCTTTCGGTTATAAACATGCATTTCATAATTCAGAAAGTTATAGCCTGATATATGCCAATATCGAAAGAAACCGAGATCTTTGTTACCTAACAAAATCGAATAAACATTGTGAACTGTAGGGTGTCCGCAAATAAATTGTGGACATACGGACAGGGCGACGACAATACACGTCAACAAGAAAATGTTTCTTCATATAGTAGAGTGCACTTCTAAACTGAAATTGAAAAAAAGGATTCGTCACTAAATCCACGTTCAAAACAGACATGGGGTATTCAGTGACACCAGGAATAAATTCAGATACAGCGCGATTTTAAATCGACTTTAAAATGTGTGCGTGTTATTATTTTTTTTTTACATTAATCACAACGTTGTATAACTTAACGGGACTCGATTTAAATTAAAATGAAATATTGAACTGAGTTTATCTCGTGTGTTATTTTGAATAGGGTCTTAGGCTTACGATTAACTTTGTGTTTTGTTTGTAAAGATTAAATGATTATACTAATTTTAATTCCATTTTATTTTTTCCTAATTAGGCAAAGCAATACATGTGTAGTTATATCTTTACACTGGCTCTACTAAAATTTTCATAAAAAACATAGCTATTTTAAACAACAAATAAACATGTCAAATCTATAATGAGATTCAGTCATGTTAAGAATAAAGTTGTGATGCATTTATTGGCTTTCAGCGCATATTATAGGAGAATTGATTACTTTACCTGTAAATGTTGCTTGATATCAAAAACATAACGAACGAACATGTTATCTGTTGTTCCAAGTAACTGGTCGTTCAGATATACTGAGGATATGGTATCCAGTCCCTCACAAACCAACCATATAGATTTGTGATTTTTCATCCCTTTAAGTCCTACTAGAAATGAAATAAAATAGGGTTTAACGTTCTGTGTGTATTCTGCACTGACTGGGTCAATTGGGGGGGGGGGGGAAGAGGAGCGGGAGGGGGATGGGGGTGGGGGTAACGTCAACTCTACATAGGCTTAGAGATCTTTATCTTTTATCAGCTGGAGGAAACCGGGGGTCCAGAGAAGACCCGCCAGGTCGGACACGCAACCCTACTCCTTGTCGCATACAATGACTCAGTGACAGATACGCACACGCGCTAACCATTCGGCCATCCACCCCTAGACATAGCAGAAGTTCAAGTGGATAAATATGTTGTTGGTTTGTTGTTTTCTTTCTTTTTTCAGTTTTTTAAGCCATGTCTTTATGCGTATATTAGGTTAATAATTGTCACTTTTTGAAATAAAATATACATGTATCAATTGTAGAAATGTATGCGTTGGGCCTATTTATCTTTAGTATATCTACAATAGAAATGTAGATCATTTATAAGTTGAAATATAAAGTAACGACCAGGAAAATGTCTATGTAAATTATGTTAAACATTTTTTTCAAAATCGTTACATTGTGTTGTAATGTAGCCAATTCCAACAAACTTAGTTGGTTTTATATCTCAGACAGACCTGAACAGACAATTCAATTGGTGTAGGTAATCTGAACATTGAATGTAAACAAAATATGCGAGATTAAAATGCAGTACAACATATGGTTACGAAGAGAACTGGCTTAGGCACACTGAACTGTTTTTCAGATCTAATTGATTTTTTTCTATGTCAGATATTAATGTGATCTGTGTGTCAAGGATAACAGTAAGAAATGTGAAGCAAAGCGTGCTCGCTCAGGTGCAGATGGCATCCTATATTCTTCTTTCCGGCAGAAATCACGCGTGCGCTTACATTTAATGGTAAGAAAATAACAGTGGTATTACTCACATAGCAAACTTAAATCATAAGTCCAGTTAGAGTGATTAATCCAATGTAGCTGAGCGTCATTGTCTCTATAATATGGTTCACCTATTATTCCACTTTCCAGTAATGCCGTCTGCACGGTTCCTGGTATTCTTCCACGGACAGTGACATCTTTAAGAGAAATAAATATATCTATAACAATCATAGGAAAAAAAAAAACAATTTATTAATAAAATCCAGACAACATATCCAATTGCAGATCGGCTTGTAGAAACACAAAAATGAAAACTATAAAACTTCTCGATCGCCGTATTGCTCTTACAAAGGTATTCTAATAGGGAATTAGTCGTTCGGTAAGGAAGATAAACCGAAGTCCTGTGTACACATTGGCGTGTTCGTAAAACATCCATTTGGAATTCGATGTAAGAGTAGACCGTATAGGGTCGCTGTCCGGGTAAAATTTCCCTCGTAGCAGACGGTATGGCGTATGCCGATTTTCATTAGCCTTGTCGGTGCCATATTCCTGAAGCAATGGCCCGAGAAATCCTTCTCTTGCCATTGCTGGAATAGCGTCTGTTTCTTGAACTTATGCGGGAGTGTGTCTATTCTTTCCGTTCAATGAAAGCTATCACTTAAGTACAGCAACATGACAGTCCTTCGTTTAATCTGGGTCCTCCCTAAAACTTTGGACAGTGATTTAAGGTATTAAAAACGGTGAAAGTATGTTCGTTTCCAAACAGTATTGTTTACACTTCATTCGACTTGATAGCCTGGTTTGTCACGCAATTTGCTATGCACGGGTTAATTGGGCATAATAAAATCGTGAGCCATGACGTAACGTTATGTAAACATAAGCCTACATGGTCCAATATTGGCACTCGTTTTAAATGTAAAGCTTTTGTAGGGCAGCTAGTGATTGGCTGGTAGACAGACTACTGACTAATCAAAATTTAAAACAACAATATTCACTCATAATAGCAGTGCGTAGTAGGATTACCACTAATCAAACGCAACACTGCGCGGAGTATGTGTCGGTGCAGAAAACTAGGGCGTTAAATCCCATTTCATTTCATTTACGGGGGGTTGGGATGGCCTAGTGGCTCTAGAGTGCCGCGCTTCGACCTCTAGCTGGCCGGTCACCTCTAGCTTGCGGCTGTGGTTTCGAGCCCTGGTGTGAGCGTATGTGGCATGGAGATAGGAGCGCCTTCTCAACCTCGTGGGTTTCCTCCGGGCACTCCGGTTTCCTCCCACTGCTAAAGACCCCTATTATACGCGCAAGCGAATTATTGAAATGAAATTAAACCATATGTTAGTCCCGAAATGACCTAGTTTGTGTTGAGTGGACGTTAAACCCCATTTCTCTCTCTCTCATTTCATTTACAATTGGAAATTACCGATTGGACAGCATCGTGATATTTTAGTATAACAGGGATGTATCAGTACAGGGGTTATGCCTAAACCTTCCTGAATATCTGACATTTCGTAGATAAATGGAAAGTTCACATAACTAACGATGGTTATTGTACTTTTGTTCGAGGTGGTCACAATTACAAATAGAAACGAAAAATCACTTACTTTTTCCATTAGATATTTGCCATGGTATGCCCGTTAGTGAAATTTTGTGTTCTATAGCAAAATTCGTAGCAAATAGGCAGAAAATTAGAAGAATGAAACATATCCCAGACATGTTTAAACTAGAAGTAAACAGAAAAAAGTAAAAAGTTTTCTTTTGGAAATGGTGACATCTGTTGATTTATTAGTAAAAGGCTTGTATGTGAATCGATTTAATAGCTTGCCTTACAAATGATTTAACAATTGCCCACAAAATATACACACAAAATATTGACCAATAAAGATAAATTTAATAATAAGCATCACCTTGCTTGGAAATATTTAATGTTGTCATTGATATTGAACAGAAATGACCCCATGCATTCGAATTAAATGGCAAGGACACTGCTATGACAAACTTGGCCTGGTATTCCACGCATATTACAGGAAAATCAATGCTTTGATTTTATGTTATTTTAAAAAAAAAATTTAAAAAAAAAAAAAAAAATAAATAAAATAAAGAAGTGTACTTTGAATTAATTAAATCTTTAAATCTTGATGCTAACAGCTATTAGAAATATACTTTCTACCTGCTTAACTTATCTTCCAAAATTTAAGTTGTAATGACACAAAAACTAAACAGTCTATATAATATATAAACAGACAAGTTCCATTTCGATCCTGAAATAATAATGATTACTTTTAATTTCAAAATGTGTAGGTACCCCTAATACAACTATTTTACTTACATTTTGTATATTGATAATTCCCTTATGTTACGCCATGTCACACTGCTAGAGTGTGCATTAGTTTGTCCAAATAGTCATTACAGAATCATTTTGCTGCTTAGTCATTTCAGTTTTATATGGAATGACAACATCGTCAAAATGTTGGGTTTTTTTGTTTTTTTTTTTTTGTTTTGTTTGTTAACCTACCTTTTTAGTCTGTGCATTTGCCATTTCGGCGCTAACACGGTAGATGCATAATTTTATTTTAATAGGCCAATCTACACGACAGACTCACGTATACCTGCAGAGAAGTAACTCCGACACAATGGATAGCCATATTATGATCAAAGACGTATGACGTTATCTAAACGTCACAGGTCATGAGGTCACATCAACAAACAAAATGTCAACACTATCATTATGAACAGCCTTCCTGTAGCCTTTAGGACTGTATAATCCGCACAGTCAAAACGTCTTATCACTTCTTCCAAAGATATTTCACAGAAAAAACGTCTACAACTCTAGATTTGACGTCGGCATATTGGCTCTATTTTGTGCTTCGGTCGACGTGTCTATTTGAGATATAGCCTACACAATCAATTCCGTTAATGTTTTTAGTGTGGGGATTGACTAATACTAATAGTTAATTTATATCAGTTCTACACAAAACTTTAAAACTTTAACGCAATTTTTTAAAAAAATAGTCAAATTCTGGCTGGGATTAGGCCTACTGAGCAAAATGACCATTCATTGAATAGCCTACGTGCGAAAAAAAAGGCCAGCTACCATTTAATTTTCGTACGGTAGTTACGTACTCGGTAGGCCTAGACCTACACTCCAAGAAAACCCACAACTTTACATCCTACATACGGGCGAATGGTTCACTGAGTAGAATCGTCGTCACCGTAACGGGTACACAGACGATTATTTCGAGAGATTTTCATAATTGGCGCGATCAGGCGAAAAATACCCTCGTCTTTCCTCGGTTTAGAAGGCGGCGACCAAAGATAAGAAATAAAGAACAAGTCCACTCATTTTAGGCCTATGCAATATATTTATTTAATGTATAATACACGTATTTACATAGGCATAATAATTGGATTTTGTGTAACATGTAGCATACCATAATAAATTCAGTTCAGTAGACTAATTTGAAATAATTGTATAATAACCTCTCATTTATAATAATTAACATAATGTTGGCTTGTATAAAATTACGAGTAGGACTCCTACTAGGAGTAAGTCCAGTATCACTGTCTTTTGATTACCGAAGCTGGGACTCACTAGCCTATTCACTTTTTCTTATTTCATGAAATGCAATTAGGCCTACATTTCACATCATAAAAATACTAGCCGTATAAATTAAGTGGGACCAGTATCTAAAGAACAGCGCGTTTATGTACTTTGTACTGGTAAACTATTAAAATGGGTTTTAGGCTGTGATTTAGCCACGAAAATCGTTTCATTTTGTCCCAGCAAATTCCAGGCGAAAATCTGACGCTTTGCTGCACAAGTAAACAAGTACGTCGTCACTGTAGTACACATTTCTATTGCGATGTTTTGTACAATCAGACCAACACTCGAATTACGCCTCGGACTATATTTGTCAAGTGTAGCCATAATGTGGTGAAGAAATCATATTCTAAGCCAATCAGAAACCATAAAAGCAATCAACGTCATTAGGTCAGGGGTCAATAGCCATAAATAGACCAGGGAATACCTTTTACGAGACGGAACACGTTGGCTTGTTTACATTTGTATGAGAGAATTTTTCTGCAAATATGCCTGAATTACGGGACAATAACATCAGAAAAATGTTGTGCTGACACCGTGAACACGGCTGGCCCGTGATTTGCGGAAAAAATATGGTCAAAAGCGAAATTGTATCAATGAATGTGATATTTATATTGATATCATTTATATAGTGTATTAATACTGGAGAATGGTTTCTAATCTGCTTTTCAGATTTTTATATCCACAGAATCGGGCCCGTCGCCAGCTCATAAAATTGGGGAGGGGGGGGACAGAATTAATTGGAGGGGCTGAGGATGTGGCCGGCTAAGAATACTCCTAAGAAATCATCAATTTTTTTTTTTTTTTTTTGGGGGGGGGGGGGGCTAAACCGCACAGACTACATGTATTTACACACAGATCAGGTCTTGTGTCCGTATACACTGTACAAAATTAAAAGATATATGCCAGTAAAGAAAAGTACATATAAGAGAAAAACAAACAGTTAACTAAATAAAATGGTTCCAGTAATATGAATAAGAAATGAAATGGAGTTAAACGCCGTCCTACTGTTCTGCTGTTATACATGTACATGTACGCTATACAGTGTACTACGAGGAAAATTTTGCCTGGGCACAGCACTATGGCCTACTCTTATATCGAATTCCAACTGCCTAGGGACCTTTTTACGTGCACACCAATGTTACACAGGAATTCGGTTTTTCGTCACATTTGAACGACTAGACAGCAGTCCTTGTACCTTGTCAGCCCCTCTGCCTGCACCACTGACAAGGAGAAACCACGTCTGAATTGAATTGGAATAAAAAAGGAAAATAAAAACATATATGTCAACTTAAAATAGCTAAATAGGATATGAACATTTATCGACATGTACAGTACATTTAAGTAAAACATGTTTAAAATACAAAAATACATATGTATACAGGTTGAGGCCTACTCATAAAAATCACAATTTCATCAATTTGATTTGGCTGTCACTTTCATATGTGAACAATTTTCACAAATCCATACTAGAAAACTTTCACTTCTAAAAAATACATCTATCTGTAGCTCCTATATACATGTACTGGGTTAAGGAAGACGGGCGTGCGCTATACAGTTTATTATGAGGGAAATTTTGCCTGAGCACAGCACTATGGCCTACTCTTATATCGAATACCAACTGCCAAGGGGTCTTTTTACATGCACACCAATGTCCAAACCGCTTACAAAAATACATACAGGTGTAGGACTATTCATAAAAAATCATGTAATTTCATCAATATCATTTGACTGTCACTTTCATATTCAAACAATTTTCACAAATCCATACTAGAAAGCTTTCACTTGTAACAAATACAACTATCTGTAGCTAATGCAGCCTGATTTGCATCCACAGAGAAAATATTGTTTGGTTCTTGGTCTCTATAGTCAACCTAACCCTGTCATTTGTTACAGTAGAGTTTAACAAGAAGGGCATAAATTTCTGCAGATACAGTAAGGCAACTTTAAAGTAATCCACATGGTATTTCACCTCAATGGTGACACAGTCATTTCCATAGTGGTCTTTTGTCTTGGTCTGAGTTGTCATACATTTAGGAATAGGAGAATATCTTCATCAACTTGCATTTGCAATAAAATTGGAAAATGTTAAGATAATGATCCCCTTAACAAATTAACCAGACCTATTATTCTTTTTCTTATTTCGCTGGTAAAATATTAGCTGCTCTAAACATAGTTTTTTATTCATACACAGTTGTTGGGGTTTTTTTACGTTGGTAATGTATGTGAGAAGTCTGTATTGTTAGAATGAGAGAGAGTTTTGTCTGCACATTCCTGCAATTCTTTGTCCAACATATCAATATTTCCATCTAATTTGATCCACTGGTTAGCACATACCCTAGATTTTTCCCAGTTTCTCACAGTAAACGGTTTTACATCGGTGTTTTAAACAAAAACTACACGGAGTATACAGTTCTAGTTATTCTTCCGCTTGTTTACTATCAAAACGTAAACAAACCGGTGACTTTCACTCTACACGACCCGTTGACCTTTCGTCGTGTGCGTCTGATTGGTGAGCTTTGTCACGTGATCTATTAAAACCAAATCACCGCGAAATTCAAATACCATCGCACATTGATAAGTAAGCCCATTTTTATTTTGACGTTTTCTGTCAAACGTCAAAGAATTGATAAAAGAAAAGTTGTGTGGAAATACAAAGTAATACTAGAAGAATTAGATTATGTAGTTTGTTTTCCGCCTGAAAATCGTCGGGATGGAGCAACAGAAGCAAGCTTGCTAGAAATTTCACATCACGGCTATTTGGTGGGGCTGTGATTGTAGCTACTGTTATATGTGCACTTGGATCACAAATCTGAATGTCCTGGCTTTGAATTACGGCCCGGGTCATCAACTTATTGGACCAAAACCAGAAAACTTATGGGCATAAATTTTAGACAATGGCGTACGTATTTCACTCTGATTTATAATATGTCTACATCATTCATAAAATTATTGCTGCGAGTGATACTGATAGGCATATTCTGTTATTTGAAATCATCAGATCAGACACTATACGCCAACATGTTTAAAATTAATCAAATACAGCTAAACAGCCAGGGCGGAACGGCCCGAACTACACTAAAAGTCATGTGATCGATCATTAGTTTTATATCACATGACAGTTGGCACACAAAATGGCGGATGTATCCGCTCCTTCACAATCACAAATAAATCAAGTATCTGTCCAAGAACATCTATATAAAATTCTTGTTATTGGTGAATTTGGAGTTGGTTAGTCATCTTTATTAGTTATTAGAAATTTCGGTGTTTTTGTGGATGTGTGTATAGTATATATTTTTTACTTGAAATGAAACACTGTAGAAGAGCTTCCTTGATAATGATTGATTCAAGTTGAATTTATTTATTGAAATTGAATGTTTTGATTTTAAAAATTTGTCAATCCGTGACAGTCCTTATTTTAAGTCATAGGATTTCAAGTCCATAATCAATCAAAGAAATATCCAAAACTCAATTAGAGGGTGATCACATTTATTCAGATAGTCAACTTTCAACTTTCAACTTTTTTTATTTGCATATTACATCCATTAAGAACAGTATACAAAAATCAACATACATATGCATGCAAAAGATACATTTGTCATGGAATACTATATAAATAATGAAAATATAATGAAATTATAATGGGATATATTTATGTACATGCACCATTGGGATGATACCAATGAAAACAACAATGAAAGTATGACAATGAAATAAAATACTCATAAAATATGTAGTAAAAGTATATCGGTGTACATAAGAGTATGACGATCAAATGGGGAAAGAGCATTCAGCAGATACTAAGAGACAGGTACACCCCTTTCCCGAAGAGCATGGTATGTGTACATGGCTACTGCCTTAGCAAGGAAATTTGGTGGATTAAAAAGAATTTCAAAAGTTAATTGACAAGATGGTATTAAAGTAGGGTAGATATATCTCAGACGCAGGTTTTCATATCGGGGACACTGTAAAAGAAAATGGAATTCATCTTCAACGGCAGAAAGAGAACATTGCGTGCATAACCTTTGATCAGGTGGAATATTCTTGTATCGGCCTCTCTCTATTTCCAATTTGTGCGAGCTGAGTCGAAGGGATGAAAAGGATGATTTAAAGTTTTTATTTTTAACCTGCAGAAGGTAACGCGCGGGGTGGTTTATTACGTTTTTATATAGTCCATACGTTCTTAACTTTGTTCCTGATTTAGTTAGTTCTGTAAAATGATTGTTGAATTTAGTTTGAAGTTTTAGTTTAGTTGCTGAGGGAGAGGGGTTATTTGGGAGATCATAATATTCATATATTTTTGCTATGGCTGCTGTCCAAGAATATTTAATGTCATTGTTTGCAATGAGGTTGCTATCAGTAATGAAGGCAGAACGTAAAAGAACACTTTTAGGAAAACTGTCTACATTAGTCTGATCTACACTATTTTGCCAATTTTGCATTAGATATTAGGAGATTTTTAACTGATTGATCACAGTAAGGTACTAGTATAAAAGTGTTAGAAGTTTACTGAAGTGAACATGGCATTGACACCACACCATAATCTAATCTGATTAAAATACACATCTATATTTCTTTTCGTTTTTTATACTTTAATGGCCTACACTGCATGAAGATCTGAAAAGATATAGTGGGAGCTCACATCAGAGATCATACGAGTGGCTTTTGACCCTATGATGTCAGACATTTGATTAACCAAGCAGCATTGATGTTACTAGTGTATTAACAAAAGTTCCGTGCAAAAACAAGTCTAAAGCTTGCCATAACAAACCGTTTCATGGGCTAATGCCTCACATATCATTCAGAACATGTCAATGATTACGCAGAACACGTCAATGATTACATCTCTTCCAGATCCTAGTTCAGTAAAGACAAGTAAAACTAAATTTTGAACTATACCGGAAATAATGTAATGAAATAGGATCTGTGTTTTAATCAGATTCATCATAATCATTACAGTGTATCAGCCATTTTGATCTTGTAGTTAACCAAACTCTGTGTAGGGTATTACATACTTTTAATTTTAATGTTTTAATGTAGTAGTTATCATAGTAATAAATTTGTTTATATCATTTCAGGTAAGACATCTATAATCAGAAGATACACAGAAGGTATAATACACTGTAATCTACTGAGTATCTAGGCCCTACTCATCTTTAAGAACCAAATAAAATTTTGGGAGAATAGAATAGGCCTAATCCTTTAATTGCTCTCTTCATATTTTCTTAAATTGCAAGGTCTGAACATGAAGGGTGTATGGTTCTTTTCTTTGGAACCTAAGATGAAAATGGGTATAAAGCACATATTAATGCAATTTGTTCATTTTTGAAAAATTTTCATTGTAATTTCTGAATATTCAGTGAAATCTATGAACAGTTTCAATTGAAAGCAGTTGTTACGCCTGCTCAGTCCATTCTACATTTTTTTTTAATTATTATTTTGTCATTTGTGAATCAGCTATTATTAATTACTACATGTTTTTTTAATTATTATTTTGTCATTTGTGAATCAGCTATTATTAATTACTACTTCATTCTCTTGTAGTATGTTTATCTTTATTCCTTACAAATTGTGACAGAAACCATAGAACACATGAATCATGTATTGAATTTAAAATGTTCATTATGTCTTAGATATGTCAATAATGATTGAAAAGGACCAATATTGAATTTCAGTTTGTGTTTTTAATTTCGATTTTTATGGAAAATTACACCTGTAATAGACATTTTTAATGTATCACCATTGAAGTCAAATTTTAATTACTATATCATTTAAAAGATAACATGAATTTACATTTCAGGTACATTTTTTCCAAACTATAAGTTGACAATTGGTGTTGATTTTGCCTTGAAAAGTGTTGAATGGGATCAGAATACAAAAGTCAATTTACAATTATGGTGAGTTGTATTAATCATCCATTCAATTTTATAAATTATATGTTTACTTTTATCAGCATATGTGACAAAATGGTTTCCTTGATAAAATGATACCAGTGCCCTGTTTCTCGAAATCTTCTAAAGATAAAATCCAAACTTTAATAGATACTTCAATTTTGATTGGCTAAGCGCTAAAATCAATCTAACAATATCCAACGAAATTTCTAAAATTTAGATTTTATCTTAGTCAAAATTTTTATTTTGATATTATTGGAAAAAAAAGTGAACTTAAATAATTTCATCTGATTATATGTAAATTAGGTTTTTGTTTATGATATAAATGTCTGTTATAAAAATCAGGATGTGGTTTTGATTAGATTGGAATTAACTGAATATTTTATTTTGTTTTAAAATCTAGGGATATTGCTGGGCATGAGCGATTTGGCCATATGACAAGAGTTTATTATAAATATGCGTATGTATATATTTATATTTTTTAAAAA
Source organism: Patella caerulea (assembly GCA_036850965.1). Classification (NCBI taxonomy): domain Eukaryota; kingdom Metazoa; phylum Mollusca; class Gastropoda; family Patellidae; genus Patella; species Patella caerulea. The sequence continues at coordinate 58,501,676 of JAZGQO010000007.1, forward strand.
TGAGCAAATTACTAGTACCAACTTTTCAATCTCTGAAGAAGGAACCTCCAAATAATATCCATTTTCCTTTTACATATCATACTTATTAAATACTTCTATTATGCTGAATTTTGCCAGGGCATAGCAATACAAGTCTTTAACTCATTCTTATTGTTAAAAATAATTCTTTTGAATATGTAAGATTTCTGAGAATTCATACCAATGTCAAGTTGAACAAATGTGACTAACTCACTTTGACTTTTTATTGCAGGATAGCAGCAATTATTGTTTTTGACTTATCTCGGTAAGTACTTATCAATTAAGGATAGTGTTTGAAGAATGTATTTTCTTAGCAAGATATTAAATTTAAATTTTGAAAATAGAAAAAATAGTTCACAAATTATATATTGTCTGTTTTAATAGAATATTTCGTTTACCTGTGTTGATGCAGTTTGGGTTTGTCATCTTGGCTTTGATTTGTGTTCAAATAATATGTGTATTGCAAGTCTGATTATATTGGTAGGCTAATATTGTAGTCAATTCTGTTAATTAAGGAAGAAATACAGTTATATGTCAAGACAATCTGATTAAAACACAGATCCTATTTCGTTTCATTTTTATAATTCAAAATTCCGTTTTACTTGTCTTTACCACACTAGGAACTGGAAGAGTTGTTATTGACTTTTTCTGAATGACGTGAGGCAGTGCCAATGGGGGGGGGGGGGGTGTCTCCTGCTACAGCGACTTCTTGGCCTTTAAAAAACAGAAATGTGGGTAAACCACTAGAAACGCTAATTGATTAATCAATGTCTGATGTCATAGAATCAAAGGCGCTTAATCAAATGTCTGCCATAATAGGGTCAAAAGCCACTCGTATGACCTCTGACGTGAACTTCCACTATAACTTGTCAGATTTAACAAAAGAACAGGAATAACTTACTCATCAATGAAAATGTCAGTTATATAGTTGATTAAATATTGTTGTTTTGAATTTTTTATTTCAGACCTGCAACATTTGATTCCGTCTTAAAGGTATTTATTTATTCACCAAAGTTTCAATCTTCAAATTAATTAAAAGACAGAGTGAGAAATGGGGTTTAACATCCACTCAACACAAACCAGGTCATTTCGGGACTAACATAGTTCAATTTTATTTCAATTATTCGCTTGTGAGTAGGGGTCTTTAGCTGTGGGAGGAAACCGGAGGACCTGGAGAAAACCCACAAAATTGAACAGGTGACCCTGCTCCTTGTCACATACAACCAGAGAATAAAAACCACGCAAGTTGACTCAATGACAAACTTTATCATACAGCTCGCACATGCTAACAATTCAGCCATCAAACCCACCACAAATTAATTTAAAGCTATTATTTAATGTGAATAATACAAATAGAGTGAATTACTGTTATTAATACTCAAAATTTATTTTTTATGCAATCTTATGTTATTTTCAGTGGTTCAATGACATTAATTCTAAAGTAATGTTGGGAAATGAACAACCCGTTCCTGTTATGTTAATAGCTAATAAAGTAAGATGATTAAATCCTGTAATAATCTCTGTTTTAATTGATCAATGAAAGTCATTGGAATCCAATAATATACTATTCAAAAAAAGTAGGGGATATTTGATTTTTAAGTGTTATTAAAGTCACCTAATGAAACTGACGAAGAAACAAATGACAAAATGAAATGAAGTTCACATTCATCGATTTATTCCAAATGATCGTTAGACTAAGTAAGGCACAGGCTGACCATTATAAGGGTAAAATGATACCCAGGGTCAAACAGCAAAGTTACCACAGCATCACAACGAAGTCAGTAACGGGTAAATCTCCTCTGTTTGCCAAACAAGCATTGATTCGACGTGGCATACTCCTAATGAGACGTCTAAGGTCATTTTGGTCCAGATTGTCCCATTCCTGTTGCAACGCAGCAGCAAGTTCTTTGACATTGGCAGGGCGTTGTTGACATTGACGCAACCTCTGTCCAAGCATGTCCCAGACATGCTCGACGGGGGAGAGGTCGGGACTCCGTGCTGGCCAAGGTAATGTGGTGATGTTCTGTTGTTGGAGGTAACTTGTAACGATCCTGGCCCTGTGACATCTTGCGTTGTCATCCTGGAAGATGAAACGACGGCCATGACGTCGTGCGAACGCCACAGCATGGACTGTTGTCCCGGTAGTACTGGCCTGTAACACGCCCTGCAACAACATGTAAAGCCGTTCTTCCAGCAACAGTGATGCCTCCCCACACCATAACAGAACCACCCCCAAATCAATCATGTCTGATGACGTTAACGTCTTGGAAGCGCTCGTTTCAACGATGCCACACCCTCCTACGTCTGTCCAAAAAATCAACAGTGAACCTTGACTCATCTGAAAACATCACATTGCTCCAGCGTCGATTATCCCAGTGTTGACGATCCCTACACCAACGCTGTTTTGCCTGAATGTGATGATCTCTCAAACAAGGGATCACGCGAGGACGTCGGGCGCGAAGATGACCCCTATGCAGTCGATTCCGAATCGTCTGGCCGCTCACTCTCACACCAGTGTCTGTTTGAAGACGAGCGCTGATCTGATTTGCTGTGATGACACGATTTCTCAAGGCCAAGGTACGGATAAATCGATCCTGGGCTTGAGTTGTCGCCCTTGGTCGACCTGAGCGTGGTCTGTCCTGTACAGATTGTGTATCACGGTAGCTGGACCATAGCCTGCTTATGACAGACTGAGAAACATTCATCGTCCGCGCCACAACCGCCTGAGTTGTGCCGATCTGTAGCATGCCAAGGGCACGTAACCTTTCATTTTGGGTAAGCCGACGCATATCAAAATTTGTTTTCTGGTCACTAAAACAATTAAACTGATGTTTCCACCCTGGAATTCAATGTCACAATGACTGTAACATTCAAAGTCAGAGTCGTGCAAATCTTGGCTTGGACCCCCATGATGATCCCAAGCATCACCTGCATTCCATGCGGTAGCTATTGGTGCGTTTGGGCGTCACATGTAACTTGAAATGTTTCTTCTGTTAGGTTCTATAGTGACTTTTTTCGTAGTCATTTGCATATTTTAGTGTTATGCCCCCAAAATCAAATATCCCCTACTTTTTTTGAATAGTATATTTAAATAGCGGTTAAATGACTACAGCCTTGATTGTCCACAGCAAAACCCTACACTATAGTCACAGATTTCTCATGAAAATCACAATAATTTGACCCTTGACCTACATTCCTGGTTCAAATCCAGAGGGGTCCCATTTGGAAATTAAGGCAGACTTCAATAATTGACTTGGAATGGAAAATGTGGATGTCAAAATAGCTTCAGGACACATTAGTGACTTTAATTAAATATAATTTCTTTTTTTTATAACAGTGTGATATTGAAGATGTAGAGATACAAAAAGATGTTCTTGATAAATTTTGTGAAGAGCACAACTTTATAACCTGGTTTTCTACATCAGCTAAAAATAACACAAATATTGGTATGTATTAATAGTTTAAGCAGCATTTAGTAACTGAATGAGAAATGAAATGAAATGGGGTTTATATGGAATATAAATTACTGTACTTAAAAGTTTATTTCAAGGGCTGTTTCAACGAGGGTTCTCTAGTCTTTAAGTAACTTGTATTCCATATAATTGTGCCATGTGTTATTGGTATGTGGTATAATCATTGTATAAGTAGTAAAAATGTATTCTAATCTGTTTTTTGACTGGCACCTCTCAAGTTGTATGAGAGATGGTATCCAATGGCAGGTTCAAATAATTAATAGCTCTGTACTTTCTACTTAAAGTAATGTAAAAGTAAACATGCCAATTATTTTTTTAATAAAGTATTTTTGATTATGAATAATCTTTTGACTGAAATATTTGTTAATAGAAGTAATTTAGATTGTGAATAGTGCTATATATGACCTTTATGATGGCTTTGATTAATATAGAGAAAGAGAGAAATGGGGTTTAACATCCAGTTGTTCACTCGACAGAAACTAGGGACTAATATATGCCATATGGTTTAAGTTTATTTCAATAATTTGCTTGCCCATAGAGGTCTTTAGTAGTGATGGGAAACCGGAGGAGAAAACCCTTGAGGTTGGACAGGCAACCATACTCCCTGTGGAATTGAAACCATGCCAGTTGACTTAATAACCCTGTTTACATTACAAATTTTAGGCACGTGCCAGGCACCCTTCCTGGTGTCTCGGAACTGTAACAAGAACTGCTCGGTTTAAATTTACGTAGTGTAAACGCTAACCGGTCTGAGTACGGATAACTGCGCATGCGCCAAATGAACCTTGAGTGTAAATGGGACTAATGACAGGCTTTGTGATACAGTGTGCACATGCTAACCATTCGGCCATCCCCCCCCCCCCTTTTGATAAATATAAAACAAACCCAAAATTCAAAGTTTAATTTGAATCAATGATTTTAAGCTATTAACTTACCACAGATTTATATTGGGGACTCCCTCAGGTGAAAGCAGTAGTACTTTTAGTGCTATAGTTTAATAAGGTGTCACAGAAAAAGTAGATGTACCCATGGACACTAGATTTCTCTTGAACTTATTTGTCAAACTCACTGATTTTTCTTTTCGTTTTAGATGATGCAATGAAATTTTTAATTACTCACATATTGTCTTTACCTACGGATGTTCAACAACCTTCAGATAATATTTTATTACACAGTGGTAATACATCATTTGAAGACTCAGAAAGCGACGATAAAAAAAGCACAACATCAAGTAGTGGTTGTTGTAGCTAGTATTGATTTAATGCGAACATGATAAAATTAAAATACATGACAGTTTTATTTAGGGCTCCATATTTTATAACCTGATCTATCATCGGTGTCTTCCATGTTTACTCATTTGTACCAAATCCAAATATGTTTGGTGCCACTGAAAAGAGATGTTTCATGGCATTGGGTTGTCTGCCTTATTCTTTGAGCATCCCACTCCGGGAAAAATATTACCACACTAGTCCATTACAGCAGGAGGCAGTTGGGTTTCTTTAAAAAATGATGCTGCGATTTTAATTTATACTTGGGAACTACCTTGTAATATAGATGAATGGACAATAGAGTTTACAAGCATAATATGTAGTTTCTAACACCGATGATAGACAAGGACTTTTTTTTCTTCAGGATAACTGTTAATAAATTTATACAAATGCTGATAATAATGGTGACAAATGAAACGAAATGGGCTTTAACGTCTTACTGTTCTGCTCCAAACTGGGCTATGAGGGAAATTTTGCCTAGACCGCGGCACTATGGCCTACTCTTATATCGAATTCCAACTGTCACCTCCGTTTTTTGTCCCATCCAAACAACTAGACAGCTGTCCTTGTCAGGTTCTCCGTCAATCATCACTTACAAGGGAGAACCGTGTGGGAAAATCTGGATGAACTTTCTCGGCCAATGCAGGGATCGAACATCTTGCCTCCAGGCTAGTGAGCCAGCATCTTACCCACTTAGCCACATGATCCCTCAATAATGGTGACAGGTTTATGCCTACTGTACAACCATGGACCTTATAATACATGGAGGTTATAATACTAATTATACAGTCCATGCTACAACTTGTAAATCATTCACATATATTATTAGTATGCATAATCTTTATTCAGGATTGTTATATACTTGTATTTAATATTAGGTGCATATAGAAATCAAGTCTTGTTTTACAGTAGATGTTAAATATCAATTACTTTCATTTTACAATCAGTTATGAATTATTTAAATTAAGTGCTACTCCAAGGGTATCAGTTATGACCTTTACTGTGTTGTGGTGATAATGAGACTTGTACATAATTATGTGAATTGTTTTTTGCTGACTTATGTTGTGGCAAAGAACTGCTTGTATATTTCAACATCTAATTATCTGAATATATAGAAGTCAGATGGGTGTTATTAATAATCTGGTCAAATAAATGTTTCCCTAAATTATCATGATATTAATAACTTTTAATTCTAATGTTTTCTTTCTGCAAATGGAACTTGTCATTATGACAAAATGGCAAAGCAATTAATTACCGGTAGTACTATATATACTCAATGACAAATAGTCAATCGGATCAAAGAGATAAGATGTAGTCGAGTCTTCTTTAGACTCGGGGGGTTGGGATGGCCTAGTGGTCTAGAGTGCCGCGCTTCGACCTCTAGCTGGCCGGTCACCTCTGGCTTGCCGCTGTGGTTTCGAGCCCTGGCGTGAGCGTATGTGGCTTGGAGATAGGGGCGCCTTCTCAACCTCCTGGGTTTCCTCCGGGCACTCCGGTTTCCTCCCTCTGCTAAAGACTCCTACGCGCAAGCGAATTATTGAAATAAAATTAAACCATATGTTAGTCCCAAAATGACCTAGTTTGTGTTGAGTGGACTTTAAACCCCATTTCTCTCTCTCTCTTTAGACTCAATTGCTCAATAATTCTTCTGCAGCAGATTTTTACTCAATGGTCTACAGGGAATTTCTAAATGTATAATAAGAAAGAAGTGGAAGGTGTTGTTAATATTTGATAAATGACAAAGAAATGGGGATTAACATCTTACATAAGATGTAGTCAAGTCTTGAAATTTAGACTCCATTGCTCAATAGTTCTTCTGCCGCCGATTTTTACTCATAGTCTACAGGGAATTTCTAAGAATATTATAAGAAAGGAATGGAATGAACGTGTTATTAATATTTGATAAATGACAAAGTAATGGGGATTACCCTCCTACTTTTCTGATGACAAACAGTCTTTATAAATATTGGCTTATTTTACTGGAGCTATCAAGTCTGCCACTGCTTCCCTTTAAGTTAAATATACAGACCTATATTGACTGTGATAAAAGAATTTATATAATCAAATTATTTTTATTACAATATTTCTACATGTAAATTGTACTGCTTTTTGCTCATTAATTGTGTGCATGAATAAACATGTTATTATTATAAAACTGTTGTTTTCTTTTTTAAAAATTAATGAAAATTTTTAGGAGCATTTGCAAACCACTTCAAAATAAATGTAATAAGAGCTTGTTTTTTTTTTTAAATTCTAATAAAGTCCCAACTTTTTCTGGTGCACCATAGTTATGAATTGATCAGCTGTTTATGAATATTTTTAGTTTTGTGGAATTTATTGCACCTTAATGCTTCAGGAACATTTTATTTAATGCTTCCTTTAGTTTAGAATGAGTCATAATAAGCTCCTACGATTTTGAATTTTCTCTTTGTAAAAATCACCAGGACAGTTTCAATGAAATTCTTCTTGATATCTGTCAAACATAGATATAAACATTAACAAGAAAAAGTCGAAAATAACTAATTCATTCAAGTGAGAATCGTGAAATGAAATCAAAATAAACACATCCAAAGCACCATAGATAGGATATGAGTTTTGGCAACGTTTAGACAAGTTTCTGTTTATAATTCAACAAATCTGATTCACAAAATTTTAACTAAGATAAAATCCAAATTTTAGTAATTTGATTGGATAATATAGGTTTGATTTTAGGGCTTAGCCAATCAAAACTGAAGTATCTACTAAAATTTGGATTTTATATTCAGTTAAGATTTCAAGAATCAGGACCCTGGTGTTGCACAGATGTGCATCTCTCTGTGTGTATGCCTTAATGTTAGTGGACAAGTTCTAATAGAATATGACATTAGCGACTACTCATAACATCCACACTGTGTTATAATATAGAGACAACTCTTACAATCATACATTGTTACAATACAGTGGCTCAGTGACTGAGGTGGTGGCTCTGTTATCTGAAAGTCCTGGTGTTGGCTGAGAAAGTTCCTCAGAATTTTCCAGCGTGGTTTCCTCTTGTTAGTGGTGCAGGAAGGCAGCTAGGATGAAAACCTGAGGCCCCACGTACACTTACTGTGAATGTTATAATTCAATTGCTGTCCATCATAGCACACTGCATGGCATATAATGGAGCAGAAAAATAGAATGTTGAACCGCAGTCATTTCTATAGTAAGAATGACTATCAATCAGATGATTGTGCAGGTAAATACTGAAGAGAGAATTTGAACATATGAAATGTTTGTTATAACTGATTAGTATAAGAGTATTATATCCAATAGTAGTTTTATCGAATGCTGATATTACTATTTGTGTATTACAAAGCTGCATTTCCTTTAGTACGGATCCTGTCCTGCTCCTGTTCGGTTGAGGATACGGAAAAAAACACTTTCATAGAATTTTAGTTAGAGTGTTTCCTTATGTACGGATGCGGAAAAAAAACACTTTCATAGAATTTTAGTTAGAGTGTTTCCTTATGTACGGATGCGGATACGGTTTTTAATGCGTTTTTTTCGAAAACGGACCATGTCGCTTTCGGTGCGAAAACGCATGCTGAACCGTGTCCGTAAACACACATACCGCACATAACGAAACACAGTTTTTGTAGCCTGCACGGCAAAAAGCTAAAAATAGGTAGGGAAATTCCAATTTTCGCCCTTTCTTAGACAGGTGCCATGTTGAAAAGAGAGCCCTTCCACTTGAAAAACCGTATATAAGGATACACAATCTGCCGTATGTCATGTCTGCAGACGGACCAGAGCCAGACTGGGTCCGTACTAAAGGAAATGCAGCTTAAGTCATTATTCAAATGCTAACTGAATATTCTATTCAATTCACATTATTGATGTATTTTCCCCTTCATCAAAACCATAAATCTTTTACTTTTACCTGTTTCTTGTTTTTGAACATAAGTTTATTTCCTTGAATTAATAGTGTACATATTTCATAGGAAACAAAGATAAAGATGAAATTTATTTCAATTTAATAGATATTGAAAAATGAAAGTAAAAAAAATCAGTTGAAATACGAATATTCATGTATGAAATAATAATTTGATCATTCAGATATACTCTAGGTAAATTTTCTGCTTTGTAAATATACACACTAACATTAGCATACTATGGACCAGGAACCGAGCACGATATCATCGCCGTCATCTTGGAATTTTCAGATCATATCAAAAATCAATGTCCATCAATCGATTTGCAATTATCCTTGAAACAAGCATGTCAAGTTTCATATCAATCATACTTGAATTGGCAGAGTCTTGAGGATTTTTTTCAAAGAAACAGCAACTACAAGATGAGTATAGCGCTTTGAGCTCAGTTCCTGATCCAAAAATAATGAAGATGATCTATAAACATGTAGCGTTGTAAGCAATTATCATGTGATAAATATAAGAACACAATACTGGTAACACACATTTGTACGGGGTGACCCCCCCAAAAAACAACACATAAAAATTTTATTAAATCCTACAAAGGTCCAACATATGCTCCAAATGGCCTCTGTGGCATTGGGGGCAAACTTGCATACCATTATGTAATTACCAATTACACGAACACATTCCTCTTTGAGGATTTCCCTTAATATCCCAAAAGAAAATATGTACCAGAACAACCAAAGGCAGCATCGCAGCAAAATTAAGAAAATCTCCAAAGAGAAATGTGCACGAGTAATTGACAATTTTGCATGACATATGTAAGTTAGACTCAAACACTGCAAAGGCCATCTGGAGCATATTTTAGAAAGAACATGACTTTTATGCAAAGTAAGCAAGATAATTGAAACTTTGGGGAATGATCATTTACAGATCAAAGTTTAAGTCCAGCAAATTTGAAGAAATTTGTTTGACCTTTGTAGGATTTAATAAAAATTTTATGGGTTTTGTTTTGTTTTTTTGGGTCACCCTGTATAAAAATTTATACTCTACTACATGTAATTAATATAAAAAATAGTTATAAACAAAATAAATAAACCTAGTTCCATTCCAATAATAATATATTGACTAAATAATAATATCAAAAATTGTGTAGAAAATAATATAAAGATAAATAGTACCATTCATACAATAAAACTCAAATTCATTTATACTCAATCTCAACATTGATCAAAGAGGCATTAACGTTTTGTAGGTCTTTTCTGATGGGTGTAACAAATAGTTTGTAATTTGAAGTGATTTCATTTTCTATATAGTCGTAGTAGTTACTTTGCCAATCTTCAACTTAGATTATATGCAAACATTTGATAAATCTGTGGTTCTTGTGAGAAACACCAAACCTTAAGTAATAATCAGTAATTATATTCCATAGAATTGTGACCCGTGTATTTCAAGTTCAGTTACTAATGCCATTGAAACAATTTAACTAAGTAATAGGCTGTTCCCGAAATTTTCAATCATTAGGTGACACTACAGTAATTGAAAATACAATATTCTATAATAGTTGCATTCATTTCCTTATTTTGATTAATTCCGTAATGCCTCATATAAATATTGCAATAACCCACACAAAAAGTCATTACTTTTTTTTTAACGGAAATGCCCATAATCGGTTTCTCATTTTTACCATTGATCCAAGAAATCAAAACCTGTTTTCATACTTGTTGATAATAACTCCTTGTTTTCAACCTGTAAGATAATGAAATTAACATATATTCATGTATCTTTAGATAAAACACCTCTATTTAAATAAAGTAATATCATCTTTTTAAAGAATGAAACAGATTTGAAGTATGCTTGGGCACAGACCAGTTATTTCCCTTAGACTCCACAACAAGCCAATATTGGTGTTAGGTTTTTTTTGCAATAGGCTGACTGTACTCAACTGTACTGATAAAGATGGGCAACCAATGTTTACATGTATACCATGCAGTGAGTTCTAGGGGTAAAATTCAACCAGTGAGATCTAGAGGTAAAATTCAACCAAATTCCAGCTGTCAAGGGTTCTATAACATGCATGCCAATGTTTATGCAGGACTTAGGTTTTTCAATCGATCCAAACACAAAAAAAAACAAGAGTAATTTTCTCGGCTAACACCAGGATCAAACCCTACACCCTGTAGTCAGTGAGTTAGTACATTAAGCACTGAGCCACTGTGACTCTTTCATATTTAAATATGTATTTTACTTACCTCTTCTGTGCTAGGCAAAGAGGTGTAGCTATCGATAGATTTAGCTGGAGAGGCTGGTGTCAGCATGGATTGTTCAGGGCTAACAAAATCAACTTCATCTTTACTAGTAGTACGACTGATTTCATTTGTATTGTGTTCTTCTGGGACAGAACTCTCTTGTCCTATAAAAGTTGAATAATGATCAGTCAGTGTGGGATTACTGAAGGCAGTTTCTGGCTCGGTCTGATCAGATATTAGCTGATCAACTGCATACCTGTCATCATTTGGCGAAGTTTCCGTAGAACAAACTTTTGGAAACTTTCCACTAAGATTCTTTATATGATGCCTGGGTGTTTTGGATTTTGAAGGGCTAACACCATCCCCATTGGGTGATATTCCCACATCTGATGATGGAACTGGTTGATTTACAATTGGAGTATCAGAAATATAAATGTTTTTTCGACTTCTAGGTGCAGCCACTGGTATAGTTTCAATACTCCCTTCAAATCCTTTGTTGACCTCTGCTAAAGGTGAAGTTTTGGGGACAGCATTGATGGCATCTCGATGGATTTTGTAACTTGATGTTAGAGCAGAGGTCCAAGGTTCAGGCTGCCATTTAAAAGGATCTACATGGGAAGATGTTGTAGAATCAACTGATTGTTTAGGTAATGGTTTGTTGATGTTATCAGCATCTAAATCAGCAAGAGTCAGATCTTGTTGACTCTGAAAATTAAAAAAAAAATGATAATGATTATTAAGAACATCTACATGTATACAATGAATTCATTTGTAATCATTTTAAGTATTTTTATGACATAATATATAGTTCAAATTGATTAAAACCATGAAATATGCAATCACCATCCTACATTGCATTCTAACATGGACATTATCATGACCAAAGATTCTGTGTATGTTGAACATGCCGCCATGATGCTATCTATGTATCTATGTCCTATCTATGTTATCCACAGAAACTGCCAGGCTTCAAATTTTAAACAGATATTCCTGCTGCATTTAAATTAAACCATGTGAGATCAGAAAAATCAAAAAGATTTCCTCAAATTGATGATGGAATATGTAATTTGATGGTTGTAATTTGCACAGTGAAGTATTAATACCATAAATATAAAGTATCTTCAGAATAGGTAAATATGTAATGAAAATTTAGTTTTATTTACATACCCTTGACTTCCAGGAAAAAGGTCCAGAATGCTCATCTCTCCAAGTACTGAACTAAAATAAAGGAACATGAATAGCATTAAAGAGATTTTTAAAAACTAATTTCAAATGACAATTACATATGCCAACAAACCTACTGGGGGGTCTTCCATTTCTACATGTAGTACATTTCCACATGAGGAAGTAATTGTAATAATTACATTTAAAAAGTAATGGTAATGTAATTAATTGCATTGGCAATGTAATGGCCCCAGCCAGCACCGTCATGTACATATTTAAATTTTAATGTGGCTAAAATAGTTGAGGTATTCTACATGTATATTATATTTAAAAATAAAAAAAAGACCATAACTGTGAGTCTTGCAATGGAAGGTCAATTCAAACACATTTTGTTCATATGCTTTTGAATCCCCAAATTTTACTTGAATATAGTGTTGAATTAAATAAATTTGTGTCGAATGTGGGGAGAAATACATACATGATTACATGTAACATAACAGTTTGAATTCTATCACAAATAGTGAAAATCGAATCACCGATGTTTTTATAATAAAGTTACAAAGAATGAACATAGATCCAATCAGAACAGTTTTCCAAATGTTCAATTGATCACGTACGCAGTTGCATCGACAATTCAAGCTTCTCACACCATTTTCTATAATACATGTAAGTATAATTTTCTATAATAAGTATAAGTGTTTGTTTTTTAATGGTTTTCATTACTGAAATTGTTTTTGAATTTGTTATATTAATGAACTTGTTTCTGATTTTCAAAAAAAGAGAGGGAAATGATCATCAAGCAGAACTTGGCAAAAAAAAAATAAAATAAGAATACCTACATGTATGTCCCGAAAGTAAACTATGTCGTGTGGACGACTTTACCAATGTATTATTATATCCTGAAATTAATCTAAGTTGTGTGGATGATTCCACCAACGAGTAGGTGCAATCAGTAGGACATTAAACCCCATTTCATTTCATTTCCACCAACGAGTGACGATTTTCAGAAAACCAGGGGGGAAAGGATGATCATGCAGAACTTGGCACAAAAAAATATGCTAATTAAGAATACCTATGTCCCAAAGGTAAACTATGTCATGTGGAAAGTAGATGACTTTACCATCGTATGTCTCGAAATTAAACTAAGTTCTGTGGCAGATTCCACCATCGGGTGTGGATGACTCCACCAACGGGTGTGGACAGCTTAACCAGATTCTCCATGTGGACAACTATGCTTGTGGACGACTTGATTGGCAATCATACATGTATTACTGATGTCATGATTAGAGAAGGTCAGATTTCTGTGGTTTATCAGAAACTAACAGTGTAGGTTTAGGAAAATACTTACGTCATTTTCACAGTCCACAACAATCTTTTCACCAGTTTTTATGACAAGTTTAGGAAATGATGATACAGTTTCTATTGTTTCATCTGATGTACTGTATAATTCTCGAACGTCATTGTCAACTACAAAATCATCAATTAGTTGTTCTTTTTCTTGAAATGATAATTGATTCCATTTTTCACCGAGGAAATTACAAATATCTTTTTCATATTTCATAACTTTTCTCGCCGTATAATGTGACGACAATATATAAGGCACGTATTCTGTCTCCATTTCAGAAGTAATACAATCTATTTCAACTAACTTTGTGGTTTGTTTATCTTCTCTGTCAATAATAATAATAAATTCGATATACCACACCGTGACACTTCCCCTGAACAGTTTAAAATTGATTACAATTTAACTGGAACGAAGAAACTGTATTTTTCCCGAAAAAGTGTATACTATAGAATTATTTTTTTTAAAAATCTACCAAATAGAAATATAAGAGAATATATATTGTAAACTTGTGACCCTTTGTTAACGAATACTAAATATTGAAGCTATAGATTATCTTAATTCGTTTACATAAATGTCGCACAAGATTCTTATTTGTGAAGGAACCCGGGACGATGTACCAGGAGAATTCCAGATCGGAGACGGTCCTGCCGTGTGGATTGTGGGTTATGGTAAAGGTTAGGACCTGCAGATTTCGTCACAAGTGACAAAGTTTCGAGATGTAAACAGGACTAACGCCTACCATACTCATGGACGGAACCTAACTCCAACGCGCAATCCATACATGACGTCATATGTGCAGGACCGTCTCCGGTATTCCAGCACCCGGATTCGAAATGAAGTTAGCACACATATTCTCAAACTGATCCCGCAGTGAATATTCGCTTCGCTTGGCCGCTACAATCACTGATAAGCATTTTTACTCCGACATTTTAAATTCTCAAACATCTTTTTGAGGTAACAGAAAAATAAATAAAGACGTTTGAAGTAATTGAAGTTAAAAAATATTTCCTATTAAGTATAAATGGGTATTAAAATGAGTAAAATGCGTCATTTTGCCCGAAGCAGTTAGGTGTTAAGTAAACATTGCACGAGCCGTTGAGCCAATGACTGCAGTCAACGCACGTGCTTTGGACACTATCTGTTACAGAGTTAATTCGTAAGTAATTCTCTGTGAAACAGATTGACATATTCTTAGCACCAATAAAACCCAATCTCCAATATGAATATTCACCAAAGCCTCGTATAAAATGTATTTTCAAACCTCTTTCTTCGATTCTACACCACAAACAAAACAAAAATCTCCATTTGGTGAGCTCTGTCCAATTATCACGAAAATAAATGATAACCTTTATATTAGAATTTTGAAAATAACATTCTAAGACATGATTGGGCTACAAGTATCAAGCGACCTTTTTTTTCGACTGAAATTTACATTGAAATATTGGACTGGACGAGTTGAAGTTGCATGAAATTTTCTCGTCCACCAGCACAAACACCCCCGCCCCGCACGCCAACTGACCACAGGCATGGTTTAGACTCCATTCATTTAGATGTGGGAGCCCTTACATGGCACTAAAAAAAAACGCAACATTTTTCATTCGTACACACATTTTTCAGGGCTATTGCAGGGTTCGTCACAAGTCACCCAAGGTGTTTTTACGCACGTTAAGTTAGAAGTGTACACTGAGATTCGGGCATAAGTCACGACGACTACACTATTACATCACAATATTCAAAAGGCAGGTGAAATTTTCGCATTTTTACTAAGTGTCGAATCGCGTGAAACTAAGTGATTTTAAAAAGGGGGGGGGGGGCGCCGCAAAATAAGGGCACTGACCGCGAAGACAGGGCACGCCAAGAAAATTATCCGTCATTTCCTTGAATCTGTAGCCATTTCAAGAGCTATTTTACTGATATTTTCGTCTAAACGTTCGGAAGTCGTTGAAAAAGAGCCTCAAAATCGAGCAAAAAGCCAGTTGAAAGGCAATTTCAGTAGTAAAATAGGCCGCTGTCAAAAGTTTGGGGGGGGGGGGCGCAACCTTTGAATCCGCCTCTGCAATGCATATCTTTTGTAAGTCGTACGAAAACCTTTCTGAACATTTGTAGTTTTATCCATGATCTCGCCATTTTTTGTCGACCAATCTTCATTATTATTAACACGCTCTTGCTAGTAGCATAATGGATATAATACTGCTGTCATCGCACGAAGTTTTTTGAAAGTATTTTAACTTTTATAGCGTTGTCAAGTGTGTGACACTCAACTTTCGTAAAATTTGAAAACGTACTTGATTTATACAACAGATTTTAAACCAATTTGAAAATCAACCTTGTTGTGTTCTACCATGACAGAAAGACATGACTATTGTCTTGCGTTGCTTAGGCAACCCCGTTGTAAAATGGTATAATGACTGTAAAGATACAATTCTTCTGTGGACGTTCTATAGAAAATATCGCGCACACGTATAACTAACTATCCGTTAAGCCTACCAGTCTGTCATTGTGAATTCCCCATTAACTGGATAAGATAGACCCCCCACAAAACGATTAATTCTCTTTGAAACGATTAGATTGTGTTACCACATATTTATTCTCCTAACAACAAATTCATTTGTGGCTAGAATTTATACAGTATTTATATGCTGATAATCCATTCTTTCTAATATTATATATCACATTGTTCTGTGTTTCTTTTCTTTCAAAAAGAAATGAAACTCAATCGATTGTCATTTTTAGTGGTTATTTTACTTAATTCGACGAGTATGGTGGACACCAATGTATGTTGGTCGAAAACGTAGCCGGCATTTCCGAAAAGCCTCACAAACCAATCAATCGTCGGTCGCGGGGTATGGGGGATTCACCCTCCCGGAGAAAAATTTTGAAAATTTGACTACCGCAAATGCGTTTTCTGCTACTCTAGCCCATGTAAGCAACTCCAAAAATATCCTAACCGAAATCCCACTCCGAATTCCAAGCATCCAATTAGACGGTTGCAGCTGCATTCACAAATACCAATCGATGCCCGAAAAATGTCACACAAAGTAGAGTGGCTCCAGACAAAATGTTTTAATCCATTGTCAACTGGGTTCAAATTCGTGATATTCAATTAAAAGAAAAGTAAAATTAGTATTTTATTAGGGTTCGATGACAGGGAAGCAAAACTAGAAATGCCCGAAAAAATATCAGGTTTACAGACAGCGGCTCCGGCCGTAAACGCGTTTTACTGCTATTTCAGACCATAAAAGTAGTGTTTTATTAGATTTCGTGCACTTAATTTTGCCAAGTAGATGAAATATTTTTTTTCTCACTTTACCCGTCTGCCAGTCGACTTGACCTTAAGTTAAGGGGGCAGATGCCCCCCTCCCCCTTGACTCGTACGCCTATGCAAAGTATATGTAGATTGCAATTCACGAGCGTTCTTCCCAGATTTGGGGTCTTCTTTCCGCGTTTCGTCTTCTATCCATTTTGACGAAAGAACAGTCATCGAATCTGTACCTTAATATCAATATGGGATGCCATTGGGAGAAAATATTAGTTTATCTTCTGTAATAAAGTGTTTCTCACCAGAAATAGAATATAGAACATTATTATTGAATGTGCTATTCCTTAGCCGTCATTATTATCTTAAAAGTGTATAGCAACCGAAAGAAGTGCAACAGCTCCACTTTATTTTATAAGCAAAAGAAACAAGTTCTATAATAAGCTGGCGTATGTACTAAGTTTCTTTAAACCAATATCTTGTGTGTCTCCTGACATTGTAGGGCCTGTCCACAGGTTGTAACAAGTAGTAGCTCCCCCGCAAAAGCTCGTAAATTTTCCCAGAATATTCTCATTTCTTCACACTTCTTAAAAAAACAGGTTGAAAGTCAATTGTTGACATGAATAAAAATATACCAGGATATTTCTGAAATGACCTAATGTGAGTACAAGTTATCCCCCTCCCTACAGACAAAAAACCCTTATATCGGTTTTGGTACAGTAATCTATATAAGACTTTTATTGGCAATAAGGAATACAAATTGAGAAATAGGATACAATTAACTAAAACTAAAATATATCACAATGCTTTATTTGATGAATGTATCTTACTCCTAATACAGACGTTAACAAAATCTCTTTGATTTACCATGGACTATATCACTTTATTCTGATAGTTATGCCGAATGTGGAATCAATTGTCAGAGATGTAATGTGTGCGGAGTTATTAAAAGTTCTTCGGTCATTGTTTAGATTTTGACGTCGATTATTTAACCATTCAAATAAAATTCCTTTTCATCTCAGTCCCGACCTCAGACTAAATATACTACCTTGCTCCCCACCCACTTTAAAAGCATAACACCCTACACTTTGAATATTTTTAAAGTCCTTAAAATATTGATCCCTATTCAATATCAAGGACGTAGGGTTTCGTAACATTTATGTCCAATGGTTTGTGAATACATATTCTTTAATTCTAGGTTTTCTAGTTAACTAGTTTATTGTGTTGTTGAAGTCCAGAAATAGTTTATGCTGGTGATGTCGAGCCTCCTTTCTTCATATCCACTATAATAAGGATTCCACTAACGAATGCCAGTATAAAGGCAATGACAGCCAGAATAAGTGAGTATCCCACAGGCCGTAGATTGATAGTAAACACAGTAAAAGCGAGCGAAAAGTAGTAAGCAAAGATGATGACAGCTATTAGGTAACACACAGCTGAAATATAAACGAAGAAATTCATAAATTTTAAATGATAGTCCATGAAGTGATTGTCGTTGTCCAAATCCGGTTCCAATTTTGAACATGAACATCCGGGCAACCTGCAATTATTTTAAATGCTCAGTATTTAAAACTGAGCTCACTGACTAATCTAAGCCGGATATCATGTGCTTTGAGAGTCAAATGGAATCTGCCGGATCAAGAAATTTTATGGTTGAACACACCTGCCAAATTGCCAATGTACATTATATACTTATTTTGGTGGATGCGACTATCCGTATTTCATATTTTGGTGCATGCGACTATCCATATTTTGGTGGATACGACTCTACACAACAAAAACTAAACCAGGCACTTTCTTCTACTTATTTAAAGATGATCACAGTACATTTTTAATAACATATAGGGGAGTGTGACAATTAATCAAATAAAATCGCCATTTCGAACTGAAACTTTCAGATGAGTTTTAAAAAAAAAACTCTATCGTTACATTAATTTGTAATTGATATATGTTTAAACCAAACAAAATGCATTTTCAAATCAACCTAAAATGACATAACTGACATTGTAATATTGTTAGCAACTTAATGTAGCTAAGTCTCTAACTCAAGATTATCAAATCTCTTCTACATAATATAATAATGTGTCCAATTCTAGGCCCCACATATTAGCGATTAGCTCCTTTAACTGACATTGTTACATTATAGAAACGCTATTAAATATTGGGTGTAAAAGACAAATGCTATGACCCCAGAGCACAAATTGAAATATTCGGGTAGTCAGTTAATAATTTTGTCAACAATTTATGATAATGGTCTGATTAGACACCCTAAAACATAGCTGAATGACCCCCATTCATTCTTCCCCTGTTTTTATTCAAGCTTTTTTCATTAATTTAATATGCTTCTTACCAGCAATAAGGCAGAGGATGCCAGCGGCCATTCCAGCATCACCATTTCTCTTACACTTTGACGTAAACATCATAAGAATAACCAAGAGAAAAGCAACATTAATTCCCACAAATGCAAATATACCAAATGCTTGAACAGCACCATACCAATCTGTAAAAAAATAATTTCAGAAATAATACTACTAAACTTCATGCTGTTTATTCCAGTTAAGACCGTGGTCCCTGTTTCTTAAAATCTTAACTTAGTTTAAATTTCGTGAAACATGCCCCTGATATTAAAATGTAGATCTCAATTTCATAATAAAATGGGGCACATGTAGCTATTTTAATCAGATTGTTGAAAAATACGGAAGTACTACAAGGCTTCGAATTGAATTTTCGATGGATTTTTTCTGCGCTTTGTGGAATGGCTCCTTTGCGAGGTTAAGAAGTTGTTATTAAATATAATATTTAACCCCCGCTGCGACCCTTGAAAGCATGAGGAGAACGTCATTTATATATATACAACTGGGTGTAGTTTATTTCTTTGATGTCCATAGCGGAGAACGCTAGATCGGAGACGGTCCTACGCATTTTAGCACATATGACGTCATATATAGATTATGGGTTAGGGTTAGGGTAAGGGCTAGGACTTGTAGATTTGGTCAAAGTCCCGAGATGTAAACAGGGCTAGCCCTAACACTAACCCATGATCAAGCCTAACCTTTACCCTAACCCACAATTCACGTATTACGTCACAATTTGCGTAGGACCGTCTCCGATCTAGCGTTCTCAGTCCATAGCAGTTATATCTCATAACAACCTCTCGTGACGTCATCATAGGTTGATATTCGGTTCATACCAACAGCTGATGACGTCATGACAGGTTAATACATAGGAATATCAACCGCTGATGACGTCATCCCAGGTCGATATATTCGGCTCATATCAACCGCTGATGACGTAGATGACCGACATAATACAAAGAACACAGAAATTAATTTTATTCATTATGGTGACTAAAATGGATTGATTATTCGTCTGGCTTCGTTTTACTATCCCTCTTGTTTCTGCTTTCTCCAAAATGGTGACGTTTAAATAAACATTTGCACGTGACAGCTTCGGTAATTTTCGCATTTTGGCGGAAACTGTCGAGCAATTATCCAATCCCTGTTGCCTTTTTTTTTAGAAGAGCCCATGAAATTTAAAGGTGAACCCGTTGTATATGTCAGATATAAACCTACTCTCCCTCGGATTGATATGATAGAGAACACGGGTAGGTTAATATCCTATAAGTAATGGTTAACGCTTTGGGTACACGCTTTGCAATAATTGTAGGCGTGCGCACTGTATCATAAAATCTGTCATTGAATTAACTGGTGTAGTTTCGAATCTCCGATTGTACGTGACAAGGAGTAGGGTCACCTGTCCAGCCTTATGGGTTTTCTTCGGGTCCCCCCGGCTTCCTCCCACTGCTAAAGACCGATACGCGCAAATAATTATTGAAATAAAATGAATCCATATGTTAGTCCCAAAATGGCCTAGTTTGTGTCGAGTGGACGGTAAACCTCATTTCTTTCTCTCTCTTTCTATTATAAAATTCCAATCAATGGTTTCTATAGCAATATTAATGATAGCACGATAAATATCCCAGATAAGAAGCCCTAACGAGTAATATACTAAATCATTATGCATTCTGAGTGCCTGAATTTGAATATTGTCTTCTTAAAGGACCATTTCGGCGTCCAAAGATTTAATATATAGGACAGAATTGGTCAAATAGGATTCATATAAAATTTCTCATTAAAGCCTTCCCGTGGTTTATCGGTCAGCTCGATTTAAACGATAGTAGGAAAGACGCCAAAATTAGAAATCGGATGATGTTGTTATTAACTGAACAGCTATAATACAAAATCGATTTCGGCAGTTTGATAATCCATTTTAAAACGAATATTGGTAATACTAAAAAAAAAAGGTCTGATTGCCAGGATATTAGAATTTTTTTTTTTTTACTATGTTCGATTAAATTTTGCTTACTATTTAAGCGCTTTTCATTCTGGTATTTGCCATACTATCACGTATCGAATATACACCGATATTTAAGCTTAACCTAAACTACAAAAAAAAAACCCAGACTAGTTTTTTTTTCGAGTTGGTTAAACATATTAACGAAAACGTTATTTAAACATTTAATAAATAAATATTTTGTTAAAGGTCGAATCCAAACGTCATTAGTGTCTCGCACAGGCCTTCCCGTCGCAGACTCCCGATGCCTTGACTGTTCTAGTGCACTTCGGATTTATCAAGATATATAAATAAGTTGCCCACATGCATATGCATTATAAAAAAAAAACTGCACGGCAATCTAGCCAACGTCTGTCTTGCCTCATAAAAAAATCATTTGAAGACGCATCCTGCAAACACATAAATAAATCTTATTGTCTGGCAAATTTTCACTATGCATAGAAAATAATAGGACTTTGTACACATCTGTATATTTTTATTGTCCTTGTACAGTTGAGGTTTGTTTACTAAAAATTCAATATTTTCAATTAAATTTTCAATACCTATGTAAAGAATGGAAAGCGCACTTTCGAGCATTCGTCACTAAACAATTTTGACGTGTTTAAACTCTAAAGCATTTTTAAAAACTTTCAAAAATTATCAAGCAATATAAAATTATTCATCCACCAAATAATTTACATGGAAAACTGGCAAAAAATGAAACAATTATAGTAAGGTGTTTTTTTTGGGACTTTTACTTTTTAACCACAATCAGCATAATATTTACAATTTTCATTAAAAATATTCATTTATTTTTTTTTAGAAAAAAAAGTGTTATGATACATACCAAGATTCATTCCATCAAGTTGACTACAACTTCCTAAAGCATTTCCACAAATTCTCCATAAACCCCATCCATTATATACATTAATGTTGTAATTGTTAACACTGGTGTAAACTTTACCCCATTCTGCTGTACAAAATGCTATCCAGTTACAGAAGTTAGCAACCAGAAGCACTATGAAGTTAACTTTGCCCAAGATACTCGACCCAGAAAAATCCTCCTTAATACCCATGTTTTAGCAGTATTTGATACTAAGAATGTGAAGACGGCACTATCAAACGCTGACTGATAAGGACAACAAATCTTCACCAATAGATATAGTAATAAATAATTTTGTTGTCATAATACAGTACTAAGTTGATAGTTACCGATACAATTACACTTTTTAATATGAATCGTTCCGTGTATACTTTCTCCAATTCTTCAACAAGGGAAGGTTTACCTTTTCATCAGGCCAACAATTTTTTTTTTCTCAAAATATTTCCAGAAAAATAGCAAATTTTTCATCACGTCAACAATTTTATACTATTTTATATTATTTTGTCTCTACAAAATTTCTCATAAAAAGAGAAAATTTAGAGACTGAAAGTTTTATTCAAAATTATAAATGAAATAAGGTTTAGCGTCTTACTGTTCTGCTCTGACTGGGCTAATGAAGGCAGCTCAAAATTTATAAATTTGAGGGAATTTTTTGAAAATATCAAGTCCAAATCTGAAAAATTTAAATCGAATTAATGAAGTAATAATTTTAATATTTTGCTAATCATGAAATAAGAAATTTCAAATTGTTAAAATTAATTTTTCCGAAACATTCAATATTGCTTTTGGTTCAGTGGGTGATTTTCTCTGATGGAATACAATATCTGTATTTGTCTGATACGTGCCACATGATAAAATCTCCAAATTGAGTAATTTTTTTTTATTTTTTTAAATCTTTTTTGCAGAAGTGAGAGCAGTAAACCAATAAATAAGATAAATCGCCTAATGCATCGATCGCGTGTTTTCATGGCACATGAATAAATCGATAAAATATTGCTTAGCGCTCTACATATTGACTACCCTATTGTAAATGGGTTATAAAGAAAGATTTTTCCCGCCTATAGATACGTTGTCGAGAGATACGTTGTTTTCATGGAATTCCTATAGAAAAGATCGGATAATAGCATGTCAATAACTGAAGGACAACTTTTGGCAGGATATCAATAAAGGAGGATTAATTTCGCCTGAAACGATTACACTATGTTAGTGCATGTTCTCCTAACAACAAATTTGATTTGTGACTAGAATTTTTAAAATAATTGTGTCCGATATTTTATTCTCTCTAATATTATATCACATTAGTTCCTTTTCATTTCTATTTTTCACTGCTCGAAAAAAACCCAATCATTTAGCAGTCTCTGTCTAGTGGGCGTGTATATTTTTTGGTTCGTTTATTTTTATTTTGTAATTTTTTCCCCCAAAAAATTCTGCAAAAAGTGACCGTCAAAGAAAGAAATTTATGTTAATATATATTCTAAACATCATATTATCCAAAATTTAAATGATTTATAAACAATTGGAATATGGTGTTTGAGAAGTGTGTATGTGTATGTGTGGGTTGGGGGGTGGAGGGTCAGTAGCGCCCTCTGCATTGCAAAAAGTGACCGACATGGAAATATATGTTACAGATTATTACAACGTTAAAAAATCTGTTATGGATTTCTACATATCATATCCAAATTTAAAACCAGGACTGTTGAAAAGAACTCTAGTGGAGAGTAACATAACGATAATAGCATAATAAGATGAAGCAATGGAACAAATTAATTTACAGCTATACATAATGAAACAGGGGATCATAAAGATAGGCACAGCTTATGCTGATCCGAACCACACAGGGGCGGATCCAGATAGGGGTTTTACGGTCGTGTGCTTTTTTTTATCATCAGATGGTGGGATTAGATGGGTTTTCAAAGCGTGAGATGATGATAGAAACATGTGTGATATCACAATAATTAATGCTTTGCATCTATGAAATTGAATCACACTGTGATCCTATTAATTCATTGCAAAAATTGCCGTCAAACCGGGTCTTGGATTTCTCTCTTTAAAGCCCCAATAACAGTCTTGTTGTAACTGAATAATATGTCCCAATCTTCATTCTGGTCAACAAATCGTATTATTTTAGAATATTCCAATTAAATGATGATATAAATTTCATCTTAACACACCTATTTTGAAAAATTGGAAAATTCAACCAATTGATTTGAAAAGTCTAACGTAAACCTTTTCAAATGTGACTTGGATTTTATAATATTTTCGAACCCTCCGGACAAGTAAAATAGGTTGTAATGGATAATTTACACAACAGGTAGGATACTTAAACATCTAATACTTAGAATAAGGGTATTATTTATTTTCTGGAGCTACCAAGCCAGCAAGAATGTTATTGTCCCTTTAAAAATCCCAGTGTGGATGTATGCCTCCATAATTTGGAGACGATGACATCATGCATTGTCAACTGTCAGCTTTCAGAGCCTGACAAACCCCAGCTGTAAAAATTCCTGAATCCGCCCCTCGGCACATTATATTTCCTATAGCAACATGGTACACATACACACAATAGAAATTGATACATTCATTTATTACAAAACAGATTAACCCTCGAGAGCTATATACACACTATAAATCTGTCGAGTTGATATAAAATGATGTTTTACTATGGTTGTGATTGTTAACTACGGTGTTAATACATGATTGTGACCCCGATTGCGGTCTTGCCAACAGAATTAACGACTTCTGTCTCTTTTTGGTATTTTATAGAATCCAAAAATCTACAATAAAAACTAAGAGCAACACAATGTTAACTAAAGGGAACAGTAAAAAAAATTACGATATCTTTTTTTTAAGCTGGTGATGTTCCACCTCCTTTCTTTGCTTCAACTATGATAAGAATTCCACCAATGACTGCTAGTATTAACGCTATGATAGCCAGTGCAAATGAGTATCCAAGATCAGGATTCAGATTGGAGGATTTGTAGGTGTTATCAAAACGAGCACCAAATATTATAACACTAACCAAATAACACGCACCTGAAAAATATGAACAAACACTGGATTAAAGTGGCATAGGTCGATGCTGTTGGTTTTGATCATTGCATATGTTGTGAAAGCATATATTAAAAGAAATAACAAAATAAATGTACATTCGTGATGAATCATAATGGTACCGTTTGAGAAAAACGAACCTCGCCTTGTATTTGAAGAATGCATCAAACTATTACGTGGTGGGTTGAGATAGTGCCCGTTTTTACTGCTGAAAGTGCCCTTTTTTCCGCTTAAAGTGCCTTTTTCAGAACCAAATTTATTGCCCTCTCCGAACGTTTACTTAGACGAAAATATCAGCCAAACAGCTCTTGGAATGTCTACAGATACAAGGAAATGACGGATAATTGTCTTGCCCCCCCCCCCAACCTCCTCGCAGCGAGCGGCGTGCTCCGTCTCCGCAGTAAGTGCCCCCATTTTGCGGGGCCCCCCCCCCCTTTCAAAAGGACGACATAATTTTTTGTGTAAACTGAAATGGGGTTTACCGTCATATTGTTCTGCTCTTAAACTGGGATAATGGAGACGGGCATACGCCATGCCGTGTGCTACGAGTGAAATTTTGTCAGGGCAGCGGCGCTACGGCCTACATCTTATATAGAATTCCAACTGCCAAGGGATCGTTTACGTGCACACCTATGTGTACGAACTGAGCTAATCACAGACAGCATATATGTATATATATGTAATACCACCTGCGGAATGTGTGCTTTTTGTCCAGTGTTAATATGTTAGGATCAAGACTATCTCAGTAGTCATAATGTATTATTAATAATACTTCGTTTCGTTTTACTTTCGTTTCATTTTAAGTTTTTACATAAAACGTGTCTCAATTTACGCAACGATGGTATTTATCGTCGATTTCTCTTGGTAAGCAAACATTCAGCTGGACAATATTGATATCCGATATCGTTGCTTCTGTTCCGTACGCTAGCAACTATGTGGACATACATGTACACATTGGTGATATCGGTGACAAGATGTCGACATTAATTGGTTTGAGAAAATGTATCTTTAATCTTACCAGCGACGAAACAGATAATGGCAGACGCCAATCCAGCATCTTCATTTTTTTTACATTGGGATACGAACATGCTAAGAACCGCCAACAAAAAGGCAATATTTATTCCCATAAACCCAAATATTGCAAATGCCTGGAAGGCTCCATACCAATCTGTGAAAAAAGTAAAAAGAAATTAGAATACATTTTTATTACAAAACAATTTATTTATATTGTCTATCTGATGTTTTTATAAAAGATCAGTTGGCTTACTTTGATGATTATAATTTGGTCTTGGATTATGGGGAATAGCTGTGGATCACTTATCTTACTTTGTATTTGGTCTTGGATTCTGGGGAATAGCTGTGGATCACTGCCTTACTTTGTAATTGGTCGTGGATTTTGGGCAATAGCTGTGGGCCACTGATCTTGCTTTGGTCATTGTTATTGGTCTGAGATTGTTTTATAAAAAGGGTGTTTTAATTTGATCAGGGATTCTGTGGAATGAATAGCTGTGGGTCACATGTCTTACTTTAGTCATTGTTATTGGTCTAGGATTCTGGGCCCTGTTTCACGAAATTTTAACTAAAGATAAAATCCAAATTTTAGTAGATACTTCAATTTTGATTGGCCAAGAACTAAAATCAATCTAATATTGTCCAATCAAATAACTAAAATTCAGATCTTATCTTAGTTAAAATTTTGTGAAATAGGCCCCTGGTGAATAGCTGTGGGTCACATGTCTTACTTTGATCATTGTATTTGGCCTGGGACTCTTTGGAATAGCATAGCACTTGGACACTTGTCTCATTTGATCATTGTGACTGGTCTGATATTTGGTTAATATTGTAGGTCACTTGTTTACTTTGGTCAATATACATTCAATTGCTTTGGGATTCTAGGGAATAGTGTGAGTCACTTGACTAAATAGGTATTTTGAAGAGATCTCACACAGTGTGGGATAAGTCTATCCTAACTGAAAAATTTCATTTAACGAGGGTGTACTACTCAACAATTCATAAACATTTACACAAATTAGCCCATGTGGTCGTGGTGGGTAGGCCTACATTCGTTAATATCTGGTTGATCCCTTAAAGCGGGGCTTATGTCGACGTTGCAACCCAAAGTAACTAGTTGCAGTCAGTGTTGCAAGAGTGCTTATGTCGATCATATCAGCAACAGCGTACAACTGGGAGCAACTGCATGCAGAGCGCTTATGTCGACTCGGAACTGATAGCGATCACACTTAACACGTGACTGTTAATTTATTCATCACGTGATCAACGAAATGGCGAATAACTTAAAAGAAGTAACACAAAGGCATGGTCGGTCTTACTACAATTCTATTAGTATATTATTGTCGACATCATCAACATTTGAAAATTGTGTGTCTTCGTTCGCTTCCATATGCTTATTTATAAAGTCACGCGACACTTGTCTTTTATTACGTGATGTTATTTCCGTGGAAACGAGTTGACTCCAGTTGCAAGAACGCTCATGTCGACTGCAACTAGTTGCCGCTAGTTGCAACGAGTTGCAGAAAGTTGAACATGTGCAACTGACTGCAACTGATTGCAACTGACTGCAACTAGTTATAAGAGGCGCTAGGGTCGACCTTTTTCAGATGGATTCAGTTGCTTTAAGTTGCTCCCAGTTGCTTTCAGTTGCAAGTTCGACATAAGCCCCTCTTAAAGATACATTATTCACGAGCTAAATTTGCCTATTGCAAGTCTTTCTTTATGTCTTAAACGTTATATAAATTAAGTTGACATTTATTAACGTAACAATACCATAATCAACTGTCGATCTCATCGGGTGCTCGAGACTTTAACTAGATTATAACGGGTTGGCTATTTAATGTTTTAATTTTAAAAGTGGAATTCGAGGCTATGTCTCGAATATACCAGTGCCGTGGTTACGATAATAAATAATCAATGCACACATCTTGTCAAAACTACAAAGTGATACCTTGGCTGAGAATAAAGTAATTTGAATAAAATTTTCAATATATGCATTTTGCATTATCTATTTTTGAACTATTATACCGGTCAGCTCTTTTTATCCTAATCTTACAGAAAGTATCTTTAACTGCGTGATAAATAAAGCAATTAAAACGTCATTAACATGAAATCAGCGAGATAACAGTATATCTTATTAAAAGTATGGAGGAACGTGGGGTCAACGCGTGCGTGTTGAATTATAACGTCCGTCATTGAGTGAAGTAGCGTGGTTTCGATTCTTCGCTTGTAAGTGATCTGCTGTAGTAGGGTCGCCTGTTCAACCCCGTGGGATTTCACCGGGTCCTCCAGTTTCCTCTCACTGCTAAAAATCCCTACGCGCAAGCGATTTATTGAAATAAAATTGAACAATACGCTAGTCTCGAAATGACCTAGTTAGTGTCAAGTGGACGTAAACTACCTTTCTCACAGATAATTATTTCACTACCACTAAGCCCTTAGACCGATCTCAGAGATAACTTCACCCTCGTTTATCTCTGTTAAAACTTGTCGTTCATTAATCAGCGTGAATTCGGTTGTTTAGCTCCGCCCCCTCTGGGTCGAAGTTGCCTTTAAACTCATCTTGAGATCAGTGAGGCGTAAATTTATGGTCAAAATATCACAAAATGTCTAACAAAAGCGGTTATACTGGCAAGAATTATTGGAGCTTTCTGAAATTACTTATATCACTCAATTACGCAACCTGACTTCTGAGATGCATGTGCTGCTCAACAGGACCAGCCCTATGAAATACGTGCACATCCTCATACCTGGTTGATTCATTCACATTAAGTTAGCGGCATACCACGACATTTCAGAGGGACCAGGCGCTTACAAGGGAAGACTCGGCGCTGGCCGCACTGCCCAAGCCGTTGCCAATCGCTTTCAGTTCAATGTTCGGACCACTGACAGGCTTCAGCAACACTTTAGGGCCACCAACACCATGGATGGTCGCTCCCGAAATGGTAGATCTGAGACAGAAAGTGGGAACACACGAAAGCAGATCAGTACCGATGCAGGGCGCCGAATTCTCACCCCTCGCCATCGACGTGAACGTCTACAGTTTGCCAATCAGCACCAGAGCTGGAGACACAGGCAACGGAGAGCTGTTCTGTTCACAGATGAGAATCTAGATTGCGTTTCAACTGCAGATGGCAGGACCAGAACATGGCGTCGACATGGCCAGCGTTATTCTGACCAATGTGTCATAAAACGAGACTCATGGGAAGCATAATGGTTTGGGGCGGAATCTGTGAAGATCGGCACGCTGGGCAAAATAGTAAAATACCTACATTTATATGACTTTAGTTATTGATCTATATGAGTAGGGGGTGGTGTTATTTTACAGATGTTGATGTTCAAATTCGGGGCCCCCTCCAAAAGTTGTAGTTACCCTATTCATGTATGAACATATCCTTTTTATTTCTTTCTGACCCCCGTAACTCCCTGTACATACCTCCTGAAGATAGCGGGGGTTAAACTGAAGGTGATAATTTAGATTTCAATAAAAATCTTCATTATTTTCCCTGTGTAAAGGGTTTTCAGGGTTGCTGAATTCATTGGCGATGTTAAATTTGAGATTTGAAAATCCAAGATGGCGGTAATATTTCCATAAATTCAATATGTGTTGATATTTTCTGGGTGTTAACGACCTGTCCAACATTTTACTGTTACATTTTCTTGTCTGTAAAACTTTTTATGTATAGTTATATTTATCTATATATATACTTACCTATGTGTGCTTATTGTGTGCTTTCAGACTAAAGTAACACCGTAATGACCTCGTCAACCTAAAGCAACTCGTTTTTTGGAGCGAAAACAGTTAGGAACAGTATATAGAAACAGCTGCATTTGCCAGTTTAGAAAGCGCTCAGTTTTCGTGGTGTGGAAATGACCTTAGTCGAACTTGATTTTTTTGAAGATTAACCAGGTGGGACGAAAATGTTAAGTGAAAACTTCATTGATAAACAATGAATGAAAACTTTGGAGACAGTGACGCATTATAGATGCATACTAGCAAGCAAAAGAAGAAGTCTCTTCTCTACTTCGAAATTATGGGAAGTTGGGTCGGTAATAACGTTCAAACAGACGTGTGACTGGTAAAAGCATCGACATGGTTGTAGAAGACGAAATGGTGGAAGATCGGGACAATAATTTCGAAGAAGAGAAGCTACGTCTTCTTTTGCTCGTTAGCACGCTTCTCTAATGCTTAATCATTTTCCACGCCATGAAAACTAAGCGCTTTCCAACCTCTGTATTGTCACAATAGACATCAAACGGTTGTGAATATTTAGTGTTAAATACTTTAACATTCTCTTTATATTTTTCATTTTACTTTGCCTGGTGCGTTTGGGCGGGATTTCGAAATCTTGGGTAAGGAGTTAGTATATTTGTTTTGATATATTTGGTAGTGATAGTATAGGCTATACTAATACTACGTTACAAAATAATCTGTGTTCTAAAAGCGCATATGCCAAAACTAGAGCTGCATTGTTTTTAGAACGTCCACTTTAACCAGCCCTAGTTGTTCGCATCAGATACCACATATTAGTTATGATATCTTTCTTAAAAGGTAGGAGTCCACATGCAAATCCCGCTGTTTCTATATACAATTCCTCCTCTAACTGTTTTTCGCACCAAAGAGTGAGTTGCTTTAGGTTTTGGCCAGATCATTACGGTTTTACTTTAGTCTGCAAGCACACAATAAGCACAAATAGGTAAGTATATATAGACAAATACAGATAAGTATTCATAAAAAGTTTTATAGACAAGAAAATCTAACAGTAAAATGTTAGAAAGGTCATTTACACTGAGAAAATATAAACACGTATGGAATTTATGGAAATATTACTGCCATTTTGGATTTTCAAATCTCAAATGTAACATCACCTATGAACTCAGCAACCCCGAAAACCCTATTACCGAATGAAGATGAAGTTTATACAGGGACAATAATGAAGATTTTTAATGAAATCTAAATTATTATCACCTTCAGTTGAACCGCCGCTATCTTCAGGGGGTATGTACAGGGGGGTTAGGAGGGTCAGAAAAAAAAAAAATATGTTCAAACATGGGTAGGGTAACTACAACTTTTGGAGGGGGCCCCGAAAATATACATATTTAACACCACGCCCTAATAGGAGTTATTTAAGGTTTACCCAAAGTACAAATTCGGTTGATAACCTTCATCTGTATCTAATTGAATATATTTAATTATTTATCTATCTTTGTGATTTATTTCCCCAAAGCCCAAGTTTGGATGGTAACCTTCAACCTCATCTGTGTATCTATAGATAAATGAATTTAATGATTTACATGTGTGATTTATTTCAGGTTTGGCCTAGTGGTCTAGAGTGCCGTGCTTCGACCTCTTTCGATCCGTGGTGTGAGCGTATGTGGCATGGAGATAGGGGCGCCGTCTCAACCTCGTGGGTTTCCCCCGGGCACTCCGTTTTCCTCCCACTGTTAAAGACCTTTACGCGCAAGCGAATTATTGAAATAAAATTAAACCATTTGTTAGTCTCGAAATGACTTAATTTCTGTCGAGTGGACGTTGAACCCCATTCTCTCTCTCTATTTCAGGTTTGCACAAAGACCAGATTCAAATACTTTGTATCTACTTTTAAAATATCAGTTTGACTTAATATTATATATTTATTAAATGTATATTGATATTTTAATTATAACAATAATTATGCAACCGTTTCAAGGAATACATATTCTTATAAACTGAATATGTGTTCAGAGTTTTCTATGATAATAAATTTTTGGCGAGCCAGCACAAACAAGTATTTATTGAATTGGTTTAACAAAAGTAACCAAGATAAACGTATATCAACTATATAAAAGACGCCTGACAACACTAACTGGTATAGCTGTTACAATTTAGTAGGCGACTTAAGTCGTACGCTTTTGACCCTTTCAATATTTTTATGTCGTTTTTACATATTTTTGTTACATTAACCCAGACTGATTATCAGAACTATGTTTATTCGCTCTGCAAAACTTATTTGATCTCGCATGTAGCCTCAATCAGAAAGCAAACATTATGAAGTGAATATACGTACTAATGAAGACGAAATGAAATTAAATGGGGTTCTGCTCCAGAATGGGCTAAGGAAGTCGGGTATACGCGATACAGTGTGCTCTGACGGAAATTTTGCCCGGGCAACGAGTTCTAACTGTCAAGGGATCTTTCACGTGCACACCAATGTGCACACGTGGCCTCGGTTTTCTTCCCATCCGAACGACCAGACAGTTGTCCTTGTCAGGTCCTCCGAACTGCATCACTGACAAAGGAGAACCACTAATGAAGACGAACATATTATGTCATACACTGTGCATGTCGGATAGTTTTCACGGACGGTGGCGCTACGACCTATCCCTATGCCGAATTCCGAACTGCCAAGGATTCTCTAACGCACACGTTGTCCCTTGCCAAGCCCTCGGTCCAGCACCACTGATTGAACATGGGGCCACCAGACTAGAGAGCCATCGTCTTACTCACTGAGTCGCCGCGGTTCAACAAACATTTTTTAGCAATTCAAAATGAAAGCTGTAAGCAAAATTTGGTTAAAGTTACATTATGGGAGATAAGATAAAGAGATGGCAGTTCTCACTATAATAGTTAAAACTAGATAGTGTAAAGGTAATTTGCTGAAAATTTCAGTCAAATTGGTCCACTATTAGCCGAGAAAAAAGCGTTTGAAATATTCACATAGCCTCGGTCATCATTACTAAAATTATTAATATAAACAGCATAGTCTCGATTATCCACTTAATTGATTTAATTATCAACGGCCATTAAGCGGCATATTATAGGAATTCAATCCGCCGACATCGAAGGCTAGCCTTGAATTTAAAAGTTTATTAATGTCTAATTGATTATTTAGATAACATCTCAAGCCTAAAGAAAGACCTGTAATAAGCAGATTTTGCTCTTGCATAATGCTGTTTTAACTCTTGTCTTTCCTAAATAAAATACAATCCATAGCATCATCTGTACGAAGACAACGCCCTTTAAAAGGTGTAATCCGAGAAATAGCCACATACTACTTTACAGTTACTAATTATGCAATTTATTGGTTAGAGCGAGTCTTTAAGAAGATTCCCGTTTTCCCTTCTTATGGTAGGCTGTTGTCTGTTGATCGGTTATAAATACGTTTCTTCTCGCATAATATAACGTGACTCAAGTTGCCCCGCAGATAGGGATGTATAGGCCTACATATCGATTTTGTCCAAGGGGTGGTGGGGGGGGGGGGTAGCAAGAATCTGACCGACTGATGCTCAGGGGCCAGTTTCACGAAATTTTAACTAAAGATAAAATCTCAATTTTGGTAGATTCTTCAATTTTGATTGGCTAAGCACTAAAATCAATCAAATATTATCAAACCAAATTACTAAAATTTGGATTCTTAGTTAAAATTTCGTGAAACAGGCCCCTGGCCCCTAATACGAGTGGAGCAGCCATAAGCTGGGATGCGCGAGCTTTCTAGGGTGATCGGGGCATGCTTCACGGAGAATTTTTTATAGCATGAGTAAAATTGAGTACTACGCATGGGAATTGATATTAATTATTAAGAAATTTGCAGTTATGTACAAAGTACTATGACAAATCATGAAAGTGATAATTACATCATTTATCTTGTTGTGATGAATATACATAAATTTTGGCATAGTTCGTCCACCCCAACTGATTAGATTTAGCTCAAAATGTTAATCATTGAACTCAGTCAAGAAAATCACCTTATGAACATTCACATCAATTTTTAATTTTTACCTCAATTAAAACAATTAAAAGCAGTGTGGTTATGTTCCAAAGTCTCGACAACAAATTACTTTCCGCTTTTTAGTCTTAGCAGAAATTCCTCTTCATCGAACTTAATTATAACCAAACCTATCGTGCCCCTAGCTATCCTAGCAGACAATATTTATCATCGAACTCCACCAAGGTACCAAGTTTGAAAATTCTACCCAAATTAGAAGAGTTATTGTGTCTCGACCTATCAAATTGCTTATCGTTCTCTCCACTCTTGCGTAATTAGAACTAAATGTATCGTGTCCCAGCGCATCAACCAATCAAATTGCTTATCTCTGCTTACCCTAAGCAGAAAATGTTCATCTTTTAACGCCATCAAGGCATTGACCTAATAAACACCTACATCAAGTCTGGGCATTTTAGCTCAATTAGGAGGAGAGTTGTCATGTCTCAAAAAGTGTGAGGGACAGACAGAAAGACTTTTACGGCGATCGCATCAACCACAGAACGTATTAAAATCTACTTAATGTCGGAGCCATTCGATGGCATCGAGAGTTGGTAACATTCACCAAGAGTTAATGAATGAATGAAATACATGTAGGTTTAAGATCCTACTTTTCTGGGGCTAATTAAGACGAGCATATTCCTTATGCAGTGTATACCGGCGTCTCATGCGAACGGCCCTGTACTACTGAAAAATACCGATAAATTTCTCTGCCAACACCGGTATCACTGAGCAACCTGGCTTCTATTTAAGGCTCTGGTATTCGATTTATTAGATATTTTACTTCCTGTGACTAAATTTGAAAGGTGAACCTTTATCTATATCATACATCATTAAAGCTTTTCAAAAATATATCTCAGCCCAGGCCAGACTATATTGTAAAGCTGAAACCTTCAAAGTGCGCCGGCATGATTGGTAGGTTCATCAAGAGGGTCAAAACTTCAAAATTTTCGCCGGAGGGGGGGGGATACAAAAACCTTTCTTGATTGAATGTTTCCGCCGTGTTAGTTTGCGAGCTAAAGCAGGGTCGTATAAAGATTCATCGGGCTCCTGTCTGAAAATATCACAGAGCCCTTGCATAGGTCTGGTTATTGTCCCCCACATCAGTATGGTATTATAAACAAATTTTGGCACAAACATATAACATAAATTATCTGCTTTATATAAAATTATTTTACAACTAATTTGATGGCCCATTTATTACTGGGGCACCTGTTTCAGCCGAGTCATCTTGGCCCTCGCCCCCTGGCCTAAAAATCAGGAAATCCCAAATATGATACACACTCACTTAAAGCCCAGCCGTCTGTTCTAGAGCAGCTACTGGTTAGTTCTTGATTTCCACAAATTCTCCATATTCCATATCCCGCATATATATCATCATTATTATTATTGATATAACGTTTTCCCCATTCAGTTGTACAAAATGCGATCCAGTTACAGAAGTTGGCCACAAGAAGTAGAATGAATGCTATTTTGCCAAGCAAACTGGTTCCTGTAAATTCCTCCTTAATCCCCATCTCGCAGTAAACTGTGCCGAAGACTGTGGTTTCAAATATGTATCCGATTATATAATATATTTGTCAAATTAATAATAGTTGGTTGTCAAAATAATTCACTAAGTTTACAGTTACCATGCCAGAATTTAAACAATATCACATGTCCAATTATACTTCTTTTGGTAGCTATATTATCGTATTATTGTTTTGTTAAAACCCGTAATTTATTATTCCAGTCCAACAATGGTGGTCGTTTAGTAATTCGATAGAAAAAAAGTATGAAATAGCAATCCATAAAACCTGAAAGCAATATGTGAACTGAATATGTGTTCAGAGTTTTCTATGATAATAACTTTTTGGCGAGCCAGCACAAACAAGTATTTATTGAATTGGTTTAACAAAAGTAACCAAGATAAACGTATATCAACTATATAAAAGACGCCTGACAACACTAACTGGTATAGCTGTTACAATTTAGTAGGCGACTTAAGTCGTACGCTTTTGACCCTTTCAATATTTTTATGTCGTTTTTACATATTTTTGTTACATTAACCCAGACTGATTATCAGAACTATGTTTATTCGCTCTGCAAAACTTATTTGATCTCGCATGTAGCCTCAATCAGAAAGCAAACATTATGAAGTGAATATACGTACTAATGAAGACGAAATGAAATAAAATGGGGTTCTGCTCCAGAATGGGCTAAGGAAGTCGGGTATACGCGATACAGTGTGCTCTGACGGAAATTTTGCCCGGGCAACGAGTTCTAACTGTCAAGGGATCTTTCACGTGCACACCAATGTGCACACGTGGCCTCGGTTTTCTTCCCATCCGAACGACCAGACAGTTGTCCTTGTCAGGTCCTCCGAACTGCATCACTGACAAAGGAGAACCACTAATGAAGACGAACATATTATGTCATACACTGTGCATGTCGGATAGTTTTCACGGACGGTGGCGCTACGACCTATCCCTATGCCGAATTCCGAACTGCCAAGGATTCTCTAACGCACACGTTGTCCCTTGCCAAGCCCTCGGTCCAGCACCACTGATTGAACATGGGGCCACCAGACTAGAGAGCCATCGTCTTACTCACTGAGTCGCCGCGGTTCAACAAACATTTTTTAGCAATTCAAAATGAAAGCTGTAAGCAAAATTTGGTTAAAATTACATTATGGGAGATAAGATAAAGAGATGGCAGTTCTCACTATAATAGTTAAAACTAGATAGTGTAAAGGTAATTTGCTGAAAATTTCAGTCAAATTGGTCCACTATTAGCCGAGAAAAAAGCGTTTGAAATATTCACATAGCCTCGGTCATCATTACTAAAATCATTAATATAAACAGCATAGTCTCGATTATCCACTTAATTGATTTAATTATCAACGGCCATTAAGCGGCATATTATAGGAATTCAATCCGCCGACATCGAAGGCTAGCCTTGAATTTAAAAGTTTATTAATGTCTAATTGATTATTTAGATAACATCTCAAGCCTAAAGAAAGACCTGTAATAAGCAGATTTTGCTCTTGCATAATGCTGTTTTAACTCGTCTTTCCTAAATAAAATACAATCCATAGCATCATCTGTACGAAGACAACGCCCTTTAAAAGGTGTAATCCGAGAAATAGCCACATACTACTTTACAGTTACTAATTATGCAATTTATTGGTTAGAGCGAGTCTTTAAGAAGATTCCCGTTTTCCCTTCTTATGGTAGGCTGTTGTCTGTTGATCGGTTATAAATACGTTTCTTCTCGCATAATATAACGTGACTCAAGTTGCCCCGCAGATAGGGATGTATAGGCCTACATATCGATTTTGTCCAAGGGGTGGTGTGGGGGGGGGGGGGGTAGCAAGAATCTGACCGACTGATGCTCAGGGGCCAGTTTCACGAAATTTTAACTAAAGATAAAATCTCAATTTTGGTAGATTCTTCAATTTTGATTGGCTAAGCACTAAAATCAATCAAATATTATCAAACCAAATTACTAAAATTTGGATTCTTAGTTAAAATTTCGTGAAACAGGCCCCTGGCCCCTAATACGAGTGGAGCAGCCATAAGGTGGGATGCGCGAGCTTTCTAGGGTGATCGGGGCATGCTTCACGGAGAATTTTTTATAGCATGAGTAAAATTGAGTACTACGCATGGGAATTGATATTAATTATTAAGAAATTTGCAGTTATGTACAAAGTACTATGACAAATCATGAAAGTGATAATTACATCATTTATCTTGTTGTGATGAATATACATAAATTTTGGCATAGTTCGTCCACCCCAACTGATTAGATTTAGCTCAAAATGTTAATCATTTAACTCAGTCAAGAAAATCACCTTATGAACATTCACATCAATTTTTAATTTTTACCTCAATTAAAACAATTAAAAGCAGTGTGGTTATGTTCCAAAGTCTCGACAAATCAAATTACTTTCCGCTTTTTAGTCTTAGCAGAAATTCCTCTTCATCGAACTTAATTATAACCAAACCTATCGTGCCCCTAGCTATCCTAGCAGACAATATTTATCATCGAACTCCACCAAGGTACCAAGTTTGAAAATTCTACCCAAATTAGAAGAGTTATTGTGTCTCGACCTATCAAACTGCTTATCGTTCTCTCCGCTCTTGCGTAATTAGAACTAAATTTATCGTGTCCCAGCGCATCAACCAATCAAATTGCTTATCTCTGCTTACCCTAAGCAGAAAATGTTCATCTTTTAACGCCATCAAGGCATTGACCTAATAAACACCTACATCAAGTCTGGGCATTTTAGCTCAATTAGGAGGAGAGTTGTCATGTCTCAAAAAGTGTGAGGGACAGACAGAAAAACTTTTACGGCGATCGCATCAACCACAGAACGTATTAAAATCTACTTAATGTCGGAGCCATTCGATGGCATCGAGAGTTGGTAACATTCACCAAGAGTTAATGAATGAATGAAATACATGTAGGTTTAAGATCCTACTTTTCTGGGGCTAATTAAGACGAGCATATTCCTTATGCAGTGTATACCGGCGTCTCATGCGAACGGCCCTGTACTACTGAAAAATACCGATAAATTTCTCTGCCAACACCGGTATCACTGAGCAACCTGGCTTCTATTTAAGGCTCTGGTATTCGATTTATTAGATATTTTACTTCCTGTGACTAAATTTGAAAGGTGAACCTTTATCTATATCATACATCATTAAAGCTTTTCAAAAATATATCTCAGCCCAGGCCAGACTATATTGTAAAGCTGAAACCTTCAAAGTGCGCCGGCATGATTGGTAGGTTCACCAAGAGGGTCAAAACTTCAAAATTTTCGCCGGAGGGGGGGGGGGGATACAAAAACCTTTCTTGATTGAATGTTTCCGCCGTGTTAGTTTGCGAGCTAAAGCAGGGTCGTGTAAAGATTCATATTGCTCCTGTCTGAAAATATCACAGAGCCCTTGCATAGGTCTGGTTATTGTCCCCCACATCAGTATGGTATTATAAACAAACTTTGGCACAAACATATAACATAAATTATCTGCTTTATATAAAATTATTTTACAACTAATTTGATGGCCCATTTATTACTGGGGCACCTGTTTCAGCCGAGTCATCTTGGCCCTCGCCCCCTGGCCTAAAAATCAGGAAATCCCAAATATGATACACACTCACTTAAAGCCCAGCCGTCTGTTCTAGAGCAGCCACTGGTTACTTCTTGATTTCCACAAATTCTCCATATTCCATATCCCGCATATATATCATCATTATTATTATTGATATAACGTTTTCCCCATTCAGTTGTACAAAATGCGATCCAGTTACAGAAGTTGGCCACAAGAAGTAGAATGAATGCTATTTTGCCAAGCAAACTGGTTCCTGTAAATTCCTCCTTAATCCCCATCTCGCAGTAAACTGTGCCGAAGACTGTGGTTTCAAATATGTATCCGATTATATATATTTGTCAAATTAATAATAGTTGGTTGTCAAAATAATTCACTAAGTTTACAGTTACCATGCCAGAATTTAAACAATATCACATGTCCAATTATACTTCTTTTGGTAGCTATATTATCGTATTATTGTTTTGTTAAAACCCGTAATTTATTATTCCAGTCCAACAATGGTGGTCGTTTACTAATTAGATAGAAAAAAAGTATGAAATAGCAATCCATAAAACCTGAAAGCGTTTTCATGTTCACATGACGTAATCGATCCTGTATATGCTACAGAAAGTTGTAATTCCTTGTTGATTCGAAAATTAATTCATCAAGCCATGTCAATCAAAGTTGTTACATAATGACGGGAAGGGGTCCACAAATAAGGCCATAATATATAATAGTAATCTTTAGTAGGTTACCGCATGTATTCTACTACTGTCCATACGGCGAGTACGACGGCAGAGAGAGTACGCAAAAGAGGACCAATTACGCTTCACCAATAGCTATAACGGATAGCCGACCTGAACTTTTTACACTTTGACTTTGATCACAGTTTAACGACAAAGTAATTCTGTCCCACTCAATATACAGCTATAATTCTGTGTAATAAATAAATCAATTTTTTCCACAAGGGGCACGATTACACAAACCAATCACGTTGTAAATCTACATTTGTCACTGTGTATTCCCAAAATGGGTGATTTAAAACAAAGCATATCATTAAACATGATTTCTGCATTCATTTCGTCCAATTTATTTATAAATCATGGACGAACGCGGTAGCTATGTATCAAATGCATTTGTAATGTAACTTTCCATTCGAAACTGTGGAAACACTTAGTCTTATTGTCCCCAACTCGAAAACTGAACAGCCACAGGGTCCTTGAAAGGCTGGATTGTTGGGTACCTGATAGACCAAAGGGACACCTGTCTAGGACCCCGGAGCCAAAAGTGACTCGGGAGGTATCCTGAGTAATGTTTAAAACAAAAGTGGTTGGTATTTTTTTTTTTTTTTTTAAAAAAAACAACTGTTATTTGGTCGTAAAGTAGAAGAAAATCCATGAATCTTCTGAATGTGGGTACTGGCAGTCACCTACCTGGATTTACTTCCGTGTGAGCCTCTCGTCGATATATTAGGGTATCCGGATTACCTTCCGTTTGAATCAAGTTAAACTTAATTTTGGGTGTTGAAAAAAAAATAAACTAGTTTATGTGATGAAAAAAGTATCTTTCTGATATTTTGGCGTCTGGTGGTCACGGGATTGGGTTTTCCATTGGTTTGCTTGCTTAAAAATTCCCTGCCACAATCGTGTAAATCTGATTATTATTACACCTATATCAAACTACAACATAGTTATATTATATTTGGTTTATCATAATGTTGTTGCGTTAAACCTTAGTTTCTGTGTTTAATCAAAGTGACCCCAAGTGGCCAAGTTACCGGCACACCAGATAAACGACAAAATGGCGCTAGAGACCATGGCCTTGTTGGTCCTATCTCGGGCCTTGTTGATAATCAAAGCTGGGCAGTATATATTCGTTTCCTAGCAACGTTATGTCAATATTTAAAGATATTTTCTTTTGAAGGTATAAATATGCAGTGAACTGCGAAAATTGAATTAAAGATATAAATTACTGGTCCACAAAAACAAATTACAGTGTATCAACCACCGTTGCAGTAGCAGCTATCACGGCGCGTTCCTTAAAGCCCCAATAACACTATTGTTGTAACTGAAAAATATGTCCCAATCTTCATTCTGGTCAACAAATCGAATTATTTTAGAATATTCCAATTAAATGATGATATAAATTTCATCTTAACACACCTAATTTAAAAAATTGGAAAAATTCAACCAATTGATTTGAAAAGTCTAACGTAAACCTTTTCAAATGTGACTTGGATTTTAAAATCTTTTCGCACCCTCTGGACAAATAAAATAGGTTGTAATGGATAATTTACACAACAGGTAGGACATTTAAACGTCTAGTACTTAGAATAAGGTTATTATTTATTTTCTTGAGCTACCAAGCCAGCTAAAATGTTATTGTCCCTTTAACAGGCCCGGATCCAGGATTTTGTCGAGGCGGGGGGGGGGGCACACATTGGAGCAAAGGGTAATATGTTGCAACCTTGGATTGCATGGGCGGAGACAATGCTTAAATCATGTTTCTATCATCTACTAAAGAGAAGATATGTGAACTACAACAGCAACAAAGCAAACGAAAATGAAAATCAACTATGTCACTGCGACCCCCTGGCTATATACGACCCCCTATACTTTCGATGGCTTACACTATGCATGTACACCTGACCGGTTGTAGTGACAGGTCGCATCAGTGGCCATACGCGCGGCTTTTTAACCTACGACGCCAGACATTTTATTAATCAATCAGCATTGATGTTTCTATTGGATTGACCACAATTCCGTGCACCACACGCCTAAAGATCGCCGTAACAGACAGTTTCATTGGCTAATCACACACATTATCCATAACACATCTGTGATAACAACTCTTCCAGATCCTAGTGTTATAGTGAAGACAAGTAAAACCAAATTTTGAACTATAAAAAACAGAACGAAATAGGATCTGTGTTTTAAGCCTTTAATTTTTCTGATTTGTCGTTCCATAGAAATGGTGCTAATACTGGGTGGCAGTTTGTATTAGATCTAAGATTACAAGTAACATAGTCAGAACATATAAACAATATTTGAAACGCTATACGTCACCCAACAGGCAACCGATGTAAATATTTCAAAACTTGGGGTAAATATCTTCTCTGTTGCGGGCTTCGTAAATAAAACAGGTTGCCAGGTATTTTTTGATTTGTATGGTTATTTGCGGTAAAGAAGAATGCAATAATCGAGTTTTGAAATAATAGTAGCATTAAGAAACAGTTTATAAGTGTCGACATTAAAAATTTTAGCGAATTTTACCAATGTTATGTAGAAATTAAATGAAATAAAATGCGTTTAACATCCTACTTTTCCCTTCCTAATTGATCGAATGAAGACGGGCATTACGTCATTATACAGTGTGCTGTGAGGGAAATTATGTCCGGGCTGCGGCACGGCCTATTCTTATATGGAATTCCAACTGCCAATGAATCTTTTACGTACACGCCAATATGTACACGGGACCTCGATTTTTCGTCCCATCCGACCGAATAGACAGCTACCCGTGTCAGGCCCTCCTACTGCAACACTGATAAGGGGAAATCACGCCGGAAAATCGAGATGAACTTTCTCGGCCAATGCAGGGATCGAACACCCGACCTCCAGGCTAGCGAACCAGCGCCTTATTCACTTATCCACCGTGACCCCCCGGACATAGTTAGAGATTTTATCTTACCAGGTCCTCTCCGGAATACCCGGAGAAAACCCACGAGGTTGAACAGCGCCCATTGCAGGGGTCGAACACTCGAGTGACTGGACCTCCAAGCTAGCGAGTCAGCGTCTTACCCACTTAGCAACCGTAATCCCCATGACTTATAGTTATTATAGAAGTTTGTGCATGTTCATTCTGGAATCAAACTGAATACCAATACTAGTATATCTAACACTATCGACACAATTAAAAATTCATTTTCCAACTTGAAAAGAGTGATTATTGTAAAAAAAAAAAAGGTGTTAGTCCCATGTACTTCAGTCTTATTGGTGTAGATCTTGAATTTCTTTTTTATCTAGTCATGTTATGATCTTGGTGGTGTATAAAATGGCGTTTCAAATTCATTCATCCATCAAATGTCGACAACCTAAACTAAACGGGACTTAACACGGATCCTTGGGCCACCTCCAACTTAAGATAAATCTTTTGTCTAACGATGAATCGAACAATACCGGTCGATTAATATTTAATAGGGCATACTCGTATGGTACATTTCTACGATTATAGTTAACCTCGTTTAGTTCATAGTTGATAGATACCTTCAACGGTTACTACACTTTTATTATTTGATTTACGGGAGTCATAATATGGATACAAATAAGAAGGCGTGTTGTTGTTAGGTGTTGGTTGTATATTCTCTTTATTGTCCATCTGTTGTTATTGTCAATAAATAATTGAGCAGAACTGGGTGGTGTGGACCGAGTGTTGTAATAAATAAGGACAGTATAAAAGTATACATTTAGATATACAGACTGACACTAATTGAAATTTGCGTTAGGCTTGCACATTATAAAGATAATTGTCTGTATTTATTATATTATATTTGAATATTGGACACCCGGTTTCCACCCCGGTGGTTTCATTAGTCCTCGAAGAGCATTTAGCTTTAAGAAACGTCGAAGATTCAAAAGAATTACGATCAGTACTAAATACGAAATACAAATCTATCATAATA
Source organism: Patella caerulea (assembly GCA_036850965.1). Lineage (NCBI taxonomy): Eukaryota > Metazoa > Mollusca > Gastropoda > Patellidae > Patella > Patella caerulea. Next base: position 58,545,108 of record JAZGQO010000007.1, read on the forward strand.
TATTTAATTATCGCTTTGAAAATATTATTCACATTATTACTATATCATTACTATATCATCGATGCAGTGGGTTAATCAACATCTTAAATCTGATTGTAAAATGTTAAAGTGGCTGGTACGAATTTTATTACAAAATTAAAACTCAATTTTCTGAGTAGAAAATATTATTGGGTATTGAAGCGGAATGTAAGGTCGCGCAGACTTCGATAGAGAATTTGTTTCGGACGAGTTAAATGCCCCTGAATTTGATAATCTCGCAAACGAACAGAGTTAGGAATAAAATGAAATGAAATGGGGTCCTTCTCTTTTGCACCTAACCCGGACTAATGGAAGACGGGCATACACCATACAGAGTGCTATGAGGGAAATTTTGCCCGGGCAGCGGCGTCACGGCCTATATCGAATTCCAACGGCCAAGGGATCTTTTACTTGCACTCCAATGTGTACACGGGACCTCGGTTTTTCGTCCCATCCGAACGACTAGGCAGCTGTCCTTGTCAGGCCCTCCTTCTGTATCACTGATAAGGGAAAATCACGCCGGAAAATCGAGATAAACTTTCTCGGCCAATGCAGGGATCGAACACCCGACCTCCAGGCTAGCGAACCAGCGCCTTATTCACTTAGTCACCGTGACCCCCCGGACATAGTTAGAGATTTTATCTTCACAATATTAGTTCAAAGAATAATTACTTATCCAATCAACTGAATTGGATTGAACATGTTCTCTCCAAAAATATAGGCCTATATTAAAAAAAAAATAGTAATACTTATGCTTGCAATAAGCAATAGTGGACATATTTATAGACAGTGGGTTATAAACATAATACATTTCTTTGGGTGTAATAGTAAGAGATAAATATCATTTTCATGTTAGATTAGGAAAATAAAATGATAACATATTGTGTGAATTTTTAAATGATAAAATCTCTTTGCACTATTACGAAAATGTTAGAATTGGTATCACCTGAACGATCAGGGTTGCCATAAAGAATTAGGCCAATTGCAACATTTTTGTGTAAGATAATGTAAATTATTTTTGAGGAAGTGTTCTTGGGACAGAGTAGGCTGGAGCTGGACATATGAAAAAATAATGGCAATTAGAAATGTCTTCGTATGAAATCAATGTTAAATCCATGACGTTTCTTGGTCTATAACCCCATTTTTAACATTTAGATGATCTTAATACAGTTTTATTTACAACCACAAAGAGCGCAATATGTCACAGTCATCTGATACGAATACTGAAAGGGGTTGACAATCCGTCATTTAGTAGGCGATCATCTTAATTGTAGGTTGACTTCCTGACCTTCCTTCTCCCCAAAAACATTTCAATGTGGGCGTATAAAAAAACGAAACGAATTTGTTTATACCGGTAGGCCTATTTATAAAGTTACGTTAATACTATATAACCGTATATTCATCAATATTTCAAAATTGATATTTTATCTCCTTTTTTTTAAATGTTGAAAATTGTAGCTATTATTGTTGCTTTGGTACAACTAAACCAAAGTCAGCCAAAATCCCCATGAAATGCATTTTTATTTTCAAGTTTGGATTAGCCGCGTCTTGCTGTCGTCATTGGACAACACTTAATGTCTTCGCGGATATACTGTCAAATATCAGCCGTACGTCAATGCGCGTGCGTACAAGACGAATAACAGACACGTGCAAATTGTGTAATGTCAAATAAGACGAAATAGAAATGCTTTTGTAGAAAACGATTTTTTTTTTTAAAGAAAAAAAAAAAAAATCGACAACATTGTTTTAATCATTATTCGTGTCTAAAAGTTCCATTCTCAGTGAAATTATCAAGTCGTCCGCTGTGTCCGCATAGCCTGAATACTATGTGAAAAATTGTTAAGTTGTTACGATACGTACTTTCTTCCAGAATTATTCAATTCTAGGCATGTGTAGGATAGGCCTATAAATTGACGATAAATAATCATATTATGTTTTTGTTGTGCAAATATGCATGGGCGTTATGGTATGACACGAAACATCACAACTTAACTAACAATGTAAATATTTTAGATTTACCACGCGCTGGAAACTATTTCGTTTCAATTCCATTCCGCCCGAAGCCTAATATTTTAGGTTACCACTCTGATGTATTTTACGGGTAAAAATCGCCACCTTCCCAGACGGGGTTGCAGTAACTGGTTTCGTTTATATGACATGCGCACAGCATATTTTATTTGGTCGTTTCCGGTGGAAATGCGGAAATCTGTGACAGGAGAATTGTCAAATCCTCAATTTTACGTGTTCGTGTGTAAAGAAAATACGTTATGGCATGATTACTGATAACATTTGTCAAGGCCATGCCAATATACTGTATCACCAAATACTCTAATGTCATTACAAATAGGTTATATCAAGGAATGTTTTTTTGTGGCTGCTTGGGATTATGGCCCTTGGCCTTGCTCCCGTAATTGTAATAATAATAATATGTAATAATATGGCATTGCTAAAAAACAAACGTTACACATAATAAAACCTGACAGTTTTGTTGAAAACCTCTCAAAATGTCTCAACGAAGTGGTATGTTTACAACCACAACAAGTCCTGACAGTGTCACATCAGTATTACTCTCTGATGAAAATGCAAAAAAATGGAAAGGAATTTTTATTAAATTGCTGAAAATGGTAAGACAATTTGTTGATGAAGAAAGACCTTAAGGGGTGTAAAAATCAAACTTACAAAGTACTGTTGTTGATGCATACTTTTATGATTATCTACTGAATCACAACGGACGGACTAAGGACATTTATATGATTTTAATTATACCGAAATATTGCCTCTTCCTGGACAACATAGCTACATTACGGACTACTACCTAGGAGTCAGATATATTTGTTTTTAGCTATGATTGGAGCCCTTCAATTATCCCTTGGAAACTCATTCATTTCTAAGATAAATTGAAACCATTATTGTATTGTGACTAATGTTTAACACACCCACCCTAGTTCAGCATCAAAATATTCGCACAACTGAGCTTACTAGTTTCATTAGGCCATGTTGGTGTTTTTCGCTATCACTTGACACTGTTTGAATCAAGTATTTGAATTAACTGTTAGGCATGCTATGACTTAAAACAAAATAAACTGTTGACTACTATTTGACACAAAATTGGTTAGATTTCAACATTGACTCTCTCACCCAAATCAACCAGGTCATGTCATTTTAAATCAAACTCTGTAATAATATTAATTTATTAATAATATCCTATGATCTAGACTGGCACTTGATTAAAAACTGGCCGTTTATTAACCATATATTTATATATATTTTTTGAAACCAATTATGTGGTCGGAATGGCGTTTGTATCTATTTATGTAAATAAACATCGTCGGTATCCCTAGTGGTATCATTCCGTTCTACTCCACTAACCCTGGGTCCATTCATGTGGAAGACTTCTAGTCATATTATCCACCCTTGATAATTATGCTATTTTTATTGACCAATCAAATAATTCCATAAATAGAAAGTGGGCAAGCAAAGGTTAGTAACTGGCATTTTATTTTAACTTAGATTGCCGAATCTTTGTTGCAAACTTGTCAAAATGCTTTAGGCATGTCACTTTTGTGGTATGTAAACTTTTTCTTCGAATGGTTCATAGAATCAAACTACGTGACCAATGGAATCATCAAGGGCAGATGAATTGAATTTGTGAAAACCCCATGAACTGTCCCATGGGTTAGTAGATATCAAAGATGGTAAATAATGTGCTTGGGACTTTAAGATAAAATGAAATGAAATGGGGTTTAACATCCTACTCTTCTGCACCTTACCTGGGCTAATGGAAGACGGGCATATGCCATACAGTGTGCTATGAGGTAAATTTTGCCTGGGCAGCGGCGCTACGGCCTACTCTTCTTATATTGAATTCCAACTGCCAAGGGATTTTTTACCTGCACGCCAATGTGTACATGGGACCTCAGTTTTTCGTACCATCCAAACGACTAGGCAGCTTTCCTTGTCAGGCCCTCCTTCTGCATCACTGACAAAGGGAAACCACACCGGAAAAGACTTTAAGATACTCAGTGTACTGGTGTGGTGAGATCGGATTACACCAATGATTACTCCATGCTTGGATTGACTAAAATTGTTAAGATAATGGTATTTATTAATATATTTTGAAATCAGTTATGTGGTAGGAATGTAAGATGTATCTTATTTATGTAAATATTTTTATTATATTTCCATTCAATTACATTTTTTTTTGCAGGTTCAACGGCAAGTTCACTCAGATCTGAGTGCTAAAGAAGATGCGTTAGATTATATTGAAGGACTACTGCTGCAATTACTTGTCTCTCTCTGTGCCTCTCAACCTCAAAAAGTACAAGATGTTGAGGACAGAATACAGAAAACTTTCCCTGACCCCATTGATAAATGGGCAATTAAAGATGCGAAAGAAGCCCTGGAACGGGCTCCTGGCATTAAAGCGAAGAAAAATAGCAATCAAAATCTACCTGTTGATAAAGTTCATCCTTTATTAAAAGTAAGTTTGGGTGTTTGTTTTCACTGATATTTTCATTTGTAGCTGTATGTAGGATTGTAGAACATAATGGAGTGAATATGTATTATATGTCGATTAGGATTAGTAAAGTTCTACTAGAACATAAGATTGGCTGATTAGAGATTTGTAGAGCATAAAAGTGGTGGAATTAGTTTGGTGGAATATAAAGGGGTGGTTAATATAGAGTTTGGGGGAATATAAAGGTGTGCCTGCGTTAGTAGTTTGTTGGGGTTTAAAGGGGTGGCTCTGGAGTATAACAGTGTGGCTATGTAGCTTGGTGGAATAAAAAGAGGGGACTAGGTAGATGGGTGAAGGGGTGGCTTACTAATTTAGTGAATATAAGTGGTGAGAATGTTGACTGGTAAGAATATAAATGATGGGTATTGTAGATTGGTAGAAAAAAAAGCGGTTTCTTGTTTGGTAGAATTTGAAATAGTGGCTATGCAGATTGAATTCAAAATCTTATTGCCACTGCACAAACTAAAAACATGGTGGTGAAAATGTTATGGAAACTGCTTATATACATGTATACTTGCAATGTCCATGGCGTGGATAAAAATATGTGACATGATAAGTTACGTCTCCTCAGTTTGACTATGTGCTTGTAGCCTTCAAATCATTGTTAACATCATAAAATTTAAATATTTCCTTAATCCTGTTTAAATTTGATCATACAATATTGAATGTATTTGTATAGGAGTTGCTGGGTTATAGAGTAGATTATAGTGTAGCAGTATATATGGTAGCAGTATTGGAATATATCGCAGCAGATATACTCAAGGTATGTAATATATGTTCTACTGAACCTTTTTCTTTTAACTTATTTCGTAGATAAAAACTCTCTTTAATTTATAAGACGCAACTCTTGTGTAATAGACCCTTTCATTGGCTAATCCCTTACATCATCCAGAAAATGTCAATGATAACGATAACAACCCTTCCAAAGCTCATGTAGTAAAGACAAATAAAACGAAATTTCGAACTATAAAAATCAAACAGGATCTGTGTTTTAATCACATTGTACTTTGTAGTAAGCAAATTTTACATTCTCCAATAGTCATCAAACTTCAAAAACATTCTTAACATTTTGTTTATGTTTCCTTTTAAAATTAAGTAAGTCAGATGACCAATTAGCAATCACTCACACATGGACCGTGAGATATGTAAAATGTGGGTAGGGTGTTGTTCTCTAATTTTCGGGGTTTTTTTACATAACAGTTTACTGGAACATATGTGAAAAATATTCGACATGGTGAAATAACATGTCAAGATGTAAAAGTGGCAATATGTGCTGACCAGGTAAGTGTTATATATACTTTTTACATGGAAATTCTCATATCTTTGGCTCATTATAATCATATTAGTGGATTGATATGATGTATTATTTCAATTGATGATGGTGCAAGCTCTGTATTATTAAATAATTTTCAACGAATACAGATTTGAAATATAAAATCCAATGCAATCAAAGGTTGTTTTTGTATGCTTATCTGAAAGTTTTAGTCATTTTGACATTGATAGAAGTCGATTTTGTTTGCCAATTTTATTAATTATCTTTTCTTTAGGTATTAATTGACATGTTTTCACAAGAAGAAGAAATGTCCATGTCCATGGTAGAGAATGAACCAATACATCGTGATTCTCTGAAATATGAAGATATTGTTAAAGATTTTATTTTAGAAGAAACCCAGTATTTGAGAGATCTAAATCTAATCATTAAAGTATTTAGAGTTCCCTTTGCAGAGTTATTTCCTCGAAGCAAGGTAATAATTGTATTTTGTGATAATTTAATAGTATCAAAAGATTCTTTGTTAGTATCAAAATGACCTAATTAAAGTGTTGATAATTAATTCAGATCTTTCCACTTCTGTATCCATATTATTAGTAAGAATTGTAAACCCCTCATCGATTGGATCCAAACTTCAAATGCTGATGGATTAATACTGTTGAATTCTGCTGAAAGATTTCATATTCATGGAAAAATAAAAACTTTTTTGCAGGACTTAGATGTTATATTTAGTAATATATTGGATATATATGATCTTACAACTAAATTACTTAGTCTAGTAGAAGACCAAGTAGAAATTACGGACGAACGAGAAACTCCTTTAGTTGGAACATGTTTTGAAGATATTGCTGAGGTATGTTTGTTCACTACGTTTGGAAATTTTGTTAATTTTTGTGATAAAGACACAAAAATATTCATAAGTACTTATAATATGTATGTATTTTTTCTAATAAAAAAAACAGGTTGGTAAGATTCTGTAGGGGTTACTTGATTGAGCATTATGGAATTAAATTTTTTCAATCCCTCGAAAGGTATCAGTCTAGTAAACACAGGAATTTGGGGCAACAAGCCATGCACCTGATAAGTGTGACACTCTCTCGACTGATCACTTGTTCGATTATGTCAGGCTTGTGCTCATACCACATTTTGCTGTTTGGTTGACAGGCTTCATACTGGAAAGATAACTCTTCAATTACCTATTATCTCCCCTTAGACCACAAGTCAAATAATGGTCGATTTTGTAAGAATTATACATAACTTTCATTTTTTACCCTTTATTCAATGAATTTAACAGGGTGAAGAATTTAATGTATATGAGAAATATGTAGATGATATGATGGCACCTAGAGGTAAAGAAAGACTATATACTTTATTACAAAGAGAAGATGTTAGTCAATATATGCAGGTAAGTAGTCAACCAAAAATCTTGTATTTCTTTTATTACACAAAATCACAATGCTTAAAGGTATGTTGTCCTTAAGAATATAGACTTAAAAATTAAATTTGAATAAATTTGTTATCTCTTTGATTTGATATAATTTAAGATCATGCCAGTTTTCGGGGTTTTTTTTTTTATTAAACTCAATAACCTTTTGAGCATGTGATTCCTCATAATCGCTCTTCAGAAAGAAAAAAAAATTCTGTAAGCCTTCCTTCTAACAACGTTGATAGATAAATATATAAACTATTTAAGACATTTGAAAGAGAATTTTCGAAAATATGCCAATTAACCAATAATAGATTATTGAAAACAAGAGTGAACTCTTTTCTACAGTTAAGTTTTCAGTCTGCATTTCTTGATGAGACAACATTTTAAGTAGAAATTTAAACCACAATATACCTTTCAAATTTATTAAATTATTTAGTACATATCTGTTATGCATAGGATTTGACTGAGAAAAATGAATAGGTTGTCATTTAGAAATGGAGGAAAGGATTGTGTCCTTTAAATGGTAACATTATGTAGAGATTTGATTCAATAATGTTGTATAGATATTTTTGTTATCCTGTTATTTTTATTAATGAAAGATATATAATAAGTTTGTAATGTGTTGTATTTTAGTCTGCTGGTCATGGTTTTAAAGGAGCTGTAAAATATGTTTTACCTAAATTACTACTTGGACCTGTGTATCATTGTTTACATTATTTTGAAGTCATTGATGTAAGTATTTCTAAAAAGGTTTATTATTTTTTCTGAATAAAGAAAGAATTATTAGGTGCTGTCCTGTAAAAAATTCCTTTCTAGTTTTGCACACATGACATGGATTTTTGCTCTATGTTTATGTGTGAAAAACTAGAAAAAAGAATTTTTAATAGGACAGCAATGTTTCCGCCTAATTCTCTTCAAATTCCTCCAACCAGGGCTGTAGCCAGCTTGCTGGCAGGGGCTGTGAAGTTTTTAAGCGGGGCACACCCAGCACAGTCTACAGTAGGTATTTTAATGGTCGGCAAATTTTCTTTCTGAGGGTGGGGGGGGGGATACCCTCCCTTGCCACCCCCTGACTACGAGTCTGATTCCAACTGTCATGGGTTCTTTTATGAACGTGCCAATAGGTATACCTCATTTCTTTTTTTAAACTCCACACACTCCTTTTGGACCCACCAGGAGTCAACTCTGGTGCATAACGATTAAGATTGAAAGATTGAAAAGTTCAGTGACCAAGTCTGCTCTACTACAACCACTCCATCTGTGGTTTGAGATCAATAAAATGCTACTAAACCAGTTTTCAGTTCACATACTGTCATCAATAGCTTTGATGTGGTAACCAAAATCTCTCATTTTGTATAAGCTGCTATATCACTCAAGCGACCTAATTTCCCTTACTATCTAGATTTTCATGTAGTGATAAATATTGTTGCATATTACCATAATGATAATTGACATGTTAAACCACCATTCCTGTGTTTGTGTATACCATGATAGCTTGTATACAATTGTTCCATATCTCCAGAAAACTAACAGCCATACAAGGGTTTCTTAGGGCAAAAGTTGTCAATGGTTTGCCAACTGTCTTACCTACTTTGTCTGATACCATTAAATTATTTCCAAGACCATTAGCTGTGTTTTGTATAAGGAAAAACAAATTTTTAAACTGTATCTACAGATATTGATAGAAAGTAGTAAAAATGAAGAAGATCAAGAATGTTTAGAGCAAGCTAACAGTTTGCTTCAAGCCCTTAAAGCCTCCATGGAAAGAAAGTTTGGTGGAGCTATTCCTAAACGTAAGCCATGGTAAGTAAAATACATTTTAAATTTTAAAACGTGATAAAAACATGCCAAGTTTTGTTTAATTTTTTTTATAGTTCAATTTCATCTTAGTTGTCATCCCAGAATTTCTGGGAGATACTGTTTGCGTGGTTTCTGAGGTCAAGAGTTCCCAATGAATAATTTGTTATCTATATTGAATCCACTAAAAGGCAACTACTTATTTTAGAAAATGAGTTGCATTTAATTTATGGCTCTTTATTATATTTTATTTATTTATTCGTTGATTTTTTTATAGGGAAATATCTCTACGGTTACAAGGTAGATTTGGCAGACCAGAAATTCTGGAGAAAATGAACGAAATACAAAAAAGTATTGATGGTTGGGAGGGTAAAACAATAGGGCAGAGTTGTAGTGAGTTTATAATGGGTAAGTAGATGGGTAAAGCTGTGTTATATTTCTTACTTTGTTTTCAAGACTGATAAAATCAAATTTTATCCTATTAATGAAATATGATTCTACAGTAGAATCTCAATAAACTAAATTATTAATAGGATATATTCAGACCTGGAACTTGATCAGTATCCTGCAATCCAGTGCTGTTTTAATACTGTAGTCTCAATTTCTAGTTCTATTAAGTTGATTAGTTGAAATGGATATGATATTTGAATAGATCTTGATGTATGTGAGCATACTGGCAAAAATCAGATTCTGAGATCCTTGCAGATTTCTTAGTCTGATGTTTTTTGCTAATTTTGTAACAGAAGCATTTTATTCAGTTAATTTTATTCATTGCCTTTATTTTTGTAGATGGGGAGTTAATTAAACATACAGGTCGACGTCCGTCTGATAGACATGTATTTTTATTTGATAATTTGATTGTATTATGTAAACACAATAGACGATCATCAGTGACTGGTTCTATATCGGAATATAAACTAAAAGAGAAATATTATGTACGTAAAGTTGAAATAAAAGACAGAGAAGATACAGACGGTAAGTTTTGTAGTCAGTCTTAATATGATTATATCTGTATTGTGTCTTCTGTTGGGCTAACAAGGAAAGTATGCCTTCTGATGATGAATATATATTATTGCACAATAAACATAATACGTTATTGTTAAATACTTCCAAAAAGTTACCAAAAACCTCAAGCTACAATAGGACAAAAGTTGGGGTCCACCTGTGTAAACATTAAAGAGCATAGAAAAGACTTCTTGGCAGTTGGTATTCAATGCAGAGAAACCAGAAACATTGCTCTCAGAGTAAAATTCTCTTCCCTAGCCTAGCATGGCAAATGTGACCACAAAAAAAATAACTTTTTTAGTCTCAAAATGACAGTAATGTGTTACACTCCATTCCATTTCTATCCTATTATTTCATTTCTTTTTGTATCTGATTTACACTTATAGATAAGATCCACCATGTATTCAGGATTTGTCAACTATTTTATGTTCATTCTGATGTTTAAATGAACAAGTCTTAAAGTTCCAATAGCATATTTTTAAGTTATATTTTTAAAATGTATTACAATAAAGCCCTAAAATAGATTGTACCTATAAACAGTCCTACCTTGTTAAAGAATAATCCTATTAATCCTATAATTCACTATTGCCAGTTGAGAAATTGGCAAAAATATTATTTTCAACTTCAAATTCAAACGTTTGAAGATGGCCGTCCATGGAGAGGAATGGGAAAACAAGGGAGGTAATTGAGTTACTATTTCCTCAATCAGCCTGTGTCACCCATTTTAACGCCTGTGAAATTTTGCCCATGATCGTATAATAGTGAGTTGACAACCTTTTGAGCAAAAGACATAGAAATAATTATGTTTTGACTTTCTTAGAAAATATTAAATTGGAACTTTAAGTAGCCTACTCACACAATCATCGTGTGGAAATGATAAGATCCTAAGTGACAAGAGTGTATCGTTGCTATTGGTACAATGATATTATGATATTTAAGAGAAATATTTAAGAAATCCCCCAGTTTTTAAGAAGAATATAAAATTTCTCGAAACAACTTTAATCATTCGCATCTACATTGGAAATAATGTTTATTTTTGTAGATTTAAAACATGTGATTGAGTTACATCCACGTGATCATCCTGGTGTAATATTGACAGCTAAAAATGCTGAAGATAAAGCTAACTGGATGGCAGCTTTAATATCATTACAGACCCGAAGGTATTCTGTCATAACCACATTACACTGTACTTTATTCAGTTGTTATATTGTTGTCTCAGTATCATACAAAATTTATACTAATGAACTGTTAGGCAATCTGATTAAAACACAGGTCCTATTTTGTTGACTTTTGTATGGTTGAAATTTTGTTTTATTAGTCTTCTTGACAGTAAGATCTAGAAAGAGTTTTTAGATAAAATGTGTTCAGTTTAATGTAAGAAGTCAGCCAAAAAATAATCTAATTAGTCAAGCTTCAGGTGAGATGTACACAGGATAGCGAGAGACATCTTTAAAGCAGAACTGCATTGGCCGAGAAAGTTCATCTAGATTTTCCAATGTGGTTCCCCCTTGTCAGTGATGTAGGAAGGAGGGCCTGACAAGAAACAAGGTCCTGTGTGCATGTAAAAGATCCCTTGGCAGTTGGAATTCGATCAAAACGTAGGCCGTAGCGCCACTGCCTAGGCAAAATTTCCCTTATAGCACACTCTATGGCATAAGCCCGTCTTCATTAGCCCAGGTTAGGAGCAGATCAGTAGAAGGTTAAACCCCATTTCACTTCATTTTCTTTCTTTAAAGCAGCAGAGAGTGAAACAAAAATTCAATATAGATAGTTTACATCATTCGGCCAAATTTCAACTATGTAATCCCTTAATATGACCTTCTTCACAATGGTCAGATCTATATTTAGGGACTGGTGGCCATTGAAAGGGTAGAAAAATGTAACAGAATTAGATTTTTGTATTTTCAAATGTGATATTAATTTAAAGGGTATATATTACATAAATTTTAATGTTAATGTAGTGATGGTAGGAATTGTGAACAACTTTGTTCTAGGTTTGTAATATTTTGATTATATTTCAGTATGTTAGAAAGAGCGCTAGATGGTAAATTGAGAGAAGAAGAAAAACAGCATCCATTGTGTCTTCCTACACCACAACAATATAGGTTAGTTCATTATAATGGTCAACAAAGGATTGATCTTGTAAAGTGCTGGTCACTTCAGTCAGTTATATAGAGGGATAACTCGTGTTTTCCTTTTGCGTTCGTCACTTCCGATTGTTGAAACCTTTATTACTCATCTATCATAGCAACGATTGTTGAAACCTTTATTACTCATCTATCATAGCAATGATCTCTGTGTTAAAATTAATTTTGAAAGACTTTAACCAGTTCTATCACATATGTAACAATGACTGACGCCAATATTGTCCTTTAAATACAATAAAGTGATCAACAAATTTTAATTTTTGAAAAATGGTCAGAATATGAATCTATATTTATACAGATTTGCTGAAGAGAACTCAGAGGAAAACATAGTATTTGAAGAGAACCAAGATCCATCAATAGAAAGTCCACTGATTAAAGGTGGACTACTAATTAAATTGATAGAACGTCTCACATATCATATGTATGCTGATCCTAAATTTGTGCGGACATTCCTTACTACTTATAGATCATTTTGTAGCCCTCATGAACTACTTGATTTACTTATAGAACGGTAAGTCATCTATACTTATTAACAATATTTACTCAAACAAGGGGGGGGGGGGTTGGCTGTATGGTTAGCAATGTGCACGCTGTATCATAAAGCCTGTCATTGAGTCAACTGGCGTGCTTTCGAATCACCAGTTGCACGTGATAAGGAGTAGTGTCGTCTTTCCAACCTCATGGGTTTTCTCCAGGTCTTCCAGTTTCCTCCCACTGCTAAACCACATGTTAGTCCCAAAATGACCTAGTTTGTGTCAAATGGACATTAAACCCATTTCTCTCCCTCTCTCTCTCTGAAAACAAGCCAGAGCTTAAGTAAATTCATCTATATTTATTATTGTTTATTCTATAGCATATTTTCTAAATTGAGAAACGCTGATCCTCAGATTGATAAACGGATCTATTAATTTTTTTACTACGACAGTCTCTAGATAACAAGAAGATGTACAGCTATTAAAATAATAAGATATTTGAACTACGACATTTGATATACAAATTCATATTTAATTCAATCTCCGTTATTCCTTTAATTCAATCTCCTTTATTCCTGGCCTATTTAAATTCACCGTGTGTATATGTAATGCCTCTTCATTCAATCACATCCAGTGGCATTTCACCTTTTATTTATTTTATGATCATTGTTTTACCTAAAAAAGATAAAGGTTTGAAGAATATATTTCAATTGTAATTTGAATTTTGGTTGTGTGTTATGTCAAAGTATAATATTGATATCATTTTGATTTGATTATTATATTTTCATACAATATTTTGAGTGCCAGCAACAAGTCCTTAATTGTAATTTGAGTAAAACTCGAGTTGAGATAAAAGCAAAATAATTAGGAGATGGGAGATGGAAGTGTTGAAATATGTTTATACCAACATATTAACTGTATGTATTATAGGTTTGAGATACCAGATATAGTTGTACAGCAAGATGATATTGGTGTTGATCATCAGAAAGACCCAAGTCTAAAAACTAGAGATGACTTAAAACGATTTCGTAAAGAATATGTTAAACCCATACAATTCAGGTTTGCATTTTTATTTCATATTTCAGAATAATAAACTTAATTTCATTGTACTTTAACCAGTTCAGAATGATTTGTTTTAAACTAGGCAGATCATTGTTTATGGTCTGTATAAGTTGATTAATGCCTAAAGAAAGAAATGTGATATAGCTCTTGCATAATGTATTTTTAAAGAAACTTAAAGCTAATTTTAAGCACCTGCCATATTACTGTGATTATAAGATGATGACTAGATAAGCATGCTAATGTTAGCACTCACTGATATACAAATGGACTTAAAGCCCATGGATATTATTTTATATTTGTAGAGTTGTGAATGTATTAAAACACTGGGTTGATCAACATTTCTATGATTTTGAGAGAGATGATGCACTTCTAACCAAGTTAGAGCGATTTCTCAGCACTATCAAGGGAAAAGCAATGAAGAAAATGGCAGAGTCAATCAACAAAGTTATTAGTCGAAGGGTTAGTAGGGCTATGATACGTTTATTTCTAGAAAATTAAATTGACATTATCATTTTTTTTTTTTTTTTTTTAATTTTTCGAAGTTTTACAACTGTACTAGGCAGGTAGATTTTAGGGAGTTTTGTTCATTTTGTATTTCGATATTCAAACCCAAATTAATTTTCAAAAATATATATATTTTGTATTACAGCAAGAAAGTTCTAATACAGAGAGAGAAATAACATATCAAACAGAATTACCGGCAATAGAATGGCATTTAACACAAAAACCTGAAGAATTTGACTTGATGAAGGTAAGGGATAATTCCATTCCACTAATACATGATAACTTTGAGTTCCAGAACTGCTATCCTTTGACTTAAACTACATCAAATTTTATATTTTTATTTAGCATTCAGCATTAAACATTTTCTCTCCAATATAACACCCATACAAAAAGCTTTTTCTTTGAAAACTTGTGCAAACTCAGCTGGTTTATACATGTACCTAACAATCAGTAGAGTTAATATGCTTGCAAGAACTCGGAACTTTATAAAAATATAAAAGAATTGAGGAAATTGAAAAATGAAAAGCCATATTTTTGTAAAAGAAAACAATAAACTAAAATGTATTCAAAACCATACATGCTACACATTTGCTACATTATAATGTGATTTGTAAATTATATTTTTCAGTTACATCCAATAGAAATAGCTCGTCAAGTAACGTTATTAGAGTTTGATCTATATAGAGCTGTACAACCATCAGAATTAGTTGGTAGTGTATGGATCAAGAAAAATAAAGATAAAACGTCACCTAATTTACTAAAGATGATACATTTCTCTACTATGGTGCGTAATCTTCTTGACTACATTTCATATCCAAATAATTATTAAAGGACATTAATGAAAAAGGTCTAGTAATTGGCAAATGACTAGTCCAATAACTTTAATTTCTATTGTCACTAATAGTTTTGTATCTGGAAGCACTTTCTTAATGTAAAATGTCAGACCTAGTAGATATAGATATACTCATTCTTGATAATCATGATCCCAAAAACATAGACAATAATTAGAAAATATCAAAATACCAGGGCACATATATTTTTTTTACAAAAGCATATCTTTTGACATACTTCAAGAGATGGTTTTCAATA
This sequence comes from Patella caerulea, assembly GCA_036850965.1. Taxonomy (NCBI): domain Eukaryota; kingdom Metazoa; phylum Mollusca; class Gastropoda; family Patellidae; genus Patella; species Patella caerulea. The sequence continues at coordinate 58,560,418 of JAZGQO010000007.1, forward strand.
CCAGCACCATATGACCAAATTTAATTATTCTGAAGTGAGCATATTTTATTCATCCACATTTCATGTGGACCTATTATGGCATCACCCCTGTATGTGGATGTGGGTGGATGTGTGTATATATACATGTATGGTATTTATATATATATATGATATGTGTATCTGTGGGTCACCTACAGGGTGCAGTTCTAAACTGATCGTCTTGAAACTTTACTGGCTCATTCCTTATACCCTACGAATAATCCAGGGGCAGAGTCAAAGGCTTCAATTCTGAATGGATTATCTTGGAACTTGGTATACTTATTCCATATACCCTAAGGACAGCAACTATTGATTTTTGTGCATGATTTTGTATTTATCGACAACTTTTCTTCAATTCTGAATGTATCATCTTTGCACTTTGCATATTTATTCCTTATACCATAAAGACAGCAACTATTTTTTTTTGATGCATGCCCCGCCCCCCTAGGGCCGTGTCACACTCACTTTTTTTGGTTAATATTTAGTTTGTAAATTTGGCAAATAAACCCAAAGCCCTTCTCCTTTCTTTGCAAGGGGTTGGAATGGACGAATGGTTAGCTTGTGTGCGCTGTATCATAGGGCTGTCAGTCAACTGGCATGGTTTGGAATCCCCAGTTGTATGTGGCAAGGACATGGTTCGCTTGTCCAACCTCGTGGGTTTTCTCTGTGCCCTCCGGTTTCCTCCCACTGCTAAAGACCCCTACACGTTAGCAAATTATTGAAATAAAATTTTAAAACATGTTAGTCCCGAAATGACCTAGTTTGTGTTGAGTGGACTTTTAACCCCATTTCTCTCTTTTCTTCTTCTTTGCCTCTTGTCATTTACCGCCATTTCATATTTGATTCTCTTTATTTTTAAAAGTACCATTTCAATGAAAGCAGGGATATGGACGTTTATTACAGAGTTAGCAATGCTCTTGTTGATAAGTGGCGTTATAATTTATTACAGTTTACATTCTGGTTAGAGAAATGTATTATAGAAACGGATAATCTAGAGGAAAGGGTAGCTGTTATGTCCCGTATTCTAGAAATAATGTTGGTCTTTCAAGAACTCAACAATTTCAATGGTGTATTAGAGGTTGTTAGTGCTATGAACTCGGCACCAGTTTATAGACTTGAACACACGTTTAAAGTAAGTAATGCCTTAATAAAATATTCAATTTTCTAAATTTTCAGATGTGATCAAGAAGTGTACAGTACAAATGATGATAGAAATTTTATTCCCAAAGATTTCAAAAATTTCCATATAATTCAAGTATAATTATCATGTCAAGCAGATGATCTTGCATTGTTATCTTTTACAGGAATTACCCCACAAACTCTACAAATCTTTTGATGAAGCCAAAGAATTAAATTCAGATCATTTCAAGAAATACACAGAAAAGCTCCGGTCAATAAACCCACCATGTGTTCCCTTTTTAGGTAAGTGTCACACCCTGGATGGGGGCGTGGCCTGCCTTTACTTTTGTACACTAAGCAATCACCATGAGTGTTCTACAAATTGGAAACAAGTAAGGTGGTTGTTCAGGGTGTTAACTTTTTTGTTTTTAATTATTTCTGTAGTTTTGTAATCAGAGTTCAGATTTAACTACATACTGGTAATAACAACAGTCTTCACATTAAATTGTACAATATTTGAATATTTGGATCTAAAAGAAATATGGCTCAAAAAGTAGAGTGAATTTTTCTTTTAAAAACGTATTTCAAACATGTTCCATTAATATTAATATTTTTTCAACAGGAATGTACCTAACCAATATTTTACTAACAGAGGAGGGCAATCCAGATTTTTTACCCAATCGACCAAAAGGTCTGATTAATTTTAGTAAAAGACGAAAAGTGGCAGAAATAACTGCAGAAATTCAGCAATATCAAAATCAGCCTTACTGTTTAAGTGTAGAGAATTCTATCAGAGTAAGGACATGTTATTATGTTACCGTTTAAGCACATATTTTATTTTAATGGGAATGTATATTGTTTGTCTCTGTTGTCCATTCACAATCTCTTGTATCCAAGTCCGTGTTTAGGCTTCATTTTTGTCATAAGGATTAACCCTGTCTCTCTATTACAGTTTTGACTTATAAATAATGTCTCCTGATACAGGATTCTTGGTAGAATTATTTTTAGACTCTTGTGTGATTGTTCATTAAGGGTATAAGGAAGAAATCTATCAATTTCAAATTGCAGTTTCAAGCACTTTGGCAGGGTTATTTTTCTGTGGTAAAGCTTTGGACAGGGCTCTTGCCAAAGTGGATCTTTGTCAAAACTTTCTCTGCAAGATTTGTTTACAGTGATTTTAAAGCTTACATGGGCAACACTGCTACTTGTGGGTGTTTGGAATGATTCTTACTGCACTCCGAACAAAGTTAGGAAGGGATATGGGAATGCGTTTCATCGCCAATTTTATTTCCATAGCATATTTTATGAAATGTTGTACACACATTATCCCATTATTGTCATTGTGTCATTTACTAATTAGAGATTCCACAGATTTAAAAATTTTGTATTTCCATAGATTTAATTTGATTTAATTTTTGATATACTGTTTTTATTCCAGAGTATATCTCATAAATGTTCAATACCACTTTCTTGTACTTTGTATGCACATCAACCATGTTGTGTCTTTTTTTTCTAAATAGAAATTTCTCACTATTAATTTGTGTTTTATCATGGATGCAGTATGTTGATGATTGTGTCTTCTAATAATATCTCCTAATCTGTTGTGTACATGTATGTCTAATACAGATTGCTGTGGTTAGTTCATATCTGGAAGACATGATTTCACTCTTTTATTGTTCGGTCAGTATATTGATATTACAATTTCCTGATTATAAAACTTTAAATTACTAGTAAATATGTTGTTTTTTTTTGTGTTTCAGGAATTTTTTGAAAAGTTGAATCCATTAGAAGATAGATGTGAAAAAGACTTCAATGATTATCTTTATGCAAAATCATTAGAAATAGAGCCACGAGGTTCAAAGCAGGCAGTAAAATATGTAAGTATTTAATAAAGATAACAATAGTAATTACTATACACAAAAGATGTCAGTATTTTTAGTTAGATTATACTTTTATATGAAATATTGCCATAAATGTTTCATTAGAATTTAGTACTTGACCTGGAAATATGGAGGACACAATTTTATGGAATATAATTACTGTTTATTGTTAAAGGCTTTGACTAGAATTCTCTAGTGTTCATGTTTCATAGAAACAGGTAGTTATAAATTCCCTTTTGTTCCAAACCTAACAGATTATCCAAAAAATGATGAAAAATATGTCAAATGAGCATTATAATATAGCACTGGTGTATGAGAAATAGTGTGCAAATAGCAATACTTGACATATAAGAGTTATTGTGAATTATTCTATCAATTTGACAGATTTCTGGTATAAAGCCACTCACATTAAACTAATAAACACTCACACGTGGACAGAATATTCTGCTTACATTAGAATATATAACTCTTGTTGTTAAAAGTGTGACTTGAATATGTATCCTGATTTAAAGTAGCCAAGTCTTTAACTCAATATCATACAAAGTCTTACACATTAAAAACACAAATTTTTTGTTAATTCACATCAATATTGATGTTGTTATCTTACCTTTTTACCATTGGTACACAAATTGGGTACCAAAGTGCGTCTCAGCTTCAATTGTAGCCAGTGATCAGAAAGAACAAGACTAGACATTCCACAACTCATGTCAAATGGTGACTCCATAACGTAACAAGAGAGCATGCAAAATAGACTGGAATAACCAGACACTTGAAATTTCTATTCGGTTCCGACTCATGCTGTATTTTGCTGGACATAACTGATTTGAAATTAGAGTCAAAACAGAAACAATTGAATTTAAATCAGTTTATATACAATCAGATTACATTATTATATGCTTTGCGTCCCATTTGGGTCAATTTCTAGGTCCCAAATATTAGTGATTTAGCTCCTTTAAATTTATCACAACACATGTATAAGGATATATCATTAATATTATATATGTGACAGCTTTATAGATTTTCATGAATATAAACTGATTAATTATAATGTTGTTTATATTTACCAGCCAAAGAAGTTCCTAGATTTCTCATTAAAATCACCTGGTGTGAAACCATTATCTGGTCATAGACAGAGTTCGGCCAGATCAAGCCAGCCAACAACCTTTCCTTTTAACGTACCAAAGAACTCAGAAGATGATGATTCCTCTTCACCGTCTTGTGCCACCCCACCTACTCCAAGCACCCCCCTCACCCCCACACTCTGGAGTGGCAGTCATTTGGGTAGTATGAGTACACTCGCTAGTAGTACTAGTACATTAATGGGCAGTACACATAGTGTTGTTACAAACTTTTCTAATGATACAAGTATCTTATCAGGTAAATTATTATCTTAAAGTAACTAAGTCTCTAACTCAATATAATCCAAAGTCTTACACGTTGAAAAACAAATTATTTGTCAATTCAAAATGTTATCTTACCTTGAAAAGGTAGGCTTTTGACATCCAATATTTAAGACAAAATAAACATTTTACCATTGTGTACCATAGTGTGGTTCAGAATCATTTGTAACAAGTGACCACAAAGAACGAGGCTTTGCATTTCCACAACTCATTCAAAAGACGACACCATAACTTATCTGGAGAGCATGCACAATAGACTGGAATAACCAGGCACTAGAAATTTTTATTCAGTTGAGACTTCTGCTGTATTTTGCAGAACCTAACTGATTTGACATTTGAGTCAAAACAGAAACAATTGAATGTAAATCAGTTCATATACAATCAGATTACATTATTATATGCGTTGCGTCCAATTTGAGTCAATTTCTAGGTCCCAATTATTCGCGATTTAGCTCCTTTAAATATAATATCTTATAAAATAGGTTACAGAGCAACAATTGATAGTTTCTCAGTTACTGAATTTAATGGGTTTAAAGATGCGTTTAAGTATATAATGAAAAATGAATAATTGAATTCATTAATTTATGAAATTTTGGCAAGAAACAACGTAAATAATCTTGATTGTCAGGTACATTTGCTACCAATAATATCTCGACCATCTGATTATAGCTGCTACAGGCAAATTTAGCTCTTATATAATGCATTATTAACTATGTAGACCAAAGATCAAAATATGAGAAAATAGCCTTTTTACCTTGTCTAACGAATTCATTTGGGATTTGTTAAGCATGGTTACATATGAGTGACTTAATAATGGTGACTATCACTTTGGCAAGTATTTCAAGTCATTTACACCCAATGGATTTGGGAACTTACCGCTAACCCTGTATGGACACTTAAGTTTGTATTTCTATTGAAAAATATCACAGAGCTTCAGATAGTTGCTCAGAACTGGAGTAAAGGTGTAGAGAGTCTTTCACTTTGAATAAACAGTCTTGTTAACTCAAATATGTCTGGAACTGATCCTTTAAATGTTGAAACATTAGATATCATTTTTTGGGGGGTAGTAATATGTTTTGAACTATATTTCAGAATTTGGAGGATATGGCTTTGAGTTGGATAATGCTTTAGAGAAACATGTGTTAACACCACCACCACTTCCTCCAAGACGTAAACACAATGACTCTGAATGTTCTTTATCAGGATTATCTCTATCAGATAATCCACCTATTCCCCCTCCTCGTCACGATGAAGAAAGACCTCCACCTGTTCCCCCTAGGAGAGATTCTGTTAAGTCACGAGACTCTGTTTTTAGTACATTACCGAGATCACAAAGTATCTCTCATCAACCGCGACCTGTTATGCCGCCGTCAACAAGCTCAACACTTCCACGTCACAATTCAGAACGAGGATATCCTCCTAATTTGATCTTTGATATCAATGGGGATGATCCCCCTGGACTTCCGGAAATTCCACCTCGAACTTACAAGTTTGTTCATTCACGGAAACAGAGTAGCTAGAAGTGAGCCTTAGTGTTTATATAGTTGGCTTGGATGTGATATGTTAAGACAAATTGTGAATCAAATTATTTGTATGAAAAAGTAATGTACGAGAATTTCATTCCTTGTTTACAGTAATCACTACTGTACATATTGTTTATGTAGAACGGAAGAGCGAGAAAGTGCCTAGGAGGAGAAAAAAGAACAAGTTGTTTGTGTGAAGGGTTTTTTTTTTTAATAAGTGGACGGAACATTATTGTGGTATTGTTAATGATTACTATATAGACAGTGAGTTTTTATGTTGTGTTTTTGTGTACATAAAGTATGTTATTTTTTGTGTAGTGTATGTTTGTAAGTATGTGCTAGGTTTTTGTGTAGTGTATGTATGTATGTTTGTGAGAATGTGGCTTGTGAAATGTTGTAGAATTAAATAATGGACTATGTTATGTGTCTAGTCACTAATGTTGTGTGCTCTTAGTAAAAATAATATATCAAGATGACATAAAAGACATTTTGGACACATCAGATGAAAGTATGTGCATGGCTAATTTACTTCCTTATGTTTAATTATAATTTTTCAGTAAACAATGATAAGGTCACCAAGACATCTATTAGCAAAATAATAATGTTGTGGCGCTTTCGACAATGGAATTTGGAAAGAGCTATGTATGTCATGAGAGTTGGTTGACTAAACTTGATTGTTATTAAATACAGAGAAAACAGATTGCAAGGTTGTTCTTTAAATATGCATTAAAGAAGGCTGAAGACCTTGAACACTTCCGCTTCACTGTAAACACTGATAATTAGGGTCCACTAATTATGTCGACATGTACTTTGTTTTTAACAGTTATAGATTAGGTTCAATTAACTACAGTAGAATCTGTAGCCACCCCTATTCAGCGACATCTCCTTATAAGCAGTCACAATCAATTCTCCCCCCTCCCCCTAGAAATTCTTTAGTTTTATCTCTTTAATCAACAGTCACTCCTCTAACATCGCCAGCTGTCACTGTTTACTGATTTTGCAGCAAATCCTGTGATCAATTAATGGTTAATTATCTGCCCCCCCCCCCCCACTGATCAGATAAAAAGAACAGTGAAAATAACAATAAACCTGGGATTATCTGTTAATTTATATATTATCAAATATGTCATAGTGTGAGACAGTAGGTTTGAAATTTGGGAAATTTCTGTGTATAGCAAACCTACAGATCTAATGGAAATTTTTTATAGTCACTAAATTTATGTCCCTCTAATAACTTAAAATTAACTTTAAGATCCCCATATTTGATCAAGGGTTACAGACCAATTCTGTGAAAATTTAGTTTTACTGAGTTTATTCCATATTTGGATTATATTTTCACGGAAATGTATTCATAGTATTAGTGTCTTACAAATGCAGGAATTGTCAATTTTTTTGGCAACTTGGTAGAGATTTATATTGTCTCAGACTAGTTAACAGATGTCTTGGTTGCCTTCACAACATCCAAATAGTTTATTATAGCATTTATATTATGAAATTTGATTATTAAAGTGAAGAAGAATTCATGTAGAAATCTTCAGGGTCAAATAGAGATCTCACAGTTTGTTTTTCATCCAAAGGCCACAAAATTGTACGAGTTTATGTTAAAGATAGATATGATAATTGGAAAAATTTCTTTTAAAAATCCTTTAAATAATATATTTATTTTGATAGGCTTGTGTTACTTCATACTGCTATACCAGAGGCTTTAAGTTGAAACTATCAAATGAATAACACCATAGTACAGTTTCATTTATGCTACTTATTCTGGTAGGGTATGCGTGTATTTTGTGTATTTTTGAAAAAAGATAATATGAGAGTTGTTCTGAACATAAACCAATTCTTTTGTAAAATACAGATCTATATTTAGTTTCTTTATTATATATACTTTCGATGGCCTTGACTACATGAAGATCTGACCGATTTCAGTGGGAGGTCAAATTGTCACTCATGTGAGTGGCTTTTGACCCTATAACATCAGATAATTCATTAAGCAATCAGCATTGATGTTTCTAGTGGAATACCCACAGTTCCGTCCAAGAACTAGTCGTTACAACAGACTGTTTCATTGGCTCATTCCTCACATCAACCATAATGCTTGCTATATAATAACTCTTCCAGATCCTAGTGTTGTAAAGACAAGTAAAACGAAATTATGAACTCTGGAAAATAAAACAAAATAAGATCTGTGTTTTAATCAGAATGTTTGCAGAGTTAATTCCATGATTACTCTGAGAAATCTTGTTATTAAGTTAATGTTAATTACGACTTATTGGCTTTGATCCCCCAGAAAAATCTGGTTTACTCTCTTGTATTCAATTGTTACATTTGAAAGCCTGTCTATTAATAAAGAATGAATATTCAGCACACTTTATGTGGACTGCTTGGACAACTTACCTGCCTAGCAACCCATCTATATATACGTTAATAAATATTCACAGTATTTCAGTATCCTTTACAGTTTAAGTAAAGCTGCCCTCTCAGACTGATGCAAGATAAAAAGTATGAATCTGTAATACTACTGAATCAAGTATTAAAACTGTATTTATCACAAGTTATTGCAGGTCATTCATTTAATTAGTTTTGATATGGTTAATAAGAAATTATCTGAAAGATGTAACTATATAATGGCTACTCTTAAAATTAATCTATGGGTTATATTTTCCCTTCTTTGAAAGATTTAATTGTAATGGCATTTGCATACTAAGCCCATATTACATTAACCAGTTGTATATAAATTAAGGTGTATATTTATGTTTTTTACTGTATTATTAGAGCTTAGGTAATTCTATTTTCATTGAATCTATAATATATACAAGAAACAAATGTACAATAATACATTAGTTTCTTTGGATAATTGGTGAAATGCAGATTAAAGCCAGATTTAATAAAGCTTTACTTTTGCATAGTGAATTCTATTTCCACTGAAATTTCTTTTCCCGATGTCATCCTGGTTCAAAGGATTGCATATTTTGAGTTATTAGGACCCTGTTAGACATCAGTGTGTTCAAAACAGTTTTCCTGTGTTTGCACCATTCTTACAGATTCAAATGTATAATTCAATCTGTAACTGTTGTATTGTAACTTTTGACCAACAGCTTACTTTTAGGGGAATTGTGGTCTTTAGGCTTAGAGACAATTTTACACACTTCCCCCCCTATGGTTCATGAGTACCCTGTACAGCATTATGTTTCAAAGAAAGCAGACAACTATTAAAATCGGTCTGACTGACTGTCCGTCCGTCACACTTTTTGGGACACAATAACTCTTTCTAATTGAGCTACAATGTTCAAACTTGGTGAAGGTGTTTATTATGTGAATGCCTTGATTAAGTTGGAAGATGAACATTTTCTACATTGGGTAAGCAGAGATAAGCAATTTGTTAAATGGGGGGGGGGGTGCCCGAATGGTTAGCCTGTCATTGAGTCAACTGTCGTGGTTTCAAATCCTCGGTTGTACGTGACAATAAGTAAGGTCGCCTGTGCATTCTCGTGGGTTTTCTCCTGTCTTCCGGTTTCCTCCCACTGCTAAAGACCCCTACGTAAATGCAAATTATGGAAATAAAATTAAACCATATGTTAGTCCCAAAATGACCTAGTTTGTGTCAAGTGGACGTTAGTTACAAGATTCTTATTCTAAACCATGGTTTATAATTGTATCTCTGTTGTATCTGATTATTTATCATAAGCTAAAATAAACAATTGTATTTGATGGCTATTTCATTAATGTTCATCTGTTTTAGTAATGTAAGAGCATGGAAAACAAAGTATTTGTAGGTAATACATTGGATGAGTGTGTTTAAATCTGAAAATTGTGATTTTAAAGCTATTTTATTTGTATCTAAAATATTGATAAAACTGTTGGAATATGTTGAATGGGTTTTTTTAGGATAATGTGCGAATTTGGTCAGGAAATTTTTGTGTAGATATATTCTAGGTAATTTACTGAACATTACCAAAATAAACCACCTATTTCTAATAAAGGGTAACTATTAATTAGACATTTATTAACATGAAATGACCTTAATCAACTCTCAATTCCATCTTATGTGATGTGAATCCAATTTACTGCACAACGCTCATTGATGATTTAATTCAAATATGGATAATCAAGACTTTTCTATCGTATCAACTTAACAAATGATGATTGAAAATGTTTAAAGAGGTATTATGGAAGATAAGAAAAAGAGCTGGCTGTTCTCACAACAATAGTTAAAACCTTGATAATGAAAATTTCAGTCAAATTGCTAACTTCTTAACAATGATATTAGCTTGGAATTATAGGCCTATAATTCCAAGCTAATATCATTGTTAAGAAGTTAGCAATTTGACTGAAATTTTCATTATCAAGGTTTTAACTATTGTTGTGAGAACAGCCAGCTCTTTTTCTTATCTTCCATAATACCTCTTTAAACATTTTCAATCATGTGAAGTAAATGTAAAAAAAACAACTGAAGGTTTATAGTGGTACCCACACTTTAAACATACATTATGTAAGATTTAGATTAAGAACTAGCGATACTTGTTATAATAGGTCGAAAGTAGATAATGTAAAATGAATAATTTGAAAATTTCATTCAAATTACCCTATTGCAAGCAAAGATATTAGCCTTTGAAGGTTTGACAGACGTGTGCAATAATTTCAACCACAGTACTGGTTGATCAAAGCTATGTCTCGGTCCACCGTATTTGATTAAATCAAAGGATCGCTGAACCATTCTAATCTGGTTAATATCGGAGATATCTAATGCCATCGAGAGATGATAAAGGACTAGATCAGTTGATTAATGTCTAATTAATACTTTAGAAAACATTTCAGGCCTAAAGAAAGACCTGCAATAGGCAGATTTAGCTCTTGCATAATGCATGTTTAATTACAGGCTAAGCACCAATTGCTCTTAAGATGTATCGTGAAATAAAACCATACTTCTTACATCAGGATGAAATACTGTTGCAGTGTCCAAATTTCTAAAGAAAATCAGGGAATTTGCCACAATTATTTTGTCGAATTCCAATATCACCTATGATAAAAAAATTTACCTGACAAAGAAATTTACCTGTAATCTATGTCATTTGTTTTCGGGTGGGTATGCATATGGATAATATGTGTGTAGTCTATATTAAGAAAGGAAGGGTTAAAGCCCATGCTCATGGAAAGTGCAATAGAAATATTGTTGTGGATAAAATTGTATAATTTTCGATATACATGTTACCCTTTTATTGTTTATGCTTGATGGAACAAGAGAATGTTTTATTAATGCTTTGTTGATATTACAGAATACAGACATTGTTTATGTAGTACGTGGGATCAAAAAATTGATTAAATAAAGTAAAATTTAACAGGTGGTGAATGTTTATTTGTCTCATTTGTAGTTATACGTGAAATAGAACGCTTGTGTATTCTGTAAATTTGGTTCTAAATGTAAATAAGTAGAAGTGATAATATGTTCATTGGGAGTGTTGTTATTGTATATGTAATAGGCTGTATATAGATATATGTTTACTGCCTGTATTTAAAAAGTACAGTACTAATTATATTATACATACATATTACATACCATATACATGTAGTTAATAGGCATTTGTCATATACATTATTTGACGATTGAGATATTGTACATTATATATTTGAAGATATCGTGTTATTGTATGAAAAAATACAAGAGTTTAAAGTGCTATATGTACCTACTAAAACAATATGTGAACCTGTGTTATCTGATGGTACATGTACCTATATTAAACATGTTAAACAAAGCCTTATCTTAATTTGTATTAGATCCTGTCTTCATCAGCCCAGTCTTAGCAAAACAGTAGGACATTAAACCCCATTCATGTCATTTCATGTTATATGCCCACATTACCTTACCTTTTATTTTGAAAAGTTGAAATGCAAACTTTGGTACATTGTATATCCATTTAGGTCATTTTGGTCAGTGGATTCTTAAAGGACAATATTGGTGTCAGTCATTATCACATATGTGATAGTACTGGTTTAACACATTCCAAATTTAATTTTAACGTAGAGAACATTTCTATGATAGATGTGTTATCAAGGTTTCAACAAACAGAAGTGACGATTGCGAAAAGGAAACAGTTATATAGAAGGATAACTCGTGTTTTCACTTCTGTTTGTCGAAACCTTTATTACCCATCTATCGTAACAATGATCTCTTTGTTAAAATTATATTTGGAAAGTGTTTAACGAGTACCATAACATGTGATAATGACTGACCCCAATATTGTTCTTTAAATGCATAATGGATTACCAAATTCTGATATGAATTGAAGATATCTCATTGATACTGGCATGTACATATTTTGAATTTAAAACTCTTTATATATCCATTACTATAGTTTACAAGGCAGACAGTCATCATTGTCGATAGATTTTTCTTATCCCCGAAGCAATGGCCCTAGATATTCCTTTTTGTCCATGGCTGGATTGGCTTCTGATATTTGAGCTTTTGAGGGAGTGTGTCTATTCTTCCCGTTCAAACAAATCTATCCCCAGTACAGCAACATGTCCGCCCTTTTATTAAACTGGCGTCTTCCCTAAAACCTTAGGCACTGATTTCAGGTATTAAAAACGGCGATAGTCTTGTTCGTCTCCATACAGTATTGTTTACATTCTTTCCATGTTGATAGCCTTGTTTGTCACACAATTAGTTTTTCTGCAATATTCTGCTATGCGCTGGTTAATTGGACATATAAAATTGTGAATTATGACATAATGTTATGTAAACATTTGGTCCGATTCGGAGCTTCGTTTAGTGTGTAATCATATTGTTACGAAGTCAGCTATTGGTTGTTAATCAGACTATTGACCAGTCATAATTTGGAACAGAAATTTGCTTCAATTAAAGCAGCGTTTAGTTGGATTAGCTCTAATCAAACGAAACACTGCAGGGAATATGTAGATTTATATATTTTAACTAAACTCCCGGTCCGAGTCTAATCGTTTAGATGGATCTAAAACCCAAGGTCAAATGCACACAGTTGAAATTCAAAGAATGATAGGCAGAAAAGCAGCCATCTGGGACTAACACTAAATAGCATATGCCAGTATGCGATATCCCATTCGGTGTAGAAAAGTATTATGTTAAACCTTAGCCCACAGAAGTTATCCCTGCCTTCATGAAGTTAATACATCAAACTTTTTCCGATCAATTAAATAGCGATGTTTTGTACCCGTCTAGGGTAGGAATGTGTGCCTTTAAAATAATAGTATTTGGGTGTGGCAGATATGTAATAAATAACAATAATCGATCGACAGTTTTACTTACTGAATTCCAATGTAATTTATATCGGATTCTGCCAGAAGGAACTATGTTGTACCATATCTTATCTCGAGACACATGGTCGAGGGATGGGGTGTCTTGTCTAATTAAACCAATTTTATTTAATAATATATATTCATTATTCATATAAATTAAAGGAACCAAGTGTCTAACTCAATATTTTCCACAAACATTATTGAATGTTGAGCAATTTCATTTAATAGGATCCTAATATCCAATATTTGAGACACCATTAACATTATTTTACAATCAGTACACGCGTCGTGTACCGTATGGTTTGTGTACCATTTTGTAATGAACAAATAACAATATATCCTACAATAGAAACTGGAAGTAATTAGTAAAGGCAAATTAAAAATATGTGCTTTAAAGCCCATTTCAGTCTATTGCAAGGTTCGAAAGAAAAGAGTCACACCGTCTTAAATTAACTGTAACACTAGAACTAGCTTGCCCAGAAATCCTTCTATGAACAGAAAAATAAATTTATCCTTCTCCCAAATATGTTCGATCAAATTGCTGCATGGAAAGGATAACTCATAATACAATTTCAGCTGCTTCTCACGAACTTGGCGATGGTAAAGTGGTAGAGTTAGTTATTCTAGGTTTTCCATCTTCCATCCGAATAGCATTATTTCCATCTATTGTGGCCATCATCTTTCTTCTTCTCAGATAGTTTATACGTAAAATAAAAGTATCTTGTGTAAACCGGCCGTTTTTCTTGTAATTAGCTCGAACAAAAGATGGTAGCCCACCAACTAAAGATTCGAAATCAAGATGTTGAAATAAAAAAGGTTTCGATTGAGCAGGTTCTGTATATTTATAATCACTCTCATAAACTTGATATTCCAGACTTTCGTCAAAATTTGAATCGCAATCATCTTCAGGCCCATTTATATTCCTTGATTCCATCTTTTTCACAAAAATCAAATATGAATTTATAGGTCCTCATATATTTACTCTTAGTCTACATAATACCCAGATGATTTGATTAATTTACTGTTGACCTGTATTGACTATTATGGTTTGTGATTAATATTGGTCTTTTATATCTATCGACACTGAAATATGTCTGTAATGATATTTACTTAAAGCCTTTGTCAATATAGGTGAAAAATGTTCTAACTAATAAAAGGTAGAGTAGATAAGATAATAGCCCAAGGTTTGTCAATCGGTGGGGTTCTTTTTCCTAGGTTATCATCAAGTAGTTTATATATACTCTCTATGCTTTTATTCAATACACCATTCAAAATCTAGCAATTAGTATTGCACTATAAAGACCCTGTACATGTATATTAAACTGTGACACATTCTTTGAAGACAGATTTAGCTTGGGGATATCATGTGTACTAACAAAAGACGAAGTGTAAGTAAAAAAAAATGTAAATCCCCAAATTTCACAACATTGCGGTTATTCAAAATTCTAAGTTATGGAATAAGCTTGCACTGCTGAACAAGACAATTTATTTTATAATTTATTAAGTTAGCCTTTCTTCTTTGAACAATTTTGCATCGGAGAATCAGATATTTGAATTTTATCCCTCGAACAAAATTATGACGCCATAATAGCTTTTCGAATTCCGTCTTTTCAGAGTTTTAGGTGTAGGCTATATATACACGTAAGATAAGATTTTATTGTATCATAACACCCATTCCAGGCTGCATAATATAATCCATAATATACATGACATAAAGAACATAGAATAAATAATAATATACATAATATAATAATGAGGATACGAAATATGGAATACAGGTTCGTGTATATGCAGAGAAGAATACTTGAAATGGGTTGCTTTGAATGAGCAATAATATATACCCCAATAATAGATTTTTGAATTGAATCCTCACTGACCCCAGAACCGAAGTCCTCTGTAGTGTAGGAGGGGGGGGGGGGCATTTTGACCGACAGTTGTGGTCCGATTTCCACGAAATTAGACCTCGAGCATCATTGAGGTGTAACAGTGATATATTCAACCGTTTTTATTTTTTAAAGTGATAAAAATCGTGACAAAAAGAGATTATATGCATGATCATTGTCTACACATGAAATCAGTTTGTATGTGCATTTTGGCAAGAAACAAACATACGCCCACCAGCAGGATTTTTGTTGTCTTCTTGGTCGTAATAAAAGGCTGTTGACTTCATGACATTAGTCACATAACAGTATATAAAATTCATCAACACTCTTCTAAAATATACTGGGTATTATCTGGAAGAATTCTCAAGCCCTTTCTAAATCCTTCAATTTGTGGAGATTTTTGTCATTCAAAAGACAAAATTCTGTCCCATATGTGCATTGTCATGGCCTCATGGTAAAAACAATAACAGGATACTGGTACACCTAACTGTCTTAAGCTCTCTGGTACCTTTCAATGAAATGCCAAGGAGCAACAGGTTGTTGTTAGATACCGGTTTCTCAGTGTCCTACCATTTTTCCCAATGCTAAGGATCCTAACATGCAAGAAAATTAGAAATAAAAAATTGTACCACTCTCTCTCTCTCTCTCTCTAAGACTATTGATAAATTCTTAATTGGTCATCTTGAGACTTATTCCTAATACTAAGCGACGTTTCGACGAGGATACTCTCAAGCAAATGGTACAGGTATGTGAATATTAGGCAAATATGTCAGAATATGCAACAAAGATAAGAATTAAAAATTTCAAATTGTTGCATAATCTAATATACTCACCCCCAGATTTCACAATCTGATTCATTATAGTCAGGTTGCCATTTCTCCATATTTTTGATTCTTATATTTGTTACATATTCTGTAAATATTTATTTGCCTACTATTCACATGCCTTTATCATTTACTTGATAAAGACGAGCGTATCCTCGTCGAAATGTCGCTTAGTATAAATCTCAGTAATTGTGTATCCATAAAATTGTACTTTGTGTTAATTTGTTAATTACTAAATGCCAATCAAAGGAAATTCAATGTTTATTCTCAATACTTTCTAAACCAACAGGACTAATGAATACCAGCATACACTATATGCACTTGAAGGGATTAAAATAAAACTTCTTAATATTCATAGTCAAAGCGTAGTAAGAAGTTTTTAATTCCGTAAAGTGCCTGTGATTGAACACAAGGTTTATGTATTTTACAATAAAATATATAAAAATCTAGTAATCATATAAAATTAATCTATTTATTTATTTCAAGTTGGGGTTTGAAAAAAGGATAACTTGGCTAAAGTTGTACGCAGCTGAATCGTTTTAGCCGCGATGTTTTATGAAGTCAACTTCGGCTAAAACCGATTGGAGAAAATTTGGTGGTTGAAAATACAGTAGAAAAATTCAGATAGTTGAAAATGGAAAGATGAAAAATTTACAGTGAATTTGCAAATGTGAAAAATAGAAAGTGTAAAAACATGAATAGATGTTTACATTGTTAATTTTTGTCGAGCGATTTTTATTTGGATACTAAATAGTGATTTTCTGTTATTTTGTATTATTTAGAGTTGATGCCGAAATATTAAAGCACCTAAATGATATTATGAGAAATATGGGTTTTGGTAATTATAGGTAATTGTCTAATCAATAAAACTGTAAAACAATTATATTAATAGTAGTACTTGTCACCGTTCATCAATAATATATCAAGACTTAACTAATACTAATTTGTCTTTAATGAGCTATGATCTATAGATGTACTGTAATTAATTAAAGGAGAATACTACAGTAAAAGTTTAATTTTATCATTTACTTAGTTCATTGGGTAACACATTTCAGAATTAATTTAGAAAAGGCAAAAAAAAAAAAAGTTTAGTAACAAATAACGTTAAAAAACATGTTCGGATTTCCGCAGTTACGGAAACAACCGACAATTAATGAGCTGAAGCTAAATCACGTGACATGACGTAAGAGACGACACTCATATTGCAGTCGATCGGCAGAAAGTGATAGCTTGTCAGACATTGATTTCGCCTCGAATGTTGTTAAAGAAGTATTAACAATAATGTTTGGTATGCGACGCTTAGGGAATGTTCTCTATGGGTGATATTTTGTGATTCTAAATGATCATAAACCATTGGAACGAATTTTAGGTGCCAAAACAGCAGTGTCAACATTAGCGGCGCAACGGTTGCAGAGATGGGCAATAGAAGTTTCAGCTTTAGATTACGAATTGAAGTACATTTGTACATATCTTCAAAGGAGAACTTTTTCGCTGATGCTCTGTCCCGTTTGCCCTTACCCGATCTGATGAACTTTACAATATCCAAGATAAAATATTAAACAGTTTTCCTATAACGAGTAAACAGATTGACACGGCTACAAGCGTAGTTCCAGTTTTATCACGAATATTACAGTTTACGAAAACTGGATGGCCAGACGAAGTGGACGATTAAAACCATACTTCCAGCGTAGATTGGACTTAACAGTGCCAGTGGGGCAGAATGTTATTCTGTGGGGATTGCGAGTTGTCTAGCCTTCGAAATTTATCTCAGAAATTTTGGGAGAATTACATTCATCACATCCAGGAATTGCGAGAACGGAGGAAATTGCGCGAAGTCATGTTTGGTGGTCAAATATAGATCAAAACATTTCTGTTTTTGTAAAACGTTGTACGTTATGCCAACAAACCAGAAGTTTGCCAGCAGGAGCACCATTAATACCATGGTTATGGCCAGTTTCGGCTTGGACACGAGTTCACGTAGATTATGTGGAAAGGGTGGTAAAAACTATTTGATCATTGTGTACAGTTACTCAAAATGGCTGGAATGCATTTAATGAGACAATCACAGTGTTGAGAGATTTGTTTTGTAAATACGACATTCCTTGTCAGTTGGTTAGTGACAACGGCCCGCAATTTGTCGGTCCGCAATTTGTCAGTGATGAATTTAAGGCATTCTTAAAACGTAATGGTATTTATACAGGACGGGTTGTTATCGATTTGCACTTGATCGTCGGAAGTGACCCCATCTTATGCAAACCGAAAGTCTAGGTTCGTACACAGGATCACTCGGCAAACCTCGGCAGATTCCGTAACCTCCGGAACCTACATCTAACCTCGGCTGTATGACAAATTCCGCCATATTGGAACTACTTTAAAGGTCCCGGATGAAACATGGCTGCGCCCATATACCGAACACATATTGGCGACCTATTTGACTAGCGACCTATTCGACCGACCCAACTGTAAGATGATGACGAAATTACACTTCTATTCTGAGCTAAAGGAATGGATAAAAAATAATATATTCCAGGCGCGGATCCAGAGGGGGGGGGGTCCATGCCCCCCCCCCCCTGCTCAGACTTGAAAAAATTTTTATGCGATTTTATTGGCGATTTAGACCTGTAATTTTGGAATTTACCTTCCGGAAATACGTCAGAATGAACCAAATTGAATCTAATTTACCAAATTGAATCTAATTTACCAAATTAATCGGTTGGGCGCAATTAGTTAAGCAATTATCAAACCTAGACCCCCCCCCCCCTGCAAAAAATCCTGGATCCGCGCCTGTATTCTACTTTCATTTGATAGACATAACGTTGGATTTTATTGGTTGATAAATAGATGAGTTAAGGCGACTGTTGTCTTTATTCTAAATAGGTTTCCAACGAACAGGTTGCAGCTCGATCGGTCGAATAGGTCGCTAGCCGAATAGGTTCCCAATAGCGCCAAGTTTTCCTGTTAAAGTAAACCGGTAGCCGCATCGCAAATGTATGGGCGTAGGACTTACTGTCACTAGCGACCGGCAGCTATTTTTAAATATTTTTTGTAACAACACCAAGTTTATCAAAATCGGTGCAGAATTGGCTGAGTTACAGTCCGTTTAGTAACGCGAACTGGCAGACCCCTTGTTTGGGAAATTAACCATTTTGCTTCAATTTTCAACCCCATTCCGTATCTCAGATTTGCCGAGAGTAGTACACAGGATGTCAGGTTTATCACGTGAACTGAAGTAAACCAGAACACTTTTATTAAGTTTCAAATTCTTTATTTCATAAATTACAGAGTTTCAGTGACCGATATGCGCGTCCGAGTCGATTCGTCTTCTTCTCTCCAATGGTTAACCAGCTGAAATAAAGCCTTGCGCCAAGCCCTTCAACTATATATGTCCCTGTACAGAACCAAAATGGAACTCTTAAAATAACTAGAATCTCATAACGTAATCCAAAATATAATTCTCCCATACTTTGGAACGCCCGTTCTTATCCCAAGCGGTGTAACTGATTAGTGATTACACCTGTAGGACTTGTCTGTTACTAAAAGATGAAAACACTAGTCTACTCTGGGAACCTTGCTTGCTGGAGCGGAATATTTGATTACTCCTTTGGAACTTGCCAGCCACCAGAGACAGAGTCTCCCCTAGGAATGCGTCCCTCGACTAAGAATGGCTCTGAGAATCCTTCTATACCCATACCCTATATATATATTACGCTCTACACTGGAGAATGCACGTGCACTGCATTCGCGCTAAATCGGAAAGGTGTTCCGTTGGCTGATTTTAATCCACTACGAGGTGCCGATCGACATCTCAAGCCAATTTACAAAATGGCGTGTTTCTATACCGTTTCCACGTGGGGTGACTGTCAATTCCGAGTTTGATGCAACTTAGAGCATATAATATAGGCCATTTCTATCTACGGGCAAAATAACTCAAGTCACAGCTATTTCAATGATCTATGAAATACGAAACCCCAACGGTGGGCCCTATCAAACAAATTTTAGGGGATGCTCGATTCACAGTCCAGAACGGACCGAATCGACAGAATTACAATCGAGTGACGCGGAATTCAGTCTTGTCACAGTTATGCCAGTCCGGACAGCTGAGTAGAATCGTGACGTATTCCTAGGTAAAAATATGTTTCAGCTGTCATGATTGGTTGAGATATTTTTTATACAGTCGACACATGCGTTTTACTCCGAAATTCTCCTTTTCACTCGATTGACACCAGTTTTGGAATTCAATTCCGGAACTGTGAATCAAGCATCGCCACAGTTGCAGTATGGTATGGTGCAACTAAAATTTGTTTGATACTGTGGGGATTTCGTATTTCATAGATGGTGCAACGGAGCTGCAGAACGGGTGGTTCAATGATTTAAGAGGTCATTAAAGGAGCTAAATCTCTAATATATGGGGCCTAGAAATTGACAGAAGCGGGTCGCAACGCATATAATACTGCGATATGAATGTATATAAACTGATCTAGCCTCGTTCCCAGAGTCTCTTGCTAGAACTGGGACTGAAACGCAGTCTTGTGCACGATTCGTGTACCAATGGTAAATTGTTTATTTTGTCTTAAATATTGGATATCAGAAGCCCATCTTTTTCCGGTAAGATTACAGTATCAATGTTGATTTAAATTGACGGATAAATTCGTTTTTTCAAAGTTGATGATTTTGGATGATATTGGGTTAGAGACTTGGCTACTCTAAGTGCTAGTTGTAATAATAATATGGACATATCTTTACAACAACGTACAGATCTACGAAATATCCAACAACCCCCTCAGCCCCAGTGAGACCGGTCATCATTGTTCAGGCAGCACACCTGCAGCCAGCAATGGGATTCCCAGATTTTAGTTTCTGTTTAGGGTCGGTATGTATGTGAAGGCCCACTCCCCTCGACAAAATCCTTGATCCGGGCCTGCGACATTTTTCGAGAATCGCGAAAAAAACTGAAAGATTGATTGAAAAGTGTTCATTTTATTTTTTAAGTAGCGATTACAAGTGAATGGACGATTTGATAGTAAAATTTTTGATGTACATATAATTTATCGATTGATAAATCAATATTTCAGTTCATAACGAAATGATTTAAACAGTTGTTAAGATTCATAATTTCCAAGTGTTTCATTTTCAGAGTAGAAATGAAATGTAACTTTTGTTTGCTTTTCATAGTTAGCCTTCTGATATGCATAAACTATCAATCTTAGAAAGGAGGAATGTGATGTAGTGACGCAATAGCATAGGATTACACTGTACATAGGCATTAGATATTTATGGCAATGATTACACACCACACATAGAACCGCTAAATATGTCACGTGATAGGACGATTGTCACGTGGAATGTACCATAAAAGCACGTTGCCTTCTTTGCCAATAAAATGATTATTTTAATAAATAAAATATTATCTAAGCCTTTCACTTTACCACGAAACTTGACACATAGCATTTTGTGAAAATTTTGGAACACAATTTGATATACAAATAAAGTTACTTAATAAGAAATTATTGATATTTCCTTTGTAGTTTCACTCGACAAAACATTTAGGCCTACTTTCCATGCAAAATAAGTTTGAATATTAGGATTTAAAACTGGATAATATTTTAGGTATTCGACTAGAATAAATTGATAATTTTATATAAATGGTATTACATAGTTTAAAAGCTACCACTTTATTGCCAAAGCTTCATTCCACTGCCTAAAGACCCCAACGCTCAGCCGAAATGGTGAAGTAAAGTTGAAACATGCGTTAGTCCCTGGTTTGTGTCGAGTGGACGTTAAACCCCATTTCTATTTCACTCCGTCTCTCCATCCCACTGTTGACACAATAAGTAGTTAGAAATAAAACCACAACACCGGCTTGATCATCAAGAGTACAATTATGATGAGAAGCGAAATTTCTGACAAATCTATATGGAGAATGGTGTCTCTACCAACACGAGCACACTTTAATGTTTTTGCAAAGAGTTGATTTTACAAGAATGATACTTACTGAATATGGTTTGTTCTATATCTTACTACTGCATGTTGAAGATAGCGTTAAGGATTCGGACTTGGATCCTTTAATGGAATGGAATTGACTTCACTCATGTTTAACGTAGAGAAGCTGGTGCAAGATATCCGTTCTGGTGGTTTCGTCGATACTGGCGTTATCGGTGTACATCTAAACAAATCCATGAAAGATTTCCGG
This sequence comes from Patella caerulea, assembly GCA_036850965.1. NCBI lineage: Eukaryota > Metazoa > Mollusca > Gastropoda > Patellidae > Patella > Patella caerulea. Next base: position 58,582,524 of record JAZGQO010000007.1, read on the forward strand.
AATCGACTGCTTAAGGTAATATAGAAAAAGAAATTACTCGAATTACTGAGTAGATCAAAGAATGCCCCAATGTGTATCATGCTGAAGAATAGATAATGCTCTCTAGTGAATGGTCCATAATCATTCCTCATATTTACGACAATGGCATTCGTGGTGGTTGGTAATGCAAATAGTACCAAAACAAACGTAGAAACCAAAATTGTGACGGTCGTCTGCCTTTCCCGGGCTTCATTCCTGGTGTCCGTGCCAAGTTCTCGTCGCCTTTGATTATATCCTCGAATTATGACGACCGTGGCCACATTGAGTATTAAACATACAATCAACGGGATGTACACAAATATAACTTTACTTGCCAAACTCATAACTTCCAGCTGTCCCAGATTAGACTTATCCTTAAAGGCGAATTTCCACATAGTTTCATTGGTAATTGGTGAGATGTTAGAAACGACGGTGTACTTGAAGACACTGTAGAGATGACAAATAAAGGAAACAACGGTTGTTCCAACAATGAAAACCAGAGGAAACCGGATAAGCCGAAAATGTTTAGATTTTAGTGGAAACGTAACGGCGATAAACCTCTCGGCAGACACAAGGGCTGTTATACAGAATGTACTTCTTCGAAGTGCAATCGATATATAATTGCTCAAATATAAACCAACAGAAAGATAAACATACGAGTAACTTGCTTTTTCCCCATAAACTTGTCCAGTAACTTCAAAAATAACAGTTGATGCTACATAAAAGACTTCGCTCAGATTAAGAGCAATTAAATAAATACTGGTAGGACTCTTCATTTCTTTCCTGAAATAGACAGCTACGCTTAACATACCAAAAACCACAGCAAAAATTTGTATCGGATATTGTATGTATTTCAGCACCTTTTGTATCATATCCATGGCATCTTTAGAAACAGATCCTTGTGAAAATAGCAACTGGGGACCTTGGTTTAAATCTTCCCTTGTAGATGCAGGTGTAGTTATATCTGATTTCTCGGTGGTTGGTTTGTCGGTGTTCATTAGCTGGTTGTCCCCAATTTGAAATGACTGAGTGTGGTCACCATCTCTTGATATTGACATATTGTGGTCATTAAATGACGTCTGTCCGTAAACCAATGACGATGTGTGGTTTTCAGCATTAAAGACGTTAGTATTGTTGCCTTCCAAGGAACGTTCATTTCTTGTGTGTAAAAAAGTATTAATTTTAATCGTTCTTTTCCAGACGTTTTGATCTAACGCACCACTGTTATATAGTATTTGATTCCATAACCTCCTATCAATTCCATTAGGTTTTTTCCAGATGCTTGGATCTGATTTACGACTGTTATGTATTTCTTGGTTGGAAAATCTCCTGAGAATAATTGGGCTTTCATCGGTGCCCATTGCGTAAGTATATATCACCATAACCAGAAAAACATACTGAAACATTTTTAGAACCTCACTTAATTAGTGCCAAGTCGCTAAGTACTATAACTGACTACCATGTGTTTATTAAATAGTCTAGTATTATAATTAATATTATTCATACATTTTTCTATCGATAATACGGATGAGCGGAAACAATAACGCGTGTGCTTTCAATGATTATTTCCGTCTTCGATCCGGTTCGCAAGATTAAAATATATTTGGCTTTGCATATCGAAGGCCAACATTAATAACTAAATACATTGTCTTATTAAACGGGTTATTGTTCTGAATAAAAATGCCTTCATAGGCGTAAGAGCCAGGGGTGGAGGGGGGCAGCAGCCCCCTAACTTTCGAGCAAGCTGACTTTTCGGGCAGACGGGTAAAGTGAGAAAAATACAGTTCCCGGTTCTAATAAAAGACTAATTTTACGGGCTGTGATAGCAGGAAAAAGCGTTTGTGGCCGTCAAATATTCCAAAATTTTCTTGGGTGGTCTACAAGGTCAAAATCGCTTCTTATCCTCTCGAAGAAAAGCGGCGGCGCTGTTTGTAAACCTGAAATTTTTTCGGGCATTTCTAACTGTCATCATAACTAATTTTACTTTTCTTTTTATTGAATACCACGAATTTGTACTGAGTTGACTATGGATTTAAACATTTTGTCTGGAACCACTCTACTTTGTGCCACATTTTTCGGGCATCGATTAGTATCTGGGCGCAGCTGCAACAGTCTGATTAAATGCTTGGAATGCGGAGAGGGATTTCGGTTAAAAAAAACATTGGAGTTACTTATACGGGCTAGAATAGCAGAAAACGCATTTGCGGTGGATAAATGTTCAAATTTTCTCCGGGAGGACGAGGCCCCTATACACTGCGACGATTGATCGGTTGTTTGGAATTCGGGTCAGCAGGTAGGCTGTATTGGACCAAATTGAAGTTGGTGTATTCACAGGCTGGAATAGCAGGAATACGCGTTTGCGGCAGTTATTTTTCCGTCTTCGCAAAACGATTGATTGAAATTTGAGTCAGCCACCCTAATTAAGCTATATTAGACCACTTTGAAGTAGCTTTGTTCACGGGCTGAAATAGCAGGAAACGTGTTTGCAGCCGTCAAATATTCCAAAATTTTCTTGTTGGGGTGGGGCGTCAGTAAACCTGGAGATTTTTCAGGCAATTCGGGTTCTGCCCCCCTAATTTTCATCGAGCCCTTACGCCTATGTATACCTTCAACGTCCACTGAGCTTTAATTTCCTGGAAATTCACCTAACATGAAAACAAATTCACAACAAGGGAAAAAGGTTCTAGCCTAAAACACGGAAACATTGTTTTTTTCCAAACACTGGATTATTCTAGTGTGAGTGACAGTCTTCTGCAAAAGAAACGACCCGAGCGTTTGGGTTTTTTTTTTTCTCTCCATATTCAATTCCAAAAATTTTGCAACGATAGGATACCATGCAACGAAACATACGCCCACAGCAGCTAAATCGTCCGGGCATTCAACAAGAGTTGTGGCATATTTATAATACACTGAAATCTGATTATGAGTAACAAATCAGTCATTATCAGAAAATCATTGTTTGGCTTCTAGTTTTGCGACGTGCTAATGTTTAGTATACACATATTTAATACCAAGGATTTTGCTATTCAAGTCTTTAAAAGATAGGTTGCCATGCAACGAAACATACGCTCACAGCAGGTAAGTCGTCCAAGGTGTCAACAAGGGTTCTGTCCTATTCGAACATTTAACATACAAAACATTTACTATCATTTTTTTTTAACCATTGGAAATTGTTGAAAATTGACAGGCTTCTTCATCTTATGTCCTTAAACACCCTGTACAAATCTAAAGTCAATCGGATGTTAACTTTAGCCTGTAGAGCGTCCATAAGATTTTTCTATGTGATCAAGGGCCATAACTCTGGCAGTAAGAATCGGAAATATTGAGCAAGCCCAATTTTTTTGTTTAATACACTGGATGCAATTCTGAATGAATCATCTTGTTTTTTGGCATATGTATTCCTTATAGCCTATTGATTAGACTGGTGGCCAGTCTTCTCCACACACCAAAAATTGGCCAGTCCTCTCAAAAAAAAAAAAACGAAAAAAAAACCCGTAATCTCTAGAGACTGGGCAAATAGAGCTTCATTCTCATCTAGTAGGTCAATCTGCATTATGTAGGTCGTGTGACGTCGTGCACGGGATTACTGCATTTGTAATGGCAAACTGGTGTAGGTGCGAGATGTTTGTTGTGGATAACAGTTATTGTTATTTAGTGATACTTTAACGATCTAAGAATTTTGTTGACGGACAATATCTGTCGAATGAACGGATACAACGAATGGGATGAGGTGAATGAACATAAATAATTACACACGACATCATTATAACAACTTAACGAAGCCAGTTCATACGTATCGGGACGAAGCCGAATGGCGACTGGAAACAAAAACGTGACATCAGCCCGCAGACGGTTTCAGCATGACTGCTTTGCACTCCATTCGAGACGCATGATTCATGAAGGTAAATATCGAACTTAATTTATCTTAGACATCACATTTACAAATTCGTGTCACGTGACTTGCTTGACAACTGTCAATCATTCCAAATAAGGAGACAACGTAAAACAGGATAAGCAACGCCCATTTTATTGTGAAGCTCGCAAATTGTCCAGTCTCTGGTGCTGGTTACAGGTTTACTCAAATTTTTTTTTTATACAAATGGAAACGAAAATTGGTTTACTAAAAATTACTACTTTTATATAAATCGAAATGTAAAATAAATAGAAGAGACTGGGCCAGTCTACCTATTGATGGCAACTATTGATTTTGGTGCATGCCCATCCCCAGCGGCATAGCCATACCCAATTTTTGCGTTCAGTGTCCCAGGGTCAGGGCCATGCCCAATGTTTGTATTTGTCATCTACAGATTGCAATTCCGAATGGATCATCTTTGCATATTTATTCCTTATACGGTAATGACAGCAACTATTTTTTTGGTGTATGCCCTGATCCCCTGGGGTGGTGTCACACCCACTTTTTGGTTAATATTTAGTCTGTAAATTTGTCAAAGCAAACTAAACACGTAGCCTTGTTAGCAGTCATTGCAGTGATTCCATACTTCATTATCTTCATTTTAAAAAGTACCATGTCAGTAAAAGCAGGAATGTGGACCTATATTGCAGCATTAGCATGCTCTGGTTTTTCTTTACATTAGGGATTATGACATCATTCTGTTAGTGATCATTTCAAAGCAACTAACAGAGGTACTTTTTTCATCAATTTTAATAAAACAAATATTGAAACATATTTTTTGTCTACCTTCAAATAATGTATTTGTATTTTTTTTTACAATAATAATATACATGTAATATTACTTTGTGTCCATATCGTTGTCAAGTTGAGGTGGCCATTTTAACTCTACACCCTGTAAAAGTAAAATTATATAAATTGAAATATGAAACTTTAATATAATTAGATAAAAAAGAAGGAAAAATTATGTAAATTATATAAATATATGCAATTACATGGAAAACAAAGAATAATCATATAAATTTAACTGTTGACTCATTAAATCAGGAAATAGGAGGGGGGGCAATGTTCTTAATTAACCTCACTAAGAAAACTACATATATACCTGTACATCCAATGTTAATATATCACAATCAACATTTAGTAAACTAGATAGATTAGGTACAGTTCTACCAAAATCGCCATGAACAAATTCTTTTATGTATCTTATAGTGTTAAGAAAAAATTATTTTGACTTGTGTGTATTTACAATGTTTAGTGAACATGATTACTGATCTACTTTTATTAACTGTCAAAGATTGTACAACATTAAACAAATGAAATAAGGTTAACATCCATTCAGCACAAAATAGGTAACTTTAGGACTAACATATGGTACCATTTTTGTTTCAATAATTTGCTTGCACGTACTGGTCTTCAGTAAAGACCCTTCAAAGGAAGCCGGGCTGGACTAACCCAAGCGTGCAAGCAGGTGACCCAACTCCTTGCAACATACAAGTGTGGGATCGAAACAACGTCACTTGACTCATTGATAGACATGTTAAACCATTTGGTCACCCAACCTAGCCACAACAGGAAACAATCAAAGTATAAAATTATTATTATCAAACAAGTAATCTGCTAAGACCGTCATTTTGTAGTTCAAGTCAGTCTACATCACTGCATATTCAAATCTATGACCTAATCCACAGTATTAATTAATGAAATAACTGCAATCTTAGATGGTCAATAATCACATATGAATTGTTTACTGTAAGGATACGTTCCTGCTTGTGTAGAAATATAAAGTTTAAAATAGTTCTCTTTAGTTTCTTTAATAGATATATCATAGATCATTCTCGATCTTACAGCTTGTGATCGTCTGAAACACAGAAATACAATCTTTAATACACACTGTGTCATTTCTTAATCGGTTGGATAGTCAAAACCTACAGCATTCATCAAGAATAACCACACAAGTTTAGCAATATCCTTTTCAAAATTTGTTTCTAGTAAACTCTCGCCAAGTGAGCTTGCAAGGGCTTAAGATTTTAAGATAGTATTTAAAAAATTTGGGTCTTCACGGGATACACATAACATCAATAATATACAAAAAAGTTATTTTATACTTACCTATGTAAAACTCTTAGAGGAGTCTTTTGTTGTATTTCTATTGTCTGAAAGAAAAAAAAAAGCTAATAATGAATACCGGTAGTGAGCTTATTGTGCCCAAAGATGATGAATGACACAGATTACTTACATATTTATCATTTTATAAAAAATTGACCAGTTTCATCCCACTTACTCAAAGCATCAAAAAATCCATTTGCTTATATCTGCTAAGCTTAAGTAGAAAATGCTAATAATCAAACACAGTACAGAATGTTCGCTTAAGGAACATAAATCTGAACATTCTACTCTAGAAGTAGAGTACATGTATATTGGCTTAATGAACATCTACACCACCAAATTTGATCATTCTACTCTAGAAGTATAAACTAATTGTGTTCTAAAGTCTAAACCAGGCAAATTAAGTCTCGACCAATCAAATTGCTTATATCTGTTTATCTTTACAAACCTCAAAAGTCAAAATGTGAAAAGAAACCGAACTCCACAGAAGGTGTTTGATCTTATACACAATGAAAATTACTGTCAAAAGTTTTAAAATGTCACCAAGAATTCTGAAAGGTATTAGAGGTGTCTGATCATAAAATAGGGAGATAACTCTGAATTTGTGATCAAAAAATTTTGAATTGAGTTATTCCTTAAGACCACATGAAACATCCCTGCTAATTTGATAAAAACTTTAACTGCAGCTATCTTGATATAAATATTTGTTAAAATTCAATATGTAAATGTAGATGTTTATACCTTTAGTTGATTAATAAGTTGTATATTTTCTGGTGTAAGTGTTGAAGAAGACCAACATAATGCCATATAACATTTACTCTTCTCTAATTCACCTTCTTTTAGATTATGTATGTCCTCTCTAAAATATATATCATAACAAACAATAATAATGTATTCAATTTTCTCTGCAACCAAACATTTATTGTAAACAAATTTACAATAATACAAACTTAATATAATCATATATAGCTGGGTCTGTATACTTATATACGATTAAGTAGTAGATACCAACCCCTTTCTTGGTTGTTATCCGCCAAAATAAAAATCTAACAGAAGTGAGTACATGTTTTATTTCTAATAATTACATTTTTCTTTAACATAGACCCAAGTTCAAATTATCCAATATCAACTACTTACCTTGTGGATGTAAAATTCAAAGTATGTGCACTGGGTTATTGGGGTTTATTCAATATCAACACCAAATGCTTTGACAAAAGATTGATACCGGGAATGGCCACCTTGCTATGTGAGATATAATCTAGAGATGTATTCTGATATATATATAGTATATTGAATTTACCTTGTTATAAGTTGTAAATCTCTAACTTTTACAACATCGGATGTTTCGTTTATCAACTAAAATAATAATAATGATAATATACATGTACCGTACTGTCATAATATACATTCATTTAGAATTAAAAAAAAACACCGCACAATCTATAATCGCATGATATTGAACAGATACAGGATAGATGTTTTGACTATTTTGATTAGTCTACACAAGCGAATTTGGTAGACCAATGGAACAAATCACCCATGGGCCATAACTATAGTTAGTGATTTGATTATGTTTCAGGAATATCCATAATTTCACCATCTGAATAGTTAAACATGATTTTATCTGCCTGTACCTCTGCATCCCGTTATAACACCACTACAATTTATCTTGCAAGCAGAAATTCCTAAATCCAGTGTAGAATGGTATCATATGTTGACGAATTGCGTTCATATTAGAAGATCAATTTTTACTAAAATTAGTGAGCAAATGGATACTTCTTCCATCAGGTAGATAAAGCTTATTTAATGTACATATAAACAAACCTCTTGTACTGCAGATATTTCATTAACGGCATGACAACGGTGGGCATCCAGTATTTCTACTATAAATGGTCTTCCTGTAGAAATACAAACTTTTTCAATAAATAAGTAGAAAGGGTAACATATTTAATACAAACGAAAAGAGGCAAGGTGTTTCATCAGGAGAGTTTATACAAGAAAGAGACAGAGAGAGAGAGGGTTTGACCTCTACTCGACACATGGTTCAATTTTATTTAAGGTACCGGGAATCAAAACCATGCCAGTCCAGTTGACTCAATGACAGACGTTATGATTATAATACAGCGCACATGCTTACCATTCCGCCATCGAACCCCACATCTTTACACAGGAAAGATAACCAGCGGCTGCCAGGCACATAAGCTAACATTTTCCAAGAGATGGATAGAGAACACGCTAAACAAAAAGAGATTTTTCGTACAATCAGTGGCCATAATTCAGGAAGCTACAATCTGATATGTGCAAATATTGAAACGAACCAAGATCTTTGGTTAATAAACATGCATTTCAAGTTTCATCTAAATCAGATGACAATGGTGACCTGAGGAGTGTCCACAAGCTCAAATCTAATTTTTTGTACAATCAGGGGCCATAATCCATGAAGTTATGGTCCGATTTAAGCCAATATCGAAAGGAATGACGACGATATATGTCCACAAAGAAAATGTGGGCGTACAAGAAATAAGACGACATAACATGGGAAAAAACTCTGGATATTAACTTGTATTTTATAATTGCATCTATATCGAAGAATTGTTTTAAAATACTGACCATTTCCCAGCATCCTAACATCTACATCTTCTCTACCTGATGATGAAAATTTGAAATCTGAAACAAATATATGTTCAAAGTTACAAGATTATTGAGTGCATTTATTGGTAATGGTTCTAATGGTAAACACTGTTTAGTTTTCTACATTTTAAATGAGTGGAAGCTGCAGAAACCACAAATTGGGATATAAAGACATATTTTAAGTAGCCGTATGACATACTTTTACACTATTTGTTTACAAGGAGCTGCCATTTTGTCAGGCAATTTTGGTCCAACTTCACAAAACAAAATTGAAACTCAGTCGTTATTAGGGTGTAACAGTGATAATTCTAAATCTTTTTTAAAATTGGATAGAAATTGTGACTTTCAGAAATTTACAGTCCGATATGAGCAAATATCAACAGGAACCATGATTTTTTGATAATAAACATACAGTTCAAGTTTCATCAAAAGAGAGACAGGCGGACGGACAGGGGTGACAAGTAGTGACAACAATTTACATCCACATGAAGATGTGATCATAAAAACAAAAAATGATGAAAATCAGCAGGCTTCTTCTTACAACAAGATAAATAACTGTATCAAATTGATATGAATTATTGTAACACATATGAATGAGAGAGAGAGAGAAATGGGGTTTAACGTCCACTTAACATTTTGGGACTAACATATGGTTTAATTTATTTCAATAATTCGCTTTCACGTAGGAGTCTTTAGCAGTGGGAGGAAACCGGAGTGCCCGGAGGAAACCCACGAGGTTGAGATGGCACCCCTATCTCCATGCCACATACGTTCACAACAGGGCTCGAAACCACAGCCGCAAGCCAGAGGTGACTGGACAGCTAGAGGTCGAAGCGCGGCACTCTAGACCACTAGGCCATCCCAACCCCCCACATATGAATAAAGACCGGATGAGCAATATATGACCACAATAAAATATACCCATATTAGACTTACCAGTAGCTTTAAATATAGACATGGCACTGCATATTTCTTCTTCCACAGATGATTTAGTTTTTCTAACACCATCAATAATCCATGGTGTCTGACTCAAAGTTCGACTAAATTTTAAATATCTTCCTAAAATCAAAAAATCAAATAAATATTTGTAAACATCAATCATGGGTCCCGTTAAATCACAGTTTACATACAAATTACAGATATTTAGATTTCATAAACCTTGAAATATAGATGAACTTTCACCCTTTAAGATGTTTTTAACAGATTAATATTACAGTATGTTTGGCCGATTAGATATTGTTTAATAATATACATAGTCAGAATAGCAAAAAGTTTGTTCATGAGGATTAGGAAGTTACATCTACATACCAGCAATAAATATAGCATCAAAGTTGCATGATATATCACAGTCTATAGTTTTAACAGGAGTCAAACATGGAGTTTGATAATTTCTGTAAAGATAAAATTAGTAGTCTGATGTCAACCATCTTAATCCAAAAATTAATGGATTACACACACTCACTCAGCAAACCTCGACAGATTCCGGAACCTACATGTAGTCTCGACTGTATGACGAATTCTGCCACGAATTTGGAACTACTTTAAAGGTCCCGGATGAAACATGGCTGCGCCCATGGTGTCTTGTTTGTTTGTAATAGCGTCATGTTTTCCTGCTAAAGTAAACGGGTAGCTGCATCGCAAATGTATGGGCGTAGGTACATATCACTGCCGAGACGAGATGTAGGTTCCGGAACCTGTTTAGGTTTGCCGAGTGGACACTCACTCTCACATTTATTCTTTTATCAAGCCATCCATTGAGCAACCATAGCAGAAAATGTTTATTCTCAAACATAGTGAAGGCGAAGGTATTGTGGTAACCAGGGAATATTTTAACCGGGTTCGTATCGCAATTTGCGACTCCAACGTCCGATTTTGCGAATCAGATTCATATTTGATTAGCATTATTAGCATAAAACCCTGCTTCAGCGCGAATCAAAGTTTTCAAAATTAATTTTAACTTTAAAACCATGCAGTATCGTAAAACACATCAAAACAAATCTCAAATCTCGCTATTTTATTGTCTATATCATCAAGACTCATTACGTGCCTCTGCAACGGTCCAGTGGAATCGAGAGCAGTACATGTTGTGGTCTGCTATTTATAGACGTAAAAGGTTTTGATAGAAATTACAAATTACTTGCTACAACACTACATACTTTCTATCATACTCCACGCAAGTCTCGCTAGCCAGCATTCGACTCTGCCGTCGCCTCGCGTACTATAATAAAGGTTTGACCCGGAGGTCATCGATCACGTGATTTACTACCAGATCAAAAATGGCGCCTGTCAGCGAAATGTTCTTGGCGTTATAAACGCGCTATGATTTTAGTCAATTCGAAATGTTTATCCCGCAAAGTGATTTTTCTATCATATTTCAAAAATATATCGATAATTCTTTGATTAGGATTAACTAGACATTTCTAAATTAATTGTTGGGCGTGTCGATCGCGTAGTAGGCCTACAGATAAACAAACTCACGTGTGTTAATAGTATTATATTCTAAAATTAGCACGGCGACATACGCAGTTCGTATTTCCGACAATTTCACTCCGTAATCGTACGCAAAAGAGTTCCCTGTAATATTTGTAAATACATTGTTACTTTGCAATTGTGACCCCATTTCTAATTCAATATGGTAATAGTATTAAATATATTATCATTTATTTGTTTTAAATCGGTTATATATAAATATAAACAACAGTTTGGTAATACAAATAATATGGGTATTGTTTTTGTCACATAATTATGTGAAATAAGAATTCTATTACATACTAAAAAAACTGCTAATCAATTGGTAAATTTTGCTACTCAATTATGCAATTGATTAGCATTCTTACACAATTTTTCTAGAAACTGCTAATCAAATGTAAAAAAGTAAAATATTCCCTGGTGGTAACGGAACTATACAAAGAGTTTCATCACTGAATTACAATCAGTATTGTGTTCTCAAGCGAATTGGAAGTTTTATCTAAATTAGAAGCATAGTGAACACGATAAATAGCACAATTACTTAGTTAAGACTGAAAATGCTCATCATCAAATCACCTTATTCTTGATGACATCTGAGGTTGGTCGGCGTATGCACGAAAGTTGATCATTGTAAAGTCAAATTAAATCGTCATTGTGGTCATTTCAGCCATCAGCCTCTCGCTTTGTTTTTCTTATCCGGGATAGGAGATTTTGCATTCTTAAGTTAGTGTATTGTTCTAGTGGACAAACAGTGAAACTTTTAACGAGAAAAATTAATTGCCAATTTAATCCATGGAAGATTGCCTTATAATTGTAACATTGTAATGTAAATAAAGCTTACTTTTTAAACACATCATCTGGTAATGTTGTTACAGCTTTAAAAACAGCAGCTCGGGTAAAAAGGTCAAATGGTGACTAAAAATAAAAACATACATACACAAGATTAAACCCACAGACCGTGCCACATAAATGAAAGATAAAGTTGATCAGGAAAAAAAGATCACTGTTTTTCACTTGATAAAATGCTATAACTTACTTTTTTTCTTCTCTGAAATTCATTTGGATTTGTTTCTAATCTGAAAAAAAATCAATATTTTTTTCTAATTTTCAACAATGAACCTATATTGATGATTCCATTATTGATGGGGAGTTTTTTTCTACTGATGTAACATGCAATCAATTTAATAATGATGAATAGAAAGTTAGATATTTCTGGTTTGCTCTGAACTGGGCATACCCCATACAGTGTGCTATGAGGGAAATTTTGCCTGGACACTGGCACTAAGACCTACTCTTATACCGAATTCCAACCGTCAAGGGATCTTTTACGTGCACGCCAATGTCTACACAGGGCCTCGTTTTTTGTCCCCTTCGAACAATTAGACAGCTGTTATGCCCTCTGCCTGGCATGACTTACCGCGGGGAATCACCCTTGAAAATCTGGATGAACTTTCTCGGTCAATGGATTGAACAACCAACCTCCAGGCTAGCGAGCCAGCATCTTACTAACTTACCCACTGTAATCCCCCAATATTTCTTAATATCACAAAACTTTAAAACAATAACATCAGCTGTACTCACAGAAAGTAACATTCTTTTTCAGAATCTTCATATTTAAAAATCAAGGAAATTTCAAAGGGGCTCTGAAAGAACAAAAGAACAGCATTGGCTTCGAATAAAATTTAATTTATGTGAAAAATTGTTACAAAATTACTGAATAGGGTTAAAAAATAAAACAGGAAGATAGATCTGACTTCCACTAGGGCAGCGGCAATCACCACAGGCCTACTACTTGAAAAATTTCTCAAAACATCATGGGACTAGAACAAAAAAGAACTATGCTAATGTATTAATTCAAAATGTTTATTGTATATCTTTATTCTGGTTGTAAAGAATTCAATATATCTACTAGTGGTTATCAACCTACGTTTGCCAATGGCACACATGAAAAATATTTGAATTTTGCAAAATCAAAACATGGCTAGTCATAGACGACATACAACCATAGACACAAAGCTATGAACTTACCGGTAGATACCATCGAATGCTCATTTGGGATCACATGGTTTTTCACATTTTCTTAGTGTGCCGTACAAATGTTTCGCAGCACACTTAGGAAGATCTTGTGGAATCACTGTATTAAGAGTTTTAACATTCATAGAAATATTTTAATAATGACTCAAAGATAATACCTTTTGCTTGAACTCTGAGTTTAATTGTTTTGATAATGATGGACCACAAAACCATTTCCATACATCTTTAATAGATGATATTTCTTCTTCTGGTATTTTACAATATACAGAACTAAACAAACAAAGTTGGCTTCATTAAAATTAAAAGATAATCTTATACACCCACCAACAGCCAAATCTAAAATCAAGTCCAAATCAACAAATCGTTTAGATCAAGTTTTTAAATTTAAAAAATCTGAACTCTGTCCCAACATTTAACTACCTATATGTGAACAGAAATATAAACCCACAACGAACTTTCGAAATTTACAAGTTGAAATATTGAAACAAGTTTACAATTATTTTAAAATGTTCTGTTAAAAACTCAGACGAGTATTCCATAAATATGAAAAATTGTCATGAAGGACAGGCGCTGGCTATGACAGTATACGCCCAGAATAAATGTGGAAATATAAAAAAAAACAAATCCAGCTGTCAAATTTCTGACTAGCTAAACAAAAGGATCTGTTAACCCATAATTTATAGCTACTCACCCATGCTTTTCTTGTAAAAATAGGTAAATAGAATGCTATAAAAAAAGAAAATTGAAAGTAACGTGCAAGAAAAATAAAACACTATGAATCAGTAGCTGTGTCTTGAAATATTTGATATGATTGTGTATGTTAGTTATATTACATACCTGTCTAAGTATAGTACATACTGGCACAATTAGTGAACACTGATAATCTATAAACTCATAATCTTCTTTCTTTACAACACTTTTTATCTACAAAATATACAAACATTTATCTTACTAGATTACAACACTATTTATCTACAAAAATACAAACATCTGTCTTAAAGCTGCGATTTCATATTTTTAAGATATATTTTTAAAATATATTAAAATAAAGCCTTAAAATAGATGGCATTTATTAACAGTCCTACCTTGTTACAGAATAATCCTATAATTCACTATCGCCAGTTGAGAAATGCGCAAACATATCATTTTCAACTTCAAATTCAAACATTTGAAGATAGCTATTGCATGGGGGTGGGGAATGGAAAAACAAGGGAGGTAATTGTGTTATTATTTCTGATGTGAAAGATATTTAAGTGTAGAAAATAATCTATGATTGTATAATAGAGAGGTGACAACCTATTGAGCAAAAGACATAGAAATAAATATGTTTTGACTCTCTTAGAAAATATGAAACTCCCACCTTAATACCTTTCTATACTAGACCTATAGATGTTATAGAAAACTCAAAAAGTTATTCCAATGTTCAACTATCAACCAAGCATACTTTTTATTTGTCCATTAGAGGATAACCTCATTCTTCAAGTGCTACAATCTTAAGGACAACAAGAACTGATGCATCCTGCATTAAACATACATGTACATTATACAAGATCTAAATCTGCCAACTACAGGTTTTTCTTTAGAATTGAAATGTTATCTAAATTATTAGAGATTAAATTATTCGACATTAATAGGGTGCCCCACCCTAAATGAATATCTCCAAATATCTCGACAATTACACCACAATACTAATATATTTAGAAAGCCTTAAATCTGTTTCACACATTTAATTATAGTCACTAAAGAAACAACCATATTGTACTTAATAAGCTATGACCATTTAACCATACATAAATAATACTGAAAAATGGTTTGGAGTGGCGTCCATAACATCCAGACACTTTTGAGTAAAAGATAGGTTACGTGCCCTTGTTTTGAAATTAGTCTCACTTAACTAGTATACCGATCATTCTACGTCTAATTGACAGGTCGGGATAATCAAGACTACTTTTTTACGAAACATGGAACAAGAAATTGAATTTAGAAACACACACATCAGACAACTCAACAATATTTTTAAGAACCTTGTAAAAGTAAAATGAAACTACTGCTAGTATCACATTCTTGCTTTACGGATGTGAGTCAGAGATATTATTTGTACTAAACCAAAATATGCAGCTTCTAATGGTACAGTTAATCATAAGGCAATTTAAAAAATTAAACGAGCATAATTTCTAAAGATGCCGTAATAACCAAAAAGTTAAATATTATTGCTATTCAGAATCGTTAACAATAGATATTTTACGACTGTAGTAGTGTTTGGTGTTTTGAACATTTCCGCATGCTGTTGCTATTTATAGCCTCAACGAGTGTGCGAGACTGTCAGAAATCAGCAGTTAGTCATCTAAAACCTGCACGATCAACGTGTCAAGAACAGCTTTTCAGTAGGCACGAGGGGCACCCTAACATTAATTAACTTATCCAGACTATTATAAACTAGTTACTATTATAATAATAGAACTTCCAGCTCTTTATCTAATCCTATAATGTATCTTTAACTATAGAAACAATAATCTCCTCTGTTTTACATTTATGATAATCTCGAACAACCTACCTCTTGTAGAAAATCTGATGCATTATATTTGTGCAATATTCCTAAGCAACCTGGACATATAACACAATCAACTGTATTATCTTTAGCATTTAATAATTGTCTCAGCTGAAAAATATAGAAAAACATTGGTTGCCAGTCAACAAAACATTCACATATCAAAGCATCATCCTCAATAATAAAATAATCACAAACAGTGACAATACAAGACCCCATTGTAACATAGGTGCATAAAAAGTTGGCTTACACTCCACACTATTACCGGTACCAACGGTAGTTCAACTTAGACTAACATATGATAATTTTTTTTACTTCATAATTCTCATGCAGACAAGGAACTATAGTTGAGAGAGGAAACAACAAGTCTGAAGGCAACCCTATTTCTCATCATAACAAAAGTGACAGCCTCGGTAGGCCTACATAGACAACTTGCCTGTATTCAGGAACCGTGCCAAAATGACATATCGGTACCGGTACTCATACAGTAAGCATGGTTGTTGATGTCATTCCAATGAGGGGAGCTCGATGGCCGAACGGTTAGCCATGTACCAGGGATTCGAAACCATGCCAGTTGACTCAATGGCAGGCCGTATGATATATAGCGCATGCACGCTAACCATTTGGCCACACAACATGATTTACATAATTACAAGCTTTTGCCATAGAAAAATTATACCTCATTGACTGTTTCATTTACATACATACAGGGTCTTTTCTCACCAAGAAACCTTAAAATGCACCATGTACAGCAGTTTATAGAAACCAAAGCTTGAGAAATTTCTAAAGCCAATTCATCAGACGTTGTGAAAAATTCAAACTGAAAAATACAAAATAAATAAAAAACTACAAAATAAAAAATATGTACTGAAATAGGTATGACCCAAGATTATTACCGGTACTGTTCCTAACAGTACAATGCTTAACAATTTAAATGATGCATAAAACTATATTTATTCAGATATCATTAACAGTGCAAACAGTCATCATTTAAAAGGAGTTAAATCAATATTCTTTGGCACCTAGAAATGGGTTGCAACGCGTATAAAAATCATGTATTATGAATGTATAGGCTATAAACTGCTTTACATTCAATCGTTTCAGTTTTAACTGTAATTTCTATATAGGCTAACCATACTAAGTCAGTTATGTCTGGCAAAATAAGCAAAGAGTGCCAATTGAATGGCCGTCTTTGGCATCTGGCTATTCCAGCCTACATCCGTAGTAAGCCTATTCTCGTTCATCGAGTTGCTTAATTAGAAATGGCACTCAAAATCAAAAGAATTCTGGTGACACAAGGCAAGCCCAACTTTTTAGTGAAAGATACATAACAAACATCAATGGAACTGGTAGAGGTGTACAGAACCGATTTAATTTGACTAATAAGTTGTGTTTGCAAGTTGTGTTGGTTATTTCCCAGATGTGGTTTTATTAAGATTTTGATGATAAAAATCCTATCTTTCCATTTCGGTGTAGTACATTCCACAATTTTTA
Organism: Patella caerulea; assembly: GCA_036850965.1. Classification (NCBI taxonomy): domain Eukaryota; kingdom Metazoa; phylum Mollusca; class Gastropoda; family Patellidae; genus Patella; species Patella caerulea. Next base: position 58,599,737 of record JAZGQO010000007.1, read on the forward strand.
TTAGCCGCACATGTTTACCAAAGATACAGCAAACGATTACATATTGATGACAGCATTTTTATATATCTATGGAAAACTGTCAAACTACCAACCTGCATTTTTGACAGACTTAATTCCGCCATAGTTCGCTATCAGTTGTGCAAATGTCAAGTACTAGATTTTACAATTTCTCTTCTTCTATGATTATTTACTGGATATTCAAAAATTTAACTGTTGAATAAATACCAATCGAAGAATTTATGAAATGAATTAAATATTGAGTTTTAAACCTTTTGCGACATAAAAAAGTGCTTAATAAAAGATTTATTGAAGAATATTATTATTTATTTGTTAAAATTATGAAATATAAGTTTTTCTAGACATATTTCGTTCGGATACACTACAGTATCTGAATTGGGCACTGCGCATGCGTGCTTATTTTTAGGAACGTGGAGGAGGAACTGTTTGGATGCAATTGAAACAGTGAATTTTCAATTATTTCTCTAAAACTAATTTATAAACCTAACAATGACATATTTGAAAACATGGGAAGAATTTTCGAAAGCAGTAGAAAGATTATATATCAACGATCCAATCAAGGTAAAGTATCGACATCGTAAAAAAGGTGTGATCGAACCTGCCAACATCCAGCTGTTGTTTGTTGTTACTGTTAGGCTAGTGCCAGTGGTATATGATATTATTTGACTGAATGTTTTGACTTACTTCAGTATTATCATTCAATCTCTGTCTATGCCCTAGAACTGGTTCCACTACTGATGTCTTCCGTCTTACCCCCCTGGGGTGTAGGGGGTGATAAGAATATACCCTTCGTATGTCCTGCGTGTCGTAAAAGGCGACTAAAAGGATCCCTGTAATGGGGCAACGTGTTTGCCGTGCGTTGCGACCCGTGTCGGTGGAGAGTGGAATCCTGGTAATTGAGTGGGGATTTGGCTTGCGAGCCCTTTCTCTGCAACACATTACTTTGGCCCATGGTTCACCTAGACGGGAGTTCAGAGTGACCCATTCTGATCAATCGGCTTTGGTCGTTTTTAGCTCTGTAGAATGTACCCTTTCCAGTTTAATGCTCTGTTGTTTATTCACTCAGCATACTATCTACCTTTGTGTCCTTAGTACATTCTGCAGAGCGACGGCTTGGGTCAATCAGGTTGGAGTAGTATTTTTACTTTCTGGCTTGAGTATACCCTTCGTCGAGTCCTGAGGCCACGCGCAGGTTATCCGTGCTAGTCCTCCCCTTTGTAGGCAGGGAAGTAACCTGGGGAACGACGAGGGGTGAAACCCTAAAAAATTTTTTCATGGATTCCCCAATCCCCCCCACACCACCTGTTGTAAATAAACAACATAAAATAAAACAGAAACGTCATAGCACTGAGGACGTTTCTGAATTATTTAATACAAAATCAAAAATATCAAAGGCATGGCCGAGGTTCCTCTTAATTGAGAGTCCCTCTACAGACCTTTCTAAAGTTTCTCCATTTTTGATAACCAAGGGCGTCGCTGGCTTGGCTGGTGAGCCCAAGGCTATCAAAAAACTTAAGAATGGAACATTACTGATAGAATGTGCCAAGGAGCAGCATGCTACCATGCTGCTTAAATCAACGTCTTTGGCAGACATCCCTATCAAGGTGTCTCCACATAGGTCACTGAATTCAAGTAGAGGAGTAATTAGATGTCGGGATCTTGAAGGCAGCAGTGAGGATGAAATGGTGCAGTACCTTTCATCTCAAGGCGTCTCACATGTAAAAAGAATTAGTGTACGCCGAGGAGATAAGGTGATTGCCACAAGCACCTATATCCTCACATTCGATCGTCCCGAGATACCAAAGACTCTCAAAGCAGGTTATCTAAACATACCTGTGGATTCGTATATATTTCCAACCCTCTTCGTTGTTATAAGTGCCAAAAGTTTGGACACAGCAAGACCGTCTGTAGAGGTAAAGACACCTGCGCTCGCTGTGGTCATGATGGCCACGAGAGCGCTACCTGCCAGGCGGATTTCTGTTGTGTCAATTGCAAGGGTAAGCACTTTGCTTACTCTCGCGAGTGTCCTATTTGGCAAAAAGAGAAACGAATCCAACAGGTTATGTCTGAACGGAAAATGTCATACTTTGATGCTAAAAAGCAAGTAGAACTTTCTACACTTTTTCACATTGCACCACAAGGGAAAACTTACTCAAGTGTAGCCAAAGTTTCTACTAGAACCATTTCTGTTCAGACAGATTTAACCTGGCATGAAAAAGAGGACATGCCTAAAGTAATATCATCAGATCATTTTAAAGGGGTATCGGGCTCATCACAAACGAGTGAGAGCTCGACTATAATTATTAATACTTTGCCTGGCGAGGGTCCACCTTCCTTGCCTCAATCTGAAGTTGTTGGGCTCGTTCCTAACACTTCATCAAAGACCGGCAAGGGGTCATCTCCCTCGCCTCCCCTTGAACCTGTCATCCTTGATTCCAGTTCTTCTGGGTCAGGATCACAGTCAAAGGGTAATTCTTCATCCAAAAAAGAAAAGCTAGCAAAGTTTAAAGAGGGAGGAAAGAAGGGTTCAAAAGACCCTATCTCCCTCTATAATAGATATGGGGATGATCTGATGGACGGTGTTGCCTATGCGGATGTCCATACGGACCCGCATGGGAAGCCGTCAAAAAATAAAATTCCCTGACAATGTTAAATTCCATTATTCAATGGAATTGTCGTGGTTTAAAACCAAATTTTAATGAAGTCCAATTATTAATTCAAAAACACAATCCTTTAGCTATTTGTTTACAGGAAACTTTTTTACGGAACTCTGACACTTTGTCTTTTCGACATTTTGTTGGTTATCATCACCATTCAGTTGGTGATGGTAGAGCTCATGGGGGTGTTTCTATTATTCTTAATGGAGATATCCCTCAAAGTCAAGTCACCCTCAACTCGCCTTTACAGGCAGTTGCAGTTAGGGTGACTTTGCATGTTCCTATAACACTCTGCTCTGTATATCTTCCACCAAGTTTGCATCTTAACCCCAGAGATCTCGATGACCTTATTGCACAACTTCCCCTCCCGTTTATTATTACGGGTGATTTCAATGGTCATCATTCACTCTGGGGTAGTCCAGATGATAACAACAGAGGTAAACAAATAGCAGACTTCATTAATCTTAATAATTTGTGTTTATTAAATGATGACTCGCCTACTTATCTACATCCTGCCACAGCTTCTTTTTCTTCCCTGGATCTCACCATTTGCTCCCCAGTCCTGTTTCAGGATTTTACATGGAGAGTAAATGAGGATCTATGTGGTAGTGACCACTTTCCTATCATAATTGATAATAATGGTCCATCTCCGGTCGAAAGACCCCAGAGGTGGAAGTTGCATAAGGCTGATTGGGCTCTATTTGAATCTTTGTGTCTCTTCTCTTTTGATACAAAAGAGTTAGAAGATGCAGATGAGCCCATGGCCTTATTCACTTCCATTCTTCAAGATGTAGCTGAGCAGGCGATTCCAAAAACCACGACTGAACCAAAACGTTTCAATAAACCATGGTTTAACGATGATTGCAAATCCGCTCTTAAAGAGCGTGATCGTATCCTGAGACGATTAAAGAATCATCCTTCCATGGAGAATATTGCGGCATTCCAAATGGTCCGGGCGAAGGCCCGTAGAACCATACGTCAAGCAAAGAAATCTTCATGGCAGGATTATGTCTCCAAGATCAATTCCCGTACCACATCCAAATCGGTATGGGATAGGATTCGTAGGATTAAAGGTAAAAGTAGTGCATTATCAGTAAACCATCTAAATGTTGATAATACCACCTTAACAACATTTCCTGATATTGCTAATTCTCTGGCCAGTACATTTTCATATAATTCATCATCCAGTTTCTCCTCAGATGCTTTTCGGGGCATTAGGCAACAACAGGAGAAAAGGCGACTTAATTTTAAGTCCCGCAATGATGAATGTTATAATGATCGTTTTTCCATTGCAGAGCTCCGTGATTCGTTAAGGCGAGCTCGGGATACTGCAACTGGTCCAGATGAAATACACTACCAAATTTTAAAACATTTACCTTTTCCCACACTCTTAATCTTACTGGATCTTTTCAACCGGATTTGGGTTGATGGGAATTTCCCTCCTTCGTGGCACGAAGCCACAATAATTCCCATCCCTAAACCGGGAAAAGATCATACGAATCCTACCAACTATCGTCCGATCGCTTTAACTAGCTGTATTTGCAAAACCATGGAGAGATTGATCAATCGAAGGCTTGTTTGGTACCTAGAGTCCAACAACCTCATTACTGACCTCCAATGTGGATTTCGGTCCCAAAGGAGCACTCTTGATCATCTCGTTAGATTTGAAACGTTCGTCAGGGATGCTTTCATCCAGAAGCAACATTTAGTTGCAATATTTTTTGATCTGGAGAAAGCTTATGATACTACATGGAAACATGGTATCATGCGCGACCTCCATAACCTCGGCCTACGAGGTCGCTTACCTATCTTCATTAAAAATTTCCTGGAAGATAGGTCATTTAAGGTACGACTGGGATCAATATTCTCTGACCCATTTCCTCAGGAAATGGGAGTTCCTCAGGGAAGTATTTTATCTCCAACACTTTTTGCAATTAAAATTAACTCTATCCCAGCGTGCCTTAAACCAGGTACAAATGGCGCTCTCTATGTTGATGACTTTCAGATGTGCTATGGTTCTACAGACATGCGGATAATCGAACGTAAGTTGCAGCTTTGTTTGAATTCACTTCAACAATGGGCAACCGAAAATGGATTTCGTTTTTCGAAATCCAAGACTGTCTGTATGCATTTCTGTCAGAAACGAGGTTTGCATCCAGATCCAGAACTTTTCTTGGATGGCAACCGCCTTCCAGTTGTGGATGAAACCAAATTTCTAGGGCTGATATTTGATAAGAAATTATCATTTATCCCCCATATTAAAAACCTAAAAAAGAAATGTCTGAAAGCCCTCAACATATTGAGAGTCTTATCAAATACTGACTGGGGAGCAGACCGTAAGGTCTTGCTCAGATTATATCGAGCTTTAATAAGATCAAAACTCGATTATGGGTGTATTGTGTATGGGTCTGCCCGCGAGTCTTATCTCAAAGAGCTCGACACCATACACAACCAGGGACTTAGAATCAGTTTAGGAGCATTTCGTACATCTCCAGTGGACAGTTTATACGTCGAGGCGCATGAGCCCTCACTGCACAACAGACGTGATAAACTGGCCCTGCAGTATGCTACGAAAATTGCATCTCTTCCAAATCATATTTCATTTAACACCATATTTAGACCATTACATGAGCATTTATATCTGTTAAAGACTAATGTTGTTCCATCATTTGGTATTCGCATACAACCCCTTTTGTCTGGGGCTGGTATCAGCCTAGACAGTATTGCGAATACCCCTGTCTTTACGACTCCACCATGGGCTATATCTCCCCCAAAGATCGATTTCGATCTTACTCAACATAAAAAGAGAGATACTAGTTCTACGGTGTTCCAATCTCTCTTTAGAGAGTTAAGGTCTAAGTATGGTGATTATGCTCCTATTTACACGGATGGTTCTAAGGACGGTGATCGGGTAGCTTCGGCTACCGTGACGCCATCTGAGACCATTTCTGTGTGTCTTCCACCTGCTGCTTCAATATTTACAACTGAGCTCCGGGCCATTCTTCAAGCCTTGGAGTTCATACAATCCTCTTCATCATTAAAGCATATCATCTTTACTGATTCTCTGTCCTCGCTTCAAGCAATTAACAATAAACAGCTTGAACACCCATTAGTAGCAGATGTTTATCGTCTGCTACTATCTTACGAGTTCAACAGCAAAGACGTTGTCTTTTGCTGGCTCCCCAGTCACGTAGATATAAGGGGGAATGATCAAGCAGATTTAGCTGCCAAAGCTGCTTTAGATCTTCCCCAATCAAACATTTTAATTCCATATAAAGATTTTAAAACTTGTATAAATCATTTTATTTATGGCCGCTGGCAACGGTCTTGGGATCTTGCGGGCACAAACAAACTTCATCATATTAAGCCTCTCTTGGGAGACTGGCCAAACTCCTATCAAACTAACAGGAGAGATGAAGTTGTTTTGTGTCGCTCTCGTATAGGTCATACTTTTTTAACACACCTTTTCATCTTGAAACGAGAGCCTCAACCAGAATGTGAACACTGTCATGTTCCTTTGACAGTTAAACACATTCTGATTGAGTGCAAGAATCTCAAACATACAAGATCAAGATATTACCGTTGTCAGTCATTACATCATTTGTTTGCCCAACCTGGGTTATATTGCGAAATGCTAAATTTTTTAAAAGAGACAGGGTTTTATTATAAATTTTAATGTAAATATATTTATATATATATATCTAGTATTTTAGATTTTTATATGCATAAAAGATTGGTTTTTTATTTTTAAATTTGATATACTGTGATATTGTTTTTATTTATGCATATGTAAAATTGTGATATCATTTAGCTTGTCTCGTATATTTCATAATGTTTGGCGCAATATAGCCCGGTTGGAGCAGATGTGCCATAAAACAACATTTCATTCATTCATTCTTCCGTCTTACTCCAGGCACATTAGTGGCTTTTCCTACAGAGTTCTTGTGCAAGTTTTTTAGTCAAATGACTACAAAAAGTTTACTGGCCGATGGTAATAGCTCACTTAATTTGCACATAAATAAACTAACCCAAAACTGTCTGCACATAGCTTAACAAATAAATCAATCCCCATTGAAATAAAGGTGAAGCCTTACCGCATAATTATATGATTTGATGAAACACAACTGTTACGCGAAATTTCAACTGGCCAGTGTCATGGCGGCAAGTTGCGTAATACGTCATTAGGCCTACAATAAAATAAAACCGAGTACGAACAATCAAAACCATTAGACAAAATTCGAAGTCCTAAAAAACATTATACGCAAAATAGTGTAATCAGCAAATGGACAACAAACAGTGGTGTGAGGAAGAGCAAGTGCCAACATAAACATCGCTATGCAAAGAAAAACTGTTCGGTAACTACTATAATAGTCCAGTCCTCACTATTTGTGATAGAATTATTTATTCCAATACAAACTGGAATGATATGTTTTGACAATTGTGTGTTTGAATATATTTGAACTTGATTAATGGTTCTTAGACTGTATCAATTGTAACCATAATACAGTTTAAGGTTGCAAGTATAGTAACTATCTATGCCCATGGTCTCAAACTACTGTTATTGCTGTACTTCAGGACCAATATAAAAGTATTAGGACAGAAGAAGGGTTTTCAGCTTAAACAATCAGTATATAATGGCTAAATCTGCCTATTGTGAGTCTTTCTTTAGACCTGAAATGTTAGCAGTATATAAAATCTAAATTATTAATTACCGTACCAGACCACAATCAAACAACTCTCGGTGTCATCGAGATCGATAGCCTGCAATATTTACTGTGTTGCCGGTCAGTTTCATTCATGATTAAATCATGTAATGGATAATTGAGAATACATGTATGTTTTAATTGTACCTATTTTGACTTGAGTAATAGAGATTGAGGCTAGGCCTAAATTGATTAAGTTCAATCTCTAAAATTAAAATATCGAATCAGAGTAGATCAATTTGACTGAAATTTTCAACAAATTCTCTTTTTACATTATCTAGCTTTAATAATAGTGACAACCTCCTGATCCTTATGTAATCTTCCTTAATGTATCTTTAAAGAAGGTCAAGTCGCTACTCAGAAAGTAAATATAAGAACCTATATATATTTCAATGAAAAATCCTGTACATCTTGTTTTGATGAAGGCTGGAATATGGTGCAATATGGGACATGTGCTATATGAACAACGTATTGAACTGTTGTGAGTTATAGTGCATTCTAAGAAGATCATTCTGCTAATCCAGAGACACTGATTGTGTACTGTACCAAGGATGCTTCATGGATTAGGACTCCCACCTCGCAAAGAAAAGACACAAGGACCTCGTTAAGGTGGTGATTTCAGCCATTTCTTTGCAACCTCACTCTGTTTCTGAATGAATGCTGTACATATTGTATACAAAAATACACAGACATTGCAAATAATAAACAACAATACATATGTATATAAATAAGTGAATGTAATAACTTCATTTTTTTTTTCAGTGTCGTTTTGTAATGAAATATAGAAATGTTGATGGTCTATTAGTGTTAAAAGTAACAGATAATCGTGTTGTAAGTGGTTCAAACACCTTAAATTCTAAATAATTTTGTTTTGTTCGGTCATGTCGGATTTGATGTAAGAGCAGGTCATAGTGCAGCTGTCCGGACAAAATTTCCCTCATAGCACACTGTATGGCCCATGGTGTATACCCGTTCTCATTAGAACAGCTGGATGTTAAACCCATTTCATTTCCATTCTGGAGTTATCCCCCCTTTGCTGAAAACACAATAGGGAATGTAGTTTTTAAAGCAGTTTAGCATGATAGGGACTCGAGTTTGTTACCTTTATATTTCAAATTTGATGTGAAGGCTATTGTTTTTAATAGTAAAAGATCTTTTTCATAATTTGGCCTGAAACATTAGGGTCATCAATCCCTATAGATATATACATAATCTGCAGATTCCTTATCCCCGTTTGGCGTAAGGGGGATGAACCCTAGAGATTAGATTTCTTCAAGGATCCTAGATCCTTATCAAATAGACAAGTTCTCCATTTGAATAAGCTACAGTTGAGACAAAGCTGCTGTGTTGGTGTAAAGCCATGCTTTTGCATGGTTAAACTGGTGTCGTCTTTGAAGACAGTGCTCAGATCAGATGAACCCATTCGCCAATTCAATTATCTGTCTATTATTGATATATAGGGCATAGTCTTAATGTGAATTATATGAAGCTCAAGCTAAAGGGCTGAGCTGTGGAATCATTAAGCCGCTCACCAAGTACAGATTTAATAATTAACTGCCAAAATCTGGGCATTTGGGTGCTACATATATGCAGGGCCAGATAAGCTTCATAACGATAAAAAGGGGATTAGAATAAAATTATTAGAATAAAGATTGTGTTCTCTTATTGATTATGATAGGCACCAAAGAATAGGTTGGTGTTAATTTAAAAATTAGCTCCAAACCATTCTATTTCATTTATAATCTGGTAAACTTCTTATTTTTCAGTGTGTACAGTATAAGACAGAGCATAATCAAGATGTTAAAAAAATGGAAAAATTAATTGGACAATTAATTCGACACATGGCTTCTAAAGAGAAATAATTTAATGTCAATTTTAATAAATCAAAAATCAAGGAAAATCCTTTTATGGATTATGGATAATTGGTTAGAAGATACTGAAGTTCTAGAATTATTGAAGGTTGTAAAAAATATGAATAAGGGATTTTTAAAAAGGGGGTGCAGGTTTTGACATCACGTCTTCTATGTATATATTTGTGACTTTAGTTCAGGGTTGCCGGCTACACTAGGGATGCTGAAATCTGGGAAATAATGGCTGCTTGAGTCGGGAAGTCTGACGGGCATGCACTACCACTGCCATGCTACTTTTTTGTCACGTAACCCAATAAAGATACATTATGTAAGATTTAGATGAAGATCTTGCTGCTCTTGGTATTATATTTAAAAAAAAGATTGATTATTCAAAATCAATATATTGAAAATTTCATTCAGTTTACTTTATTCTGAGCAAAGTTTGTAGTTTTGATAAGATATGAGCATTGGTTGTTTATTATCATAATCTACTGTTCTAATCTACTTAAATCTGGAGTTGATTATGTTCTTGTCATCTATTATATGTCTAGTTCATATTTTATATAACATTTGTGGCCTAAAGGAAAGACCTTGAATAATGCATCTCTAAACATACATTATGCAAAAACTAAATCTGCCTATTGCAGGTCTTTATTTAGGCCTGAAATATTATCTAAATTATTCAGACCATAATCAACTCTCAATGTCATTGCCAGCCAGAGATATTTACTGGATAAGGATCAGATTTGCTGCTTAACTTTCGTTCGTGATTTAATCGTGAAATGGATAATTGAAACTATGTTTTTAATCATACTGTCCTTAGAGGCCAGGCGGAAAATTCAATCGATTAATTTGAGTAAAATTTTTACCAAATTCCCTTTGCATTATCTAGTTTTTAACTATTGAGAACTGCCAGCTCTTTATTAACTCTTTAATAATGCATCTTTAAGTAAAGGTCGCCAGTCAGCAGCTAGTTGACTGTTAAAGAAACAATGCTGTATATGTTTTTGTGAATAAAACTGGTTTATTTGAGGTGAAAGCCTATTGTAGAACCTTTAACTTATCCAGATTTTCTGGGATACTTTGCTGAAAAGAGACAAACTATAAATCCTTAAATAAGTTATATTTATGTTAAGGAAATCAAGGGTTTATTTGCTAATTTTCAGATGAGGTAGACTACATGGCCTCTTTTTTCTATTTCATTTTCATTTAATTGTATGTGTGTAAGAAAGACTGTGTTTCAGATTAGGATGTTCTGAATTGTATGTTATATGATTATATTTAAATAAAATATTTAAAAAACACAATGTAGTTGTATTTCCCAGAACTCAGCAGAATCGTTGTATTTGTCTTGGACAATTCCTGTGACTCGTGAGTTATGACCATCATCTCTAAACATCAGTTTTTCTAAAAAAAAGATTGGCTGATACATGTTTTTGTCAAAACTTATAGGAGTTTATGTAATTAGAACACAAGAAATCCCTAGATATGTATTTTTTTTAAAGAAGAGTATTGAACTAATTAAGTATTTAGACATTTCTTAGATATTTAGTTCAATTTGTCCAAAATTTGTCCATGCTTTTAGTACATTTTAAAATATTCCACTTCAGATGTCCATCAATTCCGGTTGTGAACAAATGTGAAAAGCTCCAACATGCCTACAGTACAATTCCGGTTAGGGCATCAATATAATTTTACATAAGCCTTTCTAAGTGCAATGTAGTCTTAAAACGGCATCATGCTCAATTGTGTTTAAAACACATGTTCACCTCTCTCAGCCAAATTAAAAACTGGACACTGATGAATTTCAACAAAATTTTTTTTCTGCTAAGTCAAATAAATTTTAAAGTGTTTCTAACGATAGTAACTAGTAAGGAGCCTTTAATTTCATAAAATTGTAAAGTCACGTGGATCACGTGACTTTTGAGCATATAAAGATGAAAAACACGTGCAAACACAAACTCGTGAGGTCAATCGATGCAAGTTTGCTTAAACTGAACACGTAACTTGAACTGGAAAAACAAATTAAAATTGTTATTTTCATCTTTGTTCGAAAATGTCGCACCTTTCAAATGTAGAACGTCTACGTGCTATAGGTAGGCTCTGTGCTGGTCGGTAAGCACTCTTTCAGAGCTACCACAAAGTGACAGGCATCATACACACCAGTGCAGAATGATTGACAGCTGTCAGCCTTCACCTTAGAAATATCAAGGGAAATAATTCTAACAACTGGAGGCAGACCACATAAATGTTAAAACCTGTTCTACTGCTATTCCAGGCCACGAATTTAAAGTACATGTACACTGTAGAACCATAAACTAATATAGCCATATTTATATCCGTAACTTTGACAATCTGTCTTTGGCCCATAATGCCATTAATCCCCGTCCCCGCACATGCACAAAAAGTCACGAAAGAAATAGATAAACATTCAATGTTTTAATTTTTCTATACCCCCCCCCCACCCCACATCCACACACACACACACCATAGTTATATTGGCTTTCACAGCAGGATTGTTTTTATTTAGAATGTCCCCAGCAGTATTTTCTCCATTGGTCCCAACAACATGATTTTTTTATTAGCGCCCACGGCACGATTTTTTAAATATTGCATGTTATAATAATATTAGTATTTCTATGGTCCCAATGATTTTATATAGATTGCCAGTCACAGCAGAATTTTTATTCGCATTAGCCCCCACAACAAAGTTTTCTTTAGATTATCCATCACGTTGGGCCTTGAGTTCACTAAGCATTCTCAGGCTTAAGTTAATAATTTACTCAACTTTCAATTACTGTTTATAAGAAATATCTTTGATCCCCAAACTCAAAACTTTGCACATTGTTTCTTATTCATGTATGCCTATTTGATACATTAAAACAGCCAAGGTTTTATACAGGGCTATATTTTAGTTAAAATAAGGCGAACAATTTTGAGTAAATTATAAACTAAAGTCTGAGAGTGCTTTGTTCAGTTTGGCTTTCACAGCAAAATTTTTCTTAAGATTAATGCCCCCACCATTATTCTCTAAAGATTGCCCCACCCCACCCCTCAAAGCAGTAATTATTTATAATGGTTCCGATTGGCACTCACAGCAGGATGTTCAATAGATTAGTCTCAACAATAAGATTTTCTCTAGATTACTACAGTATATTTATTACTAAATTATTACAGTATATTTATTACTATTACATCATATTTATTATTATTATTACAGCATATTTATAGTGTCCCCTTTCATATTCCGTGTTTAGGGACACTTTACAAAGTGACAATGTAATCGTATAAAAAAACACAAAAAAACAACAACCAAATTATGAACATATCAGTTGTATGCAGTGTCTGTTAAAGCGGCTTTAAATAAACGTTTTAAAACGGTTTTTTTTATACTGCATGGAATATTATTCTATAAAACATACAGTTGAAAACTAAAACAACCCCCATAAGAGTCTTACAGAAACTGCGAATGTTCGGCCCAGCAGAATTTTTCGTCGGAATAGCCATCACAGCACAATTCGTTTTCAGATTAGTTCCCACAACACGATTTTCTATAGATTGGTCCCAACAACGGGTTTTGGTTTAGATATCCATCACATCAGGATTTCCGTTAGATTCTTTAGAATATCAATTATATCAGGAATTTCTTTCTTTAGATTATTATCCATCACAGCAGAATTATTCGGCACAATAGCCATCACAAATTGTGGGTCAAAATAGCTATCACAGCTGAATTTTCTATCGATTGGTCCCGATAGGAATAATTCGTTCTCAGCAAGATTTTCTATACATTGCACCCAACAACATTATTTTTTCGAAAATTATCATCCGTATCAGGAATTGTGGTTAGATTAATCATCAGAACAGCAGAATTATTCGGCATAATAGCCACCAAAACAGAATTTTTCATCAGAATAGCTATCACAGCAGAATTTTCTATAGATTGTTCCCGCAGCAGGACTTGTCATTAGATTATTTAGTATATTCAGCAGAGGAGGAATAGTCATTAGCATATCCATCACAGTAGAATATTTTCATCACAACAGCCATGACAGCAGAATATTTTCATCACAACAGCCATACACAGCTAAATTTGTTTTTAGCTTGGTTCCAACAGCAAGATTTTCTATAGATTGGTATAATCAGCATGCTTTTCTATAGATTGGTTTAAACAGCATCATTTTCCTTTAGATTATCCATCATATAAGGAATTTCGTTAGAATATCCACCACAACAGGTTTATTCGGCAAAATAGCCAGCACAGCAGACTTATTAGTCAGAATAGCTGTCACAGCAGAATTTTATACAGATTGGTCCTAACTGGAAGAATTGTGGTTAGATTATTCAACAGAGCTGAAATTTTCGTCACAGTAGCGGTTATAACAGACAGCAGAATATTTTTATCACAATAGCCATGACAGCAGTAGTTGTTTTCTGCTTGGATATCTTCTATAGATTGGTTTAAACAGCTGGATTTTTCTTCAGAATATCCATCATATCAGGAATTTCGTTACATTATCTATCACAGCAATGGTATTCGGCAGATAACCACCAAAACAGTACTTTCGTCAAAATAGCTATCACAGCAGAATTTTCTATAGACTAGTCCCAACAGCAGGAATTGTGGTTAGTTTATTCAGCAGAGCAGAAATTGTCGAAGGCAGAATATTTTCGTCACAATAGCCATGACAGCAGAATATTTTCATCACAAAAGCATAACTGCAAAATTTGTTTTTAGTTTGGTTCCAACAGCAGGATTCTCTATAGATTGGTTTAAACAACAGGATTTTCTATAGATTGGTTTAAACAGCAGTATTTTCTATAGATTGGTTTAAACAGGATTTTTCTTTAGGTTATCCATCATATAAGCAATATCGTTAGAATATCCTTACAACAGGTTTATTCGGCAGAATAGCCAGCACAGCAGACTTTTTCGTCAGAATAGCTATCACAGCAGAATGTTCTATAGATTGGTCCTAAATTGAAGAATTGTGGTTAGATTATTCAACAGAGCTGGAATTTTGGTCACAATAGCGATTACAGCAGAATATTTTTTATCACAATAGCCATGACAGCAGAAGTTGTTTTCAGGTTGGATATCTTCTATAGATTGGTTTAAACAGCTGGATTTTTCTTCAGATTATCCATCATATCAGGAATTTCGTTACATTATCCATCACAGCAATGTTATTCGGCAGATAACCACTAAAACAGTGTTTTCGTCAAAATAGCTATCACAGCAGAATTTTCTATAGACTAGTCCCAACAGCAGGAATTGTGGTTAGATTATTCAGCAGAACAGGAATTGCCGTTAGAAAATCCATGAAGGCAGAATATTTTCGTCACAATAGCCATGGCAGCAGAATATTTTCATCACAAAAGCATAACTGCAAAATTTGTTTTTAGTTTGGTTCCAACAGCAGGATTTTCTATAGATTGGTTTAAACAGCAGGATTTTCTAACTGAAAGAATTGCGGTTAGATTATTCATCAGAGCTGAAATTTTCGTCACAGTAGCGATTACAGCAGAATATTTTTATCACAATAGCCATGACAGCAGAAGTTGTTTTCAGCTTGGATATCTTCTATAGATTGGTTTAAAAAGCTGGATTTTTCTTCAGATTATCCATCAAATAAGGAATTTCGTTAGATTATTCATCACAGCAATATTATTCGGCAGATATCCACCAAAACAGAATTTTTCGTCAGATTAGCTATCACAGCAGAATTTTCTATAGGTTGGTCCCAACAGCGGGAATTATGGTTAGATTATTAACAAGAGCAAGAATTGCCGTTAGAAAATCCATGAAGGAAGAATATTTTCGTCACAATAGCCATGACAGCAGAATGTCTTCATCACAACAGCCATATACAGCTAAATTTGTTTTTAGCTTGGTTCCTACAGCAAGATTTTCTATAGATTGGTTTAAACAGCATGATTTTCTATAGATTGGTTTAAACAGCAGGATTTTCCTTTAGATTATCCATCATACAAGGAATTTCGTTAGAATATCCATCACTAGGTTTATTCGGCAGAATAGCCAGCACGGCAGACTTACTCTGCAGGATGGCTATCACAGCAGAATTTTCTATATACTGGTCCTAACTGGAAGAATTGTGGTTAGATTATTCATCAGACTTGAAATTTTCGCCACAGTGGCGATTACAGCAGAATATTTTTATCACAATAGCCATGACAGCAGAAGTTGTTTTCTTATTCATGTAAGCCTATTTTATACATTAAAACAGTCAAGGTTTTATACAGGGCTATATTTTAGTTAAAATAAGGCGAACAATTTTGAGTTAATTCCTAACTAAAGTCTGAGAATGCTTTGTTCAGTTTGTCTTTCACAGCAAGATTTTTCTTAACATTAATTCCCCCGCCATTATTCTCTATAGATTGCCCCACCCCACCCTCAAAGCAGGAATTATTTATAATGGTCCCCATTCCATTTTCCCTCACAGCAGCATGTCCAATAGATTAGTCCCAACAATAAGATTTTATATAGATTACTATTACAGTATATTTATTACTATTACATCATATTTATTATTATTATTACAGCATATTCATAGTGCACCCTTTCATACGCCGTGTTCAGGGACACTTTACAAAGTGACAATGTAATCGTATTTAAAAAAAAAAACCTACAAAAAAACTCACAAAAAAAACACAAAAAGAAACAAAACAAAACAACAACCCAACCAACCAGCAAAACTATGGGCATATCAGTTGTATACAGTGTCTGTTAAAGCCTATTTAAATAAACGTGTTAGGTTGGGTTTTTAAAAAAAAAAAAAAAAAAATACGTTCTTATACTAAATGGAAGATTATTCTATAAAACATGCAGTTGAAAACTAAAAGAGCCCCCACCAGCGGCCGGCCATAAGAGTCTTAGAGAAATTCAACAGGGTTGGCTTTTAAAAGTAGTTTATCTTATGTATGAATGTTCGGCCCAGCAGAAATTTTCGTCAGAATAGCCATCACAACAGAATTTGTTTTCAGATTGGTCCTCACAACTTTATTTTCTATAGATTGGTCCCAACAGAGGGTTTTTGTTTAGATATCCATCACATCAGGAGTTCCGTTAGATTATCCACCACAGCAAAATATTTCGTCAGAATAGCTATAACAGCAGAATTTTTCTTCAGGATATCCATTACAGCAGAGTTTGTTTTTGGTTTGGTCCTCACAGTACAATTTTCTATAGATTGCTTTAAACAGGATTTTTCCTTTACATTTTCCATCATATCAGAAATTTCGTTACAATCCATCACGTCAGAATAGCCACCATAACAGAATTGTTCATCAGAATAGCTATCACAGCAGAATTTCTATAGATTGTTCCCAACAGCAGGAATTGTCATTAGATTATTTAGTATATTCAGCAGAGCAGAAATAGCCATTAGAATATCCATCACAGTAGAATATTTTCATCACTACAGCCATGACAGCAGAATATTTCCATCACAACAGCCATGCAGCTAAGTTTGTTTTTAGCTTGGTTCCAACAGCAAGAGTTTCTATAGATTGGTTTAAACAGCATTATTTTCTATAGATTGGTTTAAACAACATGATTTTCTGTAGATTGGTTTAAACAGCGTGATTTTCCGTTAGATTATCCATCATATAAGGAATTTCGTTAGAATATCCACCACAACAGGTTTATTCGACAGAATAGCCAGCATAGCAGACTTTTTCGTCAGGATAGCTATCACAGCAGAACTGTCTATATATTGGTCCTAACTGGAAGAATTGTGGTTAGATTATTCATCAGAGCTGAAATTTTCGTCACAGTAGCGATTAGAGCAGAATATTTTTACCTCAATAGCCATGACAGCAGAAGTTGTTTTCTGCTTGGATATCTTTTATAGATTGCTTTAAACAGACGGATTTTTCTTCAGATTATCCATCACATCAGCAATTTCGTAAGATTAGCCACCAGAGCAATGTTATTCGGCAGATAACCACCAAAAACAGAATTTTTCGTCAGAATAGCTATCACAACAGGATTGTCTATATATTGGTCCTAACTGGAAGAATTGTGGTTAGATTATTCACCAGAGCTGAAATTTTCGTCACAGTAACGATTAGAGCAGAATATTTTTATCACAATAGCCATTACAGCAGAAGCTGTTTTCTGCTTGGATATCTTCTATAGATTGGTTTAAACAGTTGGAATTTTTCTTCATATTATCCATCATATCAGGAATTTCGTTAGATTATTCATCACAGCAATATTATTCGGCATATATCCACCAAAACAGATTTTTCGTCAGAATAGCTATCACAGTAGAATTTTCTATAGATTGGTCCCAATAACAGGAATTTGGGTTAGATTATCCAGCAGAGCAGGAATGGTCGTTGTAAAATCCATGACAGCAGAATATTTTCGTCACAATAGCCATCACAGCAGAAAGTTGTCATCACAACAGCCATATACAGCTAAATTTGTTTTTAGCTTGGTTCTATCAGCAAGGTTTTCTGTAGATTGGTTTAAAACAGCAGGATTTTCTATAGATTTGTTTAAACAGCAGTATTTTCTTTTAGATTATCCTTAATATAAGAAATTCCGTTAGAATATCCATCACAACAGGTTTATTCGGCAGAATAGCCAGCATAGCAGACTTTTTCGTCAGGATAGCTATCACAGCAGAATATTCTATATATTGGTCCTAACTGGAAGAATTGTGGTTAGATTATTCAACAGAGCTGAAATTTTCGTCAGAATAGCCATTACAGCACAATATTTTTACCCCAATAGCCAAGACAGCAGAAGCAGAGCAGGAATTGTCGTCAGAAAATCCACGACAGCAGAATATTTTCGTCACAATAGCCATGACAGCAGAATATTTTCATCACAACAGCCATATACAGCAAAATTTGTTTTTAGCTTGGTTCAAACAGCAGGATTTTCTATAGATTGGTTTAAACAGCAGGATTTTCTATAGATTGGTTTAAACAGCAGGATTTTTCTTTAGATTATCCATCGTATAAGGAATTTCGCTAGAATATCCACCACAACAGTTCTATTCGGCAGAATAGCCAGCACAGCAGACTTTTTCGTCAGGATAGCTATCACATCAGATGTTATTCGGCAGATAACCACCAAAACAAGAGTTGTCGTCAAAATAGCTATCACAGCAGAATTTGCTACAGATTGGTCCCAACAGCAGGAATTGTGTTTAGATTATTCAGCAGAGCAGGAATTGCCGTAAGAAAATCCATGAAGGCAGAATACTTTCGTCACAATAACCATGACAGCATAATATTTTCATCACAACAGTTAACAGCAAAATTTGTTTTTAGCTTGGTTCCAGCAGCAAGATTTTCTTGTTTTTAGCTTGGTTCCAAGAGGAGGATTTTCTATAGATTGGTTTAAACAGCAGGATTTTTCTTTAGATTATCCATCATATAAGGAATTTCGCTAGAATATCCACCACAACAGGTTTATTCGGCAGAATAGCCAGCATAGCAGACTTTTTCTCCAGAATAGCCAGCATAGCAGACTTTTTCGCCAGAATAGCTACCACAGCAGAATTTTCTATAGATTGGTCCTAAATGGAAGAATTGTGGTTAGATTATTCAACAGAGCTGGAATTTTCGTCACAATAGCGATTACAGCAGAATATTTTTATCACAATAGCCATGACAGCAGAATTTGTTTTCTATAGATTGGGTTAAACAGCTGGATTTTTCTTCAGATTATCCATCATATCGGGAATTTCGTAAGATTATCTTATTTGGCAGATAACCACCAAAACAGACTTTTCGTCAAAATAGCTATCACAGCAGAATTTTCTATAGATTGGTCGCAACAGCAGGAATTGTGGTTAGATTATTCAGCAGAGTAGGAATTGTCGTTAGAAAATCCATGCCAGCAGAATATTTTCGTCACAATAGCCATGACAGCAGAATGTTTTCATCACAACAATCATATACAGCAACATTTTTCTTAGCTTGGTTTAAACAGCAGGATTTTCTATAGATTGGTTTAAACAGCAGGATTTTCTATAGATTGGTTTAAACAGCAGGATTTTTCGATAGATTATCCATCGTACAAGGAATTTCGTTGGAATATCCATCACATAAGGTATATTCGGCAAAATAACCAGCACAGCAGAATAGTTATCACAGCAGAATTTTCTACAGATTGTGGTTAGATTATTCAACAGAGCGGAAATTGTCTTCAGAATAGCGATTAGAGCAGAATATTTTTACCCCAATAGCCATGACAGCATAAGTTGTTTTCTGCTTGCATATTTTCTATAGATTGTTTTAAATTGCTGGAATTTTCGTTAGACTATTCATCACAGCAATATTATTATACTGCACACAGCGATCCACCTACGTCAGACTTCCGAGAATGTTATTCTCAGACGGAGCTAGCTTGAGATAGGCAGCCTTAGTTTGGGATTCAATATTATTCGACAGATAGCCACCAAAACAAATTTTCGTCAGAATAGCTATCACAGCAGATTATTCTATTGATTGGTCCCAACAGCAGCAATTGTGGTTAGATTATTCAGCAAGTCGTTAGAAAATCCATGCCAGCAGAATATTTCCGTCACAATAGCCATGACAGCAGAATGTTTCATCACAACAGTCATATACAGCAAAATTTTTCTTAGCTTGGTTCCAACAGCAGGATTTTCTATAGATTGGTTTAAACAGCAGAATTTTCTATAGATTGGTTTAAACAGCAGATTACCCATCCTATAAAGAATTTCGTTAGAATATCCATCACAACAGATTTATTCGGCAGAATAGCCAACACAGCAGACTTATTCGTCAGAATAGCTATCACAGCAGAATTTTCTAACTGGAAGAATTGTGGTTAGATTATTCAACAGAGCTGAAATTTTCGTCACAATAGCGATTACAGCAGAATATTTTTATCACAATAGCCATGACAGCAGAAGTTGTTTTCGGCTTGGATATCTTTTATAGATTGCTTTAAACAGATGGATTTTTCTTCAGATTATCCATCAAATAAGGAATTTCGTTAGATTATAGCGATTAGAGCAGAATATTTTTATCACAATAGCCATGACAGCAGAAGTTGTTTTCGGCTTGGATATCTTCTATAGATTGGGTTAAACAGCTGGATTTTTCTTCAGATTATCCATCATATCGGGAATTTCGTAAGATTATCTTATTTGGCAGATAACAACCAAAACAGACTTTTCGTCAAAATAGCTATTACAGCAGAATTTTCTATAGATTGGTGCCAACAGCAGGAATTGTGGTTAGATTATTCAGCAGAGCAGGAATTGCCGTTAGAAAATCCAAGAAGGCAGAATATTTTCGTCACAATAGCCATGACAGCAGCATATTTTCACCACAACAGCCATATACAGCAAAATTAGTTTTTAACTTGGTTCCAACAGCAGGATTTTCTATAGATTGGTTTAAACAGCAGGATTTTTCTTTTAGATTATCCATCATATCAGGAATTTCGTTCGATTATCCATCACAGCAAAATTTTTCGGTAGATAGCCTCAAAATAGAATTTTTCGTCAGAAAAGATACCACAGGAGAATTTTATATAGATTAGTCCCAACAGCAGGAATTGTAGTTAGATTATTCAGCAGAGCAGAATATTTTGGTCACAATAGCCATGACAGCAGCATTTGTTTTCAGCTTGGTTCTTATAGGAGGATTTTGTATGATAAATTCATCATAAAGTGTTATGCTTTCTTGTGTTACAGAAAATATTTGCCTACACACTGGGTGTTACCTTTAGAGGGGCCACGGTGGCTCAATGTTCCACTCAGTGTAGACTGACAAAGGTCATCATGGCATGCTTTTCCAATGTTGTTCCCCCTAATAGGTTAGGACGGAGGGGGGGGGGGCTTGGAATTTGAAATAAAGACTAGTATTTTGCAAAGGTCATAATGGCATGCTTTTCCGACGTTGTTCTCTCTTGTGAATAGGTTAGGAAGGAGAAGGGGGTGGGTGCTTGGAATTTCAATCATATCACACTGCATGGTGTATACCTGTCCTAATATGCCAGGTAGGTGTAAAAACTAGGATGTTAAACCCCATTTCATTTCTTTACATCAGATTGGGCCCAAATGCAGCATTTCCCCATACTGTAGAAAACATTGGGACCTTAATTTGCAAAAGAAAAGAGGCATAACAAAAAGAGTGATTGAAACATGCAGATGTATAACTTTATTTTCATATTTGGTCAACATAAAATTTGCCTCTCCACAGCATATATTTATTTTGTTCACCACAACAAATACTGTGGATTCTTTCAACAAAATGTTGCATATAAATTGTCAAGATTATAAACACGAAAGTTGCAATTCTGGAGATATGGTAAATGTAGCATTGCAAATAGAGAGTTTTTCTTGAATCTTCTTTTTAATAGTTTTGTACATAAATATATACAACCAATTGGAATCCCAGTGCCTGAAAGAATAAGGGTAAATAGTCTTCTTTAATAAATGAATTTAATCATAGTGTAAGTGTACATAAATTAACTAAAATTACAAATTACCACCACTACCGTCAAAGAATCATCAAATTGGAGACAGTTCCAGATGCAGGTTTACAACACAATGTAATGAAATTTTATAAATACACCTCCACATGACACAAACTAGGTCATTTTGGGAGTAACATAGGGTTCAATATTAGCAGAGGAAGGGAACCAGGTGAATCAGGATTTCAACAATTTGCTTACGCATTGTGAGTCTTTAGCACCAGAAGGAAACCAGGAGAATCCAGAAAACCCAGGAAAAACCCAAAATAGCCAGTCTGAAAGTTACGTTAAATGGTTTATGAGATAATGCTTTGTAAATGAAATCTGGGCGGACAAACCTCGTACTATATTCGGCTCAGTATAAAAGGGTTTTACAAGAACAAGAAATTACCTTATTGCTGACAACGTTAAATCTGAAGCCTCTTTTCTGCTTTTCTTTTCTCAGGACCGCACGCCTATAATGTTAACGATTGTTATTGTCAATGTTATATACTACATGAAATAAACTTAAATGGGTTTTAATTTCCAATATGGAGCTAATGAAAACAGGCAAACCCCATGCAATGAGGTTTGAGGGAAATTTTGCCAGGACATGGGGGGGTAGGGATGGCCTAGTGGTCTAGAGTGCCGCGCTTCGACCTCTAGATGGTCGGTCACC
Organism: Patella caerulea; assembly: GCA_036850965.1. Taxonomy (NCBI): domain Eukaryota; kingdom Metazoa; phylum Mollusca; class Gastropoda; family Patellidae; genus Patella; species Patella caerulea. The sequence continues at coordinate 58,622,116 of JAZGQO010000007.1, forward strand.
TCTGGCTTGCGGCTGTGGTTTCAAGTCCTGGTGTGAGCATATGTGGCATGGAGATAGGGGCGCCTTCTCAACCACGTGGGTTTCCTCTGGGCACTCCGGTTTCCTCCCACTGCTAAAGACCCCTACACGCAAGCGAATTATTGAAATAAAAAGAAACCATATGTTAGTCCCAAAATGACCTAGTTTGTGTTGAGTGGATGTTAAACCCCATTTATTTCTCTCTCTCTCTCTTTTGCCTGGACATAGGTGCTATCAAACACAGGATGACCATGTCTAGCTATTGCTAACCACACTTTACACACTGAGACTTAGGGGCTCCCAATATTATAGAAATAAAATGAAGTATAATGTCCTACTGTACTGCTCTGAGGGATATTTTGCCTAGACAGTGGTGTTACGGCCTACACTTATATCCAATTCCAACTGGCAAAGGAACTTTTACGTACACGTCAATGTGTACACTGGACCTCTGTTAATCTTTGCATCCCAACAACTATGCAGTTGTCCTTGTCAGGCGCTATGTTCTGCACCACTCACTAACAAGGAGAAACCACGCCGGAAAATCGAGATGAATTTTCTTGGTCAACACTGGGAACTAATGATGGGTACTTTATCATTTTTAGTATTATAGGCTGAATTGCTGTAAAAGGATAAAACCACTTACATCAATTTCTACTTTGACATTAGATTTTTTAATAGACTATCAGAGCATCATCCTGAAGAAAAAAGAAAATAGAACAAAATTAAATTGTAAATAAATGAAGCTTTATAAAGATGCATTGTTACTTAGACTATTTAAGCTTTGCTTAACTTGCCAAGCATGTGGCATTATCAACTCTCAAGTCCGTTGACCCATCAGCCATGACCCCTGTCAATAATAATAGTGCCAAATAACAATTGATACCTTGGGTACCCTAACATTACAAATTAGGTGAAGGTGAAAATAAAAATAAAAATGGAATTTTAACGCCACTCTTCAGGTAATGGCATAGCATGCCATTGTATTTTACTAGTTTATGCCCTATCCAGAAAAAAATGTCAACATTTGAACATTGGTTTTTCATCTTTTTGAACTACAAGAAATCGCAGTTTGACTTGAGCCATTTCGCCATTTGCCAAGGGATCCTTTACGTCACATGCACATCAATGACAATGTATTGACGGAACCTTTGTTTTACGTCCCATCCGAAAGACTACACAGTTGTCCTTGTCAGACCCTCCGTCGATCAGCACTGACAAGTGGAAGTAACGTCGGAAAATCTCGATGAACTTCTCAATTCTCGCCCACTGACCAATACCGCCCGGTACAATTATTGTATTACAATATGGAAAGACATATTTACAGGCCAAACGACCGTATATATCGATATCAAAAGACACTTCCTACCTGGTGCATTGAAATTCCTGGTGTTTCGAGTTATACATTGTGTCGCCACGTGTACTTTTGTCGCTTTCATTTATTTCTCAGCTTCCTAAATGCATTAAACAGCTTGTACATCACAATTGTCGGTAGTAAAATGGGTATCGCAATTCGCTGGTGAAGCGAGCTGCTAACGCGACCTTCACCGATCATGTCAAGGCGTGGTCATGCTTCTTAATTCCCGCCTACAAACGCGTTAGAATTACTGCTCATCTAGTTATTGGTAGCTCCTCCCCTTTTTTATATTTAGATAGATACGGTATAGCATCAACCGTGCTGGTCAGTCTGTGGTCACTGTTGCAAGAGCCTTTAATTGTTCACGCCAAAAAATAATTTATCTTACAATGGCAGTGCTTCAAACAGGAACTATTGCCGACCGCCCAAGGGCGGGAGCGCCACGTGTGTCGTCACTCCAGGAAGATCAAGCAATACGATTACGTCATCTTAGAAACAGACTTGTCACTGCAACCTCCACAAGTAGAGAGATGTTTGGTGGAAGGGTAACTGCACAAACTGTTCGAAATCGCTTGCCCCTGCTGGTCTTCGAGCTCGGAGGCCCAATAATGGACCAATATTGACACCTCTTCATCAGGGGCGTAAATGTGGGGGGGTGTGGGGGGGTGGTACACCCCCCCAGCAGAAAAAATAGTCGGTCGCAAAACCAGAGCAGTCGGTCGCAAAATAGAGTAGTCATTATCGAAATACGCACTCACTGTATATGTCACGGTAATCACGCAAAACTTTACTATAAAATAGTGGGTCGCAAAATCAGTGCAGTCGGTCACAAAATAGGAGCAGTCGGTATCAAAATAAGTGCCCACTGTATACGTCACGCTACACACACATAACTTTAGTATAAAATAATCTTGTCAACTTATCATGTTTGAAAAGATGTTGTGTTTCGCTCTCATTCTGTTGTGAGTATGTTGGTCTAACAACAAAATTTCACCCAAGGAGAAAAATAGTCGGTCACAAAATAAGTGCAGTCACTGCAGTCGGTCTCAAAAACAACGCCAGAATAGATCCCAAATAGTAAGTAGTTGCGTGAATCCGTGTACCTAAATTGCATACGTCATACAAAACTATAGTATACAATAACCACGTCTATGTTGTTCTATGAAATGTTTTCTACCATGGCAAAAAATAGTCGGTCTCAAAAAAAGTACTCACCGCAGTCGGTCTGCGAATAAATGAATTAATGGGATAAACAAACAATCAAAAAACAGGCGAAATTGATAGATAGGCCTCAAGATTCTGTCCCATTTCTTATCCTCTCGTTAACGAGAATTTGGTTCCATTTGCGCGATTCCTTTTTAAAATCATTCCTCTACTCCACAATTGTCTTATACTGTCTCAGCACTATCATATTCACGATTATAGGGAACTGCCCAGTTTGTAGTACCACTGGTGTGTGGCGCGATTCCATTATAACATCATTCTTCTACTCGCTTACATGTCTGAAATTTTTTCGCGCCTGCGGCGCGCGATTCATTTTTAAAATCATTCCTCTACTCCCCAATTGTCTTATACTGTCTTAGCACTATCATATTCACGATTATAGTGAACTGCCCAGTTTGCAGTACCACTGGTACATGGGGCGTCTGATTGTACAGATGTTATGTCAACTCTAGAAAACTGACACGTGGTGCTCGGCTCCGGATTGCATCACTCGCACTGGGAGGTGAGGGTGGGCGTGGGGGGTATGTGCATCAGTCGGTCACATTTTGGCTAAACACCCCCCCAAACGAAATCGTTTTGTACGCCCCTGCTCTTCATCGCCGTAACCGACTTGTGTGGGCCACACAATAAGATTTACTTAAAAACAGTGGAATTCGGTTGTCTTTAGTGACAAATCTCGATTCACTTTGAGGTTTGCCGATGGCAGGGTCCGAGTGTACCGCAGACGCGGTGAACGTTACACTCAAGTATGCGTCAGAGAAGTTGACCGATTTGGTGGAGGCAGCGTCATGGTTGGGATTCTTTTTGTGTACATGGACGTTCTCCTCTTGTTGTTGTCCAAGGGAACTTAAATGCTGTCCAGTACAGGGATCAGATTTTGCAATCTGTTATTCTTCCCTTTAGGCAGAGACATGGGCCCGGACTAACGTTTCAACAAGACAATGCTCGACCCCATACAGCAATATTGCTATTCAGAATTTTTAAAGAAATGCCGGCGTCCAAGTCCTGGATTGGCCGTCGCTTAGCCCCGACCTTAATCCTATTGAACACATCTGGATCTCAGAACATTAGTGTTTTCTAATGTTCTGAGATCCATGAGAAGACGTTGTGTGGCAGTACGAGACGCTAGAGCAGGCCACAACTGTTACTAAACACTTTATTCCAATTGTTCTCCAAGTCTGTGAATTTCATTTTGGGGGGTACTGTGACATCACGAACGTTATCAATGTCAAGGACTTTCGGCGAGATGTATTCTTGCTTTCTGTTGATGCCAAGGTCGTCTGTGCACAACATAACACTAAAATAGTTGCCTTAAACCAAATATTAAAAAACTAGTCCCAAAAATCCCGAGTGTCAAGTTTTTAATTTGGCTGAGTATATGTAGGCCCTACAAAACTATGGAGGGGGATCCTCGCCAAAACTCTCAATTTGTGAAAATACATTTGTCGATTTGTGAAAGTACATTTGTTAATTTGTCAAAATACAAAATACATTTCTCGATTTGTGAAAGTACATTTGTTAATTTGTCAAAATGCAAAATACATTTGTCGATTTGTCGTACAACAAAAATACATTTTTTTCATGTGTGAAAATACACCTGTCGAACCTACAAAGCACAGTTTTTGAAATAACACAGCTTAACTTTATAGTTTCAAGATATGTAATTTCAACATTTGTATTTTCAAGATATGTAATTTCAACATTTGTAGTTTCAACATTTGTAGTTTCAACAGTTGTATTAACGACACTTGCATTATCGAGCCTTGCATTAGCAAGCCATGCATTAGCGAACTATGACCATATTTGGGTTGATGACGTTGATCATTATGGAGGGGATCCTTGCCAATGATGCTGCAAGGCCTGGATGCCGGCCAGGAAGAATTTTTTTTTATTTTTTATCCCCTCCCCCTAAAAAATTTCACATAGCTGAAATGGCGTCATCATATAATAAGGTCCATGTCTTAACTAAGAAAATGAGGGTTGACAAGTTACTTTTGTGTTAGGGTTAGTCCTTTCAGTGGCAGGTATTTGATAGCTGCCCTATAGCCAGTTTTGTCCATTTCTGGTGATTCCTGATGGGTTAATCACACACAAGATGGTCTGGTATGAAAACAATATTAACACTACAGGTGCAGTTCTTATGAAATGAAATGAAATGAAATGGGGTTTAACGTCCTACTCTTCTGCACCTGTCCATGATTGTACTTTCTTGGTGACAAAAGTCTGCTTCAATCTGGACTCACAATACCATTTTATGCATTTTGTCAGTTTGAACCATCATCTTTTATGGGTCATTTCGTTATCAGCGAGATGCACACTTTCATTTAAAATTAAATTGAACTGATACCTCGAATGTGTGAATATAAATTTTTCTCGAGCCTCGGGGTCGATATTATGGTGTCAGCTTGGCCCCCAGGGCCGAAACCAACTGTTATGGACAATTTCGAACTCAGTGAGATGTACTCTTCCATTTAAAATTGGTTTGACTGATACTTCGAATATATGAGTATAACCTATTTTTGACCCTTCGGCTCTGCGGTCCATATTTAGGGTGTCAATTTGGGCCGTCCAAGGGCCATAAGCGTCTGTTATGGGCAACTTCGTACCTAGTGAGATGTACTCTTTCATTTAGAGTTGGTTTTGACCGGTACCGCGAGTTTATGGCCCCATCGTCTTAGGGTGTCAATTTGGGCCATTCCATGGGCCCAATCGTCTGTTATGGACAATTCCGTAATCAGCGGCATATACTCTTTCAATTAACATTAGTGTCTACTAATAACTCGAATGTATGGATATAACCCTTTTTTAAGCCGTCCAGGAAGGATGAAGGGGGGGGGGGGTCAGTTTGGGCAATCCCAATCCCAAAATCGTTTGTTATGGGCAATTTCATACTCAGTAGAGTGTATTCTTTCATTTAAAATTGGTTTTGACCGATACCTCGAATGTATGAGTTTAACCCATTTTGGGCTCCAGAGGGTGTCAACCCTCATTTTCTTAGTTAAGACATGGACCTTATTATAAGGTCCATGGTTAAGATGACGCCATTTCAGCTATGTGAAATTTTTTAGGGGGGGGGGGGATAAAAAATATCAAAAAATCTTCCTGGCCTGCATCCAGGCCTTGCATCATCGTTGGCAAGGATCCCCCTCCATAATGATCAACGTCATCAACCCAAATATGGTCATAGTTCGCTAATGCATGGCTTGCTAATGCAAGGCTCGATAATGCAAGTGTCGTTAATACAACTGTTGAAACTACAAATGTTGAAACTACAAATGTTGAAATTACATATCTTGAAAATACAAATGTTGAAATTACATATCTTGAAACTATAAAGTTAAGCTGTGTTATTTCAAAATTTGTGCTTTGTAGGTTCGACAGGTGTATTTTCACACATGAAAAAATGTATTTTTGTTGTATGACAAATCGACAAATGTATTTTGCATTTTGACAAATTAACAAATGTACTTTCACAAATCGACAAATGTATTTTATATTTTGACAAATTAACAAATGTACTTTCACAAATCGACAAATGTATTTTCACAAATTGAGAGTTTTGGCGAGGATCCCCCTCCATACAAAACAGCAAAATAAAAAAAAAGTCAGTACAACTTACTAAATGGATCAAAGCAATTTTTTGTGAACAATATGTTGACACATAGTGATTAGTTCACCACAATCCACGACATAACGAGGAGGTTTAGAGTATGTACAGTATCTGGCTTGTCAGTCAATAACAACAGCACAGCGTCTGTACATGGATTGGACCAGACGATATATGAACGCCATTGGCACCTGGAACCACCGACTCACGAAAGTCTGGCCAGCGTCAAGTCTTCCAAGCACCTGGTTCCCATAATAAGCTATCGCGAGTCGTGGCATGCTCCTGTCGTATGTTGCCGTTGTAGTGTGAATGAATCAATCAGGTATAGGGGTTCATTTTATAGGACACGTGCAGTATGAGTTACATGAAAATCATGGAGAACAAATTGCGTTTTTCAGAAAATTCACTGGGTGCTATTCTGTGTTTGGGAAGGAGACTTATTGCTCAGATAAAATTGGAGATGTGGACACATATATACAATAAATACATTTTGGCAAGTTTTATGCAATGCGTCTATTCAGGGTAACATACCAACCTGATGTTTCTTTTGCTGGTTAGTATATATCCGCAAGTGGACACATATATATGCAATAAATACATTTGGCAAGTTTATGCAATGCGTCTATTCGGGGTAACATACCAACCTGACGTTTCTTTTCTGGTTAGTATATATCCGGCCCCGCGTGTATAATTAACACCTACTCAAATCAACTGATAGTTATGAGGGCTCATTTTCTTTCACGATGTTTCTCTAGCGCCTTAAGTCGATCCATCACCTTCTTTACAACAAATCGAAAAATCCGATGACTAAAAAGGTACCCGAACGCAAAGCTGTATGAGCTGTTCAGAAGCTAATCTAGATTTGGGGGGTTGGGTCTTCGAATCCGTCCAACAACCCTGCAGCCAATTGCAAGCATAAAAATGCATCTGAATCCATGGTACACTCGTATTGCTGTTGCATTTTAAGGCCAAAAATCAGATGTTCACCTTTTATCCCAACGAATCCCACCGGATGACCTTCAGAGAATGATCAAATACTCATTTTTTTGGTTTTAGAATATATGTTTAATACATGCTAGCCTGAAATTTGTATCACAGATCATAAGCTTGGCCCATACGAGATTTTTGTATTCTAGTGTAAAAGTTATTTCTCATTTACTATATTTCTAGTGGTAGAATTCTTTGTAGACATTTCATCTTTTTCCCGATTTTAACAGCTGTAATTTAGTAGAATGATTTATGTGTGATGGTCCTCGGGCTATCAAAAGGTGGCACTATTTACAGTTTTTGCATAAATTGTTTGCAAAGTTAAAATATTGAGAAACATAATAATATAGTCAATAATATTCTGAATCGTTCGGTCATGACAGTGTATTTTAACTTGCTAAATGGGGGATGTGCGTTTTCCTGTGAGCAGGACTGGATTAACGCAATGCAGCTAATGAAGAACTGATGTGTTAGGGACCTCAGAAGCCCACATTGTTTAAAATGGTTTGGCATCATAAAACAAGGGAGATTGCTGTTGGATGTACTAATTTTTATTTCTTCTGTCATGAAACAACCATATTGAAGAAGATAATAGTTGTTGCCATGAAATCATTGCGAAGGACCCCTGACAGATCAAGCGTCAGGGTCCCATAAATGTAAATCCACCACTTTACCCTCAGTGCTATCTATCACCACAGTGAACAAATTCCTTTGGGGCACAATAAACGTAAACGTTCTTGAAAGCTTTATGAATAAAACGAAGTGTGCCTTTAAATCCAATAACCTAATTGAATATAGTTCGGTCAATATCAAATAAACATATAATAAATTTCCTTTGTATAATTTGTCAATTTAAATCCATCGTGGTTTTTTTTTTCTTTTTTCTTTTTTGTTATTCAAAAAAATAAGGTTATCAATGATTTTAAATCTTAAAAGTCGACGTCGGGTGTAGTGATATATTACTTTATTAAAGCAATTCGATATCTTAAATACATAAGCTACTAAGATGAACATACCTTAATTTTGACCTCTCAACTGGAAATTTACTTTACAAAGGGCTTGGTAAAATAATACATCCTTTATATAAACACAAGAGAACAGACCTCAATTTGTTTTATGTCATTGTTTCCAGTAAGCCGGTGTCTATATTTATCTACGTACTTTACCTACACATGTGGATAATACTTTATCTAAATAATAATATACTACCAGTAATTGAACGTACAAAGACATTTAGCCATAAAAAGTAATTGACGGTGAGCAGTGTAAGCAGTAATACATTTTCTAGGGATAGGTATAATAATTTGGAAAATGTGTGTTAGGATTTGTTATTATCTTAAAATTGACCTTCTGCAGGAAATCGTTAAAGGATAAGACAAACAAAATTCCAGAGTTAATAAAGACAATTTAAGGATAGGTGTTATATAAAGCAAGAGATTGTTGAACATTGTCAACATATTCATTTTATCGTGATGGATCAGAGCATTCTGCTTCCTAAATTGAACAACCCACGACTTAAAGAAGTCGGAAGACAGCAAAATCTATCCAGAAAGAGGGTAACCATTACCAATGATAAGTTAAAGAAGACATACCTTCGATTAAACTGCAATTTACAGAGAGAAGCTCGAGTACAAAACTATCTGAACTGGCAACAGTCTGTGGCTTACAAAAAATCATTGGTGGAACACAAAGGGTTACAGGTGTGTTTGAGACGCAAACGAGAGTACACCAAGTCCTTGCCTACATTTCAAAATGGCGTTTATAATGGTATGAAATTGGACGCCATGAAATCGGAGGTGAAACGCGTGATCTGGGAACAGCACCCTAGAACACGACGGATGCGAGAAGTTGAAAAAACGAAGCAGCTCTGGAAAAAGAATGGCAATATTGTAGATTATAATAAAACACTACAGTCATTGGATGCCATCATAAAAAGACAGAGGGACGTGCTGCCATCGATAACCGTTGAAAGACCAACGCCAAATCCAAGAATTTCTCTTGTATCTCAGAAAAGTAGTTTACGATCAATTGAAAATAGACAATTGTTGGTGCTGCCTTCAATATATACCATTAGATCGGTGACTTAGCGAAATAATGTCCTTAACAATTTGCTGTGAGAATTATGTTACATCAAACTTCATTTCGGGTCTAGATCTATTCAAGTTTTCATTTTATCATCACAGACTTCAGGAAAACAGAAAAACGTTAAGAGTATGCATACACGGGTAGTATAAAATCTGTGGAGATAAATACGTGTATGTTGGAAAACTCTTAGTGGCATCCTACAGTGAAAAGAACAACTGATTTCTGAATGAAGTGTCGTCGAGACATAATATTATACTACGGATAAAATGTGATTTTTGGCGGATTGTAAGCTGGGAATTTACCAACGCAAGATAATTAACATTACTTTAACGGAGCCACACCGCTAATATTTAGGACCTTGAAATTGACACAAATAGGTCGCAATATAATGTATAATGTAATATGAATGTATATACTGATTTACATTCGGTCGTTTTTGTTGTTACTCTAATTTCATATCAGTTATGTTCTCAGGCGAATGGCAATTCAGTCTATACCGGTAGTATTTATTGCGCATGCTCTCCAGATAAGAATATGAGGTCACCGTTTGATATGACTTGTGGAATATGTCTAGCCTCGTTCTTCGAGTCTCTTGTTACAAACGGTGTTGAAACGCATTATGGTACACGATTCGTGTACCAATGGTAAAATGTTTATTTTGTTTATAATATTGGATATCAAAAAGGCCCATCTTTTCTCGGTGATATCACAACATCAATGTTGATTTAATTTGACAAATAATTTGTGTTTTCAATATCAGACTTTGGGTGGTACTGTGTTAAAGACTTGGCTACTTTAAAATGAAACGTAGGCATCGGCGGTAAAAGTCAAAGGTCAGCACGGACGTCAAACTTAACACTGCCAAGCATCCAATCCGGCAACACATTGGATCCCTCACAGTAACATCTGTACCGAAAGCTGGAAGCGTACCCCTGCAGATGTTGCCGGATGGTGTGCCCGTCTTGCCGAGCCGTTGTCACGCGTTGCCGTTCAGATCTGTTAGAAATAATTACCCAGCCTAAGAATGACTGTTTGGTAGCATCCAACCCTCGAGCGACGGCTCTGGTACTCAGTTAACGCATCGGTGTACAGGAGTCGTACTTGGCATATCGTTGGTTCTTCCACAGAACGATAATTGTACCGACTCTAGCTTTTCGAAAATCACATTTTATGTCTGCACCGTAAAATCAAATTTTCAATATTCTTATTCTGTTGAATTCAAAATCAATCGTTTGTGTTTGAGAGAATTTTCAGAGGAGCGTTTATCTGACGTGTTATCATCGTAATCTGATATTATTTTCATTCCAGAAAAGTGAGTACCTCTCTCAACTTTTCTCAAACGAGATTCACAATCACCAGTTTATAAAAGTAGAGCATTTTCATTGCGTCCCAGAACAGTCTACAGGCTACTTTTTGAGACAGAAATATCGAAAGGACAGACTTTGTTAATTTTTTACTAATGCCAGCTTCAAGAGGGCGTGTGGGTATAAAATTCTTAATTTTCAACTTGACTGTTACCCTTGAAAAGGTATTTTATATCTTTTATTTGAAATGTAGGGCTATCATATGGTTATTTAAGCAAGCAATTTGTGACTTTGTGTATTTTAACATACTCCTATTACCTATGTTAAATTATATATTGAACGGATATTCCAAACCTCGCTTAGATAAAAGAGATTAATTCTATATTGTATTTTTTTCTGAATGTATTGACAACACATATATATTAATCCTTAGTAGGCTATGCATACCGCCGTATCTTATTTCTATAATAATAATACTGTCAGAATGTTTATTGTAAACGTGTCCCCAGGATGATGTCAGCGACAAGTTTCTAGTTTTAAACATTATCTATTTCCCTGACAAAGATAATAATATGGTTCAGCAGTAAACTTTAATTTTCACTAAAACAAACGGGCATCTTTTCAGCCAATACAACCACAGGTCAAGCAGTAACTTTGTGAATCCCGATGCAATTTACCAACATATATATTTATATTATTTATGAAATTATGCGGATCCCTGAAAACTGACACGTGGGATTAGGAACCTTTTCCGTTCGCGAACACACTCAAAATTACTATTCATTTGCTTCACTTATGGCCGGTTGACAAACAGTTTTTGTTCGGTAGTTTGATACATGTAAAATTATGACTTTATGATATAATATTTTTAGTCTGTAATATTAAATATATATAATGCCGATGCCGATCTGATATCAGTCGTTTCCGTTGGAATATATTTTTGATTTTGATTTTTTGCAATCATTGTCGACAATGTTGTTGATAATGTAGAAGGTGAATGTAGATTGCCGTCGAAATAACCATGTTCACAATAAGATAAGCTGACATCAAAATGGAATATGTGTTGGGACTTACAGCTGACCTGGACTCGAAAATAATAAATTATTGATATACTGTTACTAAGATTCAATATTCACTTTTCATGGTGTCCTTAAAGATACAGAATGGGAGATTGGATAAAGTGCTGGCAGTTTTGACTATAATAGTTAAAAACTAGATAATGTAAAGGGAATTCGCTGAAAATTTCAGTCAAATTGATCCACTCTGAACCGAGCATATAACGATTGAAGTCAATAAAAAAACATAAGTCTCGATTATCCATTTGACGATTAAACCATCCGTCGGAATTTTGACAGTGAGGGTTCAAGCAAGAAAAGCGATATTGCCGAACAAACATTTGGCGTAAGGGGGGTCACGGGGATTAAGTTGGTAATACGCTGAGTTCGGGTATTCAATCCCTGATTTGGCCGGTAAAATTAATCCAGATTTTACAGACATAAACTATGCAGGGCGGGGGATTTCCCCCAACAGCGACGTATCCGCCTACACTTCACCGACAGGAATTGTCGAGGAACTTTTACGCCCAGCAGTGAACAGCAGGGTCGAACCTCGGAACTTTCTCGGCTACACTACTACTGAGTGAGTCGCCGGATTAAAGGGCCACGCGTCAATTGATCTGGGCATTTACGTAGCTACCATGCGTGTCCGGTACATTGACATTATTTTTGTTTTAAATTGGGTGCATATTAATAAGTGGTGTACTGTTGATATCCAGGCTATTCTCTTCTAAACTAAAAATCGTTTAGTTGGGTTTTTTTTTGTTTTTTGTTTTTTTTTATAATAGTACAAATATAAAAAGCGTAATAGGTAAAGAGGAGTTACCTCCCTTATATCACATTTGCACATAATTTTAAAATTGTCCCAAAAGTGTATGCTTTATAATCTATAAAAAGTAGAAAATATATTGAACCGATGACTTTGAGTTTAGATAATAAGCTAAAAATCTCTCGTGCATTCAGTTCGTGGTTGCGAAATTTGTTTATAAAAACGAAAATTCCATTTATTCATTGAAAGTCTATGGATTATTATATGCCCTATAGTTGAAAAATTTTCCAATTGTTTAAAACAATTAATGCAGTCGACCCCGATGGTAGGCCTTCACTCATCCTTTATTATTAGTTAGTCTGCCTTTTTTTATTAAACAATAAGACGCAGTTGGAAAGGATTGCGAATTTGCGGTATACGATACGCCGGTGGGTGTGACAATGATCCCCGAGAAGAAATAATTTCTTGCGCACAAGCTTTCATTTGATGCATGACGACTTTCAACATGGACTCTGTAGGTAGCTTTCTTCAAAGACAAAGCTCTCATAGGACGTTACAGCGCCAGTGCATTTTTTTAAGAAGAAGAAAAAAAGATAACCCCTGTTGCTGGACGTACGTTTCATTCATTCGTTTTGGCTTCTCTTCTAATTAAATGGCAGGCATCTAATTAGTGCCAATGATAATAATTACTCGCATTGACAAGTCGCTTCAGACCAGTTAAGTGACTTGCATTATGACGAACAAAGAATGAACGAAGATTTAGAAAATCATGTTGAAAGAAAACATAAATCACAACAAAATAATGTTTGAGAGCATTAGCTTTTGGGTGTTTTTGTTGCAATCATGATAGTGCCAATGCAAGATTTAGAAGACCTTGGAGAACACAACTACATGTTTCATTTAACTTAAGTTGTCAGTGGGGATTTCTTGTTAAAGTGTTTTAATCTTTTCCTTTAAACGAGTGTAAAATTTGTGGTCTTTTGTATCGGTACTAGCGAAAATGGGTGAACATATCTGAGATTAGATTGAGATGAAACCCTTCTTTATGGGATCTTTTCTCATTTATTTTGGCGTTTTTTGAGAAGAAGATGAACACCATTAAAATAAATGGAAACCATAATGTTGTTTAAAACAAATATTTCAAAATGCGTTAGTCTAATCTGTGGTTTAAAAGAGTTTTTCTTCTGCTTTATTTCCTCATTAATTGTGAATTGTGATCACCTCCCTTGTACCAGTCGCGTGACTTGAATCAAATACATGGAGTATTATTAAATTACGTACAATATATCCCTGGGAAGAGTTACTACTTTCAAGGTAAATAAATGAAAGTCGTTCAGAAAATTGTCGACACATGTTCACGTTGTCAAACGCTTATATTTTAACTAGTTTAAACATGCTAGGTGAGTGCAGCGTTCATAAGAAATATTATACAAGCCAAGACAGCTTAACTACATCGACCTCGACAGTTACCCGAAGACATGAAATAAAATGGGGTTTAGTGTCATGCACTGCTGCATCTTGGCTTATGGAAGACGAGCATACGCCATACAGTGTGCTATGTGGGAAATTTTACCCCGGCAGCGACGGTACGGCCTATACTTATATCGAATTCCAACTGCCAAGGGATCTTTTACGTGCACACCAATGTGTACACGGGATCTCGGTTTTTCGTCCCAACCGAACGACTAGACAGCTGTCTGCATTGCTGACAAGGAGAAACCACGCCGGAAAATCGAGATGAACTTTCTTGGCCAATGCATGGATCGAATACCCGACCTCCAGGCTAGCGAGCCAGCGTCTTACCCAATTAGCAACGTAACCCCCCTCCTCGAAAACTTTTTGAAAGATGGCTTTAAATGAAGGAGTTGGTTTAAATGTGTACTTTACTTGTATTAACGTTTGCTTCTGATGAAAGGAGTTTGTATGGTGTTCTATTTCGGCCACTTATATTTCAGTAGGAAAACTGTAGTACAGTGAAAGGTCTGGGAATCGAAATTACTTTCCAGTGTGTAAAAGAATTTGAAAGTCATTGCTGCATTTTAATTTTATCGGGGCTAAGTTTACAGACGATATCGAGATACCTACCCCCATAAACTATTTTGGAGATTGTTTCCGAACAGCTTCATTTCTGGAGCTGAAACTCAAAATATTATATTTGTTCGAATTTTGGAGTTTGGTTTTAAATTGTTTAACCACTTTAACGAATTCTCAATTTCCCAATGCTTATTACCTAACTTATAAATAAAGATTTCAATTTATAGTCTACCGTTTAAAATGAGTTGTGTAAAGAAATCAACATCTATTCGATAGAACATATATTTAGTTAATTTTACTTATCGTATTTATTTAAGAGCTGAATTTACCTATTGAAGTCTTCTTTTTTAGTCCTTTTAAAAATGTTATATAAATTATTACACATACGTTATGCAAAAGTTAAATTTTCCAATTGCATGTCTTTCTTCAGGCCTAATTCGAAATATTATCTGAATTATTAATTAGACATTAATTTAATTATCTAGACAATAACAAGTCTCGATGCCTTCACTAGCCTGCGCTATTTACTGGATTAGCGTTTGCTGCTTAACGCTCATTAATGTGAGAACGCTCAGTCGTTTATCTAATCACCAATAGTCTATCTTTAATAAGGTCATAGTAACCCTCGATGCCATCGAATACTCAAGATTTTAACTAGATTAGAACGGTTCCGCCACTTAATGATTTAATTTTAAAAATGGGGAAGTGAGGCTAAGCCACGAATACACCAGTACATTGGTTACGATAATACACAATCAATACACGCATCTTGTCAAAACTACAAACAGTGGCTCAGAATAAAGTAAGTTGAATGAAATTTTGCACTATGTATTTTTGAACTTTCTTATATGTATCTTTAAGAAACACGAAACTTAATTCCATGGTTTATATTTAAACCTTCGGGGTCTTAATCAGAAAGCCATATGGATTCTCAATAGAGAAGTGAAACGTACAAGATTTCTGTCTATAATCTAATCAATCCGAATACCACTTCACTGAGAGAGATACATCCATCATCAGATATATCTAATATCAAACCAATATTGGGCCCAAAGAATATCAGACGTATATATTTTTATCATATTTCTTGTCAAGCATGTGTTAACGTACCGGAGTAAATATTTACGCCCTGGTAACGAAGGATGGCTTGTGATGTTTGGAGGGGGTGAGGCCATGTAGTATAGAGTAGCCTAGGGCTAATATAAATATATAGATATAAGTTTGAACAGGTGTATAAGTAATAATAATCTATATATACTGGTTGTTAACACGTCTTAAACATATGGTCTCATGTGCTTGGTATGATTCAGTCTGGATCCAGGATATCGTGAGCACACTCTTGAATCAAATGAAGACAATTGCAATGTATACCATTTCTTTCATTTTCATTATCTACGTTTACAGATGACATTATAATAAAGCCTATAATATTATATCTCTCTTATTCAACATTTATATACCAAGACGCATTACCACTTGATTGTACATTTATACATTAAAGACACCTACTAAACACTAGATAATGTAAAGGCAATTTCCTGAAATTTCTGTCAAATTGTTCCATTATAAACCGAGATTTAAGCGATTGAAATTTCCGCCCAGCCCCGATCATCATTACTAAAGACAGTACGACAGAAAGAATGGTCTCGATTGTCCATTTTTTTATTTGATTATCAATGAGCGTTAAGCAGCATACGAGATTGTAATCCAGTCAACATCGAAGGTTAGCGTTGACATCGAGATTTCATAATTGTCTGCATAAGTCAATTAATGTTCGATTAATAATAATTTAGATCAAATTTCAGGTCTACGGAAAGACCTGTATTAATAAGCAGTTAATGCTCTTGCACACTGCATGCTTAATGATCAAAATATAGGTTCCTGAGCAACAGAGTATACGGCCAAAGCAACCAATTCGTCCGCGCAGTCCACGGGCCGAAATATTTAGACGGTATTATCATTGCTAGCTGAAATTCAATGAGCTTCTTCGTTTCATTAATCTGGTGATAAATGTTGTTAAATACTAGGAGCGTTCATAAGATTCTACAAAGTGAAAGTAAGTTAGTATTTAACAGATAGTGTTGTTAGCCAAAAGGCTTCTTGTGTCTGTAATGTTGAGAAAATTTCGAGTGAAGAGTGGTTCCCCCTTTCAGTGAAGCAGGACGGAGGGCCTGACAAGGACAACCTTCAAGTCGTCCGGATGGGACGAAAAACCTCGGTTCCTTTTACGCAGTTGGAATTCGATATAAGAGTAGTCATAGCACACTGTATGGTGTATGTCCGTCTTTATTAGCCCAGTTTAGTAGCAGAACAGTAGGACGTTAAACTCCATTTCATTTCATTTCATACATACATACGACACTAATACATCAATTTATGATTTATACAATATAAAATATTTACACATAAAACGGTGGATTTATGTATTGTGAATTAAAGTCAGCGGGATAAATCAATTCCATACGGCTACAGAATTCATAACTGATTGTTATTTTTCAAAGTCATTAAGTTAGACCATCTCCCGAGGTGCTTAAAATTAAAGGCATTGTCAATATAAGGCCGAAATTGCCAAAAAAAAAAACCCAAAAAACCCAAATGTTGAAAATTAAGAAAACAAAAAACTGTTGAGAACAAATATCTTTTTTGAAATGAGGTACATTAGAATTGTCCATCATAAAATTCATCTGATAAGCTAAACGAGCTGCACGTCACTGCATGTCTAATAAAAAGTCATTAAAGCGTGTTGCCGTAGATGATGTAACGCCACCATCAAATTTTCAACACCGCCACTGACAGCCTGCCATTCTGTAGGCGCATAATGAAATCAGTGATGCGTAAAATGGTTTCGGATTTTTTAAAAAAGTTTTAATTATCATGTTGATACGGACCAATCGTCGTACTAACCCTGAACACCATGCAATCTTGAGGACAATGGCTGGTGCTATGAGATGTACGGAGATGAAGCGATCTTAAAGCCGTCACAATGATCATAAAAACACAATACAGTAATATTTTATGCATGTGTGTCGTAAATGTCGTAATGACAAACCGTGTGTAAATCACAAAGCCTCAAGCCTGTCATTTTAAGCAAACCCAAGTGCAAAATACACGTTTAGATTGTGTAATTTCTCATTAACGTTCACCCGATCTCAGAAATCAGATTCAGCCAACATAATTACGACAAACATAAATTGGCAAGTCGCGCATCATTGGGGGCAGTTCTCTAACCCGTAGTCTGAACTAAGGATATATAGGAAAGGAATATTTTGAGCGACTGTAATTATTATAGATGGAATATCGATTTTCTGGTTCCCAGATTCGAGAACAAGGCACAATACAAAAACAGAACTCAATTTTTGAAAAAAAAATATAAGAAAAGGAAAAGGGGTTTAACGTCCTACTTTTATACCTAACGTTCGTGCGCTACCTTCTGCAATGCGATATCACGGCAATTTTTCCCAAACAGCGACAAGGATTCGTTTACGTGACCGTCAATATGTACACGGGATCTTGGTTTTTCGTCCCATCAGAACGACTGGACGATATCCTTGCCAGACTCTCTGTCCTGCATCAATGACAAAGAAACCCCTCACAGGAAAATCCAAGTGAATTTTCTCGACAATAATAAAAAAAACCTTTAAGGGTTATTAAAAGGTCTGAAACAGTATTTACAGACATGCATACACTAAATTAAATTTATTTTTAAACAATCTGGCACAAATCCGACTATAGATAAGTTTTATTCTAAACTGTTTTTTCTATAATGAAAAATAAGTAACTTTGACAAATGATATTATTCTTTTAGCTTCACGTGTTTCTTTCCGTATTTTTTAAAATGAGCTAATTTCCCAGCGCTCGGATAACACGCTCACAGAGCTCATACGCTGCTTGTAATCATGCAAGATTGATAAGAACTGACTTCAATGTGTTTTCTGATTTATTTTTAACTGGCATCATGCTGAGTACAATGTTCTCGTGTGGAGTAAGGATATAAGTAAATACATACATTTCAGCACAGCTGTTGGCTAACGTTGAGTGAGTTCAGATAAAGTTTTAAGTAAACGCTTGATATCAAACTTAGAATCTAACATTATCTACCCCTCTTTCACTGCCTTATCAAATCAAGCACAGCTTAGGCCACCACTAGATTTGTGAGAGAAAATGATGCGATATAGTTTACAGTTGAATAGATGACAATATCAGCTAGGCATAATCTATTAGATTCCCTCGATGATCGATCTCATATTTACATAACCAACACAAAGAGACTAATTCCAAAAACATATGAATGTCACTGAAATCAAGACATCTTACAGGGTATGAAATGATAACGTAAATTGTTAAAATGAAGGCGTAATACAAAAATTACCAGGAAAATTTTATCCGTATTTGTTTTTCCTGTAATTTACAGAAATTCCCTCAATTAACATAAATTCCATTTTCGAATACAGAAAAATAAATCCTGGTAATTTTTGTTCCCTAGACTCGAAAATGATAAGAATTTCATTGAATTAACCATTGACTTTGTATGCGTGTGCGATATAGCTTTATTTAACGTCGGTTTCCGCCGACGTGCTACCGCTGACAAAATTTGCCTCTTTCCGCTAAAATAAGAATGGCGGGTCGAACAACTATTAATGGTCAGTGTTATGACCGTTTAGAGGCTTTCAGATGTAAGTTTGCGGCTGGCTTACACTGGCCAATCGGTTATAATATCCAGATTGAAGCGTACTTGGTTCAGACAATAGAGGCTTTCAGATGTATGTTTGCGGCTGGCTTACACTGCCCAATCGGTTATAATATCCAGATTGAAGCGTGCTTGGTTTATACAATACAACCTATACTCGCTGATTTTGTAAATTGTTTTTACACATTTATGAAAATACTTACAATCTGATTACCGTATGATGAATGGGAGTACACTTTACAGATCTTATAAATAATGGAAATTAGCAATACATGACTATCAATATACCAAACTCTACACAATATGATCCTTCATATTATGGTTGATAAATTGAATTGAATAATATAAAATGATAATTATTAGGAATGATTATATATGTATACGATTTCTTATCGTTGCATCTAAAAAACAGAAATTTCACGTAACTTTCCTGTTATTCCACAGTTTATTCCGTAAAATAACAGAATTAAGTCCGTTATAGAAGGGAATGAAATATTCTATCCCTAAATTGCACGGAAATTTCCTCTTTAATACTGAATATTTCACAGAAATATAAAAACACGTAATTTGAAGAAATAATTCACTCTTTTAGCAAAATTTCTAAAAAAAATCCACCAATTAAAAGATAAAAGGTGTTAAACTACGGAATTCGGCGACATAAAAAATGGAAATTTTTTACAGTGTAGGGAGTAGAATTTGGACTGAATATGTAATACTAGGGAGTACAACTTGGACTGAACATCTGCGTTTCCACCTTTTCGCCATCCTACCTTTTCGCCATCCTACCTTTTCGTCATCGTCATCGAATTCTGTCAAGGTTTGATATCTTACTTGTACGTGTTACATCTGAACGACTAAGCAACACCCCATGACAAACTTGAAATTCCCCACGGTTCTTCGCGTCCAACTCTGAGATTCTAACCGGTAACATTTAATATAATCGATAGTTGAGTCCCTATTCAAAAATGGTATAAATACATTAATTAAATATGAAATATCGATAGTTTTTCTGTTCGATTAAACTAATTTTTAACTTTGGAAATTTACTACATTTTTATGGTACACCATTATTATTTCAAGAATGTAATATAATAACTATTATCAGTGGTGAATGGTTCAGAACTGGAGAATGACTCATCTGAAAGAATGTGCTAAAACACCGTTTGTAGAATTCCACACAAAAAATAGCCGTCAGAGGGATGTTTTTAACTACACTCAAATTGCATTTGGGAATCTACCTACGTATAGTATATTTCCTTATATTTTTTACTGTATTGCTCCACATATGTCCATCAAACAGACCAAAATATGACAAATGTTCAACAACTGCCTTCTCGCGCTGTTGCTCGTGCCACGAGATGTTTTAGTCGCGTGGCTACCATTTGCAAAAATGAAGCCGACAGCTTCAACACATTGCCAAGAAATCATCAAGCACCTTGCTTCCACCCTTCTCATAGAATGATTAATCGCTCAGGAAATGTCTGAAGTTTTGGCACTTTCCAATCAAGAAATGGTCTTGGTATTGTTCTATAGAAATGCAGGTCGACCATTGCAAGACCAAACTACTTAACGAGGAAAATGTGGAACAATGCCATTTTGGAAGGACGTAAAGCTCCATATAAAAGATAGTTCTCACATGTCAATAGAATTCTATCAGACTGGATAAGGATATAATACCAAATGACACTTGCATCTTTCCAGCATTAGCTTATTAATGAGGGTATAATTTTCACAAGTTAAGTCAACAAGTAGCATTAAGAAGGAGCAGAATGATTGATAGGAGGCTCACGTTTTGTTGGCTAAGACTAGAATATGACGGATGAAGGTTGGTTAGTAAACACTTTGTCACATCAACATTCAAATCAGCTGACACCAGCCGTTCTTCACATTGATTTCACAATATTATTCACAAATGTCCTTTGTTGATGACTTCGATTAGATTCTCCAAGAGAAGTAAAGACGATTCAATGACCCTTTTAGTGCCATTGTTGAAAAACCGTCAAATAATGGACTGAAAATTCCGTTACTCCATTACGTTCGTCACTGATACTTGTTGGTCTTAATTTTGAAGTTTTTTGGGGAAAGGTATAAATGTATTTGAATATATTGTAGTAAATGGTCATTTGTTTTAAGCGAATCTGTATAACTAGATTTAAAATGCAATGTTGTACCCGTTGTTAAGACCCAATCAACTTAACGTTTATTGTCTGGAAAAAGTTAAGTCTAAGGACTTCCAAGTAGTAAAATGAAATGCTCTTGTGTTTAAAGTCCCACTTTTTTACTCCAAACGGGATAATGAAGTCGGGCAAACCACTTGCGGGAAATTTTGGCAGTGTAGCAGTGCTACGACCCACTCTTATTTCGAATTCCCACTGTCAAACGTGTATGCAAACGTGTACAAAGTTCCTCGACCCTGGTATTGGCCGAGAAAGTTCCTCGGTATTTTCCGTCATGTTTTCCCCTTGGCGGTGATGCAGCTCGGAGGGTCTGACAAGGACCAACATCTAGTTCAAGCCATGTGTACACGTGGCACGTTAAAGAATCTGTGGAGTTAAGTTAGTGGAATTTCGTTCATAACGCACTAAATGGCGCATCTTCGCCCTCTCATCCCAGTAAGTGCAGAAAAGTAGGACTTTAAAGCACATTTCATCCATTCGGACCTTACGCGCTGAGCCACAAGGGCTACCGTTAACATTGAAAAAACGACCCCTGTTCGAATTGAATGGTGTTTAATGTCTTTTCGATACTTTACGTATGCCTTTTTGAGATTATTATTGCTATGGTTACACGCGCAACCTCGTTTTCCATTCATTTATGTTTTCGGCATATTTTCAAACATGTTCTAAAAACGTCTGCTTTTTATAATGAGGTATCCGCACATGGTCTAGCAGACGCAATGCAACAAGATCAGTGGTTTCTTAGTTCCCCATCGTGGAAACCCTATCCTTTATTGCACTTCAAGGTATACCATTGTTATACCAATCTACAAACATACTTATATTTATATACTAAAATCTGTCAAACACGTGTGACAGGTAGAGATATGTGGTGTTCATTTATCTTATTGTAGGGTAAAATATGTAAAAAATTATGATAAGTGTGTTGTTAATTGGCGCAGGTTTATTATGAAAGCCGCAGTGATAAAAGCAAGAAAATGGCGTTTGGTGTCTTTTATTATATATCATACAGCCTTTTTACAGCCTTGTTTATTATGATTACTGTCTTACTAGCTGTATAAACCACCCTATGTTTATCTTTTTCACAAACAGTCGAAATTCTGCACGTGCAGTCGTCTACCATTTTATTGGGAATTATTGTAAACATGTAATAAAGCAGACGATGCTTACTGCTGTGAGATTTATATACCAATTCCTTACAAATAATCTTAACTCAAATAATAGAGAGACAAATTATGTCATTTCGGGGCTAAAAAATGGTTCAAGTTGACTTCAATAATACGCTTGTGCGGATGGGTTGGACAAACCATGCTCCATATCAGGTACCAGTGGGGAATCGAAAACAAGTCACTTGACTCAATGACAAATTTCGCGCACACGCGTTAAACCACTAGACCCCCCCCCCTTCGAATAATAGACTAATGATTTTCCGACAAGATATATATATGGCACAGTAACATGACACAGTTAACAATTGCTGTGTGAAAGCAGTATCACCACCAATACACACCGAAAATGTAAAATAATCAGTATTATATTTCTTTATGACTTATGCACCACCCAAACTCGCATGAATAGTTTGAACTAGCCGCAAGGATCTTTTCAACTATACTGTTTCCTTTACAACTGATCAGTCAGTCTGTGTGCTGCATTTTTTTGAAAGCCTTTAGTCAAGATTTATGAACTTTTTCTCAATTCTCTATTAATTCGTCTTGTAATAAACAGTGGACGGTACCAATGGACAGGCAATCTATCAGTTTCGTCAATCCCAGCCCCTAACAGTCGAAATAATAATAAAAAAGTTAATTGAAGCCGTTGATCTGAGAAGAAAAAGTAGCTCATTATCGATAAAAAATGACTATAATAGTAAATTTAGTATTAAACGCCTAACCTGCTAGATGAGATGAGGCCATCTGTTGTATTAGTGACACCCAGCCTTCCATTTTAGTAATTGCGTAAAGATGAGTCAATTAATGACTCGATTATACAAGTCTTTAATTCATTATAACCATTTCATCAAGATGTAAGTCTGGATATGGTCGGCTCGATTTCCCGCCATTTCTATCTTAAGTGATAAACTAATGAAGTTGAGATTGGTGTGTAGAATGACACTAAGTGTGGCTCCAACAGATTGATCTGGATCTATAGTTCCCCCTTCCCTGACAATACCCCCGAGAAGCTGACTTACCCCAGGAGAGAGGTCATTACCTCGTACATTATCAGAGCTATTGGACCAAACGTCCAGTTCGATCGTTTGCCGAGCTGCAAGAAACGGCGCGAACCAATTAACACTTGATGAACTGGTTTGTGTTCCGAGCAAGGCGATAAAAATGAAACGACGACTTATTAGAGGAAACAGATTGAAAAGAATTGATTTAACCGTGTCATAATATTTGAAACTCGATACTGCCTTTCTTGGATGGTTTGGTAACTAACACAGATTGGTATGGTTAAAAGTTTATGGTACATGAGGGACTATAGTTTGTCAATCTTATCGCCATACTTTCTCTTGAGTCGTGAAATTGATTTTGTTAAAAGAAGTCACCGGGGAGGAAATCAGAATAAGAACCACTTGTCCTAAGGGTGAAATATAAACCTTGAACAACAAATACAGTAGTGTAGTGCTATAATTAACTTAATAATTTGTTCTAAAATAGTTTTGAACCCACTTCATTTTTTTTAACCTTTGAAGTGACCGGAAAGTTGTTTAAATTGAAACGTGCACTAGGTACCGTACTGATTATAAATCAAGATGGTAAAAAGCCGGTCATTTATTTATGAATTAAGAAATTGTTTTAGTTAAAGGCCCCTCTTAGTCTTTATATTATTAAAGATGTTAATTCTTACTTTTCTGCATCAGCCAGGTTCTTGCAGATGGTCATACGCCACACAGTGTGCTATGTGGGAAATTTGTCCCGGACAACTGTCAAGACTTCTTTTGTACGCCAAGATGTGCATGAGAAATAGATTTTTTTCCACCGTCCTGCAACACTTACAAGGGGACACCGAGGAACTTTCTCGGTTAACACTTCGATAGAAACCGGGCCCCTAGGTCAGCACCCGCAGTCATTGTTGTCCCAAGGACGATATATATCGAAAATTGAAGTTGTGGTTATCACTTGAATATAAATTATCACATTATTGAAAATAGTGCCACCGTCTGATTGTTCCACAATCCATCGACTGTTTTACGTATTGACTCATTTACTTACGCCATTAATGTTTTACAATATGATTACATAGTATTAGAAATACAGTTTCAAATTCCGCGTAATGCCAGTCTTCGACATAATAAATTATTAGCGACAAGTTCAATTTGTAAAGAGTTTCATAACATACCGTATTATGGTAACCATAGTGTAAAGGCCAAGCTTTTGTAATTCCTATCATAAATGGGGGCCGGGCGTGTGCGCGCCGATCATAAGGTTTGCCATTGAGTCAACTGGCGTGGTTTCGATTCCTCGGTTATGTGACAAGGAGTAGGGTCACCTGTCCAACCTCACGTGTTTTTTCCGGGTCTTCCAGTTTTCCCCAACTGCTAAAGACCTCTACTCACAAGTGAATAATTTAAATAAAAATGGAACCATAAACCATATGTTTGTCCCTTAATGACCTAGTTTGTGTCGTATGGACGTTAATCTCTCTCCCCCCCTCTCCACACCCCTCCCCCATCTCTCTCTCTCCCCCTCTCTCTCTCTCTTCTCTCTCTCTCTCTCTCTCTCTCTCTCTCTCTCTCTCTCTCAGTCTTTTAGCATTTGAACTGATCTTTTTTGTTAATTTGTATATTTTGCCGTAGATTGCAATGCGTGTTTTACATATTATATTATAAACTGTGTTGAGCGGAAACATAAGAAAAATATCATTGCACCCTTATTACTTATATACATAAGCAAATGTCATTATATATACAAAGTATATTATTTATTAACTTTATACTCTGCATATGTACACTAAATATAAACAGTTATTATACATAATATACTCTATAAGCAAACTTTACTTACCTAGTTTTGACATTTACATTAGATATTTTATATAAATATTCAGGCGAGTTAGTCAGATCATCTTGAAATTGTTCAGATGAGATACAGATGTTTCTATGTTTATTTAATATGAAATAGATAAAATTATTTATATACGCGTGTATTTTGTCGTATATATGTCATTACAGAACCATACATTTATATTTCAACCTCAGCATTGTCATATCAAACATTTTCAATTCAAATGTTGTTTTTTTATGCCAACTAAATATCTTTATCAGTTTGATCAAAACACACAAAACATATATCAATACAGTGAATGGATTGAAAATTGCATATTGTATTAAACGTACCTAACATTTAAGAGCTAAATCTGCCGATTGCAGGTCTTTCTTTAGGCCTGAAATATTATCTAAATTATTAATTAGACATTAATTAACTTATCCAAACCATAATCAACTCTCGATGTCATCGCTGCCTGTGATTTGTTGGGTTACGATTCGATCTGCTGCTCCACACTCACCCTTGATTAAATCAAGAAATGGATAATCGAGACTTAAGTTTTTATTGTACCGACATTAGTAATGGTGATCGGGGATAGGTCCCAATCCAATTACTAAATTATCGGTTCAGAGTGGATCAATTTGACTGAAATTTTCAGCACATTCCCTTTACATTATCTAGTTTTAAATTATTATTGTGAGAACTATCAGCTCTTTATCTAATCTCCCATAATGTATCTTAAATATATGACAAGGTACAAAGTTATATTGATTAAAGATGAGGATACAAAAACTATCACAATATTGCTATAATTGTTTTCAAACTTAAGTTACAAGCAATACTCCCCATTATAACCCTGTACAGTTTTCCCCATAAATTTTAAGAGGCACAGATATAAGTCATCTATATTTCTTTAGTACAGTATGTGTTTATTTCTACCTCGAATGTGAAAGTTAGTACATGTTACTTATCTTTGAAACACACCATATGGTCTTAATTTTAATGGTATCAAATAAATAAATTACATGGAGCACAAATATGAAATATGTGAAGGAACCGGAAATATTTTATGCACATACTTAAAGTACATGTATATTAAGTCAGATTGTGATTAAAGGGAAAGTCCCAAATAGTGTATTCGTTGATAAAAGAGCGTTTAAAGTAGCTAAATCTTTAACTCAGCCACAGTCTTCGACATTGACAACACGACTTTTTTCCAGTTTAAATGAACATTGGTGTTGTTATCTTACCGTGAAAAGGTGGGCTTCTGATATCTAATATTTAAGACACAGTGAACATTTTAAAATTTGCACACGAATGGCGTACAAGAATGCTTTTGAGCACCAGTTGTAATGACGCGACTCCATGAACGAGACTAGCATATCTCAGGGGAGAATATATACTGTCGATGCTGACTGGCCGAACATAACTGATAAGACATTACAGTAAAAACAGAAACAATTGTATGTAAAATCAGTTTATATACATTCATATTACATTATCATATGCGTTGTTACCCATTTGTTTCTTTCTATTTCTAGCTGTCAAAGATTAACGAATTGGCTCATTTTAGTGTAGATACAGTATTGACCCTTATCGTTTCAGCTAGAAATATTGAGACGTTCGGAAATGATCTGTAGATTTGTTTAATAGGGTTAGGTAAGGAATTGCACTGTTCGATTCTATTGGTGGCTTGGTAATCACGACGATCAATTACCACAACTCGAACATATATTTAGATGTGATTATCCTGGCCCTTTCGATAGTCTGGAATTTTCTCGAAGTTGATATTCTTGCGAAACCCTACCATGGAGTTTCGGATATAGTTGTAAACGACTAGAATATAGACGGAACGTGTATTTCCAGCTTACTCATTGTCAAACACTAACTGTCATGGTATCTTTCACTACCAGTCGTTGATTTGTCGCCCAGATTCCTGCCATTTTACTAGCCCAGTCCGGAGATAAAAGAATACTACGACAGTCACCCTGACCATATTTTATCCACAGTATAACTAATAGTAACGTGAAAGTAATTCTATATTTGATGAAAGTGTAAACTCAGCACTTATGTATGAAAGAAATAATATGGCATATTTTTATACCTTAAGATGAAATTGATCCAATCTGCAATAACTGTTGATAAGATTATGATGGTCGTTTTACGGTCAGATTGTGAACTGAAGAATCCCAGAAACCAATGCTTGTTTACCTAGTTACATCGGTTAAAGCTTCTCGTTCGTTAATTGGAAAAAAGATTGGAAAGTGTAAACTAAACAACCCAGTTATCTTCGGTTTCTGAAATCCAAGTGCGGAATAGAATAAAAGTATTGGGAACGTCAAAGGCTTCTTGGTCCGACTGACTTAAATGAATATTATCCAGTTCTAAATATTAATGGAAATATAACTTCTCCCGCTTTGTGGATTAAAACTTCGCCATGATACCCTACATGAATTCCAATATACCGGAAATTACTGAGATATGCCAATTGCTAATGGAATGTCTATATGTTCTGTTTAAAGTCCCGGTGTTATAGCACAATTGAAATTACCTTGTGTGCCATTTGTCTAGATTCTGTACGGTGTTTCGTTATCTAATAAATAGAATGTGATATTTATTGATAAAAATCGTATGTTCGCTTTAATGTACTTACCAATCCCAGGCAAGTTATAGCTGTATTTATTAGATTTTTGATTAGATAGCTCAGTTATAATGTCTTCTATAACGTTTGATCCTGTAGGGTTGATACTTTTACAGATGGCTAATAAACTCTTCCGTACTTCTCTTGGATGTCTGGAAATCGTGAAAATACAATTTCAACACCCACCTGTGCTTGACAGAAACCGAACGACCTATAAAAGTAAAGCCAATATTCAAAGCTTGGTTAATAAAAAAGAAACGCTTCTGGCGGTTCTTCTAGCTTTTATTTTCTCACGTCTGTTCGCTTGACAGAAAAATTATATTCTATTCCTCAATATTCTAGACTTTTGACATTTTGAAAATTAATAAGCTGCGTGCTTGTTTTCTTTTGAATTGTGACTTTACTATTATGTTGAAATCCTGTTTATTGTACAATTATGTTTCATTTATGAAGACAGCCTTCATTATATTCTCACAATTTATGTGACACACAAGATTAATATAGATAAATATACCACGAGAATTAAATTGTTGTTCACGACAACCCAAATCTTTCAGAGGCGGATTCAACGGGGGAGGGGGGCTGGGGGAGGGGCGCCCCCCTAATTTTCAACATTGTTCTTTTTACTACTAAAAGTGCCTTTTCTCAGACCCAAATATGTCCGTTCCGAACGTTTACTTAGACGAAAATATCAGCCAGATAGCTCTTGGAATGGCTAAAGATGCAAGGAAATGATGGATAATTTTCTTTGCCCCCCGCCTTCAGCGGCGTGCCCCGTCTCCACGGTCAGTGCCCTCATTTTGCGGCGCCCCGCCCCCCCCCTTCAAAATTCCTATATCCGCCCCTGTCTTTAATTCGCAATGGTAGCGTGTGTCCTGGAAAGTGTAAAGGTGATACATGTGCAGTAAATAACAAGCGCGATTTTTTAAACGGGCATGGACGGTTTGGATGACCTTGGGATATCGTACTAATAATACCAGGGGTGCACAGTACCTGTGTCATATAAAACAACCTTATAAATAAAACGTGCAAAGCTCTTAAAGTTATCTCGGTTTTCCAGAAGCTGGACATTACATTGATAATCTATTGTGAATGAAAAACATCCATCTGTCATGCTTCGACGTTCTCTTACTGATCAGCTCGGGTAAAATCTTTGAGGGGTGACAGTTTCCTCCCATTTGAAAGCCCCCTGCATGTGCGCTAAGATAATAAAAATGGAATTAAGACAACTTTTCTGCGATATCACCTTCGGTGGAAGTGGGCGTTAAATACAGAGGTATAAAAAGACTTTGACAATACCTCTCTGAAACAGATTGCGACGTTATAATATTGGGACTGGCAACCCATGATGTCAGCTTTTGTATCCGTGGCAAATTACATAATGAAACGGCGCAATGTTCCCGCTTTCGAGCAAAATACAAGCCCACAATCAATGTCCCCCTTTTCGATCAAAATACAGGCCCTGTAGCAAAGCTTACTGGACACAGACCAAGAACATTGTTCAAATCTCTATTTTTGTTGACGATTTTGCTACCAATGTAATTGGCGTCACATGCACTTGAAGGGATTAAAATAAAATTTCTTACTACTGCTCCACTATATACTATACTATATAGTTAAGCAGTAGTAAGAAGTTTTATTTTTATCCCTTCAAGTGCCTGTGATTGGCGTTTACGGTATATAGCCGAAAAGACGAAGTCTAGGTTTATTAAAGAGTGTATTGGATTTTTTCTACCAAAGATACGTATAGTATACGATGATTTACCGACGGTTTGATATTTAAATATAGGTCGGGATTTTTTTTTTTTTAAAAAAAGAAAATAATACTTGTCTGTGATTGTCGTGTAAAACAAGAATAAAATCATAGACATATTTATCATGTCCACTTAATAAATAATTATATTCATCTAATAAATGTCATTCATCCTCTGAATCTGTTTTAATAATACTGTAAGATCTCAGACATACGCCTTATATTCTTTTTCATTGGTAGACATCTGCTTTTTTCATTTTTTTTTATTTTTAGCGTATCATATATTCTTGATAATTGTGTGCTGAACTACAGACGGACATTTTCTTTCTTGTATATATATATATATATGAACGCGAAATACGAGCAGGCAATAATTTAAGTCGATGTACCAATAAAAGAGAACCGGCATGACACATATTGTATACATGGGTTTAGTTTCCGCATTCTAAGGTGACAATATGAGACATTTCTACCATTTTGAAAATAATACTTATTTATATGTACAGTTGATTCACGTGTGCATCTTCAAACCTAAACATATGTTCGGTACAAAAATATTGATAGAACGCTCACAATTTCAAAGGCAAGTGTTTTTTCAGGAAAACTGGCATTCGCAAAGCTTCGTATTAAAGGCATCTATTTCCGCAGATGTGAACGTGCATGTTTTTGATATATTTTTATCACTCATAAATCTAAAATGTGTATGACACATGAGCTTTGCATCCACGCAGGAACTCATATCCCTATTACCAAGCTGGTGTTTGTTTAGGGGTTAAGTTGGGGTCATGATATATTTCATACTTCCTGGTGTTACAGTCAATATATCAACGTTTGTTGTCGTTATATCTACCGAATGCTTTCATCTATTTGTATTGTATGTATGGAGATTGATTTATTTATGTCACGTTGTTTTTAACAGACAGAATTAAGATTAAATAAATGGAAATGGACCAATGAAGATTAGCATACGCTATGCGCTATGCAGTTTGCCGTCAAGTCAAAATTCCTGTTCAGGAACCAAAAATGTAAAACTCCATCTCATTTCTTATTTAATTAAAGCTCACGGAACATTTGGCTTGTGGGCACACTATCAAATCAATTAAATTATTAATTTATTAATTAGTAACGGAAATAAACAATATTTCTTCGAACTGTTCCACCCTCGCAGAATGCGTAGTGGTTTGCCCGGACGTAATAAGCTACCAATCTTTGTTAACAGTTTCCGAAGATGTGGTTACAAATGATGTATAGTTCCCGATTTTTTCTTTTAAAAAACCACAGGGCTGTAATAGTGTAATGATTAGATACATTTATTTTTACCGTGTGTATAATAAATATTATTGTAACATAGGGATATATATTTCTGTATCTTCTGACAGTCTTTATTATATATATTTAGTAGTAAATACGACAGAGATTAATGTACTAGCCATTACCAGTCTTTTTATACAGAAAGAAAGAATGTACTAACAAGGTTCGTTAGTTCAAGTAATATACTAAAAGCCACATAAATATAGGTTGAAATATAGGGAGAACATTAAAGACACAATAAGTCAAATCTCTCATGTCTTATAACTCTAAAAGAGCTGTGCTTTAAATGTAAAGATTTATTATCATGCCTTTATATAATTATGCACATCCTTCATACAAAATGGACTGGCTTATAGAAAAAGATTGCAGAAATGCTGTTGCCCTATTTATCAAAGAACCACAAAGATGGTGGTCTTGGATCAATAGAAATTTTACTTCGCCCTAGTTGATAGATCTGAATAATTTGAGGACCAGAATTATTAAAAATAAAAGTTTGTTTGGTTGCATGCGAGGCTTTAACCACATAAAGGAATTGGGTGGAGTTCAATATACTTCAAAGATGGTGGTGTTGAATCAATAGAAATTTTAATTCGCCCAAATTGATATAGATTTAAATAATTTGTGGACCAGAATTATTAAATATAAAAGTGCGCTTGGTTGCATGTGAGGTTTTAACCACTTAACATAATTGGATGGAGTTTAATATACTTCGATCAGTTTGAGTCAATTCGTAAATTTTCTTAAATCTATTGTTGCACTGTTACTGTCGACAATAGAGTAGGAACATTGGTAAAACATGTTTCGCTAAAATGTTAAATCTTTTCTAACAGCATATTTTCTGACATGAAATAATTGTCAGCAGTTTCCGTAAAGGGAGATACATAAACAACTAACAGTACTTTCTTTCACCACATTGTTCTAAAATGTGAAAGGTTTTTGTGAAACCTTCTAACGGTAAATGTATAAGAAGGACTAAATATTAGAAAGACTAGAACCATGTGTCGGGTCTATTGTGTGAGTAATATAAACCAGCTATTACCTTGCATTTTTCTACTACCAGGAATGCAGCAGATATTTACACTATGAACATATGCTCGACTTTTTCAACACCTAGTATTCATGTATTGATGAGTCCTGTAGGAATTAAAATGTTACTTTATTCAAATCTTTACATTGTCTTTCATGATATTAGAATTAAAAGGTATAGTTTATAGTGTCAGTAGAGAGTTAACTAGGATTACATTCTTTGTCCGGAATTGCTAATGTTTATCTTATTAGGCGAAACCTCCAAAAATCAAAAGGGGGTGGGGGTGTCGAATGGCCCGGCGCAACGCATGAGTCATTTGGCGTATACGTACCAAGGTGTAGGGTCGCCTGTCTAAACGTCCAATTCCCTCCCATTCTCGTCCTCGTTATCTCCAGTGGTCCCATTCCGATCTACTCCTCTAATCCCTGGGTTAATCCACGGGGTTTCCGTGATTTCAAATTATCTGCCCTGGCCTTGATTGCAGTTTAAATTGATTAGCAGTCTTTGCGTATGGTTATTCCAGTGTACTTGGGTATGTTTAGCATCGTTCCTCGAGTCGCTTCATTATTAATGGTGCTCGAAAGCATTCTGGCACGCGATGCGTGTGCCAATTTTAAAATTTTCATTTGGATATCAGAAGCCCACCTTTTCACGGCAAGATAACAACACCAATGTTGATTTAAATTGACCAATAAGTCATGTTTGATATGGAAAACTGTGGATGATACTGAGTAAGCGACTTGCCTCCTTTAATATTTGAGTATTTCCACAAATTCTTGAATAACCATTTTATCAAATTATACCAGGTTAACGAGCTGTAGTTTTTGTTTAGTTTGTTATCCCAGATGGAATTTATTCTTTATAAGCCAACCTAATATGTTTAATTCATATCACTTACACAAGGAATAAGGAATTGATTATTCCTTAATTGAATTTCCGATAGTACGATGCAAGCTGCAAAGAGGCGATCGTTACGAACACGACTTTTATGTTATAGAATTTCTTTGAATTACACAAAAAAATACTGAAGATCTGATAAAACCACAGAAGAACTAATACAAAAGTAATTCGATATTTTATTTGACATGCGCTGTAACATGTAGTAACGTGTATAAACGTTGGATAGAAATTAATAGTTACCCAATTATATCAACTGCTGACATATAATTAAGATTTATCGACAATGTATTGTTACGTTATTTGATTCATAAAAAGCGATTCTCAGAAGAAATCGATCTTTTTTTTTTATTAGAAATGAAAATACAAGTGATCTAGCAAATAATTTATAAAGTAATCTTCTATAGTGTAGTAGAAATGTGAAGATGTAACGTTGTATCGATATTTAAAATTGCATTTGTATTTTGTATCAAGATCATTGAAATGGTAATTCTACTGATTATTTCTGGTTACTTTTAGTTTAAGTTTCTACAATGTATTTATGGATATAGACGTAGTGGGGTCTGTTGTATATTCTTAAGGATCCTCGGTTTCCGCCCACAGCACACCAAAAGAACCCTGAGCGCAATCGAATCTTTGAAAGAAAATATACTATATGTTAGAATCGAATTGATCTGGTTTGTGGTGGCTGAATCACTATATTTCTCCCTAACGTCACAGGACTATTGGTTCTGAAGCAACGTATGCCCATGACCGCCATTTTGTATAGAGATTGATTTCACAACAACTGATGAATATTGGTCCTAGCTATTGGTTCTGGAACATCTATTTCTGATAACCACTGTTACTGGAGCAACTATAACTGATGGTTATTGGTATTGCAACAAATATCGTTTCGGAAAAACTATCATGGATCACCACTGGCAACTGGGTGTAAGGTAGTCTCTATCATCCATACAAATATTCTACGAATATTAGTCTGGATGGGTCCTCAAAATTTGACGGAAAATAGGTCATTGTCTGGATTATCCAGTCTTTTAAGTTACCACGTACTGAATCTATCAAAACAGCTCGCTTGTCAACGATGACACTCTTTAAAATTTTGTTTGTAAAGGTGTCAATTGAAATGGTAATTTTCTCTCATCATGAATCAGAAGTATGGCTTCTCACAATTTTCTTAATTCTTTATCGCGATTCATGCTTATTCCTCATCTCTATTTTGTTTCTAATAATAGATGTGCCAAGTGAATTGTGGGATATATTTCAACCACGCTTTATAAAATCGAGCAAAATCGACCCAGCTTCATAAGATCTATCACTTACCGAGACTTTAGCCAAAATGTTCCATTGCCCATGGTAGATTATCCAGTAGGCCTAATTTTCGTCGAAAATTGAGAACCGACCCAGACCCTCCGTGCGTTGAAGAGTAAAGTAATTTGTCTGAATTTTTCAATATAATGCCTTTTCGTTATCTAGCTTTTAACTATTATAGTGAGAACTGTCAGGGTTTTTTTATCTAAATCTTACATAATGCCCCTTTAATTGTTTGGGATTATCCATCAATTAGTAATTATTAACATCTACTTTATTTAGACAGAGTTAATCACACAGAATGGTTGAAATAATATACATCACATATGTTGTTGTTTTTTAAACTTCAGACTATGTAACGTGTACAATTATGTTTTCTACGTAAACCATCTCTTTTCCCCATTTATTTTACAATTTCAAAGCCATCTGTACACAAATTTAGCACAGAATCTAGAAAGGTTTAAATTCAATACTTTTCATAAAGAGTGTTTTTGAAACCGTAGTACCCATAAGCAATTCCAGGTGTGGAGCTGGAGGCATCGTCTACCAAAATGTTTTGAGACTAAAAGTAGTTTCTGATTATCTTTCATGAGCTTAGAAAGAAACCGTGCAGATGCATACATATTCTAAAGCTTTTAACGTTTTCCGTTTATAAGACGTGGCATTTGTTCTGTTCTAACTTCTTAAATATATACGTTAGACAATAAGTGTATACTGTAATTGGGATCTGACAGTAATATAATTAATTAGCTTTTAGTCTTCTGTCTAACATAATTATATTCATTGTGGTTTTATCAACAATACAAGTTTAGTTATTCTTCTGGACGTCTCAATATACTGTAATTCATTTCCTCCCCTCCCCACCCACCCCGTTGCTATTGGGAAGTTCGAAGCGACCTGGTCGCCATGGGTGTTACTTAGTTGTCTGATTCTTAATGTGAAGTGATTGTTTCTAGTATTTAGCTAATAAAATCTTAATTTAAAGCGATATTTTCTAGTATATAGCTAATAGTATCATAAATTTAAGTGACTTTTTTCTAATATTTAGCTAATAGTATCAAAATTTTAAAGTGATATCTTCTAATATTTAGCTTATAGTATTAAGAATTAAAACGATAATTTCTGATATTTAGCTAACACAATCTTAAATAAAAGTAATATTTTCTAATGCTTAGTTAACAGAATCATAAATTAAAGTGCCATTTTCGGATAGTTACATGTAGCTTACAGAATGTTACAATAAAGTCATACTTTCAAATTATTTTTGATTAAAAGACAAATAAATAATAACAAAATCGCTGTAAAACAATGAGCATGTTAATATGAAAATTGGTGAACCTATCAGAAGTTCCCATTACTTTCTACTGCTTTCATCGTTTCTGTTTCGCGTAGATCATATAGATATCGGCTAAACGATAATTCTGTCCGCGAACATCGAGGCCAAATAATTACCTGTATTACAATCTATACAGAGCACCTTTAAATAAGAAACATGGTCATTGTCCGTCTGGCAGAAGAAGGCTAAAAATCATAATAAATATATAAAATGTTTTGTCTTTTTTGACTAAAGAACCGTTTATGCAATTTCATTTAAGCTGTTCAGTAATGAAGTATCCAAGATTGTCCAATATGTGCAGCTCGATGATCAAGTATCCAGGAATCCTCCAATATGTTCATTTCTGTGATGAAGTAAAATCTAGAACTATCAAATAATAATTTATTTTGTCAAAGATTTGTTTTTTCTCAATCAATGTTTCTCTTACACGAATCTAAAAGGAAATGAATTTCGCATCATTTATTGAGAGATTTACGACAAAGAATTCGTTGTCTAGGTTATTGACAAGGTATCCAAGATATTCTGACATAATTCCTGAACTTTGTCTATAAATAACCCATAAATATAAGATAAAGTACCTTTGACCGGTAGCTTTGTGGTAATTACCGAGAAAAGCGAAGATTAGTATCAGGAAGACCTTTCTATACCAGACAGTATCTTAAAATATACCCACGTTGGTATAAATACACCTATTACAGTTTGGAAAGCGGTCAGATAGAAAATGGAGCGTGAAGTTTCAAGCAATGAAAGGAAACTTATTTAGACTCAACTGAATAAAGTGTGTGTGTGAGAGACAAAGAGAGAGAGAGAGAGAGAAGGGGGGGGTATAACGTCCACTCGACACAAACTAGGTCTTTTCGGGACTAACATATGGTTTAATATTATTTCAATAATTCTCTTGCGCGTAGGGTGTTTAGCAGTGGAAGGAAACCGGAGGACCCGGAGAAAGCCGACGAAATCGGACAGGCGACCCCACTCCTTGTCATGTACGATCGGGGTTTCGAAACCACGCCAATTGACTCAATGGCAGACTTTATGATACAGTGTGTACGTACTAACCACGTACGATTAAGGAATATAAAAAACTGTAACACTAACGTAGGAAGGCCAAAAAGGGGTATAGTTGGGTTTAGGCTCCCCCTGCCCTACACCGACTTGGCTGAATAAGGCAAACACATGCGGTACTGTGTGCTTTGAGCGAAATTTTGTAATGAGAGCAGCACTACGGCCCACGTATTTAGAATTCCCGCTGCCTAGGGTTCTCTTACATACACGCTAATTCCATACCATCCGAACTACCAGACACCGTCTTTGTCAGGCCCTCCGTCCTGCACCACCGACAATACGAAAGAACGCTTGCAAATCCAGGGAAACTTTCTCGACCGGGATCAAACCCTGCGTACTGGTTAACAGACCTGCGCCTCCGTGGCTTGCAAAGGGATATAACTGTAACAAAACTTAATATTATTATAAAAACGCAAAAGATATAAAATTAGCAAGTCGAATGGGTCGTGACAGAATTCAGACAAAATCTAGAAGAAAAACCACGTCTGCAATATATTTTAATTGCAGACAAATTAAGCACCATTTCTGCAATCGTTTGCTGATAACTAAGCAGGTGTATCCGCCATTAAATAGCCATCATTATCCAGGTCTTCTTTAACTCTAATGATAAATAATCGCATACGTCTGCATTTGTAATCACGGTGCACGCAGACGCTACCATAACTAATTACATCTTAAAATTAAACACACACCTTGAAATCTACAGGAAGTTGATACCTTTACCACCTGACAAACGGCCGACAGTTATCATGTTAAAGAAGCCGGTCCACATGTCAGTTTGCATTATTTTAGCCTAATTTATATATTGCAGAACAAAGAATATTCTCAGGTGAATAATTTAAAATCTTTAATCTTTCTTAAAGGGCTTAAATTATACAACCTTAATAAACAAACATTAATCAGTTTGTATAACTATTTTTAAATTTTAGTAGGACTTAAGGGTCTTGTTCAAGTACGGGGTGGGGGTATCAATAGAAGAATAAAACACAATATGACAAGGGTTCACTGTCTACATAAGTGCTGTTTAGAAATTCAAGTCTAGTTGGACCGAATTCATATTCAATCTGGGGATTAGGGTGGATAAGGGGGTAAGACGTTGGCTTGTTAGTCTGGATATCGGGAGTTTGGTGCCTGAATTGGCCGAGAAAGTTCATCAAGATTTTCCGGTGTGATTTCCTCTTGTCCGTGATGCAGGGCGGATGGTCTGAAATGACAGCTCTCTCGTCGTTCGGGTTAGACGAAAAACCAAGGTCCCGTTTACACATTGGCGTACAGATAAAGGTGGAATTCGATAGACGAGTAGGCAGTAGCGCCGCTGCTTGGTCAAAATTTTCCCCATAACACACTGTATGGCGTATGCCCGGCTCCATTAGCCCAGTTTAAGAGCAGAACATTAGGACGTTAAACCCCTTTTCATTTCATTTCATATTCAACCCTTTAACATTTTATACCCATATCACTATCAGTAATTAAATCACAGTGGACTAATGTAAGAGATCAATATTGTTCTGCCAGCTTGTGTCAGTGATCATAAATAAACTCTATAATAATACTCTCCCTAAAATAACAGGACATAACTGACCCATGGTTGTTTATACTAACATTATGTTTACGGTATAGAAATATACTTTTAAAGGTCAGCTCTGGCCTTTAACCCAATGAATGGACAAACCATTAGCAATATTAATATGGTCATCGCTGATAAACAATTATTACTTTCTCCTAATATACATTGAAAGAGAATCTGGTAAGTGATATCTATGAGTTGTTAGGATTATGTGGACTATTTTGCCTTTGGTAAGTAACATTCTACCAGGATTTGCCATTTGGTACAAGATTACATACTGTTGTCAAGATATTCATCGACATTTCTACATCTGTAAATAGCTCTCACTTCTGTAGGTGAGTGGGAACATGGCCGCCATCACTCCTCTTCCGAATTGTCTATGGACCCAGAGTAGCAATTCTTTCTCATTGACTTTAATGTTAAATCCATGAAATTTATTGTATTGGCCAATTACAATTCTTTTAACATCCAGGTCATCTTGATCTTTAAAACCGCAAGTGTCCATCAGCAATAAGATAAAAATATTTAAAGGTGGTTGACCGTTTCCAATTTTGCTAGGCATAGTCAAAGGAATCCATATGCAGTGGCGTAATTGTTTCGTGTAATGTGTGGGGTGGGGAAGGCGAATGTTTACCAGGCAGACGTATTTGCGGATACTCTTCTTAAGTTCTACCTGTGAAAGACCCTCCTTTTACGTGAATGACTAGTTACGCTTCCTTTGTCAGTTCCACGGGTTCTCTGACTTTCAATAATCCGGAACTTTATGAAATAGTCTAATATCACTACATAATATTACGACATCTCGATGTAAAAATGTTGCTTATTGTAGGTACAAATATTGATAGAACCTAACAGTGTGTTATTCTACTAGATCTACCTATGATAATGGCTACCTACAGATGTACACAGGCAGGGTAAAATAATATTTATTTCTAGAGTCAATCTGTTTAAATCATTACAGTAAATTATTATAAATTTTGCCATATTTTGTTTCGCAGTCCGTCCGAATTCTATCTGTTCCTATAATTCGCTGTATCCACTAATGATTCCGCCACACTGTCACATTGACACAAGATGGCCATACGATTATGGAATTTTAAAGATGGACCCGAACATGGTCAACAGCCAATCACAAATGAAATGAAATAAATTGGGATTTAACGTCCTGCTCTTCTGCACCTAACCTGGGCTAATGGAAGACGGCATACGCCATACGGACCCGTAGCGCCGTAGCCAGCTCATAAAATATGGAGGGGGGGGGGCTACGGAATTTTTTGGAGGGGCTGAGGGTGTGACCGACTAAGAACACTCCCAAGAAATCATTATTATAATTTTTTTTGCCCCCCCCCCCAGTGGCTACGTGTCCGACGCCATACAGTGTGCTATGAGGGAAATCAACAGCCAAAGCAAGTACGATGCTTACAGAAGGTGGTGGAACCCGGACCATACGCGAAAGTATCACGAAGATAGTGGAACTCCTAGTTGTGGTGAACCTGCGCCTTAATCACTTAGACACTGTCCCAACCCTTACCCACATTTATTCACTTTGATAATATGTTATTCCGCAAATTTACATTAAGTAAGCTATGATTAACTAAGCTGTTAAATACACACTAGGTCATTTTCTCGATATATCTTACTGTTGGGTTTTGATTCGGTTGTTCCTGATCAAAACCAATGCAAAGACAGGTAAAAATAACTTTAAAGGGGTCGAACAATGAGCCAGTATAAAATTACAGATACTCGTTTAATCTTTTTGTGAAATCTTTCGAATAATGTATGCGTTATGTCGATTCCATTTATGAAATTTGAATGACAATAACGCCAAATTTGTAATAACCTGGAGGCATTGGAAATCATGGAACTTTGGATCTTGTGAAGCGCCAGTAGGCTACGGTAGAAAACGATTCGCCTGAAAAAATTGACGCCTCTCTAATTAAATTTCATAGAGATGAGGTATTACTAGATAGTTTCACGCCTCATTTAAGTTGTCGTCTGTCCGAATAATTCAAACATCGACTCGTCTGCTTTAATTCAGCCATCTTATAATTCTTCATGTATCAATTGTTCTGATTCGCTGCACGCGAAATCACGTCAGCGAAATTAATAGCCTCATTTGCATTTATGCGCGGATCGAATCATGTATGGAACCATGTCTACTCTGGCGATCTCCAAGACAGGAAGTTGGGAGCTGCGAATGTTGATAAGTCGGAGAGTGGAGGTTAACATAACTGGCAAAAATAAACGTGAATTGAATTGGCCAATGATTGAGTTGTTATTGCTAGGAAATGAATGAGAATTAATAAGAAGTCGGTTTATTATTTCTCTTTTGAAATGTTGGCTGGGGGTATGTTTCCTCGGGTTTTACGAGGTTAATTCATTTTCTGTTAACTTCAAACGACTTTATTCACCAATCTCTGAAGAAACACAGGCGACGTAGAAAACATCTTTCTTTCATTACATCGCCTGTGTTGTAAATTCCCCGATTCCGCTCTGTTATAGAAGAACTTTTGTGGAATCTGAGTGTTTCATTAAGAAGCAATTCAGCTCACGTAACTAGAGGGGTATAAAAAACCAAATACATAGAACACCATTAACAGCTTGAGTTTATCACTTGACTTTGTGTGGGAATGTTGAACAAGAGAGATATTGTTATGTACGTTTCCATTCCATGCGATGGATTAATATTGTTTAACAAAAAGGGAATATAGGCTGATTTAACTTTATGTTTCATGAGACAGACATTTTTTTTTTGTTGTCCAGACGGTATCATCAAGTTATCCAGGAAATAAATATTAACCATTATGTCAATACATCTATATTTTACCTGAGACAACAAAGGGCTTTAGTTCATAAGATCTGTCATTGAGTCACGTGGTGCCGTTTCGGTCCAAAGCGTGTACCTCTAAAGGAGTAGGGACACCTGCCCTAATCTTCTGGGGTTTATCCCGTTTCCCTCCACTGCTGAGGATCCCTTGATATTTCTTTTATTTATATGTTTATACGAATGGACTGTACAACTTAGGTTGGATGAATTTGTCACAGGACTGTCAACCAATCGCTGAATTGTACGCATTATATCTTCCTGTAGAGTTTTCAAGGCATCGCTCTAAGAGGGCCAGTTGTATGCAGTATAGCCACAGGGACTTGAAGGGATTAAAATAAAACTTCTTACTACTGCTTGACTATAATAGTAGGGCCTATAGTACTAGTATATAACTATATAATTATATACATGTACTAATACTATACTATTATAGTCAAGCAGTAGTAAGAAGTTTTATTTTAATCCCTTCAAGTCCCCGTGAGTATAGCCTAATTTATGTGAGTCGAAGGTTTATTTGGAATATGATAGGATACTGAATCAATGACATTTATATTCTGGTACAAAATGATAATGTCTCTTTCATTTCTGTGCCTTGTCACTCACTTTAAAACAGAACAGAACCAGTCAACTAATCTTTTATTTAAATCAATCCTCTCTTATTTTCCTTCTTGGTTGACCTTAGCTATGACCCCAACATACAATACAATTAAACATAGACATATCACCTTGCACAAATAATTATATAAAATAATTGTAGTCATTACTAACTGTTTGTTGATATTAGGCCTAGACTCTATTAAAGTGTAAAATGATCATGTAATACTAGATGATCATCAATATTGTGGGGAGATTGGAGAAGCCATGCATGATATTCATCAAATATCTCTTAATTCAACTTCTGCAATTCAACGTCTGGCTTTGACTTTGATTCGATAACGAGAGACTCTGATTTGAAGAGCGAGGCATGGTTCATAATATGAATTGAATAACCCGAAATGACAACTCTTCACGCAAGGCAACCATTTCCTGTTACCGTAGTCTAGTTAACCTCATATCCGAAAAGAAAAAAAAAGTAAACTATCAAAACAATGTTTGTGATATTTGAGTTAAGAGCAGGTAAAATAATAAACCATGTATTACCAATCCTATATTCCTTAATAAACATTCCTTTTTTGAGCTATCAGCGGTTCCAAATTCAGCCAATTCCAAATAAT
Source organism: Patella caerulea (assembly GCA_036850965.1). Classification (NCBI taxonomy): domain Eukaryota; kingdom Metazoa; phylum Mollusca; class Gastropoda; family Patellidae; genus Patella; species Patella caerulea. The sequence goes on from JAZGQO010000007.1 coordinate 58,664,355, forward strand.
AATAATAATCCAGCTATGTTTTAGATCTGAACTTCTCAATTCAAGTGGTCCATTTCACACTCAGTTTGCCTATAATGAACTTGGTCTCTTCTATAGTGCAATGTATACAAATCAGGTGGAATTATAAATATAAGTTAATAACAGATGAGAATGTCCTGAGGGGTAACTTAATTAGTTTAACGTTGTCGGTAAAGTCTAGTTTAAAAATTACAAAAACCATATCAAAACTATTCTAGAACTGTCCTCAACTGTATGCCACTTGACGAAGTTGTTCGGTAAACAGAGTTGGATTAGAAAAGTAGTAGGCGGAAGAAAAAATGTCCGGTAAATTAACTCCGTTGCTCTGCACATCTAACTACAAAATGAAACATAACGCTAACGCTACAATATACGTCCACATTCCTACTTTGATTGATATGGTACTTTGTCAAGAAGGCTAGGCGTTTGGTTTGTTTAGCGTTGAGGGTCGTGCACCAACATTAATAGTTGCCGTCCTTGGAGTATAAGGAATAACTATACCAAGATAATCCATTCAGAATTGTGCCTTCCTAACACTAAAGGCAAAAAGTGGGCGTGGCTCTGCCCCTGGGGGTCGGGACATTCATCAAAATCAATAGTGGACGCCCTCAGGCTATAAGGAATACATAAACCAAATGGGTGTTGCTGTCCCATGGGGGTCGGGCATGCACCCAAAACAAAAGGGGTCATCCTTAGGGTATAAGGAATAAGTATTTTAAGTTTCAAGATGACCGATTAAGAATTGTGGCCTGTAGGCGACACACAAAAAGAAAATGGGTGTGACTCTGCCCCTGGGGGTTGGGCATGCACCCCAAATGATAGAAATGTTCCTTAGGGTACAAAGCATAATCATTCAAAGTTTCAAGATGATACGTTAAGAAATGTGGCTTGTAGACGACAAACAAATAAATACAAGGAATGGGCGTGGCTCTGCCATTGGGGGTCGGGCATGCACCAAAAAACAATACGGATCATCCTTAGGGTAAATAGACAAAGTTTTAAGAAAATACAGTTAGAATTGCGGCTTCTAGGCGACACAGAGACACACAAAAAGAAAATGGGCGTGGCTCTGCCCCTGGGGGGGGAGGGGGGCATGCACCCCAGACGATAGGGATCATCCTTAGAGTATAAAGAGTAAGTATACAAAGTTTTAAAGAAAATCCAATAAGAATTGCGGCCTGTAGGCGACACAAATACACACGATAAGAAAATGGGTGTGGCTCTGCCCCAGGGGGTTGGGCATGCACCCCAAATATGAGGGATGTTCCTTAGGGTACAAAGAATGTGTATGCTAAGTTTCAAAATTATAAGTTAAGAAATGTGGCCTGTAGACGACAAACAAATACATACTAGAAATGGGCGTGGCTCTGTCCCTGGGGGTCGGGCATGCACCAAAAACAATAGAGATCTTCCTTAGGGTATATGGAATACGTATACCAAGTTTGAAGAAAATCCAGTAAGAATTGCGCCCTGTAGGCGACACAAAGACATACGAAAAGAAAATGGGCGTGGCTCTGCCCCTGGGGGTTGGGCATGGCCCAAAAACAATAGGGATCTTCCTTGGGGTATAAGGAATAAGTATACCAAGTTTGAAGAAAATCCAAACGATAGGGATGTTCCTTAGGGTACAAAGAATGTGTATGCTAAGTTTCAAAATTATAAGTTAAGAAATGTGGCCTGTAGACGACAAACAAACAAATACTAGAAATGGGCGTGGCTCGGCCCCTGGGGGTTGGGCATGCCCCAAAAACAATAGGGATCTTCCTTGGGGTATAAGGAATAAGTATACCAAGTTTGAAGAAAATCCATGAAGAATTGCGGCCTGTAGGCGAACCACAGACACACACACACACACACGCACACATACATACACACACACACACACAGACAGGGGCGACGGCATAATACGTTCACATTATGAATGTGGACGTATAAAAATAGCAAATGTTTGACCTCGAATGACCGAGGTATTATGGGAAATGAAATCAGCTTGAGTTTTAGCGTCCAGCCGAACACGAGATATATTTTGGTCGGACAGCGGCCCTAGGCTTACTATTTTCCGCTGGAAAATTGCTGAGACCATTCTAGGCTTACACCTTGATCCAACCCAGCCCCTCCCCCTCTGTGTGATGGTGTGTGTGTGTGTGTGTGTGTGTGTGTGTGAGAGAGAGAGAGAGAGAGAGAGAGAGAGAGAGAGAGATGGGATTTAACGTCCATGCGACATAAACTAGGTCATTTCAGGACTAACACAATGGTACAATTTTTATTTCAATAATTCACTGGTGAACTAGTGTCTTAATCACAGAATTCTCGTCTACTCAAATATTTGTATGGTTATTGCTCAGGTTTACAAGTGGAGAATAGGAAATATTGTATTGTTATTGCCAAGGTAATTGCCCAGGATACAAGTGGGAAATATGAAATATTATATTGTTATTGCCCAGGTTTACGGATGGAGAGTAAAAAATATTTGTATTGTTATTAGACCTAGAGAAAGAAGATGTAATATTATACAGCATCTGTTTCACTCAATAAAGTTAACATTACTAAATATCTAAGAGAGAGTTGTTTCACCTATTGACTCGTAATTAGAAGAACAGCCACAAGAAAATCTCTAAAAACAAATGTGAAAACAGTAAATGTGTCACATACTATCATCACGTTTTCTATCATTAGTATTTTTTACACTGCTAAACGTCTTCTTCTCTCCTTAGTTTTCATAAATCATTGTCTAGATTTTTTTTATAATATATTACTTATCATTATGATGCAATACACATACGACTTTGTGTTGAAACAAAAGAAACTGCTTAGAAATTGCTTGTGTTTCTATTACTTTGCAGAGTTCAAAGATGCATGTGTTTTATTTTGTAATCATTATACTTGCAATACAAATTATAATGGTGCATGTTAATTACTTGGGAATATGTAATGGAGCAGTGCATTAATAAGAGATAAATGTGACTATTGCAGGTTTTTATTTACTTCAAATGATAATATGTTGATTATTAATTAGGCTATAGCCTATAATCAACTCTCTAGAATATCGATACCATCGCCATTTAATGATTTTATTTAAAATGGAGAAGCGATGCTGCGTCTCGATTAACAAGTGATGTTTGTTTGCTCTGGTAATAAAGAATCTATGTCAAAACTTAAACAGGGATAACGTCGCCCAGAATAAAGTAATCTGAATGACATTTTTAACATTAATTTTGAACTATATAGTTTTAAACTATTATAACAAGAACAGCCAACTCTTCATCTAAATCGTACATGATGCATCTTTAAAGTATGCTAGCCATATGCCTCACTGGACCGAAATATCACAAACATTGAGCTGTTAGATATATTTGCCCAATGGGGTTACCGACTTCATCTGAAGAAACATTATACGAGATTCCGAGTTGGTCGTTCTTGCTCTATTAGTTCAAAAATAGATAATGCAAAAGGAATACATTGAAAATCTAGGTCAAATTACATTATTCTGAGCGAAAATATGGAATCTTGAAGACGGCCTGAACCAGAACAGCCATAAATTGGCATAAATTTTCATGAATTGCCGACAATGGCCATCTGATTAAGATACAGAACTTGCATTACATGAAGATTCCGAGTTGGTCGTTCTTGCTCTATTAGTTCAAAAATAGATAATGCAAAAGGAATACATTGAAAATCTAGGTCAAATTACATTATTCTGAGCGAAAATATGGAATCTTGAAGACGGCCTGAACCAGAACAGCCATAAATTGGCATAAATTTTCATGAATTGCCGACAATGGCCATCTGATTAAGATACAGAACTTGCATTACATGAAGATCTGACCAGTTGTTTTAGGAGGTTGGTCATACGAGCGGCTTTTGACTCTATGACGTCAGACATTTTACTAACCCATCAGCGGCGTTGACGTTTCTAGAGGTTTACCAACAGTTCCGTGCACATCACGCCAAAAGCTCGTCATAACAGACCGTTTCTTTGGCTAATCCCTCACATCATCCTGACCATGTCACTGATCAAATTCTTCCAGAAGTAAAACGGGTGAAACGAAATTTTGAACAATAAAAAACGAAACGAAATATATTTAGGAACAGTGTTTTAATCAGATTGCGGCAATGGCCAATCGGAAACTCCCCCACTATTTATATTCTGATTTGTCAAGTAACTTTATTACGATAATATACGAACGAAGCGTCAAGTGTCAGACCTTTTATCGATAGTCTCCGCGTATGGCGCTATGCATTACCGGACAATTCCGGTCATATTATTAGTATGTAAAGAGTTGATTATGGACAGATCATATAAATTATTGTCTAAATAATGATTTATATAACATTTGAAGGCAGAAATGACAGTTAAATCTATCGTCTAGATTCCAACTGCAACTGTTTGTTGGTTTATATTTTTATAGAATAATCTACTTCACGCAAATTTTCTATATTTTACCACTATTTCGCCCTACACATTACTTCAACTAACTTTTCCCCCATATAATAACATCTTTGCAGCCTCCACGAGAATATGTTCTTGGTTATTTATTTATACTGTTCACGCGTGTGATATGTTTTATTAGCCTTTTATTGTCATATTTTAGTCTACAAAACAACTCGAGCTATTTATTAAATTATCTGTTTTTCTATTTAGACATGACATAATAATTATCACACACATATCGCATAGTATGAATTATGCAATTAGCGATGCGTGTGTTCTAGTCATACAGTGTGTAAAAGTAGGCCTAATATGACGGAGAAAAGAAACATCTCGCTCATTTTTCTCAGAGAAATTGTCATGAATACAAAAGCACACCAGAGAGAGAGAGAGAGAGAGAGGGGGGGGGGGTAATGTCCGCTCGACATAAACTAGGTCATATCGGGACTAACATATGGTTTTTAATTTTATTTTAATAATTCGCTTGTGCGTAGGGGTCATTAACAGTGGGAGGAAACGAGGGGCCCGGAGAAAACCGACGAGGTTGAACACTACTCATGGTACAAAAGCACACCAGAATTGTTAGCCCTTTATACTTCCCAAATATATAAGAAGTGGCATCGTGTATTCAAGAAATGGTAAGCGGGTGAGAGGACAACGTCGCGTGCACAAATACGTATGGCTGCTTACGTCACGGGAAAACCGCGCTGAAAAAAATACCGGGGTCGAAACCCACGGCTTCCTGATTAGTGAGCCAGTACCTTACGCAATGATCCACCGTGAGTCGCCATGAGAAGTGTGTTGGAAATATTGTGTTGTTTCTTTTGAAGTAAGTCACAAAAATATGCTAAATTTACGTGTAATTAAATTCCGTCGAGCCCCGTTGTTAAGTGATTGACATACCTCTGGTTACAGCATTATAATTACTTCCGCCTTCCATAACATCCTGATTTAATATGCATTACTTTAGAATAGGTTCGTCTGGCTTATAATTAAACTCTATAACATTTTGAACCTATATCTTATCACAACACCATAAACAATTTAGTCTTGAAATTCTTTGATCAATTAATACATAAATGTAAGAGTAGTGAAAATAATGTTAGAAATTGGAATCAGTTACCAAAACGCAACGCTTTAATTATATGATTGCTTCATAAAATTAATCTTAACGCCTTCTATCTGCTTCTAATTAAGACTTGACTGTAAAATAACCCCCGTGTGTGGTTTTTCAATTGATATTATACAAATTGAATTCTGTGAAACAAAACTCGGATCATTAAAGATGCAGTATGTAAGCTTTACATAACGAATAGTACGTTTAAAATACTTCAAAAATAGATAACCAAAAATCAATATACTGAAAATTTAATTCAAATTACTTTATTCTGTGGTTATAGATGAACATATAACAGCATGTCAAATCATGGCAGTATGTATACGTCATATTCCTATCGAAGCCCATCGTCGCAAATGGTTTTTTTAAAGTAAGTATATATCCCAAGTGCCTGCTTACTTGAAGTAATTGTGCCTACCCCTGGCCGTGTTTTCAGGCATTGAGCGGTTGAAAAATAAAATAAGTTCGTAGAGTTTATCTCCATTATCCTTGCATCCATAATAAGGCAATAACACCAATTACTAATTTTATCTTTAAATACTGCACCAAATTCAAATGAAACATACCACAATTATATTTCTTGCTATGAATTTGTCTGGTAATTTATAAATTAAACCGTTTGGTTTCCTATAGCGAACGCACAAACAAATAAATAACTTGGGTTTATATGGCTGAATTAATGTAAAGTATACACTGGTGATGTTTTGCCGGTAATATCATAAACACAACTTTAAATCTACCTGCAATTGCATTCGGTAGAAGGTCATATCATAAAACTTTAGCAAAAATAATCATCGCGAGTCATGATGTAATTATGTACAACATACTATCCTTCAAACAAGCAACAAAACTTATTTTGTGATATAAGAATGTATAAATGCACCATGACCATCTGGGTTGGGAGGGTGGTTGGTCTAACGCTTGTCATTTAGATCATAACGTCTATCAATTAGTGGCTTCGATTCCACACTTAATTTTCAAGAAGTAGGTTCGCCCAAACATCCTCGTGTGTTTTTCTTCAGGCTCACCATTTTCCCTGCATTTCTATAACACCCACAGCAAACTATGAAAATAAAATTGAACTATATGTTATTCAAGAACAGACATTATTTGTGTTGGATGGGCGCTATAAAACCCCATTCCAAATCAATCACTAGTTGACCACGTGTTGTGGCCATATTTTGGCCAGAGCGATCAAACTTGACGTGGGATGCTAAGTTTGTTATACATTGCACTTTTTTGGGGGTAGATGAGCTGCGAGTTCGATGACGACCAAGTTGCTTGACTCAACAAGAGTGTTGTAGCTTTATATATATATATAGAATAATATATTGCCGTTATAATGAATAAAACGTTTAGCAAAAAATGAGTTATTGGTGTAGCCTAGCGTTAGTTATATTAACATGGTTTACGAGTGACTGGGTTTTTGCGTGATGAAATGCAGAGTGAAGTTAATAGCATGTAGTAATTATGACAGTTTTATCGTTACTGTGTTAAGTAGATTCACAGCAGTTTTATAATTACACCTAGCATGATAATATATATATTTACACGCTCTGGTATTATAAAACTAAACTACCAACAACAGTAATATAAACAAAAACCCTTGAAATAGGAGGGTTTGGATTAAGACCATTAGAGGTCCGAAGCCCTGAAATGATTATAAAAAAAACTCTTATCTTTCAAAATGGCTCTAGATGTACTGCTCAATTTACTGTCCCTGGTTGGATTGCACCATTTGTATGATTGTAAACCCCTTCAAGCGGTGCGTATGGCTAATGCAGAGATTCATACAGGAGATGCAAACTCTTGGAGAAGGGTTCCGAATTTGAATGAATGAATTTTGCGTCAAAATCGTAGTCCAAAAGAAACGCCCCAATGTAGGTCTACAGTACACATCATCTTGGAAAGTTCTAGCGCAGACTTGGTTTCTTAAGCTTCTGGAATCAACTACTATGGACTATTGTAACCTCTGTCACACAGAATATTAGGACTACTATGAGTAACAATGTCAGGTCAGTGTTGTAAGAGTTTGGGTGATTGCTACGTTGCCAAAAACATTCACTGATCTGAATCTGGTTTATGCAGTAATCGACATCTCGTGAATGGAAACACAAAAAGATAAGAGAAGAATTATTCGTTAATAAAGACATAACTAAAATGGAAATGATCTACTTATAATTAATGGACGATTTATACTTTTATCGATTACCGAAGTCATTAAGTCGCTACTATCTGTTTATTTCAAATTGCAAGATTTGGGTTAATCAATATTCTGTCAAGAATCAGTTATCACCATTTAAAGCATAATATAATATAGATACTTGACATTTTATCTTAGTTTATCATAGTTAGTAATATTCGTGGATAATACCCATAAAACACTACTATTAGAGGTGCTCATTAATGAACTAGATGAGAAACAGTTTTATCGTTCTGGAAACATACGAAATTTAAGAGATGGCACTTATTTTTAAAACCTCCTTCTATAGAGATCATATAAAACGATGTTTAAATATTGCGATTAATTGCCGCTGCCAGACGTAATATAATCGATAATATGATCATAAAGCAATTAATCACATGATTTATCCTAAACTGTGACACCAGAAGAGAAAATTGAGATCAAGCTTGTCGTTTCCGTGGCAGGAGTTAATAAGTCATCTAGCTAGTAATATTATTTATGTCCATAACTTCCATCTCCCGCCAGATTTCCTTAAGGGTTTTTTCCTACAAGCAGTAAGCTTTACTTTCTTTATTTTATTTCCCCGTTTTCCTTTCCAGATTATAAAGCCATCCATTTTAAAATCAGTATCAGACTTGAAGATTGAGAAGCTTTAAAAGGCGACATAAAGTCGAAACAATTAATATGTCCTTAAAGATTACAAAATCCCAAGTGCTTGGTTTGAGTTATGGGTTTAAGTTTTCCTGTAATCCTGTTATTGCTTTAATAATATTAAACTAACTTGCAGTATTTAATTTACAGGCTATCGGTTTTTTGTTGTTTTTGTTTTTTTCTGTTATTTATGCAATGAATATCAGATGTTATTGTCATAGGAATACTCGTCTACTGTTGGAGGGTTGGTTTTCCGAATGGTTATCACGTGCGCGTCTGTACCATAAAGCCTGTCATTGAGTCAACTGGCGTGGTTTCGAATCCCCGGTTGTACGTGACACCGACCCCGGCACGCAAGCGAATTATTGAAATGAAATAAAAACCATACCTAGTTGGTGTCGAGTGGACGTTTAACCCCATCTCTCTCTCTATCTATCTCCTCTCTTTCTCCCTCTCTCTCTCTCTCTCTCTCTCTCTCTCTCTCGCCTGCTGTTAATCGATAAAAGCTGCATGTAGATAAAAGACATTGTCAGTTTGTTTTTAAAATGTCGTTGAGATTCACTTGATACAATTGCCGGATAATTCCGTCAAATTCGGAATAACCACGTGAGGGGTGGAGATATCCTGTATTTTTGATACCCATTATTTTTGCAAGCCCTACGTCGAGACGAGCGTCTAGGATCCAGAACCTTACATCATTTGCTTATAACTCAAATGATTCAGTTTGGTCTTTCCTACAATCAACATAGTATAGGCCAGTTTCAGGGGGTCTTCATGTATAATCGTTGTACTGGGATTGCGCAAAAACTCGTAATTTTATAGGAAAAAGAACGAAAGTTCCATCATTTATCAAACAAGACAGTTATTGTCCAGGTGAACTAGATCATGGTAAATCAGTCAATCGATGCACAATTGTCCAAGGAATCAGCATCATAGATGATATGGCAGAGGCTTGGGCCTTTTTCGCCCCCAGGATAAACGAAAACATCAGTTCCTCGTCCAAAAATACCATGGTCGATTTTTCGCGAACCGTCTGTTATTGATTCCATGGTGCAGTGTGGGTCAGAAATGCTAATCTACACACGTTCGTCTTTGCGATTGTTTTGGAATACCTTCCCCGTGCTTATTTCCCGTCTACAAACTAAAATAACTGAAAGGGCTTCTCTTTAATCCAAGTTAAAATAAGGAAAATCTGATGTTTTCAGTTTAATGGATGCCTGCACGCAATGTCTAACCCGGTCACTTTACTACAATATTGTCGTATTGTAAAGACAAGTTAACGTATATTATGTGTAAGCACGAAGTTATTTGCTTTTGAAAATAGCATCCACTATAAGAGACCTGAAGTTAATTATCGACTATTTAATTGTCTGTAATGCTAGGCACTCTCTTAATTGTTAATTAAACAACACTTATGGCTAGAAGCATGTATATCTACTTGATTGCCCCGTTCATTGATTATATATAAGGAATCAATGGTCGACGGTATTGGGGCTACAATTTCTAATTATAGATGATCGAACCAATTCGTCTTTAGAAAATGGCTGACCTAACATTTTCTGTTGTATGAATTATCTGACGATTTTACTATTGTAACTTATCAATCAATCTGTTAGTCCCACTATGAAACGTCTTTTATTCAAAGCATCTCTCATTTAGGTCAAAAGGAAATGCCCGATGGGTTTGATTTGATATGACTGGATTACTGATGAGGTAGATTAAGAGAAAGTCGACGTGTTTACTAACTTTATTTTTAATTTTGGCTCACTGTGTCGACAGTGGAACACAAAATCGGTTATATTTCTACCACAAACCTGTTTTGTTCAATAATTTACAAATCGTGAGTTCTGGTTTGCACATTATTAATTTAAGTTCAAATAAGAATGTCACACTATTTGACAATCCGATTAAAACACAGGTCCTATTTCTCGTTTCGTTTTTTCATAGTTCAAAATTTCGTTTTACTCGTCTTCACAACACTAGAAGAAGGAAGAGTTGTTATATTACCGGCGGTTTGGTGGAAGAGAGGGATTAGCCAATGAAATGGACTATTACGGGTGTCTCTTGGCGTGTCATGCACGGAACTGTGAGAGAACCACTAGAAACGCCAACGCTGATTGGTTAATCAGTGCCTGGTGTCATAGGGTCAAAAGTCGTTCGTATGAGCAGAGGCGTTTTAAGGATTATCATGGCGGAGGCTATACTATTTTGTGGGCACTCTTTCGCGGGAGTCCGGGGTAGGGGTGGTGTTTTGATTTATGATTTTCATACCAGTGCAATGACTGTTTTCTCATTCAGTAGTGGATTCGACAGTACCAGTGTAAAGAAAACGATTGACTCGGACTCGGGGACCCTTTCCATTATCCAGAGGGGCCCTTTTGTAAGACGAGGGGCCCTTTTGCCTGCCCTTAGCCCTCGCTAACTAGGGTACATTTCATTTTTCTCATCGGTTTTACCATTTTCCTCCCGTTTTATTTGTTCAACTTCTTTGATTTTTTCGCGAGGAGGCTGGCGCCTCCAGCGCCTCAGCTATAAAACGCCTTTGCGTACGATCCAGTACAACTGGTCAGAACTTCATGAGAACTTCATGTAGTGTAAAAAAAAAACTAAACGAAATATAGATATATATTTTTTTTTTATCAGATTGAGCATTTGAAGGATATTACACACAAGGCAATGCAGGTTTACACTTCCAAGAACACCTGATATCCCTTTCTTTAGGAGTCGATTACTATTCAGTTGATATCTAACTCTTTAGTTGTAAGGGAATTATTTTAACACCTCCACTGTTATATTGACTTTTTATATAAAACTCTATCATTTCACATCAGTAGGAGGCGCTCTCTATATCCATTAAATTTCTACATCAAGTATATCCCGGGGGTATATTGTAAAAAATACCTCTGTGGCAATATGAGATATATTGATCTATGGAATATATAAAGGAAAACTCATGGGTATTGATATTGAACACTGTATCACAAGCATAAAAGAATCCATAGTTTCTGATATAGATGTAGGTGACAGAAAGACAGAGAAGATAGTCTCATAATTCCAGTAATATTTCCAGTTGTGGATTAAATGTGGTTTTTCCTAGTGAATATTTTATAACTGTAGGTGTGAGCAGTAAAAAGTTTCTAGAGAAAATTACAACTGTTTAGGGTCGTTAATATTTTCTGGTGTTATTTTCAAGTCGTTTCTTTTAGTGGGCCGGATTCCAGAATTTCAGTAACGCTTAAAGGTAAGTTTGCTAGATTTGTATATTTAACGTAGAATTCCAAAATTTATTGTTAGTTTTGTGAACTTCTTAAGCAAATTGGTTCCAGATGTTCTGCTCTGTACACGACCACGACCACTACCACTAGACTATACACTAATAATTGGACAGTAGTTTGGATTTAAAGATGAAAGCCGAGGACTTAAATTTTGGTATTTTATTTCAATAAGTTAAATTCTTAGGCCATCTCTCCAAAAGTAGTAATCTTAAGGCAATAATCAAAAAACATCGTTTAAATACCAAGATATCATTCTTGTCGTACGTTTTTGTACAACCTCTTACAGCACCTTTTACGGAAACATATTTAGTAATATTTACAACAGTTACGACGGGAATTGAACAATAGTCATTTTAGGTTGCCAGTATCTTATAGCAAAATATCATATAACAAACTTTAAACTTTGAACCGTAGATTCAGCGAATGAACTAGATCTAGGAATACCGAACCAATACTCCAGTAATATTAACCGGCTTATAATCGTCTGGAAGATTTGATTGTAGATCTCTAACCACACAGACAGAACTAACTAGATTTCATCACAACATTTGTATAGCAAAACACAGGGACTAGCCTGAAAAAATGACTAGATTTCTGAGCATTATATTGCAGTAGTGTAATGTCTTTTGAAACGAAGCTACCCACGTCAAATTCAAATCGGGGGTGAGGGGTTGGTTGACCTAATGGGTTAACACGTTAACCTTAGTTGCCCAAGATTGTGTCGTGTGGACATTAAACCCCATTTCTCTCCATCTTCCAGTCGTATTATACTGCATTTAAATTTCGAACACTTCGATTTCACATTGAACAGTTGTTACCTAATAAGACTTACATAATACGGTGTTTGTCAAGCATTAATGGACGCAATTGAATCGGCGGTACTATATTTTATTTACCATACAAATGATCAAGTCCAGATTCATCACGAACTAACCATGTGTTTGTTTTATTTGTTTGAGCGGAAAAACAAAAATAAGTTAAATGTTAGTTTGAAACTTAACCTTTCAAAAAAATTTATCCAGTGAATGTTTCGAATAGATTCCAGTTCAATAACGTTGATAAAAATCATGACCGGACCTAAATTCTTTTTTCTTAAAGACACAGCAATAAATCTTGACTATTGGATACCTCACATGTCTTCCGAAATTATGAGCAGAAGATATCGATGTGCGAGGGCCCTTAACCCACCAAAAAATCCGAATTACCCCCACCCTCACCAAATAAAAAAAAATATTTCGCCGACTATTATGATCTTTTTAGGAGTGATCAAATTAGTAGGCGATCCTTAGGCCCGTAGCATGGCCCACCGTGGCCTCCCTGTCATCATCACCTCCTGACCCCCTTGTCTTGATACCATAAGTGTGCGTTGTACATATCTACTGTGAGGCGAGTTACCGAACACGTGAACTCGCTCATCACACTCACGGAGTATGGGGTCCACCCAAATTTTCAAAATTTTCTGGGGGAGGATCCCATCGCCCTGACCTTATGCCTCCTCAGCCCCTCCATAGCTACCGCAAATTTTACCAGCTAGCTACTGACCCGGATGTGCAGATGTAGATATCATTGTGTATAGATATCACTAACATAGTAAATACGGCTTTCTCCAATCTACTCGTACTATGGTTTTAGCCCGTTGTCTGTAGGTTGTTTCTGAATTTCGTCAGATGAGCTCAGTATCATGGAAATGGTTTACATCACGAGAATTAATCTAATAAAATTAATCACGTATGTCACAATGAAACAACACTCAGGTTCACTCTAATAAATCTCCAATATTTAGAGCAAAAACAGCGACAATTCATTTCTAGGACGTTGGTAGAAAAATAACAACATAGGGTTAAAGAGAGAGCTCGTTAATACAAATGCGGTATTTCATTTTGAAGAGCTGGGGCGTGTATATCGATTTTGTTTGGGGTGGGGAAGGGGTTGAGACCGGCTGATGCGCGTTACAGAGAACGGTGAATCTGTGAGAATTTATGAAAGTGATAGTCATTACATCATGTACATGAACCTATATTTTCGATATATTGTTGTAGTGAATATACATCAACTAGCAAGTATATGACTATGTCCTCACTGGCGATTTTGTCAAGATCGATCGTGACAAATTACAGCTTTGAAAAACGGGCGCATTGTGATATCCAATTAAGGTGGTAATACGTACCTTCTATTTTGTCATTTATCCCGTTAATTCATTTAGTCGCTGATGCATAATTTTGAGACCGACTGCACCACATTTACGACCCCGTTGAAGAGATATGAATTGGATTATTTTCAAATAGTTTCCATAAACCCTTTTTCTCTATAAGATTGATGGTGTGTTTTAGAATAAAATAAAATTTGAACAGAATCTACATTTAATCAAAAATACGCCGGTCAGAGGTCAATTTGGATAAAAGGAGGAGAAATTTCCAAACAGTTCATCCTCGTTCATTGTGACGTGGTTTAAAAGCTGTTATGTCCAATATCATATGGAGCAGACACAATCGCGGGATAGTCTACGATTGCTTTTTTAAAGTTGTAATAGCCGAAGTCGGAAGAGTTTTCCAGAACAAAGATGACGTCCTTTCATTCTCCCAAGAGGAAGATAGGGGTGTAGATCAATTGTTAGCTGCTGGTGTAATTCCTAACATTATACCTCACACGAAGAACATGTCGAAAATATTACGATATAGAAAGAGCGACGACGATGGCATCGTTTCTAATGAAATCGAATCACACGGTCTCAAAGACTAGGACACCAAAGATGCCTGGGATGTGACGTTATTATACCGACTCTGAAAGGCCGACTTCCTACAAGTAATGACAGCGGTGGACAAGAATGTATAGGGCGAAATATTTTTACCCCCCCCCCTCCCCTTCTCTATTTTTCCCTTTTGTATGGCGATTTTGGTTGACTTTTTGGTGTAGAATCGAAGAAAATAAGGGGGTTGAAAATACATTTTCTGCCAGGTTTGGTGACTATTCGTGATTTTGAGGCGGAAGGATACAAGAGTTCTGAGGTTGGTTACGTTGAAAGGGTGGGCCGAAAATTGCTTGTTTAGTTGTCTCTGCTTCCAGTTTGTGTATCTCAAGCTTTTCAAGGTGAACCTCATAAATTGTTTTGGGTAAGAGTTTGCCACATGTTGCTCATTCTATAACAGAAAACGTTCTACCCAACAAAATTTGGAAAAAAGCTAGAGCCGTTCAACAGACGGGAATTAATTTTAAAATCAATTGGGAAATAATTAGAAATCTGTGGCCATATAGGCAAAAACCTGGCAAACCCCCTCCTGCAAAAATTCCTGGATCCGCCCCTGAACACGTCTCTTTAATAAGGAACGGTGGGTGTATTAAGGAAGATGTTTATCATCAATGTCGATATAAAAATCTTATTAACTTCATTCCATCTCTCTATCTATTGGTTTAATTCTAGTATCTCTGTATCTCACTCTATATACTGTCTATTTGTCTATTTGTTGAAATGCTGGATATGCTGTATAGAGGATGTCTGATGGCGATGATGATGATAAATTGAGAAACTTGTGATTCAATTATCTGATCGTTATTAACAGTCTTCTACAGCTTCTAGTGTAATACTTAGATTACGTTTGTTCTTTGGCTTGAAGGAAGATAGAGCTAATATATGATACCCCAAAAACAAATGAACTGAAATAAATCCCACTTTACTTTCTTCTTAAAAAATCAGCGGAATATAAATGTGTTTCTAAAATGTACCGTAATGCTGTAATTGAATTAAGTTACATATCATCCTACACGTAGAATTTAAATGTTGTGATGATTTCGTACTCGATGTAAATTACCTAACGTTTACATGGGCCTTCATCGCCCACTGGTTAACAGTTATCACACAAACGTGACTTGAGGAAAAAAAACAAAACATTGCATGATTTTCTAAATGATAATGTGACATCGATTATCTTTGAACAAACACTATTTTTGTATTACATGTTTATAGAAACAGTGTATGATTCTATTTTCTTTTTGGACAAATCAACCCTTTCTCTTTCATTGAGTTCAGGGGATTAAGTGGGTAAGACACTGGCTCGCTTGCTTGGTCGGGTGTTCGATTCCTACATTGGCCGAGAAAGTTCACCCAGATTTTCCTGCGTGATTTCCCCTTGTCAGTGATGCAGGATGGAGGGCCTGACAAGAACAGTGGTCTAGTCGTTCGGATGGGACGAAAAACCGAGGTCCTGTGTACACATTGGCGTTCACGTAAATGACCCCTTTGCAGTTGGAATTCGCTACAAGAGTATAAGGCCCTAGTGCCATTGCCCGGGCAAAATTTCCCCCATATCGATAAACATTTGTATTGGGGCTATGTATTTGATGGGAAACTGTAAGTCGTAACAATGATGGTACGTTGAAACCAGATAATACTATGATTCACAAACAATAATAGAAAATACAGATTTACAATCGTCTTGTTTCATCTGACACCTCATCTATTTATTATTGTACTAACGGTAACGTTATTTCAGGTAACACGTAGTTTCCCTCACGTCGTTACCACCATACAATTTATTTACCTTCTGACCGTCTATTTACTCTTGTAAATGGTCTTAATGTATTCCCAAGACATTGTGGCAGTAAAATAGTAGAGAAGATAAGTTTAAAACCTGGCCGTGGACTGACTTTTACTGTAGATACCAGGTAACATAATGATTTGTTGCACCTTTAGGGTGTGAAAGGTAAAACTAGTTGAATCAAACACCAGATGTTGGATCAAACGAACTTTTCGTCAAGTCAGATACTCGTTTCTGTTTATCTAGGGCTGTTTACTTCAAGTTGTGTCTCCACCCTCATGTCTGACGTTTAATAACATGTTGCGTGTTGGAAATATTGGGTATCTATTTTATGTGTTGATATAGATTCAAGCTTTACAATACTGGTATCTTATTGAAATAAATGGTATTTTTCTAGGAACTCAAGATGGCGGCCAAATCCGAACGTGATTTCTGAAGGCGCCATATTTGTTATTGTAGGCATTTTGGAATACTAATTTTACACGATTCTTACATAGATTAAAGGGACAATAACACTCTTGGTGGCTTGGTAGCTCCAGAAAAAAATAATACCCTTATTCTAAATACTAGATGTTTAAATGTTCTACCTGTTGTGTAAATTATCCATTACAACCTATTTTATTTGCCCAGAGGGTTCGAAAATATTTTAAAATCCAAATCACCTATGAAAAGGTTTACGTTAGACTTTTCAAATCAATTGGTTGAATTTTTCCAATTTTTTAAATTAGGTGTGTTAAGATGAAATTTATATCATCCTTTAATTGGAATATTGTAAAATAATATGATTTGTTGACCAGAATGAAGATTGGGACATATTTTTCAGTTACAACAAGAGTGTTATTGGGGCTTTAATAGTACATGGCCAGCAAAAATGGAAGGGAGTGTTAACTTTTCAAATTAATGGGAAGTGGTATCAGATGTTTTAGAAGAGTAAACATCTTATCCCACAATAACTCCAAAGTCTTATTACCCTTTCACTACCATTATTTTTATCAAAATAAAGAGCTAACATTCAATACATTTTGGTACAAAGTTGGAAATAAAACAATATTCTGTTGAATCTGTTGGTGGTCTTTGATCCCGACACAACCAGTAACCACGGGCTTCTGAAATGCTTGTACTTTCTAGAGGTTTCTGGGGTTAATGATTTTGTATTGTATGTTACTGTTTTATGCTATCAGTGTCCATTCCCTAAAAATGACAGCCTTCTTAGCATTCTTACATGCTATCAAACTCATCCTCAGTGGATCTTACCCTATCGCTATCATAAGTTGTGCATATTACAAGTAAACTGTCTAATTCATGATTCATCAGCACCGTTTATTTCAATGTTGACTATCAAATTTTATCCCACTCGTTTTGGTTTTTTTACCCAAAAAAAATGGTTTGTGCTGTTACTATTTTAAGTTGTAGAAGCATTGAATCTTATTATATACACGACGACATAAGAAAATCTGTTGAACGTTAATTATCAAGGTTTGACATTCTATATTTTCTTAATCGATTATATGGAAAGAATAACATTTTCTACGTTAGTTTCAAACATTTATAAACATTCTTATTTTCTGTCTTGTCTATTTCTGATTTGTAACAATTCTTAGCCAATACTGTACCGTGTATAATCGGCGCCTCGGTCTCTTAGACTTTTACTGCATTTAGCTATTAGTAGTGACTCGTGCCGTGAATCTGTACTCTTGTCCCTTGGTTATCCTCTTTGTAGTAAATTCGACATCCGAAATCCAGGTGTAAACAATCGCTTCATTACTCTAAGTAATGTCTGGAGGAGTGGACTCTTTCTAGAACACCAGATGCCACTTCCATTTGACCAAGTTCAAACCAGTTACAAACTGGTATTAAACTCGTCATTTATGCATTTACAAGCATTTTAATACCAAAATCAGAGATGAGTTAAAGATGGGTTCCCAGTAAAGTATTTATCGGGTGGTTATTGCCAATAAAAGTATAGCAATTTTGGAAAGTTGAGATATCCAATCTTACTAGAAAAATACTGGATTCCCCGAAAAACACCTATGGAGCGCATACAGGACAAAAATGTAAGGGTTCCCCTAATTAACAGCCCGACGATTAGGGCTATCCCCACGTGTGACTTCGAAGGCTGCATATTGAGCGCTCTGTGTACATGTTGATAAACTCTAAAAAGAGTTAGACCTATAACACTTTCTGGGATAAAAATCACGGAAAAAGATGCAGGCAGTGGATAATCCGAGAATGTAATTAGGATTCGATATTTGTAATAAATAGTCAGCGATTACAGACAACATCGTCTTGCGTATGCAATGAATTCTCATCCGTCTCCGGCAAACATGGCCGCTTTTGATCGATTTTCACAGCATGGTATACTTGGCAATTACAGTGTTCTAAGAAGGATTTGAAGCAAAATTGTGATGAATTCATTAGTTTGAATATGTTTTAGTCCTAATATATCATCAAATCACCCAGTTTGTACCCGGGAATGCAACTAATACTCTTCATTGTTTTCAAGATACTGTCTCATCAATAATCAATAATGGTGATGCAGGAGGGCCTGACAAGGACAACTGCCTAGTCGTTCGAATAGGACGAAAAACCGAGGTCCGATGTACACATTGGCGTGCACGTAAAAGATCCCTTGGCAGTTGGAATTCGATATAAGAGTGGACCGTAGCGCCGCTAACCGGGCAAATTTAGCACACTGTATGGCGTATGCCCGTCTTCCATTAGCCCAGGTCAGGTGCAGAAGAGTAGGACGTTAAACCCCATTTCATTTCCATCAATACTGTAGGATCTTTACCTTCTTCCTCTTGTAGAATATTATCTTTCAAAATAAGGGTAGATTAAAATTACTAAACCGAACCCTTGCTGGTTAGATTGGAAACATAGTGATGAACCAATCAATGGCTACAATACAAAACAAAAACCCGTGGAAAAAAAGATGGGATGACAGCTTTAATCCTTGTCCCGAAAACGTGACAGAATATGTTCACTTATGGTTAGTGAAACTTGTGTCACTACATTATGTTTCATCCTAAAACAAAAACATTTTTAAAAGATAGATAAACATTTAAATATAAATGCCTAAAGGTAAATTATCGATAAGCAAAACACACATCAAAAGATGCGTCTATTTACCTGCCGACAATTAAAGGGTCTTTTAACGTTAGGGTAGTATCAATATTTCTAAAGAATCGTCATGTGATTAGCTCTATTATACCCAGCATCAATATCAAATAGAGCATAATGGATGGCAGTATTTTATTATCGGTTGCACAAATACTTCACGCCATCCTAAGCATATTAATCAATCAATATTCAGTCTAAAACTGTGCACAAATCCTTTGATGTATATCACTGTATACACTTAGATATTGATGAAAACTGTTCCTCTTTATTGACTTTTATTCTCTGTATATTGACCATTTAAGAAACATCAATAGAACTAGATTTAGACGAAAGAGGGCATGATGATATTGGATGTTAAATCAAGCTCTTCTGATGTAGGCCTAATCCTTATATTTCAGCATATCTCTTGCTATTTACTGTTACCCCTTGCCAGTGATGCAGGACGGGAGCCTGACAAGGACAGGACAGCTGTCTAGTCGTTCGGATGAAACAAAAAACCGAGGTCCCGTGCACACATTGACGTGCACGTAAAAAATCCCTTGGGAGTTAGAATTCGATATAAGGGTTGACCGTAGCGCCACTGTCCGGGCAAAATTTCCCTTATAGGCTAACACAGCTGTACGGCGCATGCCTGTCTTCATTAGCCCAGTTTAGGAGCAGAACAGTAGGACGTTAAACCCTATTTCATTTCATTTATTTACAATTACTCCATTGCTATAATGCAGTAAACTGAAAACGTGGTACTGGTACTGAAACATAAATTCCCATGAGAATACAACCTTTTCGTTGAATATCGGAATTACGAGGAAAAAAATAACATAGTCTTATGCATTATTGGTTTGATTTTTGGACTAATTAATATTAAAATGTTAAACGGTGCTCTTTCCAATGAGTATATGATAAAACAAAAGTCGGAGATTAGTATGATTTGTGGCTAATGAATAATAGACTTCTTGTAATTATATTTTTCCCGTTTATTAGAAAAGGCTATACATTACTATAATCTATGACCTTATCTTAAAACGAATACATTGATCAGGAAGATACAAACTTTCTGGTTTACATTGGTCAGGGAGATACAAACTTTCTGGTTTGGGTTCTACTGTCAAGTAAAATTGTATGAGCATCTTTGGCAGAGTTTTAAACCGAACTGAGAAGCAAGAGTTCACTACCTTATCTCACTGTAGTCGTAACATTTTTCTCTACCTGATCTCCCTTCATCAAGTCTTGCGTAAATAAACTTTTCTTTTAACATATGGTTTCCTTTAGGTAAAATAAATACTCTTAATTATTCGTATATAGTGTATACAATATTATATATCATAAACTAAGATTATTTACTAATTTATTCTCTTTGATGTGGGATAATTATTGATTAGAGGATGAAGATGGAGATGAACTAGAATTGTTTTCTTCACCTTAGTTCAAAATAATCACACCGTAAAATAAATTGAATTTTAATCCCATGAGATTGTGTGTTATGTTGTTTTTCAGTTTCAGATTTGAAAAAATTAAGATATAAAAATCTGTGCACACGTTAAGGAAACTGCTATCACATATTGCTAAATTTACTTGTACAAGTACCACACATGTAGTAATTATAAATTTTAATGATCTTCCCAAGCACTAAGGGTGGAAGAATTATCTTCTTGGCATCAACATTATTTATTTACACGATAAAGTTATTCAAATGTTATGTTAGTGAACTGATGAATAAATTGTTATAAATTATAAATCTTGCATACATTATGCAAGAGATAAATCTGGCTATTGCAGGTCTTTCTTTAGGCCTGAAATTTTATATAAACTATTAATTAGACATCACATTAATTAACTTATCCAGACCATAATCAACTATGGATGGCATCGCTAGCCTGCATTCGTTGGTGGATCATGATCCGATTCACTGCATAACTTTCCTTCTCGATTTAATTATTAAATTGATAATCGAGACTATGCTCGGTTCATAATGAATTAATTTGACTGAAATTTTCAATTAATTGCATTTACGTTTTTAACTATTATAGTGAGAATTGCCAATTTGTTATCTAATCTCCCATAATGGATCTTTAAGTGCAGATTATGTCTTAAAAGTTAAATCAGTTTTGCAAGTCAATGGGAGATTTCATTTTAGACAGGTATAGTATGTGGCCACATTACACCATTTAATTTGCCTTATTTCCCATCTCTTGGACTGCCCTACCTTTCCCCCAAATGTTCATTGGATGTATGCGTTCTACCCAGAATACAGATGGATCAAAATGTAGCAACGGCTTGCTCAACAGCATGTGTGACACCAACTGAAAGTTGTATACTAGAAAACATGCATCAACCCGCCCTATATATCAACGTAACCAACATCTGAACCCTTTTATCCTTCGCCTCAAAATCATGAATATTCACCACAATTTGATTAAAACACAGAACCCATTTCGTTCCGTTTTTTATAATTCCAAATTTCGTTTAACTTGTCTTTACCACACTAGGATATGGAAGAGTTGTTATCGTTAACGTGTTCTGGGTCATGTGAGGGATTAGCCAATGAAACGATCTGTTACGCTGAGCTTTAGGCGTGTTTTTCACAAAACTGTGGGTAATCCACTATAAACATCAATGCTGATTGGTTAATCAAATGTCTGACGTCATACAGTCAAAAGTCAATCGTTTGAACTTGGGACGCGACCCAAGTGTAGGCCATCGAAAGTAAACAAAAACCGAAACGAAATATAGATCTGAATTTTAATCAGATTGTATTCACCAAAACAGAAAATTACGTTCAAGCTCTTTTCTGCACCAAAAAACACAAACAAAAATCGCCCTGCAAAGGGATTAGCGTAGGAATTAATTGTGTCCTGTTTCCTTATAACTGCTATAGTCATATTGTCACCAGGTTCCCTTCTGATTTGACAATTTTGGGTCAATGCTGTCAATGAGTTCCAGTGCTGTGGATATGATCAATTAGTGAAATTTGATGATATTTTGCACTCAGGGGAACTTTTAGTGCATGGTCGGATCTAGTATGCTACATCTCTCAATATCCATAGGAACTAGGTTGTCAAATAATAATTATGAAGATAATGGGATCATAATATAGCATACTGTTGCTCTAGTCAGCAATGTCTACTACCTTTCTAGTAATTATTAGAATATGGAATATGTGGAGTGTACTAAATCGCTAATGTACCCGAGAAGATCTCGTGGGCTTTGGCTCTGGTCTTCATGGTGAGATATAGTTCACAGTTGAAAGACCAGATCCAGTATACTACAGCACTAGTCACTATGGGATGATCTGGTCTACTACAACTCTTGCCTACATAAAAATATCTAATATGATGTAGCTATGATACTATATGAGAAGCTCTAAGTTACTAGAGTGTACTAGTGTACTTCGGCTCCTTGGTTTCAATTTGAAGAACCATCTGAACTGTGTCTTCCTGACCTTTTGGGTGGTCCTTCTTAAGATCGATCATCTTCTAGAAACATTAAAGTCTTTACAACTAAACGAAACAGCCATTTTATAGCCGCCTTCCCATTTTCTCAGAGTTGTTTATGGTTTAATATTTTATACACAGGCTAATAAAACATCAAAACACCTAATGAAATAATTAAAACATGGAAATCATCAGCTTTTACATGTGGACTACTAAAAGAGAAATGATTATAAAACGTGTTTCAAGTCGAATGTTATAGGAAGGGTTTATCTCTACAACCTATCCTGGAGGAAGCACCCACTTAAACTCTCATTATACTTCCATTCTAGTGTTGTGTAACCATTTGTTAATACGTCATCCAAGAACCATTAAAATGGGGATTAACGTCTTTCTTTTGAATTATTATATAGCCAAACAACCTGAAATTATTAATTATTCAGGATTCCTTACATTAAAATCGGTTTGTTTGATTTCTCGTTGATTTATTGTATGGTTTATCAATAGATGAATATAACGTTATATCTAAATTAACGGCATAATAACTAAAGACTATTAAAGAGAGAGGTGGCTGAATGGTGTAGATAAAAAAAAGATCTGCCATTGAATGGAGTGATCTGGTTTCCAACCCACAAGGAGTTGATAAGGAGTTGGGTCACCTGCCTAACATCGGGATCTCCGACCTCTCTCTCTCCCTCTCTCTCTCTCTTGTTGGTTTCGTATTGCGTCCAATTGGTACCCAATTTGCCCCAGAGGAGGCAGCTACCTCTTTTGCTCCCATCTCCGCTACCTACGGGACTGGGACTGCTCTCCCCCCTCTCCCTCTCTCATGCAGGCAATTCACATAATTATGGAGCCAGCTAAACACACACGCAGAATTATCTGTACAGCCAGACAACCCTTCTAAATGCAAACGACAAGATTTAAATTATGTGTTTAACATCAAATAAAGAGTTAACCTGCTATGTGCATTATATTTGATTTTCAAAGCATGTTCAGTTACTGAAATTTGAAACCTTAATGTAACATCCTGCCATTATAAATGACAAGCCTTACAATTGTATGGAAATTATCGTAAACAGTTTAAATATTTATCCAATCATGAGTTTAATTTCTATGGTTCAAGTTATCGCTCATCTTTCATCCAGATTTTCTTATTTCGCAACCATGTCTGCACTAGGAGCACCGAACAATACCATAATGGAGCTTTTCTCAGCGGCTTCCATTTAGACCCTCGTTCAAACAAGCACCACTTCCGGAACACCTTCCAGCGACTATTTTAAACTGTGATGCCGACAGCGGAAACTCGTAAGGACCCCATGCCGGACTCTTTGAACACTCAAATTCAGATAATCTTTTTAAATTTTTCACCTGAGGGAGTTTTCTAATTGTGCCTGAGAATGGGGACACGTGACAGTGCTGATCAAAGACCAGACAATGAAATTTGATTAATCTATATTGGAAGCAAGCCTTAACGTAATTATGGTGGAAATTAAATTTCACGTGCTGCGACAGATTAGCCCAGAATGTTCATGTCCATTCTGGCTCGTACTCAGTTCAAAATAAACCTGTATTGTCTAATATTTAGAAGTATATAATCGGTATTGCGTAATACTTTTTTTTGGGGGGGAGTGTAATAATGATTGATTAAAGATGATTAAATTCACCTACAAGACATTAATGTCTGTTTGGCATAAAATTTAGTGTCCATCTTGACAAAAAGGGGTGCTACTCAGGATTGTTTTCTTTTCCAGTTTGCTACCCAGGAGATAATTTAGGACAAACCCTTGGCAGATTCGGTTATTTTTCAAACAGCGGAAAGAAACCGAATTACACAAATCTGAATGCAGCGGGACAAGGTCGGATTGAACAATAATAGGTAAGTGTGTAACTAGAGATGAAATCAGAGCATCTGTGTTGATGATGTAAATAAAAAGAAGCGGAAAGTGTATGTACTATATTACAGCTGTTACCTCACGATACAACGATGGCAGATAATCAATATAACATCATGTGTTGCAATTATTCTTTACATGAAAACACGCCTTTATAACAATTTACTCCATTTTTTATATAAAATTTTTTAAAATGTTATGCCATTGTTGCGTAGTTTTATCATATTTCGTATCTTTTGTTAAATGTTATTGAAGTCATTAGTTAACGTTTAGAGCCATCTGTTATACACCGTACAATGTAAGCCTTCGTCAATGTTAACACAGTTAATATTTTATAAAGCCATCTGATCTGTATTGTTTCGATAATCCACTAGACCATTTATCTAATCCGACAGTCTAGTTGTAAATGCTGTTTAGATACTTACTTGATCAGAAACTGAAATGCTTCAAGCTAAACTGGAAATCCACGGCTATTACGTGAAATAACTTGGGATGCAATGTGAAGAAAATGGATAGAAATTATTCGACTTACCAGTCGAAATGAAATTGTGTTTAACGTCCTACTTGTCTGCTCCTATTCCGGGCTAACGGAGACGGGCATACGCCACACAGTGAGCAATGGCGGTGATTTTGCCCGGGCAGCGGCGCTAAGGCTTACTTTTATACCAAGTGATATTTTACCTGCACGCCAATGTGTACACGGAGCCTAGGTTTTTCGTCCCATCCGAACGAGTAGACAGCTGTCCTTGACAGGCCTTTCGTCCTGCATCACTGACAAGAGGATACCAAGGTGGAAAATCTGGTGGTGAACTTTCTCGGCCAATGCAGGGATTGAACATTCAACATCCAGGCTACAGAGCCAACGTCTTACCCACCTAGCTACACCTTACCAATCTGCGCAGTCAAAGAACAAACGAAATGAGGTTTAACGTCCCGTTGTTCTTCTCCGACTGGGTTAATGAAGACGGGTCCCAATATAATTTTCAATGTGATTATCAATAAACCTACATTTTTATAACCTCTTATTCACAGATAGGTTCCTATTTTGATATACATGTATTATAATTCGTATCTTACATGTTAGGTCCCGGATTCGATTCTGATGTTGGCCACACAAGTCCCCCCGGAAATCCCAATGTCGTTTCTACATAACAGTGTTACCGGATGGTGGGCCTGGCATGGAACGGTGCCCCGTCGTTCGGTCGGGGCGAAAACCGGTGGCTCGTGTCCGTAAAACAGTAGGCAAATTGAGCATTCTGGAAAATTTTTCAAAATATTGACAGTTTGCGTTGATGCTTCTAAAGATTAACGCTATCTAACGTATTTTGTATGGCTGGAACAAAAATAAAAATAAAACGCACCTACTTGATTGTTGATCTGTTCTATAGAAACGCGTTGTTTTGACCATGTTAATAATAAATTCATTAACCGATTTTAGAATAGACTGACGAGACTAGGCTTTAGGCACTTTCTGTCTGGCATTTATTTTGACGTCAGTTCAAAGTCAGCCCTAAGTATACTTCATTACTTTCATCATCATATTTTTATGTTCAGTTCGTCAGTTTTCTGAAAGTTAATTACAGAGTCTCGGTGGCACAGTGGCTAGGCGTTGTTCCATACACAGGATGTCCAGGCGGGCAGACCTACCCTCGTGATTAGTTTCGGGCGATGGGCCTGGCAAAATTTCCGCCATAGCACATAAACGTCTGCCGGGTAATCAGTAACCATGGAAGCTGATTTTTACCACCAGCTGCTAGTACTAACCCACTCTCACAGCCAAATTTTTCCTAACAGCGCGATTTCCGGTAGATTCAGAAACGTAGGACGTTCAACAGTATGAACCTGTAGTGACCTGTCCTTCAATTACTTTTCTACCAATCTGGATTGGTAGGTGTCTTTGGGTAAACCAGTGTTTCATGTGTCGGGTTCGTTTCACGGTGACAGTTCAACTGTTTTCGACATAAAGTAAATTTCTGAGATGACGGCACGGCGGAACTTCTGTACAATAAGCTCTTACTCACTGAGCCACCCAACTAAACCAATTC
This sequence comes from Patella caerulea, assembly GCA_036850965.1. Classification (NCBI taxonomy): domain Eukaryota; kingdom Metazoa; phylum Mollusca; class Gastropoda; family Patellidae; genus Patella; species Patella caerulea. Next base: position 58,691,050 of record JAZGQO010000007.1, read on the forward strand.
ATAGTCCTGGGCCACAAATGGAACGATTAGAATATCCTTTTCTAATAAACTGCAGCAAGTAAAATATCAACATGGAAAATACTTGTTACAAAGTTAATGCTGACGATATACGACAGATATAATAATAATTTTATAATATATTCAGATACAAAAATATACAAGCGTGCTGCCTATGGAAACAAAGCGAGTTTATATCAAGCAGAGTGTAAAGACATCGTGGGAATATAGAACGTTGACAAAGCTGCAGATATTTATACGTACTTGAGGATTTTAGAAAGGGCGGGAAACTTAAAGATGAAAAGGATGCAAGGCTATCTAATTTAACGTCAAACGGGTGTATCCTATTTATCTAGGCGTTTGGTTACTAGTACGTGTAATTTATTAACAATTTAATAATAGAAACGACCTTACGTAAGTTCTTTTAAGATATTGTCCTTTGGTGAAACTTGAAAATACATGTAGTATTTTATTTTATTGTAAGCTGTCTGGTATTATTTTCGCCTTGATCCGTTTACATCGCTATTATTGATAGTTGTCTTTGAAATGCACTTCAAGAACTGAAATAAACACTTAAAATTGGATAATAAGAGATGGGCGAGATAAAAAAAAATTATGGGTACTTTGAACCTTTTTGAAGAACAGTACTGTAGCATTTTGTTGTATCACCACTAAATTAAGTATTTACACATCTGTATGAATCAGTATATAAAAGGGTGTCATGTACAACTTAGAAGTGACAGTCGTTTGGACAGGTACAACTTATTTGTGCTCTGTGCCCTGGAGTGGATCACATATTTCTATGGTCACGATTACTTGGATCAACTTTTAAACACGCCTGCGTATATAAGCCCCCGACCAAACTTTACAATTGGTTTGTGACGTCACTGGCGGAACTAAAATTAGTAATATTGTACATTGGAAAAAAGTAGAAACACAACTCAAAGACAATTTCTACACACAAATTAAACATCGCCACTTGTCACGTAAACTTTCACTAAAATATTTTAAGCGTTTAACCTTCCAATTGGCTAAAAGTTAAAATCCTATATAAATTTCCGCTCTTAGCCAATGAAAAGACAGGAATTTAAAATTGTTTTAGTTTGAGTTTTCATCAATAAGACCCCGTTAGTATTAGTAATGCGGGGTACCTATATCAGAATAGCGATCACCGTTGTCTACCTTTATTATGTATAGACACGGGAATGCCATCCCCTTTAACACTCTATTTAAAGTTACATTATGGGAGATAAGATAAAGAGATGGCAGTTCTCACTATAATAGTTAAAAAATAGATAGTGTAAAGATAATTTGCTGAAAATTTCAGTCAAATTGATCCATTATTAGCCTAGAAAAAAGCGTTTGAAATATTCACATAGCCTCGGTCATCATTACTCAAATGATTAATATAAACAGCATAGTCCCGATTATCCACTTGATTGATTTAATTATCAACGGCCATTAAGCGGCATATAAGAATTTAATCCGCCAACATCGAAGGCTAGCCTTGACATAAAGAGCTTATTATGGTCTGGATATGTTAATTTTAATTAATGTCTAATTGATTATTTAGATAACATCTCAGACCTAAAGAAAGATCTGTATTAAGCAGATTTTGCTCTTGCATTAAGCGGCATGTAAGAATTTAATCCGCCAACATCGAAGGCTAGCCTTAACATAAAGAGCTTATTATGGTCTGTATATGTTAATTAATGTCTAATTGATTATTTAGATAACATCTCAGACCTAAAGAAAGACGACCTGTAATAAGCAGATTTTGCTCTTGCATAATGCTATTTTAAGTAGTATTCCATGCATTAGAACTTTCCTCTTTTAATAAATAAGATCTTTCTTTGTCAATATAGTCGTATCACAGAGCGGTAGTAACAGAGAGTGGGAGAAATGGGGTTTAACGTTCACTCGACACAAACTAGGTCATTTCGGGACTAACATATGGTTTAATTTTATTTCAATAATTCGCTTGCGCGTAGGGGTCTTTTAGCAGTGGGGGCCGTAGTAACAAAGCCGGGGTCTTTTAACTAATAATGGGAACACAATTCTCAAATTGTTGGCCACAAGAAGTTTCGAAAAGGGGCATTATGTCTTTCTACTTCGTTGAACACGATATCCGTGTTTGAATTCAATTAAATATTGAAATACAGGGATTATAAAATGCAGCTTCATAAACTGTTTTATACACGCGTCTTGGAATCTCATTTCTAATTGGTAAACAAACATAACAACGTAACCTTTCTGAAAACCGAAGAGTAAAAACTTATATACGTGGTGTTTATTGATTGCATTAATGAAATAACGGAAGAAAGTTTCTTTGATCTGCGACATAGAAGTGCTAAATAAGATCCCGGATGTGATAAATAACTTATAACCGCACCACGAAATGAAAAGATCTAAGGCGTAAGTCAGACTTACATCTCCGGGACACCGAAACAATGAACAAGATTTTAATTCAATTGAAGATATAGAGTATAGGAGTAGTTACATTGTCGCCTCAGCACATTTTCTTCAAAATAGCTTTCTGCTGTTCAAACTATTCCTCTTAATGAAAACAGACGAAGAGGTCGAATGTTATGGTCTAATTCAATGACATTTTAACTTCAATGTTGTGACTTGAATACGTATCAGGCTTACGATCATATTAGTTCCATCAATTGGCTATAGAAATCAAGCAATCACGAAGATCAGTCTACTGTAATGACTCTATCCAGTTAATGGAGCGTTTTATTAAAACATATTACTAACACCTTTCCTAATACCTATCACAGTCGTTAATGGTCGGAACTTAAATCGCCGTAACCATTGAAGATCATCATGCTTACTCCTTAAACCTTTTGATTTCTCAAGCATCATGTCATAAAGCTCATAAACAGCCAACATTTATTGCCCTTTGTAACAGATATCGCTCAAATTACGTAATGGAAAATCCGAGTTTTATATAAAATATCAAAGATCAAATCAAACGAAATGTCACTTTAAGCTCCTTTTACCGGATTCTGCACAAGTACACCGTAGAGCGATTTCGTAATTGGAAATACTCTCGTTACCGTTTCATGGTCAGCTGAAAGGAAATTACTTGAATACTATAAAATGACAAAGATTCGAGTGACATTTTAAAGAACTCTAACCACTTTTTTTCTCAAAGAGCCTTACTTGAGGGCTAATCCTTTTATGTCTAACATGATACTGTGTTAAGTTCTAATTGCGACCATTTTAAGACATAAAACTTTTTTTTGTCCACTGCTTTTATTTACAAGCGTGGATTGAATGTCAAATCAAGTATGGCTGGGAAATTATATATCAGTATTTCCTACCTATTAAGCAAATTAGTTTGTATTTAAAACTAATGGATAAATGCGTATTTTTCAAGCATGTAATGGATGAATCAAACTGTATCGAAAACGTGTAATACTTGAAACGGACTAAATAAAGTCACACCTTGCGTAACCATAAGTTTGCATAAAATTTTATAGTGGATAAAGTCGAGAAAGTTCCTCGGGATTTTCCGACGTGGTTACCCCATGCTAGTAGTGTAGGACCTGATGAGGACAGCTGTCTAGTCGTCCGGGTGGTATGAAAACCCGAGATCCCGTGTATACATTGGCGTGCAAGTAAAAGATCCCAGAGCCAATAATCCTCCGGTACAAATAAAGGCTGTCAATTTTTAATCTCTTTTTTAATGTAGTAAAGAAATAAATTGACATTATATAGATAAAGAACTGGGTGGATTTGAAATATTTAATAACGCGAAACGTGTCTTTGTTTTGAATTTTGATTATATAAACGAATAAAACGAAGGTTTCACATGAGACTGTTGTGAATATGGTTTAAAAATGCATGATAGTGGCCGATACAATGGTAGATTAAAATCGAACATCAAATTTACTGTTTGTGCAGATTGGCTCAGCATGCCATCATTCTACCTCTTTAGCCGTTCCATCTACACACATTCTAAATAAGCAAAGACAAAGGAGATAACCTTGTGGCATACCGCTATCACCTGGGGCTTCTCTTTTCAATGATCGATTTTGAGCTTAGGCTGGTGCATTTCTAATACTTCAGTTTGATTATTTTCCTCTCTTTCTTGAAATATTAATTCCAAAAAATAGATTGTATTTTTAATCATAAGAACTTTATCTGATTGCCAAAGGGGAATTATGCACAAAGACTCTTAAAATAAATTTAATCGATTTTAATCTTTTTATTTTATAGAATATAACGAAAACATGTTAAAATTGATTCCAGTTGGTTGTGTTATTAGTATCCAAGTTATCGCTGGGAATCTACTATTATATTGACTAACACATAACTAAATAATATCAACTCGAAGTAGTAGTAAGCAACAATTAAAATATTGTACTTGGGGATTTAGGAAGTGGAATCATCCAAAAACAGAAGATTTAAACAATATTTGTATTTGAGAGACTTTATTTTTTCTTAAAATAATAAAACTGTTTCATGTTAATAGACAAGCCAAATATTTATTCGCATAGTCATGCTTTTTTAAAGATGGGGATGATATGAAAAGTGTTAGAGAAAATATACTATAAAAATACGTTTAGCACATGCCCTGCTCAATATGGCGTTCAATGAACAGATCAAAAAGGTTAGAATATCTCTGGTAGCAATTAACAGATGCACGCTGTTTTATTTTGTTTCATTTAGAAAACAAACTATAAACATCACGCGTCATCTGTGTCCCTTCAATAGACGACAATGTCCATCTGTTGTTGACCATTAATGCCAATCGGCGACACCGTTTAACACTTGAACGTGATGTGCATGCTGATATAACATGGTTTGGTCAGTGTTGCTGAACATCACTAGTGTTAATTAGATTTACCCGGGGGTCAACCCATTTCCAAACTAATTCCTGTCGTATAATTAATCAGCTTGCAAACAATATGGGGACATCAAAGGGCGACAACTTAATGATAATAATCGTTTCGTCTTGTAACATACTGTATTTACCATTAACATTTATCAATCAAATGGTGTTTGCGTGATTCGAAGAAAAGATTAGAATAATTTATACATCATAAATACCGACCGATGATTTATGGACAGATGATTAGTAAAAATAAATCTATTGTAAAGTCCTGATTAAACACAACCAGCACGCTAGCCTGGAGGTCGGGTGTTCGATCCTTGCATTGGCCGGCCGAGAAAGGTCATCCAGATTTCAAGCGTGGTTTCTCCTTGTCAGTGATGCAAGACGGGGGCGGGGGAGGGTCTGCCAAGGACATCTGTCTAGTCGTTTGGATGGGACGAAAACCCGAAGCCTCGTCTAGACATTGGCGTGCACGTAAAAGATCCCATGACAGTTGAAATTAGACATAAAGTAGATCGTAGCGTCGCTGCCCGGACAACATTTCCCTCATAGCACACTGTATGACGTATGCCCGTCTTCATTAGCCCAGTTTAGTAGCAGAAAAGTAGGACGTAGCGTCGCTGCCCGGACAACATTTCCCTCATAGCACACTGTAAAAGATCCCATGACAGTTGAAATTAGACATAAAGTAGATCGTAGCGTCGCTGCCCGGACAACATTTCCCTCATAGCACACTGTATGACGTATGCCCGTCTTCATTAGCCCAGTTTAGTAGCAGAAAAGTAGATCGTAGCGTCGCTGCCCGGACAACATTTCCCTCATAGCACACTGTATGACGTATGCCCGTCTTCATTAGCCCAGTTTAGTAGCAGAAAAGTAGGACGTTAAACCCCATTTCATTTTCATTTTTTAAACACAATCACCCTCTGATTCTGCCGACAATAAATTTCAAACGGCTGCACCAACCAAGAGAAGTAGACATTGGATTTTTTTTTTCAAAAAAAATCTTCAACATGTAGTTTGTTTATCAGAATATCTTAAAATAATATACAAAGTTAAGGAAAGAGTCGCCCGTTTTATATGTCCAAGGTTATCAATTCATCTGAATGTTAAACATAAATATTCTTTACCGCGCCTCCAGACAAGATATTGAATTTCCAGATCATAAACATACATCTGAATAGGGAGTTGTGGTGATTATGTTTTGCTTCTAGGGATAAACGAACCGTGCAGCAACATAAGAATAATGCTAACGTGAAGCATATTTTTATACTGTACTTCCTCTTGTTAACTATTTAACTTATAAAATATAAAAGAGAACATTAAACTGGAGTTGTTTTTCTATCTGATTAAAATCATATCTTTATTTCGTTTTGATTTTGCACACAACATACGATCACATGACGTGATGAAAGTTTCTACTCTAAACAGTGATAAAACGAATAAATGGGGTTTAACGTCCTATTGTTCTGCTCCGACCTGGGATAAAGAAGACGGGCATACGCCATACAGTGTGCTATTATGGAAATTTCGCCTGGAAAGCTGCGCTACGGCCTACTCTAAAATCGAATTCCAACTGCCAAGGGATCTTTTACATGCACACCAATATGTTCACAGTGCCTCGGTTTTTCGTTCCAGCCGAACGACTAGATAGCTGTTTTTGTCAGGCCCTCCGTCCGGGAAACCACTCCAGAATTAAACAGTGATAAGAGTTGTCAGATATTTAGTTTAGCAGATATAACATATAGAATATACATGTAAATGAAAAAAAACCTAATCCGCTGTTAATCATATCGACTTGGTTTTATATAATATCTTTGTTATTGTCATTTTATACAGGCTGATTTTTTATGAATAAATGTTGTTTAAACCAATTCTGGTTTGAATGGAATGTTCCAGATATTTGGGACGGTGGATGGCCGAATGGTAAGCGTGCGCGCGCTGCATCATAAGGTCTGTCATTGAGGCAACTGGCGTGGTTTCCATTCCCCGGTTGTACGTAACAAGTAGTAGGGTTGCCTTCCACTGCTAAAGACCCATGCGCAAGCGAATTCTGGAAATAAAATTGAACCAATGTTAGTCCCGAAATGACCTAGATTGTGTCGAGTGGACGGTAAACCCCATCTCTCTCTCTCTCTCTCTCTCTCCACAAGTTTATCATGCACACTGTTTCATTCAGAATGTATAAATCCCTGTTTGTTACAGCAAACGAAGATATTATTTTATAACTATCCCGCTTTCAAATAATATAAAAATCTCATAATTATTATTATCAAAAATTATCTTATTCTTCAAATTATTCTTAAATAATGATGTTTTGAATATGTAATTAATTTAACCACTTAAATTTCTTTGAATAGAAGTATTAAGTATACATATACAAAATAGTGAGACTTCCCGGCTCCATTCACCAAATTATACTTACATTAGGACATTTGACTAACAAATTTTATTGTATAAATTTAGATGAGTATTGAATGTCTGATATAAGGGTGTCTGTAGATAGGAATACTAACTACAAGGTTTAGAATATACATAAATATAAGGTAACAGAATATGTGTGCTACAAAGTATGATAATGCCCTTAAGAGTAATTAACTTTAGAATGACTCTCAATTTTTGATTTGGGTCTGATTGTCTACTTCATTAGAATTGATTTGATGGCCCGACAATTTCTGTTGTACATTGTTGAGTATTTGTTCATGTCTCATCACAGAAATTTAAAAATAAAAATAAGATGATAGACAAACATCCGTTAATAATGTTCAGAAACAAATATATAAGGGTGCCTAGCTTGTCCCATCAGATCCCCGTCAGACCGGGGTGGTGTCCTAACTGTGCTGCTGTGACTGTACGGCGACAGGGTCAATGGCAAACTTGAACACAAGACAAGAAAAATTATGTCCCCAAAAATTACAAACTGGAATAAAGTCGCGTTCTCACAGCTTTGTAGGTTAGATCGCAGAATCTTGGCCTTTGTTTTGAACATGCTCAAAAGAAACGCCATGACTCGGTGATCATTGGCGACCATGGAGACTACAGCGAGATTGCCACCTCGGTTTTACCACGCTTATGTCCCCAAAAATTACAAACTGGAATAAAGTCGCGTTCTCACAGCTTTGTAGGTTAGATCGCAGAATCTTGGCCTTTGTTTTGAACATGCTCAAAAGAAACGCCATGACTCGGTGATCATTGGCGACCATGGAGACTACAGCGAGATTGCCACCTCGGTTTTACCACGCTTAGGACGATCTTGACGCTCTCTGTGGCCATTTTCCTTCGCCGTGGCCGTGCATTAAGAACGTCAACCCGGTCTGTCGGGGATATCACTGATCAAAAAACACCAGGTCAACCAAATACTTTATTTTGATATAAAACTAACCAGCTGTTACTTTTAGGTAAAAACCCTTTACAAAACAGAAATGTGTCAAAAGATTCGTTTAATAGATGTTTTGGTCACACGGGCGACGAATTGTGGGCGTGCTTCAGAGGTACATTCGGGTTGAAAGATCTCACTTTGGTGGAAAATGGTGGGTGCACAATGCAAATACCAATGTGTGTAAAGTTCTTATCGGGCCAGCGATCTTCAACGTAAACCGATATAATGAACGGCAAAAGATTACGAACCTTCATGAACATGTTCTAATATTTCTTATTACTTTTAATACCGAAGAAATTACAGCAGGTATGGCGACTTTTCACAGGTTGAATATTTCAAACTTAAAGTACTATATTTGAATAGTTTCATAAAGCTTATGCAATTCTGACGTCGATGACAAAAATTGTATTTTCCTGTTTAGACCTCCGCTCACCTAGGGGAATATTTTGTTCTTCTGTATCTCACAGTAAGTCATGAAAATATTCTTTATGTAAGTAAAATCCGAGACACCGTTGTGATTTAGCTATTTATAGAGAAACGAATCGTGTGTTTGATGTTTGCCTCGAGAGGCGTTAAGCCGAGAGGAAGTGTCAGTAATGAGTTTACAATACGAACATTACAGCAACAGTTCTAAGAAACTATAAAGCAAAGGTTTTGGTAAACAAGACGCCTGATTAAAGGTGATGGAAGTGTGTTAGAAAGTCAGCCATTGACAGGTATCCACATTATGTACAATGTCTTCTGTTACTAACCAATCTCCGGCAATATGAGCAGCCATCAAGGTTTAGTAGTAAAGACTGATAGTTACTGGTTGCCATTGATTGATATAACAACAGCTTCTAAAATAAATCACCTGCTATACTTCTCACGTCTGGGGATTTAGTCGTCTGTGAAGTCATAAGTAAAGCGAGAAATATACCAAATGTTTACCTAGATATATGAAATAGTTTTAGTTGAAAGGTCGATTTACTTTTCTTAAGCATAAGAGATAAAGCATACTGATTCCATTGAAGTCTGGATCGGATTTGAAATTGACCTATTTCCTCTTTTGGGATTTGAAATTGACCTATTTCCTCTTTTGGGAATACAAAGGAAACCAACTAGATAAGGCACTATTTAGAAAGCGAGAAATATACCAAATGTTTGCCTAGATATATGAAAAGATTTTTAGTCGAAAGGTCGATTTACTTTTCTAAATCTAAGAGATAAACCTTACCGATTCCATTGAAGACTGAATCGGTTTTGAAACGGGCTTATTTCCTGTTTTGGGAATACAGAGGAAACCTACTAGGAAATTTGAGACACGTTACAAATATGTCTTATAAACCACAATTTCGAAATTATTGTGTGAAAACTTGACATATTGTCATATTGTTGTTGAATCTAAAATTTTGTTTGAGAAACAGGGAGAAGGGGGTGGGGGGTATTACTTCAGTCAAATATTAGGATATCATCCGGCGAGGGAGTGGATGTTCAACCCCATTTCCGTAATCCTCAGCAGCGAAGGGATTTTTAACTCTTTATATTAATCAAAACTGTTATCTTCTATCCAAGTTTATTATTTACATTTATTCATCTTACTGACCACGTTGTAAGGCATACTAGAGATTCGTCATTATGTCTGTCTCTACTATATTTGCATGATGAAATAATTCAACGTCTGGCATTGTTATAATCGAATGAAGTTTGAATGAGCAGTCCCATGTGGTCACCGAGTCTGAGAAAATTGCAAAATATATAGAAATAGTCCAATTCCAAAATATGAAGAAATGGTCCAACAATGTTTTAAGCCGGTTTTTAATGATTGCCAAAACGGTTTATAATAAAATAAAACCAAGTACGAACAATCCAAACCATTAGGCAAAATTCGAAGTCCTAAAAACGTTATAGGCAAAATAGTTAGGCAAAGTAGTGTAATCAGCAAATGGACTGTTCATCGTGTACGAAATACAACTCTTTACACCCTTCGCCACCAATTTTTCATCGCGTGACCTGAAAAATGCGACTATTGGATACCGGAATTAAACGCGGCAATAACCTACAAATTTCTATTATCAGGACTGTAATTAACACCAGTTTTATTCACAAAAATATATACCTGGGTCGGATATCTCCTTTAAATATTCGCATATTAATGAATCATGTCAACGCTGATTTAAATGAAAGGTCCCCTTTAATATAAAAATAATCTTTTTAATGTTACAAAGGTCAAGTCAATTGAAATCTATCTTCAACTATATGAGAAATAATTATAGCGTGGTGTTTTATTTATGCGTGTGATTAAATGAAATAGTTTGGTTACTATTTAAGTACAAATATATTATATGTCACTAGTGATAAATACGGGTGCTCATATCGCAACATTTAATTAAATAATAAACCATGATTTGTATTTGGCCATTGGGTACTGTCGTACTTACCGTAAAGATGCGATATCTCGATGAATAAGGGAAAGGGAACTTTCTAATTAATCAAGGATATTTTTAACAGTCTTGCTCTTTGTCTTGTCATGATAGTGCTATACCTTCTATATTGAATTCAGATAGGGTTTGTGATGTCCGGGGTGGTCTTTGCTTTCGCTCCACACCTGCGGGAAAAAAACAACAAAATGCACACAAAACATATTTTAAGTTTAAACAAAAAGAGGTGTTTTCGCGGGGGTAATTGTCTCAGAAAAATATGGAATAGGCCGCCCCCACCCAAGGCCGGACTCAGTTCTTATTCCACCCGGTTAGGTACGCCACTGACTGTAGATCGGAGTGATAGGCCAAGGTACAAGGGACTAACCATTGTCTTTAATCAAATCTGTTTAACTTCTGATTAAATCAACGGCGTAGTTGGTTGCCATGAGAAGGAAAATAAACTGTTACCAAAACCAAAGAAACTTCGCAGTTATTCTATGGAACACCAGTTCCAAATTATGTGTTGGAAAGCTGAGTGGTCTAACTATCGCTAAATAAAATAAAATAAAATGAAATTGCGTTTAACATCCGACTTTTCCCAACCTACTGGGCTAATGTATGCAGACGGCGCTTACGCCTATCCTTTATCGAATTCCTACAGCTAAATGCCCCTTTAAGTGCACGCAATTGAGTGGACCTCGGGTTTTCGTTCTATCCAAACTGCTATGTGTCTTTTGTCTTTGTCAGGCCCCACGTCTTCCAATACTGGCAAGGGGAAATTAGACCGAAAAATCCAGGGGATCTGGACCTTCATCGGCAACATATGAATCGAACCCGTAATCAACGGTTTGATCTCTCTTTTTCTCCCTCTCTCTCTCTCTCTCTCTCTCTCTCTCTCTCTCTCTCGCCCACTCTCTCTCTGACATGAGCATGACTGTAACTGTAAACTCGTCTTTACTTTTCAATTAAGAAAATTAATTTGGTAAATTACGGAGACTTCGTAATCCTTGATTCCTCGGTTTTAATCTCATTATTAAGTTTTAAAATCATACCAAGCGTAAAATCAAAGACAATAGTTGCGTCAGCATCCAGAATTAAAAGGATGAGATTCTAGTTAATATGGATAGCATTTTGACAAGAGATTAATAATAATATGATGGGGTGTTATAGTGTTAGTATTAAAGTTTATAATACCCCGTCAAACTTATTGATTAAATGCTAGCAAAAACAGAAGAGATGTCGCACAGGTGGTCGGTGCCAGAATACACGCATCATCAATGTCGCTTCATATTGGAAAAAAGTAGTTCCTTGGAATAATTAGCACAATGCAACCAATAACAGAAATGTCATTTCCAGCTGACCTGATAACTCGGTAACGCAAATAGAAAATATGGCTTAACCTTGAATGACCGCCAAATCCGTATTTAGACACAGACAGACAAAATATTAGACGTTGATTTGAGCAGACGTTACATTATGACGTTTGATTGACAAGTCGATGTGAAATGTATAGAAAGTGATCAATCACGGTGTAGACTATAACAGTTATAGTTTAATGTATAAATTGTACCAAACTGTCGTCTGCATCCCCCACCCCCACACAATATTGTGTATCTGAAACTCTCTTTTCTGATTTCTGAAATAAGGCCACAAGATCTAAATCGCTCCAAATTAACTGATCACAGTACTACATATTCTACTGAACAATGCAATAAGAATGTTATATCCAGACATGTTCTGATTTATGTATCTTATTATTTGAAGTGAAGGTCGGATAAACTTTATATTGAAGTGAAAACGTATGGGATCTAACTTTGAATTATTATTCTTGGTGATTTAACTTGGTCGTTCCTTTTTGGTCGTCTGCAAAATAGTATTTAACACCGATCAGCTAGACTATAGATGAATCCGTCTATTATTCCAACTAGCCAAACTACACTTATGTTGTTATGCTCATAGTGTTAGTAAAAACTTGTAAGGATCTTGCAGTCACTCTCATTCTTCTCCCAGAACACAAATATCTTATAAAGTGGTGTAATATTTGTAAAGTATTTGGTTTTGTTGGAGAAATTCGACTGTATTTAACAACCGGCACATACACATTGCAGGCGGGAGGTGGGTTGGGCTCTGGAATAGTGACCAGTGTGCTTAACCACACCCACGCGGTAAAATGTTCGAATCTTCAGGTCGACCAACTAAACCATCTACTCGAGTAAATCTTGGTTATCTGAACAGTTGAATTGACAGCTAGATGTTACAAATTATAATAATATGTCGTTTTTTATTTATAAAATATTAGTGGGTGTAGTCTGCAAAGCCTTTTTTTATGGAATAATGGATGGGTAACTTTGGTTGTTTAACATAAGAGTGTATATTCCATCTAACACTATAATGGTAATTGCATGGGGACAGATAGCTCCTTTCGGAACTGTCTCTGAGTGGTCTGTGTCCGCGGAAAGTCCTACCACCTGGCAGGGTTGCAGTATGAAAATACGGTAACATACCACCATTGCACACCTCTGTTCTCACTCTTACCTCCTTTTTGTCACCGTGCATGTTTATTTTTAGCAAAAGGAATCATTTCTCGTCATATCTGACACACATTTATAATAATTCAACACTATGTTCAAGAAGAATTTAGCGATTAACTAGACATGTTCGAGTCTTGTAATGTCGGATTAGTTCAAACGTATTGCGTTTATGTTTTTTATCGCAAAATTCTGCTTGAAAACAGTGTTGAATTATAAATGATCGGTCAGATGTGGCAAGAAATGATTCCCTTGGCAAGCAAAGAAAAATCAGAGTGGAGGTGAGCGGTATTTTCATATTGCAGCTAAATAGCAAGCGGAGTGTGTTTTCAATGCAACTCTAAAACTAAAAGAGTATATTTTCTATATACCTGAACGCCATATTAAGATTGTGGACTTAAAGGCGATGCCATACATTGGTGAGTTTACACATCCAGACACACGATACACTTTGTTTCTCTTCTTTGACATTTACAACTTATTAAACGTTTTAAAAGCGTCACACTGATCGGCATTATATCCATTTCTGTTCCATAATAACTCTAGCCTGTTAACATATCAACTTGTGAGGCAGCTTAGACCGTTTTCCATTACTTTCGACAACAAGCTGACAATGCCATGATAGAGTCTAAAGCGCTCGATATCAAGTATTCTTCTCCTTAGTTGACTGCCTTGTGTTGGTTTCAATCACTTTATAAAGCAAGTCAATCAAGTGAGGTAACCATCTTATAATTTATCGTGGAGTAAGATTTGACAGTGTGTCTATGATTATTAAGGACTGTATATTATTCTGTTTCAAATCTAGATACGAAACTATGGACATTTACCTGTTTGGATATCATTAAGGTAAGCCATTTGTTACAATACAGATCGATGGAGAAAGAGAACAAAGTTAGACAATTGAATGTAGCAATGCTACAATGCTTTCTCTGAATGCTTTATTAGTGTTTCTTGACTTATAAGCTCTTGGATATAATAAAATTGTTGAGTCGATAAATTGCTTACATCCAAATTGTGTAGACTCACTTGTGCTTTCAGTAAGTGAATGAGGGTTTAACGTCCGCTCGACACAAACTAGATCATTTCGGGACTTACATGGATAAATTTTATTTCAATAATTCGCTTGTGCGTAGGGGTCTTTCAGGCGCGGATCTAGGGGGGGGGGGGCGCTCAGGTACATAAAAAAAATAATGCCTTGCATCAATGAAATTACATCACAAAGTGATCCTACATCAGTATAAAAATGATTTCTCTGTTTAAAAAGCTCAATTTGTATATAAGGCTATATAATTTAGAGACGATGATGGCAGATTTCCGTAATAGGAACCTGGCAAACCCCCTCCTGCAAAAATTCCTGGATCCGTCCCTGTCTTTAGCAGTGGGATGAAACCGGGGGACACAAAGAAAACTCACGAGGTTAGAGCAAGTGAATCAAACCACAAGTTCCGAATCTTTACTGCAAAACTATAAATTTTATGATTGTAAAATCAGCAGTCCGTCTCCGATCAGTGTGCAGTCACTTATCTTTTTATGAACATGTAACCATTTAGACATTATTCAACTTTCGGTGTGTCAATTGGGTGATTAAGTAATCTGGCGTGTGCGCTTTGAATCATAAGATGTCACTGCGTCAAGTGATGTATTTTCGACCCCAAGCTTTTACGTGACTATGTGTAGGGCCAAACTCGTGAGTTTTCTAAGGATCCTCCACAACCAATGTGTATTTATATTATATAACCGACGTTTGGTTGTCTTCGAACGAAAGTTGCCAACACCAAACAAACTATTTATGCATTTAGAAATTTGTTTTTCTGTACATTATATTCTAAACTAGGCTTGCTTTTGATGTTTTTTGTCTGCACTACTGACTACTATTACATAGTTTCATGTCAATACTATTTTTATAAGAAACCAATAACTGCCGGTCAAGTACTGCATATCTGTGTGACTTAGATCGTACTAACAACTCAGTATTTTCCACTAAAAGTCACAATAACATATCGATAATTACTTGTTTTCTGAAACCATTATGCACTGTAGGTAGATTTCCAGACACTAAGTATTCCTTAACGACGTGTCTAAACGACTGAAATAAAGGTGGGCACAACGATCTGGAAGCAGGCATTTTCTGATACCATCATTATTGGACTTAATGGAGTCGAGTTATTGAACTTCTAACCATTTTTGTCATTAACTCAACGACTGAATTAGAAAATAATATAACATCTATATTAATCGGAAACTACTCGGATTTATTTGACCCCCAATCTGTTTTCCTTTCGTAGAGATATAGCTTGAACTTGGAATAGTGAACACAGAGTACCGAAGCAGAATTGTTTAAAAATTGGAAACATTCTAATATTTTGTCCATCTAAATGCCACTCTTTTCAAAACATTTAAAATGTATGCTTGGACCCATACTGAACTTACGCTGCCTATCTGCAATTAGCTTCGCCTGAGAACAGACACTAAGCTGATTGACCGACATGAATTCCCAAATCGACGATTTGGGTCAAAACTTGAAAGTGAGATTTTAAGAAGTGTACACCCAGCTTCCATTTAATATTTTTTTTTATTTATATAGGCCCTACTCTTTGTGTTAATGGCAGATCTGTAAAACGGATTAGAAACTTATTTTTGAATATGGCGGTCATTTAGGACATGGGTCTAATTTCAAAGTTGAGAGTTTCCTATGTCCAAAATGAATTGGGCCCTTTTAACATGAAAACCACACCGTTGTCTTAGGTGTCTGATTAGAGTGTGTATATCATATCTTGCACCTTATATCAAGGTATATGATTGTTATTAGAACAAAATCGGGACTTCCCAAGTCGAGATCTTTGCCACATTTATCACCAATCCTTCGACATTTTGTTTCATTTACGCGTCTGTTATGTAAATTGTACTGGATTGACTGGTTACGTGTATGTAAATGTATATATTATATGTGAAACCTATATTGTTTATATTATAATGATGTGTTTATATTTTGTTTATATTGAATGTTAGCCTACTTGAAATACATATCGGCACATTTCAAACAATCAATTCAGTGGCACGTGGCCGTCCGGATTAGGTCTGGTACTCTTTGAATAGTTCGCTAAGTGCGATCATTACTTTGCATCTATAAGTAAGCTGCGGTGCGTGTTTTTGAAAATGTTCAAATGTTTATATCCAGTTTTCTCCTTTCAAGCAAAAATAAATCAAATCATAATATATATATGAATATGTAAAGGCCATATAAGTTCTATAATCAACGTGCGCACCTGTAAACATTGTGCCGTTCTTTGTAAATTTCCGAGAACCTGAGTCTATGTATAAGGTCTACCGTTGAGGATAGGTTATCGTTAGTCTATATTTTTTGGTCCATCCTAGATAACAATGAATATTATGACATTTCCCTGCTGCTAGTGGTGTTCTGGTCGACGGCACCGCTCGCCTGTGTTGTTCATGTCTATTAGAAAGATGGTTGTGATTTATATAGACGAATTTTATAGAAATCGGTGAATAATTTCATGGTCGTTGCATTATAGAAATCGAGATAATGACTTCCTGATTGTATCTAGTTGGTGATTCTGTAAGATAATTTCAAGTAAAACAAATTCTAGACTGGCTTCCAACAAGTTTGCTTGCCATCCACAAAATCGTCCGATTATTTTATTTTACACCCTGAAACTCAACATATGAAATAAAAGAGGTTTTGGGGAAAATTGGTCTAATGTGTGCTTGAGGTCATAAGATCTGCCACTTAGTCAAGAGGCGTGGTTTTGATCTTATGCTTGTGCGATATGAGAAGAAGGGCGCCTCTCCAACCCCGTGGCTTTCTGCGGCTCTACCAGTTTCCCCCCACTGCTAAAGCGCACACATGTGTTAGTACCGAAACGACATAATTTTATGTCAAGTAGATGTTAAACTCCATTTCTCTCTTCATATCTCCTAAGATATATTTTTGTACTAAAAGTTTGAAAAGATACCCCATCTTTAAAGCAAGTGTGGCTGTATTAGCTTCTATATCGCCTGTTAACAGTAACATTGTCTATAAAATGTATATATAGAAAGGTGACCAGTCTACTAATGAAGATAAAAAGACTAATTTATTGTCAGTGTGATGACGTTATAGCACGTATAGAACGTGTAAAGTAGAACCATTATCACGTACATCGAGGTTTTAACTACCCGCATCTACAGTACTCTCTGATATTGGTATTTATCTACACGCCTATTGTTGTCATACAAAATCTTCACAGAACTATTTCTTTTGTTGTAGCATACTTTCACAGAGAGAGGTGAGGTGACACGGGCAACAGGGTGCACGTTCAGGGCGACTGATTGGTTCGAACTGAACAAGAACATGTCTATCCATTTTGTTTCAAGTCCATCAATATGACAAAATGTCTATCCGTTCCAGCACTTTGTTTTATTTTGGTTTTACTTTTTCGGGAATATCGCTGATGTAACCAGAAATAATATATAGTTTGTAATTACAAGAGAGTTAGAGAGTTAAGTCGGTAGGTGTAAATAATGCGGTGGAAATAGACCCTTCTTCGTGGAATGCACAAAATCAATAGGGAACGTCTTCAAATGGCGCCGCTTATATATTGAAGTTGGAAGGGGCGGAGTTTTGAGTGGCGTGGGCAAATAAGAGATACTTTAAAAAGTATTACATGATCAGGACAGTGCATGTTTGCTCAGATATGTAGATAGTATAAATTGAATTTTGTTCCAGTAAATCAGGATTGTCTGCGATATTACCTAGGTGGGAGTGGACGTAAAATACAACTAATTCGCACACACTGTAAATCGGAATATCTGATTTCTAGATCGAATAGAGACATATCTTGCTGTAGCTGCATTGGCAATTTCAGCTTTCCACGAACTTCCGTCTTTGAGTTAACGCGATAAATCCATTATTATTATTTACAACTAACATACGTAATTTAAGAAACATATAGAGCAGGTTTAAGAAATATATAAAGTAGGTTGATCATAAATAAGATGAATAGCATACTCAATCAGAAATACCCCCCCCCCCCAAAAAAAAAAAGCAAAACAAACCAAAAAAAAAAAACCAAAAAACAATTTTGACAGCCTTTCAATTATAAAATAACTCACTTGATTAACTTGGGTACCCCCACTTTTAAAATCCTACATAGGCTTTGTACTCAGCTTAGACATTTCGATATACAACATATGGCATAAAATATGGCATTATACATGTGTGTATATATAGACTATGATCTATTATTAATGTTGGATGACACCACATACTCTTAAAAGATTGATGATGGTTACACAGACCAGAGTATTGTTAAAAACATTGGAATAACATTGAGCAAGATGCAGTACCAGACAGAATCGGCAAAAGTGTTAGGGTGACATATTCCTTATTGGCTAGTGATATCGGCGGTTTTGGTATAAGAAGACACACCGTGTCCCGTGTGCGACTACCACGACTGCCACATTATTATATTCAACATGGTTTCATTATCTAGAACTCATAGTGACTCTTCTTGTCCTTGAAGAGGTTCTAAGGAGGCAAGTCGCTAACCCAATATCACCCACTGTCTTACACATTACTAACACGACTTGAAAGTCAATAAATCAAAATTAATATTGTTATTTTACCATTAAAGTATGGACTTCTGATAACCAATATCCAAGACAAAATGAAATTTTAAAATGGTTATGAATAACCAGACGTCAAAGACTGCCATTCAATTCAAACTCTCCGCGTATTTCGCCAAACATAACTAATTAGAAATTACAGTAAAAACTGAAACTATTAAATGTAAATCAGTTTATATACATTCATATTACATTATTATATGAATTGCGACCCATTTATGACCATTTCTAGGTGCCAAAGAAAAGCGATTCAGCTCCTTTAATTTTGATAACTGTGACAGTTATCTATTAACCTATTTTAAAACCTTTTCATCAGAATATAATGATTTATATTCATAGAAAGTCAAAATAAACATACTAGCTTAACCTAATTTTAACGGTTTATTAACCAAAGTTGGTGAATTATTACAAATTAAGCCACTCTGCGTGGAAATGGAATGTGCTTTATTGAATATATTCATTGATATTATAGCTAACCCCCCAATAATACTTAAGACACAATAGACATGTTAATACTAGTTCAAGATCTATTTTGAAATCGACAGACGCCGATGCCTAATTTACAATCTGGCAAATCAGTTGTTTTATTCTCTTAACCAGTGTAGAGACTGTAACGATTTTCTCTTTTTAAAATACTCAGTTAAGCTAGCAATCTGCTTAAGCTGATTTTAATTCGGTGGAAGTCTATTGTAATACTGTAATTGTCAAGAGTTTACTTTCGCTTCACCGGTATGAGTCTTATTTAGGGTTTAAAGATACGGGTATATAAATATAAAATCGCATCCGGTTAACTCTCATGCCAAGTTTACACTGTCGATGTTTTTAGTTGCGAGTTTTACGTTCTTTGATTTGCTAACTAAAAATCGATGGTCTAAATCCTGAAGCTGGTCTATTTGAAACTTATATACAGATATATACGCTTCGCCAACTTCGACCCAGTTCGAATCGGAAAGCTGGATACGTTTTCCAACATCCTGGTCAAAAGTCGACAGTGTAAACCCAGCATAAGAATGCATTTCACAGCGTGACTGGCAGCTTGTCTAGACAGCGTGCGCAAATTTCTAATTCGATTCCACTTCCCAATTCATTTCAATGAGAAAGATCAAAGATTGACGGACCACTCCAGTTCAATTGCAGGTTGATCATACAAACGCTTATCTCTCTACTTAACTATAAAGATGGTTAATGAGGGTTTTTTCATCACGTGATAGGCCTCCAAATGTGTAGGTATCGTGACCAATGTAGGCTTTATCATTAAATATCACAGCAGATGACTACCTTAAATGCACAGCAGCACGCAACAGAATCTGCACCAAAAAGGCCACAGCAAGCTTAGTTAGGATGACCGTGAGCTTATCTTTGAAAAATTGATGAAGCATTGTTTAGTTCTCTAGTAATGCAATTTTTCCAAGGGCTTAATGAAGTTAAAATAATTCATTGCCACAGAATTAAGACAGTCGATAGCAACAGTTATAAGACGTGTTGGGAGTATGCTGAATTGACGCCATTTAGTGACGTGTGGCAACGTGGTAAAGATTAGGTTTCCATCTATGGGGTGTTACACTCCCTAAAGCCTATAGTTAGCCCTTTTCCTCTTAAAATGGATCTAATAAGACAGTTTTATTCACAACTATCACAGCTTTAGTCTCTTATGAATAGTATCAAATTCTCCATAATTAATTAGACAAATGCTAACTGCTGTTAGGTTGTTCTTTATGCGAATTATTCAATTTAATCTCAAGTTCAAAATTTAATTACCACAACGCATCATTAATCTGAGTAAAAAACCTCGCCTGGGATGACATCATCGTAAAGACATTGATTGCGATATTTGCACACGTTGCCTTTATGTGTAAATTATACCATTGTAGCAGTGATCTCTACTATCATCGTCAGCAAAATCTCAAGGGTTTTGGAGTTGTGCTACATAAATTAAATTGAAACCATTTGCAGTCCCAGAGTATGACATCTGATGGCAGTAGTTGCCTTACCTAATCATTTCTCACGCAGTGGTAAATTAGGACCTTGTCAAATTAAAATCTGGATTTGGCTATTCAGCTAGGCCATTGTTAAGAGGTTATTTGATAAGCGGGATTAAAAATTGATTTATGAATGTCACTTATTAGGAATTAAGATCTAAACTGCTTTACGCGACGGAGAAAAAAACAACTATTAACTCAATGTATCGACTATCGTGTAAATAGGGGGTATTCAATCTCAAGTCATTTGATGGAATTGAAACCACACGTATAAATAAGATTTTCAACTAAATTGACTTCTGTGACATCTGTTCTCAAAAGGTTGGTTTTTTAGTTAACTTTCATAATGAGAATTTATGTTTAAGGAAACTCTAACCTTGTTTGAATCCCAGACTATACTTTGATACAGTGACAACCAGGCACCCGACCCCCTTTATGAGTTTCGATTTGACGGGCGTGGAGAAGCACCTTGTCTACCCAGGTTCACCGTGAATAAAATACAGACCGTTCCGGGTTTTTTACATTCGGCAAATCTCGACAGATTCCGGAGCGTTCCAGAACCTACATCTAGTCTAGGCTGTATGACAGTATGTGATATGCACCTACGCCCATACATTTGCGATGCGGTTACTGGTTTGCTTTAACAGGAAAACTTGACGCTATTACAAACAAACAAGACACCATGGGCGCAGCCATGTTTCATCCTGGACCTTTAAAGTAGTTCCAAGACACCATGGGTGCAGCCATGTTTCATCCGGGACCTTTAAAGTAGTTCTAATATGGTAGAATTCGTCATACAGCCGAGTCTAGATGTAGGTCCCGTAATCTGTCGAGGATTGCCGAGTGGGTTTTTTACGTTCGCTGACCATAACGCAATACAGGCCACCCCAGTGACCACCCGGGTGAATGACGTAAACTATTTTGTTTTGTTTTGATTTCTACTGTTGCATAGATGTTTCCCACAATTCAGTGTACATACTGTCTACTGGCGCTTCTAAAAACAGGGATGGCGAAGATGGCACATTTGAGCATCCGGCAACTCACCCCGCAACCTACAAGTATTTCTTCATTCGATTTTCCTAAGGCTGAGATTTATTTTGAGGAAACCTTGCGATCTATTGAAACTATGTCAACGAGTAGCCTATGTGTAATGAATTGATTCTATCTATATACACTCTGGGAATAAAAACATAACTATTTGACACAAAGGTGTAAGAAAAATAGATCTCATGAAATTTTCATCTAAAAAGATGTTTTGGATTTTTGACGCACATCATAAATCTGTCTGGAAGCAAAATTAAACATTGATTTTCTTGTCTTTCAATTGTGACCTTGCATCGACTTCTTCATCTCAAGATTTTTAGTTCATGTTTAGGTCAGACTTCAGCCGCTCTGTTAAACATCGTAACTTGTTTTTAGCAAAACTGCATATTTTCCAAATGAGGACGCAGACTTCGGATATCGAAAAATCTATAAAATCAATGTTTTCTCGGAAATTGCATGTGTGGTACTTATTCGTGTATTTTTAGACCATGAAACCAATAAACTAAACCTGATTTTACACCCTTTAACCGTGGCGTCACTTTGTGTAATAAAAATATTTTCACTGTTTTAAATGTAATGTTGTGCATAAAGTATGCTGTTTCTAACGATGCCATCATGTCGAACGTGTATGAATTGGCGGAGCCTTAGTTTTTGTTTGGGTTTTTTTTTGGGGGGGGGGCGAAGAGCCTTAAGTAGTTTCTTCTCCCAAAAAATATGTAAGGCTATAGGATTCCACCTGTACTTATATCTGTGATATGTGTCAGAGATGCTAATCTGTGCTTTTACAAAACTTCCATGTGAAACCTGACTTCTTGTGGCATCAATCGAATGAATTATCAATAGATCGAGTGAAACAAAATTGTCTTTCAGTGGATTGAAATTAATTCTCTCGTCGTATTAATAATAGCAGCTTAATGTTCCTAAACTTGCTCTTTCGCTGCCATTTTGAATACGAAACCAAATATCAGTCGAAAGGGTTTTTTTTTTCTAAACAATATTTTTATTCATTAAATCTGAATTTGGATTGGGGAACAGGCTATGCCTATGTGTAACCCCTCTCTCTGATTTACATACATGTACATATTATAAAAATATATACATACATACATAATTACATAAATATAGAACATGATACATAATGGATAATATAGAGACTCTTGTTTGTTGTTTTTTGTTGGTTTGTTTTTTGTTTTGTTTTATAATAAATATTTTAGTGGAAATATTGGTGACTATCTATTTAAAAGTAGTGCTTGGTAATGTTGGGTATGTTAAGGACTGTACAACGTGCAATTGTTTAATTTATCCAAAAACCAATTAGGGGAGGTGAGGATACTGGACGAGTGTACGATATGGGGGACTGGAAATAACTTAAGCGTTGTTTATGGAGATTTAAATCTTTTTGATAAGAGAATGAATTGTTGAACTTCTTGGAAAATAAGTAGGTTTATCCCAGGACTAAGTTTTGTTGACCCATACAACAGACAACTGATTGTTTTATGGTTGTTTTGGAGGTTGTCGATTGTCTGTTTTCTTGCATCTGAATGTAAGGGGCATACGAGTAAATAATGTTCCGGATCTTCGAAGTTGTGACCACAGAGGCAAGTAGGGTTATCATCGATGTGTCTGAGAAATTTATGGCCTTGCAGATTTGAGCAACATAATCTAAGTTTACAGTGGATTATTTGCATTATTCTTTTCCCCAGGTAGTAATATGGTGGCACGGTGGTATCAAGTTTGTTTAGTGAATTTCCAAAGATAGCTAGGGATCGAGAGTTTCTAATTTCAAGATTGAGTTTGTTCCATTCTCGTATACTTGACGGGATGAAAGACTTGGAGAAGATTTCGGTTCTGCATCTGATTTCTTTCAATTTATCTTGGTTCCTAAGAGAATATTTATCAGGATTAAAGGAAAGTTCTAATAAGTCAGAGAGATATGATGGCGCGAGGTTGTTAATAATTTTGTACATTAATTTTAATTTATGACGACGGCGTCTTTCCGACAGTGGAACAAATCCAGTCTCTTTGTAGAGTAAGGCATGGCTAGTACCTCTAACTGCTCCACAGATCGTGCGTAGTGCATCTAATTGGAGGTATTCTAGTTTGTTAGCTAAGTAATCGCTGCACCCATCCCAGATAATATCGGCATAATCAAAGTGTGGAAGGATAAAAGATGAGTATATTGTGTTTAAAGATTTTCTATTTAATCGATATTTTAGAGAACGAAGGCAATTTACTAGTTTTGATACTTTGCTTACAATGCTGTCTATATGATTATTCCATTTACAGTTTGATTGGAAGATTAGACCTAGATGTTTGTGTTCGTTTACTTCTTTGATTAGTACCTCGTTCATAAATAACGGTGGTTTAGCTATGTGGGGTTTAGTAGTAATAGTCAGTGCCTCTGTTTTTAGGGGGTTAAAGGTAACTAGCCATGTCTCAGCCCAATTTTTGATTCGATTTAAGTCATCATTGATGATAGCGGCGCTTGCCCCTGGGTCTTCAATTTTTAAGTATAAAGAGGTATCGTCAGCAAATAATCTGATGTTTGAATTTATATTGTTTACAATGTCATTAATATATATTAAAAATAAAAGAGGTCCTAGTACAGATCCCTGGGGTACACCAGCTGGGATGCTTCTGGGGTCCGATGAGGTGCCATTTATGGTTACACGTTGTTGTCTATTTGTTAAATAATCTTCAAACCAGAGTAGTAGTTCACCTCGAATCCCAGCAGCATCTAGTTTATGAAGGAGTCCGGCGTGCCAAACCCTGTCAAAAGCCTTGCTGATATCACAGAAGACTATTCTAGTGTATTGATGTTGGTCAATGGCTCGACAGAAAAAGTGTGTTAGGTCGATTAGTTGGAATATAGTAGAATCACCAGTAAGAAAGCCACTCTGCACGGGTGTTAGTATGGAGTTATCTTTAAGGAAGTTAAAGACATGTTTGTGAATGATTTTTTCAAAAATTTTGATTAATATACTTAAGAGGGAGATTGGTCTATAGTTACTACAATCATTTGGAGAGCCTTTTTTGAATATAGCGACCACGTTTGCAAATTTCCAAATGTTTGGTACAATATGTAAATCTAATGAGAGCTTAAAAAGTTGACAAAGCGGAAGACAGATTTCATTGGAGATATATTTTAAAATTCGAGTATTAATTTCGTCGGGCCCTGAGGCTTTTGTGGTATCTAAGCTATCTATTATGTCTTTAACTTCCTCTGGATGTGGTACAATCTTATCGATGCAGTTTGGGTTTGTAACGAGCAGTGGTAGAGATTTATTAGTGTCATCTAGATGTGATTGTTTGATAAAGAATGAGTTTAAGGCATTTGCTTTTTCGGATTGAGTAAACAAAGTGTTACCGTTAACAGTTAAGGGTTAATTCGAATAATTATAAATAGCATTCGAATGATATATATGGCAATCGTTTGGTGGATGGAAAATTGTCTAACTTCAATCTTGGGTTGTCTTCGCATGTGAGTCTGAATGAAATTCACTTCAAAGTACACGTTTGATAATCACGTAGTATTAGCTGTAGTCGAGTGCTAATGTATTTAACGGAATGTAGGTAAGATGGTCACCTTTTGTTTGATGTCCAACACCTAGCATTTAAATAATCTAACGGCTATGTGATATGGTCACCATTATTTACCTATTACACCCTGTTTTTACGTGTTGACCAACACACGAGCGTAGATTAAAGTCAGTTTAGAAAAAGATATATTCTCATATACAGATAGGCGATACAAATAGTTTCTAGTTAGTTCTATCTTGAACGAATTAGAATGCATAAATATTCAAAAACAATTGTGTCTAAAATTTTGAATTTATATGAAAAATTCGGGATGATATTTTAAAATTTTCTTATATTTTTGAATTAAATTCTTCTTAAGTACAATTGATTTGATTTGAATTTTGAAGCAAATTTGGGATAATATTTTTTTAAAATTCTTCTAGTTTTGAATGAAGTTCTTCTTCTATACAATTCATTTATTTTATACCTTATAATATTTATTGACTTTGTATATAATAGTAATATAACCCTATAACAAAAACTCTTGATAATTTCCAAATTTCTGACTCATCGCATTATCTGTAAAGCGGAAAATTCTGAAACAATCATGATTTACAGACTTGTGGCACCATACCAATGATTCCTTTCTAGGTTGATGGAAGAGAAATGGTTCTGTCGGTCCATTCTGCAATCAAATCCAAATTTTTACAGACCTTCCAATGTAACGAAATGCATTTTTTCCACATTGATTTATAGCTAGTGTCATCTAAAGGTCATCATTGACTTGTGTTCAGTGATGTTCCAGCAATTACTGGTTTAGGCGGCCGTAAAAGATAAATGCATTTCAGCTTATCATTTGTAAAGTAAATAGGACCGGGTTAATTTTCCTCACAACTCCAGAAGCAGGTTCGATTATTTGAAGGAGGAAAACGTTTTAGGGGTCGTTTCGCTCCTCGGTAGCCTCTATTGTTTCAATCTAATCAATGTGTGCACGATTTATCGGTCGTTAAAAAGACCTTTAATGCTAACATTTTCCATCCCCGTCACTCAATTCTTCTCAATGCCTGAATAGTCGTTTAACTAAAACGAGTCCCCGAGGTGGACCAAGTGCTCCCATTCATCGCCATTTTAACTTAAAGCACGTCTCGTGGGAATGGCGTACATTATTAACTCTGTTACCAGCCCCAAAAGCGATTAAGATGAATTTTATTTCGAGTGGTCCTTCAGAACGATAGCTGACACAAATGACACTATTTGTATGCATATTCTAGTATTTGATGAGGTAATTTTTACATTAATCAACAACTTCCAACAGTGTTTGATTTGTTTGGTTTATAAAACCTTTCCTCTTCCCATCAATCAGTTTATTTCTGGGTTGTTTTCATCCTTTAAGAAAACAGACAAGAAAAACAATAGAGTCTGATTTTAATGATACAAATTATCTCGCTTCTTATAATTTTGGACCAAATCTTAAAACACAAATTCGCTTGCCGGGCAAAAAACAAAATCTAGGTAAGAGATCAAAATGATCTCGATGTCTGCGGATATCAGTGAATTATCCTTATGCAGTGTAAAATTAATGGAAAATAATGTGAACTTCAAGTGGTCATAACTTACGATCGGATTTATCAGTTTTAATACTTTCTGGACATTATTCTTTTTTTTGGCAGAACTTGATTTTCTTTATGGTTAATATCTGTTGTACTGTTCCGGATTTTGCCTTTACTTTAAAGGCTGTTAATTGATGTACTATAGGTCATTTCTGACGTCAAAAAATATCCTCTTGAATTCTAGTTATCAGTTATTATCAAGTCCACTACAAAAAAAAACATTGCTGTAGAAGCTAATAAATAAAAGATTATCTACTACAAATACACGCCAGCGTGAAGCACCGTATTTTCATACTGAGATAATGATAAACATAAACTTATTTCAAAGAACTTGTTAAGCACAGGTGATCTAGTAGCGTTGTTTTGGTAGTGCATCACAGCAGGATCGTGATGATCCCCATCAACAATCTTGGTGATAAAGAAAATGACGCTCTTTTGAATGCTTCTTTTAAATGCACAAAACATCCTAATTGTTGAGTTCTTTGATTGATCCTGCAAGGAGAGCTGATAAACTATGATTTTATAGATTTGAACCAAATCGATAAGAAGACTTGGTCTCCGATTTCTTAGATGAAATGAAATGGGGTTTAACGCCCTACTTTTCTCTACCGACTAAGCTTAAACCAACTTCACAATTGCGCTACGAACTACTCTTATTTCGAACATGTATACAGGGTCTAAATTCTCGAGGAACTTATTCAGCTAACACCGGGAACCAACCCTGAACCTCGTAGCGTTGAGCCAGAGTCTTACGTACTAAACCATTAAGGTTCCCAGAAGTCTTGAATTATAAATACCAAACAAGAGAGAGAGAGAGAGAAATGGGGTTTAACGTCCACTCGACAAAAACTATGTCATTTCGGGACTAACATAAGGTTTAATTTTATTTTAATAATTCGCTTGCGAGAAGGGGTCTTCAGCATAGGGAGGAAACCGGAGTGCCCGGGGAAACCCACGTGGAAAATACCAAACAAACACAAGGTGTAACAAACAGGCCATATTGTATAATCTTAAGAATGATTTTGATACAAACGAAGTGTTACGTGTTCTGGGATAAAAAAAAAAAACCAACAAAATGTACTGGGACTTGGGGTGCGCTGGTCATTCAATATCTTTGCCAATTGTGAATGGCTTGTTCATTTTCTGGTTTAAACCAACTACTATTTTATACTTAATTCAGGTATCAGAATAAATAGTATCCAAAGCAAGAGATTTGGTATTCAAAAGTAAGAAATAGTTAAGCAATTCAGAAAAGAAATCCGGGTCATTAGTTCAGGTTATAAAGAATATGTATTTCTCCATTGGTGAACTATAAATATGCAGTTTACACTTATCTATATACTCCAGGGATACAGTTAACCCATTATACAGGTCATTTGATCTACTAATTTATATATAATCTACTCTTATATCTCCCGCTACACCAACAATATACCTACTAATGACTTTATTCTCATATCATCACAAAACACCAGTCGTAAAAAATAAACATCATGGAAGTAAGTGAAAAAATATCTGCTGTTAATTTATCTTTGATATTTGACCACTTTCAGAGAGAGAGAGAGGGGGGGGGGTAACGTCCACTCGACACAAACTATGTCATTTCAATAATTCGCTTGCATAGGGGTCTTTAGCAGTGGGGGAAACCGGAGGACCTAGAGAAAGCCCACGAGGTTGGATGGCCACTTTCAAAACGTACCAATATTTAAATGTGGTATGTGTTTATAGTTGTCGTAGTAAATTTAATAGTTATAAAATTCAAGCTAATCGTCTCAAAATATTAACCTTTTAAAATTTGTTTTATGAGAATTGCAACGCAAAAGCCATCGTTTCATTTTATCTCTATGGTAGTTAAAACGTAAGGGCGCATTTTAGAATAATGGCTGCAATATCTGTATTTCTTGGTTGACAGATCAGCCACGCGAGGCACAGAACAGAATTTAAAAAAACGATTGCAACAAATAACCAAAGCTATTGTAAATTACATCTGCGTGAAATCCTGCAGATTAGTGATGACATAACTGCTATTTAATGGCGGAGAGCTAGATATCTAATTTCATTACTTGACGAACATTCCCAGATGCAAAATTACATCTATTTTCATTTCAGTCAGGTCTACTTGATTCGAGGTCTTGTCAATATATCTTTATTTCCGCCACTTACCAAACGGTTTCAAGAGTAGAAGGGTTTTATGATTGCTTACCGAACGCAGTGTGTCTGACAGGGATAAATGTGGTACGTCAACTTACTTACTTTTAACCACCACGACTATTTGAAAGACCCCTGATAGCCTAATAATGGAGGCCGTTCCATACTAACTTATCATTAACTCATGTAATTATAGAGAAAGAGAAAAGAATAAAGTCCGTCCAGTAAGCTGTTCTGATTATTTTACGTTTGATTATGTACTTAGAAGTTATTTTCTAACATGAGCGATGTTTATGGTGGCTGTAGAATGCCACCCGGTCTGCCAGCAATGGTAATAATTACATAATAAACGATATTGAACATTAGGGCATTACTTTACATGAAGATTAAACCACCATGTAGCGCAATGATGTATTAACCTAAAAATACGTTTTGCGGTTTTTTGCTCATTTGTAAAATAAGACAAGAGTATAGACCATGTATGGTATTTATTTAAGATCTACTACATGACGTATTATTCCTACATAGTCGGGTTTAAATAAATGATTGGGACGATTACAAAATGCTTTAAAACATCTCGTTCCAATGACAACTTGCCTATTTCTGGAGTCTGAACAGTATACTGCATGTGTAGACTGTTTGCTAGTGCAATATGCATTTGAATGATAGATTGGATATAGCTGCCATAACAAAATTGAAATTCTCAAGCGTTACTTTCTTGGACTATTATATAAATATCTGATTTGTCATCTCCTGCAAAATTACGATTCCAAGAAACATTTAAGCTTAATGCTGCTGATAGTCAGTGGCATTGTTCAGGCAATACATGTATCAAATTTACACGACATAATCCACTCAGATTCCTTTAGAGAATGTTGTAGTTTGCAAATGATGCTGTACGGTTTAGAATTGTGTCTAAAGAAAAGGAAATCAGAATTTGTTTTCTACCGAATGTAGCAAAGAAATCTTCGAGGTGTGTTTTGGTAGCCTTTGCGGGTGGCGATGTGTTAACGACGTCTGGTAAAAAACATCGCAAGTATAACCACGTGACCATTGTTGATATTGTCAAATACAAGTTCTAGAATTACTCGACATTGCAGAATGTAGAACATGGTCCCCGATGGCACGCGCCACGTCTTATCTATAATAGTGATGTTATATTAGCGAACAGTTCATGTAACTTTACATACTCTATGAAATGATGCTGTACGTGGATCCAGTGGGGGGGGGGGGGCTAAACCCCACCCTGCTCAGCTGCATGAAAAAAATATGCCTTGCATCCATTAAATTACATCACAAAGGGATCCCACATCAGTATAAAATGATTTCTCTGTTTAAAAAGCTCAATTTGTATGTATGCCTGTGTAATTTAGAGACGATGGCAGATTTCCGTAACAGAAACCCCGCAAACCCCCTCCTGCAAAAATTCCTGGATCCGTCCCTGTACTTCGTTCTCAGTCATTTTTGTTCTTTTTTGAGTTGTCATTTTATTACACCACCTTTAGAAGAATGGAAATGTCATCCATATTTGGATGAAATATTCAGTTTGTTGTCCCCCGCCTTACATTGGTCGAGACTTGGATACAATGACTACACTTCTTCCGGCGATGAGCGTTTTCCACGAAGGTGTAGTTGTTTACTGGGCAAATGCCTTGAATGAGTTCAAAGATGAGCATGTTGTGCTTAGGCCTAAGCACAGATAATCAACTTCATTGGTCAAGGCTTTGAGATATTATAAGTCAGCTCCCAATTGGGGTAGAATGTTCAAGTTTGGTGCTTTACCTTGTTTTCCAATCAGGGGCCTGTTTCACGAAATTTTAACTAAGATACAATCACAATTTTAGTAATTTGATTGGATAATATTAGATTGATTTTAGTGCTTAGCCAATCAGAATGGAATTTTATCTACTAAAATTATGATTTTATCTTTAGTTAAGATTTCGAGAAACATGGCCCTGATCTTTACATTGTTATTCTGAGGTATGCGCACGTTGGTTTTCTTAAAGTGCAAGTGCGTTAAAGATACATCCCCACAAAAGTATGTATCGGGTGGTTATTTCCAATAAAAGTATGACCATTATTGTATATATGGAAGGTAGAATCATCCAATCTTACTAGCAACATCCATGGAAGGCGCAAGGACAAAAATGAGAGGGCGCCAGTCAGACGATTAGGACTGTTTGCCCGAGTGACGTCAAAGCCATGTTCCTGAAACAACGACTGCGAGCTTTACAACTTCTTGACCTTGCCTGATTGCCTTGCAATTCCCGAACTTATAGCTACGTTATCCCTTTGTACCGAAGACACGTGAACAGTGGCGACCAATCAGATGTTGTGACACAAACAAACTCAAATCAAACATGGCGACCTTGAACGAACCTTGAACTTTGCAACTCGGTTATCACAGGCAGACAATTTAGCTGGAAAACACAAGACTTGGTAATTGGGATGATTGGAGAATCTGATTGGCTCTTCAGCTGGGTCAGCACCCAATCGAAATACGTGCTGAAATATGCAGGGTATAACGTGAATGGATATATACGGATTTAAAGCAATACCAAACCTGTAGATTAGGGAGTGGACGTGTAGATTAGGGAGTGCTTAATGTATATGTTGATCAACATGACAGTGAGCGGGCGTGGAAAGGGTGAGTGACAGAAACGTACACAAGACTAAACTGCGGGAAAAGAAGTAAACAGGGGATAATCCCAGAATTTTCTTAGGCCTCGATATTTATTGTAAGATGGACAGCGATTAAAGACAACATCGTCTTTTATATGGAATGGATTCTCCTTCGGCAGCCATGGTTATTTTCAGCGACCTCAAAGTCACGTAACACAAACATGACTTGTTGTAGCTTAGGGTATTTCGTCGTGAATACCAACGTTTTGAGGGGGTTGTGTGTTTTTAGTTTTAGTCCAAATATGTCATTAAATCACCCAGTTTGTACATGGGGAGGTGTTTTAATCGACCTTGATCGTGGCACCCAGCTAGGTCGTTTACCTGGCAGAATATTCAAGATATGCTGATTTGAGGGGTTTTAAGATCTTACATGTATGTTTATAATATAGAGATAATTATCTTATCGAGGATGGAAACAAAATTGACACACCACTGATCTAACGCGCCATGTCTTTCAATTCATGTTTATATAAAAGTTAAGTTTTAAAAGATGAAGTCAGGCAGTCGCTCTCTATGATCTATCACACGGCGGTAGGTAGCTTGCATGTAGGAAACAGCCAGTATGATAGGTTATAACTCACATTTACAGAAGTTAATTGATCGAGAAGGAATTTTGATTGGTGATTTACAAAAAAACTGTATGTCTTTAATAGGCTATCGAAGCGGATGTGATGAGAAAATAAGCTATAATGTATAGCCTACTTAACTAAAATAAATGTATTTATAATCCCTTTCGCTTTATATTTACCATCAATTTTGCAGCCTATAGTTAAGTTTGAACGCCAATTCATGACAATTGTGTTCTTTCCATAAAAAGTAAAATGTATGTATATTATACGCCCGCGATGATACTTAGTGGTCTAGAAGTGGCTACTGGTGTTCTTCAGATTCTAGGATTTTTTCAAAGTTATGACCCTTGATGAGTTTTTAACTTTTTAGATCTTTTTACAATAATTGTTTACATTATTTTGACGAATGATTTTTGGTAAATACTAACAAAGTTATACCACTTGATGATTAAGCAACATGTAATGAACACACTAGTGACTGGGGTTTCCCTTTTCTCTTATTTTAAAGAAATGAAATGCGGTTTAAAGTCCTACTTTCTGCACCCACCGAGCTAAGGAAGACGAGTGTTTTGTGGGCGCACCAGATACATTCTAGTGATACTATCTCTTAAGTTCCCCATTTCTTTGGTGTAACATTCATTATTTGTCAATTTCAATGAATAGTGATGTTGTTATTTTGCCATTAAAGTGTGAGACCCTAATATCCAATTTTTAAGACACAATGGACATTTTAAAATCAATACACTATTGGAAGTAATGAGTTCGAGCGCCATTTGTAATTTACAAAGCTGTGTGCACGTTTGCTCCTTGGCATGTTATTTTTAATAATTACCGGGTCTGTAAAAAGGATCACAAATAAACATATTAAATAAACACGAAAGAAATGTATTACATAAAACCGAATACACCATGGCAATAGATGGCCTCAAATATGCAGTAGGTATATTACAGGCCAAAATGTGATTTTCTAATTCCCAATAAATAACATGTAAATGTTATGTAAGTGTAATGAATCAAGTGGGTGATAAATATTGTATAAAAGTATGCCATAATAAATCATAAACAGTTGTTTCTAATTAAGGAAGGGAAAAACGTTATGGAAATTTTAAAGTAGTTAGTAGTTATGCTGTTGGGATTTATTTTATTCTAAGCGATTTGCTAACTGGTAAAGGAATTGTTTAGATGATATAAAACATATGATAGATTAGAGTCCGTCTGATTCCAAGACTGTTTACTCTTTTCATAAAGATTACTTATATTCTGATATATGTAGACAAATGTTTTTCTGTCCAATGTGTGATTGGTATTAACATCAATAAGATAACAAAATGTTGCGCCAACTTGCGGGTATATGTTTTTTGACCTTGTGAGTGCATGTGTAAATGCTGGCTTATATCATCTTTTAACTGCCTGTCATTATTGTACATTGGTGCATACCAAACACAACACAGTGTGTTTAATATTACTGCGTAACAACTTTGACGTGTGAAAATGTCAAACAATGTCGAAGTGCAAATTTCATATTATTCACGTCTTGCCTAGATGGACGAATGTGATAAGATGCTAAGATGAAGGAAATCCACTTTATAGATCAATTTACATTCGTGTATTGAATAGTTCGTGTTAGGCTACAAACTGATAAAAACACCATTTTGTTAAAGAACAGTTTTAAAGCTTCTGCAATTGTTTGAAGATCGTTACGTCAACGTCTGGAAAGGATAATCGTCTCATAGGTACAGGCTGACGTTAAAAACATCTTCTGTTATTGGGGCGTTGCGTCAATGTCTGACAGTGTAAGGTAAAATAGTGCAAAAATACAAAGGATTATGCTTCTATTATTGGACAATTCCTGTCCCAATCACCTGTTGCAACGAGTGCATTTTGGATGATTGACATCATGTGATGGATAGCAGTTGCTGGTGTATATATTTCACATAGTGCGAGCTTGTAGAGATCTACATTCTGTGTAGAAAACATACGTTTATCGTGTCTAGTGTTTTATACATCAAAAGCTGATAGATAATAAATATATATCACATGAGTTTATATAACAAAGAGTTGAATCGTTGTGATTATGGCTTATTGAGTATTGACATCAAGTAAAGAACCTTTGTGTAATCAAGTGCTTTACTGATAATTATAGATAACTAGTAGAAATATTATGAACACAAAGGGTTCTCAGTACAAACCTATTCGGTCACAAAAAGTTCGATTCCATTACGATAAAAGTGTTAATATGTCTATTATTTGTCATTGTGGAAAACAAGCGAATTCGTAGCAGGTTCGTCCCGAAGTCGCCCTCGTATAAAATCTCTAAGTTACCTGATTGCATTGTCTGCGGAAAATTTTCGGGTTTAATTTTAAACAGCTCGTGCAGTCGGGAAATTAACCCGTTGATTTATTGTTCAATAAATACTGTGCTCAGAGCAACTGACTGTTACAGAGTGGTGAAACAAAACCAAAAAAATAAATGTCATTGGCTTGTCATCGTGTGATGACTGTGTACCTACCTCCTGTTGAAATATATATAGCTTCGAGCGGTAGGATTTTCAAATGTCGTGTGAATTTACATCATGACCAAGGCATATATATCGAACCGTTAAAATTAAATATTTGAGCTACTTGAATATTGTCTTGTAGTCAATCGTTCGGGATGTTCTAGAGTCAGCTTCTGATTTATTGCGAGCTTTGAATAAAACGTTCACCATAAAATGATTTCTACTTGTCACAAAATAATATTTATTGAGACGAATCGGCGGACACCAATAAAACACTAGATGTACATATAAGCTTAACATTCCAATCCGGATATATATAAACGTTTTCATTATGGAAGAATTGGATATTTGCATTGAAAAACTATTGGAATTGGCAGATTCCTTAGAGAAAGATTATATAATGGTTCCGCCCTGGCATTATACCGATGATGAACCTATTTATGACAACCTGCAGTCATTGAAGGTATGTGTCCATTTTGTATAGAAAGAACACCTATAGCGGAAGAACCCCCTATACAAGTTTCAAAACCAATCCATGCCAAAACTACTCGTGGTGGTTCAAGGCGAAATGGGTTTGTTGTTGCTTCCAAAAATCACTCTTTAGTCGTTGCTCAAAAAAAGCTTAAGTCGGGTGTAGTAGGTCTATGTAGATCCCCAAAAAGTAAATGTTAATTGTGGCAGAATTACTTTCTGTTTTAAAACTGGCTCCAGGATTATTCATAAAAAATGATAAGACAGCTGGTGCACGAGAAGAATTTCTAGTACAAAGCCATCTTGCTTAAGTACCTGTGTAAAACCAGACAATCTGAATAAATGTATCTATTTCAATTTATTCAGGTACACTTCATTCTTTTGGAGTCCCCCCCCCCCCCAAACACACTCACGCACCTCTTTGCAGTGGTGTGTTAATATGGGCCTACAATCTACCGTCTACTTGTAACTTGTAGCCAAAATCCTAACAATATTTACATTTTACGAAACGGTTATTTAGAATATCTGAATTTATTAAAATTAGATGCATCTACCTATTTTGAGTCCGTTGACAGATTTGGCAATAGGAATATGCACACGGCAATTCTCGACTGTATGAATATGATGTGTAGGCTACCTACGTCCATACATTTGCGATGCGGCTACTGGTTTACTTTAACAGGAAAACTTGACGCTATTACAAACAAACAAGAAACCATGGGCGAAGCTATGTTACATCCGGGACCTTCAAATTAGTTCCAAGACACCATGGGCACAGCCATGTTTCAACCGGGACCTTTAAAGTATTTCCAATATGGCGGAATTCGTCATACAGCCGAGACTGCCATGTTTCATCCGGGATCTTTAAAGTAGTTCCAATATGGCGGAATTCGTCATACAACCGAGACTAGATGTAGGTTCCGGAGGTTCCGGAATCTGTCGAGATTTTCCCAGTGGGGAATATACTGACGTTGGCTATTAGTTCAGGGTCCTGATTCACTAAATCTTAACTAAAGATAAAATCCAAATTTTAGTAGATACTTCAGTTTTGATTGGCTAAGTAAATCAATGTCATATTATCCAATCAAATAACTAAAATTTGGATTTTTATATTAGTTAAAAATTTCGTGAATAAGGCCCCTGCTCTGAACGTGGGTCCTGTTACACTCGCTTGTGCGTTCAGGGACCGTGCTATTGAATTTTACTGACCTGACCAATGTAACTGAACATCTTAGTGAGAAAATAGACCCTTTTACCTCGCAAGAACCAGTATGAGCGACGCAACACGCTGTTAAAAAATACGCCCCCGTCTTCTAACTGACTTGACCCACTTCATTGAAAGGGTAAAGCCACAAACTCGACCGTATAAGATAAAACGAAATTTAGGTAAGCCTAGGAGAAAAAAATGAAATTTTTGAAAAGTTGAGAATCTTCATTCATTTATTGCTCTGCCTAGCCCAATTACAATAATTTACAATATAATTTTTTCAAAAAACCCATGTTTCCTTTCTTCGGTCACATGTGCAGAGAAAATTTTTGTCTACCTGTCAAGGATTCTTGAAGGTGCACACCAGTGGGTTCAGGAATAAACCTCGGTTTTGCGTACCGACTGACACTACCTGGTGACGGCATAGTAAACAATTGAATAATATACCAAACGAAATGTTTGTATAATTTTAATTATTTATACTGCTTTTTTTCTGTTGCATGTCAGTCTTCAAGTAAGTTTTTTTTTTAGCTTATCAGAATGGGATGTACCCCAGGGTTCCAGTCGTTTAGTAAATAGCAGTACCAGAACTACTTTGTTGTATTGAAAGACTTTGTTTTATGGAACGATCGTTAGCTGTCTCTGCACAGTAAAATGCTTCTCAATAATAAATCGCGTTCCAACCAACTAAACCAACTTTGACTATAACGTTCATCTAAATTAATTTTTATAACAGATCATTCCGCACTAATGTTTGATCAAAGATTAAAGTAATACTAGAACTGTCTGTATTATTTTGATTTATCTGAGCTGAAAATTTGTCATTTGTGGAATAAAAGTCTCGTAATTCATGGGTGTAATTGAAATGACTGATTGGTGAATCTTGGTGTTATTAGTAACAAAAAGCAACAATAGATGATGCACCGTTAATGGAGAAAGCATACTTAACATCCGAGACTATAATAGAAGAGTATTGATTGGTTTACGCTTCACTTCCTCTGTCATGTATCTGTGACATGGCTTTAATTTATTGCGCCATCTATCTTTCTGTCGGAAGAGGATTTTTGTTGTCCAGACATGACTTGAAATGCTCACGTAATGATTGTTTTACGACTGGTTAATCTGGACTGGGTTTTGAGATAGTACCGAAAAGGATGATAATGACTTTGATCCGTTGGTACTGTGGTTTATATTGGCTTTAAATAATCGACGTTTTCTTTTTAATCACTGCTATCCCATAGTGAACGTATCGATTCATTCATGCTTCATTTACAAGCAATTTATAATACCGACATTCAACCAGGCTTTCATATAACAAGCCCATACAAGTTGCTATTCATTAGAGCGATGGTGTTGGAGACGATAGCGAAAATGTCATTCAAATTATATCCACTTAGCGTATTGATGATGATAGACTATATGTATTAGTGTAAAAGTATATCATTCCCACGAAAATACGATATCGCGATTTTCGATCATGTCCTTGTTTCCGCAGATTGCTTTGTGAGATACTCATCCTATATTGACCAGTATCGAAATAAACAAAGAGCCATTTGAATGTAACTGTCAAGAACTAGTGTACTAAAGTGTACTTACTGGTTCGGTGAAATTTTCGTAAACATGTATTTCGCATGTAACTTGCAGTGTTTCAGTAACTTATCGACACATAATCCTTAAGCCCGATCCATACGATCCCACACTAGTTCAACATGCATATTGATATTCATGGACAACCTTCACAACTTCAAACTGGTGTGAAATGAAGTTGTTACAATTTTTAGCCGTATCTTTTATCTTTCCAACAACATCTCAAGTCATCAACCAACCAGAAGGTGTAATGTATGTCATTTGACACTGCCTTGATGTGGCATTCAAAATAGCAACCCCGAAAATGAAATCAAATCAAATGGGGTTTAATGTCCTATTGTTCCGCTCCGAACTGAGCTAATGAAGACAGGCATACACCATACTGTGCGCTATGAGGGAATTTTTGTCCGGACAGCGGCACTACGCCTTGTTATATCGAATTCTTACTCAAGGGATCTTTACGTGCACGCCAATGTGTACACCGGACCCTTGGTTTGTCGACCCATCCGAACGAGCGACTAGACAACTTTTCTTGTCTGATCCCCTGCCCTGCATCACTGACAGGGGGAGGTGGTGTGCGCCGGAAAATCGGAATGAACTTTCTCGGCCAGTGCGGGGTTCGAATACCCGACCTCGAGGCTAGAGAGCCAGCGTTTTACCCATAGCCACCGTGACCCCAGCCCCGAAAAGAAACGCATGATGGCCAGGTCGTTTCTAGAGGTAACTCAAATAATAGAACGTAGTCAGGGAAATGGTGATTTTTTTCAAAGAAATGGAAGATGATGGTGGTTTAGTTTCGTTTTATTTAAAAAAAAAACAACCTACAAATACTTGCCTTTTTGCACTAGTCCGTCTGATAGTAATGTGACAGATTGGCAATTCGAGAACGACTAAAACAACTCCGCCATGGTAGGCTTTAGTAGTCGCCCTGCCAGATCATTATAATGTTATGATGGATTGGAGATTATCAAATATTTATATATCTATAACTATGTAGATTAATTTGACAAACTGTCGTTTTTAATCCTATTAAAAGAAATCCTGATGTTTATATAAAAATTCTAGTAGTCAGAAATCACTGCAGGAGGATATGTCACTAGATCAACCTCCCCAGAAGTATATCGTTTAAATTGACCCCAGTTAGGTTATTGGACGTGATAATAGAAAAGTGAAAAAAAAAGAGGATATTTTTGAACCGTACAGTAATATATGTCTATATTAAATTATTCTCGGTTGTCCAGACACATTCGTTGTTGTCGAAGAGGGGCAATTTGGACTCAGACTTTCGAGGCTATATTTCATTTGTAGGTGTTAAGATAATTGAATTTCGAATGTTGACTCAACGAGTGATTAATTTTGTTTTTCATTTCCGGTAAATATAGTATTAAAAAGATTTTTATATAGAGTACGTGAATACGTTCATGACTCGAATGTTACACTTATCACAGTTTTTATAGAAAGATCCGATCCTACAAATCATTGACAAGAACCAACAAGAGCGGGGTTTGTTTTCTCTTCGGTAAAAACTTCTACAGTTTTGTGTATTGGGGTCAAAATTTCAATTATCCATAACTTTGTCAATTTTTTTATGTAATTTATTTTAAAATTGAGTGTGGTATGTGAAATACATGTATGTTTAATATAATGTGTCTTTCCTGGTCGTTTGCTGCTTGCAAGACTTCAGGTGTTATTGGCAAAAGACGCTCGTTTTTGTTTACTGCAGTTATGAAACAGCTTGACAGGGTCGTATTATCTCGAAAAATCCCCAAATGTACTGTGAGATGGAAATGAAATGAAATGGAGTTTAAAGTCCTACTGCTCTGCTTTGAACTAGGATAATGAAGACGGGGACTGTGGGATGGTCTAAAATCATTAATATACTATTGCATACATCACGATGTGATTATTAAGAGGGTGTCGTCTGTCACCTTTCTTCTCGTGGATCAGCCATTACAAAGACATTAAACCAAACATTCTCTTCTAAAGCGTAATATTGGTGTCATACAGTCGTGAAAGCATTCTAACATGACATTACCAGCTCATCAAACTTTCATCACAGTAGTTGTTAAAGGTCCTTTCAAAGCGATCATCGAATACTTTCGTAGATTCTTCAGGAAAACCTACACGTCTGTCTCCGAGTTCTGAAATGGGTTAATGTTTTTACCTAATTCGCAGTCTATAAACTTCCAAGTAGCCGATCTTTCTTTTGAACTTTCTTGATATAATCTACGACATAGCAATTTTTGCGTTTAAATCAAGATGTTTGTGCGTGGTAAAATTAAGGATTACAAATAAACCCCTTTATAATCATATTTAAGCTGTCTTTCTTTACACCTATTAGGTAAGTAAGTCGACATGATGTGCAAAAGCCTAGTTGTTTATCTTAACTTGGTGTACACTTGATTCCTCTTATCAAAGGAGGATTTAGTATGGTACATTATTACGTACAGTGAATGGGTAGGATGCTAAGCTCCTTGAAGTTACAACGCCTTTGTTTATTTAGTACCGAATCACTTCCCCAAAACTTACTGCTACATTGCATCGATAGAATTCACGATATCTATCATTGTACTTGAACACTTGAATTAGCGTTATTGGTGATAAAAGGCGTGAAACGAACGATGATAATAAACTGATAATGTTGTTTAAGAAAGTGGTAGGGGGTTTAAAGTGGTAAATGTTAAGTGTCAGTAGTTAGGTTGATTATTGTGCGAAACTCAACATGAAGTCTAATAGAATTATCCCTTTTTGTAAGTCGATTGAATAACACCTCTGACGTCATTATCTTGATGTTACGAAATATGGAAGATAATCGTGGGTCTACTAGCGTTCATAAACTCAGTTTATTGTTTAATAAAAGGTAAATTTATAATTATTCGCCACTCTTTCATTTATTATTACTTAAGATTGTTATTTAAGGGCCACATTACCATTATTATGTAATAACTATATAAAGATTTCTTTGCCGAATTAAATTAATGTTGGGCAATAAATGTTTTCAGTCTCCCAGATGCATCCTATTCAGAGATGCATTTAGCGAAAAAAGAAACCCCCTTACGACGAGGAACACATTAGTAACTGTTGATGATTACTTTGATTTTGTTTATATCAGATGTTATCATTTTTGATGTTATCGTTCCATTTAATGATTTCTGTTGTTTGTTTGTCTTCGTTTTAAATAAATAATCTAATGGAGCAAACTGGATCTTTCAAGGACAATTTGTAACTTAATTATTTCGTTTTCCGGTTAAAATCAACTCTGAGTCTCCTATTTTTCTGCCGTTTAGGACAAAAAAACATCGTCTTCATAATCAAGTTTTGTTGATCTACAAGAAGATTCAGTACAATCAGGGGTCCTTTTCTGATATTCATAAGCTCTGAGTACTTGTTAGACAAAACTGATCTTCAGTACACTTATAAGTCTATACAAGTGTCAGAAATATTATGAAGATTCTCCATTTTGTTCTTTGTGGGTTTCTTAGCAACTCTATGCATGAATAATTTTTTTTAAAGACATCGATTGGCGTGGATTTGTGGTTTTAGTATTTTAGGTTAACAGCTTTACACCATTGTATGACTGAAGCCTATTTTGATTACGACAACTTATTGGAAAGTTTGCCAGTCTTCTAAAATATTTGTCACTGGTAGTCTTTTGGTGTTAAAAGTAGAGTAAAAAAAAAAAAATATTAATTTGGAATAATAAAAGTACAAATTCCGAGTTCACGAGGGCAACTACAGTTTTTCTTAAGGTTGGTCTGAGTAGCTGTTGTCACCATTATCTATATTTCTTTAGAATATAAAATAAAGTCAATCTCCGTTGAGGCATCAGATAAAACACCTCTAGCATGGTTCACTCGTCTCACTATCTTAGTACATTTTATACACCATTTGCTTTCTTTCTGTCCACTTTGATTCCTCTTCCTCTGATATTACGACATTATACGGGTGACACATTGACTGCCTTGATAACGCCAACCAGAGTTCTCTCTTTTAAAATAAGTAAGTAACTGCAGTTCACTGGCCCACCACACCCTTTATCATCACATCGTACACTGTATTTTAATCAATATTATGTTAAAGTATTCACTACAAGAAACACACAAAGAACAAAATTGAGAATTTTCCCAAGATTTCTGACACTTGTATAAGTGTGCTGAAGATCAGTTTTGTCCTGCAGGATTCACCGCAAGGCAAATTAAGCCAACAGGGCAAATTACCTAGCTGTCCGGCGTGTAATCTAGAAATTGTGAAAATGTTTATAAATTTAGAACTTTCCCCATAATACATTGGTATTGCACTAAAATTTGTCAGGTGGGTTAAGTTAAATCTTGTTACTGTTACAGAATAGACATTTATGTAAATTGTGAATAAATATGTAGATGCGCGTTTGTAAAGTTGATTTATTGTTCAATGTAAACGGGTTGGGGTACCTTAATGTGCGATCTCCTATTGTTATGATTTCATCCTGTTACTGTTTGACCAAGGTAGAGAGGTCATACAAGGCCCGGTGAAGGGATTAGATAAGTATCGTGTTGTTTGACCCCGGGGTCAACCGCTATTCACATCATGTTCAATGAGTAATGTCAGTTGACAATTAGATGAAAACTACACCGTTTTGATATAAATAGAACAAAATAGGTGGAAAAACTGAATACCACGAGTCCTTTATACGTTCAGTCGCATTTCATCATCATATCGGCCCAAGAGGGATCTGGGCCA
Source organism: Patella caerulea (assembly GCA_036850965.1). Lineage (NCBI taxonomy): Eukaryota > Metazoa > Mollusca > Gastropoda > Patellidae > Patella > Patella caerulea. The sequence continues at coordinate 58,733,860 of JAZGQO010000007.1, forward strand.
CATATTCTTTTATCATTTCGAAAATTAAGAACATGGCGACAGGAGCGATTTAACCAGGTACTGGATTTAGTTCGTTAAAATTCAATTTTTAGCCGTTATTAAAAAAAGGTCCCAAAAAGATACGTAATTAATAATTTGTTCACTCGAGTTCTATGAAGAGGAAAACCAGCCAGATATGGACATCAAAGCAGGAGGCCGGATATGTGTGTTAGGAGAAGGGTCAGTGGCCTAAGTTTTAAAAAAAGATAATAATCAAGACCTAATTTTTTTTAAAAAAGGTGTGTGCGGAGCGTCAATAAATAGAAAGACATGAGACGCCAAAATTGCGTCCACGATTTGACTGTTTTGCCATTCATCCATATCTGAAAACACATGTATATATTTATGTAAATGTAAGATATGATGATTCTTTGGAAAATAAATTAATTAGTTTTTAAAACTATTTCACATCTGAAAGTATGAGTGCTGCTAGGATAAGATGTTTTGCCAATTTGAGTTAGTTTTCTTGCTAATTTGATAGTCACTTTAAAAGACATTTTTCATATGTATTACAAGAAAAGCAAAAGAATTCTCAAGTTATTGGCATTAGGCAATAAAATTATTTGCAACCTAATTTACCCTAGTTCTAAATCTGTCCCTGTTCACATCAATAATATTATGTGGGTCAGATGTTCAGGTGATTTTAACGAACCTAGGATCGCAGACGGTCACCTTTATATTCAGTCTTCAAAATAAATCCTAGACCCAGGGCTATTTATTATTAAATATTACGTTTTTTACTACATACACGGATGACAGGGTGGTTAATATAAATTCGTGTGCTAAATCATGAATTTACACGGTGAACATGTCCTTCTGACTATGATCATGTCATCTGATATCTTTGAAGACCCAAAAGAAAACAATCTGAATCGCATGTAATAGGATGAACTTAAATATAAGGGTATACTATTTAAAATCTCGTATGTTGTTTTAAATGACCTTTAAGTCAATTGACAATTACAGTGTATAGAAGCTATTAAAACGCTTTACGTGGAATGTTTGTCTAGTGTCTACGCGTCTTTCATGTCTTAAGAGATTAGCATAATGCACTTAATAAGATTGTAATGCGAATTATAAACAGAAGATATGTAGAGATTAAAGCAACAGATCTTCGTTGTGCAAGATTATGGGACTATTTGCCTGAACACGAGACTCGATCGCCACATGCACTTCTTAATTTCTGGCTCCAAGTTCACAAAGCATTCTCAGATTTATGTTAAGAATTTACTCAAAATTGTAACTAAAATGTTGCCCTATATAAAACCTTTGTTGTTTTAATGTATCAAATACATCAGTAAGAAACTATGTGCAAGTCTTGTGTATTTGGATCAAAGATATTTCTCATAAACAACGATTGAAATTTGAATAAATTGTCAACTTATGTCTGAGAATGGCAGTGAACTTGGGACAATTTGCTAGGGCAGTACCTTATCGCCAGCACTTGCACTTATTATTTACAGTAAATATTATATTGATTTCAAAAAGAGTATTCAGATCGATCAATCCCAATGTAAGTTATGTCCATTCTAAGTTTTCATTAGTTTCTACTGATTCATGCGGCCGTCTGTGTATATTTGATTGTTATGCGTTGACATCGACGCCAAGACCTTAATCACTATATAATACTATCTAAATAACACTTTACCGAGCCAGCTATACGAATTACGATGTAGAGCTTTTAATTTAAAGTTCCAATAGCATTTTTTTAGGTTATATTTTTAAAATTTATTAAAATAAAGCCCCAAAATAGATTGAACCTATAAACAGTCCTACCTTGTTAAAGAATAATCCTATTAATCCTATAATTCACTATTGCCAGTTGAGAAATTGGCAAAAATATCATTTTCAACTTCAAATTCAAACGTTTGAAGATGGCCGTCCATGGAGAAGGATGGGAAAACAAGGGAGGTAATTGAGTAACTATTTCCTCAATCAACCAGTGTCGCCCTTTCTAACCCCCCCAAAATTTTGTCCATGATCGTATAATAGTGAGTTGACAACCTTTTGAGCAAAAAACATAGAAATAATTATATTTTGACTTTCTTAGAAAAAGTGAAATTGGAACTTTAAAAAGTACTTTGACCCATTGTTTTCTCTAGGCCCCGATCTTCGAAACCCAAATGTATTTGAATTCCAGACTTCAAACACGTACTTGATGATATTTCATAGCAATTGATTTGTAACCAAATGGAATATATCAAACGGAGATACCCCGAAGAAACAATAAATACAACATTTATTCTTATGTAAAACCACATCAAAACTCCCGTAGAACTCGTTTGATTTTTGTTGTGTAGCTTCTAAATAGCAATTATGTACTTTCTATTTGTATGACACGCTACCTCTTTATTAACTCTTTATGAACAAGTAGTACTTGAAAAGACGGATTTATAACGATTTAAAGGCGTTAATCACCCTCATTTACTATTAACGTTTATTTCATCTCTCCCCTTTGACGTAGGTCCTACATATTTCTAACCCTGTCTCAAACGTTTAATTGGAAGTCCGGTTCATGTTACCTAAGAGATGTTTCCGTCACGATTTCAAGTTTCACGACACGGCCAGAAATCACATAAAACAGATGATCAAATCGCAGGAAATTCTACTTTTCTGTAATAATCATTGTACAATAAAGATATTATCCGGCTCTTTATAGCATTATTTGATACATTATTCATCATAAAACCTTTTCACTTATGTCAATATACGGCAGGCTATCTTGCCCTCAGTGGAATTGAATGTTTTGAAATGTACGTACCCCCGATATCAATTTATTTTCTTTATGGGTTTATTTACTGTAATATGTATATTTTCTATTATGGAAAGGTGATACCTGTATAGATGTGTTAGACATGCAATCAGTATAGGCAAAGTAGAATTCTTTGAACAAAACTCTTCAATTGATGTTTTAAATTCTTAATCTTAAGTGCTATTAAGGATGGATCTAAATAAAGTGTGTTAACAATATTTGCAATAATTTTAATGTTTTAAAAACTTCATGACGGATAGATATAATATATGCGTATTTCGCCAGTCCTACCACCGCTGAACTCAATGGTATCGCCTTGATGTATGATGGCAAGGGGAGTGTGGCCAAATAACAGTCTATAAGTTGTAAAAATATCAGAAACATTGCTAATTAGCAATGACAATACTGGGGCGACCTATAAAATATGATAAAAGAGGGTCATTATCGAGCAGACTTTAAAATATCCTAAAATATATCAGTATAATAGTAATAATACTTTGTCCCGGGAAAACATTACGAGTCTTCGATGACCTTGTCCGGGTAAACTTTAAATCATGAATGCAAAGCCTTTGTCCTGGCTAGTTTTGAAATACGGCAGATGTAAATCGAATTAGCATTGCATTGTTGAGTTGCCTACATATTTTGGTCTTACTAGTACACTCATGCATGCAATGCCATATCCTGGAATTTTTTCAAACAATAAACCTAATGTAACTGCTTCTAAAATGGCATTCATGTTCGAGTACTGAATGCAGACGTAAAACAGCATTGCATTGTTGAATTGACGGCATATTTTGGATCCTATTCGTGTCACTGTAAAAAGATGATCTACTCCGTAATCCATTCGCAATCATGTGCATAGGCGTACGGGGAAATTTTTGAATTGGGGGGGGGGGTGGTGGTGGTGGTGGTTGGTGCCCCCAAAATGTTGTTAGGTTCTTAGTATGTTAGTCGTGGCTTACTGTACTCCAAACAATTTAAATTCGCTGTTAAATTGGACACATTCATGAACACAATATTTTTCTATACCACTTTTACAAAGTATTGTGTGCTCAAGTTTTCCCAGCATTTGGTGCCCAAAATGGGGGAGTGTGGCTTCGCCCCAAGCCCCCCACCCCCCACCCCCACCTCACCCAGCTCGTACGCCTATGATCATATGAATTCAGTTTATATAGGAGACCTACTTTCATGAAATTATGGCATTTCCATGTCAACGCGTCTTTCACAATGATTACATTAGACACACAATATCCTTTTGTCTGCTTGGGACAGAATTTTTTTAAAAAGACAATTTAAACTAGTTATCAATACACAAAGTGCGTCTGCTCTTTCTTTTCTGCTTACCGTCTATCGTTTACATTTGATGTTTTCAGTAAATTGTTTGTCGAATCGATTTGGGAGATGTTCTTCCTTAGCGCGCGCTCCCTCGGGTGTCGCTTTGGCAAGCTTTGGTGACAATTTTGAAGTTGACAGAAGCGGCAAGGCTTCTTAGATCGATCGTTTCACGGGCGTCTGTACTACTGACGTTTATACCAATTGAATTTTTGTTCCTATCTCACTTTTATAAAAATGGATGTGTAAGTTGCCTGTCGCCATTTTATGATATGATCGATAATTTCATAACCATTATCCAATTATCTTATTTACGTACAATTGACACAGATTAGCATCGATTTGTTCTTTGCGTTATTTCATATAGTTCATCAAAATCGAACTAAATATGTGTAAACAAATTGAGAAATTTCAATTTTTCCACGTTTTCTATTCTTAAATTTATTGATGAAAGGAGTAAATTTTCTAAAATACAAGCAAACTATAGATATTTTCTCATTTTAAAGACTTTATTGTGGACTTTCCATTGTTAAGAAATATTAAGGGTATGTCTTTTCATCCTTTCTCTTAAATTTGAGCTGGCAACTTTTTTCACTCTTTTCGCCTTTAGAGAGAAGTCTGAGAGACTAGTAAATCAAATAATAGATCTATATCTGGCAGTCTGGTCTGGATACTCTTTCATTGTACGCAGGCTATATTGCCAATTGTAACAAAAGACTGTTCTATACAATGAATGAATGACTGTGATGGCAGATATAAGCACAGTAAATAAAGTCAGAGCGGTGTAAGTAATTTGAAAGGTACATGTATCTCGCCTGCTTACCACGGATCACCGATATAAAAGCCACACCGAGAAAACGGGGCTATTTAAGTCGTTCATATTAAACAGTAACATCGCTTTGAAGCCTGCACGCCTCTCAATCTCTTTTCTTGACTTGACCGCGTTATACGGGGAACGTTCGGGGAGAGCATGTGGCGATTTTTATAGCGTTGGATGTCAGTTGAAGAAGGCTTGCGAAGTGAAGCACCTGGCTGGAGACCGGGTATTAGAATAGAGCAGTTTGCTATAGGAGCCACAAACGATCAGGTACGGCTGATGGCTGCTATCCCCAAATCACAAGCACAGGAGATAACAGAGCTAGCTAGTTTATTAAAACCCTTCGTTGGATCAGCTTATCAGAGACCTGGACTGTCATTGTGATTGTAGATTTTGACATGCCGGCGCTCAGGTTACAGATCTGAATATGCACGTGTAAAGAGAGTTGAAAAGTCGTTAATATGGCTGAAATGGAAAATAACGTTGGCTATTGGTTTCTTACTATCCAGTGACTTGTGTATTCGTAAAGGATTATCTCGTATTTGTTTGGATATCTTGAGGTCTAATCTCGTAGAATTGTGTCAGGCTGTATTCGGAATATGAACTGGTTTTACGTTCGTTGTCTGTGTTTTGACGATTTGTAAACATAGTAGAATGGGTGGGATTTATTGGGAATTATCGGCTACATATATATGGGATTGAAGCTAGCTTCTCGACATAAGACCCAGGCTTCAGTATGGATTTACAGTATTACCAGTGAATCTAGACAAGATATAATTTATAGTAAGTGGACTATTTCCATCTAGGGAAGTTGTATATACATGTAATAGGAAGGGGTAGGTGTGTAAAGGTGTTTTTATTATGGTTTACAAATGACGTATATTGGTCTAGTTTTGCTATACTCTTCCATATTATCCTCTAATAATTTGAAAATCAACATAACCATAGCAGATCATTGTGAAAAATGTTGACTATTAAATTTGTTATTCAATAATAAGGGTCTTGAATCTTTAATGAGGATCTGGCCCACCTATTTTATTTGTTTATATTATAAGCATGTTTGTTGCATAAACAGGTCATTGCAAAACTAGCATATTTTCATTTCAATAATTTGTTTGCTTGGAAGATGTTTTAGCAGTAGGAGAAAAGCCAGTTAGTTAGTAACTGTGTCTGATAGAGGCAAGCCTCTCTAGCCTTTATCAGAGACATGATTACTAAAGTAACTGGAGAAAAACTTCAGGTACTTGGTTAGTTTGAAGATTAAAAAAAAAAACACTTGTGATGCTGGACTAGGGTATAGGGCTCACCACACCCACCCTCTCAATTAAAAAAATGGGTTTAATCAGTCCGTCACGTTTATAAAATTGTGAGGGAGCCATAAAAAGTCGCTGATACCTCGAATGTATGCAGTTTAAAAGTAAACAAAAACTGAAGGTAGTTTATTAATCTCAATATTTTGGAGGTCAATTAATTTAGCTAATTTGCAGGAGTCTTTGATGACTCCTGCGAAGGAAAGCTGACATGCTTCAAGAAGAGCAGGAGCGAAAGCTCACCTTAAACGTGAACGACTGGTTTAATGTCTTTGTCATTGTAATACTTTGATATTTTGAGACTTTATTTTTATTTTCTGTATGGTTTTACAATAAGACATAAATGAATTGTGCAAGGGCAGTGATATTTCTGTCTTTTTCTCTTTGAATGCCAGCTGTTAAAGGATTTGCAATGCACAGTTCATTTGTTAAGCGATCCTTGCTTTTTTGCAATAGGCCTATCTGAAGAACTAGACACTTATCAGGCTTGTCTAACAGCTGACAAATTGGTAATTAGCTTGAAAAATGCATTGTATGTTTATGAAATTTGAATCCATCTTTAGAAAACTATCACTTTTTATACGCCCACATGGAAATGTGGTCGTATATTGCCGTCGCCCCAGTCCGTCCGTCTGTCCGTCCGTCCGCCCGTCTGTCGGTCGGTCCGTCCGTCGGTCCGTCCATCCATCCAATTTCTTGTGAACGCTCTAGAGGCTAAAGTTAATATCCGATTTTGACTTGAAATTTATACACGGTGTTTAAGGGCATGAGACGAAGAAGCCTTTTGATTTTCAGCGATATCCAATAATTACTACCAGAGTTATGACCCTTGATCACTTTGAAAAATCTTGTGAATGCTCTAGAGGCTATAGTTAATATCCGATTGACTTTAAATTTATACACAGTGTTTAAGGTCATGAGACGAAGAAGCCTATTGATTTTCGGTGATATCTGATAATTACTGCCAGAGTTATGACCCTTGACCACTTTGAAAAATCTTGTAAACGCTTTAGATTCTAAAGTTAATATCCGATTGACTTAAAATTTATACACGGTGTTTAAGGTCGTGAGACGAAGAAGCCTATTGATTTTCAGCGATATCCGATAATTACTACCAGAGTTATGACCCTTGACCACTTTGAAAAATCTTGTGAAAGCTCTAGAGGCTAAAGTTAATATCTGATTGACTTTAAATTTATACACAGTGTGTAAGGTCATGATACGAAGAAGCCTGTTGATTTTCAGCAATATCTGATAATTCCTGCCCGAGTTATGACCCTTGATCACTTTGAAAAGTCTTGTGAACGTTCTAGAGGCTATAGTTAATATCCGATTGACTTTAAATTTATACACAGTGTTTAAGGTCATGAGACGAAGAAGCCTATTGATTTTCGGTGATATCTGATAATTACTCCCAGAGTTATGACCCTTGATCACTTTGAAAAATCTTGTGAACGCTTTAGAGGCTAAAGTTAATATCCGATTGACTTTAAATTTATACACAGTGTTTAAGGGCATGAGACGAAGAAGCCTATTGATTTTCAGCGATATCCGATAATTACTACCAGAGTTATGACCCTTGACCACTTTGAAAAATCTTGTGAAAGCTCTAGAGGCTAAAGTTAATATCCGATTGACTTTAAATTTATACACAGTGTGTAAGGTCATGATACGAAGAAGCCTGTTGATTTTCAGCAATATCCAATAATTCCTGCCTGAGTTATGACCCTTGATCACTTTGAAAAATCTTGTGAACGCTCTAGAGGCTATAGTTAATATCCGATTGACTTTAAATTTATACACAGTGTTTAAGGTCATGAGACGAAGAAGCCTATTGATTTTCGGTGATATCTGATAATCACTGCCAGAGTTATGACCCTTGATCACTTTGAAAAATCTTGTGAACGCTTTAGAGGCTAAAGTTAATATCCGATTGACTTTAAATTTATACACAGTGTTTAAGGGCATGAGACGAAGAAGCCTATCGATTTTCGGTGATATCCGATAATTACTAACAGAGTTATGACCCTTGATCACTTTGAAAAATCTTGTGAATGCTCTAGAGGCTAAAGTTAATATCTGATTGACTTTAGATTTATACACAGTGTTTAAGGTCATGATACGAAGAAGCCTAGTGATTTTCAGCAATATCCGATAATTCCTGCCCGAGTTATGACCCTTGATCACTTTGAAAAATCTTGTGAACGCTCTAGAGGCTAAAGTTGATATCCGATTGAATTTAAATTTATACACGGTGTTTAAAGTCATGATACAAAGAAGCCTATTGATTTTCAGCAATATCCGATAATTACTGCCAGAGTTATGACCCTTCATCACTTTGAAAAATCTAAAGTTAAAGATACAAAATAGCCTATTTATTTTCAGCGATATCCGATAATTACTGCCAGAGTTATGACCCTTGATCACTTTGAAAAACCCTGTGAATGCTCTAAAGGCTAAAGTTAATATCCGATTGACTTTAAATTTGTACACAGTGTTTTGGGTCATGAGACGAAGAAGCCTATTTGATTTTCAGTGATATCTGATAATTTCTGGCACTTGATTACTTTGAAATATGTTGGGGACAAAGGCCTTGAGACAAACCATCAAAACTATTCTAATCATTTCTGATAATTATTTAATGGGCTATTACTCGTAATAAGATTATCATGTGTTGTAAATGTTCTCCTTACTGATAAAAGAAACCATATGCGACAACCCTTATTGACTGCCCGGACGACTTAGCTGTTGTGGGCGTGTGTTTCGTTGCCTGGCAACCTATCTTTATACACTGCGGAAGATTTTATTTCTGGAATATACAGTAGAACAGAAAATATCTCGCTTCTTTTGTTTCCCCCCATAACCTTATACTTTTGGCTGAATTTCCACACAGGTATATATTAGTAGAGACAGACTCAATCTGCAAACGGGGACCACAGTGTCTAGGTGAGTTCGATCCTTGCATGGGCCGAAAAAGTTCATCCATATTTTCCGGTGTGGTTCCCCCCCCCCTTGTCAGTGATGCACGAAAGAGGGCTTTACAGGCACAGCTGTCTAGTCGTTTGGATGGAACAAAAATCTGAGGTCCTGTGTATACATTGACGTGCACGTAGGAGATCCCTTGGCAGTTTGAATTCGATATGAGTAGGCTGTAGTGCAACTGTCAAGGTAAAATTTCCCTCGTAGTACACTATATGCCCGTCTTCATTACCCCAGTTCAGGAGCAGATCAGTAGGACGTTAAAAGCATGAGGTGGGAATCGACATTGGATTGGTGCTGTAGCGCCACCACTATGTCTTTCTGTAGCTACTGTTATGGTTGTCCAATGGCTACAGTAGCAAGGGTACATGTCCGTCGACAGCGATCTAATTGATAACAGTAGAGATGTTTTCGAAACTCATTTTTGTAACTTTTCCAACTTGTGAAATAGACTGCTGAGTGGCTGTTTAATTATCGAGTTAGCAAGATTGCGTTATTTATCAATCTGCACGAGGGATTGAGATTCCTAATGTCATTCCACATATTCAGTAGAAACAATCTTTGGCATTTTAGACATGGTTACCCATGATTGTCTTATTTGCATGATATTTCTTCATGCACGCAATTCTCATGACTGCTACAGTGGTTTTCTTGTAAAGACAGATTTTGAAAAAATGTTTTGTAAACATTTACATGTAGCCAACATTTTTACCACCCAACACAGTTTATAATTTCAAGGTGTCAATGCTTTTTTAATCTAAATCAGCGGAAAATTATATTTCAAATAGTTTTTATTACCGGTACCGTATATGAATTTGCTCAGAAACGTTATTTTTAATAGGAATGTAAATTCTTATCTTGATGATCTAAGCAAGTAGGAATTAAACTTTTGAAAAAACAAAATGATGAACAAGCCAAAAATAAGTTTATTTTGTGTTAACCTTCAGAAAATATAATCTCTTAACTTGTATTTCGATGATATATGATAATAAACGAGCACCAATATGTTGAAGAGGGATTTAACTTATCACAGGTTATCTAATGTAAGTTTTAACTGGCTTTCCCTAGATACATTCCTTGTTAATGCTTGAAGGGGAGATAACGATCTAATCTTAAACTCTTGATGAACATACAAGTTATTGAGTACATCAGAGAATTACTCTCAAGTACATCTTGGAGTGAAAATTAAATAGGATATATTAATAATCTATATTATTAAAGTTTTAATAACTACTGACATACCTGAGTTCTTAAGCAATTTTCTTAAGTGATCAAAGATAGGTAAATGTAAGTTTTGTCTATATGTCCTTGAAAGTATGTAAGTATCATCTTTAGTAACCTATTATTTATATCTGAAAGTACATAAAATTGTAATAGGTTTTAGAAAACTCATTTATTCTGAAGAGATATTAATTTATTAGGTTTTTTAAAACTCTTACCCTGGTTGTTCGTGGCAAGGAGTAGGGTCGCCTGTCCAATCTTGTGTGTTTTCTCTGGGTACTTCGGTTTCCTCCCACTGCTGAAGACCCCATTTCTCTCTCTCTCTCTCTAAAACTCCTAGCTATAATCTGATACCATTGTTATATTTTGTAGAGTTCAGGGGTAAAATGTTTAAATCCCCATTAATGTCGATTTAAAATAAAACTATACTTTTACAAAGAAGTAGATAATCATACGATATATGTAGTGCTAACAAACCAAAATTTAAATTGGAATTAATTTAACTAGTTTAGCCAATAATTAAAGTGCAATTGATCATTTTTTGGATGAACTATGTGGGTAATGACTTAAAACTATCAGCTCTATCTACTTACTGTTCAATCATTTTCTAAGTCCAATCTTTATAATATTCACAACTTATAGTATCCAGTTTTAGAATTTCAATTCTGCATGAAATGTAATGGATTATTGAGCTGTTTACAAGAAGGTAAAATTAATCAGCGTGCTAGGTAAAATACATCGAGAGGCAAATCCCGGGAATGTAATTTTTATCTGCTAGATACAATTAAGATATGTTGTACACCTGTTGCTTTTTAATAACATCAAGATAGATGTTTCAAGAGAGAAACATTATGGATTACCAGGTACTACTATTCAAAGTTGTAGTTCATCATGTTGCATCTGGCTGTTCTAGGTCCGAGTTTGGTGCTTGCATAGATCCATGTGATACCCTTTAAAGTCTATAACAATAATTACTGAGCTGATTTAGTGGAAGTGTATTTTGTTTTAGACTATTCTAGTAGAATTTGGCTGCGATAGGGTTTGTTTAGAGTATGGTTTTAGAGTACACGTATATGCTAGCAGAATTTGGCTTTGATAGGGTTTATAGTATGGTTTTAGAGTTTATGCTAGTAGAAAATGGCTGTGAAGGATTTAGAGTATGGTTTTAGGGTATACAGTATTCTACATGTATTAGAATATGGCTCTGTAGAGTATATTATTATGCTAACAGAATGTGGCTATGATAGAAAGGTTCTGCATTTAGATTGGTCTATGAAACGAAAGTCTCAAAGCATTTCTCTATAATTAACCTGTCTGTAGTAATAATGTGTTATAAACATACTCTTTCAGAACATCTGATACCACTTCTTGTTTCTTAGGAAAGTTGAAATAACCAAAATTTGGTTGCACCTTTGTATCTACAAGTTCCTGTCCGGAATATTGTACCGGTAGATCAGATTATAATGGTCTCCACCCTGGCAAAATTCTGTCCCTAAATCTTATTGACCATTTTTAGTCTTTTAAATCTCATTTTAGAACCTATCCTTTTAATTTTATCTTGCCTCAGCTCTAACACTATCTTGGCATCTGACTTTTTTTATTGTACCAGTATTTAAAGATATAGATGGCATTTTTTTGAGTTACCAGACACAAATTTCAATTCTGTTTCTTTTTTTTACCTTTGGCAAATGTCATGAAATGGTTTTATATAAAAAAGAGTCCTTCTAGTCACACTTTGAGTCTTAGGATTTTCACTAGAAAATATAGAGTCCAGGGACATTTATAATGGCCTTTAGAAAAAGATAGATATCTTTCTAATTGGTGATAAAGTATTGATGATTGGGAAATGTCATTTGAAGGTTGCTGCAAAAGTTATCTGATTACATACAGTATGTAAACTAAAATATATATAAGAAAATATGCACTGTTATCGTTAATACTGATGAAATTATTTTATTAGGAAATAACTTCCATAAAGAATATTTTAGCTAGTCGTTAGAATAAAAGCACACATCCTGGATACAAGTTGATACTGCATGCCAAAGATCCTTTCAGAAAACAGAGCGATCTGATTAATAAAATAAAATGTTAATTTCATTTCGTTTTGTTTTCAAAATTCGAGTACATCGTTGTCAGACATATTTTCTTAGAAGCTGGTCATCAGATCACGTAACGATCAATCGTATTTCCTGTAAGGGATTATGAGCTTGTTATTGGTGATGAATCATGGGAAGTTTTAAATCCCAAACATATAAAAATGTTTCTGATGGGTTGAGGGGTTAAGAGTTTGTTGTGAATAGAAAAATTGCTTTCAAATAAGGCTTTGATTGGGTTACGACTGCTGGTGTAGACGTAACTGTTGATAGCAGAATTTATAGTGGTTAGAGTATAAGAGTAATTTTTAGAGTATATACTAGTAGAATTTGGCTGCGATAGGGTTTAGAGTATGGTTTTAGAGTATATGCTGGTAGAATATGGCTGTGATAGGGTTTAGAGTATTGTTTTAGAGTATGTTCTGGTAGAATTTGGCTGTGGTAAGGTTTTGAGTATGGTTTTAGTGTATACCGTATGCTAGTAGAATATGCAGGCAGAATACAGCTGTGATTTTGACTAAAAATTTGTCATAAGATTTTAATTAGATTGAAAAAAAAGAGTAGGCAGAAACATTGCAGCATGGCCCAAATTCTGCTTGCCACATTTCACTTAAGCAAAGTAAATAAGCATGGCCTACGTACAGTACATACTGGTTCATCTTTCTGATCACTAATTTACAGTAACATTTACATTGTTCCAGGAAAAATTCATTTTTGAAACACTCTGTTTATTTTTTAAGGATTAAACTTTTATATTTTTCAGATAGAACACAATATGGAGAGGGCTCGCACAGTTAGATCTAGTATACCTACATTAGCAGGGAATGGTATACCTGGCAGGGCCCATCATGTGACATCACGACAAACAGCCAACACAGGAATAATAGCTCATCCATATACTGTACATAAACATGCTATAGTTCGACCAATCAACTCAACAGGATCCGAACACAAAATGAAACACGAAGTAAGTTTGTTTTTTTTTTAAAAAAGACATATAACTTAAAGGTGACGTTCCATGTATTTCTTTATTCTAAAAGATAGAGTATAATGACATCTACTACTTGTACCTTAGAACAACACAACAACTTTTTTTGAAACGTCATATGGGCACAAACCAGTGATTGCATTCCATATAGATTGTGTTGTGTTTTTGCTAGAATCAGCGACAAATAACTGTTAAAACACTACACTAAATTAAAAATTGCTTTCATAGCATGACTGGTAGAACAAGAACTAAACATCGTCTATTGAAAAGGTTAGAAACATGACTAAAAGTTAGCTTCAACACACTGTTTTATGTATGGTTAGAAAATTTGACCGTTAAAAGATAAAAGTTTGTATATTAACTTTGTAATTCATTGACATGTAGAATATTATATTGATGTAGTGAACACGTTACATGTGCAAATGTGGTGGGAATTTGACCATAACACCAATATTACTGTCTCATCTGTCACAGATCTAAACTCGCTGGGATTCATTTATACTCAATGAGTCTATTGTAAATCTCAAAGTTATTTCTAACAAGGCATTGATTTGTGCATATATATTTAATGGTAAATTAAAGATAACAATTAACAAACCTAGGGGACAACTACAAGAAGTCAGAAACACAGACATTGTAAGCCATTTTCAAATATTTATTACACGATCCAGGTAGACATATATAACAAAACGCAGAAAACACTAACATTACAAATGTTAAAGGAGAAATCTAGCTATACACAATATCCAAGCATCAAAAGAAACCCGAAAGTCCTGTTATTATGTTATATATATAGTGCTGAACATGCCTTTAAAAGGACTAAAATAACCTATCGATAGTAGATCATGTTGTCAAAATAATATAATTGCTTGTTTAATTGTACAATTAATTTCATTTTGAGTAATCGCTTGAAGCAACATCAATGATAACCATTCACTTGTGTTATAAAATGGTGAAGATGGCTTCAAATTTTGTAATTGAATACTATTTACTATAATAAAATATAGACTCACTGTCTGCTAAGATTTTTTTTTCGTAGAACTTGAATACATTTTATATTCCTTTATTTAATTTAATATATAGACTTGTAAACATAATTATGTGAAACTGATAACATTAAAATATGAATCTTCATTTTATAGATAAGAAATAGAATTTAAATTGAATTGTAAGGTGAAGTAATTTTGAATTTAGATGTGAAAAAAAACAACTTTCTTTACAACTTTTGGCATTATTAAGAAGATTATTCTTAAAATTGCCCATTAACAGTTTTGTTTTGCCTACAGTTTTTGTTAAGAATTTTGTGAACTATGGAATGTTAAAAACAGTGAGAGTGAATTAGAAATGGGGTTTATGGTGCATTCAACATGGAGTGTTAATTTGTTTTGTGAATTTGGGAACTGTCTACATATAAAATTTTGATGACTGCAGATAGAACCAATTTTTTTTGTATTCAAAATTTGAGAGTTTAAGCAAATAAAATAAAATATAAAATTATTAAACCTACTCGCTTGTCCAAGCACTAATTGAAATAATACAACAGATCTTCCCAGTTCATGGGGATTGGATGGCCAAATTGTTACCACATGCGCGCTGTGTCATACAGATTTGTCATTGATTCAACTGGCACTGTTTTGATTCCCATATTGTACATGTACATGACAAGGAGTACGGTCCTCTGTCCAACCTTGTAGGTTTTCTCCAGGTATTCCTGTTTTGTCCAATTGCGAAAGACCCTATGCACAAGCAAATTATTGAAATGAAATCCAACTATGTGTTAGTCCTGAGATGAGTTAGTTTGTGTCTATTGGATGTTAAATCCCATTTCTCTCTCTCCCTTCCCAATTAATACTTTATTTTGACCTAAATCAGACTAGTTTAGCTCCTGTAAAAGCATTTTAGCCATGAAGTATAAATTTAATATTTTACCAGGATGTTCAGATCGAAGATTTGTCTGCTTATCCTGCCATATAGACAAATTAACTAAATCAAAAAAAGTTTATCTGAAGTACTTGTAACAAATATTCCAAAATTAGCTGTTGGTGTTGCTGGGATATACTAATTTCTACAATTCGTTTTGTTGTTTATAAAATAAAAGTGAGGGGGAGGGGGGTGGATGGCCGAATGATTAGCACGTGCATGCTGTATCATAAAGCCTGTCATTATGTCAAATGGCATGGTTTTGGATCCCCAATTGTAAGTGACAAGGAGTTGGGTCGCTTGTCCAACCTCGTGGGTTTTCTCCGTTTCCTCTTGTTTCCTCCCACCGCTAAAGACCCCTACGCACAAGCTAATTATTGAAATAAATATGTGTCGTGAACGATAAACCCCATTTTTTCTCTCTCTATTAGATAAAAGATGTATTGCATGGAATACAATTAAATTGTTTTCTTCTGTCAATAATCATTAATCCAGACCAACGATGAGTCTAACAGCCATACAATATTGCGTCAAATGTAATGATTTATTGTCAAGTAAGGAGGGGTACATATTTGGTAACTGGTTCTGATTTATACTAAATAGTTGATGTAACTTGTCAACAAATATTCATGAAAGGTTTCATATACACCATAGATAAATGAGGTCTCAGCCTGTCAGCCTGTGACACATTAAGTTGCGAGATATTGTCATAAAATGGTGAGAAAAAAGACATTTTATACCACAGTAACCTATCCAGCCAATATCTTATGAATGAGACACTAGTTTATCTATGAACTTGTCGAGAAATTTAATGACTTCACATCGTACATGTAGGTAGGCAACATTTCGCTCCTTAAGATTGTTCTTTCTCACAAGATCACTCAAGCAAGACAATCTCTGACCATAAAAAGAGAATTTTATCTTCAATTTCTGTGAAGAATCTGGTATGATATGTATGATAATCCTGCGGAATACGAAGGGTAAACAATAAAACAAGTCTATTGGAAGTATATACAGGTGAATCTCACGAAGCTAACATTGAAATACATGTAACGAAGATCTTATTGATTATAACTATAGTATCACAGACAGTTCAAATTCTACTACAATCTAACCATCTTTTCAAATCAGGTCTTTTTAATTGACAGAAGTCTCTTATAAGCCTTGTCAATAACAGCTGTTTGGCTGCCGTTTTGTAAATGGTACATTAGCTGAGATAGAATCATTTTTCAAACCTACTGGATGTCAATTTTTTGGAAAACTCCAAATTCTGGGCCAGGTGTTTTTTTTTTTTGGTTTCATTTTTGCAAGACTGATCACCAGATAGATTGTAATGTATATTATATTCAAAGTAAGTGGAATTTATGGCCATATCTAGAATGGGGTTAAGTGAACTATTGTTCAGGCAGACAATATGCCATTGTGCCTAATTACTAATATGCTTTTATGTATAGTGAAAAATATGATTTATGGTCAGTGTGCATGGCTGGTTGAGGGATAAAGGTCATTGTGTGGTTGTCTGTCAGATATATTGTATGAAATATGACCAGCATGTTACCTTTGTGAAGCATTCTCAAAATCTAACAGAATGCAGGATGACTTATAAGTCACCAGACATGTACATCTGACATAGGAAAAGGTGTGTATGGAAATACATGTTTTTGAAGCAAAGGTAGCTAGTACATTGTAATTTAAATTTTGATTTTCTTTTGTTACCCTGACTTTGGTTTTATTTAATTGATGGATTGATTTGTAAATATTCTCGCTTTTGTTGCTTAAAACAACAAAACAATGATTAGAATCTGTGCCATACGGTTGTCGCATGAGCTGACATAAGTTATTTTTCATGAGCATATAATTTTATGAATTTCTTTATAAATGTGCATTAAAAGTAGGTACATACATGTATTTTAAGTTTGGTTAGGTAGCATCTGGTGCAGTTGAAAATGCTTATCTTCATCAGTCTGATTGATTGACATTTAAAAAAGCCATTAGGCGATTAATTTTTTAAAATTAAACAATGCTGCATTATTTAAGACATTTTTCAATCATGAATTTAAATGGCAAGCATACAATTTATAGAGCCAGATTGTTTATGCAGAATTTATGATCATTTGGTATTTCTTTATTAAGTCCAAATCATGTGCATTCGAGATTTCAGATTCTGATTAATCTGAGCAAGAAAACTTCTTAAGATAATAAACCTGCTTTTCATAAAGGCATGTTTTAAATTCGACCATATCTTAGATTTGTTTTTAGACTGGAAGAGACTGTCACTGTCTTATGTATCCTTAGGCTTATGTCATATTTTATTATCTTATTGTTTATTTATGACAATAAAACCACGATTTAGTCGTTGTTAAATGTTATTAATGTAAGACAGTTAAATACATATTTTGTTCTATTATAGAATGAAAGAATCATCAGTGGATCCAGCAGCCAGGAGGTGTATATAAGTAATTTAGATGGTCCACGAGCTTCAACTCCTATCAGGGATATATTAGGAACAGACGTAATCGTTCATCAACCTCAATACCACGAACTGGAAAAGTTTAACAATGAGGATTTAGCAGAAGATGAAGATTATCCAATTCGTGGAACAATTTCTCCCCTTACAAATCAACGTATACAACGATCTCTGGATCAAACGGGCAACGAGTTATCTTTTGTGTTTGGAAGACCTTCGTCTCCCTGTGTGGACCAAACTATAGATGGTCGATGTTTATCACCTATTAACGAACAACGCCCACTTTCTCCTTCATCCGAAATGTTTGCCATGAAACAGGATGTATGTAATATGGCCTCTGATAAAGGAATAGAGGGACGTGTAGTGCAAGGTGGTGTATGTTGTGAACATTGTAATAATTGTTTAATAGATTTAAAACGTCAAGCTCTCAGGATTATGTTTCCAGATAATACAACACGGAATACTCCTCTCAAGGTAAGATCAGTAATTATCAATCTATCACTTAATAACAAGCCCTTGAAATAAGGCACCTGTCACTGACAATGTCGGTGCAGATTCAGGCTTTGTCAGGCACAAAACCTCTTGTGTCTGTCATTTTGTCCGGCACTGATTTGTTTTTTTTATTGATATTATTAATAAATGTCTGGCACTAAGTTGAAAATGTCAGGTACTATTTCATTGGTGCCTGACATTTTGTCATTTTACATCTAAAACTGTTATTTCCACGCCTGCTTAACAAGATATTTGTCAGTTAAAGCTATAACCAAAGACGTTTGTTCCTAAATGTCTGATTCCTCCTTGGCATTAAATTGCTTTTTAAAGACAAAAAAAATTTTTTTTTTAAGTACAGAGTAATTCATTGGTTGATATTGATGTGGACAGTGCAAGAAGTTTTTAGTTTAGCAGGGCACTGGAAAATAGATTTAAGACGTCTATGCCAAAAATTCAGACAAACTCCTTAAGGGCGTTGAGTAGTCTAAAATGCAAATTTTAAAGCTAGCACTGTAATTTTTGTTGATAAGATATGACATTTTTTGTTATTTGGGGTGATAAACTACATATTAATCACCAAATAAATACCAATTTTATTTACCAACTATGTTCCAAACTTGGCCCAAAAGCATGATAAAAAGGGGTATTGATGACAACAAAAGTAGAATTTTCTCAGTTATGCCTGCAGATATTTTCATCAAATTTCGCATGAACAATGCTAATAGCAAGTCCCAAAAATACACTGGTCATTTTTTGGCTATAGGTTGTGGTTTGTCTTGTATCCATGGAAACGCAAAAAAACGATGCGTTTTCTTGGAAATTCTATTAGTACAAGCTCAAAAGATTTATTGATAATCCCACCAGTAGATCGAAAGTGGAGGTTATAAGCTACATTTCGACACCAAAAACGTTAAAAAATACCAACTCAAAGTATTTTAAAATTGTTGTTCATTATTTACCTTCAAACGAGATTTTGCGATTTTGGGTTAATTCTTTGAATACGTCGACAACAAGTATTAAAATACAACAATTCGGATGTAAAAGTAAATAATTACTTCACTGCACTACTCCACCGCACTCTAAATCATGTTATGCATTCAAAAAATAGTAATCTTTGACCATAAAAAAAAAATCCGTCATGTTCCTTTCGTGATAGATAAATAGACCTGGATAATCGCGTCATACAGGGAATTCCTTCTGGTCACGTGACATCTTCCACTCCCGTTGAAGCCACGTCTGTGTTGGTCACGTGACAGGCGTGCACGACGTCATAATTTATTCAACACCTGATCTAGGTCGGGGAATCAGTCTCGTTTGCTATAAATAGTTTTATTCCTCCGCCTCGTATCTCCATTGTTACACATAAAACGACGCGACTTTCGAGAGTTTTCTGAGTTATTTTATAAGTGGAACAAGTTTGCAAAGACTTCATAAGATTGGCGTTGAAAAGTTAGTGCGAATCTTAGACTGCTCAACGCCCTTAAGAGGCGAAAATTTAAACCATAAACGTATTCTATATAAACGGATTGCATGTTCTTCTGTGAATAATTGTAAAGAAAACATAACTGTACAGGGAAGGGAAGCCCATGGACCTTTTAATAGGTACATGGCTAGACCAACCAAAACATTTCTGTTTTTTGCGCTAGTTGTATGTAAAAAGTTTATTTTGGATTCATCTCCACCGACCATGCGCAGTACATAAGGCATGTAGAATGTGTTTGTACTGAATGTGACTGACCTATCTTTTAAAGGGACAATAACATTCTTGCAGGCTTGGTAGCTCCAGAAAATAAATAATACCCTTATTATAAGTACTAAATGTTTAAGTGTCCTACCTGTTGTGTAAATTATCCATTACAACCTATTTTACTTGTCCAGAGGGTTCGAAAATATCTTAAAATCCAAGTCACATTTGAAAAGGTTTACGTTAGACTTTTCAAATCAATTGGTTGAATTTTTCCAAATTTTTAAAATAGGTTTGTTAAGATGAAATTTATATCATCATTTAATTGGAATATTCTAAAATAATACGATTTGTTGACCAGAATGAAGATCGGGACATATTATTCAGTCACAACAAGAGTGTTATTGGGGCTTTAAGGTTATTTTGTAAGAAATGTTTTTGTTGATAATAAATAATCTAAGATCAAAGTTGTACTACTTGATTCCTGGAGAAAGTAACCCGATATAGAGGGGAAGACTTTTAGACCCATCTTAACCTCCATCTTAAAATATACTCTACCCTTACATATGCTTAAAGATGGTAATATTAGATGCAGGTCTTACAGTCAGACAGACACAAACCCAAATACTTCAATCATGCTGTCAATTTAAATACTAACAATAGGTTACATACATGTAGTTCTAATTTGAAACAAAATACTGACATGAAACAAAGGTTGAAAAACAGACAGTTTAATCTCACTTTCAATGTCTGGCTGAGTCTTAAGCTTGATTTAGAAATCTGCTTATTAGCTACATAATAGTGTTTTTCTTTCTTTCATTTGGGACGAAAATATAATTGTTGATAAAACTTTTTTTAATATGTTGATTTGTTTCGTGGGATGAAAATCTGTTTTTATTGAGAATTTTATGACTAAAGATAAAGTTAGTGTTGAGATGAGCATTTTTGTGTTTTGCCCTCAACATTTAAGGGTACAAATAATACTAAAATTAGTTAACAGTTAACATAATCTTGTGAAGCAATCATTTATTCATAATGTGCCCAATCACTAATTAGAATAACACAAAAAATAGACTGAATTCAATACTTTATTTTGTCCTTAATCAAATAGGATTAACTCATATAAACTGATTTTTGTGTATATATTGTAAAGCTTTTATTGGTATTTGTGGCCATTTATCCAAAACTCTGTACTTAGATACAAGCAGTGACGGTTATCATGCATGATACAGGTTAAGCTTACCCTTTCTTAAACAGCTGATATTGTCACTCATTTAAGGAGTTTCTATACAAAAGAAATGAAATGGGGTTTAACGTCCTTCTGTTCTGTTCCTAACCTGGGCTTATGAAAATGGACATACTCATACAGTGTGCTATGAAGGAAGTTTTGCCCAGGCAGCAACGCTACGGCCTACTCTTATATCAAATTACAACTGCCGAGGGATCATTTACGTGCATACCAATGTGCAACACTGTCGAGGGGAATTTCCTAATATATACTTAACACATTTTGTTGTATTTTTGTTCACTCCTAAATTTTTATTCAAGAATTTTATCTCAAATTTTGCTTACTTTACTTAACTTTGTTCTCACATATACTTCATTTACATATTATTTCAAAGCAAGAGAGTTCAATTATTGTATTTTAAGGGTGTATGACCCATTTAGTTTCTAGGGACTTGATTGTACATGTAGCTACATTGTTATCTATATGTTATTAACTGTGATATATTAGGTAATAAGTTATATTAAGGGTTATTAACGCTGTGCTAAAGATATCTATTATAACCGGGGATCAGTATGCCACCTCTAGTAAATAAGAGACTTCTTCCCTACAGTGTGCATGATGAATGTTATTATATCTGTCAGGAAGGGGGTGAGAAAATTACAAATGATGCAATTTCAGTTGTAATCAGGCCAATTGAAATAGTATCTTTGCTGTACAGATGACAAATATTATATGGGCCATGACAGTGACATATTAGGGTGTTGGGGTGGATCAGCATGATGTAGGCTATTGTTTTCACATCACTCTGACAGCATAATCACACATTTTAATGTTGAATTAGTGATTATGGCCGACATTGGTTGGAAAACTTTATTAATATTCCGTTTTTGGTAATTTCATCCAGACAATTATCTGTGAATATGTGTCTGAAATTCAGTATTTGAATTTCAGAGTTCTCGGTTTTTCAGACAAGCAGCATATATAATCTTCTCTTAAAAGTTCTTCAACCCGTCTGCTTGTGACATATTTCAATCAAATTTCTCTTAATTGCACGATTCTTTAACAAGATGGACGTGAAACTTGGATTGAATGTGTCAATATTGGAAGCTAGATGAAGTAAGATATTGCTATTAGTATTATAGATAAATGCGTAGATGGATGTAGTTTCCTAGACAATAGGTAAGAAGAGTTTCTATGTTCGTGTACTAAATTGATATCTACAAGTATATCGTGTTCAGCAGGATTACGAGCTACCATCAGTAAGGGGCTGGTTTAGCCGACGGTGAGCTGAAGTGGTTGATTTTGGTGTCTCAACGAGTTATTATCTGGTGCAATCAGGTCTCTTGACAACAAGAGCACTTCACAGATGAAATATGTCCTTGGGGCTCACAGCTGGTAGTACTTGGACAGTTACAACAATGTCTCTCTTTTAGATGTTCTTAGACACATTTCTGCTATTTAATAACAAGAAAAGCCATGCCAGTACACTCTTGTTTAATACCTGGTTATTCCTGAAAAATGGTCGAAAGGTTGATATCACCTCTGCAAGTTCTCGGATATATAGCTAGCTAATGTCCAGGTTAAAGAAAGGGAAGGGGCATGTTAAGTATTTTGCTTAGAAAGTCATCAGTATCCTTTCCATGAGGCCGATACATCGGAAAGAAAATATATATAGGCCGCGATAGGAAGACTATAAATATAACAATCAAATATATACTCGGTTTTATTATAATATTCATTTTATAGCATAAATATCTATCTCTTGTGGTCATTATGAAATAGATGGTGATAGACATGGTTCAGGGTTTTTTTGACAACAGATATTATGCCAGACAGAATCATAAATTGAAACAGATGGAGGTGGAAATAAATTATTATTCAATCCATTGTTATTGTATCACTTGTCACTCGTTCTACCAATTATACAATGGCTGACTCCATTTAATATTCTTAACAAATCTGTGTAATTGTTACATGAATCTTCTATGGTTTAGATACGATTTGAAGTGTAATTTTTTTTGATTTGCTTATTTTACTGATTATTGGATTAGTAAAGTTACTTGGAGTTTGTTTTTTGTTCATTGTCACAGTACATGAACGTCATGGGTATTGTGATAGCAAGAACTTTGCAATTGGCTCAAACAGACCAAAATGCAATAAATTGCTTAAAGTCAGACTGTAAATGCTTACAGCGGTGTTGATATACAAATTATAATACTATTGTTTGCTACAGATTTCTTTGAGCTGCTGCGTTTTGGTTTGATGTGACCACAATGGTCATATTTTGATCTGTTCACATGGAGAAAAGGGATTACAGGTAGTTGTCACACTGGTTCCCAAACATTTATCAGGAAACAGATATACATGTAGTGTATTCTAGTTTATGGCCCAATGCAAACAAGGTCATTTCGGGACTCACATGTTTTATTATTGTCAATAATGTATCAGTTTGGGAAGAAATTGGATAACCCTTGAAGAAGTGAAAACAATCCTAAATACCGTCTATAAAATGCGATTATAGCATCTTGCTTACAACTTTTCATAGATGGTAGACTTTGTGATCTACCATTGATGCATGAGACCTACCAAGCCCACTGTAAAGATATAAATTGTTGGATATAAATTGTGTCATTTATTTGTTCATAAGAAACATTATGATCTTTTAATTTGGTGCTGTTTGCAACAGTTATATTATTTCTTAAAACTATACTGATTCTACAATTTGTATGTTATTCTTATTTCATTAACTGTCATTTGACATCCTCGTTTATAATTGCTGATAAATTGTATTAGCTACTTGAAACCGATATGTGTATCTTTTTTAAGTCATGCATTGATTTGAAGGTTGACCCATTTCAGCAGACACAAGGAATCAGATCAGCATATTATTTCTTCAGGCCATAGTTGAGTTAAATATTGATGTTGTCAGAAATTATATCATTTTAGTCTCTCTCAATGCTCTAACAGCACATTTTGTCCAAATTGAATTCGACTCATGCAATAGCCAATAAAATTAGATATTGTCATTTGCATCCGTAACTGTTTCACTTAAGGTGATTCATTCAAGCTCATCAGTATTAGGTTTCATGTTTGGGTTAATCAAAATTTAAATTTTAGGAGAAGAGATATTTAATGAACAAAAATATGACGCCACACTCAGTCTACACAAGAAAGAGATCTGCTCTTGGAGTGAGAGACTGCAGTTGCTGTTTGGATAGCTGGACATGCAACTCCATATACATGTAGAACCTGGATACAATAAAGCCTTGCAATTAAGAACAGCTTTAGCAAAAATGCTAGTCCTTTAGTTTTATTAAAAGAACTTTCAGAGAGATTTGGTTGCAGCCAGTCTGGGCCAAAATTGCCACTACTGAAACCCAATTTAAAATATCAAAATGGTGTGATGGTACAATGTTCAGAATGAAACTGGAACTGTTCCACAAATTTTTGTAAACCGTTTGAACCTTGCATACTCATTCCTGACCAGAACTAGCCTTTGAATGTCAGGTGGTCTCAAACTAGGATATAAGTATGGTTTGGTACGGTTCTGGTAAGTGAATCTGGCCTGTTTACTTCAGTATCCAACATAAACAGGGCTTTTCTGTGAAGACTTCCACACATAACCATTCCAAGAAACCGCTTTGGCACTGTTAGTGACATTTTAGGTTCCTCAGACTTAAAGTGCCATGTTTAGTGATAAGATATATACATCAACATATGAAGACTGTTGTCATATATTTTCGTTTGATCTACATGTATCTAGTATCTATTTTTATTTGATAGACAGATTTATTCAGGAATCCCATTGCCTGCTACATGCAAATGTACTGAAAGAATATCACCATACTGGTACTTTTAGAGTTGACTGGTGTGTGGCAATTATTCCTTTTATATCATGTAATTCTGTGTAGGTGCTAAAATATAAATCGTTTTGTGAAGCATAGATAACAATAAGGTTTTAACACAAAACCATAGAAATGGTGGAAACCAATTTATTTGTCTGAAATTTCTAAGTGTACTCTTTTGATTACTCTTTCAATTATTAAACAACCCCATTTACACTGGATTTCAATAAAACAAAAGTACACAAAATATTTGTCAGCTAAGTGAATTCCTCAAAGGCGGTATCAGGTGTTTAGGAAAGTAAACATACACTGCCTCATGCCATATTCAGTCTGGATTCGGAGGTGGTCTGAATAGCTCTGGGTCCTTTAATACCAACTGTTTCCCATTGGAATTAAAACTATGTGATAAGTCAAGAAGAAAATTTCTAGCGTGCATGCTGTATGATAAGGTCTGTCATTGAGTCAACTGGCGTGGTTTCAATTCCCCAATTATACAAGGAGTAGGGTCGTCTGTCCAACCTTATGGGTTTTCTACAGGGCCTTCAGTTTCCTACCACTGCTAAAGATATCGACTTGCAAGCGAATTATTGAAATAAAATGGAACCATATATAAGTCCCAAAATAACCTAGTTTATGTTGAGTTGAAGTTTAACCCCATTTCTCTCTCTTGCTATATACTATTTTCCTTATTATGTCACTGGTCATCATATACGTTATACATATGGACAGTCCATTTGCTGATTACACTATTTTACCAAGAGTTTGTCTAATTGTTTGGATGCAGCTGTGACGGTCTGGAATCCTGTTACCACTGTTCATCCTGTATGCTGTACATGTTGAACAGTATATTTTCTGATTACACAATTGTGTTAATAGTGTTATTAAGTTTTTCAAATTTTGTGTTACTGGTTTGGATTATTCGTACTTGGTTTTATTTTATTCTCTTAATACAAGCACAAAGAAAGTTGTAATAAAAGTATAATTGATTTTTTTTTTCAAATCTGAACAATTATGTCATTTTTTGTCTAATATCAAGATTGGTTTCCACAAATTCAAATTTGTATTAATTATTTATTCCATGAAATAATTACCAATAAAAAAAATATTTGAATTTATTATGATTAATATCTTCATGCCATGAGTTGATTTAATTCTAGCAGATTCCCATTTAAATTTTTATTCTGACATTAAATTAAATAGTAAAAGTGCCAAAACTTGTATTCACATGCAAAAATCAAATATGTTTTAACCACAGAATGTTTTTGTGGTATTTAAGAATGGATAAAATAAAGATGTCTTCTAGCTATGACAGATGGCAAAGTTTGCTTTCTCTGCAGCAAGACAGATATTTTATCTCTAAATTTTATTTGGTTTCTGACTTTCTTGGAAACTTTCTTAATCATCATAATATTTGATTGTATTCACATTTACACTCAATTAAACAGATTACATTATTCATCTGATACATCATGACTCCTAGAACCAATGTAAACATATTGGGATAGTTGAACCTTGTCACGATTGTCAACTCTTTAATAGTTTATAATGGGACTTTAAACCTTGACACTATGTAGTTTTACACAAAAATGCAATTATTCAAATTCCAATAGCTTTTCAAGATTATTCAAAATGAATTTTTATGTTGTTGTGGGGTGGGGTTGGGTGGAAATACTGAATAATATTAACACAGTAAAATATTTTGATTAAAACGATTTACAATTTCTAGAAATCTGATAATCAGTAAAACCAACTCAGAATTTATCGAATTAAAGACCTTTTTTTTATCATACGTGATTATTAGAATCGCCATTCCGTGTGATCACTGCTTTTGAATAGATGTACTAATACTTTCACGAAATTATTGCACAAGCTCTAATGAATCTGACATTTTACTAACAGTTCCATTAAACTGATGTGTCTGCATTGTACTATGGAACCCAAGTCAACCTATTAAAAATGGTTGCTAAAAATATTCCTATAAAAACTGAAACTCTATATTAGTCATTGATATAATAATGATACTTGGAATACATTAAAGATCACATTTATGTACATGTATAGTTAACATCATAAAAAAAATGTATTATTTTAGTCAGATCCTATCTTCTTCCACTGATGATATATAAGTTGCTCTTATATCTCTGTTTACAAAACTGTAGGGAGGGTAGTTGTGGATTGTGACTTATTCCATGTCGCTAGAATTAACATCTTAAAAAATATTTTCAAATTATTGCCAGGAGCAGGCAGGCTGAATCAGTCATATCATTAATTATATTTGATTCCTGTAATTTGTGATTGTGTATTCTTGTCATCTAACAAGTTTCTATAGAGATTAGCTCTACAACTAGTTGAAGAATTTCTCATTAAACACCAATTATCTTGGTTTTAACTTTGAGGTATGAGCTGGCACTGACAGCTGTCACCATTGATGAATTTTTTCTTAATCAGAGACAAAAAATACCCCTAATAGAGACTATCTTTAAAATGAAAATCGGAGTCCGATAGCCGAATATCCCTTTTCCTCACGCAAACACTCCACTTCTCACAACTCAATTAATTCAGTAATTTTGACAATTGAATTACCCATAGCAACCACCAGAAATTTGGTCATTCCAACTGGAAAACGATTCATGAGTTTTATCCTCTCTTTTTTAGCCGGAGGTCTATCTCCTACAGGGCATTATCAACATGGGGATCTATATTAAACACCCTATGAGATTGTCTCCAATGAAATTCTACCTCACAATTCTGTTACGGATTTCATTGATTTTTTTAGTACTGCCTTTGTTTTTTTCAGACAAAAAGCAACATCTAAACACGATGCGCTTCATTAACTCTGTGAATAATCAGAATTAGTTTGTGTTTCGTCCATTGTGTTGTCACTAATATCTTGAGGATGACATAAGGATGCTAAAAACTCTGTTTTATTTTCTTGTTTACTGATGAAGAAGATAAGATGGCTTTTCACAACATGCCTTTTTATTCTCCTCAACTCTGCTGTTTATATAGTTTTACAATACATCGAAGTAACTAATCAAATTACAGCATTATGATGATTATCGACAAACAAGCGACTCATTATTAAAATGGAAGCTTAACCAATAAAAGTGTGTAATGGTTTATGTGTAATAATTTGTTATTTAAAGGACAATACCAGTCAATGTCCTCAGATTTTCCATATGTTATATAGGTTAAACACATTACAAATACAGATATCTTTACTTTGGTTGATCTCTAATCTGAACTAGGTGATGTACTGACAGTTTTCTTCTCACAGCATTTTGAAAATATATAATAACTCATTGTCTTTACAGAAGTTATTAGTGTTTTGAAAATTTTTCCCAAAAGAATAATTGGTTTCCTTCTTTTAGGTCGCTTCCATAATCTTTAAATTGTTGTTAAAGATCAGTTATATTTGGAATTATCAATTACATATGTAAAATCCGTATACATTGCCATTGTCCATTACCAAATTGATCACCAATAATGGGTTTTAATTTTTGGATTATGTGATGGCTGACTTATGATGAGAAATTATGAAAGAAAATTCATTACCATCCAGTGGTGAATACAAAAAATCTGAAAAGCAGCAACCAGGCACATTTCCGTGAGCAACATGGAGGAAGTAGAACCATTAGCAATGTTGTGGGAGGAAGCACATCTTTGAGACATTTTTCTGCCTGTAATAATATTATAGATACGATGATTGCAGAGTGAAAAGGGGATGGGGCAAGGCCATGGGAAAAAACCTAAATAGTGATAACAATCTCTTCGTTGCACAGGTTGGAATTTATTCACAACGTTTTGCTGTAATTAATGAATTAGAAAAACCATGAAAAAAAACATACTTCCTGATCAGTTGGGCCATGGGCGACTTATACATGAACTACATGTAAGCATATATGAGTGTGGGCAGTTTCTGAGAGACGAGATCAATTTTAGTTTGTCAGGTTGCGGCTTGACATATCAATATGAAATTGTGATGTGTGGAAATTGCCGTGACATTGATTTAAAGAGGCATTATGGGATATTAGATGAAGAGTGACTGTACTCACTATAATAGTTAACAAATGGATAATGTAAATAGAATATGTTGAAAATGTCAATGAAATTGCTCTGCGCTGAACCGAGATATTAGCTTTTGAATTTTAAGCTTAGCCTTGATCATCATTACTAAAATCGGTATGATAAAACATATAGTCTTTTGATGATCCATTTTTGGATTTAGTCATCAATGAGCATTGAGCAGCAGATCAGATTCAAATCTAGTGAAATTCTGACACAAAATGACATCGAGAGTGATATATGGTTTGGATAAGTTAATTTATGTCTAATTAATAGTTTGAATAGCATTTTCGGCCTAAAGAAAGACCTGCAATAGGCAGATTTAGTTCTTGCATAACGTATATTTAAGTTAATTTTCAAGCAAATAATCCATATAGATGTATATTTCAAGCCACACTCAATTTTCATGGTCTGTCCCCTTTTTCTGGGTGCACACTAGGTTGGTTAAGTTCCTATTATTCACACCTGCTCATGCGTAAACATGTTACATTAGATGTTAAAATAATATTTAGGAAAATACTAGGATTCTTCAGGCTAATAATGATCGTGAATGAGAAATAATGAAGAGCTTCAAAGTTCATATCTTTTCCCGGTCTTGAATAACAGACTGTCATTATTGCATGAATTTGCAAACGAATGAGTGCCACTGGCACAATAAAACATCTTAAGACAGACATGTAAGGCCATACCCAAAAATATTTTGGTTCTTAGACAATTGTGCCAAAAAATTGTATGTGAGGAAAGTTTTATTTTTTTGGTTTTGATGGTGTCAAAGAATCATTAAATAATTTCTAAGATTTTCAAAAATGAGCAAGTCAATATTTACCAAGAGCTAAATAGTTAAGCCAATGAATACAAAGTCACTACATTCTGATAACAACGAGTCTGTTTTACCAGTTGTATTTGTACTTATGATTGCATACTTGATAGTTGAGTCCCATTTCAATCGGAAACATGTAATAGAGCTACTTTCCTTTTCTACAGATAATATGAACTTAAAGCAATCATTGAGGATGTTTTTTTAATTTTTTTTTCAAGTGATGTGACAATATTTTTTATATATGGCCTAATGCTCAAGTAACAGTGTAATAAATAGAAGGCTTGTTATTGTTATACAAGATAGTTTATAAAAATCAATGACATGTATTTGAACTGTATAAAAAGCCTTAATGGAGTGAAGAGCCTGCAGGACACAGTAAACAAGCAGTAAATCAGTTATAGTTCTGGGAAATTAACAAAAGTCTTAATCCCCCTTTGACATGTATATTGATCAAAGGTCCTTAATGCTGCTCTGTTGGTCATTGTTCGGTCATTGTGATGCTCAATACAATCTAATTACTCTTAGACAAACAGGTGACATACTTGTCTTTTGTCTTTAGGACAGATTTACGACACAACAAGTTAGTTAGTGTTAAAACACTGCATTCGTAAAACACTTTGATTTGAACACTGTGCGAGTTTTAGTGATATATTGAACATGGGGTATTCACCACTAGTTACTGTTATATATATTGCATAGGAAAAAGACTTGGTGAGATTTCAGTATAATTGTGTGAAGCATAATTGCCAAAGCAGTGGATATTTTTTATCTTCAGTGTGGTCTTCATATTGAAATATGGTAGGATACTCATAAACAAGTTTTGCCAGTGAGACCTTGCACCGAAAATTCATGGACATATCATAGTTACATTTAAAACATGTTGTTTGGTGGTTATGAATTTTCCACTAAATTTATGTTTGAATATACACATTTGAGTATAGTTATTGATTCAGTACAAAGTTTGTTGTTTCCACAAATTTTATGTTTGAATATACACAGACACTTGAGTATAAATGGATTTTGTGCATAGTTTGTCGTGTACATTGTGTCATGTCTCATTCAGGTGTGCATTGCCACTGCCTGGGAAGTGTAGAGGGTGACCTGTGGGGACACCATGCCCACAGTGCAAAATCATACCACCTTTTCAACAGATGACCAAATGATAACGTCAATTTGGCTGTCATATCTCACAGCATTCAGTCACTCATAGAAATAATATGAATATTTACTTTGGCGTTACTATTGTCACCCTTCTATCGTCCATTTCCTTGCCCTCCGTCCTACACAGCTGAAAAGGGGTACGACTGACAGAAAATCCTGATAAACATCTTCAGTGAACACAAGGATCAAACACTGGACCGCCAGGTTAGCATGCCAACATCTTACTCATTGAGCCACTGTGGCCCCACCTTCAAAATTCAGTCCTGATTAGGGTAAAAATTATATCTTTTGACCACTCCATCCATGACTCTCATGTTATTTGGTATGATTTGTATTATGACTAATGAGTGAAAGTAAATAATACTGATATAATAAATAAAGATGTGACATTAATCAATGAAAGTTGAAGGTTATTATTATGGATGATGTGTGATTTGTCAACACTTGGATTAGTAAATGTACTTTGATTTACTCAAGATTGGCACTTCAATTATCAATGCCAACATGTCAATTTGAAACTAGGGACCCATATGCAGGGTCTGTTTTAGCTTGAAGGAGATGGTCCACCTAATTCTTCATGCTTAAAATAGATAAATAATGATGACAGCTACTCTAATTAACAAATTGTAAATATTTTCACTATGTATATTATGTAATTGCCTGCGATATCACTTCGGTGGAAGCGGATGTTAGATAAAGCTTTTTCACAAACACTATGATCAACTTTTAAAACCTTTATTGGTACCCTAGAAAAACTTGCAGTGTAATCAAAGGCAATTTTTAAATGTTTAATGTCATCGCAAGAGCTAGGACAATTTAAATGAAATCAAAAGGTTATGAAAGTTCTAATGAAACAATATTAATGATTTTTTTTCTACAGTCCAGTTTGTAAATGAAACATAATAAAGCCAATTGATAGTTTGAAATGTTTATTTCGAACATAAAATCTTTAAACTGGATTGTAGAGAAACAGATATTACCAGTAATATTGTCCCATTTGGTCTTCCATAAAAGTCAGATACTATTAGTTGGTTTAAACATATTTTATTACTATAGTATATTGTTGCAGAAATGGATAAAAAATACAACAACATCCTTTATATCAGTTAAATTGATTACCTTTTCCAGAACAACTTGTGAAAATCTAAAAAATAAATCTCTTCCGAGCTGAAAGTGGATGTAATGGTTCCGAATATTATATTGACATTATTTTTCAAGTGGAATAATTCCATGTCTTTGCAGGAGATGCATTTATCATTCTAAACATTTGCTTTTTCTTGATATAACAGATGTGCTCTGTACTTTAAAAACTATAAAGTTCATGATAAGATCATTTTAATGACTTTTCCAGTGGATATAAAACATCAAGTTAGTGGAAATATCTTGAAATGAGAAATTGAGTGATAATAAAAAATGGCATATTTCACATTGTCTGATAAAAACCTGGCACCATTCTTACTTTAGATTTCTCCAAATTCCTTTTTACTGTAATTGAATAGACTGATAAGGAGGACAACACACCTTAAGATATTCACAACATTTTTGTTTTTCTGTGAAATAGTTCAACAGTGTCTAAGATATGTGAAATAGGAATGGCACCATAGTCTGTATTTTTACCTAACCTTACTAAGGATTCCATGCAGAACTCTTACATTAGCTTATAAGTACTTTGTAATTGTTTTTATTAATGTTTAAATTTTAGTAATAGTCTGTTTTTGTTTTTATATTAGTTTTGAAATTTTAGTAATGATCTATTTTCAGTCTTCCCCCGAAACCATATAGATTTGACGTTTTATCTTCCCATAAATGACCATACTCTTAATTTCTGACAAAACTAAATCCAATAGATTCATTGTTTTGATTTAGAGCCTTGAAGGGTTAAAGAGGTACATGCATACATGTAGTTTCAACCCTAGGATATATTTCTAAAAGCGTATTAAAGATGCATGCATTAGTCTAATCAACTCAATATCTGAGCCATTTTATTGGCTTAAGAGTTGATTATATGCGCACCATGTGAATAAATGTCTGAATGATAATTTATATAACAAAAAAAAAGACCTGCAATAGCGAGATTTAGCTATTCCATAATGCATCTTTCAGGTTGTTCTCATATCAGAATGTCTCTTTAACTTCTATATATCAACTGTTTTCATTTTTAAAAAAATTAATCCTCTAAATGTATTAAAGAAGCCATTTTGATATGATATCGCAATAAAATTTCTGTTTACACTTTTGTTATCTATATCGTGTCAGACAGACAGGTAGTTTCCTATTTAGTTGTATCTTTATATCATAAATCAAAATTGTTCACTCTAATATAATTAAAATTAAAAACTACTGGGTTACACCATTAAATTAAAAAGGATCAGACTTTTTGGCAAGAGAGATTTTTTCTCATAATTATTGAGAGATGAAAAATCCCGAGGCAGTAGAAAAGGTATTAATAGTATACAAATTATGTGATTTCATGTTGTATTATTTTTTTCAGCCTATGAACTATGTTAAAGTTGAAGAAAAGTTACAAGTGCCTGATAATTTTCGTCGTTATGTGAAGCGAGAACGCTGTGATGTTTGTGAAACTCCTATTAGACAGTTAAAACAAGAAGCTGTTGCTATGATACAGTCCATCCAACAAGCCCAAAGTGCCTCATCTGTTCCTGCTAATATTCCTGCTTTAGTTGGATCATATAATATAGGTGCACATCAACGTAATCATCAACCCAACAGGTATTATTGAATTAATGGACTTTGTCTGGTGTGATCTTTGTAAAGACTAAAGGGAGATAACTCCAGCTATCTTATAAGCAGAAATAGCTAGGGCCACTTCACTGGCCTGTCATTTATTACTAATTTACAGTAATGGATTAAATGATTATGTCTAATCAGAATAACTATTCTATAGTTGGTTTCATAAATATTTCTCAGTTCTATCATGAATTCACATATTAAGTTTTGTACAAATTTAATTAAAAAAGTGTTGCCCGACTAACTAAATCGTCAGTATTTAATTTTTATGCAATCATTTTGATTCACAACTTGCTCTCAAACTTTGATGTTAAAATACTTTGTTTTGCTTTTGTACTACCAATAAGCAAATTTGTGTTATGAATTTATGACCTCAATACACAGGTGTATGCATAGTTAGCATAGCCGGATATAGGTAGTTCTGCTTAATGATCATGTAAGAAAAACTGTTGTTCATAAAGAATCATGATCAAACAATAAATTATTTACATTTTTAAAGATTAAATATCCAGGCTTCCTTGACAATTATCACCTCCATATTTATAAGAGGGAGATAACTGGTTGTTTACTCTGCTCTTGTCTGCATTATTCAATTGTCAGTCGACAGTGGAGAAATATTAATATGGATCAATACCCCCAACAGCTACGGTTTGATTTCTTCTCTTAATTTGGACATTTTTTCTCAGCTGTCTTCTCTGATGGAATGTGGTGACTGTCCACTTGATGACAGTGGAAATTTAATTTGGGAAAAATTTAAGGAATAATTTATTAATTGATGGCATTGTAATTGTTGGAAAATCGTAATTACTTGATATTTTGTTATGATTTTGAATTTTAACAAATTTTATTATTTTCAGATATTTGTCAAGGACATCAAAGAGTAGTCAGTTCAGTTCATGTGTGTCGTCTGGTATACCATTAGCAGCTCAAGCACAGGCTTATCTTGAACAAAATGCACAATCCTGGTTGAATCCTGTTAATCGACACAATCAGGTAGGATATTTAAATAATTATAGTAAAAAATATGTCTGTTTATATAGGTATTAATCAGAGCTCACTAAATGGATAATGGATAAAAAAAATGCACATTTCAGGAACATGGAATACATAATTGAATGGCACCTTTTGTATATTGTTAGATTTGAAAGATTTTTTAAAAAATCCAGTTTGTTAAAAGTACTACAAATTTAAAAAAAAAAGAGAATTTAGGATTGTATTTTGAAAGTTTTCTATTGGGTGAAGATCTGTTAACGGATTGACTTAATTGGTTTTGGTTATAATGTTACGAAACATTGATTTTTACAACTGTTAAGATACATGTATATGAAATCTCATGTATATTATTATAATATATGCATGCACACATACACATGTATGCAAAATCAATTGATATGTTTACTTAAGTACATAGTATGCTTTTAAATAGAAGATAAGTAAACATATATGAAGAATTTACTTACATATAAATACATTGTATTTGATCAGTTTCAAAATCTAGATATGTCACAATAAAGTCACATGTAAACAGATAGGATGATAATCTTTGATATGAACTTCTTTATTATAACCACATACATGTACACTAAAATATACAAACATACTATACTATACTTTGTATTTAAACTTTACCACATACATATTAAAAGATACATTATGGGAGATTAGCTAAAGAGCAGGCAGTACTCACTGCAATAAATAAAAACCAGATAATGTAATGGGAATTTGCTAAAACATTTCAGTCAAATTGATCAACTTTTAGGGATTGAATCTTGAGCCTAGCCTCGATTTTTTTTATTAATGGATGTTAAGCAGCAGACATGATTGTAATCCAGTCAATATCAATGTTGACAAGAAGAGTTGATTATGGTCTGGATAAGTTAATTAATGTCTTTTATATAATTTGATAACATTTCAGGCCTAAAGAAAGGCATGCAATTTGCGGATTAAACTCTTGCATTATGTATGTTTAAAATATAGATACATATAAGTAAAATATACACCCTTTGTATTTACACTTTTCAATGGGATCATAAAGAAATTATACATCATCTGTTCAAGGCAAGCTTTTTTCAAGGGTCATTAGGTAAGATAAGATAGCTGACAGTTAAATAGTTAAAAAAGAAAATAGATAATGAAAACAGAACATACTGAAAATGTCAGTCAAATTGTTCCACTCTGAACCGATATATTGGTAACTCAATTTTATTTTAGCCTTGATCGTCATTTCTAACGTTAGTACAATCATAAACAAAGTCACGATTAACCATGTTAAATTATCCATCACAAAAGATAATGAAAACAGAATATGCTGAAAATTTCAGTCAAATTGTTTCACTCTGAACCAAAATATTGGTGATTCAATTTTAGGCTAACCTTGATCGCCATTAAGTCTCGATTATCCATTTTTACGCTAAATTATCCATCACAAAATGTATTCAAATCCACTAAATATTAAGTTTTGATTATGGTCTGGATAAGTTAATTAATGTCTAATTAATAGTTTAGATGATATTTCAAGCCTAAAGAAAAACCTGCAATAGGCATATTGAGCTCTCACATAATGCAAGATTAAGGGAACTTTCATTTCTACTAAATTGTGTACTCATGTGGGAATTCAGATTTTAGTCTCATCCGAATTGTTAAACATACTTTCTATGTCAGGAGTGCCACTTCTGGCAACCCCGAAGGTTCTGATGGCAGGAATCCTTTAAGTAACCTTATTCACACCAAAGTTAATTTTTTTCATTCACCTTATAAAGAACAATTCATAATGTAGCTTCACTCATACAATTAATCGTATAATTTTGGGGATTTATTTGGGGGGGGGGGATTAGGGGAGGAGATTAAGTGGAAAAAAGAGTGATTCAGTAATAAAAAAACCCAATAGGGTTACAATACCTCTTTAAGATTTGGTATGGTAATACTAATCTTGAAATTTGAAAACCTCAGCAAGGGTTATATATGCTTATTTATGTAAATGATACCTCTTATTTTCAAGGACCTTTTGACATTTTTATATTACAATTGACACCTTGCTAATTGTAATTTATATAGCCAATTATAATTGTGTGGTGTAATAAGCTCAGGTATGTGTCAGGTGAACAAGTGAATAAATTAATTATTTTATTATAATTAAATACATGCACATACATTATTCTAGTACTTAAGATGTCATTGTTGCTGTACATAATAAGATAGGTGTGATGACTTCATGTAGGACCTGTTATATTATAATTATTATGGTGGGAGGTCTACCTCAACAAATCCAGCTTAAAATGGCTATTATAATTCAGTTCATAATTTGTCAAAAGTAAAATTTCCATTCTGCTGCATTCTAATAGTTAAATCTCATCACCTTTTAAGTAGTGATAGGTTTCATACCTGGAGAAGGGTGTACTTGCTGTTTTTGTAAGAACATATACCATTCTTCATTTATCAAGGAACTAGGTTTTACTAACATCTTGTGTACTTGATGGAGGGTCTGGCAAGGACAGCTGTCTAGTCATTCAGATGGGACGAAAAACTGAGGTCCC
The DNA here is from genome assembly GCA_036850965.1 of Patella caerulea. Lineage (NCBI taxonomy): Eukaryota > Metazoa > Mollusca > Gastropoda > Patellidae > Patella > Patella caerulea. Next base: position 58,771,354 of record JAZGQO010000007.1, read on the forward strand.
GTGTACACATTGGTATGTACATAAAAGATCCCTTGGCAGTTAGAATTCGATATAAGAGTAGGCTGTAGTTCGCTGCCTGGGCAAAATGTCCCTCATAGCTCACTGTATGGCGTATGCCCGTCTTCATCAGCCCAGTTTAGGAGCATAACAGCAGGAAGTTAAACCCTATTTCAGTTCATTTCATTTGTATACTTGACTAGGACTGCATAGTTAGATATTGGCTTAAGACTTTTTTCTCGCTCGTGGATAAGGCGCTGGGTCGCTAGCCTGGAGGTCGGGTGTTCGATCCCTGCATCGGCCAAGAAAGTTCATCTCGATTTTCTGGCGTGATTTCCCCTTGTCAGTGATGCAGAAGGAGGGCCTGACAAGGACAGCTGCCTAGTCATTCGGATGGGATGAAAAACCGAGGTCCCGTGTACACATTGGAGTGCACGTAAAAGATCCCTTGGCAGTTGGAATTCGATATAAGAGTAGGCCATAGAGCCACTGCCCGGGCAAAATTTCCCTCATAGCACACTGCATGGTGTATGCCCGTCTTCCATTAGCCCAGGTTAGGTGCAAAAGAGTAGGACGTTAAACCCCATTTCATTTCATTTCATTTTTTCTCGCTCAATTACCAAACCTGTTGAAGGTTATACGTACCAGTACAAACTTGATATGCACACCTTTAGATGAAATGGTGGGTGGTAGGTAATTGATTAATCCCTTCTAGATTAAAAGCAGATTATCATAATGTGTATTTATTTAAACAATGTTATGTTACGGCTCATGTGAAGGAATATTGAGTGTAGATTATAAGTAATAAGTTGTATACATATCTACTAATGAAAGAGTTATTAAATGTGTGAAATGTTTACATAAGTAGATCAAGATATGTATATATTATTACTTATACCTTGTTGATCATTTATCTGTTATAACTTCGTACATATACTTGGATTAATCAAAATGGAATTATACAGAATTATCAAAAAGGTTGGATTTTTTCATTTTTATACTGATAACAAAATTTTGAAGTCTGGGGAAATATATTCTTCTGAATATTTGGGATTTTTCTTACAGTATATTTTAATTTAGGAATGATGGAACATTTACGCATGTATCACCTTCAGTGTTTGACTGTTCGATAGCTGAAGGCAATATTTATCCCTGTGTGAGGTTATCAACCATTTTCTTTTTTAATGTTTTCTACATTTTCTTGTATTTGTGGCCGCAAGCAAGGGAGTGTGGTACAATTGCAGATGACTATGTATAATCCATAGAGTGCTTCATAGAGAAACTGCTCGCTTGGATTGAACAGGGCTTTTCACTCGCTTTTTGTTCATTGACCATTTGTAACCATTGCTGAGAAGTAATAGCCTTCGGGCAGCAAGAACTGATGAATGAGATTTTACAGGCTTATACAATATACTGAAGTAGAAAATGGAGAGGGAGGGTCAGTCGTCTTTACCTTAAAGTAATTATTGATGCTTCTTAAAACCTGATTCAATGCGTAGCCGCTTTACTGTCTGCCAATATTGAATATGTCACAGAGGTTGTCTTTATTGAAACTTCACATTATCTTAAACTTCTTTCTTAATGCAAAAATGGTGTGTTGCTCAAATCAAATCCTTGTTCATCCATGATGTAATTTAATAAATATGTGATAATGTGACACATTTGTCAAATTATTTGCATAAAAGATGGAATGAAAAAAATCATTGCATTTTTACACCTCACATTTTAAAAAAAGTCATCACCCATGACCTGTCGATTAGGCATTTATTTCCTTGTAGAAAAGTTACATGTAGTTGTAAAATTGTTGATGAAATATGTTTTTGAATGGCAGGGCTAAATTAAATCGTCGTAAGGATGAACTACATCAGAAATTAGCATTTCTCAACAATTATTTAAATGTGTTTGAAAAGACCAATGTTTTAAAACTAGGAATAAGGGGAAGGAACATTTTGTGCCCAAATTCAGGATTATCAAAATATTCACAGTGGAAATATAATAATTAAGACTCATATTCAGTGGAATTTAATTAAGGTTTAATATGACATGTGTTGTCTAGATTATTCTCTAGTTTAATTGATGTACTAGAATCAACAGTATTAAACTATAACAATGGTATCTGTATGACACCAACCAACATTAAACTATCATATATCAGATTTACAATTAATTCTCAGTGCACTTAACTGACAATAAAACTCGCTCAAAAAACCTTTAAAACATATGAACTATGGTTCATAGAGGTCAAACCGGTCAATTTCATTAAAACAAGAACTTGAATTGCTAGTTTTATTTTGTAAAAGAGCAGATAAAATGTTATTTTATGAGTGGGACAACCAGGTGTATGAGTGTAGAATGGGTACTTAAATACAGTATGAATGTGTAAAATAGGTTATTGTCAGTATGAAATCTAAACTCTAATTGTATATACAACTATCACTGAAATGTTACTGGTCTAAAGTTGGTATGGAAATAAATAATATTTTTTGTTTATTTTGATGTACATCTAAGATAGATATATGCTTTACCACCCAGTAGGTTACAAATATTGGTAAAGTCCTGTGAATATTGGTAAAGTTCTGTGAATATTGGTAAAGTTCTATGAATATAGGTAAATTTCTGTAAATATTGGTAAAGTTCTTTGAATAATGGTAAAATTCTACACATATTTGTAAAGCTCTACAGATATAGGTAAAGTTATACAAATATGGGTAAAGTTATACAAATATGGGTAAAGCTTTACAAATATGGGTAAAGCTTTACAAATAAAGGTAATATGGAATCTTTTACATAATTTTAATGATGCAGTAGAGGAAGGATTGATGAGTAAAACAATATTATACTTGACATATTTTACATACAAGTTTAATGCTTGATCTTGAAGATCATTTAACTGGAATGTGTACATTGGTTTCAATTAAAATCAAGTTGAACTCGTCTTTTTATTGAATTTCAAGGTTACATGACCTTATGACTCAGACATTTTAAGAATAACTGTTAAGTCATTTATTTTCTAAATCCCAAATTTCTGGTTTCAATCTTGATAATAGCTTGGCAAATCTTATGGCTTTCATTATTTTTAGCAGGTTTTATTTCTGTCAGATTTCGGAATTTGTTTAAGCAATGTCCGTCTTAGAAATCTTCTAATGCTATTAATTTATTGCTGTAAGTACATGTATATAATAAGAATGAATACATGCCAGAATAAAAGGTATATATACAGTCTTTGATATGCAATCAAAAGTACTTTTTTAAAAAAAATAGTTATGACCATTTTCATCTATCTTAGATAAATAAAGTAATAATAATTGTGCTATGTTTTTGTATAAGCCAGCCCATTCATCATGATGTTATTTCATATTGGTTTCACTTTTGATATTTATGTTAGCGATCTTGCTTCTACCTTTTAAACTTCAATATTAGCAATTGTTTATGACCTGTATATCATTAAAGAGGCAAAGACAAGTTCTTACTTATAAATATTCATGAATTGATAATATCAATATAACTAGTTATGATATAAAATGTCTATACACAATTGAAAGGTCATTGAATATAAATATCATAAAGTTTTACAATATATTTATTAGCATCTATTACACATATGAATATAAAATCTCACCGGTGCAGTGAGAATTAGAACTGCGTTGGTAATAACTAGAAGCAATTAGCTTAATTAGAATTAATTAAGGGCTTCATGGTCAGTGCACAAGACTGTCCTAACCATAGATTGACATTCACAATTTGAATTATTTACAATGCAATTCATTCTTTCTGTAAGGATTCGTCTTTTGGAAATCTATGAAATGACAGAGCATTTTCACATTCATTCACGTCAGAATCATAGAGTTAAAATTTAGAACAATGCAAAAAGTGACCAGTCCATTAGATATCTTAGATTAGCAACCTTTCTGTTTACAATTTTGCACATGTATATTACACTTTCTGCATACGATTTATTATCCTGTATAAATCTAAATTAGAGAGATATATTGAAATCGGCTCTATCCGCCCAAATTTTTATCCAGAAAATATCTCAAAGTTCTTTTTAAGTCTCTTTTCTTTGATAATGTATCAGTTTTTAACCGAACTCAATTTATATCATTTGATTGTTTATTACCAATAACACCAAGTTTGTAAAGAATATATTTAGAGTCCACTGCCTTGGAAGATACTGCATATGCCATAGTTAATATTGTATTTATCAGGTAACATGTATCAAAACACTCCCTAAAACATGTATTTATTGAAACAATTTCCTACCGATTCAAGTATAAATTGTGGACAAGCATGACTGAAATCAAACTAATGTGGATTGTGTATCCTGGTATACATTCTTTCTCTCTAATTTAATCACTTATTGTAATCAAAGAAGGAGTGTTGTAAACTTTTGGGAAAGTGATTTTGATGTATAGATAAAAAAATGTTAACATTGTTCAACTTACTGAACAAGTCAATTTACATAATCAGTTTGTATAGATTGTAACCAAGTATTGGACTCATTTATTTCAGAGGTAACACTGTTTATTTTTTAATATTTAGATTACAACATAGCAATTAATGTATGGTGCAATATAAAATGATTTATACACATAATAGCAAGAAAGCATAATGCACCAGTTATTCAATACACATAATATTTTTATATAGTACACAATCAGTTTATAATATACCAATTATTCAATACATATAAAATATGTATAATAAACCACTTATACACAATCAATTTACAATACATAGGACACAAGAAAGCATAATGCACCAATTATTCAATACACATAATAGGTGATACATAAGTAGTCTATAATAACCTATCAATTAATAAACAATTAGTTTATAATACACAAGCAAACATAATATACACATTATTCAGTACAGGTATGATACACAAGCAAATTTATTTTACACTTATTATTCATTACACAATCATAGGATACCAATTATTTAATGAACAGCAATTCCTACCACGTCCAGTACAAACAGCTATAATGCAACAAATATTTGAAACATGAACATTTTATAAAATGTACCATCAATTTATTATACACAATGATAACATCACAATTAATGATATATAACAATTATATTAAAAACATCATTAATCATAATCATTAATGAATAAACGTACACAATGCACCAGTTATATGATACAGTAGTAAAGAAACACAACAATGGTTTTAGTAAATGGTGTTTATTGATGATGATCCCATTAGGGGATACACAAGATGTACTTTAATCATTGGGAAGTTTGTGCTTAAAAAAAGGTTTCAATAATTCAGGATAGATGAGGAATTTCTCTCGTTCATTAAGTCAACGAAATTCACTTTTACAATTACTGATGAAAGCTTAGTTCTGTCTTGGCAACTCAGGAATGTCACCGTATTCTTTCATGTTGATCTCACTTGTCAAATGTTGCTGTTTTTCCTCTGGTGGTAGTTCGAGAGATAGCATCAGTAGATTGGACAGACATTAATGCATGTACAAACCAGGGACGAGAAAAATTAGTTGTCTGTTCTTATTAACGTGAGGTATTACTCATCCCTAAATGTGTATCTGGTGTTTTGGATTTTTTTTACTCGGTTCCACTGAATTTTGATGAAGAAGAGTAGTTGCCCTTGTCACCTGACAACCAGTGTCCAAACGTTGATAATTAAGTTTTCGTCTTCTGATCAGAATTCAAACCCATTCCAGTAGCGTTTTAAATTCTATTAGGCCATGCTGGATGTTGTTTAATTATTGTAAAGGGAGCAAATGTCAAAAAATTAGCAGGCAATCTGAGTTTAATAGCAGACGACTTTAACAGTAGTTAACTCCATACCCACAGGTGGTTAGAACAAGCTTGCGTTTAATTGTATTCTGTTGATTAAGTTTTTGGCAGGGAACAGATAAAGTTGGTTGGAGATCCATAACCTCTCAGCATCTACCTTATTATTATAGTTTAAAGAAATCAGTTTTGTATTTTTTCTCGTGTAATACCTGAGATTGTATACCATGGTATTCCACTATAAATTCCGCTTTACAATATAAGAATTCTGTTTTACAATTCAAATACAGGCAGATGGACAGTTAAACAAAATTCAATAACACTTCATATATATTTATATGTTTGCATTTTAATTTTTTGTGAGTTTTGATAGAAAGAGGAAATTTGTTGTATTGTGTACTGACTAGAGTAAGAGGTTTGTTAACCATTTGTAAGTGTTTGTTCAAGTAAAGGATTAGTTTTTCAAATTTATATGAAGTGTTGACAATGTGAGTAGGGAAGGTGTATTGGTTTGAATGATCAACCAGTCAGAATTTGTTATTAATTGGCAACTTTATTGTGCAGGGTTGTAGTTGGTGATAACTTAAGATGTTTGTTTCAGAATAATAGCAGGATGTAGAAAGTGTTTTATTAATGGATGGGTGGTTGCCCACCTTGATTCTGAAGACCGCACTCTCATAAATTGCAATCTTGATGAAAAGTCGGTGACTGAATTGCAAAATATCATTGGTAGATTATGATTGCTTGATTATGTGACGGATCTCAGTATTAATCCAAAATATCATAAGTATATTCTAAAACAGTTGATTCTAAACCAATTTGTGAAGAATTCTTTTCACTTTGATCTAAATGCATTAATCTTGCTTTTTATGTATTTATAAGTCTGTTGAAGTTGTATTTATACTGATAAATCACTTGTGCCACATAATAAGTTTGGTGCAAATTTATCTAATTCTGATGGAATTTATTAGAAGATGTACAGTAATGCCTTTAGTTAAAAAATAACACCCAAAAACAAGTTGATATCATTGTCATTCAAACTGTTATTTTTCTAGATAGAAATTGGATGAAACATGCAATCAAATTTCCTTTGCTGACAATAAAACTGAATTGTTACTATCACTGTCTCTTCTTGTACAACGAGGATTAACATTTGAAATCTGATTGATGCATCCTGATAAATCCATCATTAATTTTACTCCGATTTTTTTCTATTTTTAAAAATTATTGTTTCAGTTAATAACAAATCGACCAAATCAACAGGAGAGAATCTATGCAGAAGTAAAAAACGAGAGTAATATGGGTCCTCATGGCCGTCCACCACTCCCAACTTCAGCCTCACATCATTATCACAGTACTGTTGTTGCTAGAAGTGGATCTCCGATTGTTATCTCCTCAGGAATACCAACACCAACAGGCAGTTTCTTATCAAGGTAAGGCACTTTTTATTTCTATATATTTAATCACACTTGACATTCAGTTTGTGAAAAGTGGGATGACATTGTTACTCATCTTGGAACTTCATCCATGCATACCCAAGACCAAGGATATCGGTTGTCATCTTTCTAGAACATCCATGCAGTCTAACATGCACATTTTAAAGCTAGCACATTTTTTGTTATTTCGGGGGGGGATACACTACATATTTTTTTACCAACTACATTCTAAACTTGGCCCATTAGCATGATAATAAAGGGTACTGATGACAACAAAAGTTATGAACAATACTAATTACAACTCCAAGAAACCAAAGGGACTTTTTGGGGCTGTAGGCTGTGCTTTGTCTGGTATGCATGGAAATGCAAAAAACAATGGGTTTCCTTGGAAATCCTAATAGTACATGCTAAAAAAATATATTGATAACCCCTCCCTTGAATTGAGGTTATAAACGACATTTGGCCACCAAAAACTTTATATAATGTCTACTCAAAATATTTTAATTTTTTTTGATTTTTCTGATTTCCAGTAAATTCTTTGAATAAGTCCACAACAAGTTCTGAAATACAACAAATTGAATGTAAAAGTAAATATTTATTTCTGTGCACTACTCCACAGTCTCAAAATCATTTTATTCATTCAAAAATGGTAGTCTTTGACCATCAAAAAATGAAATTCAGCCATGTTTCTGTCACAACAGATGGTAGACCTGGATGTCATATATAGATGTCAACGGTCCAGTATGAAACTGTTGCTGGAAGTGGCCATGATTCTTTACTGTGGATGTCATAATTATTCAAGAACCGTTTGCTTTTAAAAAAAAATTTCTTTCTGCTAACATCTCCATTATTACACAACAAATGGTCAGACTACTCAACGCCCTTAATTAAAACAGAATGACATCATACATAGTCGAGTATACCCAAAGCAGAATGACATTGTCAATAATTGTCTATTTTGAACATCCATGCATACACAGGACAAATAATCATCTTCTTAGTACATCAGTACATATTCTGGCGTGGAGGATGCAGGGTTTTGGTTTATTGGCACCAGGGACATTTTGAAAATTCAGATTGGCACTGATCATTTATTGCACCTATCTTGATCTTAAACCTAACGTAATGATCAATTTCATCAACAATAACCTCTATACTGCAACCAACAAAAAATCTCAAAATTTGCACATTTCATAATAGAATAAGAAGTTAATTTTTGAACTTTCAATTTGGGGTAGAGGAGATCCATAGTGCCCCTTACCTGGATCCACCATGTAACAATTTGTATATTTAAAACATTTTGGCATAACTGAGCATTTGTTGTTGGGCAAACCAGAATTACTGGTCTGCAATTTTTATGCAAAATATATATATACTCATATATTTTTACTGGTAATGTTGGATCACTTGCTTAAAAAACATGTCCTAATGTAGTCATTCTCACAATGCAGCCTATTCTGTCCTTTATTTGCTGTTGTAACTCATTAATCTACGATTAGTTACCCCATGTTTCCGCTGATTGAAGACATTTTGTAAATAATGGTATCTTTGAAGAAGTTTGCAATTTGTTTGTGTTCGCTTAGAGTACCACGCTTTTGATGTAATAAGCTATAGAACTAGCGCTGTGTAAGCTGTGGTAAAATACGCAATATCTCCTCAGCTAATTATATTGTTTGACAAAAACCATATGACCAAAACACAGGAGCACTGACAGGGCCTTTCCTCACTCCACAACATAATCGGAGTTTCTAATCCGATTTAGACGAGGCATTGACCACCCATGAAATATCCTCTAACAAATTTCCCATAATTAATGAGTTTTACCAATGACTCATAAATTTGGTGGGTGAAAGTGTCTAAGAAGCGCACAACGTGTTGAATGCGGAAACAAACACTTAGTGTTCCTCTTCATGGCTTCTCCAACAGTTTTTCTAAATATTTGCTCTATCTGCCTAATGCTGTTTTGACTGTTATTAGCAAGGAAATAATGCATTGATTCTATTACTTGTTTAAACAGCCAGTTTTCAGCTCGTCTTAAGTGGTAAAAAATTAGCCAGAGATTCAGACCATATAAAGTAGTTGTCATATGTTTATACTCGACTATTATAGTAAATTTAATTCAAACATGTACTGTTAGATAGTGATGGCCGCATTGGTACCTGTGACAAAACATAAATACCTTGGTATTGATCCTTTTGGTACCTGTGACAAGACCTTGATATTGATAGAATAGTAGACATATACACTTCTGCACAGTAAAAATGATCTGAGGATTACTGTATGAGGTACTGTAAGTCTCAGACTCTCCTAGTGTGTGATACTGATGTCGAGATGTTACATTCAGAACCCTATCCACTGTTGGTATAACATCTACATAACACTGTTAGGTCATTTTCAGTGTCTTTAGAAGTGGAAGGAAACTCATACAGCTATAGTATTTAAAGGGTATTCAACGCCAATCCACCTTTCTATTGCAAGAATGATATTAAACTTATAAAATAAGTAGATTTTTGGTGTATTATAAGTTTAAGCAAGAGCAACAACCTGGGATTTTGGAAATCCAGAATCTCAAGCATATTAACTGCAGTATTGTTTTTTTAAATTGAATTATCAAGTTCTAACTTTTAAATTGAATTAACAAGTTCTAACTTGGACTCCATAAATCCGTAGTGAAAGGCGCATTTCAAACAGACATATGCAAGATAGGGATGATGAAGTAGCCATGGTCCACGAATCTGAACTCCTTTAAGAAATGTGCTTAATAGCGTGGATGAGGTCAAAAACATGTCTTAGGTTAAAGGTATCATGTGACATAACATTTTAAAACATTTCATCTATCAAATTTCATCCTTTGATGAAAAAGACCAACGACAAACAAAAGTCTAATCTTGCTAATTAGAAATAATATTTTGAATTTACCAATTTGCTAGAAAATGGAAGAAATGCAAAAAACATAAGCGTGAAAATGGAAGAAGATTTATTAGGTTGTTTGAAGAATAAAATGAAAATCAATATTCATAAATTGAAGTTAATGATGTGTAAAAATTCAATATTGATATCAAGTAATTTCTGTCATTGAGAAGAATTTGTTGAATAGCCTCGGAAAAAAGTCAGTTTACTACTGTCAGATGTTAGGATGTTTTCCGGAATCATCTCAATAAGAAATCAAGTAAAGTAGAAAATTTTGTTCATTTTCACCACTGATCGCAATTTCGGACTAAGCTCAACAAGGAAACAGTGTCTCTTTTTTTTAGTGATGATTCTTTCTAACTTATTCTCAAGTGAAAACCATAATTAGGCAAATGGAAAAGTTTTGAAAATGATTCTTTATAATTGAAGTGTTTAAAAGTTTAAGAATAAAGTTGATGATTATGTGTAACATGCTACATTGATATCCTTAATATAAAACTTCTTAAATGTTGCTTTTATCTGTGTTTTTTTTATAATCTGCGACTTTGTTTCTAAGTTTTCTTTGAAGCTCTGTTGAAATCTTGATGAATTAGAAGATTGCATGAGAAACTAACAGTTTGGTTTTGTTTACCCCGAGAGTCATTTGTTCATTGATAAAATGCTAATATTTTCTCTGCCATTTGTCCATTAATGTTTAAGTTGGCGATTTGCTCATTAAATCATTATACAATACCTCATTAGATTTAGCAATATTAAGTGATCGCTTGTAAAGTATAACAGTAATTATACACCCTTTTTTTCTGCCTGCTTATTGACGAAGCTATTACGTCCATGCTTATAAATCAATAGCACTCTTTTGAAGATGTCCCTTTTCAACAGAAAAATGAAACATGGCACAAGCAATATTAGAACAGTCATCTTCCATAAATTTTCACAATATATATTTAAGAACAAAGCACAACAAAAAAATTACATTTCATATGCTAAACAAATAGTTTTTGTGGTTTTTCAATTTTCAAAATTGTTAAATACTATCGTAATGGTATAATGAAACATTTACATTTTGTGAATAGTCGTTACAGGAGCTCATTAGAAATCTAATGATAAACATCATACAATAATTTTGAATAGACATTAGGCTCGAGGACGAGTTTATAAAGTGATGATTTAATTACAATGGTGTTAATTACTCTACCTGATTATGATAGAGTTTTAATTATCGATAAATTAAGTTTCGAAAAGATCAAAGAGATATGATTGTCATAACCAAACACCAAGATCATTGTAAAGATACTAATGTCATTTTAAATACTTTTTGATCAACACTGATGATAATCACATAATTTTTGAAATAAAAGCGACAAAGTCAATGCTATTATAATCTCACATAAAAGCTTCGGCCATTAAATAGGAGTAAACAGTTAAAAATTTTCATTGCAAGAGTAATCCAAAGCACACATTTCCAGATAAATGATGTGAAACCTTACACGTCAGTGGTGAACTGTGTCCATTTGTGGAGAGTAATTTTAAAATAGGAGGTAGAGAAACATTTCCAAATGTGAGGGAGAGACTTTTTTTTCAAAGCTAGAGGGATAGGAAAGTCTTTCTAAATGAATGGGAAATGGCTATCAAGAAAATCTTTAAGTACAAAAGGAGAAACATTTACAATTCAGAGGTATAGAAACTTTTTGAATCAATTACTTAAAACATTTGTGAAAAAAAGTAGAAAGTTAACCTATGGTTATTAGTAAGACCCATCTTAATGTTTGCTAGAATTGTGCCCAGATGATAAGCTTTAGAATCTAATAACAAACCTTTGTAAACAAAGGGTGGAAACCTCTTTTAATCAAAGCAGAAAGTTTTCCAGGGAAGACTTCTCAAGAGTGCTGCTTGCACAACAGACTTGTTACAAAATGGAAGATCATATGAACTTGAAGGTGTTCCACGTAAAATAGATTGTCTAATTAAAAACTAATTGTATTATCTCAATCAAATTTGATACAATCTAACCCACCTGTCAATACAGCCAGATGGCTTTATTAGTTTAACAGCTTATAAAAAGTGACAAAACACGTAGTTTCCCTACACAAGATATTTTAGGTAAACTCATATTTAATACAATAGAAATATACCTTTCTTTAACCAGCTGGTTGGTAAACAACCAAAATCACATCTCACAGAAAGTATGTGTCATAGAGGTTATGATTAATACATGACCGTCCACTCTCCGTACAAATCATTGAAAAAATACGAGATTTATCCAAAGGAAAAAAATGTCTAAAAATATTGCATATTTGACCTGCCAAAAATTGAATGTTTTAGAAAAAATACTTGAGTCTTGCACAAATACAAATTGGTTATCTACATTATTAAATCTGGACACTTGATATGAACAAGTCAACATCGGTTATAGATCTGCCTATTCATGTTCTGTACATACTGCTTTAAGTGTTTAACACATAGCCTCAATAAACATTCATCTTATTTTGTCAATTGATCGTAATTTGCCTGCATGTTATGTTTGCCCTGGTATAGTGTAGATAATGTTCTAGAAGCAGATTATTGGACAAGAAAAATCAGCAACTTTATTCAACATATTCAATTTCTTTTTCTGCAGGAACAAGAGTTCATAAAAGGATATCTTTTACTTGTCAGATTTAAGTAGCAGTATAGCATATTCCGTTATTAACTGAAAGACATGGTTGATAATTTAAAGGGACATTGCTGAATTTGGTGACATTGAGATATTTTATGTTTAGTTTCTTCTCTTCAATGAAAATAATAATACAGTAGAATTTGTATGAGCCGCCACTCCTATTCAGCGATATCGCTTGTAAGCAGTCACATTAAATTCCCCCTGTAGAAATTTACCGATGCTCCCAGTATTCATGTTTGCTCCCATTGTATCCAAGCGCAAAATTTACTTGAGTGGTTTTGATTTCTTGTTTGTACGTGAAAAGGGTAGGTGCGCATGCTCAACCTTGTGGGTTTTCTCCAGGTCCCACAACCAAATTTTTGAAATAAAATGACCTATTTTGTGTGAGTGGACATACAACTCTCCCTCCCTCCCTCTCTCTCTCTCTCTCTCTCTTCTCTCTCTCTCTCTCTCTCTCTCTCTCTCTCTCATAAGCAATTTTAAACAAGGTGATATAGCAAGAAGTGGTAAAATTGTTTATTGCTCAATTTTGGAAAATAATGAAATTCCTATTAAGCAGCTCAGATAATAGTCAGCTGAAAAAGACAATAAACTTGATTTTGGGCTGAGTTTTTCTCAGATATCAATTTAAGTACCGGTTTATTTGATACTATTATTGATACCCCCAAAAAGGAGAAGCCTGACAGGTTTTTTTAATAATCAGTATTATTTATTTAATTGAATACATATATATATATAATATATATTATGGTAACTAGCTTTTTTTACCATTAGTTGTAAAGAATATATAAAATGTAGATATTGAAGGGAGATAAATGTGGTTGACTTCTCTTCGCTACTTTCTTATACCCAGTAAGTCTATACACTTCATTTATAGGAAGCTCAATTTTACACGCGTATCAGTCCAAATTGAACTGTTCTCAATATAGATTGATGATTATTTACATACCATTATAATATGTCAGCTAGCTGTAAATTAATTCAAGCACATTTATTGTAACAGTTCTAAATCTTTAAATTTCTTGTGTAGATGATTTTATCTGAATATATATATATATATCTGAGGACTCTCTCTGATCGTCTTTTGTTGGCCAATAACTAGCAGCTCTCATACTAGTGTTTCAGGATTGTTAATAGCACAGGAACAGAGATCAGTCAGTTAGATGGAGCAATGATCCTGAGCCCAAATCAATTATGCAGACCCTGTTTGAACCAATATACATGAATTACATATAAATTAATTTTTGTTTGTTTCAACATGTTAACTAGCTTATTTGTCTCTAAGTAATGTAAATAGTGTTTGTTAAAGTAAATGAATTTCCATTTAACATTTTGAGTGTACGCACAATTTCATCCACTGTGTGCAAATTGTCTTTATGTTTTTTGTTTTGGCAAAGGAATGGCTGACAAGAAGGAACGTGTTAACATTAATGATATTATCCACCTCGCCATACTACTCATTTCTCTCTGGTGAATACCAAAATATTTTATGGCTCAAGAGGGTCATTTGTGGTTCATTTCCGCCACTATTTCTGTTAATCACCATAGAAACAGAAAATCAACATGCATCAAGCGTAACACTGATTGGAACCAAAATACTTCATATGATGGAAAATTTACTTCTCCAACAATAGTCCTTAATTTAGAAGGAAGTTAAAGCGTTTTCTATATAGGTCATGCCTAGATTAAATAGATTTACATTTTACCAACACAATGTATTTGTAATAAAGAACACTGATTGATCGTCTATAAAGAAGGGCAGCCAGAATTTTGTGTCTGCTTTTTTTCCTCTCCACTAGTGTGTGTTTCATTTCATTCTGCATTTTACTTAAATCTATCAGAATACTTGAAAAGTTTTGGTTGAGTAAGATCGTAATATCATAAATTGTATACACTTTTTAGGATTTATGCAGACGTATAAATTTGTTCATATATGGACAGATATCTTCTTTAATTAGTAATGTAAAGTGATGGGCTTCTTAAGTGCCATGTTAAATAATATCACTTGCACAATTAAGTAAAGATAAGCCTGTAATAGCTTCTTGTGAATTGAAAATTAAGAAAGTTATTTTGACAAAAATTATTTTTGGAATATATTAGGTTGTAAAAAAATTATTAATACTGCCTGTGAAATGACTATCGGTTTTGATTTAATATGAATTGACATCTTAATGCAATCAAAAGTTGTTTCAATGATATTTTTGAAAAACAGAAATGTTGCCTGTGTCTGTTCCAGATCCAAAACATAGGGAAGTGAATATGTGTATGGTAATCTGAAGACATGACAAAATGTATAATATTTGAATGGAATTGATAATCTGGTCAAAAATTAGCTTGTTTCCATAACTTTCCATGGCAGTGATTAAGGTTCAAGTCTCCCATTTTGAGGAAGAATGTGATTGTGAGTGCCAGAGATAACAGCTACTTCGTCTTTCAGAAGGATTGCAATATGCAGGCTTCAATTTTCTTTCCAAATTGTTCTGCAGATCATCCTAGATTGTGGTTCCCCTGGCAAAATTCTACTCCATATTGAACAATTAGCATGGAAGGAGAACAAATGATACAAAGTCAAGTCTTTAAAAGACTAACAAATGGTTGATATGGGTGATTTTATTTATTTCAATAATCCAACTGAAGAGCACATGATCATTTCAAACTGTCAATAAATCTTAAAGGTTGCTTTAGGCTTTCCAACCTAAATCCAGAATTTTATTCAGAAGGATCCTTTTGAACTTATTTATGTGAGAATGTTTATATGGGAAAGGGAAGAATAAGTAGGAAACATGAAGATTGCTGTATATAGAGAAGCTTATAGTATAATTACTGTATAGTAAATAATGTAAAGAAGTGTTCATCTAGGACTTGGTAGATAAGCTGACAGATTATATAGTATTGATCTGTATTAGTAGGAAAGTAAACCAAGCACTTCAGCTACCATTCACACTAGAGAATACAATTAGCTAGCCACAAATACGATTGATACGAGTTATTCACGGTTGTCGAGACTTTATATAAGACTATAAGACCAGTCAATACCTACTGAGATTTGGCAATAATTTTTGTAACTTGTCTGTCTAGATGAACTAAATAATCTCATCATGTTATTGAATAGAGGATTTATAATGTTCACTGATGATAATGATGGCGGCGGCTCCCTCTATCACATGGAGCAAGGGAAAACAGTGTACTGGAATTGCCTCGAAAAATGGACCACTGGGTTGGGTTAGTTATAGAATTTTCCAGGTTGGAGCATCTCGAGAGTCACATTTTGCCATATCTTAGATTTCTTTGAACAATAATTGATGCAATTATTCATCAAAACCCAGACCGGTAGTCACAAGGGGGGGATATCATTGAAAGGAAGTGAAAGACAACACTTGTTAAACACAATGTGGGTGTAAGATATACTGTAAGAAAAAGAAAGTTTGGATAGATTATTCCACTTACCTCAACAAAAATGTCAATGGACCTTTAGCTGGATGATTAGTGTGTGTACCCACTGAATAGTTAAACTGCCCTCTCTCTTATTAAAGAAATATATATTGCATACTTAATGTACTACTCCACTAATGTTTATTTAATTCAAATCTTTACAAAAATTTGAGGAGATAGAGAAAATATACTGTACTGAATTGGGGAATAAAATCTCAGCAATTAATATCTGAATATATATGGTCTTAAGTGATTCAGACATGCATTCATTATTTATGCATATCTAGAAAATCATTTTAAAATTTAAACATATATTATGCACAAGCTAATTCTGCCTATCAGGTCTTTCTTTAGGCCTGAAATTTGATTAACATGACAAGACCATAATCAACTCTTGATGCCATCATTTATCTCCCATATTAAGTAGATTAGAACGGTTCAGCCATTATTTGATTTGATTTTAAAATGGAGAAGCAAGACATACAGTGGTTGCAATTAATGCGCGCATCTTATCAAACCTTCAAAGGCTAATATCTTCGCTCACAATATATTCATTTTGCATTATCTTGTTTCCAATTATTATTGCAAGAATGGCTAGCTCTTTATCTTAATCTTACATAATGTATCTTTAATAAGAAAATTAGGACAATATATTGAAGTGTCTTGGTTCTTTAATTATACCCATAGGTATAAAAGCGGTTAGTATCCAGTATTAAAATTCAGTGTAATGAGAATTCCGTGTACTTTATGAGTGGACATCTTGCACATTTGTTTCTAAACCTTGTAATTCACAGCGATCCCTACATTGACTGCCAAAGTTCATCCAGATTTTTCGGCATGGTTTACTCTTGTCAGTGATGCAGGATGGAAGGCCTGACGAGAACAGCTGTCTAGTCATTTGGATAGTACAAAAAACCAGGGTCCTGTGTACATATTGGCATGCACTTAAAGGATTCGTTTTCAGTTGGAATTCTATATAAGCATAGGCCACAGTGCCACTGCCGAGTCAAAATTGTCCTCATAGCACACTGTATGGCGTATGCCCATCTTCATTAGGAGCAGAACATAGGATGATAAACCTCATTTCATTTTATTTCTGTAATTCACAGAGCAAGAAAAGTGAGAATGGGGATTGACATGGAGTGTAATTATGTTGGTGTGTTTCATGTGATGTGTCTACCATTCTACTTATCATCAACCTTCCCAACTCCTCCTCATCCTTCCCTATCAACAACACTAATTCTTCAGCCATCATGCTGATTTGACCCATAGCCCAGCACTGCTACTGTTTCTTTCATTGTGGTCCAAGTTGATTTAACCGTCTTGATGATTCTTTAACCTTCATGCTTACTTGATGAATTACTTCTTATTGATGGCAATCAGTGTTTAAGTGACAATATGGTGGTGTTGTAGACCTTTGGGTACAGACATCTTGCCCTATGTCAAGCAGACAGTAACACATTGATTGAGTGTCAACAAAATTCTACCTATTCCAGTAAATATTATTGACTCACACAATCAAAAGGCGACAAATTAATAGATATTGACTGAACCTGTTCAAATTCCAAATGTGGAAGTCAATTTGGTTCAAGACCTTATGCTGGATTCTAAATATACACCGACCGAATTTCAAAATGGAGAAGCTGGATCCTTTGAGAAATTTGTCATTCAGTTTGACTTTTTTCAATCAAGATAATCAGAGCTACTATAACTGATTCAAATAAAAGAACATAGATATAGATTATACCCAGTCTTTTTATTTGGCCATTTTTCATAATTAGAGGTACAAAAAGAAGGCACTCAAGGCTGTAATAGAATTTGCTATCAGCAAATACACGGCACTCTAGAGTAGTTTTTCAGTCACTGATATGATTAGGCTTTCCTTACCGTGGCCATTTTATTGAATTTAGTCTGAAAGTAATCAATTTCAGCGTCAATAAGAGATGAAGCTGTGTGTTTGTTTAGAGGTTTTGTAAGTTATACTTGCAAGTTGGTATTTTTGAAACAAAGTTATTGAAACCAATCTGGTTATTGTTTTCTGTGTTTTATAGTCTTCTTACCACAGCTTTCTATTTTCTTACTCGGCAGGGAAAGATGATAATGTACCAAAATGAGAAACTGGCTATGATACAGGATCGTTGCATTCATTTAAGCATGTAAAACCAGACTGACAGAAACCATCTAGAGGTGCTATAGTATGCCATGGTTTTATCTTCTAATAAATAAAGCTCCTAGGGAAATGTCTTTTCTTTGGCAGCTAAATTTATTATAGATATTTAAGTATTACTTATTACATATTTACAAGGTATATTTACATACAGAACCAATAGAAAAAAATGAATATTCTACTGTGAATCAATAACTGGCATTGAGAAATTGTACACCTGCAGTTTAAGGGAAAGATGCTTGAAGTGCCAAAAGTTTAAAGGGAGGTGTTCATGAAGAATAAGGTACTCTGAATCTCTCAGTTTGGTATGAACCATACATGGGCTACAGATACAGTGAAATATGTAGCATAGCCCAATTGTTTCCTTTATTCTCAAAAGTTTAATCATTACCCCCCCCTCCCCCCCCCCCCCCCAATGCCCAACCCAAAACCCAACTCACCCTCCCGCTACTTTTGCCCACAACTTGCTCAAGTCATACATCTTTATAAATTTACTTATACTAAAGAATCCAATTTGATGTTAAGCAATGATCATTGTATAATATATTTATGGTATATTTTATTCTGTAGACTATATGTAGACTAGTTACAAGACATTGAATATATCATCCATAGTTGCCTTTATAGTAGACAAACATGATGAATTATATATAGATTGTAATAATCTTCTGATGACATTTTATTCTACCTCATGTTAACACGCCATTAAAAGGTGGTACACTATTCTAACATTTATTATATTATAAGTCTATATTGTCCTTAAGGGAATCGTGCCATATCACTAGTAGTAGAGCCAATCACCATAGCTAGTACATACTTTAAATACTGAGACGTAAGTAAGTAAGTAAATTTATTGCATATAAACGCCTACCAGGAGCAGCATACATTTACAAAACTTATAGATATACAATAAAACAAATATACATTTGAAAATAAACGAACGTATATATATATATCTAGAGAGAGAAATGGGGTTTAACATCCACTCGACACAAACTAGGTCATTTGGGGACTAACACATGGTTTCATTGTATTTCAATAATTTGCTTGTGCATAGGGGTCTTTAGCAGTCGAAGGAAACCAGAGGACCTGGAAAAAACCCACGAGTTTAGACAGGCGTCCCTACCCCTTGTCATGTACAACCGGGGATTCTATTAGAAAATGAAACTCATCCTCCACAATATTGTTAGAGCTGTGTCTACATATAGTCTTTGGCCATACCAGTGATATAAAACTTACTTTTTTAAGGAAAAAATGGGCTTGAACAACCTACTTTTCCGGCACCAACCTGGCTAATGAAGACTGGCATATTACACTTTTTTCAAATTCAAACTGTCAACTGTTCTTTAATGTGCATTTTAACCTTTTTGATACCATCCAAACGACTAGACACTGTTCCTTAACTTTTGATCAGAACTCTGTTACAATATTTAAACCGATTTGACTGGTTTCTGAATGACATTTAATATTTGTCGAGTATAACCAGTTACTAGATTTTCAGTTGTCCAGAAATTTTGTACAAATTCATTGTTACTGACCGCATGCCACTAAAACCACAATTCATATTCTAATGTGCCTTCTCCGATATTCTACTAAATGTCTCTAAGTTTATCTACTTCTGAATATATTTTTTAAAGAATAGAAATTAAGAAGGCCATCTTAGTACATATGATGACGAGAAGAAGTTAGAAGTGCCTCATACGTTCGTTCTGATTGCTTCACTAGATCTCCTCCATGTCAAGTATCTTTCAGTCGGGTTGTAAAAACAACATACATTTACACGATTTCTCTCACAAAGAGAAAAGAAAAACATTGACTAAAGTATTCCTTTTTTATCGGAAGCTCTTTCTTTTATCTGTCCCCAAAGATGGAGGCTAATTATGAAAACTTTCTAATGAAATATTGAAATAACTATATCTGACGGGTAAAAGAGGACCATTGATTGTTGAAGCAGAAGGCAACAAGTTGGATATCTGACAGCTCCTGTATTGATAAGATGGCAATGCTCTTGCACCATTATTTCTCGGATGTTTGATTAAACTCACGAGCGAAAAAAGAAGGAAAACGTGTTTTAGAGAATTGTTGCTAACCTTGGTTCTGGTCAATAAATTGATTACCGATGTTTGTGACAAAAAACGGTGGGGGTTCAATCAATAATTGACAAAGATTGTATACATGTAAAACATGTTAGGGTAACAATACCATTTTTAACCATTACTATCAGGGAGCGATTTTTGCGATTTTAGTCACGTTCCACCAATAATATTTTCTATATACAGGATGTTATTGTTTGTCTGGTTTATATGTTGGCGTTGATGAGCGTTGATAATCTTACAACCTTTTATCTTAGGTTACAGTATATACTAATCATGATTAGTTCAACTACTGGTACTCCACCTTATAACATTTCTAAACTCGGCAGACAAAAAACAAATATCAATCATCTTTCGATTGTGGTTATTTTCATTCTCGTACACTTATAGACTTATATATCAATAGAAATCTATCATTTGAATTGTTCATTTTGAGCTACATGACTATCCATAAGGGAAATCTTAGGAAGAGAACCTTATACCAGACATTTAAATTGGATGATCAACCAAGGGTTCTGATACCTTGGTTGGTCGGTTGTTTGCTTAAGGTTTAACATCTGCTTCTACCTAGCGTGGTATCACAGACAATTCAAATACTATGAGGTTCTTGTTACATATACATGGGTAACTGGAGGGACTTGTGTCAACATTTGATTCCCTTGGAACAGGGGTTTTATCTGCGAGTGCTGGAAATTACAGTGAAAATTGAATGTAAATCAGTTCATATACATTCATATTAAATTATTATAAGCGTTGCAACCCATTTATGTCCATTTTGAGGTGCCAAAGAATAGCAATTTAGCTCCTTTACTATTTAAACTTTCATAATCAAATAAAACATAATTTCATCTGCAAAGGGTACATATAATAAATAAGATACTGAAAAGTCATTTCTTTCTTTATTAATAAAAAAAATCAGTCAATCTCTTAACTAAATCGGAGTATATGATGGTACTAGATCGAATATGTCTGTACGCCGAAGCATGATTCCACACCAAAATATGGAGCCCAATAAAAAAAAAAATCTCTATAAATCAATGTGTAAGTAAATTTATAAGCCTGCGAGTAAAACCTTTAAAAAAAAAAACAGATGTTATGGAACCTTCCTTCAGATCAAGTGAGAAAAAAAATTGCTTTGGTTAGCATAAATTCAAATAATGCAAAAATAATTCTGAATCAAAAAACTCATAGTGCTATTCTTTAAAATGATTGTGGGACTAAATAATTATTCAAAAGTTGATTCGTGTGCATATAACCATATCGGACATTGCTTGTGTGCATTTTTGAATATTACTTATACATGGAAAATTCCAGATACGTGCATTCCACTTGATGACTTTTAAATAGGGAATGTTTTCTTTACCATATGCCTGGACTAGAAATTTATTCAACTGTATACCGCCTACATTTCTGCTTGATATATCAAATATCCTTTTACTTTTATTGTATGAACATAAAAAAATATACAACATTGCTCTTGGTAGAATAAATTTCCTCAAGTGATATTATTTTAAATACAAGGTTGCATGACAAGAAATATAAACCGTTTGTTCAATGTTCGTCAGGTTTTTTTTCTGGAATCCTGTATTCAGGGAATGGTTATAAAACAGAACATGAGAGGGTTGAGGGGGTGTAATGTCCGTTTAACGCTAACACGGTTATTTCAGGACTAACATTTTTTATTTCAACAATTTATTTATGAGCACAGATCTTTAAAAGTTTGAGACAGAAGTACCATGAGGAACCCTATCAAGACAAGTTACTCGGACAATCCTACTTCTTTAGACAGAACCCATGACTTGCATAGATGGTAGGAAACCCACAAGGTTAGGAATGTTGTTCTACTCCCAGTCACAGTTACACAACACTCGATTGATGACAGACCGCATTATCTACAGTGCATGCTTTAGAAAACCTATTGTTTAAGAATAAGACCGTTTGAATGTTGTATAACACTAAAAGGTTTAACTTAGAACCATCAGATGTTGTTGTGCTTATTTTGATTAGTCTACTGCAAACTTACTAAATCAATGAAAACAATCACCCATACTTGCTGATAATACGCTTTACCATTGCTTTGGAAATATAAGGGGATTAGTATAAAAGATTGACTTCAATACCAATTGCAATCTGTATACAGCCTAAAATAGGTGTTATGTTGAACTTTCAGGTAAAGCAATTGACTATGACATAACATGATGTTTCATGCTGATAGCCAAAAAAAGGGAAATTGTAATCTAGTTCTAAAACCCTAAGCTGTATATGTAACTCTTAGTATCTGCATTGGTTTTTGTAATGTTCTGATTAATTGAAATGTTGAAAAAGGTTCTATAAACTATTTACAATATGGGGAAACCTTTTTGATAGAATTCAAGATTTACAGGAATTTTTCTAATAGAATTTTCATACTTGATAGGAATGATTCCGTTACACACCAGATGGTAAGGCAGAATATTTGTCTGTATTTTTTAACCAATGCCAGTTTTCATTACTGATCAACTTGCTGGTAGATAGGAAAAAACTTGACGATGGAAAGATAAATAGTCAGTGTCAATTGGTAATGTTAAGTTAATTACCACTAGAGTTGAAACTGTGTACCTTGTAGTAATGTAGTAAAAGTCATGTGACCCACGAGTAAGATTGAATGAGCAGCTTAATTTGTTAGACTGTAAAGGTATTGGTTTTCCAGCCTGGCTTCTAACTTGCCAGTTGTAAGTGTGGACTAGAGTGAAGAAGGGGCCAATATGACTGATAATATATCATGGATATATAGTGTGTAGGACGAGAAAACTGGACAAGCCAATTTTACGTAAGATGTTATTGAACAAAATCTTACTTTTCGATGCCTGTTTCTTATAACCTCCATTTTAGACAATGAGTCGGTAAGTAGATCTATTATATATTCCCAATGTTCCTGGTAGATAGATATATATATATATATGTAGGTAAACTTCAGTCGTTTGATTGACATATTGGCAGAACCGTAATTCATTGCTTCAGTTTGTTTTCATATTTTGTGCCAGTTTATACAATCTGTACATCAAACTGAAAGTATTTGTATGTATTAAATAAAGTATAGGTAATGATTTTAGTATATCGGTATGTTTGAGATACTCTTGATTCACCACATGTTATCATAACAAAATCTATTTTACTAATAAGTATTTTGGCACAAGGTTAGATAGTAAATTATGTGGAAATAAGTGAGAGGAATAATTGAAAATTTGTAAAACTGATAAGATTAATGAATGAATTAGATAACATTAATTAGAATTTCTGAATAATGTACACATGATTATAATGTAATTAAAGAAAGAAAGAATATGAATTAAAGGGGCATGATCACCCTCATGTAATTATAAAGTTGGATTAATATATTTAAAATAGCGTAAGGGTATATTATCTTTTACAAGCGTTCATTAAGCTCCTTGATAACTAATGAAAAAGGTTGTACTATTTGCAAATTTATAGAAAAAATATGTATATTTCTGTGAAGGCGGATCAGCCTTGCTCAAATTTTGCATACCATCTAGTTTGCACGATATAGTTCAATTTCATCAAATAGGGAATAATACAGTTCGGTTTCTTGAATGCAAAGTACAACCAAAAAGGGATAATGCAATGGTGTTTTTTATAGAGGGAGAAAGAGAAATGGGGTTAAACGTCCTCAACACAAAATAGGCCATTTTGGGACTAATGGTGTTTTTTTTGATAAATATGACAAAGAATATAATTTGGGATTTGAGATATGTGTATATTTCAAAAATTATATAGGCTGTTTGTCTAAAGGAACAAAATGATTGAAAAAATATAAAAAAAAAAATGCAAGAGAATTGATCAGTGCCACAACAGATTCTATATACAACATAATTGATCTGAAATTATTCAGTGAAGTTTATAGTAGAATAGGATGAGATATACTTGCAAGAGGTCAGAGTCTTAACCATGCAATTATAGGGTAGCTGTTCCCCCAGTTGGAATATCGATATTATGGTTCAGTTCTTATATACGAAAATAATTAAAATCTCTAGACTATATCGAAAACTTGCAGAATCAATCATTCTGGATGTTCATGCACTTATCAAACTACTTTGTAATTCATGTCAACAAAGGGTAGTCCTACCCAATAATTATATGTAAATGGCATTTTCTCTCCCATGCGCAGAGAAACTTTGGACTGAGCTTTGATGTATGGTTGACAATGGTTGAGTAATATTTTTATAGCATTGAAAATCACATTGAAAATCACATTGAAACCACATGATTTCTTTTTATTTTAAAGGGGGCACAAAATTTGAAACCAATGATGCAAAGCATGTCATTGCATCACATACTTGTTGAAAAATCTTTTATATCAGTTGTGTGGATGGCCGAATGGTTAGCACGTGCGCGCTGTATCATAAACCCTATCATTGAGCAAACTGGTGTGGTTTCGAACCCCCAGTTGTACGCGACAAGGAGTAGGGTCGTCTGTCCAACCTTGTCGGTTTTATACGGGTCCTCCTGTTTCCTCCCATTGCTTAAGAACTCTACAACCTACGGAAATAAAATCTAACCACATGTTAGTCCAAAAATGACCTATGTTTGTGTTGAATGGATGTTAAACCCCATGTTCAGTTAAATGATGCTATTCTAAGTTTAGTAAAATTAATGCATATGTATATCATTTAAACATGTTTTAATTGTGACCTGATTTAGTAGTTTGCCAGGGTTTGTATTTGAGGTGCCTAAATTTGTATTGATTTAACTTCAAAATAACTCTGTTAACGAATGTATAGTGTAATTTGATTGTGGACACTTACTTTTGTTGAAAATTGAATTTGAAGTGATGCATTGCAGATGAAACTCCAGTCTCTACCAATTTAATCATTCTATCGTTGGGGGATTTTGATGAAGGATTATTTCATTAAGCAGACGGTCAGTATATATACTGAGTAGAGGAGGGGTAGGATTAAATGAATATATATTAATTGACAACGATGACCACTAGAGCTTCAATCATCATAGTACTTTAATTGAATGAATACACAGCTGACAAAATAGTCTAGACCATACTATTATAGAAAATCACTTAAGAGATTATAGGAGGAAATTAAAATGGATAGCGTGATAATCAGTTTAACTTAATGGTACATGATATTATATAAATCTGCCCTGTTAAATATACCATCTATCAACACTTCATGTATGATTAATGTCATCCAGTCTTATTTGAAGTATTAATATGTAGTAGCGCCTAGATGTTGTTATATATTATGAAGGGTATAGATGAATGAAATGAAATGAAATGGGGTTTAACGTTCTATTGTGCTGCTCTGAATTGGGCTAATGAAGATGCCTATGCCATATAGTGTGCTGTGGGGGAAATTTTGCCCGCTCTTGTAACAAATTCCAACTGCCAAGGGATCTTTAATTTATGTGCAAGACATGTGTACACTGTACCTATGATTTTTGTCCTATCCGAAATACTAGAAAACTGTTCTGGTCAGGCCCTCCGTCCTGCATCACTGACAATTAGAAACACGCTGGAAAAAAAGGTATAAATAAGATTGGAAGATAAAAAAAATGCGTCCTGAACAAAATCTGTAAAAGAACACTCTTAAAATGTAGTCGATAATATAGTGCTATTAAGAAAATAGGACTTGAAGTTTTAAAAAATGCATCCACAATTCATACAAGAAACTTGTATCGATTTATGGGAAATTGCAGGCCCATAGCTAGCGGGGGAGGTGGACAAGAGTTGTATGTTGATTTGTATTAATTGTGTCCAATGGAAAAAGCACCATAGGCGCCTATTTTGGTAACTGATTCGTTCCCCATTGGGTAAAGACATTTATTATTATGAAAACTTATAAAAAAGGTACAGTTGAAATAGTTATCAACAAAGCTACTTATAGGTGTGCCTTTCCTGTCTGGTAAACTGTCTTTATAGTTTTTAAGTAGAAAAATTAAAATGGTAAAGAAAACTTCTGATACATTTTGATGATATTAATAATTTCTGGATTATGAGTGGAGAATGGATTTCAGTTAATAAGAAACATTTTGAAAAGTTGATGGTGGAACTTAGGGAGTATTAATTTAAACTCCGCAGTTCATAGGATCCATGTTGATTCCCTATTCTATTACAAATTGATCACCTTCAGAGTTGAGGTTAGCCAACTTTCCACAAGGTGCCATGAAACAGGGGGGAATCCAGTCTATTAGAATGTAACATAAGCTGTACTTGATTAAGCTGTTTGTGCTAGATATATCCGAGATAGGATGAACAGTGGTTACAACAGGCGATGTGTCAGTTGTCGAGAACAAACCTCAGGGCAAAGATATTAGCTGTTGATAAGTATTACGGCCAGCCAGCAATAATATTACTCTAGAATTTCCACTGTTGAGATGGATTGTTTTAACATTACCTATCACCTTTGATATAAGACCATTCCCGCATGTTATTGGAATATAAACACACTAAGATGCTTTACTGATACCTTCTTCTATAGGTATCAATTCATCTCACGTCTGCCTGTAAATGTCAACAGGGAGAAATCATTAACCTATGATATGATATAAATATATGTATTTCCTTGCATTTTATAAATATGGTATTGTGTTTGTCTTGGCAAAGGATGTCGATAATCAAACTACATGCTCTAAAATATGTCTTATGTTTTATGATCCACGCTGGTTTGCAGATTTGAATTCTAGTTTAGGAATTATATCAAACTTTTTTCTCTCACTTGGTTTTCAAATGTAACATTAGGCCCAGATGTAAAAATGAATTCTCTTGATTTGTTTTCTCCGGAAGCATAGAAGACATGTTCTCAGGATAATGGACTTTCTCAAGATCAAAGTATTTCTAACTAGTTTAGGGTTGATGAAGTCGGAGGCTAGTAATGATGCATGTGAAAGACACTGGATAGTTGCAATTTAAATGGAAACACCACTGTCCAGGCAAAATCATCCCTTTTATCATCCCTTGTATTATACACTTGGTCATAGCAACATAGTGTACCAAGGGGTTGGGGGTAGGCACTTATTGATGGGACAGTGACTTGGGTCTATTGATTCTTAGAAATCTAAAAAGTATCTGATAACTTTAGATATAGGACTACCAAGTTTTCAAGATTCACATTTTCTAGTTTTTGTTGATTATAAGGTACATGTACAAACCCTCAGAATTCATTGCTTATTCTGTTTCCAGAACAAAATAAATCTAGTTGCATTGTATAACCTAAAAAGAAAACCAATTTATCAAGTGTAATGCACAAAAATACCAATTTGAATATACTGTATTGTTCAAGGCAAACGATGCCAATTTTTTATATTACACACTTTGACTTTTAGAAAGGTGGCAACAAGATTGTCAAGATATATCAACTATATACTATAAAACATTTATACGACTACCATTAAAAACTTGTGTCAGCATATTTAGGAATTTATTGTTGTGAATCATTGATTACAAAAGTGCAACATACATGTGACAGCTGTGTGAACTGAAATCATCAGAGGTGATGCTAGGTATTCATGAATGTGAAGCATGTCCTGCTTGATGCATCACACTTACCAGAACATGTACTTATAAGTTGGTTAATTGTTTGAACTTGGATTTCAGAAATGGAATAGGTCTGTCATTGAATTGAAGTGGCATGGTTTCGATAACCCACTTGTACTTGACAAGGATTAGGATCGTCTGTCCAACTGCATAAGTTTTCTCCTGGTCCTCCGGGTTCCCCCTACTGCACATGCGAATTGTTGAAAAATAATTGAACAAAGTGTTTGTCCCAAAGTGATGTATGTGTCAAGTGTATATACACAATCTTTTTAAATTGGTTTATCAATATTATAGCAGTGACAAAGAAAAGATACATAAAATTGATTGTTATTGCATGTTGAAGTATATTAAGTTTTTATCTTAGCAAGAAAACAGTGCTTTACTGTTTAAATGATACTTTTATTTTGATCTGGTGTTTTCGTTATAAATCAAAAACATTATCAGAAGATTTAATTGGCTAAAGGTCAAACTCATCATGCAAAACATTTGACCCCATTATATCTTTTACTGCTTTCATACATGTTCAACAAACAGTGTTACTTCAATTCCTCTGGACAATATCATGGGACTCAGTTGAAATAAATGTGATATTAGGACATTTTAAGATTTGTTTTATGTCATCTTCTATTGTTCTAGTTTCTATCTTGATGACCTAACTTCCATTATGCTTTGTCTTTTTATACATTTGTTTGTTCAACAAATAAGTTTAAGGTTATGATTAATGACTGGAAGGTGTCCGACCTGCTATTTTCCATACATTTGAAATTCAATGAGCGAAATCAGGGAATCATCTTCAATAATGGTATGCTTTAATAAGACATAAGAATACCTACGTTTATCTGATCTTGTAGCTTATTATTTAGCCTTTTACAAATTATATGGTTGGGCACCAGTGGGTGTGTGTGTGTGTGATGGGGGGGGGGTCCAAATGTGCATGTGCTTTATGTCTCTCATTCAGGGGTATGTGTAACACATGACACAATTATATGGAATTCAAACTTAAAGAGTTTATTTCAATGACTTTCAACTAGGGTTCTCCCATCTTTATCAAGTTATATGTGGTAGTTTCCTCTGGTTAAATCTGACTTTCCTCCTACTGCTAAAGACCCTTGCACAAAAGTGAATATTATCGAAATTTATGGCAGTTTGTGTGAATGTTTAACTTCTCTCTCTCTCTCTCTCTCTCTGTCTGTCTGTCTGTCTCTCTCAATTCTATTGGGTTGTAAATAAAATCTGTATGTTATATATTATCCTCCATATACATGTGTACATTTTGTTTATGTCAGTCTGTTTTATACTTTCAGGGCTGCTCAGAAAATCAGTAAAAAGAAAAAGCGTCATCAGCCACCTGATCCTGAACCACCACCTTTTCCAACTAATTTTTGTGACATCATCCGCTCATCACCTCCACCTGCTCCACCATGTTTAGCTCGAGGTCTGGGACGACTACTCAATCCTGGGGCTGGAAAGGTAAGAAAACATATTTTACAATCCTGTATCTTCAAGATATAACATTATATGTGGAACTTTCAATCCCAGGTCCATCCTTCCTGTTTCTTAAAACATTCCATTGGCTTGGTTAGCCCTATGAAATACTGACTTCATTAGCTGGGTTAGCGCAGAAAGTAGGACATTAAACCACATTTGATTCACATCTGTTGAATATAAAAGTTAATTAATAGATGAGCACTAATGATTCAAATATTATCTCATATAGGACAAAGAGTAGTCTCAACTCTCTAACCTTGTAGGTTTTCTCCAGTACACTAGTGTTCCTGGATATTTGTAAACCCTCTCTCTCTTTTTCTCTCTCTCACTTTCTCTTTCCAAAAAGAAGAAAAACTCAAATAGACAGACATCATTTTTCAGCTATTAATATGATAGGCAACTTTTTCTAGTTCAGTAGAGTCTTATATTGGCAGTATAACCCAAATCAATGACTTAATGGTTGTAGTCAATTTCCATATTGTCATAGCCTTACTTCTGTTTGACATTCTGA
Organism: Patella caerulea; assembly: GCA_036850965.1. NCBI lineage: Eukaryota > Metazoa > Mollusca > Gastropoda > Patellidae > Patella > Patella caerulea. The sequence goes on from JAZGQO010000007.1 coordinate 58,801,351, forward strand.
TCTAGCAAAATGACAAACCAACTGTCGAAACTGTTCTTCTGCTGCGTCAATCATTTCCACCAATCATTTTCTTGCTGTAAAAAGCCAACAAATAAATCTTAGGTAATTTTCTCAGCTGGATGGTTTAGTGTCAGTACGTAAAGAAGATATTGCGCTTTTATTTATTGATGATATTCGTACTAGCGGAATATAGATAACTTATATGCCGTAAACATTATATCATTTCCATGAGCTATTGATAGATGATGTTGTGTAAGTAATGACACCATAGGAATCGGTGATAATCTAACTGCTTGCCTGACAGACGGTGCCAATAATGGCTGAAACACAGCAGAAGTTGAAATGATGATAGAACTAGGCTGATTGTATCTGATAACTTGTGATGGCTTGCTTATCTGTAAGTTCATCTGCTAATAGGTCGCCTCTCGCTGACTTTCTAGCTCTTTAGTTTAGAAATCATTCTCTGAACTTGAAGGATTATGGAGGAGAAAAACTGTATCATGGTTCAGCCATTATTTCAGTTAGATGCCATAGAGATAGTAATTACCTTAATTTAAAATCCGCAAATGAAGAATTTTTATAAACCAATATGTTAAGGATGGGAGGAATGACTTCTGGAAGGAAATTTGAACATAGAATATTTTATTTATTATATATCTTTAATATTGTTTTAAAGATCAAGTAAGCATTTATGGAACAATTTGGTCACTGTTGAACCTTATCAACAACCAGGCATCTGTCTTGTCTGCGACATCTCATTCTGTAGAAGTGGAACTTAAGTTCCATGAATGAGTGAACAAACAAGGTTACTTCTGCAAAATTATCTATATCACAGATCAATAATTTTTTGACAGACGTACAGATGAACCAAATGATGACTTATCGAAAGCTTACATTTTTTTTTGTTGTAATACAAATGAAGGAAATGATAAAAAAAAAAAATGAAAATGGTGACACATTCTGTTGTTGTGCAGACATGTCGTCATACAATTTTATTACTTTCTAGTGACCTCCCTTTCCCAATTCATGACAAGGTCAGATTATCGATGCCAAATATTACAATAAAATGTGATCATAAAACACAAGAATGTCTTATCAATGGATAATAATAAAAACTTGGCGTGCAATTAGTTTCTTGATTACTCTCATAAATTTGTCTTTTCTCAGAACTGATATGGTGTTGGAGCAGACGACAAACGCTATAAGTTTAACTACTTGTATAATTCTCACATCTGTTACCCTTTTTGTTAAAGCTCTGTTTATTTTAGATAGCCAACTTCTATTTAAAGATCTACAAGCTAATCAGAAAATAACTTTTACGCTCAATATACTTCGCACAAGAAAATATACTTAAATTTTACATGTGTTTTAAATCTGATATTTGACCAAACATGTGAAATTAGTATAATTCATGAAAAAATAAACAAAATATGAAAGATTATCCATGTGCACGTCATTTTGATGTATTGTTTGTTATCAAACCTTTGGTAACCTTCTATTTCATATCAATCATGCTTTTGTTTAGTAGTTTGGTCCTTACAGTTTTAGTAGTTGCCGATGATGAGCTGTTTTTTTCTTTTACTAATTTTGTTAATTAAGGAACAAATAACAATATATGGCATTAATATGACTTGAAATATATGGAATGAAGATATTTTGATAACTGGCACAACATGGGTATTTGAGAACTCTGGATAAAAGTTTGCTCCCTCACCCATCTTATTTTGTAGCACTTGAGTTTTATTTAAAACTAAGGTTCTCTTTACCCTAAATAGTGTTCCCGCATATAACTTTTGATTAGCTGAAACCCTAAATCATCATAAAATATGGATTACTCATATTTCTGGATTCTCATTAACCAGGCATGTGAAGGCCATGGTCCATATTACATGCTTATATCCCTATAAACATATCCAATATCTGAAGATACAAGTTTATGTATGTATTTTATAGCATGTTAGAAGGAGTTGAAGTAGATGGTAATAAGGTGATTTAAATGCATAACATAAAACTATTTACACTATACCATCAACTTCATGCTTTATAATATCTCATCTGTATGGAAATATGCTACAATTGACAAGCATGTACCATTAAGAGAAAGCAGTGGTCAATAAAAATAGTCCAGAGATGGGATGGTCAGTATATTGTGATGTGTATTCACGATTCACACAATCCAATTTATCTTTGCATGTACATGTCAATCATAGTTCATTTCCCCAATATCATATTCTAACAGTATTATTGTGAAGGCTTTTTATTATAGACTCACATTTTCATGTTATAACCCCAGTGGATAGAATCTTGGGGGAATTTTTATTCAAGTTTGCTTAATGATGTCTAGTAAGTTCTAGCTGTAAAATAGATAAGTACATGCTTTAGTGATGTTGTCCTTGATAAATAGATAATTCATGCTATTTATTGTCCTTGATCCAAAATTCTGCTTAAAGTTTGAGTATTTGAAAAATGAAAATGTATATTATGTTATTTAGATAAATCGAACTATGATAGTTAGTTGTAACCAAAATATTAAATTTATATTACATGCAAAATAACTGATGACATTTTACTGTCAATTTTATACAATTTAAAACCGTAAAAATATCTTTTATTGGAGGAAGAATATAAATGAGGAACCTTCAACAGAAAAATTGTATTGTTTTAATAGCATGGTGAAAAAAATACATCCCTTTCCTTTCTAATACTAAATATTAATTTGGTCTTGTACTTTTAACACAATATAAATTCCCTGAACAGAAACATTCAATATTATGAACTTTGTGCAGAGAATGAAAACACCAGCTTGCCCATTACACGACTTTTATGCTGCCATTTTGATAATGAATTTTCCAACTGATGCTAAAATTGATCAGAAATTATTGAAAATGACTTCTTATTGATTAAAGGGAGGGTTATTTTTTGTCTCTTCGGTCATTAGGTGCTAACTAAGCTGGCAGGATTATCATTATTTTACACATCTGATTGGCCTACCAAATGCTGTCTGTATTGAAAATATTGTCTTCTGATGAATAGGAGGAAGTGATGATTTGTTTTTGCAAATTGATGCAATTCAGCGTGTAAACAGTAATTATTTAAAGCTTCGTGTAAAATGATTAGTTGTGTGTACAACATGTTTTAAATTACATGTGGTTATTGTTTCTCTGACCTTAGCATGTTTGTCTATAAATATTTAATATTTAATAAGCATTTTGGACGTTAATGTAGTATTAAAACGTGTATGGACACGATCGTACATTTATTGATAATAACAGTATATTGATAAGTAAATTATGATCAGATTTGAAAAAATAGTTACTGATAAAAAAAATTTATATTAATCTTTTAGGGTGGGGGTTGACTGAATGTTTTAATGCGGTTGTGTTAAATCATGAGGTCTGTAATTGAATCATATGGTGTAGTTATAATCCCTATATGACAATGAATTGGGTTGCTTTACCGACCACATGGGTTTTCTCCAGGTCCTCTGGTTTCATCCACTGCTAAAGACCCATAAATATGTTTGTGTCGAGTGAGTGTTTTTAACCTGATTTCTCCCCCACTGTACAGGAACTTATATAACAGGTCAGATTAATATATTCTGTCATCATTCATTCATGAAATGAAATAGGGTTTTAGATCCAGGTTAATGAAAATGTTCATACATAATACTGTGTGCAATGAGGGAAATTTTGTCTGGACAATGTGCTATGGTCTGTTCTTATATCAAATTCCATCTGTCAATGATTCTTTTGTGTGCATGACCTCAGATTTTTTTTTTTCATGAGAAGGACTAAATGGTGTTCCTTGCCAGGCCTATGCCGTGCATCACTGACAAGTCGAAACCACACGTACTGCACCAAACGGTTCATATCAAATAAAAAGGTTCTTAGTTGATCTTATTAATTGTTAAATGGTTTTAATGTGAAATTCTACTCCTGCTATCAAACTACCAGCTATTGAATTATAGGAAAACTAAGAGCAAAGTGTATAAATATTTTAGTGGTTTATTGAATTAAAACAGAATTGTTTGTTTTGGTGAAGGTATGGAAATGTTCTGGGAATACTATCATGTCACGTTTGATGACCATTAAAACAATAGACTATATGTGTTCATTAACTATAGTTCTACTAGCTCTCAAGAGATGAAATAACTAAACTAATGTCCCTGATAACAAGTAACAAAATCTTAAATAAATCAAACACCATGAATTTTGAATTCTTTTATAACCCCTTTGGCGACACTACCCATCAGTCAAACTATGATTTCAATATCAATATAGATAAATAATTGAGTTAATTGAGATGTTGTTATTGTATTTATATCATGGAGATGACAAGTTTCACTAACAGACGCCAGTCCACAAGGATTCCTAAGAAATGGTGGTGTGTGACTATACCATTAATTCTTTAAAAGCTCCAGCAAGAGACCGATGATAGTGGTCTCTTTATAACAGTATCTACTAAACACTTTCTAAGTATTTAATGGTTATTGTTGCACATTTTGTTTTATGGTTTCAGATTAGAAGTATAGTCCATTAGGTTTACTTTATCTGTCTAAACCATTTATTAACATAAAGTCTCTATATAATTCTCTTGGAAGTTTGGTATATGTAACCCATTATTAACATAAAGTCTGTATATAATTCTCTTTAAAGTCGTGTATATACATAAACAATTTATTGACATAAAGTCTGTATTTAAGTCGTGTATATACATAAACTATTTATTTACATATATAAAGTCTGTATATAATTCTCTTGTTACACAGGTATATACATAAACAATTTATTTACATAAAGTCTGTATATAATTCCGTTGGAAGTCCGGTATATAGGTAAAACATTTATTAACAAAAAGTTTGTATATAATTCTGCTATCTGTCGAAACCATTTAAAAATATAAAATCTATTTCTTGAAATCGTTTATTAACATATACCTTTAAAGTTTATAATGTGTGAAAGAGTTTATGAAGTAATCTTAATTATCCAGAATCTGGGCATTACCCATATTGACAAATCGTTCATGCGAATGAACTGCAATTAGAATGAGACTGCAAACCATAAAACTGTCATCCTATATATTGGGACAGCAACAGCTCACACTGACAGCTTCTTTCATCATGGCAAATTCCATTGTTTCAACACAGCTGTATTATCCAGCAATATTTAATTTAATTTAGTTGAATTTCACTAAAAAATATACTCTCATTTTCTCATCCAATCTAATTGGAATTATGTCTTTATTTTGTTTCATCTTAAAATTTTTTGATGGTTTTCAACTCTAAACGAACATATATTTAGATTCTGTTTGAATGGTTGACATGGGTTTCAGTATGCATGTGCTTAAAGGGGTATTGTGGAGGATTAGATATCCATTTTTGGATTAAATCATCAATGAGCATTAAACAGCAAATTGGATTCAAATCCAGTGAAAATCTGACACATAAGATGGCATCAAGAGTTGATTAAATTTTTTTCCTGTTAATAAATGCCTAATAAATAGTTTATATATAACATTTCAGGCCTAAAAAAGGCCTGCAATAGGCAGATTTAGCGCTTGCATAATGTATGTTTAAGTAACTATACATAGATCAGTGGACAGTGTGTCAGTGTGATTAAAGCAGCTCTTTGTTCATTGGCTTTCCACAGTACACAAGTAGAACACATTGATAGAACTTCTCAAAAGTTAAGTAAAATTGAATCGGATAAAACATAAAATACAGAATTTAAAGGAAAAGGAAAAAAAAAAAACGTATTGAAAAATATCTGGTTTTAATCAGATTGCAGAGTCATCAATATTGACACATATGTAACGTGACGGTTGTTGGTGCCAGCATTTGTTGTTACTATAACAACTAGATGGAATTCTTGTAGCTACATCCTTATAATTTAATCCTTCTTGTGACAAAGGTACCTTAGTATAAAGCCCAGGCTTGGTACTAATCTTATTGTAAGATTGTGGTTGTACCTTTATTACATCTGTAAACCCTCACACAATCAACACCCCTGTTTTCTTTCCTCTCAGTCAACGTGAAAATTAGATTTTCTTCTTGCCTTTTCCTACAGCCATTGCAAGAAACGGGTAAATAGATTGATAGAGAAGAATTATTTCTAAATGAGAGCCTTTTCAGTTTGGGAATGTGCCAAAACATAGCAATGGTTTGTGATTGTGGAACATTAAGATGATTATAAAGCTAAGCTTGAGTATTAATAAAAGGTTACACATTGAGGCAGTTCTATAACAGCGCACAGAAAGACACACACACACAGTTTTTCATTTTGTAAAATTGTCAATAGCAACTTGCATGACCATATGGACGAGAATTAGAAGATGGTTTTTGTTTGTAGTTGATGATTTCAGTGTCTGCTCTTGATTTTTTGCCTCCAGTTTGCACTTGAATTAGTTTGATTAAATTGTTTGAAAAAAAAAGGGATTTGCTGGCTTTTGATTATGTCATGATTGTGTTGTTGAGAGATGTTTTGGGTAATTATTTGAATGCAGGGTTTTGAGAGGACGTAACCCCAGCAACAGGTTCAAAGTGACATCTGATCAGTGGTTCAAATCATTTATACAGAACCTCTTGTCACACTGTCAGTGTTTTTGACACGAGCAAAGGAAAACATTCATTCATTATACAACACAAAGTTATCATAAAGATACATTTGATACAATCAGCCATCTTTAATTTCTGCTATGATAATCTCCATCACAAGGCTTTAGGTGAAGCAGAGGCAAAAGACCATTCTCATTCAATCGGAATAAATGGAACATGCACGGACGACTCATATCTTTTGGAGAAAGAATGATATCTAAATTGAAATTTGCTATTTTTGCTTGATTACATCTCCCAAAAGGCAATTGAATTAATTCTTGTCTTCCTAACTTGACCCTTAGATGTGACAAAAAAAATCCTTTGAAAACTGACAGGTCTTTACTACTGTAGAATATGCAATATTCAAATGCAAGTACATGTACATTCTGCATGTAAATATTCCAGGGTTCTTTAGACATTTAGCTTGCATCAGATGAACAGAAGAATGATGAAACGGATAAATAATTGCTGTAACGAACTGCATATCCTTTTGATCAATGGACAGAATAATTGGTTATTTACATGTACAATCGAAAATATAATGATGTGATTTTCCATAATATGTGGACATTCTTACGCCTACATTTTTATCCGCCTGCATATATTCTGAAAGTTATCTATAACCCAAAATCCAATCTCTTTATGTTATTTTAAAGTCATGTAATTTATGACTTATGATAGGCAAATGCCATTCCTTGCTTTATAAAAATTGTTTAACAAGAACATATGTGACAATATGGTGCCATACTGCTGCTGTCTCTGGTATCAAACTGGGATTGAGTTTAATTAAGTAGGAGGTAAAAACATAACCTGCTTATTTTAGCTGTAGGAGATTGATGAGATCAGGAGGGGGATAGGTCCACAACCTTGAAATTATCTCTCTACCATGCGGAGAACGTTTTATATTGGTTCATGGAATCAATAGATCAATAGACTAAAAACAAGCTCACTCATGTTGAAATTCAGTTGATTTTTACACCAACGCTTGTTATTTCTTTTTAGGAAAACTGACAGGGATTGTTTTATTTAATTAATCAAAGAGAACAGATTTTCTTTCATGATCTGACTTTTTTGTGACGTTCTAATTAGTAGGTCTATTGTATCTTTATTTTATTTTGTCTTGATAGTTCTGATGTCACATTAATATATAAGATTGAACATATATTTTAAATGATTGGTGTGGACACAGGTGAAATTTAAAGTGCATTATGTACAAGAGTTTTCTACATACATCAGTTGACAATACTTTTTGTTAATTGGAAATGGCAGCAATGAAATGAAATGGCTTTTAACGTCCTACTGTTCTGCTCCTAAACCGGGAGAATGAAGACGAGCATACAGTGTGCTAAGAGTAGGCTCGGGCAGCAGCCCTACGGCCCACTCTTCTATCTAATTCCAACTTCTCAAGCGATCTTTTATGTGCACGCCGAATGTGAACACGGGACATTGGTTTTTGACCCATCCAAACAACTAGACAGCTGTCCTTGTCAGGCCCTCAGTCCTGCATCACTGACAAGGGAAAATCGAAACAGCAGAACATTCATTGGCTGTTTACAGTAGACAACTTTGAACACACCACAATGATACAACTTATCAGAATTTAAGTAATATTGTTTCTGATAGAAACAAAAAAGTGGAATATACAATGAAATCAAAATAACAAAACCCATCTGATTTCAATCAGATTGAAGGTCTAGATAATCGCAAATACATTGGACAATAATATAAGAGTCTAGCTGTTTGGATAAAATAATAAGCCAGCAATAGATTCTTTTGCACTGTTCTGTAAAGGCCTTCTTTTTTTTTTTACTTCCATAACCATATCCAAAATGACATATGACAGGTGGATTATTTCTTGTGCGAATCAAAAGAAATTGTCTTATTCATAAAACTCATTGAAATCATTATTTATACGTTATTAAATTTTTTCAAAGATTTCAATGAATATGTCTGCCAGTAGCAGATGTGAAATTCACCATGTCAGTTTTTCAGTCATAAAATTTATGTGTATTGATCTGCATCTTTTGCTGATGTAATAAACTAGCTGATCTTATGACCCATTTCCATAAATTCTCCTTCACTTCCCGAAAGTTTCGATGCAACAAAGTCTAGATTAATATATGTATGGTTTATAAGCTGTATTTTGGTATTAGATTCTTTTGATCGCATCCAAGATGAAACAAGATCAATCAAGCCCAGTTCCAGCAAATGGAATTTAAAAGAATCTTTTCAACAATGTTTATCAAATTATGATCAGGCGGATAAATATGTCATTATAACCAAAAGACATAAAGTCAAATCTTGTTGCGTATGTGAAGATTAAATTCGTTCCAACAGTTAGTCAATTTGTTTTCACATTCAACAACTTTCCGTCTTTATTCGGAATTAAGTAAATGAATTCCAGCACAAGTGGTTGAAAAAATGGTGGAATTATTCATGACCTCTTGTGAGACAATATATGGGTAAATTCTTCCATTCCCATCCAGTAATGGTATATATCTAGTTGTCAGTTTATATAAAATGGTAGGAGACATTGAACCAAATTTTTTTTTCTCATTACTAAATCAGTTTTCAGGAACGAATTCTCTTTACTCTTTACGCTATTTACATAACTACTTCGTGAAAATTTATCCGCTTAGAAAACCTGATACCATCTAACAAACCTTTATCTACTATTCAATTCAATTGGCTAGTGAATTTTCTGGTGGCTTTTGAGTTTTGATCCCCAATATTCTATAGCCAATAACCATGTTTTCGAAATCCAGGTATAAATTACCACTCCGTTTAGTTAAAAATCATGAAAAGTAGCTTGCACCAGGCAGAGTATGCTTATTTATCTCTAACACTCAATATAACTTCTTATTGATGAGTTTTCATTTGATGTGCTTTTTTGTCGACCTGTAGGGTTAACCATTAGCTTATTATTGTTGTGTCGTCCATATATTTATGGGTGTGGGGTTGGCCGTTTATTATGGGTGTTTGGCTAGATTAACTGTCATTATTTTTCAGTCACTTCCCATGCAATCATGTAATTGTTGTTACATTAGGAATCTGTATTTTCTGTTTCTGTTACATTATGAATCTGTATTTTCTGTTTCCGTTACATTATGAATCTTGTATTTTCCATTACATTATGAATCTTGTATTTTCCGTTACATTATGAATCAGTATGTTCACGATTACTTTGTATATTTTCAGGTCAAGGTGATGTTAAAGATATGTTCTCCTATAGTTCCTGGTCAGCAAGAACAAGGACGAAGTTTTCTAACCATCGACCCACGCCGTAAACAAGTGACTGTACATGACCCAACTGCTAGTGGATATATTACGTCTGCCAGTCGAAGATCTGCTGTGGCCGCTCCTAAAATGTTTGCTTTTGATGGAGTTTTCTCTCCGGATGATTCTCTGGTAAATTACTAACTTTGATTCGTTAATGAAATTGATAATCCACAAATGTACAAAGTTCAACCAGATTTAGAATGTTTATATTATTAATTTGTAAAAAACTTAAAGTAAGCAGACGGGTTAGGAAGGTTTTATTAAATGAAACAAAAAAACCTGATTAAAAAAACACGTTCATTTTATGAACAGATTGTGTTTAGATGTACAACATGTGTTAACAGTTACAATTAGCCCTGGGGGACGGAACACCACCAAACAACTACAAATCATAAATACATTCACTCACATTCACCATGGGGATAAAGGTGCTTCAAAGCTAGAATGTTTGATTTTATCATCTTGACAACTGCAGACTACCAAATCATTTCTCTTCCAATATTTCTGCTGTAATCAGCAGACGGCCCACATTGCTTCATGATGTCACACGTACATGTTTTGAATAAAAAAAACAAGTGATACAGATTGATCATTGGGATAAACTCTATCTTGATTAGATTTCTATCATCAATAGCCACATCAGAGGTATTCTTCTTTCAGTATCTTTTAAATCGTAGGTATTTGTTTCGAAGGCAAACTTAACCGTGTTGATTGCTATCCTGTTAATGTGTCAGCCTATTTTGGTAGTCATAAAATAGATTTAATTTGACCTGAAATTTTGGAATTACTAAAGATTCTTGCAAAAATAATATTTGATAAAACAAATGTTTCTCACTTTTACTTTTGAAATTTCGTAGTGTATTCAAGTTCTATTTAAAGAAATCTTAAAAATTTAATGGCTATCCTAGAAAGTAATTTGTACCTGGACGTGAACTGATTAGTATATAATAGCATTGCCAGACGACCATGAAGTAGTATACCTTCTACATCATCCTCAAAAGCCTTCTTCTCAGCTCTACAACATATGGCCAAATCTTTACTCTTTGCTATTAAATGGCAATTCCATTCAAGTGTTAGAGGTTAACTGACACTTGGGAGATATTATCAGTAGAAGTGTTAACACTGAAACACTACTTAATCTCACCTTTAACCCATAATTTGACCAACTAAAACAGCTTTTATATATGCTGTATTATAAGTTGACCAGAGGGAAAATCATTAACCTTCCGACTGCATTCTTTTGCACAAAGTATAATATTGTATTTTTATAAGACCCAATATATACATTCAGTAGCCCACTATTTTTTTCATACTATTTATAAATACTTCTCTAAAGAACCAAAATTTAAAGGAAATGGGTCATTTATTTCTATATTTTAACAAAAGATAGATAATGATAAAGAGCTAGCTACTTGAATCAATTTTTAGATGGCCCTGTTCACAAGCACAGCCCTTACTTTTATCATACATGTATTACCAGATTTGTCAATGTGATGTTGTCAAGCATAAAATGTAGATGGTTTTTTTAAGAAATCTGACAGATTTGTTTTTTAAAGTCACATTTTCACCTTTTTATATTGATAATTGATAGTTCTGATTCTCCCAGTGACATGTATGTAATATATAATTTTGTGTGACAGTTGTTCCAGTTGATTCTAGTAGTTTGCTAAAGTTGATTCTAGTAGCTATCATCATTATTTATCTATTGTAGAAATTTAGAAATAAGTGAACCATCTCCTTTAATGAGGGCGTTGATTATATTAGTTTAACCAGAATTGTCTTCAGATAACCTTTGAATTGCGATTTGACCAAATAAAATTAAGTTTTGTTGATTGAAATAGATTGATGAAAATCCATTGACTTCAGATAACAATTTTCCGATTGAAACCACTGGCTTATATAAGCTCTCCAAACCTCCAGGGAGTGCCTATCTATTATTACTTGCTTTAAATTGATTGTTTTTGGAACCTTGGTCAAAAATCAGATAAATGGAGGGTGAAATATAACTTTGAGTATGGTATATAGCAGTTCCTGGAGATCTTGAAGACATAATTAGTCAATCTTCTATTATATACGACCGTAATACGTTGTTTATAAACATACATGTTAAGATAAGTACTACTTTATGCATGAAGAGAAAAGTTAATTTACCAGGATTGATGGAGTTAATCCGGTGGATGAGTTTTTTAAGTCTACCTATATTAGTAGTTTTAACACCTGATGATTGATCGCCGATTTCATTAATTAGAATAAAAGAGAATCTTTTGTTAACATAACCAGATTTTTCTATCTTCATTATTGGTACAAGTATACTTGATTTCTTGGGTGAATTTTGTAGAATGATTGATCTGGTAGTTGTATATTTTGAGGCTAAATTGTCTGTTTTAAAAATCATGTAGAATAATTGTTCTGGTAGTTAGGCTAAATTGGCCGTTTTAAAATAAATTTATTAGCTGTCTTATTTACATAGGAACAACAGAAATTGTTTGCTTTGTCAGCTTCCTAAATGTATAAAAAGTATCTTTATGTATGTGTTATAGAAAGAGTAAGCAATCAAGTTTCATGCACCATACATACACCATTACATAGTATTTGATAAAACTTATATTTGCCATTCAATTCAAACATACTGGTGATTTCTAATCTGGTTTAACTTGTCGTCTGAACATGTACTTTGGATAAATAAGTCAGTTTAAAACCTCCACTCACTACTTGTCTTTGGGTTATTTTTTGGCCGCCTGGAACAGCTTCAGTTATCTCAGGGCATGCAGCAGTTTCAACTAAAACCTACCATTTTTGATGGTGATATTATTGTGTAAGTTAATGCCAAGTCCCTAATTTTAAAAATGCCTTGAATAGCTTGAATATGGCCATCTGAACAGCATTGTTAATCGTGGAAGAAAATTGATGTGTTAGTCTCAGAAAAGTCTTAGTATTCTTTTAATTGGTTTTTGTTTTTTTTTCCAGACGGAAGTGTGTGCTGGCAGTCTTTCTGACATTTTACAATCTGTTGTTAGCGGTGCTGATGGCTGTCTGTTTAGTTACGGACATTCAAGACTTGGTAGGTTAAAACATTAATACATGTACGATAATTATGGAATGAAAATGATAATGATATAGCAATTAATTGCTTAGCAACAAAAATATTCCAACGATAATAAGAGGCAGACCTGAATGGCAGACGCCATTTAAATTATGGGATTTTGATGATAAATACATGAACATGTTTATGTAAACACCGCCATAGTAGCAATTTTGTATATACAAACAATTTGTAAATCAGAAAATATGCACTGAACTTTGTCTGCAGATGCAGAATACGCTTTCTGCACATTGGTCCACCTTTAAATCGTTAAGTTTTTTTGGTGGTATGTATTTTTTTATCAGTGTTAACACTATTGCCATAAGTAATGCAATTTAACTAATCAATTCAACAGCTCAGCATGAAATTGAAATGTAAGAGTGAGAGCAGCCATAGACCATTATATAAATTGGTAAATATTCCACCACATGTAGCCTCCTGCTGATTCTCTAGAACTTAGCCGAAACTAGAAATTATCTTGTCAAGTTTCTTCAAGTCTGGGCCTGTCACACATAACAATGAATAAATAGTTTAATAAGCTGCCACATATTTTTGATTTTGATTATTTATATGAAGGTTGTGACGTGAGAAAACTGCCAACCTATTGTTCCGAGTACACTTACGTCAGATAATAACTTGAGACAGGCGATCTATCTGTCTTATCATATTTCTATGTGCACTTGAGGAAGCAATCATCTCAAGATCCTTACTATATCTCGTATATAATTCCGTGTGTAAATGACACACAAATCACCAAGGATTCTGTAATCACACTTAAAAGTTGCCCAGTTTTTTATGATGTAACACTTTTTAAAAAAGAACAACTAATAACTAGAGTTAAAGGATATATGTTTTAGGATATGTAGAAGTAGTAGGAAGATTCTATTAGAAGTAGATAATATACGTAAAATAAAGTAAATGCGTCCATTCTTGATAGTTATTTTAATACTGACATGTTTCATATAACTTTCAAGGTAATGTAGGTATTTAGGTATAGAAACAATAGTATGACGTAATTACATCATTATAATGGAGAATGATACATTATACAAATGGGTTCTAATCAAACCATTTAATTTCGATTTATATGTATTGATGAAATATTTTTCTTTCATTCCCATTCATATAATATCAGATGTCGACATTTTATTGAATGGTTATACAACAAAATTAGGGCTTTTGTCCGTCACTCAGGTATCAATATGTGCACTTAATTGGATGAAAACCAAATTCCTGTGTACACATTGGCGTGCATGTAAAAAAAAACCTAGGCAGTTGGAATTCAATGTAAGAGTAGACTGTAGAGCTGCTGACCGGGCAAAATTTTCCTCATAGCACAATGTAATCCTATTTCATTTCATTTCACTCTCATGTCCAGTTACCAAATGCCTTAAACAATATAATATATGTATCTGAGACTGCTGCTATGATTTAACAATTTTACTTCTACCAGTAGTTCTAAGTAAATATTTGGAGTTTAGAAGTTTGCTACAAATTCTGTAAATAGTTAAATATGCCGTTGGCTTAGACTTATCTTGTCTAGTAAATCAAAGACATAACAGTATCTTTCCCAGAAAATAATTAATGTAGAATGGCTCGTATGATGGTGGACTTAGTCTATTACTAGATTCTCAGCATTAACCACGCTCGGTAGCTTTTAGAATTTTTAACGTTAATCCTTAAAAAAGTATACTCATCCCCAATTTTGTGTTTCCTCTTGTATAGTAATGAAATCAGTTTGGATCAGTTCAATACCATTATAGTCGGTAAAGGTGGGGAAACGGGCTTTAACGATGTCTGGTTCAATTCAAGGTCTATGGTTACGAGAGATTTAATATTATCCTATAGACTTGTCTACCCACTTCCCTTTATAGCGTGTCAATTTAGATTTGTTTCTGGGAGTAATTTAGTTCCGGATATTTCTAACAATGTTAGACTTACTTGGTTTTGGTCTGCTTATTCTAATGGATTGATTATTGGAATCTTCTCATGTAAATTAAGCTACTTGTCAGCATAGTGTCCTCTTCTGTCATGCTTCGTCTCACTAAGTGCTGATTTGACAAAAGTGATTCATTCCTTATCCATGCTACCCCGAAAAAAATTCACTAAGGAAAGGAAAATGTAGGTTTGATGCAGGTTGAAGTTGAAATAGTTCAGTACATTTTCCTACTCTCAATGTTACAATCTTTTCCTGTCAGTGATGGAGGTGACTTACCTTGTTAGTGAAAGCCTGACACATGTCATTAAACTCTATATTTAACGCCAGTAGATTTACAATGAAAAATGAGTCGGTACAGGGTCGCCCTAATCAATGGAAACTTGGCATTGTTTTTAGATCAGTTCTTGATTGATTCTAAAGAATTCTTACCCATATACCCTGTGCTTGTGAAACTGATTTGTCTGCCTTTCCCAGCAACTGACCAGACTTACAGGTCAATGCTGCCAATACTAACTAATATGATTAGCAAAATCATGAATGAGGTCAGTATTGATATCAATAGATACTGACCATCAGGAAGAACAGAGCTAAGGGAATCAATATTGTGCATATTGGTTAAAATAGCATACATCTCGCCCCAGGGATCACTTAATTAACCAAGCGTGGTAGATTGAAGTGCTGCTATAAGCACGTCTTTATGGCTTGATTAATAATGATTGGTGAATTATGGTATATGGACATGATTAGTATAGTTCTTGTCGGATGTTTTATCGATATTTGCTAACGTTATTTTTGCACTTTATGTATCTAATGTAATCTTCTTATTAATGTTTAATTTGAAGTAGTTAATTAGGAATATCCTCTTAAAAATTAAGCTTTTTGAAGTAAGATGTATAAATTTTTTGGAATTGCAATTAGCATTGTTCGTGCAAAATTTGATCAAAATCTGTGCAGGCATAACTGAGATAATTCAACTTTGGTTGTCATCTGCACCCTTTATCACGTTTTTGGGCCGAGTTTGGAACATAGTTGGTAAATAAAATTAGTATTTTTTGGGTGATTAATATGTAGTTTACTACCCCAAATAACAAACTATATCCTATGAACAAAAACAAGTGCATTTTTACGGAGCCCGGTAAGGGACGCAAAAAATAAAAATATAATGATAATAACTGGCGCGCGCCGGATAATTAACTGGCGCGCGCCGGATAATAACTGGCGCGCGCCGGATAATAACTGGCGCGCGCCGGATAAATAACGGGCGCGCGCCGGATAATAACGGGCGCGCGCCGGATAAATAACGGGCGCGCGCCGGATAATACCTATTGCATGGTCATCGCCACTGCGTCCTACGCATATTCCGAATTCCATCTGCAAAGGGTCTTGATACGTGTTTTTATCCTATCCAAACGACCAGATACTGTATCTTGAAACACCCCCCCCCCCCCCCCCGTCCTCCCCAACACACACGTGACACCTGCGTCGGAAATCCTGAGCACGATTTTATTTAATATCGTAACAATGGCTGCAAAGACCAAAGAAACCCCGGTACTTTTATCAAAACTTTAAACAATGATTATTGACTGACATTTTCCATTGAGTATCTCGAACTTATTACAGCGAAAACGATTAACTCTTGCGCGTTCAATCATAAAGTCGGACATTGGAACGAGTGACGTGTTATCGTTTTGTACGTTACGAATGTACGGTCGCCTGTCCAACGTAGCGGAGTTTCTCCAAGTCTTCCGGTTTACTGCGACTGCTAATGGTTCATATGCTAGTCCTAAAATGTGTTAATTTGTGTCGGGTAGACGTTACCCCAACCCCCTCTCTCCAATTTGAGCTAACAGACCCCAACATAAAGTTTGGTTTATCACAGTATTACGATTAGGGGGGGGGGGGCTAGTGATCTAGAATGCCGCACATGGACCTCGGGCTAGCCGGTCACCTAGCTTGCGGCTGTGGTTTTCATCCCTGATGTGAGCATAATTTTATGTGGTTTGTAGATGGGTTTACTCCGGGTACCTCCGGTATCTTCCCTCGGGAAACACCCTTGTGCGTGCGCTAAGAAAATGGAATAAGATATCTCCATCGGATGCGGACGTTAAGCGATTATTATCAGACGGAATGGGAAATCGGGCATTTGGGGGGACTTGTGCTGTAGGCTTTCCGGTTCACTCGGTTTCCTCTCACTAATAAAGAACACCCCTTCTTGAAATGGAAAACTCAAGAAAAGACTTTGTCTGTTAGCTCAGATTGGAGAGAAGAGTGGGAGGAACGTCTACTGGAAACAAATTAGGACATTTCGGAACAAAATAAGGGTCATTAGCAGTAAGAGAAAATCGTAAGAATTGTAGAAACTCCGCGAATTTGGACAGGCGACTCTACATTTGTAACGTACAAGACGTAACGTACAAGACGATAATAACTGGCGCGCGCCGGATAAATAACTGGCGCGCGCCGGATAATTAACTGGCGCGCGCCGGATAATTAACTGGCGCGCGCCGGATAATTAACTGGCGCGCGCCGGATAAATAACTGGCGCGCGCCGGATAAATAACTGGCGCGCGCCGGATAAATAACTGGCGCGCGCCGGATAATTAACTGGCGCGCGCCGGATAATTAACTGGCGGATAATACCTAATGCGCTCTAATGAATGCCAGAATATAAGGAAAATTTTGCATGAGCAGCGGCACTGTGCCCTACTCATATTTCAAATTCCAACTGCAAAAACTCTTGTTACGTGCTTTTGTCCTATCCGAACGACTAGATACTGTGATGCCATGTCTTGTAAGACACCCCGCCATGCCCAAAACACAAGGGACACATACGTCGGAGATCCCGAGGAACTTTCTTTGCCAACACCCGGGTTATGAACCTTTATTTTGGCTTCAAATGTTATATAAATTAATAATTAGACATTTATTCACGTGACACAAATTAGGACATTTCGGACTAAGATAAGGGTCATTAGCAGTTGGAGAAACTCCTCTACGTTGAACAGGCGACCGTGCATTCGTAACGTACAAGACGATACCACGTCACTCCATTCAATGTCCGACCTTATGATTGAACGCACACGCGTCAAACCACTCGGACACCCTTCTTAAAGAGGTTGATACAGTAAGAGTTAAACCGTTTTCGCTGTAATAAGTTCGAAATACTCAATGGAAAATGCCAGTCAATAATCATTGTTTAAAGTTTTGATAAAAGTACCGTGGTTTCTTTGGTCTTTGCAGCCATCGTGCTCAGAATTTCCGACGTAGGTGTCCCGTGTCTGTTGGGCAGGACTAGGGTCGTTTGGATAGGATAAAAACACGTAACAAGACCCTTTGCAGATGGAATTCGGAATACGTGTAGGACGCAGTGGCGATGCCCATGCAATAGGTATTATCCGGCGCGCGCCAGTTATTATCCGGCGCGCGCCAGTTATTTATCCGGCGCGCGCCAGTTATTATCCGGCGCGCGCCAGTTATTATCCGGTGCGCGCCAGTTATTTATCCGGCGCGCGCCAGTTATTATCATTATATTTTTATTTTTGCGTCCCTTATCGGGCTCCGTACATTTTAGAGTACTCAGCATCTTTAATTATGATTTGAACATTTTGCCCTTCTTATTCCAGTCACTAGCATGGTAATCTTTGTTCTTTGTGTAGATATTATGGTATAAATATGATAAATTACTAGTGGTTGTTCGGTAAGGACAAGATGCTGAAAGTCACATGAATTATTAAGGAATATTTATTGTTTAGGGTCAGACAGAGTAACAGACTTGATCATAAATAATATCTTTAAAACTGCTTGCTTTCATATCCTATGACATCTCATTTACATTCAAGAAACCTACTGGTTATACATGTTTACAGCTAAACACTGACTCCAAACAAAATTTCACTTGACTACAAATTCATATCCATTTTAATGACACACTGCAAATTTGAGTCTTAAAATTACTTAAAGAGATAGAATCAGTCTCACCACAAAAGTCATGCAATTTGAGTTCTTAAAACAACTTTAACAGGTATTATCAAATATGTTATTGATTTTTAGAAATATATTTGAAATAACCTTAAAATTCACATAATCCAAGTACTTCTTTCAGTATGGTATATTAAACGATCATTCAATAAAAATCTTTAAAAAAAACCCTGAAAATTGAAAGTTAAAAAATGTAAATTTCTGTTACGATTTGTCAAATTTGTCTAAATGTTTGCTTAGCTTCATATTTGCTCTTTTTGTACCAACTAGTACAGATCTTTGAAATAATGTGCCTCTTTAATGTTTTACTTCCTATGTTGACAAACCTTGGACATTTTAGGAAATACATTTCATAACAATAGATGAAATTTGAGAATATTTTGGCAATTAAATTGGACAAATTATGTGAAATTAATAATGTAGTGTCACAAGTTGAACTTGTCATATTACAAGCAGGGCAGATTCTGAATTTTAGACAGGGTTAAAGGAGGAAAGGCAGGAAAATGTGGACCATCGTGGTAAAGCTCCAGAGCTCGAAGAAGATGGAGGTCATATTTAAGTTTGCAATAATTGAAAACTAGAATTTTTGTCATTCCCATGTCTAAAGTCTAAATTGATGCTTGGAGAACATAATCCGTCTGGTCACTAGTGGTCAACTACAACTAGCTATCTTGCCGTCTGGTCACTAGTGGTCAACTACAACTAGCTATCTTGCTTATGGATGTATTAGAAAAGATGAAAAACATTTGAATTAAAGGATGCCTACTAGATAAAATTATCAAGTTTATATGTTGATGTATTTATTTGTATGATTTCCTGTATCAGGTGTGAAATGACGAATTAAGTCAATATTTGATAGTAGGCAGCTGCTGCAGTATTTCTTTTATATCTATCATATATATACATGAAACCTGTGTTATACACTAGTATAAACCTGATCTACTAGTCATACTATCAACCGGGTGTCAGTTATTTCAAACTTGTCAGACCACCAACATATTGACAGATTCCCTAAACAAGCAGATGGTTTGATGGTCACTCACAATATGGCCATTACTTGTTAAATTTTATGTATAGAGGAATCTCCCATTATGTGGTGCCGTTAATCAAGTTCTTTCATTCAGGCTAAGGAAATATTATCTTAGATATATGAAAGTGCCCTGTTATTGAAAAAAGTGCTCATTCAGATGTTGATATAACTGGTACCTTTTACATCAAAATTTCATATTTTAAGAACTGAAATGGAGGTATTCAAATTTAAAGAAAGCAGACAACATAGATGCAGATGTAGATCTATATATTTATTTAAAACAACAGAAATGGTTCTTCATCATGAATCTACATAACCTTATACAATAAAAATACATCTACATTAAAAACATATGATATTATTAAACTTAAGAGAAAACGCTCATGATTCCCCCAAATATAGATGCATATTAGATGAATCTATATAACCATGTACAATAAAAACACATTTACATTAAAACATATATTATATAAAATAAACTCAAGAGAAATGCTCATAATTCCCTTCAAATATAGATGCATATTAGAAGAAATTATTTTGTGATATCTTTTGGGAAATTTTCGCCTTGTGTTTTGGTACAGGCTTGTAGACAATGATATACATGGTTTTCTAAAGTAGGGTAAAGAGCACAAAATATCTAGGGGATATTTTAATCTCTCAAAAAAATGGAGGGGGAGGATGTTGTGTATTCCACCTTGCCAATATTTTTAAGCATCCAAAATATCCTCAAAACAACATTACTTCGGCTATTTGTTGTTTGTGTATCTTGTAACCAAATTGGTTGGGATGGGTACAAAACACTTGTTTGGGGTGACCATCTCTGGCTGCACTATAACTTATATTAAAATGACATTGTTGTGATCTTGATCAGTGGAGCCAAATTTGAGTAAAATAAAAGGAAACTGACTTTATCCTTTCATTTTCAGGTAAATCATTTACAATGATAGGAAAAGATCATTCACCACAGACTCTAGGAGTAATACCTTGTGCTATAGCTTGGTTATTTAAATTGATCAGTGATCAGAAAGAAACAACAGGAGCAAGATTTTCTGTCAGAGTTTCGGCTGTAGAAGTTTCAGGAACCCAAGAAGTTTTAAGAGATCTTCTTACTGAAGTTTCAGGAGGTATGTAAGAGCTATTTTGAAAATTACAGTTTTGGACCAGGGGGTACATTGCACCCTCAGAAAAGTTAGGCCCCCCTAGAAATGTCCCCCCCCCCCTTCAAAGAAACCCATTTTTGACAGACTTTCAATTATAAAATAATACAATTGATTATGATCAACATCAGTTCAGTAACTTGGGCATTATATTGGCACCTCACCACTCTGCTGCAAACCCACTTTTAAAATCCTACATTCGGTTCTGCTGCATACTCAAAAAACTAATTATTGATATAAGCTAGAATACTTAAATGTTTAAAAGTGTTGAGCATGGATATGAATTTTGAACATTTGAAATGGGTATCAATTTTTCCGAAATATGATAAATGTAAGCATCAGGAAGAATGATAAACCAATCAAATTTTAATTATTTCTGATGGTTACTTTGTGAATTGTTACTCTTGATCAGTTTTTAGTGTCTTATTAATGCTTTCATTACCTACAAAAGAATAATATGCCTGTAGACTGTTCGCACAATTAATTGCAGTAAACACATCTTTTTTTTAAACTGGATATTTCAATAAGACAGAAATGTTGTCCAAACAAATATAGAACTAATTTTAGTTAAAATTTCAAAGAATAATTTAAAAGTATGGTTATTTGTGTATTCGCTACATGAGCTAGATATATTGACAACCTATAGCTAGGCACTACTGTTTTTCTGGTTAACTTGAAGAACTCCAGCAGATTGATACTGACACAAGAATGTACTAATCTTCTTACTAACTAGCTTCTATAATAGTCAAACTATGTCAGACATTTATGTTGTAACACCTTGAATCAAATCTGCTTCTCTTCTGCTACACTCTTGGTATTTGGAATATTTGAGAGAAAATTAATATTTTGACATAGGACAGAAGTAAACATATTAAAAACGGATTAGGTTCATCTTTCAAACACTTAATGATACATTACTGTTGTTTTTTGTGGCCTATATTTTATTTAACATTTCCTTTAAACAAATAAAAAATACCATAATGATCGTAAAATTGTAAAAATAAAAAAAAAACCATTAGCTTTCAAATTGGTTTCTATGTTATTTACAAGTCTCCTGACATATAATGTTGCAAAAATAGTTTTATTTTTATCTTTACCTTGGAAATGTTGACTTCAAAGTTTATATAAATAATAGTATGTCAGAGAATATACTATGGCTGTTCTCTTCTTGTTTGAAAAGTTTTCTTTTGGTGGGGGTGGGAAGGCGAGTTCAGTGGTCAAGTGCTTTAATGCATGCACTTTAGATTATAAGGTTGTCATTGGGTCAAATAATGTGTTTTTGATCTCAAGCCTGTGCGTGAAGTAGTAGGATCGCCGACCTACCCATGTGGGGTTTTTCTGGGCCCTCCGTATTTCCTGCCAATGATTAAGACCTCTATGGACACCTGAATTTATTGGCCGAGAAAGTTCATCGGGATTTTCTGGCATGGTTTCTCCTTGTAAGTTGTCAGTGGTGCAGCACCGAGGGCCTGACAAGAGAAAAGGTATAGTCATTCAGATGGGATGAAATACCAAAGTCCATAAATGATCTTTTGGCCGTTGGAATTCGATATAAGAGTAGGTTTTAGCGCCGCTGTCTGATCAAAATTTCCCTCACAGCGTACAGTATAGCGTATGTCCGTCTTCTTTAGCCCAGGAGTAGAACAGAAGGACGTTAAACCCCATTTCAAATTATTTAATTCATGAGAGACCTAGTTAGTGCGGTGTGGACGGTAAACCCAATTTCTCTCGCTCTCCTTGAGGAGCCATATAATTCATCATCATCAACAAGAAAATAATTAACCCCTAATAAACATGAGCAAGAGAAAATGTGTCCATTTTGACAGCTGGAGTAGTATTATCGTAACCATATTCACCAATCAAATATCCGCCTGCTACCCCTCAACAATAGACATTTAATCTCTAGTCTCTTACAACAAGACTCTTACTCACTAATAAAACCATCAAGCACAACTTATCGCAAATAAGATTTCGTGCAACAGGCAGAAAAATGTTCGAATATAAAATGATATTCTTCACACCACAAATTCCTTTATATGAGTCATTGGATTAATTAACAGTTTAGTTAATTAGCTGAAGAGGATCAATTTATGATAGTTAAGATTAGCAGGAAGAATGACCATATTGTCCACAACTAGCGCTAGGATTAGATGGTAAAATGAGATGATGACAACCAGAAATCTGTGTTTATCAGACCACCCTGTATGATTAGATATTGAACTTCTGCTACCATGTGTCATAATATAATATTTAAAGTTGACAACAGTTCAAACAACGTATTAAGATTTAATAGCGACACACTGCCGAATGAGAATCAAGCTTTGATTTGTCATATTTACAAACTTGAAATGGAATTGGATGATAACTAGCTTATGACATCTTTTTTCAACCGTCTGTATTAGATAACCAAACTTGTGTTTTCCGTTTTTTCAAAGACATTTTTGACTCACACAAGTTCAACAGTTGTCATGTAGGAATCTTATCGGTAATGAAAAGCATTTGATTTTGTAATATTGTGCAAAAGAAAAAGAAACAGAAATGTCAATACAAAATATGCCCAAGAACATCTAAGCAAATAAATAAATTGGCAACGTCAAGTCACTACAAGACAAAATCTCTCTTCCATCATATTAGGTGTTCAAGAAAAAGTAAGCATACCCTGTAATATTCACAATACCTATTGCAATTTTTATTGGTTAGCCAGTTTTTAGTCCTCCCCACATTTTATTATGGACATACTTGCATCCCATTTTTTGTGAATATTCTGCAAGTCAAGAGTTCTTGACAATCTTTATAGGACCATACTTCAAAATTGCAAATTGTAACATTATCTCTCCTTTTATTTACAAATATACACATACAGGATGATAGTGTTATCGATAGAATTTTTTAAATGCAGTTTTATAGGTTAGTATGGATGATATTGCTGCTGGTGGGCTTAAATCAGAGCCCAAAACCCACTTGTCTCTTATACCATACAGACACTTAAGGGTAGTTTTCATTAATATAGACTCTTGTATAGTTGGAATTAATAATATTCCGCAGCTGCTGCGCCTATAATATTTATTACCGCATTTCACACCTAATAAAAACAAGATATGATGGTATTAGTTAATGACTCATTAAATCACTATTAATTTCTTTGTGTATTTCTCAGCGAAGGGTAATAAAGGCAAGCATCTATTGAGATTATTATAGGGATTAATATCATTTGTTGTCGATATTACTGTTAATTACGCTAGTTGACATTTGATTTCTCGAGCTGTAAAAGCTACACTGATGTGATTATAAGTTGTGTGCAAATTATCCCCAATACAAGTTGTCAAATCATACACTAGGAAATGTCAGGGTCAAAATAGTTCCTGCAATTAACAAAAAAAAAGATTTGTTATTAATTCACAAAAACTTTGTTCTCATTTATCATCTTCAAATATACATAAGTAAATGTCACATTACCACAGCTTTACAGAGAGTAAGAACACCATTTATCAATGGGGGGAGCTTAGCTTGTTGAGGCCAATGTTAGATCATAAGGTTTCGATAAGGAAAAGGGTTGTCTACCCATTATCCAATCTCATCAATTTTCTCTGGTTCCAACCTCGTGTGTTTTCTCTGAGTCCTCCGGTTGGCTCCCACTGCTAAAGACCCCTACGCACAAGTGAATTATTGAAATAAAATTGAACCATAGAATTGTACCAGATGTTTGTCCAAATTGACCTTGTTAACAACCTCTCTCTCTCTCTCTCTCTCTCTCTCTCTCTCGCTCACACCATTTATCAATCAGCACACTGATCAGTACACAAATTGATGCACATTAAACATCCCTTGTCAATTGGCAATAAAAAAAAACTGAAAAGACCTATAAGTAGATAAATAAATATTTGTTAGACGTGTGTTAATTTCATGAAAATATAGATCAAAGAAACTTATATACAGATCATATCACAATGATCTAACACATAAATAGAAAAAATGGGTGAGAATTAATTGTTCTCGGGATCGTTTTTCAACCAAAGAGGACATACATAATGATAAAACTTATTTTATATTCGACAATGGAGCTTCAAGTGACATGTTCTACTCTGTCTTGTTTCACGCTCAAATCTCTAGTTCTACTTAATCAATAGTAAATATACATAAGTGCTATATTCTTTTACCATTGAACTGCGATTCCCTTAGGTTTGAGTAATGTAACAAAACCTATTGATTCATAATGCCCACTTTTAGTAATTTGATGTTGATCGTACACCAAGATAAGACTGTCTAAATTGTTGAATAATTCTCTTTTATAAGCGGCCAGAAGTTTAGATAATAGCGCCTCCGTATCACTTGATTTGCTCTAGGTGAATTTTGATGCTTAACTCCCCAGCTCATCAGCGCAGGCTTGTGGTGAGAATTGTGAAGTATCATACTGTCACTGCCCACTCTTTGAAAAATGTAGAAGCAAACTGCTTTCGTCTGTCTGATTGGAAACGTTAGAATTCCACTCAACGCTTCCTTTTAGTCGTTTCTATCCATTGCTTGGGGAAATGAATCAATTACCAATCACTTGGAATTGTCATGTACCGAATGTATAGTAGGAAAATAAATTCTACAATTGATTGAGCGATGCCAGCCACAATTTGCCCTTGTGGGATATGTTCAGTAATACAAAGTCTTCAGAATTTTCACTTTCATTTGGTTAGAATAATCAAAATGGAGTCGGTTCTGCCATCAGTTCTGATGACGGATGTGAATATACGTAAATGAGTTTTATTGTCTGCGTAATGTTTAATGTGTTTTAATTATACTGCTATGAAGATCTCTTCATGTTCAATCTCATCCACTTGAAAGGACAAACTATGTAATCTAATATTTGTCTTTTATTGCATCTAATAAAATCGGGTGCTCCTGATGTGCATGCATTTCTTTCAATTTATTATTTGATTTGTAGAGATTTTTGTGTTCAGTTAAATATGTCTGCAATAAATCTGCAGAAGGAGGAAAAACCCAGGTCCCGCGTACATGTTGGTGTGCAAGTAAAAGAACCCTTGGCCGTTAAATTCAATGGCTGTCGTAACAAAATTTCCCTCATTAATTGTAATTACCAATACTGGATATTTTGAAAATTGGTCAATTGAAGAGAAATTTCTTGAAAACCACAAAAAATATTATTTGACTTGCAAATTGAAAGCTAACATGCCTATAAATTAGTGATGGTCGTTTTGTCTCAAATTTGGCACACAATCTAATTTAATATGTAGGATTTTAAAAGTGGGAGTGCAACAGAGTGGTGGGGTGCCAATATAATGCCCAAGCTACTGAGCGTGGGGACTGCCGCAATCAAAGTCGCTAGCAAGTAATCCTGTATGGGTGTCATTTCTCGGGGCGCCTTATTTTTCTGGGGGTGTTTTTTTTTTTTTTTTTTTTTTTTTTGGGGGGTGGTCAAGTTTAAAAATGATAATTTGATTTCACTTTGTTTGCTCTGTTTTTAGCCTTCAATCTATCCAAATGGTAGATCAATTTACCTACATGTTTATATGTACATATGCGTGGAAGCAAGTCATGATTTAAGAACCTATATATTCAAACCGTTGACTGATTAATGAGAAAAAAATGGATCTCTCCAATAAATATACTGATATATTGTTGACGTCTGCACCCTCCATTTAACATGTGTATATTTATTCAGCTTACCTGGCAGTGTTTAATGTATATATGATATAATAGGTGCAGACATAAATGATATAACGGGTCTGGTTACCTCCCTTGAGGTAAACCATTAAATTTCTTGCAATGATTTATGCAAATAAATCAAACCTCACTGCACATGCATTGATAAAATTTGGTATAAATCCAATCTCATGGTGCCAAAAAGTACAGAATTAAAATGTTCTTTGATGGTTAGATAAATATAACATTTTCATCTTATCAAGGTGCGGATGGTGGCAGTGGATCAAATGGTGTGTATTTAAGAGAAGATCCTATCTGTGGAACACAACTTGAAAATCAAAGTGAACTTCGTGCCCCAACTGCTGAAAGAGCAGCCTTCTATTTTGATGCTGCTTTGGCCGCAACCAGTAAACATGGTGAGATAATGTTTTATGATAATCTTAAGTGAAAAAAACTAAATGGTTTATAAAATAGTTGATTAATTTTTAAGAAAAGGTCTAAAGTGTGGTAAATCTATCTGGTTGTTTTAATTGTTAATTGAATAGCATAATTGATTATCCATGTTAAACAGCAGAAAATGTTTTACCCAGTGCTTTTGATTCTATCCCCTATGTATGTCAGTGGGAAGCCATTAAATGACAATTAAGATGATAGATCTATGGGAATTTAAATAGGAAGGTAATAATATATACATAAATATCATATCAACATCTGATTCTATGCATATTACGTGAAAGTTATGAACGATTTCACTTTCAGGGAAGCATGCCAAACAGACACTTTCGTTACTCTTTAAATGCATTTTTTGCTAATCAGACGTGTATAAACATATATTTATCTCTCTGGTCTGCTCAATTTCTGAGGTGGGAGAACGTGATTTCACTATTTATATCTAAGAAAAAGATAACTGAGGAAGCTGTGAGGTTCAAACCTTTACTTATTCCTAAATCTTTCTATTTCAACAGTGGAAGAAGACGGCCGATCATCTCATTTGTTATTCACCCTACACGTCTATCAATATAGAATAGAAAAAGCCAACCGAGCTGGATTACCTGGTGGTAAGTAATATCGTTATTTATTCTGTATATTTTGTTGATATTCATAGATGTTTATGTTTCTACAAGAAAAAAAAAAGGAAAGTTGCCTTTGGCATCCTTCAGAACTTCCTTTTGATTCCTTTATGATAGATCTGGTCCAAGTTCCAAGATATTTTTCCTGTGATCTTGGAATTCTTTTCAAGTATAGTCAGAAAACAAACAATCTCTGGTGTGAATATGAACAAAGAAAAGATTAATGTGAATACTGAGAATTAAGAAATGTGATAAATGACCTCCTTTATTCTAAAGTTATTTAAGATTGTGAACATGCATGGTCCATGTCAACAATTTTAATTGTCTTTAACTTCTTTTGAAATGTGATGGCCTCAAATTCCATTACTAGCATCTTAGAATGAAGCCGTTTAATTTCATAACCAACTAAAATATGTGACTTTTTTATATAAGATTCTCATTTATGCACATTATCCGAAATAGTAGTGTCTCCCACCCTTCAAAGAAAGCAAGGGATTATTAAATTTGGTTTATCTGTTCATCTGTTGCTGATTATTTTTAGAACACTGTAACCCTACTTCTAATTGAAGTAGACTGTTCAAACTTGGTGTAGATGTTCATTATTAGACGATTGTCTTGACTGACTTAAACCATGAACATTTTCTGTTTATGCTGTAACATTCTGCTTCTAATTGAGGTAAAATGCTCAAATTTGATAATTCTGCTTCAAATTGAGTGAATGTTTTTACTGGGTTGATGATGAGTATTTTCTGCTTTGGCTAAGTCATTAGTTTTACTAAGACTTTATAACATAATAACTCTGCTTTTAATTCTTAGGGTTGGGTGGGGGGGGGTGTTTCATTAAATACCTTGGTATTTTGGCCATATTCTGCTTATACTAAGAAGAGATAACCAAGTTGATTTGTCAATGCTAATGAATATGATAACTTATAAGTGAGAGTGTTGAAAGCTAGTGATTGATTAATTTTGAGAATAAGCATTTTCTGCTAAGCTAATAGGCTAAGCACAATTGTTAACAATTTGATCATTTGAACATTATGATAACTTGAGTGGCGTTGGTAATGAAACTTAATGTATATTTACGTTACATCAATACCTTGACTATGTTCGATAATGCCCAGTTTCTCACAAGGTTAAGCAGAGACATATGTAATTTGATTGATTGATGTTTTATTAAATAAAAAGAGGGGATCCCATGGGTAAGATGCTGCATGGGCCGAAAAAGTTCATCCAGGTTTTCTGGCATGGTTTTCCCATGTCATTGATCCATGATGGAGGGCCTGACAAGGACAGCTGCCTAGTTGTTTGGATGGTACCAAAAACCGAGGCCCTGTGTACACATTGGCGTGCAGCGCCTTGCACATAAAGTATCTCTTGGCAGTTGGAATTAGATACAAAAGTAGGCCGTAGAGCCGCTGCCCATGACAAATTGCCCTTATAGCACACTGTATAGTGTATGCCCGTCTTCATTAGTCCAGTTTAGGAGCAGAACAATAGGATATTAAACCCCATTTAGTTTTATAAAAAGTTAGTGTTAGTGTGATCTATTTATTTTGGGATTAGGCTGGGGATATGAGTCGCATTGTTGACATGTTTTATAATATTTCATAACTGACATAAATTTAACAATCTTCATCAATTTAACATTGTCCTTTAAGTGATTTTTCAACAAGACATTATAAGAGTTTGAGAAATGATTGAACCTGTAGGCAATATTCATGGGGAAGAATATTTATTCCTGCACCATACTACGTATTACAACTTCTTATTCTTTTTAAATACAAAACTTATGCTGGGGTGTTTATGAGCAGTTTGGGGGTTTTACTTTTGTGTTTTGAATGTCTGTCTTCTAATGAATATATTAGTCTGGTTCCAGCTAAAAACATATAAAAATGACTTATGTAATGTAGCTGGCATTCTATTATCATCCTAATTATCTTAAGATGCATGACGTAATTGATTTCATGTGTTTTTCAACTTTATTTATAATTAAGAAAATTTAATGAAGCGCTCTTGTCAATTCTTTAATTATATTTCCCCAAACAGATGCTTCGGTGCATATTAATTAATCAACTTTCAATAGCTAAATAATATAAGAAATATTTGGTGGCTAGGTTATAATTGAACCAAATTGCAAGAGAAATTTAAATATTTGGAAAGTGGCCAGAATGAGTGTTAATGGTGCTATAAATCAGTATCTGGGGTGGTGTTTTGTAAGTTAATGGTGCCTCATTTCCACTACAACTTGGTTCTTTTACATTAAATGGAACACATAGGTTTTTTTTTCTTGTATACAACCTTCTCCAATCCCAAGTCATGATAGAGTATTTTAATCATTATACTATTAAAGATAATAGATGCCTGATGAATATAATGTTTCTGTTGAAACAGAAACTGATTGCTTAAAATCCAGCAAAATATCAGTTACAAAACATCCTTATTATTGTTTTGATAGGCAAGAAATGATTAAAATTGGATTTCCGTGTGTTCATCAGTATGTCCGTCACACTTTTTGAGGACATGATAATTCTGCTTCAAATTGAGTGAATGTTTTTACTGGGTTAATGATGAGTATTTTTTGCTTTGGCTAAGTCATTAGTTTTACTAAGACATAATAACTCTGCTTTTAATTCTTAGGGTGGGGTGGGGGGGGTGTTTCATTAAATACCTTGGTGTTTTGTGCCTAGGTTATGTAGAGTTATAAAATTAGTGATTGTTTGATAAATGTCCAAGTAATTAATAAGCGTCATCTATTTATTTTGGGATGAAAGTTAGGGACAACAGAAATAAATGTCAAAATGGTGAATTTCAGTAGCATTCAAAAGCAATCTAGTTATTCCAAAATTATGAATTCTTATAAACATTTCTCCGATTACATTCTATAACAAGTCATCAAATTTAATACATTGTAATGTATACTACCGAATAAAGGATTAGCCAAATTGTTCCTGATATTATATTCTGAATTAATCGAACTAAATCAAACAGTAGTTACTGGACTGTCCAGATAGACGTATCAAATAGCTGTATAATTTGAATATTTAATGTCAACTTACCAAGTATATGGTCAATTAACAAGATAAAATCTGATAGGTACATAGAATAATTTGTTTAAATTAACTTTAATTAGCATAAAACAAATTATATATTAATGGTTTAAACTGGTGGACTTTATGAACTGAGTAAATTGTCCAAGTGACAGAATGATAATTTGTTTTCAATCTCCAATATTAGTTGTGAAATTGCCATGTTTGCTTTGAGTGACGTTAAACCTAATCTCTCTGGCCTTAAGGGCGTTGAGCAGTCTAAGATTCGCACTAACTTTTCAACGCCAATCTTATTAAGTCTTTGCAAACTTGTTCCACTTATAAAATAACTCAGAAAACTCTCGAAAGTCGCGTCGTTTTATGTGTAACAATGGAGATACGAGGCGGAGGAATAAAACTATTTATAGCAAACGAGACTGATTCCCCGACCTAGATCAGGTGTTGAATAAATTATGACGTCGTGCACGCCAGTCACGTGATCAACACAAACGTGGCTTCAACAGGAGTGGAAGATGTCACGTGACCAGAAGGAATTCCCTGTATGACGCGATTATCCAGGTCTATTTACTATATGACATGATTATCCAGGTCTACTTATCTATCACGAAAGGAACATGACGGATTTTTTTTTTATGGTCAAAGATTACTATTTTTTGAATGCATAACATGATTTAGAGTGCGGTGGAGTAGTGCAGTGAAGTAATTATTTACTTTTACATCCGAATTGTTGTATTTTAATACTTGTTGTCGACGTATTCAAAGAATTAACCCAAAATCGCAAAATCTCGTTTGAAGGTAAATAATGAACAACAATTTTAAAATACTTTGAGTTGGTATTTTTTAACGTTTTTGGTGTCGAAATGTAGCTTATAACCTCCTCTTTCGATCTACTGGTGGGATTATCAATAAATCTTTTGAGCTTGTACTAATAGAATTTCCAAGAAAACGCATCGTTTTTTTGCGTTTCCATGGATACAAGACAAACCACAACCTATAGCCAAAAATTGACCAGTGTATTTTTGGGACTTGCTATTAGCATTGTTCATGCGAAATTTGATGAAAATATCTGCAGGCATAACTGAGAAAATTCTACTTTTGTTGTCATCAATACCTCTTTTTATCATGCTTTTGGGCCAAGTTTGGAACATAGTTGGTAAATAAAATTGGTATTTATTTGGTGATTAATATGTAGTTTATCACCCCAAATAACAAAAAATGTCATATCTTATCAACAAAAATTACAGTGCTAGCTTTAAAATTTGCATTTTAGACTACTCAACGCCCTTAACTAGAGCATGGGTCGTTGGGGACTACTATGAAACTTTTGAATAAATCCTATGCTTTCCAAGTATATACAATGGCTAGCTCAGAATTTGTAAGCCTTTAAAGGATATAACGATTGAGTTGAAACAAATTTTTGCCAGGAATAAGTACAATTGTTGAATGAATCATAGACATAGGAAACTGCACCTGTAGGGTTATTATTGTCTTCGTATCAGATGTATCCATTCAAATCACCAGAAATGGACAAACTGGCTATAAGGCCACCACCAAGTACCTGCAACTGAAATGATTAACAGTTACATGCGGATATGGTTCCCACTGTATGGTATTATGTCCAATCATCTTCCACAGTAAATAGGTGGACTGTGGAATTTAAGCTAGGAAGAGAGAGTCTTGAGAATGACATTGGTCCTGTACCAACAGCAACTTTTTAAGAAAACATGAGAGGCTTTAGCACATTATCGCCAACAAGTTAGGAATGACAAAAGTCTCTGCAAGATGGGTGCCTAAGTCCAAATGTGTCAGATTCATTTTGAAGCAGATCCTGTTAGTATTTTTGGCCAGATTTGTAAATATGGACGAAAAAGTAGCTTGCTGGTCATAATTTTCCTTGTAATGAATATGCCCTATTCAGCTGTGAAGAATATTTCTTCCTGACCGGCATCCAATGTAAAATGGAAACCATTTACTGTGATAGGCTTAGAATTTTTCAGCCAGACCCGATCTATACAACTCTTGAAATATTGCCAGTCGTTTGTTCTCTCTCACGTTAACGATTTGTTTCCTCAGCCCTTTATTACAACATTTTAATCTGTAAATAATGATAATGTTTCATAGTAAACAGAGAGTTTGTTCTTTAGGGGTTGCGATAAGATGATGATTTCTGACAAGGATTCGCAACCAACAAAGGGTTGGAAACCACTGATTTAAGGTATCAATCACCTGTGTTCACTCCTCCATATTTCTTTT
Source organism: Patella caerulea (assembly GCA_036850965.1). Classification (NCBI taxonomy): domain Eukaryota; kingdom Metazoa; phylum Mollusca; class Gastropoda; family Patellidae; genus Patella; species Patella caerulea. The sequence goes on from JAZGQO010000007.1 coordinate 58,834,430, forward strand.
GTTGCAACACATAGACTTTGAAGATAAATCAGGTTGACTGGGATAACAAATAATTTTTGTTGTACCAGTAGGAGGAAAACATGCGTTTCATTTGAAAAGTATATAACCTGCATGTCCACGAGGCATAAATACACAATTGGAAGACTATACTATAAGGTCTTGTCCACAAGGCATGAATACACAACTGGAAAGACTAATACCAGCAACTCTACAAAGCATCAATACACAATTTATTTTGGACTTGACCTTTTCACAAAAACAAATATTTTCAGATAAGGCAAGAAACTGTACTGTACAATTTTGAGATATAATTAAAGTCAGCATTATTTATTATTTTTGGCAAAAGACTTAAAACTAAAATAGATACTTATCAACATACAAAAAAGCTTACATTTTAGAACAAGTTGAGTTCTAGCATGTTGAAATCTTATATTCAAGACTCTGCAATTCCTTTATCGTACTATATCATATATAAAGTTTATCTGGAAGCAATTTTAATGAAGATTTTTTTTCTTAAATAACATTAATGATAACAATTTTGTGATATAAATTTTTCAAAATCTTTTAAATCTAAGCTTGAATAATATAATATGCAACTAATGTGGACTAATTAAATGTAGATATATTTAAATATGTTTTGACTTCTGCACATTATGATATGATTAAATAACATATTAGTTACTTATGGCAAAGTAGGTTTTCATTACTCAATTTTACTTTTTGCAAAAAGATAATGAAATTCGTCTTGGGTCTACATGGGAGGCTTGATGGCAAATAACTGAATTTTTGAAACATTAATTGCATTGATTCAGTGCCAATGTTGTTTGCCAGTCACTGCAAAACAATATCATAAGCCATTTCCATGAAGTCATGTTGATTATAGTGCTGAATGACAACACCTGCCTTTTATCAAGACCTTTCAATGTTATATATAACAAAGGGGGGGGGGGCACTACAACACATTGACAAACTATATACTCGAACTGGGGTACAGCAAGGTTTTAGCGTAACAGAGTAGCCATGGAGGATGGTGTTTGCCACCAGAAAAGTATAGCTTGTTGAATAAAACTTCCATGAGGACTTGATGCACTTTCAGTTCTTCCAAAGCCCAGATTGATAGTTGCAATCCGTACAAAATCTTTAGAACATTGTTGATCATACATAAGCTTATCTTATTTTTTTGACCAGATCTGCTTGATATTGCCTGTTTAAGCTAATTTAGGACATGCACTGTGTCTTCATCAGTCTATTCGGTGCAGAAGAGTCTGTACCACTACAGGCCTGGGACTGTACAGTGCATTGGACGCTCACTACAAACCCCTGGATCCATTCACTTTATTTGAATTGTTCCTTTCTTTGTGATTTCTGTGGATTGTGTCTTGTCCACATATTTGTTTTTGTGTAAATTATGTGTGGTGTGTGGTGAGGTCCTCCTGCACTTACTATTGTAAATGGCCTTCTGAACTTCATATGTACTAGAAGAAACGTAATATCTACTATTTACATGAAATAGAGCAATAAATGTATCAACAGCCCCAGAAGTAAAAGTCTCACATATGTGGGTGGCCGTATATTATTTACATAAGGTTAAAAACCTATATTTTTAATGGTACTGAATATACATGGATCTTAAGTTAAAATACATTGAGTGTGAAGTTATAAATGTCTCAACACGGAAAGATATGAACTAAATACTTTATTATCTAATAAAATGCAAATACATGTTGAGTTGTTCATCATCGCTTTAAACATGTTTTAGATAGTGCGGTGTAATTCTTACCATCGTTAAACAATTATTATGGGAAAGAATAACAGTTATCTTGACAAGTTGGCATATTTTCTATGTTAAATACTGGTTATTCATATACTTATTCTGGAAGACCTGACACACATTGGTATATCTGAAATTTCTATCAAAGACTTTGGAATTCTATTCGGTACAATCTTGTATAATCTGATTATTTTTTTCAACTCATGCAAATAATCAGTTGACAAATGTTGTTTGTGCCTACAGAACCGCCCTATATTTAAATGTCACTCTAGAGCATCTCTGAAGTGGCAGTGAATTTTATTCAGTGAATTTTAATGAAACTAAAAGTATTCATTCTGGAGCCACAAAAAAAAAAACAGGGTAAAATAATTGATGGGATGAAAAAAATGTTAAAACTAATTTGAAAAATCTATTTTTCAAATTATGTTACATTGATAAGTAGATAAACCGAGTTCTGTTGACATCTCATGAAATTTCTTCTTTTTTTTGTTATAGTTGCTGGAGGTCGAAGTCGTCTACATCTAATTGATTTAGGAAGTACAGCGAAATCTAAAGATCCGAACAACGCTTCTTTAAGTCTGTCAGCCCTCGGTAATGTGATAATGGCTCTACTTAATGGACAACGCCATTTACCACACAGGTAAGAAAACATGAAAGTAATTATAATTTGCGTGTTGTCTTTGTCTTTCTCTGGAACATTCTGTGTATTGCTACAAGCAATAGGTAGTCCTGATGCTCTTTTAGTGCCAGGGAATAAATGTTCTCATTTTACTTTTTACCCAGATATATGAAAATGTGTCATGACAATAATTGAAGAGTGTACGCTATATCTAGTAGAGAAGGAAATTGACAAATGAGTAAATGAACGGTGGTAGCAAGTTAACACTTTAATAATGATTGTTCATAAAATAATGGAAATGACCCATAGAGTTTGACATAGATAGATGAAAATAACATGTGAAGTTGTCAGTAATAGTTGTCAAGGCGATGGTTTAGATGCCTTATGATGATAACTTAGTCCAACTTATACGATTCACAGTCTGCACACACCACTGTTGTTGAAGCAGAAAAATTACATCTGGTGTATGGTACCTTTAATTGGATTATCATTCACAGTATGAAGTAAATAAAATGGAATTTGGTTTTGGAATAATAAAGGGGGCAAATTACATTTAATTAGTTTACGTAATATTTTTGAAAGAAATAACAGCATAGCTTCGTTGGCATGAAAGAAGAGACAAAAATAACCGTAAGGGAGAAAAAGAAAGATTAATACAAATGAGAGACTGCACTATTTGTTTATTCTATTCCACGCCATATTTTTTTTCTCCTTAAATCATATTTAGTCTTTAGTGAATATAATCACAGTTATCAATAGAGAAAACCGAACACTACATCAATTGTATCACCATGTTTCTTTCACGGTTGTAACACTTAATTCAATTTCTACTAGCGCACTAGCTGCCTTTTCTTGTGGGTTTAGTTATTTTGGTTTTCTGTACATGAAAAGCAATACCATGAGCTGCAAGCGTGAATATATGCATTGTCACAATATCTTATTTCTTCTCTTTATGAATTAGCTAATAAATAGTGCTTTTTATTTAACTGTATGCCACAGAACAAAGCTAATTGATCACCTCTAACATTCCTGTATTGTAAACAAAACCATATCAAGTTGCCAGTGGTCCCAGCTAATTTACACTTGACATTTCTGACTAGTAGGCTACATCTTTCCTTGTGCCTGCTGAGATAGTTATTTGTAAATGGTGTTGTTCAGGCAGAAGTGAAAAGTTGGAATAAATATCAAACACTATACAAATATAAAAATGTCAGATTGTAGTTGCTGATATTATGATTGGCAGCTTATGACAATTTGATAGATATTACGATGAGAGTGACGATATGCAAGTGATGAAAATTTTATCCGATTTCTGCTATATTGATGAAAGAGCTCTCTTTACTCTTCCATCCATCATATATTCCGGCAGTAAATGATTTCTGGGATCGGATTAAAATAAATCATAGAAAGATCAGTTTTACAGTTCTAGCTTTATTACTTTATTAGATATAAGAAAATTGATCTGATTGGCTCAGCATATATCATATGATTTAACCATAGGCCTGTCACTTCTTTTATATAATTATGAGACAAACTATTACCAAACCAGGAATTTTTATACACCCACATTAGATGATTTTGGGTGATTTTACACGATTTTTATGAATTTCTAAACACAGATTTGACATTGAATGAATGTGAAAGAGTTCAGTCAACTGACCATTACTGTTTGTAAAATACAAATTTGTGTTCAAAACCTACGGAGGTGTTGGATGGACGAACGGTTAGTGTGTGTGCGTTGTATCGAGGACTTTAGGTCTGCCATTGTGTCAACTGTCATTGTTTCTATTCTACAATTGTACGTGACAAGGATTATGGTCACCTGTCCAACCTCTTGTGTTTTCTCTGGGTCCCCTGGTTTCCTCCCACTGCTAAAAACCCTTATGCACAAGCGAATTATTGAAATAAAATTGAACCATATCTTAGTCCCGAAATGACCTAGATTGTGTCCAATAGATGTTAAACCCCATTCCTCTCCATCAGACATGACACATTATTTTCAAAGCTGACTTAAAACCTTTTGAAACAAATGAATAATTGATAAACCCAGTGAACGTAGGGTTTTGTTCTTAAAAGCAAACGCAGACCTCAGACTTTGAAGTTTGTTTATTTTTAGAAAAAAATCAATAGAAAAACATAAGACAGAGTTTAAGATGACATGCACTGCTGGTAATCTAAACAACATCAAACACATTTATTTAATTATTAAGATTATTATGTTTTACTTCCTACATACATTTATATAGATCAGAGAAAATATAAGACATTTATATTACAAAGAGGGAAACAGAATCTGAGCATTTAAAGATATTGGTAACTCTGTATTATTCAATATACTTGCTATTCTTGTTCTGTTTCTTAGATTATCATTTTATTAGCATCTAGGGGGGTTTGATAGGCGCATGGTTAGAATGTTCACACTGTTTCATAAAGCCTTTCATTGAGTCAACTGGCATGATTTCGTATCCCTGGTTGTATGTGACAAGTAGTAGGGTTGCCTGTCCAACCTTGTTGATTTTCTCTGGGTCCTCCGGTTTCCTCCCACAAAGACCCCTACGCCTAAACAATTTATTGAAATGAAATTAAACCATATGTTAGTCCCGAAATGACCTAGTTTGTGTCGAGTGGACATTTAATGCCATTAAAAAGATCTTGATTAGACTACCAATTAAATATCTTGATAATCAAAACCTTTCTAAAGGAATCTGGGAATTTTCTGCATCACAGGGTTTAATTGGTAGGTCATTCTGGAGCCAACCAATCATACTCTGTATGCACCCTTTAAGTAAATGTCTTTAGACCAAGGTTAAGTGGAAAAAATAACTGAAAAACAGATTGAAATGTTGCTGTTGTTTGAATTAAACTATATTTGAATTGACAGTTTTGAAATTCGATTAGCCTGTCTTTGACGAATAACAGTTTATTCAGCATTTTTGAAGATTATATTTGTGTATGTTGAAATTAAATCTTCTGGAAGTCTTCTGCAAGTTTTTCTTTCAAGCTGACATATTAGGGTCCGAGAAAGATATATAGGAGAAAAAGAAGGTTGTATGTTGATATATTTTGGGATGATTTAATAAGATTAATGGACGACTAGCTCTAATGGGAGAGCCATTTTGTGAACAATCGTAGGCCTGTAAGATATATATCTTAATCAATATACAATCCTACTAGCTACATCAAATACAGGAGAAATCGACAACAACTTTCCTTTAGCTTTATGTTAGACTTTTACTCACATAAATAGTCCAGGTTATGGGAGAGAAATGAATCTTGTTGAAGTTTATGTGGTAAAGGGTCAGAAAATGGCCTATTTGGTATAACTTTTCACGTTGAATCAATGATTCTTGACTGATTAGTGTGCAAATGTCCAAAACTCAACTCTAAATTTGCTTAATAAGCTTAAAACTTAAATGTCACAGTTGTTCAGTGTGTCTAGAAGTTTTCTTTGATAGCTTAGTAAACGCCAAATGTAAACTGAAATAAATAATCTTCATGGGGGATAAATAAGAAAAATCTTTTAAAAAACAACAAAAAGATTCAAGACTTAAATTTGTAAACCAATTGCTTAGTGGCATGAATGAAATTTAATAAAATAGAACTAATATTAAAAGTTTTGCACCTTTAAACAAAACTGCAAGTTTTAAATTTTCTTCCAAAATAAAATATGTATACATGTTTGAAAACTTGGCCAATGATTTCATTCTAGAAGTATTATCAAATGATGACATCATTATGTAGTTCATACGTCTGCCACAAGTTTACCTACAATACAAGCGGAATTCAAGCAATTCTAACTTAGTTACAGTATAGAAGTAGAGAATTGGTATCATTAGGAAAAGAAGTAATGTTATAAATTATATTTATGTAATGTAATGCCTTCAGGCAGTAGTAATGTGTATTCAATACAAGGAAGACAAAATCTTTTGAAGTTTCCATTATTTTGTTAGATTTGCCATTAAAACACAATTCATCTAATGATGGGACGTTTTATTGGACCTCCGAGAACTGCAATGTTTTCACTTCTATGAAAAATGGTATGAATTCTGGTAGAGAATTGCCACTTTTCTAAACAAGACTGGCAAATAGTCGTAGAAAAATTTGATTTAGTGGTCAGAAGCTTGGCATGAAAGTATGGGATGTAGTAGTATAGATAAACAGAACGAGTCGTGTGATGTTAACGGAATATAAAAGTTAACATATTGATTAGATGAATTAATTGGTCGTGTTTCTCGCTTTATATAGGTTAACTTTACACACTGTCGTTATTATTACACGTGTTGATCACTAGATCACCCTTCAACTTTAATAACATCTTCCAATTACTTGTCATCTTAAAATACATCGTCTTTCTACACATATTTGTTCTGCTTAAACATGACTGATAGAGCCGCTGAGATGTCAGTAGGACTGATGTGGTTAACTGTGATTTAAAATCTATCCCTCTCCCAATGTGTTTTAATGAGAATTTTAATAAATTAAATGAATTAACTCACTGGAATTTAAGCGGTCATGTCATGTTACGTCCTTTTGATCATGGCTTTATTTGATTTGGGGTGAAATATGCTTTTTTAACGATCTGTAAATTGAATTCATCTCTGTCTAATGTTTAGAACAACTGGTTTTAACTTTCAAATGGAACCGAAATAAAGAACAAATGATTTTTTCCTGTTTGGTTCAGGAACTAGACCTCAAGCACCACTCATCTTGTTGTTCTTTGGGGTGATGCTCTTAGAAAAAATATGATCAACATAATTAGCTTGCACAGTTGAGCATTTTTGATTCAATTCCAAAGTGGCGGCGACGACGTTGTGCTCAGTTTCTGGTCAATATAGATAGATCACATTAAAGAATAAATTCATGGCAAGAAATTAGTATTCAAGTCTATTTCTATATTTTACAGGGACAGTAAGATAGCTCAGTTACTACGAGATTCACTTGGTAATACAACATGTCGAACATGTATTATAGTTCATGTATCATCAGCCTTACCTCATCACGCAGAAACGCTTCAAGTTGTACAAATGGCTGCCAGGATGCATCGTATGAAACGCAGAAAGGCCAAGGTTTGTAATCATTTTATTGTCTACATAATTATTAAAATAGAAATAAGATATTTCAAATTTTTTGGCAAGCATTGGATGTTTTTATACAATCAACACCCATAAGCTACTGAAAATTTCAAAATTAATGCTTGCAACAGTTGGTGGGCACATTGATGCTCCTCTTAATGTCTTTGGTTTTAATGTCGCATAATCTATTTTACAGATGTCTAGTACAAGTTCTGAAGACAGTTCCAATGATGGAAGTGGAAATTTTCGAAGACCGTATCGAGGATTAAGAATGGGAACATTACGAGAAGATGTTTTATATTCATCTTCTCATTCAGATCCCGACAACTATACATCAAGTAGTGAACAATCGTGCGATACGGCCATTTATTTAGGATCTAACGGAGGACAATCGTTAAGTGATCGTGACTTTACTGATAACGAGGGCCCCCCTCGATCTGTGCCTAGAACAAATCCTCGTCTTCCACGACGACCCGGTGGATCTCGTTCGTCGGGAGACGAAGGTTCTGCTTCTGATAGTGGTAGAAGCATGACGTATTCAGATCATCACAGGTTCATCAGTCCTGGTTTAGAGTCACCAGTTGCACGAGCAGATTTACCAATTCAGAATATTCTCCAGATGCATTCAGCTCCCAATTCACCACAACACCATCCTTCACACTCTTCTAGAAGAATCAATCCTCATGCTAAACCCCTGGTTACTAGATCACAGATGCCTGCAGATGTGAGGGATGCCAGTCCACACACACCAGAGAAAAGTCAGAAGGCACACAGCTCTTCAAGCAGACGGCAAAAATGCCAAGATGGTCAACAGTCTGTAAGAGGTGAACAGTGGATTGATGGACCAGGAAGTGCCATTTATACTGAACCCAAAAATGTCAGTGAACATTGGATAGATGGTCCACAGATATTCAAGAAATGTCCACAATCTCCTAAACCTGATTCTTCATCTCGTAAAAAGTTAAAGAATGTTGTGGTCAGTTCAGAAGAACGATGGATTGATGGACCTCGTGAAATGATTTCTAGTGGAAGTAAATCAACAAATAAAAATCAGGCCATGCATACATTAAGTACTGTAAATGATAACCAAGTACCACCTTCTCCCAGTCCTAAATTAAAACATGCTACAACCGGTGAACGAGCTTTAAAACAAGCCATTATAAAACAAATACCAGATATTAAAATGCGACCAGAAAGTAGTATAAGTGTAGAAAGTAATACTTCAACTCATGCTGAGGCTGCTACATCACGACCTGTCAGTATTTCTAGTAATGACGGACAGATGAAAGATTGTATTGATATCAGTGAAAATATGGTTGTTAAACCATTTGTTAGAGACTGGGTAGAAAAACATCATGAAGTTCCCATTACCATTGTAACCTCAGATAGCCCAATCAAACCAATATTTCATGAATCAGTCATCAAAAAATTACAAACCTCTTCATCATCATCTTATCCGTCACCAACAAGTTCACCATCTCTATCCAAAAAATCAGACAGTATACCACCAGACGCCATCTTTCCTAAAGAACCTGAAACAACAAATCGTGTTACAGAATGGGTACGTTCTGTTTCTATGGAGATGCCTGACGTTTTAGACACAACTTTTTCGTCTGTTTCTATGGCTGATGCAGAAACCAACACAGATCACGATTCAGATTTTGAACAAATTGCTTCCAAAACCAAATTAAATGTGACTTTTGACAGTGGTGAACCAGAAGTGAATATTGTTGATACTAGTTATGATAGTGTTGATACAAGTGACTGTGTTAGTGCTAGAGATTCTATTTACGAACAAGACGTAGAAGAGAAACTCGAATCTATGCATCTTCTTGCAAATCAATTAACAGACAATGAAACATTGAGTAGTAAATCATTTTCTAACGATATCAATGAAAGTGCTGAAAAGGAAATTCGTGCTAGTGCTAAATTAAGTAGTCTGGCGTACAGCCAGGGACAATCTCCCGTCTCGTCGGACAATGACAACAGTTGTTCAGTGTTAGAACCATGTAGATTATTGTTATTACGTAAACCCGATGGAGCTTCAAATCCTAATTTATCAAAAGACTTTTTCAGTGAAAAATGTATCGACCAATCAGTTTTAAGTATTAATAGTGATAACGTGGAGACTGTGGCTAACATGTCTCGACAAAATATTACGTTAAGTGAGAAAACATCTACCTCAACTTCACAAACAAATAGTAAAGACAAATCTAACAACAAACCTAATATAAAAACTAAACCCCCACTTCCGCATAAACTCAACGGCACAGTCAAGCCTAGCTCCCTTCCCAAACCTTCATATTCACCATCATCCAGTCCGAAACAAACCCCTTCCACACCATCCAGTAAAGACAATTCACCCGAGAAAAAACAAAAATCCATCCTTCATAATGGTAAAACAAGTGAAAACAAAACTAAATCTAAGAGCAATGTTACAGTGAGTACTTCTACAAGTAACGGTGTTGCCAAAACAAACTCGAAACCCAAAACACCCAACGGAAACAGCAAACTACCTCTATTATCTCATGGCTCAACGAAGGAGGCTAAGTCGAAAAAGAAAGACTGTAAAGTGACTTTGAAAGTTAGTAATGGACAAATGGGTGAAAATTCAAGTATAAAGCAGTGCAATGATTCGGACAGTGGAAATGATAGTGGTATCGTTGCAGCGGTAGAAAAGAAATTGTTGTCGCCATACAGTAAAATAACTAAACCTCGTACTCCGAGTCATTCTAGTAGTGGTCATGGTAGTGATAATAGTAGTTCTATTAGTACCGAGTTACACTGTCATCATGGTAGTAAGTCGGATAAAATAAACGGAGGTACCAGTAGTGGATACGAGAGTATGTTGAGAGAATCAGAAGCTAGCTGTTCTTCAGAGCATGATGATAGTGCCAGTGAAAGTTCTGGGGAACGCAAGAAGGGATCTAAGCGAAAAAATGGTAAATTATACTCTTGAATTGTTATTCACTATTAAATAATGAATCAAAACATGATATTATATTTTATATAACCATACATGTGACAGTGGGAACTGACATGTTTTAAAATCAAACCTGACAAATTTTGAGTGGTATTAAATTATTCCTGACAATGTCTGGTTACTTGTCTTGAATCAAAGAGTCTATATTCAGACGCTCAAGTTAAACTGGTTTGATAACCCTGTTGATTGATTGTTAAACCAGTTTAATTTTATTAAAACCTCAGCTCTGTGTACCTGACTCTGAGATGGATTATCTTAGTGTGGTTTATCTTGGCAGTCAACAGATTGGTTATAAAATGCTAGCCCTAGCTCGCTTTGGCCATTGCATTCAGTTATTTTCCTGGCAAAATAACGGCATGTGCTGTGCCCTTTGTAGTTAACTCTGACTTTTAAATAGTTTGGCTTCTATTATGTGTGAACACTACACTACACAGTCTTAAAAAAACTCCTGTATAGAAATATATCTATGTCAGAAAAAATAATTGTGTTTGATAGAGCCTGTATTATCTGTGTGTTGCCAATGGCTGGTTGAATTTTTTCATGTCTGTTTGACATAAATTTTGACACCTTACATCTAGAATAATGACCGCTTTCAGAATTATTAAATATAGGTCATGTAAGATTTTGATGAAAATGGCTGTCACTCTTGGGTGTCACCATATTATTATTTACGGTAGATATGGGAGGTGTTGTCTAATCCACTCAATATCTAAGTCATTTTTGGATGTTAAAGTGTTTTAGACCCTGTTTGATGTGAGAGGCTAACATCATTACAGTATAAATTTTGTCTTATTTTCAAGGTACAAAAAGGAGTCGATCCGCACCAGGTCGAACATCTGACAGTCCCCCTGATAGTTGTAAACAAAGTCCTGCTGCTAAGCGCAAAACATCCAGTCCTTCTATGAAGAACAAACACGGCAAATCAAAAGAAGAACCAGTTGATATTAAATCTTATACCACTAATGATATAGATCGGTTACAAAGAAAGAGACCTGATGATGAGGTATGTAGAAATTTACCACCATTCTTCTTTTGAGGGTTGGATAGTCAAATGTTTAGCACCTGCTCCTGTCATTGAGTCAACTAGTGGGGTTTTGAATCCCTGGTTGAACGTGACAAGTAGGGTCGTCTGCCCAAATTCCTGGGATTTCTCCAGGTTCTATGGTTTCCTCCCACTGCTAAAGACCCTACGTGCAAGCGAATAATGAAATAGAATTAAACCATCTGTTAGTTCAGAAATGACCTAGTTTGTGTCCAGTGGACATTAAACCCCATTTCTCTCTCTCTTTTGGAGCATGACTCTTCTTCCTCCAAGGACGACATCGGTCCACCTAGGGTGGTTACACAAACAATTCTCAAAAAAACAGGTATCAGGGCATCAAAAAGTTTTTATAACTTGGTGAACAGAATATGTTTGAAATCGGAATGTATAAATAGTCTCTTAAAAGTATATGATGAATAATTTCAGTCATTGTCTCGTAAACATTTTAAAAATTGAAAAATGATCTAAGAAACACAACAATATCTTAGCCAAGTGAACTTTTGTACTAAATGGGGGAATCATGTGGTTAAATGGGAAAGACGCTGGCTCGCTACTTTGGAGGTTGAGTGTTCAATCCCTGCATTGGCTGAGAAAGTTTATCCAGATTTTCCGTCGTGGTTTCCCCTTGGCGGTGATGCAGGACAGATGGTCCAGTCATTTGGATGGGATGAAAAAACAAGGTCTTGTGTACACAAAAGATCCCTTAGCAATTAGAATTCGATATAAGAGTAGTCTGTAGTGCCGCTGCCTTGGCAAAATTTCCTTAGCACACTCTATGGCATATGCCCGTCTTCATTAGTCCAGGACTAGGAGCAAATATACAGTTAGGTAGATGTTAAACCCCATTTCATTTCATTTCAATTTTTTGAATAAACGAGAAGTGTTATATAACAAATAGTATAACCGTTTGCACAAATCCTGCCTGTTCCATGGCACCACTGGCATTTAATGGAGGTGGTTTCAGTAAAAATATTTGAATGCCTGCTAATTGCTTTTAATTTTATTTTTTTTTAGACATCTGAGAGAAAGGAACAAGTTCGTCAATTACTGAACAAACAAGAAACATTAAAACAGGAACTTGTAATGGCAAAAGATACCATCATGATGGAACGATCGGGCTGGAGTTTTGATTGTAAGTTTCTCATGTGCTTCTCGTGTAAGCCACGACAACAACCAGCTGATGTGTGATGTTGTGATGTAAACCTGTTTCTTCAAAAGATAGTTTTAGATTCACTTGTCGATGTTTTACCAGAGGCCTGGGTAACGCCTGTTACCAGGTACCACCACACAGCCACAATACTTCTCTACATCACAGAGCTTCCATATTTTGGTAGCGTGATATGTTTCTAATAAATGATTGAATGATATTTTGATATTCACCAACATATTAAAAAGACAGATTCATATCCAATATATTTTCGGTTTGGTCTTGTACATTAAATTATAAAACAATTATTCTTCCTTCCTGTTATTAGTTCACACATTTTGTGCCAAAATATTTTTGTTTTGTTTTGACATATTTACTATGACACAGAATTTATTTTCCTTTAAGTCTTTTTAGTCTTCACATATTATGGTGCCATAGTTTATTTTCTTTTTAGAAGTAGCTTAATGTTATATAGTGCTGCACATATTTTGGTCATGCCTATTTTTATATAAGCACATAAATGGACCCTAATTATTGAAAGTTAAAACTTGTTAGATAAATAAAACATCAAATGTCAACCTATTTTTGGAGTTTGATATTTATGCTTTCCCACTCAAGATACAGAGCTGTGTCATCGAGCTATATTGTAAGTCAACTAATTGATATTTGACATCTTGAAGGATTCTCTATTCAGCTTATCTCCTCTTGAAAATTGATATTAATACATGATTGGAAATTCTTCTACCTACGTTCTGGATCTTTTTAAGTTTTATATTTTCAAGACTTGGGTGTACATGTCATCCACCATAGCTATTTTACTCCTTCTTTTGATAATTTTTTTATAATTTTTCCTTGGATTCAATTCATTTTGTCATATTTTATCTGTTTATCATTAAAATCATTTAAATATTCAATAATCAATCACTTCGTGTTTGGATATAATATATATATTTTTGTGTAATTGTTTGTTAAGAAATATTTACATATTATGGAATTCAACAATTGTTTGTATAAGATAATATTTTGAATACAGAAAATAATGCGAAGCTATGTTTTGAATAGTATAAGTATCAGTTATGTTGCTATGGTTACTAAAATAAATAATACATAATGAGCATGCTGCATGTTAATAATTTCAGTATTTGTTGCTGAATATGCGGATTTAGAGGACCCAAACAATATTACAGCGTTGCAAAATGAAACGGCCATACTGGAAAAACGAGTAGATGCTTGCAAGTCACATGTTATGATGGTCACATGTTTCGATTCTAAAACAATGAATTGATAAATATTTTGTCTAGGAATTTAAAATATTTAAATTAATTATATTATGGTTGTGTTAATTTATGTGCAATGATATTTTATTTCGTGAAGGAAATATTGATATTTTCTTTAATTCGAAACGTGGACTTTTGTAATTTTTTCATAAACGGTCTTCTGTTTTGATATAGTTGACTTTCGGATAAGTAACTTTCTATGTGAATACATAAGACAATCTCCATGATTTATGATTTGAATTATGGAATTTGGAAACTGTTCTGTTTCGTTCTTATTTATTAAAAGGAATTGAAGGCCCTATAACATGCTACACATCCTGAACTGTATGCATTTTGATAAAAGTATGTATATAGTTATGTAATGTTCTTAGTTGAAAGAATTATATTTATATGCAATGGTGCTTATTGATTTAAACTTTAAAGGACATAATGTCTAAATACTCAAATGACATATATGTTGGTGTAAGTAGTATTTGTACATATTATTAGAAAATTTTATGGCTGGTACAATAATTGTAATTAATCATGCTAATATGCATAATAGAAATCAGATCCTATAACCATTTTTCCATGTTAAATTGTACAAAGTTTCTATAATTATTCATATTATGTCTTTCAGTCTATGTAATATATTCAAATATATTTGACCCGTATGAACTCTTCAATAAAATAAAACATTATCTAAGTTATCAATCTGAAATTTAATTTCATAGAAAAATCCGGAATGTAGAATTTTTTGTAAGGTATAGAATCGTATAAAATAAACACCAATAATTTAAGATGATTTATCATTTTTAGCCACTTAAATTAATCGCAAATAATTCAAAACCATTTTCAAAACTGTTCATGAAAGATGAAAATATTAAATGTTTGAAGACTTTAAGAATTCTAGAAATCATTTTATTACTTTGTTAATTTAATCATCAATAGATGTTGTAAGAGATGATTTTATTTGTTTCTGAAACTAACCTGTTAGCTTCCAGCTTGTCATAATCGACTCACATAATGAAATGAAGTTTAATTGTAAAATCAAGATGTATAATTTGTCTTTTTGTATATTAACAAACATAATATACACTTTATATACTAGTATATTTATATCTTGTTTGTTATTTATAACTGGGGGATCACGTGGCTAAGTTTAGATCACGGTAGCCTGGAAGTTGGCTGTTCGATCCCTGCATTGGCCAAGAAAGTTCATTCAGATTTTCTGGCGTGGTTTCTCCTTGTCAGTGATGCAGGACGAGTGGGACAAAAAAACAACGTCCCGTGTAGACATTGCCGTGTACATAAAAGATCCCTTGACAGTTGGAATTCGATATAAAAGTAGGCCGTAGCGCCACTGCCCAGGCAAAATTTCCCTCATAGCACACTGTATGGCGTAACCCAGGTTAGGAGCAGGACATTAGGACGTTAAACCCCATTTCATTTTATAAAGATAATGGGGAGGTTTGACGGCGGAATGTTCTTATGAACGCCCTTGGTCTAATGGTGTGGGTTTGGAGAGAAAGAAATGGGGTTTAACAACTACTTGTACTTGACACAAACTAGGTCATTTTGGGACAAACATGGTTCAATTTGATTTCATTAATTCACTTGCCCTTTGACAAGCAGTTGTGGTCACTTGACTGAAATCTTGGGTTTTCTCTGGTTTTCTCACGCAACTAAAGACTCTATACATACAAGTGAATTATTGAAATAAAATTGTATCAAGTTAGCCCTGAAATGACGTAGTTTGTGACACTCGTATAAAGATAACAAGAGCTACTAACTGCTATCCAGCATATTATCAGCTGATGCCGGTGTCAAACTAATATGAGAAAATATAAAACACATACAACTGATTAGTTAAATGTCATTCTGCCAGCATCTAGACAAAATTTAAATGATATTTATTGTTAACACTGAAAGGCAAGGACATGTCTTTATCACTGGAATTTCGAATAATCAAAGAAATTTAGCTATTAAATTCAGGTTATACACATTTTACATACAACATACTTAAAAGCAGGAGTCATCAGACAGTAGACTTCAGTTCAACTGTGGGAAGTATTAAAGGAGTCTGATCAGACACATGGATGGAATGGCCTGAGGTTTAATGTCTTATCAACACAATATTCTGGTAATTTTTAGTCTGACATATGGTAATTCCTATGGTTACAGTGCATGGGTTGGGTGTGATTTTTCTGGGGACCAATGGTAAAACTGTGGACCTCACTTTTTATACGCCCACATTGAAATGTGGTCGTATATTGTCGTCGCCCCCGTCCGTCCGTCGGTCCGTCCGTCCGTCGGTCCGGCGTCCACAATTGCTTGTGGACGCTCTAGAGGCTAAAGTTAATATCCGATTGACTTTAAATTCATACACAGTGTTTAAGGTCATGAGACGAAGAAGCCTATTGTTTTTCAGCGATTTCCGATAATAACTACCAGAGTTATAGCCCTTGACGACTTCAAAAAATCTTGTGGACGCTCTAGTGGCCAAAGTTAATATCCGATTGGCTTTAAATTTATACACAGTGTTTAAGGTCATAAGACGAAGAAGCCTATTGATTTTCAGCAATTTCCGATAATTAGTGCCAGAGTTATGGCCCTTGATCACTTCAAAAAATCTTGTGGACGCTCTAAAAGCCAAAGTTAATATCCGATTGACTTTAAATTTATACACAGTGTTTAAGGTCATAAGACGAAGAAGCCTATTGATTTTCAGCGATTTCCAATAATTAGTGCCAGAGTTATGGCCCTTGATCACTTCAAAAAAATTTGTGAACACCCTAAGAGCCAAAGTTTAAATTTATACACAGTGTTTAAGGTCATTAGACGAAGAAGCTTATTGATTTTCAGCAATTTCCGATAATTAGTGCCAGAGTTATGGCCCTTGATCACTTCAAAAAATCTTGTGGACGCTCTAAAAGCCAAAGTTAATATCCGATTGACTTAAAATTTATACACAGTGTTTAAGGTCATAAGATGAAGAAGCCTATTGATTTTCAGCGATTTTCGATAATTAGTGCCAGAGTTATCTCCCTTGATCACTTCAAAAAATCTTGTGGACGCTCTAAAAGCCAGAGTTAATATCCGATTGACTTTAAATTTATACATAGTGTTTAAGGTCATAAGATGAAGAAGCCTATTGATTTGCATCAATTTCCGATAATTAGTGCCAGAGTGATGGCCCTTGATCACATCAAAAAATCCTGTGGACACTCTAGAGGCCAAAGTTAATATCCGATTGACTTTAAATTTACACACACTGTTTAAGGTCCTGAGAGGAAGAAGCCTACTGATTTTCATCAATTTCAAATAATTACTTCCAGAGTTATCTCCCTTGATCACTTCATAAAACCTTGTTGCTCTGTAGATGCCAAAAAAGTAAAAATATGCGACAACCCTTGTTGACTGCCCGGACGATTTAGCTGCTGTGGGCGTATGTTTCGTTGCCTGGCAACCTATCTTTTCTTCTGTCCACACAACAATTGTAACAATATAAGGGTATCTTAGTACTAAGAGAGGTTATGAAAGTATCCATTTCTTGAAAGTAGGATACTATCGTCCAGCCCTCTTGTTCACAGATTAGTACAATTAACTAGAATAGTGTTGACATAAAACGATGCCTTTACGAAACACCCATAAATGGTAATTGTCCAGGCCTAATAACTGGCACAGTATACATTGTATATAGGAGAGAGTTTGTTTGATTTACGCTCAGACAACATTCGAGAGAGCCAAGGGGAAGTTCACCCTGGGAGCTGGCCCGGCTTACAGGTCGGACGCAGACATCATTCAAGAGATCCAAGGGGAAGATAGTACCGTGAGCTGTGCTGGCTAAAAGCCTAGGGTGTAGACTTATCCTAGCCTGAAGCCGTGAACATTATGTAGAACTATCAAGACATACGTGGCTCTTGCCACGTTTAAGCCGTTAGGTCTGAGTTAGTAAGGATATTAAACTCAGACCGTAGATATATTAAATACCGATAAAAGAACAATAGTTTGTCGATGTTGTAGAATATATTATTGTAACCTATAAAGATATATCCAGAGTACAGAAAAGAGTTTGAAGTCTTATTTATCACGTCATGTCCTACCTAGACACATGACAGTGTGACACAGAAGATTTTGGCCGTCCGGACACAGAGTCATTTAATTGTTCATTGGAAATAATTGATTTACTCCATAGTGCCACAGGCGTCGATTTGGTACCGCGAGACAGGATAGTTTCATAGTCTCACAACGTGAAGTCCGAAGAAAAGCCCTAGACGTCATTGTCCCATCTGTGACACTGTGACACCGTAGTGTCACACAATGTCCACTAGGCATGTCTAACCCAAGATGCCACACTTGAAAGACTGAACCAAACATGAAATATTCTTTTCAGCCCACGCTTGGGAATGAAATTCTATTGTCTTAATTGCACAAATATCATAGCCAGGTATATATTTGTCAATAAATCTTCTTGATTGTATGTCAAACAAATAAAATAGGTTGCCAGGCAACGAAACATACGCCCACACAGCAGCCAAATCGTCCGGGCAGTCAACAAGAGTTGTCGCATATTAAGGAATTATCAGAAAATCATTAGAATTTGTTTGGTTTTTATAATCAAACGTTTTTTTTTAAATCAGATTTTTCGTACAATCAGGGGACATAATTCAGGAAGTAATGACCCGATGGGCGCAAATATCGAAAGGAACCAAGATCTTTGGGTTATAAACATACCTGTCAAGTTTCATCAAAATCGATTCAAAATTGTAACCTCTATAGGGTCCACAACCTTGATATAACATATTTTCACACTATTCGTGTACAAACGGCGGCCATTTTGTCCGTCAATTCTAGTCCGATTTTCACGAAATTCAAACTCTCTCTTCATTACCATGTAACGGTGATATAGTCAAACGTTTTTTTAAATCGGATAATAATTTTGACCTCCAGAGGGACCAAAAGCTATTTTTCGGACAATCCGGGGACATAATTCAGGAAGTTATGATCCAATGGGCGCAAATATCGAAAGGAACCAAGATCTTTCGGTTATAAACATGCATTTCAAGTTTCATCCAAATCGGTTCAAAATTGTGTCCTCTACACTGTTCACAACCTTGATATAACATATTTTCACACTATTCGCGTACAAATGGCGGCCATTTTGTCCGTCAATTTTGGTCCGATTTTCACGAAATTCGAACTCAACCTTCATAACCATGTAACGGTGATATAATCAAACGGTTTTTTAAATCGGATAACAATTTTGACCTCCAGAGGGACCACAAGCTAAAAAGGGCGATTTTTCGGACAATCAGGGGCCATAATTCAGGAAGTTACGATCCGATTGGTGCAAATATCGAAAGGAACCAAGATCTTTGGGTTATCAACATGCATTTCAAGTTTCATCCAAATCGGTTCAAAATTGTGTCCTCTACACTGTTCACAACCTTGATATAACATAATTCGCATACAAATGGCGGCCATTTTGTCCGTCAATTTTGGTCCGATTTTCACGAAATTCGAACTCAACCTTTAAAACCATGGAACGGTGATATAATCAAACGTTTTATATATTAAATCGGATAACAATTTTGACCTCCAGAGGGACCACAAGCTAAAAAGGGTGATTTTTCGGACAATCAGGGGCCATAATTCAGGAAGTTATGATCCGATTGGCGCAAATATCAAAAGGAACCAAGATCATTATAAACATGCATTTTAAGTTTCATCCAAATCGGTTCAAAATTGTGACCTCTACACTGTTCACAAGCTAAAAAACGTGATTTTTCGTACAATCAGGGGCCATAACCCATGAAGTTACAGTCCGATACATGCCAATATCGAAAGGAACCGAGATCTTAGGGTGATAAACCTATGTTTTACGTTTCATTGAAATCGGATAAAAATTGTGACCTGTAGACTTCACAAACAATTGTGGACGGACGGACGGACGAATAGGGGCGACGACAATATACGTCCACATGAAAATGTGGGCGTATAAAAATAGGGTTTAACGTCCTGCTGTTCTGCACCGACTGGGCTCCTATGTAAAAAACCTCAGCTCTCAAGACAGGCATACACCATAGAGTGTGCTGAGGGAAATATTGACTTGATAGCACCATTCCACTAACTCTGCATTAAATTCCATCCTCCAAGGAATCTTTTACATACATAGAACCTAATATTTCTGTGCCATCTGAACAACTAGATGCTTTTCCTTGCCAGGTCCTCCATCTTGCACCAATGACAAGAGGAATCGATGCCAGAAGTCTGATGGCTCTGCCCTTGGATTTTTAAGAGTTTTTAGTCATTTTGATAAGTCAAAATTTAAGGTCCCAAATTATAGAGACAACTTACAGAGATAATGAATATATTGTTTCCCTAAATAAAACTTTGTATCATACCCTTTAAACCAAGAACAGAGTCAATATATTTTGGCACCAGTTACCCATTTCAACATATAAGCCATTTTCTATATCCTGATTATACCCTTATTTATTACTATAATGGATCATATTAATATACAAAATACACAAATATACATACAGTAACCTAGGCTACAAAACCACATAGCTTACTGATGTTTTACATATAGATACTACTTTATCTACAAACAATTCTATCATAAATAAGTAATAAACTACTTATAGTTCAAAACATTAACTACAATATAACAATAACTACTTGTATCAGTATATGCTTTGGATTGATATAATTATTAGACTAGATTGAGGTGCCAAATCTTTCTTTGCCAGCTACTTTTTGCAACACTTAAGCATCGGACACACTAGCCGAATGATTCTGACAAATCTATTAGCGTTGAAATTCGTTGATGTGTCCACTGTCATTCGGTTGAAATTCTATTTGGCTGAATGATTCTCAACCATCAAACAGGTTAGATATATTCAGCAGAATTATATTCGCCTGGTATGTTTTGGTTCGCCAAAGCAAACAGTTGAATGTAGAATTCATTAGCCAATCACCACCCATATCGAGAAGTCACGTGATTGTTTGAAGACATAGACGCCGCCATGTTTAATCATGTGACGTGAAAGGTGATGCAATCGACTGGTGAATCAGGCGAAACATTTGGCCAATGTGTCCACTGCTTTAGGGCACCATTGACAAAAGAACACTATTGTCGATTAGTAGGGCTCACCAATTTGAAATTACACCTTTTTATTTAATGGATATTCACACAGGTATAAAACAAAATCTATTCTACATTGACCAAGATATGAAATTAAAATCCAACCCATCTATTTCAAAACAATATCTAAAGTTATTATTTTTAAGGCATTAAATTTCAAAAAAGGGTGAACAAATATATCATTTTGTAGTAAATGTAAATTATCCAATGTGACATGCTATTCTGTTTGTCATGCTATATAAAACTGTATTTACTTGTTAGAAAATGTTAATGGCATCACTGTCCTAGACGCAAAATGAAATGGGGTTTTAATATCCTACTTTTCTGAACAAACTGGGCTAATGAAGACTCCTAAAGATGCAAGAAGAGAGAGACAAAAATGGGATTTAATGTCCACACAACAGAAACTAGGTCATTTCGGGACTAATATATGGTTTAATTTTATTTCAATAATTCGCTTTGGGGCCTTTAGTAGTGGGAGGAAACTGGAGGATCCACAGAAAACCCATGAGGTTGGACAGGCGACCCTACTCATTGTCCATACACCGATGCAAGATGAAACAATGTGAGTATTTTCAAGTTATGAAGAACAAAAGCATTATACTCCATAACAAATCTATATACAATTCTACTTCTGTAATTCTACATGTTTTCTAAATACAATCAATAATTACAATTATTTTTCCATTTTCATATAAAAACATTGTTTCACATTCAGCACCATATTGTATATATATATTTCATATATAAATAGAAAATTACAAAAATTTACACAAAATAATTGTACAAAAATGCATATTGATCTTGACAAAAAAAAACGGAACAGCAGGTTGTCACTTGATTTTTGATGATTTGCATCAAATTGCATATCACAATTCCACATGCATCATGATATAATAGAAGCCAAGATGTTATACCTTAGCTACACAAAAACAAAGGAAAAGATCTTTTGGCAATAAGACATCAATTTAAAAACATTGATTTATCATCAATAATTCCGACAAAACAAGTTAGACCTTCGACTCTCACACAGTTCCATTAAAGTAACTAGATATATCTGTCAGGGTAGTACACTTGTGAATTGTGAACATGCACTTTAATACAAGAAATTAATGCTATAACCTTTTCTTATTTTGAATTCCAATGTGGATATGTACATGTAACCTCATTTAGGTCGCATTAAGTTCACATCAATTTCTTGTGGATCCTTGACATGGGAAGATGACAGATTTACATGATAAGATTCTTAAATAAATACTATGTAATATACAAATATTTGTATGAAATTATAATTCATGAACATTTCTAAAGATATTCAAATAATAACAATACTTTTAGAAGACATTTTTTGAAATTTAGATCAGACATAGAAGAATTATTACAACTGAGATTCTGGAACACTTAAAAAGATAAATATAGCCATGAAATCGGTGATTACAAAAATAAAATCTGCTATAGTTTAGTTAGCTAGGTTACTGGATGTTTACATAAAATATATTATATGTAAGAATTATAGACCTAATCAAATATAGTCATCATTTACGATGTCTAACTTCAACAATATCATGAAGATATAACATATTGCACATAATTCCAGCTTTTTTGAATTTTTTTGACACAACATTAGAAAGCCAAGCGTATGGAAGAAGAATATACCAAATCCATATTTTTTTTCATTTTTCATTTTCACAGGTTTCTTTTTATTTCATTTGATTAGAAAAGGGGCAATTTTTATCACTTAGATGATTAATTTATCATTCACTTGTATTGTCATTTATACAGCCGTAGGTTCCTGATCTCGTGGTTTCTTACAAGAAAAACACATCCAAAATTTACAACTAAAATTCCAGCCTGATGATCTTTCCAACGATATTGTATCCTTAGTTGATTCAGTTTTTACATCTTCTTCTACAATCATTAAGTGCTGTAAAATAGAAAAATAAATGTTTGAACAAATAACGATTATTTATTATGATCTTAGCTATTTGGAGTCAAACTGTGAATCTGATAGTCCCATGTTATAATGCTGTCTAGCTACAGTACCCTTGACAATAAACTAGTATATAATATTTTAAATAATTCTAATTTCAGTCATTCTCATTCTGAGATGAAAGGTTGTTTCCTATGGGATTTTTCAAGCTAAAACAGCAATTATAACTTAACCAGTTAGGGGTACCCCCCAGCTCGGCTAAAAAGGAAGTGTGCTATATATGTCATTGAGCGGGCATGAAAATTTAAGTTAATCTCCTTCACAATGCATAACAATAATGCTACTGAGACAGGTTGTTACGGAAGCTATCAGGTATAAAAATCTACGCTCACGCAGTTCGAAAGGTTGCCACTAATGGGGTGTTCAGACAGCCAAGCTTTTAAGTACGGTAGAACTGGGAGTTTTAAACTGGTTTATTGGCATTCTGACGACATAGTTTTAACTGGGATTCTTTTCCAGAACAATAAAAGTGGCATTATTTACCTCCTCTTCATATCTCCTTCTCTGATATTTCTCTGCTTCTTTAACCGTCATTGTCTTCATTTCTAGATGACTGTCTTTTAATTTAGCTGCCAGACGGGAATCACGGTAAGGGCTAGTTGGTTTCATTTTACTGATAGGACTAAGGTTACAAGTATCAAGAGTTACTACTTCTATGGCACGACTTGGTGCAGATCGACTTCTTTTACCACCTGAATAAAATAACATAATAATTTAACATCCTGAATTTGTATGACGAGAAATAAAAGAATTGAGAGTCTTGATATGGCAATCCAAGAAATACTGGCAAAAATGAAATGAAATGGGGTTTTACGTCCTACTGTTCTGCTCTAAACTGGGCTAATGAAGACAGGCATACGCCATACAGTGTGCTATGAGGAAAATTTTGCCCGGGCAGTGCTTTACGGCCTTCTCTTATATCGAATTCCAACTGCCATTGGATCTTTTACATGCACGCCAATGTGTACACTGGATCTCAGTTTTTCATCCCACACGAATGACTAGACAGCTGTTCTTTTCGGGCCCTCTGTCTTGCATCACTGACAAGGGGAAACCACAAGGGGAAATTGGGATGAACACCCGACCTCCAGCCACCGTGATCCCCCTTTTGACAACAAAGAATTCTTGGCAAACCATGGGAATTAAAAGAAGGTTTTGGGAATAATTCATGTATATTATAAATGATATCTTGTCCAACATGACAGTTTTAAGACCATTCCCGTCCTTGCATGACACATGTAATGCTGCTTTTTCTCTACTATCTGCCAATCTTCAGCAGAAGTTTGAATCTAGAGCAAAATTATTTTTTTTCCATGAATTGGTTGACGTTGACGATACAGTTATGTCTTATTATATACATTTACTTATATAAACATAATTCTCAATGGATAAACGTTCGATGCGCTGCCAATGTTGGGTTAATGTTCTGCAAAAGACTGGCCAATCATGCACTGTATCCAGGCTAAAATGTCGTCATACTCAGTTACGACATCAACCCTTGTGGAAGTGGACGTTAAACTCCAGAAACAAACAAACAAAATGTTTTTAAATATATTTTAACATAAAAATCTCACCTTTTCGAAGAGTATTTTTCTTTTTATCTGCTGCTAATTTGATATCCTCAGTATCAGAACAGCTAGCTTCTGATTCTCTCAACATACTCTCATATCCACTACTGGTACCACCATGTATTTTATCCGATTTACTACCACGATGACAGTGTAACTCGGTACTAAGAGAACTACTATTATCACTACCATGACCACTACTAGAATGACTCGGAGTACGAGGTTTAGTTATTTTACTGTACGGAGACAACAATTTCTTTTCTACCGCTGCTACGATACCACTATCATTTCCACTGTCCGAATCATTATGTTTTTCACTTAACTGTACGTTGACAATTCGCTGCGTGATTAACATTTCTTTTTCCTTTTTTCCACATTTTTCTTTCGGAGTACTGTGAATAAATTGAGGTTCTACTAAATGTACTTTCTTACACGTTTTTTTCGATGCACTTTTACTTGTCTTTGCTTCTCTTTCGTTGCACTTTGAAGGAACAAATTGAGCGACATTTTTCACATTTTTTCGTTCCGGTGAACTACACATATCTATAAATGTTTTAGCTGCGGGTTGACTCGATTTTAAACTCGATGGAAGTTGGACGGTACTTAATTTAACC
Source organism: Patella caerulea (assembly GCA_036850965.1). Classification (NCBI taxonomy): domain Eukaryota; kingdom Metazoa; phylum Mollusca; class Gastropoda; family Patellidae; genus Patella; species Patella caerulea. Next base: position 58,859,645 of record JAZGQO010000007.1, read on the forward strand.
AAACCGTGTACAGGAGAAGGCTTTGTTTTAACAGTTTTCACCGATAAGTTTGTATTAGTATTATCATAAGCACCTACTCCAGGAAAGAGTTCTTTTTCGGGTTTATAACCAGACAGGACAGTTGAGGTAGTTTTTTCGGGAATATATCCTGAAAGTTGATTACAAGTCATAGTACTTTCATTATGTTCACTGGTAATTCCACAAGTTTCACTGAAAAAGTCTTTTGATAAATTAGGATTTGAAGCTCCATCGGGTTTACGTAATAACAATAATCTACATGGTTCTAACACTGAACAACTGTTGTCATTGTCCGGCATGTCTGTATAAGAATCTCCGTCAGCACTGTGTTTCATGTTTGAATCGGTATCCCCAATAGAATTATCAGGGGTTATCCAACTATTTGACACATTTTCCAACTTCTTTTCCACATCGTGTTCATAATTGGAATCTTTAGCACTAACACAGTCACTTGTATCAACACTATCATAACTGGTATCAACAATATTCACTTCTGGTTCACCACTGTCAAAAGTCACATTTAATTTACAAGGTACAGACCCATGGCGTTCTAATTCACTACTTTGTTCCATTTCATTTGACACAGATTTCACCCACTCAGTGACACGATTTGTGTAATGCTTTTCCTTAGATAAATTTGATTTGTGCAAACGGGGGTTGAGAGTTTTTGCTTTTCTACCACTCATTGGAGAATTCTGAGGTGAATCTCGAACATTTGAGGCTGATGTGTGCAATTTTCTAAGTAAAGAATCATGTAATTTTGTTTTCTTGTGACTACAAGTATTTTCATTGTTGTCCATCCAATGATTATCCGAAGATTCAATAGAATTAGGAACATCATGATGTTTTTCTACCCAGTCTCTAACAAATGGTTTAACAACCATATTTTCACTGATATCAATGCAATCTTTCATCTGTCCGTCATTACTAGAAATACTGACAGGTCGTGATGTAGCAGCCTCAGCATGAGTTGAAGTATTACTTTCTACACTTATACTACTTTCTGGTCGTATTTTAATATCTGGTATTTGTTTTATAATGGCTTGTTTTAAAGCTCGTTCACCGGTTGTAGCATGTTTTAATTTAGGACTGGGAGAAGATGGTACTTGGTTATCATTCACAGTACTTAACGTATGCATGGCCTGATTTTTATTTGTTGATTGACTTCCACTAGAAATCATTTCACGAGGTCCATCAATCCATCGTTCTTCTGAACTGACCACAACATTCTTTAACTTTTTACGATTTGAAGAGTCAGGTTTGGGAGATTGTGGACTTTTCTTGAAAACTTGCGGACCGTCTATCCAGTGTTCATGAACCTTTTGAGAATTCATTTTAGGATCAACTTCCATTGGTTCAGCATAGATTGGACCATCAACCCAATGTTCACTGTTGACTGCACCAGCAGATGTACCAACTGACTTCTGATGCTTGCTGGAATGACTTCTGATTTTCCTACTTCTGTCCTGATGCGGTTCTGCTTCTATTAAACTTGATAAATAGTGTGGATGAAACTGTTTTGATTTTACCTGAGACATTTTATGTTGAGTATAATTGGGATGACGTTGTGGAGAACATGGGGCTGACTGTGACTCTATAACATGATAATGATTTTGCTGCATAGGGGAAGCACCCATCCTGGGCCTGAGACGCTGATGATCTGAGTATGTCATACTTCTGCCACTATCTGACATAGAACCTTCATCGCCTGAAGAACGAGATCCACCAGGTCGACGCGGAAGACGAGGATTAGTTCTAGGCACAGATCGATGCGGACCCTCGTTGTCAGTAAAGTCACGATCACTTAAAGACTGTCCGCTAGATCCTAAGAATATGGCCGTATCACATGATTGTTCACTACTTGATGTATAGTTGTCTGGATCTGAATGAGAAGATGACACAAACATGTCTTCACGCAGGGTCCCCATACGCAGACCTTTATATGGCCGTCTAAAATTACCACTTCCATCTGTAGAACTATCTTCAGAACTTGTACTTGATATCTGCTGTAAAAAAAAAAACATTTGTTAAACAATTTGCTTCTTTAGTTATATAAATGTTTTCTGAATTTTTGTTGTGTTTGGCATTGGACTAATGTGTACAATCAAGGGTCATAATTCATGAAGTTACAGTACAATAAGCCAGAATATCAAAAGGAAAACATATATTTTTAGTTTCATCAAAATCGGATAGTAATTTTGACTTCAAGAGGGTCCACAACCTTGGTATTACATACTTTTACACTCAATGCGAACAAGGAACAGCCATTTTGTCTGACAATTTTGTTCACAATTTTCACAAAATTAGAAGGTCCACAAGCTAAAAATGCAATTTTTCAAACAATCAGGGGCCATAATCCAGGAAGTTATGTTCCAATATGCACCATTTTCCAAAGGAGCCAAGATCTTTGTGATGTCAGCATAAGTTTGAAGTATCATCAAAATCAGATCCAAATTGTGATTTTTCATACAATCAGGAGCCCATAATTCATAAAGTTACGGTCCAATGCATGCCATTCAGATAAAAATTTTGAACTGTTAAGACTAAGAGTGTCAAAAAGCAAAAAACATGATTTTGCATACAATCTGGGGCCATAATTCATAAAGTTACTTTCCAATATATGCCAATTTTAAAAGGAACCAGTATCTTTGAGAGATAAACTTTTATTTTAAGTTCCGTCAAAACAAATTGTGGAAGAATGGACAGACAAACCTACGGGGGCTAAGAGAAATGAAATGGAGTTTAACATCTAACTGCTCTACCATAGAACTGGACTTGCATATTGGCTCAGTAAATAAGGTGCTAGATGCAGAAAAGTAAGATGTTGAAACCCATTTCATTCCTTCATTTTCTGTGAGTCATTTTGCTAAGTTACAAAGTGTACCATCTGAATGGTTTGATTGAGATATACTGCTGATTCTATTCAAGCTAACATCTACATGCTTAAAGGCAAGAAAAGTAAAAACTGATTCCAGTTTATAATAGACATTATTATCTAGAATTTGATGAAATTCAAATAATTATACCAATCAGACATGTAGACAATAAAATGATTACAAACCTTGGCCTTTCTGCGTTTCATACGATGCATCCTGGCAGCCATTTGTACAACTTGAAGCGTTTCTGCGTGATGAGGTAAGGCTGATGATACATGAACTATAATACATGTTCGACATGTTGTATTACCAAGTGAATCTCGTAGTAACTGAGCTATTTTACTGTCCCTGAAAATATGAATACAAAAGATTTCTGAAATTTCTTTAAAAAATAAAGTTTCTTATTCAAAATCAAGCATGAAAAATGTTTATCAAACTTGATTAAATTTACTGTTCTACAATGACAACATTAGCAAACGCGTTATGTCGCATCACACAACCTAGATCTTGGCGTCGATAGCATGTGCATTGTTTACATAGGATATAGTACTGTAAACTGTCTGGGCAAAATGGTGCCTTTTACACATTTTATGCTCAGGGAAGAACTTTTGCTATCCATTTTAGGAAATGGAGATTTTAAAGAGACATTTTCCGTAATATTTTCTTAAATTCCAAAAATATCAAAACTTCTTTACATCCATTTTTTGATGAATTCCTGAATTTAGTTCGGTTTACAATTGACAAAACCATAAACTGGTAAATCTATTTTTAAACATGAAGTAACTATGTGGTGAACAGAAGCTGTCACTTAATATGGTGTGTCTAAGTAATGTGTCCGTCATTAAAACAAAATATTAATATCTGTGATGCAAAATTGTGTACTCTCAGAAGATGCAAATTTAACAGCCAAATTTCTGTCTCCTCAGAAATTCTGATTTATCAATAGCATATATGTTAGTAATATAAATACAATTGAAAGGGGTAATATATTTCATCCAAATAATGTTTAATACTGTATTGCAAATTATAAAGACTGATATACATTATTCAGCTTAATACATAAACCCTTTATCACAGACATTTACAGTATATATTTGCTTATCATAAAATCATTCTTCTGCAAATAATCTACTTAACAGTAGACTGCTGAATTTAAGAAAATGAACATTAAGCAATTCCCACTTATTCTATATTGATCTCTCCACCAATAAACAAATCTAATACTTCACACTAATCATCAAATCTTATCATATAAAAATATTAATGAGCAAATTAATGAATGCTGTTTGAAATTACTAGAATAGTCATTAAATATATCCCATTCCTGCCAATAAAGAATTTTATTACACCAACCATAATCTACGAGCTTTAGCCCTTGTAAAATGGCCAGTCCGTTTCTAATCGGCATCACATCTAAGGATACATCTGTGAAAAATGCAATTTTCGATAACGACAACAGACCGTTTTATTTGCTGCTGACTGGCACTCATGTTTACAATTCGCTGCTATTTACGACAATTTATGATTCGCTACTAAGAGACATAAAATTTTTTACAGCCTAACAAATGAGATAGGCAGGCAAAATCTTGAACACAAGGCAAATCACAGGTTCTTTTAATTTGAATGTGTCATTTAGTTCAATCATTATCAGACCGAAAAAAGTTACTTCACATGACTATGTTTTTAGGGGTTTCATATCGCAATCAACACAATAAACATCGGCTTTTGAGAAGACATTGTTTTAATTCAGAAAATAGGCTAATTGAAGCGCAGCCCTAAACTAAAAATCTATAATAAATAGCTTAGAGAAGTAATTAGGGTAAATGCTTTCAAAGGTCCAGAAATCATAATATTAAATTTTTGATACAACTTTAATTACAACCCGAACAAAATTACCTCTACTAATTTTTTTTACGTTGCGAAAATTAATTTCAAAATTATTTTTCAAATGTTCTAAATATATTCATTTTTACAACCTACGTACATGTCTGGCATAGCAATTTCTTCAACAAATTTGTTCAAGGCAACAAATATATCGTCATTCCAAAACCTATTAACTCTGATTATTGTTAAAATCCCCTTATTACTTTTTGAAATCTAGACATCCTAATACATATCTAAAGTATGTAACCATTTCTAGTATATAAATTGGTTTAAAAAAAATGCCATTATCTGTAGCATAATAACATGTAGAGAACCATTTCTTCAAATTATTGCTTAATGTAGGTATTAAACTCAGTGATTGTTTTCTGTATAAACTTGCATTTTATATCCTAAACTATTGGAAAAAAATCAATACAATATATCAATTTGGAAGTGTTGCTGATTTGTTAATGTCATTTATAATTTGACAGACCAAAATGATATCTTTATTTTTTTGCGTGTGTATTCTTTGAAATTTTTTTTTACTATTACTACTTAATTTATAAACTTCACTAGAGTAAGCAGATCATTTTATCGTGTTACATTTACAAATCGTTAAAATGCATTTTAATTGACCTGTGGCTACATGTATATGGTAATCATTGACGAAATAATTTAAGTGTTGAGTTAATTTGTGGACATTTGCAAACTGATCAGTCAAGAATCATTGATTAAATGTGAAAAGTTATACCAAATAGGCTATTTTCTGACCCTTTACCACATAAACTTCAACGAGATGCATTTCTCTCCCATAACCTGGACTATTTATGTGAGTAAAAGTCTAACATAAAGCTAAAGGAAAGTTGTTGTCGATTTCTCCTGTATTTGATGTAGCTAGTAGGATTGTATATTGATTAAGATATATATCTTACAGGCCTACGATTGTTCACAAAATGGCTCTCCCATTAGAGCTAGTCGTCCATTAATCTTATTAAATCATCACAAAATATATCAACATACTACCTTCTTTTTCTCCTATATATCTTTCTCGGACCAAAACCAATTTCATACGTTGGGCAATAAATCGCTAATCAAAATTATGCTTCACTAGAAATATTTCTAATCTAAACACATGAGCAAACTTTATTTCTTCTCTTCAATTTTATTTTTATGGTTATACTTGCTGATGGAGAAAAATCTATCCCATTTCTGTAGTGCCATCTTTTAATGACAGTCACTGGATATAGTAGTTAGAGGTTATTCTGTCAAATATGGATCTTAAAGAATGACTTTTGCAACCAAAATACCAAACCTTACTGAATCATGCCATCATCGTGTTAAAGATTCAGTTTGCTGACAGATAAAAGTACATTTGTGACTTTTATGAACTTAGCTAAATGGTTTATTTTGCTTTGAATAATTCTACATCATAAATGAATCTATCTAATTAAAGTACCGCAACTGAGAATTCATTTCATTGTGAAAACTAATGGTATAAAAAAAATGACACAGTTATATGCAGGGCAAAATTTGTACAACTTCGAGGCAATTTATATTAGGGATGCTTCTTAATCAATATATCAAAAAAGCAAATAACAAAAGTCAAAAAAAGTGTAAGCTTAATATTGAACTGTTTATATGGCACCATTAAATTATTTTAGTGATTCACGACAATAAAAAAAAAACTGTATAAATTATGTCATGTCTTGTAGAATTATTACATTTGCAGACATTTTAAGATGGTGGTGTAAAATTAGAAAAAACTATTGTAAACTTCAAAAGATCAAGACTTAATTAAATTAGACAAATGTCAGATTTATCTAGTTCCACTAATTCTCTGTGTATTGGTGTCATAAGAATAAGCCAACATATTCATCAAACATTCTTATATATTTGACATGACCCAATTGGAACAAGGACATTGAAATGTAAATTAATGATATGTCAGTCAAAGTATGTAAGTTCAAAAGTCTTCAAAAATTCTCACACTTGTTAAAATTCAATTCAGTTGGAGAAGCTGGTTAGACTTGAAGATGTACTTAATCATGCTTTAGCTTGATTGAGGGAAGTGTTAAGTGTTTGGAATTTTATGGTATTTGAACTTTGTGTCATCACCACAATGCCATTAACTGTCAATAACAAGTCATAGACCTATCTACCAGATGGTCTCCAACTTAAATTTAGAACTTTGATCTTGGTTAGAGGTGCCAAATACACTTAAATTCTTACCAATCTAATAATGAACTCAAAGCACATCATACTTGTGATAATGATTTTTTCCTGTAGTGGTTCATTCATTTAATTAAGTTTTTGATACATCCAATATGGGAAAAAATTAAAATATATAAAAGTAATGTATACGTTTAAGGAGATACAGCTGTATTGTGATTTATTAACACAACATTTAGTGAGTAACTAATATACTTTCTCGGATCTCATGTAATTAAAACAAGTGTTTATGATAATTTCCTTCATCAAGAATAAGAACTAATAAGTTTAAGACCTGCTTTAAAGTCAGCCAAAACTTATTGCTTAGTAAGCATGGTAACTCTTGTGTTAATAAATGTTAACTACACCAAATCACTAAAAAAAACAATATCGTTGTCAGAGATGTTTCAGAAAAAGTAAGCATAATCTGTTCATGTATTTTTTCTCTCGTCTAGTCTATGCGTTGATGACATTTCATAACCAAAATTAAATCGAACCAATCAAAATGGCTCAAACAACATATCAAACAGAACTGATAAGCAAATTTTGCTTAAAACTAAAACAAACTATTAGTCTTTAGTTCAAAGAAGATACTGTATGTCCACTGCACATCATAAAGTGAACTCATTTTTTAATTTGAAGATGTAGTAAATATTGTGTTGTTTGTTTAAAGAAGAGAATAACAATATACTTTTTTCTTACCTGTGTGGTAAATGTCGTTGTCCATTAAGTAGAGCCATGATGATATTACCAAGAGCAGATAAACTAAGAGAGGTGTTTTTTGGATCTTTAGACCTGGCCGTACTTCCTAAATCAATCAGATGCAGACGACTTCGACCTCCAGCAACTATTCAAGTAAATCAAAAAGGTAAAGTTTTATTTTTATTCTCTGACTAAACGAATGTATATCCTTTAAACAATATACCTTTTTTTGTTTTTTACAAAAATACAATCGTCAATAAGCTATATATCTGATTTGTTACAATAAAATTAGTGAAGTTATAAAATAATAAACAAAAATCTGCTTAGGAAAATGATTTCTGAAAAAGTGATACTTTTATATTAAATTTCTTCATTTAAACACACAAAATGGCTTAACGATGTAGATTGATTTGAAAACAAACGAATATTGATTTTGCCAAAGAATTACAACTTCACTATTATTTCAGAATATATCAGCCTAAAAAATAGGTTCCTGAAATTGAATTAATTATTGGACTGTTTGTCTTGTCTATTGGTCATGTTTTTATTAATTTTAGATTTTAATTGGTTGGGATGTTTTACTTCTAACAATGAATAATGTTAGTATAATTTAATACAATCAATTATGTACATATTTTCTTTTCTTTAATTAAATGAAATGATCTATAGATCTTACCACCAGGTAATCCAGCTCGGTTGGCTTTTTCTATTCTATATTGATAGACATGTAGGGTGAATAACAAATGAGATGATCGTCCATCTTCTTCCACTGTAAATACATAGTTATTATGTAAATATTTTTCAATTAAATATCAATTTTCCGTGTAAAAACAAATATTGATTTAAAGGAACATTTTAATAACATCTGCCTCATTGTTCTCTAACATCAGCATTACCATTATAAAAGAGAGTCCAAGTGGGCACAATTACAATTTCAATTGAAAGAATCTGAATAAACACCAGCACTTGCAGGACATCTACCAAAATCAGTTGAAATCCATAAAGTACATGCCCCTTTGAATGTGTCCCCATGGGGTTGGCAACTTCATTTGAATAAATCTTATAAAGTTACATATCTAATAAATTTTCTCAATTTGCATCAAGCTGGATAAATTTGGCATTTAGAGGTTCTGATGTCCAGAATTTAAGGGTAGATCATTTTTAGTTTACCAAAGTTAAATAACCAGTTAAAATATATCAGATATCTAAATTTGTGATACCCCTAACCAGAGTGAATAAACACCCACTTGTAAAATAAACCTAACAGAATATTTTGTGTCTTTGGTGCCCATGCTAAAAAACCTTACATGGGGCACATGTAGCCCTACTGCCATCACACTCTTTAACCCCAGCATCAATGCCACTGCAACTACATTAACAGCCTATGCCTATCTGACTCAGAGTCACTACTTCTCAATACATGGATACATCCCATTTTATTCTCATACATCTGACAAATAATAACCTACCATTTTTATTTCTAGCAGCCAAGGCAGCATCAAAATAGAAAGCTGCCCTTTCAGCATTTGGAGCTCGAAGTTCACTTTGATTTTCTAGTTGGGTTCCACAGATAGGATCTTCTCTTAAATAGACACCATTTGACTCACAACCATCCACCCCTAAAAAGTATCATCATATATTTATGTTTCACTTAGTCAAAACAAATATTGCTAAGACATAACAAATTAATAATAAACAATTGTTTATTTGAAAGAATTTATCAAAGCAACACCAGTACTTGACATATTGACAGACGGTCGATACACATTTCCTACAGGCATATTCTCAATTGCCCATAGTATAAGAGCATAAGGGAGACAATTGCATTCGCTACTGACACTAAAGTATCAGATGTGTCTTTATGTCCAAAACACAAAATGTACATACAATTAAATATGTTTTGAATTTCAATTTTTGGGTGTTTAATTTAAGTAAAATAAGTATGTTCTGTCATTCTTAGTTAAGCTAATTTCTTAAATTCAAAGAAGCATTTGAACAATTTTAATTGAAAATGCAGCATCAGAAAATTTTAAATTGTAATGACTTAAATGATCACAAATGTTACACATAAAATGCACCCAAGCTGGCTGTATAAATAAACAAAAGTTAAATGGGCATGACTGACAGACATCTCCTATCAAATGTAGAGTGGATCACTGCATCAGTTTACAATTACTTATACATCAATGCAGAAAACTGACTTCACACCTAAGGTTAGTGGAAATATGTATCTATTTATTTTCCACGGATAATTTGAAATGATTTAGAAGTTTAATTTCTTTTCCATACCATTTAATTAGGAAGCATTATTGCGGATTAATTATCGAGATTTGAGAACAAGCTATCGGTTTATTTACATAAGAGGTGAAGGAGCATGTTGCTGGTCTGATGGGAGCAGACCCAGCTTGTTTCTGTCTACAATTTCAATTTTATTTGTAAATAGTGCACACTACGACACATGGTAGCAGAAGTTCAATATCTAATCATACAGGGTGGTCTGATAAACACAGATTTCTGGTTTTATCATCTCATTTTACCATCTAATCCTAGCGCTAGTTGTGGACAATATGGTCATTCTTCCTGCTAATCTTAACTATCATAAATTGATCCTCTTCAGCTAATTAACTAAACTGTTAATTAATCCAATGACTCATATAAAGGAATTTACTGGTGAGAGCAATATCATTTTTATATTCAAACATTTTACTGCCTGTTGCACAGAATCTGATTAGTCCATCTTAGGCACAAGTTTTGCTCTGTGGTTTTATTAGTGAGTAAGAGTCTTGTTGTAAGAGACTAGAGATTAAATGTCTATTGTTGTGGGGTAGCAGGCGGATATTTGATTGGTGAATATGGTTACGATAATACTACTCCAGCTGTCAAAATGGACACATTTTCTCTTGCTCATGTTTACCAAGGGTTAATCAAGTTTTCTTTGAACTAAAATAACTACACAACGAAAGAAGGTGCTAGTTTTTGTCCATTCTACCGCAAAACAGACGCTATCAACATACGATTCATCAAGCTTTCTCTAGAGACACCATCATGGAAATAGACACAAATATTGAGTCATTACAGTGTTTTAATACTGAGACCTCTGTTCATTTTCAGATTCACAGGGAATATCCTCTTATACAAATGATTAAAAAAAACAATGGGACAAAAATAATTTGTATCTCTCTTATATTAAACAAGTGTAAAAGAATAAAAGTTTGATAATGGCAATTGAATTAAAATTTATAATGAATAAAATGATGCAATGTAATCGTTAACTGAAATATTTGGGAAACAGTTTTACTGATAAGTAATTCTTTTTACTTATAGTAGATTTCCATAAATGAATATTCCTGGAAGTGTTTTCATGTATTAAAACATCGAAGAATGAAAGTAAAACATACAATTATAAAGAGGAAGGCGGTGTAAGACAAAAGGTAATTCTGGCACCAATATATCATTATTTCAATAATTTGATATTATTTCAATCTTTAGCAGTAAGAGGAAACCAGAGGACCAAGAGATAACCCTACATGTTGGACAGACAAACCTAATCCTTGTCACGTTCAAATGGGAAATAGAAACCACATCACGTGACTCAATAACAGACCATATGATCTAAAGTGCATGTGTACTAAATGCAATTCATTTACCTTTACTAAAGTCCACTAATAGATCTTTTAATATTTCTTGTGCTCCTGAAACTTCTACAGCTGAAACTCTGACAGAAAATCTTGCCCCTGTTGTTTCTTTCTGATCACTGATCAATTTAAATAACCAGGCTATAGCACAAGGTATTACTCCTAGAGTCTGTGGTGAATGATCTTTTCCTACCATTGTAAATGATTTACCTGAAGGAAAATTATTCAAAGAATTAATTAAGTAAATATATATTTTACTTACATTCTGTTGCCATTTTCCTCTTTATATTGGTTCTAGTCTTATGAATAATGTTAATACTTACCAAGTTTTGAATGTCCGTAACTAAACAGGCAGCCATCAGCGCCGCTAACAACAGATTGTAAAATGTCAGAAAGACTGCCAGCACATACTTCAGGCTGAAAGAACAAGACAGAAATTAAAAGAATCATGTAATAATTAAATTTGTGTTCAAATAGTTCCATGTTTGTTGTATTCAAATGACTTGAATATTACTAATTGCTTACCAAAGAATCATCCGGAGAAAAAATTCCATCAAAAGCAAACATCTTAGGGGCTGCCACAGCAGATCTTCGACTGGCTGACGTCATATATCCACTAGCAGACGGGTCATGTACCGTCACCTGTTTACGGCGGGGGTCGATGGTTAGAAAACTTCGTCCTTGTTCTTGTTGACCAGGAACTATAGGAGAACATATCTTTAATATCACCCTTACCTGAATATATAAAAGAATCATCAATTCAACATCATATTATATTTCAAATATTTTGGCATAAATTCAAATTCATTACTCTACCAATTTCCATGTTTCTGCAATCCTAAATTAAATTTGTATATTTCACTATGAAAACACCAAGTTTTTCTGTTAGTATTTATCACAAAGATGTAATAAGTACAGTTGATTTTTATCTAAAAGCATTTTTTTTTATCTAAAAGCATTTTTCTTATCACACTTAATTAACACGTATATTGAACTAAAGGAAAATGCTTAAAGAGGCGTTAGAACCTTGGAGGTCTCTGCCAGAAGGTAAAAAATGCAGTTTGACTATCAAGTTGAATAAGGGATGTTTAAATTAGATTGTGTGTAAATTTAGATTAGAGATAGATATGGTAGGCCATTGCTTGAAATTTTGTGAGGCTAAGATTATTTTGAAAAAAATGTTATCTAAAATTAAACACATCACATTTTTGGTAGGGATTACAATTTCCCTTTAACCATATTGAATATTTTGCATTCCATTTTCTTAATAATATAATTTGTAAGATATTGTATGATTTCAAATTTCAAATAACAGTATGCACTTTGGATGGATACATTTTTTGTATGATTATAGCCTATTATTAGCTAATCAATCCTGCCTATTATAAACGATAATCGAGAGTAGTAGTTATACACTCAGTACAGCTCATATATTAGGGAATTTTTGAATATCATTGATATCCGATTGGACATATTCCTTGTCAGACGTTGCCATAGGACATGACAAGAATATAGAAGCAAAAGAGCATCCCTGATTTCAATCTATTACTTATGTTTGTAGACAAAATGTTAACATTATGATAAATACCATTTACAGTTGAACTTCTGAAACTAAAGTTCACGAGGGAATAATGAAGTTAGACAGGTTTACATAATAGACTAGAACAGGGACATCAAATCAAATCAATTGAAAAATCTAATTTGAATAACTGACTTGAGTGAATGTCTCTTTAACATCAGCAGTTCATTCTGTATGTAAATATGTAAATATTGTGTCTGCTTTTTTGTTCTTAATTCAATTAGATTAAACACCATCCTCTATCCTAGACAAGAATATTGATTCTAATTTTAAAATATGGACTTATCAAATCAAGTGGTGCCACTTCTTAACTTTAGAAAGGTTCCTGGAAATAGTTAAGTTAATATAAAGATAAATTAAATTATGATATACTGGTACACAAGTTTCAACAGAAAGCTGTTTTTTTTTACTATAATTTGTTTTATGTCTTAAGAACAAAAAAAATTACACAAAATTACAAGTTACTGTGCCAATGTACTATTATAAACTGATATCTCTCATAATTTTCCAAATACTGTATGTACGTACATATCTTGTAAAATTAAAGAGTATACATTGTCATTAATAGGCTGGTTGATTGAAGTAAATGAATAGTTCTAAAAGATATGTTTCAACAAACATCAGACATTCATTACAAAATACTTTCAAATTGAGCAAAAATTTGGTCAGAGATCATTTCTATTATACCAATCTATTGGTGTTCAATGAAGAAATACAACACAATAGTGTTTATGGTATTTTAAGTTGATATTCTTTCAAATATCTAATTTTATGGCTCAAAATATTTTCTCAGCTGGTCAATTTCACTTCCAGTCAGTCAGGACCTGTCAATTATTACTGAAACAAGAGCACCATACATTCTTCACCTTACAATGGATTAGAAATAATACACTGTACTGATGAAATGAAATAGGGTTTAACGTCCTACTGTACGTTCTGCTCTTAAACCGGGCTAACGAAGACGGCTGATGAAGAAGGTACCTATTTATTTGATATTTAATTGTTAAAGATTGTCAGACATCAAAACCTAAGCTTACAGCTCATAAACTTTGAATAAATATGGTGAGAAAATAAATTTGTTTGATTTAAAATGAGGGGGGGGAAGACACATGTTGGCTTCATATATAAAAGGAAATGATTACCAGTTCCAGAGAATAATTTTTATATCTGTCTTTATAAATACTGTCATTTCAAATTCTACTTCTATTGATCGCACAATAATGATAATCATTTACAATAAATGTGTACATTAAATTAAAATATGTATGTAAATATGACTGTTGCTAATGGTAACTGAAACAGAAAACACATTTACTCCTCTAAATGTTCTATATCTTTTTACAATTCTACGACCAATAACTTGAATAACTGTACTAGCGGGACACTGCAGATTGTTTTTGGATGGTTGTAAATATACATGTATGCCTTTAGTACATTATCTTGTATGACTAACACACATCATCAGTAATTGGGTTCTATATCACTGCTCATAAGACCCAGTCAACTCATTGTAGCAAACTATTTGCCTCACAACCGATTTATAATTTTTATTAATTCCATCGGCTTTGGCACAAATCTGATTAATGTTGTTTGGTCTTTAATGTGCTAAAATGGTGTGGCCATTCCATAGATTAGGTATTGACTTTTAACACATATAGCGTAAAAACTCTGATACTCTATTGACAAATTTCTATTTTATCTTTTTTTTACCCAGATTGTATCAATAGTTCAATAGCGCTGCCAGGCAATGCTAGAGTAGAAGTACCATGCAAGGCAATAGGTACAGATTGCACATTCACACTCTCAAATCAGTTTTCCAAACATGTTAATATGGAACCATTGATGAGGCAATATGAGAGTCACAATGTCTATTTTATAATTGTATCAACTGACAATCTCTAGATTACCTAACAATATTTAAAGTGAATTATTGATTTAAGATTCATAAAATATAAGTGTAATTTTTCATTTCTGGGCTCCTGCTTTTTCATACTTGGTGGTAGACAGATCTTGTTGGTAAGGAACCATTGATGTGACAATATTAAAATCACAACGTCTATTTCATAATTGTGCCAGCTGACAAATTATAACTTACAAAACAAATGTCAATTATTGATTTAAGATTCAAATATCATATTGTAATTCAGATCAGTCGTATAAGATATATTTCGTATTCTTAATATGATTGACTGACATATCTTTAGTAATCTTCTGTCTGGTTTTATATATCTATCATATAATAACCTCTTATCATTATCCTACTTTTTCCACCAATATAGGCAGACAACTATAATGAATATATAAAGTTAATGATAAAATAATCTAAGACATCAGGGGGTCTATTATTAGTAAAATAATTACTGGGTAACCCTTATCAGTCCCTGCTGTTTTAACTATTGACTTGGAGCTATAATGCCATTAATTCTGTATCTAATATGGCAGTCAATTTTAATAGATGGTGGTTGTTGCGGTACAAAAGCCATTTCCACAGAACTTTACCTTCATGAAAATCTGACCCCAAACAAAACCCATGAACACTTTATTTTGATGCATATTCAGAACTAATCAGTTTCAATAAGTTGAAAATAATTTTTTGGATACATTGTCTTAAATTTATTTATATTTGTCAACATATCAGTCACAATCGTATGTAAGAGATCTGTTAAATTTTTAAAAGTTCTTGGCTTTCTACATATTCTAAAACTATTTTTTCTCATCTGAATAACTCTCTTAATTAAACGATAGGTATATACCATCTGACTTCAGATATGAACCTAGATATAAAACTCATATCAATTTCTATTTCGAACTTCATCTATAATTTTTTTTTATTAAATTCATCTTATGATACCTGGCTTATCTCCATTGAGGGGGGGGGGGGGAATCATGAGCAACAAATTAATCAATTTGTATGGAATGTTTAATAGTTACCTTTCTGTCTAGATAAATTAGTTTACCCCCAGATAGTAAATATAAACTAATTTACCTCCAACTGATTGTACTAAATAAACAGCAAGTTTCAAAATGAAACTAATTTACTTGTTTATGTTAACACATGACAGAATCAAAAACATTTTGACGTTAATACGATCTTCAGCTATGATGAATGTCTGTGTGACAGGTTAACTGCTGGTCAATTTCTCTACAAATTAAAATAAATTATTCGATTGACAATGATCATGGCTACCAACAGAAACAAACGAGTTTTTCTCCCACTGTGAAGACTACTGGTATGTCATGATTTATGTTTTTTTCTTGCCCATCTGACATTGACAGAACCATACAGTTATGACAGATCACAACCTAACCACCAGAACTTCATAATCATAATGATTTGTGGCACTGGCGCTGCCATCTAAATTGGAAGTTATTGTATCGGAATTTGTACGTGTAGTACCCAACTTCATTAGTGAGTCACAACAGATAGTGTACTCTACACCTAATTACTCAACAAGTCATCATATATTTGTCAAAATTCCTCAACACAGTTTAACCCTTGAATAAAACAAATATATTTCTAGGGAACAATTTAAAGTCCCCAAAGATAAATGTGTATCAGCAACAAATGAGCTCTGAGGAATACTGGCAGGGTTCACCATGCCAAAGGCAAAAATCCCCCAGTAAGGGCTACAACTTCACAACAATCATGAAAGTAAACTCCAAACAAAGTCACAGGAGTGAAAGGCGAGAGAGAGAGAAATGGGGTTTAATGTCTACTCGACACAATCTAGGTCATATTGTTTAATTTTATTTCACTAATACACTTGCGCATAGGGCCATGTGGGCCTTTAGCAGTGGGAGGAAACTGGAGTACACGGAGTAAACCCACAAGGCTGGACAGGCGACCCTACAGGAGTGAAGGGACATAGGCCCAGAAGTAAATAATAATGATTAGGTCCGGGATTAGTTCTGAATCACAATAATTTGAACCAAAATTCAAATATACTTTGACTTTATCACATCAACAAAATAATAAAATAAAAACAACACTAGTCTACGACAATCATGCATTTCAATTTAAATCTATTCTCCTCTCTCTCGCACCAATTTCAATATATTTAATATATATCCTTCTATTTTAGGTGTATGCTCAAACTGAAATGGCTCTCATTTAGAAATAATTCTTCTCTATCAATCTATTTACCCGTTTCTTGCAATGACTGTAGGAAAAGGCAAGAAGAAAATCTAATTTTCACGTTGACTGAGAGGAAAGAAAACAGGGGTGTTGATTGTGTGAGGGTTTGCAGATGCAATGAAAGTACCACAGCAATCTTACAATAAGATTAGTATAAGCTGTCAGTGCATGTTGGCCCCATAACACTGTTTAACTTAATGAATAGTGCAAACTATGAAGATGGTCGTCTGTTTATAGAGAATATGTTATTGGTGCTCAACCTACATCTAACTTTATTACATTATTCAGTCAAAACCTGAACAAATTATTTCTACTAAATAGATTTAGCAAAAATGTTATGCAGAAGAAAACGCATGGAGACAGCATATATGACTACATGTTGGAATGTAATGCACGTCATGTTTGAAGTGGCAGATTGAAGAGACTCAAAGTGACTATTTCAACATGAATGTTCAAGATAATTTATTTTATGTAAATTTGAAGCACACAAATTGTATAAGCAACTTTTGAAATAACTGCACTTTGATTATTGCTAATACAGTAATGTAGTCTGGAAAAAAAATATTCAAGAAAAATCGATATCTTGAACAAAGCAACAGAAGCACATACATGTAGTCTACCGGTAAATAAGTCTACTTATTTTTAAAAACTGGGATTTCAGAATTCAGTATGGAATGACCTACAGTCACTCATCAATATCTTGAACAAAGCAACAGAAGCACATAAATGTAGTCTACCGGTAAATAAGTCTACTCATTTTTAAAATCTGGGATTTCGGAATTCAGTATGGAATGACCTACAGTCACTCATCAATATCTTGAACAAAGCAACAGAAGCACATACATGTAGTCTACCAGTAAATAAGTCTACTTATTTTTAAAAACTGGGATTATGGAATTCAGTATGGAATGACCTACGGTCACTCATTGTTTGCACAGAGAACTCGGGTTCCACTTTTAAACACAAGCACTTGAGCCTGCATATCCATGTGTGCCTTAAACAAATACAAGTTTAGTGTTCAACCCATGAGATTCACTTTACATGCTATCTGTGACAATATCATCATCATCTTCATCATCATCATATTGTTTGGGGTTAAAACGATTATCTCCAGATTGAATTGTTTGTGACAACTTGATGATTCCTTTGGGATGTGGCTCTTCTCTGCATGTTGTTTCTATTTTGCCTCTTGTCAGTCAGATATTCATCCAGGGAAACTTTTTTACTGTTTTTTTCAAAACAGAACTGGTTGCGATTCAATTTCTTAAATTTTTTAAAAAAAATGTCTTCGTTGATACGTGCACCCACTCACATTGTGGATAAAAGAGTGGGCAAAAGCTGACAATTGAAATAAGTGAAGTGAAATGGTAAAGTAGCTAACTAAGATAGAACTGTATCTTGTTGAAGAAAAACATGCCCAGAGCTATTCAAGAAATGGTGTGTAAATTCAAAACATAACACGACAATAGATCAAACGTCTCTAATGGACTCAAATATTTGGTGTCAAAATAAGTCGAATGGCGTCATTTCCTCCACATGGGGCTATTTACATCAATATGTCTTGGCAACTGAATCACAACTATATATATTAATATCTAACAAACTTCAGCCATTAAATATTTAATACATGAAACAATATACATTTCGAATTACCACGGAAAATCTATCAAGACATTTGGATAAATTTTTGTATCTAAGGAGTGATTATAAGTCATTTAGATGTGTGATGGAAGTCATCTGACTGCCATTAGATAGAAATAATAACAAATAGGCGATGTGGACCATTAAACAATATACCTTATATAAACAAACAACAGTCATTAAACCTATCATTATTATATACACAAGAGACATGGACAAATTACATCTAAAGGAGCCTTTTACAGCATTTTTAATCATTGAAACCAATGAACACAGTGCTGAATTCTTATTTATGTCACAATCTTACCTATCAAACTTATACCTTCAGTGTTTGATTCATGACCAACATGATTTTGCCCATAAAAGTAACTCCAAACTTTGACACCATTATAAGCTTACAGGACTCTAGTATCTTTATTTATTTATAAATATTGCCTAAATATCACACTATTGCCTACAAAATGTGGGAAAACAGATTAGAAAATAGAACCATTTTTGACAAACTCCTTTGTCTCACGGGCCTATGATCACTTTTTTAAATCCTGTTATTAATAGTGAGACATAAAAGAGAGACATGGAGGTATAATACCAAGTCTATAATCTTATTATTTCACTAAATGTTGTATAGATAGGAACCACAATGTTGACAACATTAATATTGCTTCTGGACGAATTATTGTATAATAAAATTTCAACTTGCTATTCAATTGCACTAATTGAATCTGTTTGTCAATATGGTTGCTCAAAAGCATTATTAACTGAATTAAAAACTGTGATAATATCTATAACTATCATCGCCACAACTAACAAAGAAATAAATTACTATTTCCGCGACACAGCGTCGTCAATATTTCTATAATCAAATTAATCACATGAACAAAAAAAAACAAACATGATTCCTTTTATACAATCATTTACAAAATATTAGCGGCAATGAGTCAAAATGGTTTTAAATAATTTGAACCATTAATAATGACACAATTTGCTGGAGACAATTTGATTCAAACTGATCAACTTTTTTCTCTCAAAAGTTTACAATTTTTATCATTAATTCAAACTGATACAGTATTATTAGTTATTAAAATAGTTTCTGATAAACTAGAAAGCCGTATATGGTGAGGGTTATCCAGAAGTATTGAAAATTAGAAGGGTCTACCTATCAAATTACATTATCTACCCCATAATCTTGTGGTGCCCAGCATTATCTACAGTAAGAATTTAGTGACAAGTGTCATAGAGATAAGTTAAACACAGAAAAGCAGGAATCCTGTAATCCATCATTCCATCCTATTATATCATTGTAGCCCACTGTATCATTAAACCATGTGTTCAATCTACCACCAGCCATATTTTGTCTTCTGCTCATTAAGAACAATTTAAAATCATTAAGATCTTGAGAGGGTGGGTTGATAAACTATATAATGGTTTTATGTACTTATTGTACCATTGTGTTGGTCAATACATAATTCCAGCTCAACATAAATAAAATTAGTTTCCACCCTTATAATTATATTGGTGTATATAATATAAGACAAATTAGGCACTTGTGTACAGTTAATATAATTACATGCTCATAGACAAAACATTCAATTAGCATCAATTGACTATAACGCATGAGAAGATACAGACACTGTAGGAATTATTGGCAGACTATATTATTGTGAATGTGAAGAACTGAGGATAAACAGCTTAAATTAACTCTTAGGTGTAGTTTGTGTGTGTGTGTGTGGGGGGATTAAAGTACCCTTGCCTTTGTAGAATCACTTTTATGTATCTATTAAAATGACTCAGACGTTAGAAGTTGGCATACTATAAAACCTTCTTTTAGTTTCTCTATCCGACATCTCCCACCAAAATCAATTAACCAATTGTTAACCCATTCATTACCTGAAACACCCAAGGTTAATTAACAGCCAAGTTAAAATCGTCTCGCCTCAAGTAATTCCTAACAAGACTTAAGCCTGACCACTTATATCTGGCTTACGGATGAATTGAATAAGGCAAGCAGAAGTAATCAAGTTATTTTTGATAATAACATTGGTCTTAGCAATTAATGTTATATTCATTAACATCACACTAGTATCTGTAGTGGAAGAATACAATTAGTTCCTTTCATTATCAGTCTAGACATTATCAAGTGATTTTTAGCAAACAAACAACCACCCGTAATTAATAATAAATTAATGCTTTCATAGCTCTAGTTCTTATACCAAACTTACTTACAGACATGATGAATTTAGGATACAAGGGAATAATATCAAGTAGTGCATTAAGTGAGGAAACATATTTAATTAATTTTCTACAGTTTAATAACATGTGTGGTGCAGTCCTCCTGCACTCACCAACATAATACAAGTTCCTTTGACATTAACCCTTCTGCTGTTATATCCACATATCTTTTCATTTACATTTTTGGACCAGTTCACAGATGTTTCAGTCTTATCTTAAATTATATTTCTTCTCTGGGATTATGTACATGTGGTATCTTGTATTTGTTTTTTTTTTAGGTTTTGTTGTGCAGTTCTCTTGCATTGTCAATAGCCTAAAATTTGCCATTAAAACCTTACATGATCATGAAGGAATTAAAACCAATAAAGGTTTCTCGACCAGTATCTACCAGATACACCAGAAAATATTTTGACTCCTTCATGATGGAAAGTGGAGTTGATTTGTTTTTAAAGATGTTGTCTCCCACTGAACGATAACTAATTATTTACATGTACCACTGGAAGGAGGAGAATATTCTGTTGTGCTGCTATCATTAAATTTCCTTCCCCACGTTGGATAAAGTCACAGACCTTTATATACATAGTATGTTCTTTCAAATTCTAGGCTTTCTTAAAATAAACCCAGATGTATATTTACATGTATGGATGGCTCTGATTTAAATCTACTCTTCAGGGGTCATCAGTGTACCGAAAGGCTGGGTTCATATCATTTCTCAAAGCAGCATGACAGAAATTGGATACCATGGCAATATTTTATATATGTTGTCAGTGGGAGGTGAGACAGGCTCCAGTCGAAATCAACTGGAACATTAGAAAAATTTATATTATTTCATGTGACGACAGATATCCTAGACTAATTGTTCTATGTTGTCAAACACTAACTTTACACAGTGCCATGAAATACCTAATCTGTAAAACCATCAATCTTGGAATAACTAACGGTGCTGATATTCCCATGGGTTATCTAAGATTGTCAGGAACTTGAGAGAAATCTATTAGAGGAGTTAGCCCGTGTAATGCTGGGGTTACATCAGTGTACTAATTACACCATGGATATTATAATTAGTTATGGTCAATGATCGAATGTCCAGAAAAAGCTTTGATTACAGTTTATTAGTCTATTGGAATGTTGCTACAATTAATTATAGAATGTTTAGTATTTTTACAACAGTGCCATATTGTATGTACTGATCTTATTCTAGTTTTGGGAAATATATGGAACCAATTTTAGTATTACATTGCATTGCCACAATTTTGGGTCATAGCAAGAATATGATATTGACATTTCAGTGGCCAGTAGGATACAATGTGATAAACGTAGGTAGAACTATTTTGCCCTGCACAGAGAAATAAGTCTTAAGTCCCCAGCAACAAATTATATTGGGTTTTTTTTCATCCACATGAATTCTTTCCCAAACTTCATTGTTTGGTGTTATTTACTCTTAAGTAAGTAGTGTACCAGTCAATATGGGAAGAAACAAGATCATTAAATGTTTTTTATTTAGAAATCCAAATAAGACCTAATGCCTTTATAATAAAAATTTCAGCAAAGATAAAAATCGAAATGTCTTTTTAAAAGCCAACAATAAGAAAATATACGATCTTTGACATACAGATGACCTTTACAAGTCAGACATTTCTAATAAAAGAATAACAAAAAGTAACATTTACAGTTCACCAGTACATACATATTAACAAGAAAATGTTGCCACCACGGCTAGTCGTGGAGCAGACATATAAAATATAACAATTCATAGATAACATTAATATTCCATAGTTATTCCATGGTGCTGAAAAACTGATTACTGATACATTTTTACTCCTTTTGAATTGTAAGAGACCTATTTGTATTAAAGTAATCTAACTAATCAATACTAATCAATAGGATTACTAACACAAATCAGGATGTAAATATTGTAAGCTCAATTACCAAATCACCCTTTGGGTATTTCAATCAAAAACTACCATGTTTAAGGCCCATTATAAGATGACATCATGGAGGTTCTAATTAAAACAAGACCATTACAGAAGATAGAGTGGGCATGGGTCACTATTAACAGGATACTTGAGCAGAAATGACCATTGGTTACCAATGACCACTAGATCCAGCTAGCCCTAATGGGTAACCTTTACCATCTTCAGCACTTTGATAATAGAACAGTATTTCTATTGAACTCTCGAGAGGATCTAAATCATGAATATATCTTAGTTTTAATTATTTAAATTTGAGAGTATCCAGTCAAAGTCAGACTCTATGTAAAAATATATTGATTTAGGAGTACTGACAACTCACATAAACATAACACTTAAAAAAGATACCATTTATAATTTCTTTGCATCATTTTTTAACAGTCTGACATTTTTCTTTCAAATCACACAGTTGAAAACAAAAAGAATACAAACATAATACATATTTCTATAGTTGGCTTTCTTTTACAAATATTGAACACGAAACACTTAGAATATTGATGAAATATATAAAAACCCAACTATTTGTTATTCCAAAACAGCAAATTGAAAAAAGAAATTAACATCATAATCAGTTATTAGGCAATTGTTATGTTTCTGTTGCAGAACAGGCTGAGATGCTTTCCTAAGACAGATTTGCTTTCTTTGGAAACTGTTATCAAATCGGCCATAAAATTCTGTGCCCTTATCTTACATAATCAGGCGACTAGGTGAATAATTATCTGTCTCCTAAATTCTGGTTGCTAACAATTAGAAACTATAAACTAGAGACCCGTATCTGGTCAATCAGTCAACCAAGTTTAATGGTGATCTGCCAAATCACGAATTAACATGGAACTTCCTAGCTAATACAAGATGCAAACACAGCAAGTAATCTTGTAAATTAGCACTATAAAACAAAATGTGATAAGAGGTCCCAATGCAATATAACCCAAGGTGGAAGCGAACATTAAGCAACGAAAAAGTCCTCATTTCTTACTTTTATTGCTTAAGGCACACATAACAGTTGTGAAGTTAAAGAAGTCTTGAGTTGAAGAACATTTTATTTAAAACATTTTAAATTCACACTCCCCAATCAATCCCAAAAGGATTAAAAACCCAACAATATGGTGCTGATTAAATTCAATTATTCAATGCCAATGTTCAATAATAAATTTGGTATGTGTGTTTAGGGACACATACCATGCCAAGAAAAAAAAATGTCCGTAGTAAATTGAAGCCATTTCAATATCAGTACCAGTTAAATAAAATATGTGAAAAGTAATCAAACTAGGTCCAAACAAATCCATTGCCTTGTACTAAAAATAACAAATTCTATTCTTCAATATACTTTGGTTGAGTAAATTGAAATTCATATTTTGGGCACCGTTACAGAAGTGAATCAAAATGGGAGTTTCATAGGCTTTTAAACTAAGGGACACATATTTGCAGTTTATTCCAATTCTGGTTGGAAAATTCAACCTAGAAAACCCCAAAACATAAAAGCAAATTCTGACTACATGCCCAAAAATGAATTAAGCATAACATTTTCTTATAAAATTGTTTCAGATTTCCAAATAATGTATTAAACTGATATTAAGAATCTCATTTAATTTATAGTTAAATTAAGATTTCTAAAATGGCCAATTACAGGGATTGTGTCTTTAATTTGGTTAAATTGAAATATATATGAAAGTAATAACAGACACCCATTCTGCAGTAGTGAATCCACCACTAATAACTCCTGCACTACAAGTCACCCTAAACTAATGGACAAGCCTTCTCATAAAAATCTCACAAAAAACTGGTGTGTTTGGTGAAAAGGGCAATATAAGACGATGTCTTTGATTATCATGTTGTCAATATGTAGTAAAACAGCTTTATAAGTACCATCATGTCTAGCCTATAAAACCCTTTCCCTCATATATTTTATATACCACGCTGTATAGCCTGGTCAAAACTCCACAATCCTGCTGCTGTTATCAACTTTTATAGCAAACTTAGTTTTTGTTGAATTCAATATATATATATGTAGCGAAGGTTCACCCGAGCATGTAGAGCCAGCTTAGCAGATTGAAGTAATCACCGAAAAGATATTCACTCAATTATTTATGGGTTCCATTTATTGGTTTCATGTCTTTTTTTCTCAAATCAATTATGCAGACACATGAATTTTTAACTATCAAATTTGATAAACATCACTTTCACATTGATGCAACCCAGGAGTAAAAAGAAAAGAAAGAGCTTTCACAGCTTCCATAGTGGTGCCATAACTTCTAGGCTTAGCAAATTTGCATGGCATTATTTGCGTGATATTTATCTCTAATGAAAATAGCACCTTATCAAGACCAATATTTGATTATATATTTATTTGAGAGTAATCACATATTTCAGAATTTGTTATTTTTTGCATCATTTTCAAGTTGCCACATAATCTGCAGTTAATGCAAGCATAATCTGGCTTTTATAGCTTAGGCAAGATCAATTTGGTGCCATATTACTACTTTGCACGGAATGGGTTAGAGCTTCTGTGATCAGTATTATTCCATATATTGAATAATATTCAAAACCAAACCCCAGAAAAGTTTAAAGAATAATGATAAGTTTTCGTAATTCTTACCTTTCCAGCCCCAGGATTGAGTAGTCGTCCCAGCCCTCGAGCTAAACATGGTGGAGCAGGTGGAGGTGATGAGCGGATGATGTCACAAAAATTAGTTGGAAAAGGTGGTGGTTCTGGATCAGGTGGCTGATGACGCTTTTTCTTTTTACTGATTTTCTGAGCAGCCCTGAAGTATATAATATACACACATTAATGATATTATACATGTATATAATATAAGAAATAAAATACTGTCAATTGAAGAAATTGGTTCTGAATAATAGTCTTTGCTTATTTTAGTATTCTAAAGTCTAGTGGTATTGATGTAGGGTGATCATTAGGATATTTGATTGTATAACTAGACTCAAAAACTTTCTTCCAACAGATTCAAAGCTTTTCTATTGTTTTCTTTAAATTATTAGAAGGATCCCATCAAACATACTGCTGATTACACTATTTTGCCTATACCTTTCTTCTAGGACTTCAAATTTTGTCTAATGGTTTGGATTGTTCGTACTTGGTTTTATTTTATATAAATATAGGGAAAGAAGTTATATCAAAAGTATCCATGTGAACAAGACCAATATTTGACTTTTGGAATTTAAGAGGTATTCGGAAAAATTTCATGGACATCCACTCAAATCCAATCATGTACTGGTCATTTCACATTTTGAATGATTTGACATACTACATGTACATGTGTTTACTATAGGTAGCCACATATATACAAACATGCTGTACATATCTAGTCCTCCCCCAACTAAACATCTTATCAACTCATCAAATTTAATCTCTGGTTTCTCTTCACTGATCAGGCTGCCATTAAACACATAGCAATGAATGAGATATGTGTGTGGAAATATGTCATTAATTTTAGAGGGTCCTTTTTCTACATCAATCAGAGATTTATTGGTAGTTGCTGACAGCTGGTTCTAGGCTACATGGTGTGATGAGATAGAAACAACTACTGACTTTATTTCATACACATCAAAGAAATTAACATTTTTATGAAAAAATAAAATAAATTGAACTTTCTTTTCATCAGAATACAACTATTAGGACATATGTTGCACATCTCACTTTACAAAAGATAAGATTCAATATAGTTTCTAATACAGCTGTTCAAATGATTGGGAAAAAGTGTAGGAAATTTAAGAAGAAGTTAAATTAAATTAATGGAAAGAATTTCCGTGGTGAATTGGACATTTAAAGGCAAAGTGCTGCTTCATATCTATAACATACTCTGATTACTTCTTTCAAAACTTCATTTCTATAGGTGCTTGATTTGACGTAAAAAGTATTATATCTATTAAGAAACTGGCTCCATTGAGAAGCGGTGTGTCTTTAAGTTGGTGCTTCAGTGAACAGTATTTCCGTGCTGTGAAATTAGATTCATTATCTCAACGCTTGTTTCTTCCTTGCTTTCTGACAACATCCCCAAATCAATCAATATACTGTCGTCTGTCTGTATTAGACCAGGTTTAGAAATAACTTATCTCTCTATTAAATAAGTACATCGTCTTTGTAACACCAAGCACACCCCAATTTCTTCCCAGTTTTCACTTCAAATGCTGATTGCATTTAAAATGGATTTCATTTACAGACTTTTGTTTGTATTGGTGTCCATTATACTTTTATCCCTTCAATTCGATATGATGTTCTTTTTATGCCCCTTACAATGATACATAACAAATACGCTGTTCAGATGCTTGATCAGATTAAAGACTTAACCAGCTTGAACTTTTCATCTGAACACAAACGTTTGGTCAAATAACCCAGTTTAAAAAACCCATTTCTCTGCCTGAGTTCTGAGAGGCTAACAGTTAGCTTAGAGCATGAGCTTTTCATTACTTTTATGGTCAAAAAAGTTAAGCTGGTTTTGCTTATAGTCTGTGTGAATGCTACACTCCCTGGCTTAAATTACTGACCTATAGATTAGCCACCTGAATGGCATCGGCAAATGGAACTCTTTGGTAGCCCTTCTCTACATAATAAAATACCCACAGTGTTTCCTTTTAAAATACTATGGTCAAATTACAAAGTCCAGTGGTTGACTTATGACTTCAGCAAAAGTAATCAGATGTTCATGACAAGCCTAAGCAAGAAAGTCTGCCAAGAACTTGCCAAAAAAGTAGTCACGTTAACCAGTTCATTATAGTGAAAAAAAATATTCAAAAATACCACCTTGATATATTGAAATTAAAATCTGAGATAAAAGGCTTTTAATTTCCATATATGGAAATTGTTTGAACTTAAAAAGTAGACTTGATAAATTATAGTGCAAATAATGTAGAGCATGTAAATTCTTTTATAAGTAATCCAAATATCTCTCAACTTATAAACACATAGTTATAGTTTGTAACATATATAAGTATATTCATAAAAATTTGCAAAGTTAAAATCATGTAATAAAAAGTTTTGAAATACCAAAATATACTGTAAAAGAAAAAATAACTTAAACAAAGTACAGTGCATTCCAGATAATAATCAAATTTTAGATGATAACCAAAATAAATGGCAATCAACAGGTTGCTTAGATTACTTAATACTTACTTATTAAAAGAATTCATTTTTAATATCCTATTCTACTTGTTCTAATCCTTGAAGAAAGAAACACTCAAAGAACAACGCTATAGACCATGCCTAAGAATACATGTATATCAAATCCAGCATGTCCACTTTACTGTGAGTTCTACACTATATCCATGATATACTATCAGTCATATTGGCCCCTTCTTCACTCTAGTCCACACTTACAACTGGCAAGTTAGAAGCCAGGCTGGAAAACCAATACCTTTACAGTCTAACAAATTAAGCTGCTCATCCAATCTTACTCGTGTGTCACATGACTTTTACTACATTATAAGAGTCTACCCTGGTAATTAAGTTAGCCATTAGACAGGGAGGAAAGTTTTAATCAACCCCAGTTTAAAATTTCTCACACGTTTTCAAATAGTGTTTGTCACAATTGTTATACACTGTTCTATATTATTTTCTTCCCATCATAATATAACTTGTGTCTTAATAAATTGAAAAAGAGCTTTCTTCAGAACCTATCCTTCACATACACTTACATTATCACTTTTCGTAGCTCACTTTCTTAAAATATAACTGATTTATGGTACTAAGAACACTTACTATGCAATTTACTAGAAGTCGGAGGGTGAATAATCAAATACTTATGTAGTTGCTAATTAATCAACAAATTATTAATCAATCCATTCACTGCATCTCTTATTCAAACTTGGAGGTTTTAAATTCAAAGTGAGTAGTCATTTTTAAATAAGTATAAATTTAGTGATATTAGACTGTTCTATTTCGGAAATTGTGTAATGCCACATGAAGTTTTTCTGAACCCATTTACGTGGCAGAATTGCAGACGCCCACCTACCCCCAGATGCCCACCTACCCCGACAAAGCAATAGGTAATCCAGCCCTTTATATAGAAAATTAGATGATAACTCTTCATCACTACAATGATATTTATCATTTCAATCGTTACATGTGCAGCGTTAGGTGGGAAGAATTTCCACCAACTAGTCCCTATTGCAAGCACAGCTGTTAAAAGAAAAAAGTTGTTAGATAACTTTTATGAATGGGAAGAGATATACAGTGCTGCTGACTTTATCTTTTGGGAGGTAATTGGTTTATATCTTTTTAAAATGATTTGTTTTGGAGGAAGAGGTGGGTCCATCTTGTTCACAAATTTACAAAATCTTGTGCCATCATTTAATATCAAATAATGCTATTTCATTTTTTAAATATTTTGGGGATGGGTGAGAATTTGTAATCATAGATTACATGAAATTTTGTAGCAGTGGAAATTTCAGACACAGAAGACAATAAATGGAACAATATGTTTAATAAAGTTGCTGATCTTCCTTGTCCAATAATCTGCTTCTAGAACATTATCTACACTATACCAGGGCAAACATAACATGCAGGCAAATTACGATCAATTGACAAAATAAGATGAATGTTTATTGAGGCTATGTGTTAAACACTTAAAGCAGTATGTACAGAACAAGAATAGGCAGATCTATAACCGATGTTTGGACAATTCCTGCAACCATAGATGGTCACAATAAGAAATCTAGAATCATCAGAACATTTGTCATCTAATTGGTTTCTATATAACTTGCTTTAGAGACGCGGCACCGTCAGCATGTTTCAGTCTATCCGAAAGATTCCTAATGATCAGTATTAAACATTAAAATTTCCAATCAAACCATCAGATTTAATAATTTTTAATTACCACGACTTCTATATTCTGTCTGTATTTTCTTTTGTATTTAGACAGAAAAATATGTCATACACTGAGGCTTTACAAGGATAAATTTACATTTTAAATCAGCAATAACAAAGAAATCTTGTGAGCAATTTATATTAACTGATAGGCCCAGAAATATAAATTTAATAGGTACACTTTGATGACAAATAAATGGGTTCATATAAAGCCTATTTCACATGCCTGTCTGAAGATCACTAAGCACATCATAAACTTACCATATAACGTCTAATAGAACTTTTGAATTTTTCTTTGATTTTGAACTGTTAAAATGTGTAATGTATATCTTGACAGTTGTGATGAACTACATTAAGCACATTATCTGGACAATTACTGGAAGCTCTAACTGCTTTTCAAATTAAAGGAAATGAATGGGATTTCATGGCATGATAGTTTATAGTGGGATTTATGCCCCTAGCCTAAAGTGAGCAGGGAATATTTTTCCATGGTGGCAGCACATTAGCTTTACTTCCTGTGGCTCTTTATCATATCGTACAACCGTTGTGTTATTGGAAAATACACAAAAACTTTCTTGTCCGATTTAATCATATACAAATTTGGGAGAAACGTGTCAGTGTCAGAAAAGTATAAGTTAGGCGACTATATTAAGTTAGGCGACTATATTAAGTATAAGTTAGCGGAGACTCTATCAACATTTGTATTTTTTGGATAAAATCTAATTTTTCATAGCATAATCAAAATTAACATTTAATCAAAGGGGTAATAGGTAAGAATAGATAAAGAGCTGGCAGTTTTCGCTATAATAGTTAAATGATAGATAATGAAAACAGAATATGCTGAAAATTTCAGTCAAATTACTTCATTCTGAGATTGAAATTTTAGGCTAGCTTCGATCATCATTACTAACATTGGTACGATAATCAACTAATCAACAAAGTCTTGATTATCAATTTTTACATTAAATCATCCATGACAAAATGTATTCAAATCCACTGAATATCGCAGGTCAACGATGCCATCAAGAGTTGATTATGGTCTTGTAAAGTTAAATAATGTCTAATTCATAATTTAGATAACATTTCAGGCTAAAGAAAGACCTGCAATAGGCAGATTTAGCTCTTGCATAATGCATGTTTAAGAAAGCAATATCAAAATATCAATCATAGAAAATTTCACAGATTGGATATAATCAGATACAAAGGAGGCCCATCAAAAGATTTTAGCAAAGATTACAGGTGCCACTAGCTTTTTTTGAGAATATCCCAACTGCAGAGAATGTTGAATGTTGGCAAATTGATACCTGGAGCTAAGCCAGTTATGGATAGATATACCTTTTAGAGTTTTGAAATATGAAACAGTAATCGAATCAAACATTGACGACTTGGAAAATTGTCATGGCATTTCCTATCCCTATTTTATTGTCTAATAAATACAGTCAGACATCTGACACAATGACATTCTTTCAGGAAAGTAAGCACTTTTTATGAGTTCACGGAAATAAAGAAAAAATTATTGTAAAGAAAATGGTAAGGATCTGGAAATGTAAGTCAAACAAAGCCAGTCAAATACTGAACTTATAAATCTGTAAATCTGAACTCTTGAGAACGAAACGATCAAAATGATCAATCGACTGATTCAACCCAACTTCTTTCTGTGTGGACTGATACCGTTACCTCATATTAATGTGCTTAAACAGAAGTCTTGCACAAGAGGAAACAAAATCAATATTCATAAATTGGAAGTTAATGATGTGTAAAAAATCCAATACTTTGATCAAATATCATCAAGAACAAGAATTAAAATTCATATTGTGAGGATTTAAGCGTGGTAGCAATAGCATAGCAATTCATTACATGCCATCTGACATAAAAATCAGATTTTTAATGAAATCGTGTGTCATCAAGTGTCTGATCAAATATCAGAAATCACTAGGTAAGGATACATAACAACACAACATGATTAGAAAATTAATGTGACCAAACACACCATTGGTTCAACTTAATCACACATCCAATTGTGTAATCTGTTTTTTATTCAACGACCTATTTTTTGATTCATCTGGCTCAATTTCTCTAAAATAAGGTTAATTCAGTATAAGAATGTTTTTCCATTACCTGATTATATATACGTAACACAAAAACATCCTATCTGTTCATTTGTTTTGTAAACCGTTTTTTAATATTTTGAAAATTTATCTTTTCTGTATTCTATTTTCATCATTTCCAAAAAGATCCTTTTTTTTTTAAAGATGCATAATGTAAGAGCTAAATCTGCCTATTGTGGATCTTTCGTTCGGATTCAAATGTTACATAAACTATTATTTAAACATTTATTCGCATGATATGCCAATAATCAACTCTCTAGAACATCGGATGGCTGAGATTTTGAAGATGTCTGCCATTTCATTGTACTTGACAATTGAGACTACTTGCACTATTTCAAAACTTTAAACATTCATAACATTGCTTGGAATAAAGTAATTTGACTTTTTATTCATTTTTCATTATCTATTTTTATAATATTACAGCAAATACAATCTGATCTTATCAAAATCTTACATCTTTCAGGAATATATAAATACCTAAAAAAAAAACCCAGATTTATTTCTGATAAATTATTAACTCCTATTATTTCGAACAGATCAACAAATTTCAAATTTAATACGCCAGGTGGCCTGGCAATGAAACTATGAATTTTTGCAATTCTTAAGTTCATTCAATATGATATAATTATGAATAAAATATACTTTTAAAAATCTGACTGCAATAAACAGCGCATGTCTTTACTAACATTGGATTACTAAGTGTGTAGACATTGTGACGGTATATTATGATTATTAATATCGAGATAATATCAAATCGCAAGTACTAGTCACCAACCATTCATCTCCTCATCTCATTATTACAATACTAAACGAGGGTACGTACCTAAATTTACGAGTTTTATTGGATTTTTAGGTAATGAAATTTTCTGCAATTATGGTTTTATCACACTCAGTACACATAATGTGCTTCTTGACCACGATCACCTTCTGATACGTGAGTCATTGGTGAAACTCATTAATTATGGGAAATTTGTTTGAGGATATTTCATGGGTGATCAATGCCTCATCTTAATACGATTAGAACATCTGATCAAGTTGTGGGGTGTGGGAAATACTTGTTTTGGTGTTTCTAAATTTTAGTAGTATGGATCGTGTCAAGTGGTCATTATTTTGTCCGTTACTATGATCATATGGAGATAATAAGAATCATATCAGATCAATCTGTTCAATTTATTATTACTTCAAGTGTGACAATTTATGATCCTGTCATTAAACTGTTCTTAATTAATTTTCAATGGACAAGTTTATAAGAAGATTACTGATTGTTTCCCTTATGTCGTAGAAGACAGACATCAGTTATTAATACCTGAATGTTGCTGATTGGTTTGTTTCCAGGGTCTTTAAAGATACATTATGGGAGATTAGATAATGAGTTGGCAGCTTTGACTACAATAGCTTAGAACTAGATAATATAAAGGCAATTCGCTGAAAAATTCAGTCAAATTGATCGACTAGGAATCGAGAATTAAGCGCTTGAAATTTCCGTCTAGTCTTGATCATCATTGCGGAAGTGGGTACGATAAAAAAAAGTATTGATTATCCATTTAATAATTAAATCATGAAGGAAAGTTATGCAGTAAATCGCATCATAATCCACTAAAGATCACAGGCTAATGATGCCATCGAGAGTTAGTTATGGTCTGGATAAGTTAATTAATATCTAATTAGTAATTTAGATAGCATTTCAGGCCTAAAGAAAGACCTACAATAGGCAGATTTAGCTCTTGCATAATGTATGTTTAACAGAAAGTGATAAAATGTTGTAAATTTAAATTTCAGCGAATCCGGGTGTTTGAAAATGGTGAATTATATTTTAAAGATACAGTACGCTAATATAAAACATTCCTCATTAACATGGGTGGTTCCAGGATCAAACAAGGACACTTTATATCATCTTGTCATGGAGTCAAATGACAATGATTTCAATCCCAAGCTTGTGCGCTTTCTCATGGTCCTCAGGTTTCCTACCACTGCTTAAAGACCCTTACGTACAAGTGAATTAATGAATTAAAATACTACCATATGTTAGTCCCGAAATGACCTACTTAAATACTAATACAATTACTGCATCAATGATCTTCTGATGAAGTATATGGGTGCAATGTGGTTGTAATTACATAAGTATTTTTCACTTACCTAGAGAAAATGTTATTATCCACCATTCCAATCTCAGCAGGTGAGTTGCATCTTGCATGACTGCCATGTTGTATTCTTGTGAGAGATGAACATCCATGGGATCCCATGTCTATTTCTTGATTTAACTCCATATAAATCCTGTCATGTCCACTCGTTCTAGCATTAACAACCTGAAAACATTAAAAAAATAAAATAAACCAAGTTTTAAAATGTTGGATACAGAGTCTGCTTCCATCAGTCTTCAGATTGTGCTAAAAAGAGAACAGAATATAAGAACTATAGACAAAGGTTGTCTTGAAACAATTAGGCAAATTTATAGCTAAATGCTTAATTATTCATAAGATTTGTGCCCAATATCATATTTCTGAAAAATTACTTTCAATATCCTCTTAATGCTACTGCTATTTACAATATATTAAATTTTCACAACTATTATAAATCAACACTGTCTGACACAAAATGACCCAGTTAAACTTGAAAGGGGCTTACCACAAGAGCATTTTCCCTTTGTGGTAGTGTATATTTGTGTGTATTTGTATTTATTGTATATTGATTATTTGTTGTATTATTGTCCCTTTAATACAATTGTTATGTATAGTATATTTGGTGTTTGTTGTATTGTCCCTTTAATAGCACATCTTTAAGCTGGTCAGAAGTCTCTTTTCAATAGCAAGTCTAAACTCTACTCACTTTAACTCACTAAAATAACCACATCTCAGCTTCTTCTTCAAACCTCACTTACATCTTAATCTTGTTACAAGGAGCACCTAATTTCACTTGGTAAGTTTTATATTTATTTGACTGACTTTAATATTTTATCTATTTAATATGGAACTATAATTCGTATATATTTTATATAAGAAGTAATTAGTATATTTCAATAAGTATTTCTATAAGTATATTTGTGCATTTTTAAAGTATTATACTTAGTTTAATCCATTCATATTGTTAATTTCAGTCCTGTATATTACATGTATATGGTTTAACTCCTCAGTATTGTTACAAACTCCTATTTTATAGGGTATGTATTTGTATGTATATATTATTAAATTAGCTGCAAACTCCTTTGTTGCAAAACAATGATTTCTCGCCATTATTTTAAACATATGTATATAGTGTAAACTATTAGTGTTCTTGTTTTTTTTTTATACATTTCTTTATGTATTTCAGAGTTTTTCATATGTATAAATTTACGATCCACAATAAAATCTGAACCTACGACCTGGTGTTTGTTCCTTTAAATAGAAACCCTGCTACAAATTTGGCGCCCAACGTGGTTTTGGTGGATTCAACATATTTCAAGTTCAACATATTTTTAGTTCAACATTTTCAAGTTCTACGGTGATACAGTTCTACAGTTTCAAATACGTGTCAGTGTTAAGTGTTAATTATTAATTCATTGGATCCAATGTAAGTGTTATAACATTATATTATTTAAGTAATTAAGTATTGGCCAGAGTGTGTGAGAGTGAAGGGTGATAACCGGTTTGTCTTGTCCTGTCTTGTCCTATGTGTTCTGTATTATTTTCTGTATGAATATCTATATATAGTAATTTATATAATTTAGATTTTGCAACACGTGATTTTTAGAATCATTTGCTTTCATAACATATTTACATATCGGTACATATACAAATACAGTTTGATAAGTATATCACAAACATATTATAAGTAAAACAGTATTATTATCACTATTATATAAGATTTATACATATAAAATTGCTTAGTTACCACATAAAACCCTGTCTGGTACAGTATTTATTGTGTATTTCCTTGAGAAACATAGTATTTCATAATTTGTAGTATTTCATATATATTTAGTAAATTTTAAGTGACAGCCTTGACAGACATTTTACTATTGATTTAAAACAGCCACACAATTGCTTACAGCATGCTCACTTTACTACACATAAACTTTTATAATTAACATAACAACTATCATATCTATACATCTATAACTAATAATTGTCTTTTAGTTTTGGTGGTCAAATAATAGATATTATTCTCAGGTAATATCTATTGATTGACCTAGTTGGGTTATGTTGTTTGAATTTTCCCACTAGTAACTTGCTAGTATGTCAAAGTGACCTGCTATATTATTAGGTTTGGTTTATAGTCTTGATTGTCAGTTCTGTTTTGGTATCTTTTGTCAAGGTCAACTATTATTTATTGTTAGTCTTGGTCATTGTAGCTTTATTTTATTACTTTAGGTTTATCACGTTGTAGTCTTGATTGTCCACACTATTTATACTTGTGATATTCTTGACTGTAGATTTGGTTGTCATCTTTAGTTTATGTTTTCTAGACTTGTTTATCCAGTTATATATTTTATTGTAGCAATCCAGTTTTGGGTCATCCTGATCTTGTACTTTAGACATATATATCCAGTCGTGAATTGTCAGAAAATTCTTTTTGCCTTTCACCCCAATTTGCAACTTAGATATTATGTATATAATTTATTGTATCTGTTCATTTATAAATTAGTCTTGTTTACCGGATTATGGACTTTGTTTTCCAGGTTGAATTTAATTTCACTTCGAAATAAATTTCAACTTTTCCATTTTATTTCAATTCTACTTAGAATTGATTTAATTTTGTGTTTTCAACATCCAAGATTGTACTTTATTACATTTCAGTTTCAACTTTATTTTTCTTATGTCGTTTAGACATAGTTGTCTAGTGTTATATTACAATTTATTTCCAGTTATCATTTTGTCATTGTTTGATGAGTTGGTTATATTCTATATTTTGTATTTTCATTATGGCTGAAGGCGGAAGTACGTTTACACCAACACAAGATATGATTAATCAGTTAAAGGAAATTATTTCTTCATTTGATCCAGTGATCCAAAGAGAGGTTTTTCAATCGGTTATTTCAAATGATTCTGATGATAATTATAGTCGTCAACCTACTACTACTTCAAGAACACAGCAGTCAACTTTGGCATTTAATCCTGTTACACATTCTACTCCATCTCTAGATGCTACTTATGTTATTCCTCAACGTCGCACTTCTCGTTCACATATTCCAATATCAACTGCTTCTTCTGAACAAACTTCTAATGTTTCACAACCTGCCCAGAGAACATCAAATATTTCTCAGTCCCAGCTTCAGACTTCTTCAATTTCACATTCTTCCCCTAGATTGTCATCATTTTCCGGAGATTTTAATAAAGGGGATGTTTCTTATGAACAATGGAGATTAGAAATTATTGGATTAAAGTCAGAAGGGATATATTCAGATACTTCTATTATTAATTCTATTCGTCGTGCAGCGAGGGGTACTGTCGCCCAGACTCTAGTTACAGTAAATTTTGATTCAGTGGAGCAACTTATATGTTTTCTTGATCCATTATTTGGTGAAATATTTTCAGATGAATGTTTAATGAGTCGCTTATATTCAACTTCACAGTCATCTACAGAAAGCATTTCTTCATGGGCATGTAGATTACAGGATATTGTTTTTAAATTGAAGTCAGCTAAAATTCTTAATGAACCATCTGCATCAAATGTCTTAAAGAACCGGTTTTGGAATGGTTTATATCGCGATGACTTGAAAGTATCAACACGGCATGTTCTTGATTCTAATGTCACGTTTTCTAATTTAATGTATGCTGTAAGAAGGGTTGAAGAAGAGAAGTCAGTAATTGATTCTTCATCTACAGATTTCCCTATTCCTAAATCGACTTCGTCTTGTTTAACTAATTGTACTAAATCTATGGGATCTTTAACCTTGAATTCTTCCAACGAAAGTACCAGTGATTGTTCACAACTTCATCAACAGATGTCTTCTTTAATAAAGGAGGTTCGTAGCTTTAAATCAAAAGTTTCAGAATTAGAATCGAAAATAGACCAGTCACATCAGAGACAAATATATTCATACAGGCCTGATAATATTCCATCTTCATCATCTCAGTTTGTTCGTCAACCACCTGTTCCTCAATTTAACCCTCGTCGTCCACCACCTTCATTTTTAGTTCCTCGTCCACAAATGCAACCTAGACAGGACTTTCCATTCAGAATTAATCCTAGTCCTATATGTTGGGATTGTCAACAACCTGGTCATAGAAGGGGAGACACAACATGTCCTTTAAACTACAACAGGCCTACTTAAAGGGACAGTCAGTAGGTCTTGAAAACGTTTCAGTTGATAACTCCAATGTTATCAATAATTGTCCCATTTCTTCAGATTTAGTTGGTCATTCTAACATTTCATCATTATTAATTAATGGAATTAATTGTTCAGTTTTATTGGATACTGGTTCTATGATTTCAACATTAGAAGATAATTTATATCGTCGTCATTTTTCTTCATTTGAATTATTCCCCTTGAATAACTTATTAGATATTCGTTCAGCTGGAGGTCATAAGGTCAACTATCTTGGATATATTGAAGTACCTATACAGATTCCTGATACAGATATTCATATGTATGTTTTATTTATTATTGTACCTTCTAGTACTTCATCGTCACAGATTCGTGTTCCTGTTATTATTGGGACAAATATTTTGAATCGATTACATAGTTCCATTAATGTCCATAATGCACATATAGATTCTTCTTGGAGTTCAACTTTTACTTGTTTATGCAATAAACTTAAAGAGAGTCATGAGGTTTATGATTTGAAATCTACATCTTCAACGACCATACCAGCTCATTCATGTGTTTCAATATCTGGATTTTCACGTCTTCCTAAGCCAATTTCTTCTAAACAATATATGGCAACAGATTATAATTCTTCACACCCTAGTTTAAAGATTGTTCCTGGCTTAATTCGCTGTAATAATTTCGATATTTCTTCGCAACGTATTAAAGTTAAAATTCAAAATGACTCTTCCACACCCATTACTATTCCAGCTAAATCCATTATTTGTCAACTTCATCAAGTGGATATTGTTCATTCTAATTCATCAACTGGGAGTATTAATGATTTATTAGGAAGTATTCATACAGATGATTTAAAGAATAATTTTTCTGAAGGTGAAGTTCAGCAGTTCAACGATTTAATTATTAAATACAGAGATATTTTCAGTTCATCGGACACAGATATTGGTAGGACAGATTTAGTAAAACACAAGATCAACCTTTCTGATAATATTCCATTTAAACAACGTCATAGAAGAATACCTCCTTCAATGTACCAGGAAGTGAAAGATCATATACAGGAAATGCTTGATTCCAATGTTATTCGTCCTTCTTCGAGTCCGTATGCTTCACCTATTGTTCTTGTTCGGAAAAAAGATGGTGGTCTTCGTTTCTGCGTTGATTATCGTAAACTAAATTCACTTACCATTAGGGATTCATATGCTTTACCCCGTATAGAGGAAACGCTGGATTCATTAAACGGTTCGAAATATTTTTCTTCTTTGGATTTAAAGTCAGGTTATTGGCAGATTGAAATGGATGAGGCAGACAAACATAAAACAGCATTTACTGCAGGTGCTCTTGGATTTTGGGAGTTTAATACTATGCCGTTTGGACTTACTAACGCTCCTGCTTCTTTTCAGAGAATGATGGAACGCTGTATGGGTGATATGAATCTTTTACAATGTTTGATATATTTAGATGATGTCATTATTTTTTCTAAAACTTTTCATGAACATATGTCCAGGTTGGAATCAGTTTTTAAACGTCTTCGTCAGCACAATCTTCGGCTAAAACCTTCAAAATGTAGTTTTCTTCAGACTTCAATTAAGTATCTTGGCCATGTTATTTCTACAGATGGTATTCATACAGATCCTGATAAGATTGAGACCTTAAAGTCCTGGCCTATTCCTTCAACAGTGGAAGAAATTCGAAGTTTTTTGGGTTTTTGTGGGTATTTTCGTCGTTTCATCAAAGACTATTCTAAAATAGCGAAGCCTTTAACTGATCTCCTTGTTGGCCATCCTACTAGTAAGAAGAAAAGATCTCCTAAAATTTCACCTGCGTTTTTCTGGGGTTCTGAACAACAGACTGCATTTGATTTTCTTATTTCGCAATTAATTTCATCACCTGTATTAGCTTATGCCGATTTCACTAAACCTTTTGAAGTTCACATTGATGCCAGTTCACGTGGGTTAGGAGCAGTTTTACTCCAGGTTCAGGATGGTAAAACACGTGTAATTTCATATGCAAGTAGAAGTCTTTCTAGATCTGAACGATTGTATCCTGCAAATAAATTAGAATTTCTCGGATTAAAATGGGCTGTTTGTAAGAAATTTCATGATTACCTTTATGGGAATAAATTTAATGTAAAGACTGATAATAATCCTCTTACCTATGTTTTATCTTCTGCTAAACTTGATGCTACTGGTCATCGTTGGCTTGCCGAATTATCTACATATGATTTCTCTTTGGAATATTTGAGTGGAAAAAAGAATACCCTTGCAGATGCTTTATCTCGTTTTCCATATAATAAAGTTAGCAATTCAGTTGTAGCTGCAGTCACTTCAGCTCATGATATAAATGTTGGTAAAGTTCAGTCCCTTTGCTGTACGCAAGATGTTTCACTTCCTACTGTTTCGCCACCAGTTGATTCTCCTATTATTGACAGCAGCCGTATGAGAAGATGTCAACAAGCATGTCCTTCTTTAAAATCTGTTTTTAAATGTGTTCAGACTGGAGTTAAACCGACATATGATTTTTTACGTAGTTTTGATCAAGAATCCAAACATATTCTTCGCCATTGGGATAATTTATTTATTATGGATGATATTCTTTATCGTAAATGTTCAATTTCTGTTTCATCTGGTCCCGTTTTACAGATGGTTGTTCCAATTTCTCTTCGAGACACTGTTTTTACTTTTCTTCATGATAATATGGGCCATATGGGTAGAGATCGTACTCTTGAACTTTTTAAATCTCGTTTCTTTTGGCCTGGAATGTGTAAATTCGTAGAAGATAAAATCAAATTGTGTTCACGCTGTATCTGCAGAAAATCTCCTAACATTCCAGAACGAGCTCCACTTATCAACATTAAAACTTCACAGCCTCTGGAATTAGTATGTATGGATTATCTTTCTCTTGAACCGTCGAAGGGTGGATTTGAGAATATTTTGATAATTACGGACCATTTCACTAAGTATGCAGTTGCTATTCCCACGAAAAATCAGACAGCTAAAACTACAGCCAAAGCCATCATCCACAATTTTATTCTTCCTTATGGTATTCCCGCTCGTCTTCACTCTGATCAAGGTCGTAATTTTGAAAGTGATGTAATTAAAGAATTATGTTCTCTTCTTGATATTAAGAAATCCCGCACCACTCCTTACCACCCTATGGGTAATGGTCTCACAGAACGTTTCAACCGAACCTTAATGAATATGCTCGGTACTTTATCTGATCATCAAAAGCAGAATTGGAAAGATTATGTCCCTTACCTTGTTTATGTTTATAACTGTACTAAACATGTTTCAACTTCTTTTAGTCCGTATTTTTTAATGTTTGGTCGACAGCCTAGGTTACCCATTGATTTTATATTTGGTACTTATTCTTCGTCATCTGATATACATAGTTTT
Source organism: Patella caerulea (assembly GCA_036850965.1). Taxonomy (NCBI): domain Eukaryota; kingdom Metazoa; phylum Mollusca; class Gastropoda; family Patellidae; genus Patella; species Patella caerulea. The sequence continues at coordinate 58,901,065 of JAZGQO010000007.1, forward strand.
TCTAAATATTCTCAGGATTTTCAACAACGGTTTCAAGATGTTTATAATATTGCTCAAAAGAATATTCAAAGCGCCCAAGAAAAACAAAAATTTCATTATGACCTTAAGTCACGAGGAGCTACATTAGATATTGGAGATTTTGTATTGGTTCGCAATGTTCAGATTCGCGGAAAGAATAAACTCGCAGATAAATGGGAAGAAGATGCTTATGTTGTTATTGCTCAACCCGATCCTACTATTCCAGTTTACAGTGTTATGAAAGACGGTGATTTATCAGCTCGAACTCTTCATAGAAATCTTTTACTTCCAATCAGTGCTAAGGGTATTCCTGTATCTAACTCCTCTTTTAATCCATGTTTAAGGTCAAATAATTCTTTCAATTATTCATCATTATCAGATGATTCACAACCTGAAGTTACTACTGATTTAGTTAATATTCCGGTTTCTGTGTGTACTCCTGTTTCTGTATCCGATGTGTATCCAGTTAATCCTGTTATTGATGTCAGTTTCATTTCTGATGCTGTTTCTTCCGTTTTTGTTCCTAATTTGTATTCGCCTGTTTCTATAAATTCTACTGCTAATTCAAGTACTACGAGAGTATCTAGATCGTCATTACCTGTTCCTGTTATTTCATCCAGAGTTCTAAGATCACATTCAAATAAAGTTGCCACTCCAGTCAAGAAGTCTGTTATTCCTATTCCAGTCAAACGACCACAACGCGTAAAACGTCCCCCAAATTGGTTTGATTCTGATGTTTATGACTTGAAATAATTATGTTATTAGTTGTAGTATAGTTATATTTTTCGGTGTTGTTGGGTGTTTTTTTTTCTATGTCAGTGTCGGGACGCCACTTCTCCTGGTGGGGGGATAATGTGGTAGTGTATATTTGTGTGTATTTGTATTTATTGTATATTGATTATTTGTTGTATTATTGTCCCTTTAATACAATTGTTATGTATAGTATATTTGGTGTTTGTTGTATTGTCCCTTTAATAGCACATCTTTAAGCTGGTCAGAAGTCTCTTTTCAATAGCAAGTCTAAACTCTACTCACTTTAACTCACTAAAATAACCACATCTCAGCTTCTTCTTCAAACCTCACTTACATCTTAATCTTGTTACAAGGAGCACCTAATTTCACTTGGTAAGTTTTATATTTATTTGACTGACTTTAATATTTTATCTATTTAATATGGAACTATAATTCGTATATATTTTATATAAGAAGTAATTAGTATATTTCAATAAGTATTTCTATAAGTATATTTGTGCATTTTTAAAGTATTATACTTAGTTTAATCCATTCATATTGTTAATTTCAGTCCTGTATATTACATGTATATGGTTTAACTCCTCAGTATTGTTACAAACTCCTATTTTATAGGGTATGTATTTGTATGTATATATTATTAAATTAGCTGCAAACTCCTTTGTTGCAAAACAATGATTTCTCGCCATTATTTTAAACATATGTATATAGTGTAAACTATTAGTGTTCTTGCTTTTTTTTTATACATTTCTTTATGTATTTCAGAGTTTTTCATATGTATAAATTTACGATCCACAATAAAATCTGAACCTACGACCTGGTGTTTGTTCCTTTAAATAGAAACCCTGCTACACCTTCAATTACAGGTAGGCCTATAGCCTATAAGATCAATGATATCACAAATGAAACTAGTCCACTATCTCCTAAAATGTCCATAATTATATACTTTCATGTGCTCAAATTCTTATTTCTTACGTATGAAGGAATTGTGCCCCAAGGAATCCAATAACTCTGGTATAAAAGATGCCATACATGTACATGTATACATCAATATTAGTCTTCTTAACTTAGAACAATTTATTGCCATAGGATAAAAGCTCATCTTTTTGTAATGTTTTATTCTAACTTCGATCTGGTCTCAGCAAGCCGCTATAGAGGGGGAAATATTGACTGTGAAATGCAATATGCTATAGATCAGGCTATTCATATCACCATAAAGTGTGAAAATAGCCTCCGGCCACAATGTTGGGCCAAGTTCAATACTTGTAGATACATGTATAGATCCTCATATAGAGAGTAGAAACAACCTGATCACTAGTTGAAGCATGAATAACCTATAAAAGATTAAGAGATAAACGGGGATCACTTTTTCTTCTTAATACCCCAAATTAAAGAAACTAGCTAAGTTGGCTACAGTCTCTGACACAATATTTCATCAATGAATAGGGTTTCGAAGAAACGACAGATATTGCAGATAATACAAAATATACCGTTACACACATTTACCAATCTGATTTAAGAGGGTAAATTAAATATGCTCAATTAAAATTGAGACTCTTATTAAGATATATTCATAGTTTTTTGTATCAGCTCATCAGATTGCAGTAGGCCAATTAAATAAGCATTTTTCTTCGAACATAGGAGAGTATGATTATAACAGATTACATTCAATTTTTTTCAAAATCCATTTATCAAAGAATCAGACAGCAATATGTTCAATGAAGTTACACCAATTAAATGTTTCATCAATGAATATATATGTATATGAAGTTTTACAAAATCTGTTCATTAGATGTAAGTTATTGGGTTTTGCACAATTAACCAATGAGATTACAGAAGGCCAATTAAATATTTACAGTTGGTGTTGATGTTTCAAACAGAAGTAAAGTTGTGGTACTACCTTTCAAAGAATTGACCAAACAGATTGAAAGTGACTGTGACAGTGAAGGAAATACTTAGATTTATTAAAATCAATTGACTAGAAATAAAGTTACCACATAACAAATTTAATTATTTAATAGTTAATGAAAATATTATCAGTAATTCAACATTTTTTTTTCAAATAATAACTAGTACCAATGGGAATCACCAAAATTCGCACAATAATAGATTATTATTTCAACAATATAACATGGATAATAATTAAAATCTGGAAACTGTAGCTTGTTCTAACCACCTGTGGGTATGGAGTTAACTACTGTTAAAGTCGTCTGCTATTAAACTCAGATTGCCTGCTAATTTTTTGACATTTGCTCCCTTTACAATAATTAAACAACATCCAGCATGGCCTAATAGAATTTAAAACGCTACTGGAATGGGTTTGAATTCTGATCAGAAGACGAAAACTTAATTATCAACATTTGGACACTGGTTGTCAGGTGACAAGGGCAACTACTCTTCTTCATCAAAATTCAGTGGGACTGAGTTAAAAAAAAAATCACCAGATACACATTTAGGGATGAGTAATACCTCACTTTAACAAGAACGGACATCTTCTCTACTTCAGATTGTGTTGCCACTTGGTATGAATACTAAGGAAGGCAATAAGAGAATAACAGACAAGCAGGAACCACACTCCATACACTCCACTAATTACATGACTTTCTAACAAATTTCTGCTATAGTAACAAATTGAACAACCTTTTTTTTTGTCTGATCATAAATCTAATTCTGATTTGACAAGAATCCTGATCAAACATACATTAAGATGTAAAAAAAAGGTTAATTATTATTTTTAAAGAGAGGGAGAAAGAGAGAGAGAGAGAGAGAGAGAGAGAGAGAGGGTTTATCATCCACTCGACACAAACTATTTCATTTTGGGACTAACATATGGCTTATTTTTATTTCAATAATTGCTTGCGCGTAGGGTGCGATAGCAGTGGAAGGAAACCAGAGAGCCCGAAGAAAATCCATGAGGTTGGACAGGCGACCCTACTCCTTGTCATGTACGACCGGGGATTTGAAAACCATGCCAGTTGACTCAATGAGAGGCTTTATGATACAGCACAAGCATGCTATGCATTCGGTCATCTAAACCCCCACTATTATTAAAGGACATCTGGGCCTGAAATATAAAAGCCTGTATCTCTATCACAAGTTTGCACCATGTGCCTTTTTTTTACACATTATAAACTGGTTTTGTATGTGAATAGTTTCAAATTTACCTTTTTAAAGGCAGCACTTAAATATTATTCCTGATGTTCAATATCTCTTCTTTTGAGCAGCAGATTACCAGTGACTGGTATAGTAGATGGATTCAGTCTGTCACACAAATCAAACTTTTATAACTATAAATGCTCTGAGGTCTAAAACTTTCTAAAGATCCTAAGAATATTAAACTACATTATATGACCATTAATTCACCCAATCAAATTACCAGAAATCTGACCTCTAACACTTCCTAATCGCTTTTTAAGAAACAAGTAAAAATTTAATCTAATTTCTGAAGTTTGTTTGAGGATGCACACTTCTTATAATAGGTTACCCGACACCTTTCTGCCAATAACCCAATCACATGCTAAACTGAATGTCAAACAAGGATGTATTTATCCTACAAGCATACAACAATACCACCCTATCCTAACTTACACCTATAAAAAGAATTCATCTTGTCATATTAGACATATCACACTTAACTGGCTAGTCGGACTTGATCCCCTATCATAATCTTTTTACCGGTAGTAGTTCTTTAAGTAAGTAATTAGTTTAAATCCTAGAATAAATGTGATTAATCTAACCCTTGGGCTTCTTCATATAAGACTCTTTTTGACTGATGGTTAATCTCCTTAATTTGTATTAAGCATTTATTTATTGATTGCTTCTCATGAACAGTTTCTATATTTCAATACAGGAACTGAAAATGGCACATCACCATTGTTAGAAAATTATTTCTTCTTTTTTCTTGGCAATACCATACTGTAAACCACTTGAACATACAGATCTTTAGCCTATCAAGTATCTCTTCTAAGCAATTTATTATTTCCCATAAGAAAATTTTGAGGCATAGTAGTGTTATTACAAATCTTATATATGCAATCATGCATGATTCTTCAAGGAATAAATTCTTTCAGTTACTGTAATCTCAGTGAATTGCATTTCCTGTTAGTTCCTGCACATACATCACAGATATAGCATTGAAGTCAGTTGTATACCTTCCTCTCCTACCTACTAATGAAAAAGTAAAAGTCCCTGGAACAAATCACAGAACCATACAAACTGTGCTCTATGGATATTTTGATGCCTTTGGATGCAATTTGGAATGATCAAGTGAAAATCACTGAATATTTCCTCATTGATTGCATTTTACAAGATCTTTTTACATGTTTAAAATGAGCAATTAAAAATAAACCAAGATTTGTGTTAGCCCAAGCGAATGATCACCCTGCTCTAACAAAAAGACCTGCAATTGGAGAGGAAGGACCGTCATGCAAAGTATAAAGCAGAACACTATCTATACGAAATCTGATAAATTATATTGTTGTAAAAGCATCTCAATATGGCATATTACATTGTTCAATAGGCAATTTGATATTCAATTAACATTCTAATCTGATTTCATCAATCCTCCAATAAAATCTTTTAAAATTGCAGAGTGCACTTTAATTACATGAAAAAATTCCAATAGTTCTCCTCAGCCAACACCCTAAAGCAATCTTTCCTAAAAGAATGACAGAAATGAATTTCCCTTATTTGAGATTCAAAAACAAACAGGAGTTCAACACTATCTTCATCAGGGCCAGATCTGTTCATAATTCTCAACTCTACAATCTTCATTTGAATAGTTAAAAGTCTGCTCTGACTCAGTCTTTAACATTAGTCAAAACGTCAAATAGACTTAGTCCAGTTTAATACCCCCAAGCGTAATATTTCCCCTTTAATATTTTCATCATATGGGGATGACACGGTGAGCCTGCAGGAATTCCATAACTTCCATTGTCAGAAGATTTTGAATGTTCATATTTTGTTTAAATTTGTGGTTATAAAATTTCCTTGATGTTAAAAGATATACGGCCTTTAGGGGTTACTCTAGTCCACAGATCTCAAGTTACGAACTATCATTCTGTTTTATTCCCGTTCAGATTAATTTCTCTGCCATGAGAAATCAATTTTTCAATCAAGCAAAGTCATCTGCACTTTTTGATTTCTTCTAAAATCAGCTTTTTGCAAGGGCTAAACCCCCTGCGGGTTTTGTTGTGTTTGTCGGACATCTTGAACACAAGACAAAACCCACCCGTATTTATGATGTTGAATCAATGGCTTGCAAAGGATTAGTGAAACGTACTTGTTGAATTGTGGAAGCAAGCATGCCTTGAGGCTAAAAAATCTGCGAAAAATTACATGGCATTAAAAAGTCTGATGACCTCACAGAAGGATAAATATTACCTCAAGTCAATGAACCACCCCAGGGTATGGCAATTCATTCTTTCAGAAATTCTACATATTTTTTCTAATATTTCCATAAGACTCTTACTCTGTCATTCTTTGGTGATAATCTCTAATTTCTAATCTTTTATTCATTATATGATAATAATAGGTAAACTGAAGTACTGTATGTCTAACAAAAATATAAGAAAATACATTTTCTGGGAACAACAATGATGGCTAGCTATATGAAATCTCCGAAAAAGAAAATTTAAGAAGAGGTATCTGAAACAATTGGTGAACTTTGAAAATGGGAGTTTCAAATGAAGATCTGGTCTTGTACATGTATACGTTGCATCAGTCACATTCAAAATATACAGTAGAACAGTCAACAAAAACTGTGGCTCTTGATTATAGGAAAGCCATTTTAAACCAGTCGTCTAATTATTTGGACAGAAAGGAATAGAATTAAATGTGTTGCCAACACAACAATTGGTCAAACTGATCTCAAAGGTAAATCTAATGTAATTGTTACGGCAATGTGTACAATGCTACTATTCTTGGAATTCCAACTCGAAGGTTTCTTTCAACGACAAACCACATTTGAAATATTAATGTTTTAATCTTTTTATGTGCAAAAAATGTGGAATTAAACTTATTAATGCGGATTATGATTGATTAATACTAAGCATTGCATTATTAACTAAAGGAAAAATCATATCCTCCCTCCCCCCCCCAATCTCTTTAGGCTTACCAACCCCAAAATGATCAAGTTTGTGGCAAGTGTACATTAGAACTCATTTTCCTTTCTCTATGAGCTAAGCTCTATTTTTAGCAAAATCTTGGCTATTTTTTTTTACCAAAATCTGTCTTTTCTTTTTTTAGCAAAATCTTGGCTATTATTTAATTTAAACAAGGGCAATAACTAGAGAGTCTTACAATAAAAAATTTTTTTGTGGAGTTAATGGTACATCTATCTTAAGTTTTATTAAATTCAGTAATCAATATCACTTTCTATTACTTCCAATCAAATACAAAACACATCATATGATTTATTGACATATCTTCAACATTTTCCTTAACTACATTTCTCTCTCTTCTACCAGTACAGAAGTTTTTTGACATGACAGACACATTTCTCTAATGGTCACCTAATGTACACTCTCCTGGGAAGCATGAAAAATCCATCAGTCGAGTTTGTCTTTTAAAATTAATCTGTCTATCTTGTTTGTCTTGCAAATCATTAACACATTTCAAGTAATTGTAACAGGATTTAAATCGCCTTGTTCCGTATGTGTCTCCATGGACTGTTTCTGCCTACATTAGACCATCATAGATTATCAATATTGCAAGGGAAAATGACCTGTAATCCTTTCCGTCTTACGCTAAGTATCATGGGACATTGATAAATGCAATGTCTTTAAAGTGAATGCATGGACATATTGGAAAGCAGATGAGGTTCGGATATAACTTAATTGTCTTTACTTTGGGGAAAACATGCGTTGTGTTACTGAACAGAAGTAATTTCCCTGTTTCTTTTAAATATTCTATGTCAACGTTAGCTGTCTTCTACATATATTTAACACAATGAAAAATGTTTATAGCATGTTTTAGAAATGACCCAGTCAGTTAATTGTTTTTCTTGAAAGAATATTATCAAAAATATTAAAAGCTATCAATTCTCAAAGGACAATAATGGTGTACAGCATTTTTACATATGTAATAGAAATGGTTCAACACATTCCAATATATTATTAACAAAGAAATTTTTGTCTTCATTGATGATTCTCAAACTCAGCTATCGACTGAAGTAGAGCCGTATCTACAGACCTTCTGCAGCTCAACTGTAGCTAAGATATCTATGCTAATATTATATCTATAATGTGTTTAACCAAATCTATTACATACATATAATTGTCCGACACCAACTTTGTCCTTTAAGTAAACGGTTTTAGAAAGATGTTTCTTTGGGCATAAATTCATCTGTCTTATCCATAGAACATTTCTATCTGAAAATATTTATAAAGATCAGGAAAACTAAAATTATTATAGACACAAATAGCCTAATAACATAAAAAGTTTTTTTTATTACACAGCATTAACGACAATGTCTGACTTTGTTATTTCAGTGCATGCTTTACAAACATTAGGATCACGACTGTCAGGAAAATAAATCTTAAAACCAAAATCCGGAAAATTGATATGAATCACAAACTTAAGTCTTATTAATCAACCACAAAATCGCAACCCAAATAAGTATTCTAATAATCGTCATGATATATTAAGAATTTAACATTATCACAACTATTTTTACGAAATTAGTTTTCTATTATCTGAAATAGAAACTTGAAGTCAGCTCAGCTAAAGAATATTGAATTTTCTTTAATAGCAACCCACTGACCGCTGGCTCTAATCACAGCATCAAAACCCAGTTTAAATTTATATGCACACATTTAGCTAGACACGCTATTTCATGATAACTCAACTGCTTGCTGGCTGATCATCCACAGGGATTATATTTTTAGTGTTTTGGCATGTACATAAATTGGACAAGCAACACATTTGCATTTCTATCTCCTCTGAGATTGCAGTAAAGTAAATGAGTAAGAATGAATCTAATGTTGATGAATATTCTATGAATAACTAGTGTATTTTGTAAATGTATCTGCAACCATTGTCACGTCAATGCCATTTCTATTACACTGCAAAACAAAGTCATTCCCGTGCTAAGAGTTACCAATGTTAAAGGAATACTCCAGTGGATTCTACAAGAGTTGAAAATCATATAAAGGTCTTCCCCTGTATAGTGTAAATTTATATATCCTCAACATAACCCATTACCCCTTATCATCAGATTGCCTCGTCATATTTTTGGATAATTACATCTAAGAATAAAACTGGTGCTTCCAATTTCTCGGAGCATAAATATTTACTGTTAAATTTTATTAAAGTGAACTATGGCAAAGGGTGAAAAAAACATTTCCCCATTCTGTATCTGCATGGGAGGCACAATGAGTAAGGATTTTTTGATGTGGTTTTCCATTGTAGTGCAGAAAGAAGCTGGCAAAGAACATGATGACTAGTAATTTGGATGGGATAAAACAAAAAATCTGTACACGTTGAAATGCATGTAAAAGAATCCTTGAGAGCTTAAATTCTAAATGTGGGAAGGGCATTGTACCTCTGTCCAGGCATCATTTCCATTGGATCGGAAAAGTGGGACATAAAACTCCTATTCATTTCTTAATCTGAAAGGCTGAAAGTGAATACTCACTTTTTTCTTTCTCGCTTATAAACAATATTTTTATTCAAATTTGTATCTAAATATGAATTGGGGAACAGGCATAGCCTATATTAAACCCTTGTTAAGGTGGGGTCAAAAGCTATATTGTTATGCCAAGATGGATATTACAATATTTTACAAGACTATTTTACCATCCTACTTTTCTGCACTCACAATGAAGACGATACCTTAAAAGACCCATCCATTTTTAAACTCAGCATTTACATTATGTCTTGTTTCAATTCCCGCAAGATAACAATAAATATATAAATATCCTACCTGATTGTGTCGATTAACAGGATTTAACCAGGATTGTGCATTTTGTTCAAGATAAGCCTGTGCTTGAGCTGCTAATGGTATACCAGACGACACACATGAACTGTACTGACTACTCTTTGATGACCGTGATAAATATCTGAAGAAAAAAACATAAATATATTATGTAGCTAATATGTTTTAAGCCAATATACCCTGTGTGGCTGCTGATAAAAAATCTAAATCATTTTGAAGCCAGAATAGTCAATCCAATAATTGTATCATTAAACCTCTCGAGAGAAAGTCTATTCCTCCTGGAGCTTACCTTACAATATCGTAGACTAGAATTTGTATAATCAATTAATAAGTTTACTTTCGATAAAACACCCGCGTTCAAAGAGTAAGCACATTCCATCAGAGACGGCAGCCGTGAAAAAATGTTCAAATTAAGAGAAGAAATAAAACGGTAGCTGTTGGGGTTATTGATCCATATTAATAATTCTCCACAGCCGACTCGTAATGGTAACAATTCTATAATCCTTGCCGCATTCAGACATACAAGCGGCCAAACTAACTGATTATAGTCAAAGGCTCAAATTTACTGATTAGGAAATTGAAAATGTTGTTTTTGATTAGGGCCTGTTTGTGTAAACTAACCTTCATTTTCCATTATTGATATTTTTATGAAGCCAGTCAAATAATTGACAGACATGATCCAGACAGGATATTTCTAGGTCATGCTTGAATACAAATAATCCATCTTAAAAAAGATCATATTGATTTTAGGACAGATTACAGACAGATTTTTTTGTCTAAAAACATCACCCTTTCACTTTCATTCTATTTGAACATAAAAAGCTGTGTGTACGTATTGTGATTGAATGTAAATTTGTATATTCAATCATTTCTTATTGAATAGGCCTATATTAGTTATATTTTTTTTTACCAAAGGGTAATTATGCAATATTGACCTAATTCATGTAGCATTGATTTTGTATATAGGTCTACTGAACGATTCCATAAAAGTATAACAGGTGTTGGTCACAAACACAATACATTTCATTGTACAGACAATAAAATAAATTTTCATCTTTTGGTAAGCAAAAGAGAGAGAAATGGGATTTAACATCCACTCAACACAAACTAGGTCATTTTGGTACTAACATATGGTTTAATTTTAATTCAATAATTAGCTTGCGACTAGGGGTCTTTAGTAGTGGAAGGAAACAGGAGGACCTGGATAAAACCCACAAGGTTGGACTTATGATAAGCAGCTGGTCAGATTATTTAAGAGTTAAAACCATAACATGTTCATGCAATGTACACAATAAAACGTAAAATTGCTTCTGACCAAAATTGATTTTGACCTCAATACATCAGAAAAATATCAAAGATGAAGTTTTTAAACTCTGATTGCAAAATATTAAAGTCATGCAAAATGAAAAAAAAAATTACAACAATTAGGACTGGTGAGAGTGGGAGGGATCTAATATGTGGAATCTAATATATCACATTCATATCTACTATTAGAACCTAAGTTAAAGACATATACGTTAAGGTAATTTAATACCTAATTTTTTTATTGATCTTTTAAAATAAATTTGATATATTGTCATATAAAATACTCACATTTCTAACACTGTGTACAAATTTTAAATCTAAATACATCTGAACTTTGAAAATCAATATATGTGAGCGATATGGGGAGATCGTCATCATGTACATCTAGCATGTCATCTAAATCTTGTGGTTAATTACGGCTAGTTAGGATTATTTCAAGGTTTTTAGCGTGAAGGGTAATTTACGCAGGAACCATGAATGGTTAATAATCAGACCTGCAGGCTGGTGACAATAATTCCTAGTGATTAGACCATTCTTGGTCAGTTTATAGTCTTTACCAACGTCCAAACCTCAACACTTCTTGACCAATTGATTTTTATGTTTGACTTTAATTATTCATTTGACTTTATTGATGATAACTGTCAATGTCTTGTTTAATTATTTTCTCTTTATCATTTCATGTTTGATTTAATTCTACTAGTCATCCTAATTTCTTCCGTCCTACCATCATTTCTCTACAGACTATTCTATTGTGATGAATTGAATAACAAGGTGAGCATGTCATAGGTTTAATAAATGAATGAATGAATGAATGAATGAATGAATGAAAATCCATTGAAATTGGAGTCCAGGATATTTGATAGCTCTTTTTTTGACCTGTGTTTAAGATATTGTGTGGTAGGTTTAGGCATTATGTAGGTTACAGATAAGAACTGACTTTTTGAGTTTTCCTATATATAATGTCATATGAATGAAATGGGGTTTAAGCTCTTAGCCTACTATTATGCACAAACCATGTTAACGGCTTGTGCCATATACATCAGTACCTAATGCGCCAAAAATTATACAATTTGCTTCAAATTCCCGATTGTTCTGTTACTGAGGTATATGCACCTGATCACCTCAAAAATCAATTCATATATTTGTACATGAAACATTTATCCATTTAAAATTAAACTTTTACTACCATTGTCATATATGTTTATGATTACATTCAAAAGTATCAGTAATGATCCATTTAAACTAATCTTATATTTCCATCAAATATGCCTAGTTATGTCATAAATGCTACTGATAAACTCCAATTTCAGTGAGCTTACACAATCACATTGTAAAGATCTATGAATCATTCTTCAGTTAAGTAAAATAATGAAGTTCAAACTTGATTATTAATTTTTTTCAGAATTCTGTAGACCGTATTTTAGGACTTTATCAAATAACAAATCCACTTATGTGGTGAAAGTACAACTCCTTGGTGAGCATTTAATGCTTGGTTCTGGTAGTTTACTTAACAGTACCATGACCTCAAGTTGATCACCATGTTTTCACCACAATGGCATGTATTGTAAATATATCATGGAATTATATCCTTCCTTTTATCACAATTCTTGTGTATTTGATAAATTCAACGCTTGCTTAACTTCATGTCTAATCAATCAATCAATCTTAGATTTCCTGTATTAAAGGTAAGCGTCACTGACCAAAATCTTTTATAGAAAATCAGAGTCAACATCAAGTCATTTCCTCCTCTATTTTCTATATCAAATTTTATAGTTTAATCATTCTCATTTAATTTAATCAAAAGTACTGATTTTAACTAAACTTTTTCAGAAATCTCTTTTGTCACAGGGCTTCAATCTGGGCAGTTTTCTGGCTGCAAAATTTCTTGTTGGTATTGAAAATGTCCAGTTGGGAAAAGAATATCATTTAATTCAATAAAAATCAAAGAACTAACTTGATTAAACTGAAACAAATTTTTATTTTTAGTCATATTTCTTCTGTAGATTTTATGTAAGAGACATATGGTTATCAAAACTTTTACACACAAAATCTTAAATTGACCTCAGATGGGGTCAGACCTTAGAAAAACTATTAGCTGCATTTTTTTTTTTTTTTGGCAAACATCAACAATTATTTTTTAGAAATAGTTATTTAGAAAACGATTTGATATGCAATAAAAGATATGTCCATTCCACTGGTCAACCTGCCTCTTTAAGCCTATATTCAATATGAAAATATTTGATGCTGTATGTAGTATTTTTAAATTTATGAACAAGTTCACTATGATATCCTATTATAAATCATGCAATATTTTAAAAGGGAATTTGTGTAGTTTTATAAAATACTATCTACTAAATAAAGAACAATGACAAAAACACAGTGGGGAATGTTATTCGATTACTGACAGAAAAAGGAGACGAAATCTCATAAAACTATGAAATATGATGGTCATTATTTTGGAAGTTACAAATTTTTCCACTCCAGATTATTTGAATATCATAAATTGTTATGTAAAGCGATGTAGGAAATGAAGCATGGTACTTTCATTTCTTTATATGATCAAAAAATGCATTCAAGCATGTTGCCCTGCTTCATATTGATTGGTATATTCATGACGGCAAATTCTCTTACAGCATTTAATATCTTTGATTCGCTTTCTCTGCAAATTTTATTACATCATTTAAAAGTATGGATGACTTGACATGTGACCAGTTTCAGCATTACATCATACTAAATCATGGCCCGTATCAAACTCTTTTTCCAATTCCTCACTTCTATCAATTGTTCTCATAATTCCCAACTGAATTTTACTGAACTGTTCTCCAACAGAATGAAATGTCAATAGCATCCAGTACTGTATGTGTGGCTTGCTATATAATTTGAGCTGAATAGACCATGTTGCCTCACACTTTTATAAAATCAATTTAGAGATATCATATGTAACCTAAACATTTTTTAATTTCAATTGGCACATTAAAGATTCAATTTACTTTTTTCCTGAAATTTCCAAGAGATAGAATTATTTATTCCAAGCAATGACAATACTTCAACATGTACCTCAATTTTCTAGATAGGACATACATGTATTACATGTTATACATCATGCAATGAGCTAAAAAAAAGTAAAATCAAATTATCTGCCAACAAAGCACACAATTTGAATATTCCCAAAATGTCCTAGATTGTGTCGAGTGGAAGTTAAACTTTCTCTCTCTCTCTTCTCTCACTCTCTCTCTCTCTCTCTCTCTCACACACACACACACAGCCTGAAATATATCCTATAGAATGTAGAGCAAGAGAAGGGATATTGAGTTCCTCTGCTCGCCATATTTAACAGGCTAAAACAGCTTAGAGACTAGAAAATTAGTACTTTTATCTTTGTTGAACACTAAAAGAATGGCCTTACTCATTCAGAGATTAATCAAATTAGTATTCTAATAAAATTTATTATAAATCTGGGCTTAATAAAAACACAACGATAAACTGTCCAGACTCCAGATGGCAAAATTTTAAAGCTTAGCTGCTGCTCTAGATTTCAATGATATAATAAAATGTTGATAATCAATGGGAGACATCCATTTCTTGAGATAATAATTCTAAACAAAGAGTGTGACAATCTGCAATACAGGATGAGTAATGTCCCTGCAATTTAACGTTCCCATTTTGAAATAAAGAGAGTTGTCTCCCACTAGCCACTGAAAGTTTCATCATGGTATCATTATAATCCAAAATGTCTAACTTTTTTCTAGCTTTTGTATTGTGGCTGTTTTACTGACTGATAACAATAGAAAATCATTTGATAAGACCTTGTTTTAGCGTTGGTTTTTTTCTGTATCTTCAATATAAGTAATAGAAAAAAACACACCGTATCATTTGAATGGTAAATGATTATGCATTCAAACATAAAATCCCCCCATCCCAAACCAACGAACATAACAAAATAAGGAATGGAATAAGTTTAACACCCTGTTTTTCTTCTCCAACCAGGCTAATGAATACAGCAAAATGTAACAATATTCAGAAAATCAGACAAAAACAGGGAACTTATAGTTTGACTTTCCCCAATGAGGTCAACTGTCGTCAACAATCAAAAAAGTGATAAGATAGATTAGGAGAGAGAGAAATGGGTTTTAACCATCACTCGACACAAACTAAGTCATTTCGGGACTAACATATGGTTTAATTTTATTTCAATAATTCACTTGCGCGTAGGGGTCTTTAGCAATGGGAGCAAACCGTAAGACCCAGAGAAAACCCACGAAGTTGTACAGGCGAAGATAGATTAAATGGTGATAAATTGTTTGTAGCTGGTCTTACCTGTTGGGTTGATGATTACGTTGATGTGCACCTATATTATATGATCCAACTAACGCAGGAATATTAGCAGGAACAGATGAGGCACTTTGGGCTTGTTGGATGGACTGTATCATAGCAACAGCTTCTTGTTTTAACTGTCTAATAGGAGTTTCACAAACATCACAGCGTTCTCGCTTCACATAACGACGAAAATTATCAGGCACTTGTAACTTTTCTTCAACTTTCATATAACTCACAGGCTGCAAAAATAAAGATCAACCATATCGATCCTACTATTCGTGTATTAAAAATAGTTCAAGCTGGCATCATCAACCAGTCCTCTGTGAAGTACTGATACAAAGCAAAAAAGTGGTTTCTACATATATATTTAGGACAAAATAACCTCCTAAAATGCAGCTTACATTCTGGTGGCCAGTGATTTCTGTCCCGCAAATAGACAAAACAAAGTTGAACAATAACAATCAACATTTGTTTTTTTTTTTGTTTTTTTTTTTTAAACAATATTTATTCAGGTAACTGAAAGGATTGGGGAACAGGACAAGGCCTATATCACCCCTCTCTCTTTGTTTAGAGTTATATTTTATTTTTAACTGATGTCAAGTTGACACATATAATAATAATAATTCACAATCCAATAGAATGGGGGCCATCAGCACAATATGTCTCCAGGATATTTTTAATTTTAATGGTTATATGTAATGTTACGCAGACAGTGGCAAATTTATCAGTCAAAGATTCTTTATGTGGACGTCAACATGTACAACAGTGGATTTCTGTTTTCCGACTTTTTCATCCAAATGAATAGATATCATTTTATTGTCAGCCTTGCAGGCAGGGCTGGGGTAATGGTAATGGGTAATGGTAATGGAATGTAATCATTACATTTTTTAAGTAATGGCCATGTTATGAGTAATGGAAGATTTCAAAAGTATTGAGTAATGGAAATGTAATTAATTACATTCCAAACATCATGTAATGGTCAATTACATTTTATGGCACATATAAATATTTCCATATGATAAACATCAAATTTTATAGCCCCAAAGAAGAAAATTAAGTGTATCTGACACAAAATCCAATATATTATAATTTTTTTATAAAAAAAAAAAGAGATTTAAATCAGATTTAGTAAATTATAATAAGAAGGCATTCAACATTGTCTTTTATTACCTTTATGTAGGACCCTTCTTTAGACATGTAACCTAAAAATTGAATCTTTGAAAAGAAGTATATTTAAATCAAAGATTAGTGTTAATTTACAGTCAATCACTTAGTCAATCAATCAATCAGTTAGATTAAAAGACAATAGTCTTACTACCCTTTAATCTTAATCTCAAGGTAACAAGTGACAAACCAAACAATGGCTTTCAAGCATCTCATTATTTTATGGTTATCAGTTATACAATGTATTATAGACAGACTATTTGGATTGATTATGAATCTCATAAGATTACTTATTAAAGGAGCTAAATTGCTATTTTATGGACCCAGAAATTGACCCAAATGGCTCGCAATACATATAATAATGTAATATGAATACATATAAACTGATTTACATTCAATCGTTTCTGTTTTTATTGTAATTTCTAATCAGTTATGTTCGACGAAGTTCATCAGTTGTTGTCACCATTGTCCGTCACATGAAAATTTGCCTTGAAGTTATATTTTATAGAAATTACAATTCATAAAAGTGATCCGATGCTAGGATTATTTTGGTTTTGTAGGCTGTTCATGGCAGAAAATTATGTTCTCTTTTTAATTTCTATGTGAAAAATGATTTTCATTTAATTAGTCATAAAGTAATCGGTAATGGTAATTAATATTACTTTCAATGTAATGGGTAATGGTAGTAAAAGTAATTGTAATGATTACATTTAAAAAGTAATGGTAATTGTAATGTAATTAATTACATTGGCAATGTAATGGCCCCAGCCCTGCTTGCAGGATCCAACTCTGGCATGGGGGCACTGGGATCTAGTCCTGGGACATTCTATTCGAGAGGCCACTTCCCTACCATATCTCAGTTCAGAGTTAAGTAATTTGACTGAAATTTTCAGCATATTCTGTTTTAAGTATCTCTTTTCTAACTATTACAGCGAGAACTGTCAGCTCTTTATCTAATCTCACCAATATAATGCCCCTTTAAAATTGGATTACATTTTGAGAAATGCTAAAAAAAGATTTAAATATCTTAAAAAACAATATGTAGGAAATTGAACTCTGGATTGAGGGTTTGAAGTGAGACACTCTGTTGTTATGTAAAACGAAATAACCTGACAGATTGATTACAATACCACACCCATTTGTTCAATAATTCTTGTGTTAAAAAAGTGTGTGTTTGACCCATGTGTCATTTCAGCTTAAAGGAGTTTTAACTTTTTCATTTATTTGGTAATATAGTATTAAACTCAGTTGATCTACATGCATACAAAGTACAATTGAAGAACTTTGTTTGAAGAAAATAGTCAAGTACTTTCAGAAAATTAAATAAAACTAATTAAATTACCCTCACTGGGGGTGCCCCTCAGCCTCTTCTGTTCCACCCCTATAGAACTGACCACCTTTCATTAGGGGTCTTTAGCAGTGGGAGGAAACCAGATCCTGTGAAATCCGACGAGGATGGACAGGCGACCCTACTCTTTGTCACGTGCAACCAGGGATTCAAAACCATGCCAGCTGATTCAATGACAGGTTTTATGATACAGTGCGCACATGCTTAACATTCAGCCTCTAACCCCCCCCATAAGTCCTTTGGGATGATGAGACTAAAAATGATAATTGTTTCTAAAAACATGACATAACTCAAAATGTAATATCTTATAACTTATATTATCAATAAAAATAAACCAAATTTCTTCCTGCAAGTTTCTGTTAAAATTTAAGAGAATGAATCCTGTCAAGTTAATAATCTATCTCTCGAAAACAAAAGTATCATTTCATGACAAAAAATACATACGTCTCTGAAATACAATGTAGGTGTTAAATATATTACACATCAGAGTGTTTTTATTCTGAAACAAGCAGATCATACTAAAAATAACTTTTTTCATGTACTCATGTAGGTGTATATATCAATTTTAAGTGCAGAGAGAATTTAAAAAAAAAAAAAGAAAAATGTTGTACGAGAAATATACACATCATATTTTTATAAACAGTACCGGTAAGTACAGGAGGAGTGCGCTAACAAAATACATTTGAATTTTTGAAAAGATGGGTAGTCTTACATGTACATGAATGACCACGTGTCTGAATATCCCATCATAAAAGCTTCAAAGCTTTTGACGATAAGTACTGCTGTGTTTCATGATATTAAATAAAATAGAATGTACACAAGCTTCAAAGCTTTTGACAATAAGTACTGCTGTGTTTCGTGATATTAAATAAAACAGAATGTTCACAAGGCTTTCATGACATATACACGAACATTCAAAATGAGATGCAATATCATAAGAGAGTTGAAAAGTCACATAATGACATGAGCAATAATAACCCCTCTTAATAACTAATAATTTCTCTGGATTTCTGTAGGGATTGTAAGTGTTGTACATATACGCCCTTTGACTTTACACAATCCAGTGATAAAAGTCCAAATAACATCTTTATATAAGGACTTTGACTTGATTTTCCCTGAGATCAAATTAATCAATAGATACAGATGATCCACAGAGAGAGAGAGAAATGGGGTTTAATGTCCACTAGGTCATTTCGGGACTAACATATGGTTTAACTTTATTTCAATAATTCGCTGACGCATAGGGGTCTTTAACAGTGGGAGGAAACCGAAGGACCTGGAGAAAACCCACAAGATTGGACAGACAGGCAACACTACTCCTAGCCATGTGCAATCGAGGATTCGAAACCACTAGTTGACTCAATGACAGGATGATCCAAAGGACAGTAAATAAGATTTAAATAATTTGCAGCGAATTTTACATCTGATGTGGGTATACAAATAAATCAAGGAAATTGAGAAATAAAACGAGAGAAAAATGCTATAACCGATGAGAAAAATGAAAATGTACCCTAGTTAGGGGGGTCCTAAAGGCAGACAAAAGGGCCCCACTTTTGACAAAAGGGCCTCTCTGGCCAATGGAAAGGGCCCTGAGTCCGAGTCAATCGTTGTCTATACACTGTTACTGAATGAGAATGCAGTCATTGCATTGGCATAAAAATCATCAATCAAGACCCCCCCTCCGCAAAAGAGAGCCCTCGAAATAGTATAGCCTCCGCCATGATAAACTTTAAAATGCCCCTAGTGTTGTTAAATGTATATCATTATAGTTTCTAAAATATATATTACTCTTACTCTTACAACTGTAAATCTGAAACATACCTTAATAACTCTAAGACAGTCTTTTGAATTGAAATTTCCTACAAAACTTTAAACAATGAAACATCTGCAAGTTGTCTCTATCAAATATTCTCTGTCAAATATTTAACTTAACAGACATATGTATATATATCTATACAGGTGACAATCATCTAACTGAATGTGATTGTATAATATGTCAATCTGAGACAACATGAACCAGACCTCTCCTGTCAACTGATTTCATTGGTAACTTACACTAAACTTACATGAACTGATCCAAAGAGAAGATTTCAATTTAATCCCACTGATGTTTGTACTAGACTTCCTTTGTCATTTCTAAAATACATCAGTCTTATCATTCAATAGACTAAGCTGAACATCATGCAAAGAGTATTTATTGTCTTAAATAAAGGTAGGAAGATATAATATGTTTATAACATCTTAAAGCAGATGTAGATCAAACAATGTGAGCTATATTAATGGATAATATAGTCAGCTTAAAAAATCTTTTGCATTTCGAAATTGCGTGCACATTAAAGACACAACAAGCCAGATCATTCACTACTTTAATCTTACAACAGTTTGTTTTTATGTAATTATGCACATTTCAGTTTAAAAGTAACCGTCTTAATGGTTGGAATCAGGTCTTGCATGTGTACTAAAAAGAGGACAAAATCATTATTTCCCTAATTTTTTTCTAGGAAACATAAAGGTGATGGGAAGAAATCCATAGAACAAATTAAGAGTCCAGGGGAAGAACAATATAAGTTACTTTTTCCACAAACCCCACGAATGGTGAGATCTATTGGCAAATTGTAGAAGCTTTTTGCAGAACAATCAATTTCAGGTAAAAAGATAGGAGTCAGATCGAACTAGACAAATACAAGTTCATCGTACCCTTTATTTAACCTTAATTTGCCTGAAAAGTTGAAGTCAGTTGTACTGGTAATTATGGTTCGTGTCAAACATCATTTTGAAGGTGTAATTAAACCCACCCGTTGTTCTATTCGTTGTTCTAAACGCGTTTTGCATTTTATGCAAACAGACAAAAATGTGACTTAGTTGTGCACTATAGAAATCTGTAATAATATGAAGAATATTTAATCTCCCGTCCCACCCTATGCAAGATTTAAATCTGAGTTTCAGTGTTATCTCTTGATTTTTCATATTCACAGATGTAAGTGTATTCGTCATTATGATCAAGTATGTCATTAACGGCAGTCACAGAGGTTCACAGAAGTCCCAAGTACAATCCTGATTTTGGCAGAATAGCTTCTCTGGATCTTTCAGTCCGGTTTCCCCAGTCCGGTTTTGCAGGACTAAGACCTTGAGAAGAAAAGCAGCATCTAGTACTCGTTGGTGTGCATGTAAAATAACCCTTGGCAGTTGGAATGTGATAAGAGTAAGTGGACATGCCACACTCTGGGAAAAATTCCTGTCATAGCACACTGCAGGGCATATGCCCATCTTCATTAGCACAGTTTGTGCAGAAAAGTAGAACATTAAAACCCATTTCATATCTTTCCACCTAATCAAGTTCATCAGGATCCCCTATAATCTTTGAGTTGGTAATCTATATTGACTACTGATTATCTGTCATAAATTAGTTGCTGTTTCTAATTCAAATCAACAGCATTTCACAATCATCAACTGGGAGCAACGGTGGTTAAGGGAGTATGATGCTGATGCTGGCTCATTAGTCTGGAGGTCGTAGGTTCAATCCAAAGTTCATCAGGATTTTCAGGTGTGGTTCATGCCCAAGGGCCTGACAAGGACAAGGGCCTGACAAGGACAGCTATCTAGTCGTTTGGCATGGACAAAAAAAAGGAGTTGCCTTGTACACATTGGTGTTCACGTAAAAAATCCCTCGACAATTGAAATTCGATATAAGAGTAGGCAGTAGCGCAGCTGTCCGGAGAAAATTTTACTCAAAGCACACAGAATTGGATATGGCCATCTTCATTAACCCAGTCAGGCCATAACAGTAGGACGTTAAATCAGGGATCTTAATTGGCTGTTTTTTGTCGGCTTTAGCCGATTGATCTTTAATCTAGCCGATTCGGAAACCAATAAAATCGGCCACTATGGTATCATACGTATATCAATCTACTTTCGGTCGATTTACAGAGAGTTAAATATCATGCTGATTGATAAATCAATGAGCAAGAACAAGCCACTACGATGTCATATATCAACCTATTTTCGTCCGTTTACAGTTGAGGTAATTATTACTCATGCAATTATTGACGTGAATAAAGTATGCATAAACCAACATGTCTGTTGTTCAAAAGACGACTATCCGTTAGGGGTGCCCGTGGCCGGCTCATTTCAAAATGGATTAACAACCCTGCGTTAAACTCTATTTCATTTCATTTCATATCAATCATGAACTTTTCATTTTTACTAGTTCTAGTATTTCTTACTTATTATGGACCTATAGTTTTGTTCACCACTGATTTGTTTAATAGTTGTTTATCAGAGTTCATCATGTATTACAAATTAATTGAATCAGAATTCACACCAGTGAGTGGTAATCATAGTTTATAACTATTTATTTGTGAGTAGTTACAGTAACCAATTGTTGTAAATTCAAAGACTGGTTTGATTATATGAACTAACAACTGTTGAGACTGATTCAACAATTAATGCCATGTCTTATTAATCAAACAAATTAAACCATCTGTAAATTAACTGACATTTTCACCTTGCCAACACCTCTGGTATAAAATAAATCTGAGAGCTGGTACATCTGTGTACCCCATCCATGTAAAAAATTATACCCCGTGCTGAGAACTGAATTGATGGGCTTGTTTGAAATCTAGTTAAGATTGAATTCAATACGTGAGATTATCTAGGGTAGTTATTTTGATTCTGTTTTCTTAATTAAATGTTAAAGATGCATTATGTAAGCTTTTGATGAAGGGCTGACAGTCTTGCTATAAAAGTTAAATAATATATAATGAAAAAGGAATATACATCATATGTATGTTAGACTGTTTAAATCCTTTGAAAATGAAAACCAATGGATGTTCTAGAGAGTTGATTTATATAACAACGAAAGATCTAAATTAGGCAGATTTAGCTCTTACATAATGTATCCTTAAATAATTAATTAGTATATGATATCAATACCCATGACTGAAAATGAAACATTTTCAGACAGATCAATCATTGTGTTAGGACCGCGGCTCTGGAATACCCTTCCAGAAGTGTAAAACAATGTTGACTGCAATGTATTTTAAAAAGGAACTCAAAACATACTTTTTATGTAAAGCATTTCTTTAATGTGTGTGTAAGACTTTGTGAAGCACTATTGAATGCATGACAGTAATGTGTGCTATATCAAATGTAATATGTTATGTTAGGTTACATATGAGCGTGGATTAAGCTGTGAGGAATTTGATATATTTCGAAAAATGCAAATCATGCATGGTTACCTTAACTTATAATGAGAAACTGACTGAATCAAAGTTATTGATATCGTAACAGATCTTTAGACGGACACACAATTACTGTATTGTAATTATCGTATTTACAAAAACAAACAGTTCATATTCATCTTATCCAGCAATTACTTGAGGTACGTAAACACAATCTCACAGCATGAGACAATACTGTTTAGAATAATCATTGAATCTGCAGACTTATAGGCTATGACTGAATATTACAGCTTAAAAAAGTAATGCAATATATTGCAATATTTATGCACAATGAATATTGTTTAATAATTAGTATTTCATCAAAGTTATGTGTATTTTGTTGTCCAAACATCATTCAGAAATGAACAATGGTCACTTAACAACTTAAACTGGGCTTTATTTTATTTATGTATATTGAAAAGTTTATTGGAGTGATCCATTAATAAACACCAATCAAGCAATGATTTGTTCTCTTTCTTTTTAAAAGACAATTTAAGGTGAATGAAATATTAGCAAAAATGAAGAAAAGCCTGATTATGCATTAAATTATCATCACATATCGATTTTCAGATACTGTATCACTATATTATATACCGGGTAGCCTACTGACAAGGCAAAATACATCACTATATGGAATATTGTCACATTGTGCCTACTATAGACAATACTGCTCATCAGAATTTCAGCAAACATGAAGATGAACATCTAGCTGTAACTTGTCTTGACTTCTACCTTGCCGAATTTATCCCCACATTATTCACTTTACATACAAAGGGAAAACCCAACACAACTTCAATCTAACTAGTAACTGACATTCTAAGTAATTGTGCAATAGAACCTCACTTCTTTCATTTATTTTGACCAGATCAAATCGGCTTAGTCTTAGTGTTTAGATTCATCTATTCATGACATTCCAGCTATTTCTATCTGAAGATCTCCTTGTTGCTGTCATCTGAACAATACATGTAGGTCGTGTAAGTGACCAATTAAGTCTCTACAATTCCTGCTATCAAGGGATCAATAAAAAGATTAACTTAAAACTATCTATATTATTAACTACTTCTCTTATTAACCTTAATACTTCTTCAGAGAAGCTTAAATTTAGGGAGAGAGAGAGAAATGGGGTTTAACGTCCACTCAACACAAACTAGGTCATTCTGGGACTAACACATGGTTTTGATTTTATTTCAATAATTCGCTTGTGCGTAGTGGTCTTTAGCAGTGGGAGGAAACTAGAGGACCCCCAGTAAACCCACGAGGCTGGACAGGCGACCCTACTCCTTGTCACGTACAACCGAGGATCAGTTGACTCATCAATAACATCCTTCATGATACAGCACGCACATGCTAACCATTCGGCCATCCACCCCCACCACCCCCTTACATTTAGGAGGTGTTCACACTAAGATTTAGAAGGATATATATTATAGTGTAGCAAATATTCAATTTCGTCAATATGAACAGAAGTGTTCAGATTAATACTTTGGGCAAATTGTCAGATTACTGTACTTCCCAAATTTCGAAGCAAATAGCGAGAAAAGGTATTTAGAACATAAAATTGTCAGATAAAAAAAATTCATGTTAAATATTTGTAAACACGGCCTTAGTGTTCTGTTAATTAAAGAAGCTGGAAGTGGTTCTGTGTGAAAGGCACTGGCTAACCAATCTGAATCTCACAGTTTCGACTCCAGTGTGTTGAGTTAAGAAAGCATCACAAGACTTGCCGATGTGGTTTCGCCTCGTCAGTTGTGCAGGACAGAGAACAATTTCTAGTGGCACCATTGTCCAGGCAAAGTTTCCCCACATAGCACACTGTATAGCATGTGCTTCATTATCCTAGTTAGAGCAGAAAAGTAGGACGTTACATCCTCTTTTATTTCATTTCTGTATAGTTAAATTAAATGTAGAGGTGTCTTTCTTAAAACAAGATTCATGTGATTTATATCACACTTTTATTCTTACATTTGCCTTTATGGAAATACTTAGTTTTTGTCCCATGATACTGAATCCTTTATAATCCGTTTAAATACAGGAAGTCTTATATTGACTGCAACTTGTCAAAAACAAAAAAGTGGTGCCATATCTTAAGACAAGAGTCCTGTGATCAGATTTGTGTAAATTCGAAGAATAATTAATGACATCAAATTAAATTTATAACATGATTCATTATAAAATTGTGTCATTCTTCTATTAAAGAGAACAGAATCAATGTACCGAAATACAATTTACACAGAATTAAGGCGTGATGCTCTACAGTTCATGTAGAAACTATCTTTTGCAGCCAATTTAATGCATATTTAATCTGTACAGTAATTGGCTTTCGAATGATTCAATATTGTATTCTGTTCACTAACCAAAATCATGTGACAGTCATCTGGCTCTGACATAAATGATTCATATAATTATCACCGAATAGTGATACTAAATTCTACTTCTTTTTCAAATTTTATTTTAAGAATATACAGAATTTTATTCTTAAAGTATATAGACAATATAGCTAATATTAAGGTTATCAGTTGGTCTTTCCTTACATTTAATGTCAATATTTTGATTCAAAGTAATTGCCTAAAAGCATGATTGGTGTTAAAAGTATAAATAAAGTAAAATTTGAAAAAGAAGTAGAATTTAGTATCACTATTCGGTGATCTAATGCACATGACAATATATATATATAATATATATGACCATATATATATGTATATTTATTGTTGATTTTATATATTACTTATGTGCATACATGTATATAGCAATAAAAAAAAAAACGGTCTTTAAAGTAGTCATGTCTCTAACTGAGTACCAATCCAAAGTCTTATACGTTAAAAACACGAATTATTTGTCAATTCAAATCAACATTGATGTTGTTATGTTACCTTGAAAAGGCTTCTGATATCCAATATTTAAGACAAAATAAACTTTTTACGACTGGTAGTATATTTTACCATTGTACCATAGTGCGTTTCAGCATCATTTTTAACAAGTGACCAGAAAGAACAAAAATGAAATGGGGTTTAACATCCTATTGTTCTACTCCTTAACTGGGCTAATGAAGACGTCCAGAAAGAACAAGGCTATAGACATATGCCACAAAAGGTGATGCCATAACATATCTGGAGAGTATGGACATAACTGATTTGAAATTAGAGTCAAAATGGAAACAATTGAATGTATATCAGTTCATAGACAATAAGATTACTTTATTGTATGCGATTTAGCTCCTTTCAAGGGAATTTTATAACAAAATGAATTATCAAAAAAAAATTGAAAATTGAAAGTGCATGATGTCAAAGTATGAGTCAAATGCACAGGCCATTTCTCTGAGACAATTTCAATAAATTTGGTATCATTTCATATAAAATGGTGAATAGGAATCAATGCATTTATTTGAGACAAATGGCGACATATATTTCACTTATTATTCATAAATTTCTGATCTCTCAACTTAAACTGTCACATTTAATTCACAAATTGCACCATTAGGCATATAAAAATTAAAATCTTCTCCACAGAGCACATGACAAATATAATGAGAGATAAAAAAATCTGTCTCATTGGGACAAAACTAACTTTACCATCTGTCATGGTGAGCAGAAGTCTTTATTTCAACCACAACTCAGGAATATTTTAATCAGAAAATACTAGAAACACAATTTGTGGTTTTGTCTCTTTTCATTTAATTCAGATTAATGAGATTGATTATCATATCTTAAATTATATCTGGTCACCCTCAAAATATTACCACTAAAGTCAACAGCTGACCACAATGCAAATAAGCATGGACAAGCCATACATTATACATGAGCTCTCACCTTCAGTAATTTAAAACTTATTAAAGCAATTGGTAAAGTGTTAATTGTCACAGGTCAACAAGAAAACAATAAATTGGATACCAATCATGATCAGATGGCTTTCATCCCAGCAGACATCCTTTGCTTACATTATACCTTTGAACTAATTTGGTCTAGACTTATTGCTTTAGGCAAAAGAGTCACATTCAATCTAGCTGTCATTAAACTATGATTTATTGTGGATAGCATTTTGTCTATGGATTAATTGTTACACTGGTATTGTATTTTATGTAAATCTTTACATAATCAAAGGCAATAAAACTTATTCTGCTCAAGGCTAACTCAGAGGATCAAAACTTTTTGGGTAGGGTGAATGTAATTGATTAATGATTATCCAATATTTGAGTTTTATCTATGCCATTAAATCAAATTAACATTTTATTTTTTTTTTTACAATGTGGATGAATGATACATGGATTACGGAAATATTTCTTTATGAAAACAATAATTGTATGCCACAAACTAACAGAACTGGTTATATAAAATCCTAATCAACAAACTGTCATCTTATTCAAAAATAAAATAAAAAGGGAAATTGCTATTCATCAATGTTATGTTTAGCTTACAAATTCATGATGCAAAAACCTAAATTTCCATAAATGTTCAGTTAATAGGTGCATCTTCTCAGCGACCTTCACATGTACATATCACAAATACAGTATAACTCAAAATTCTAGAATATAGTCTTATTAAAAAGCTCAACAATGGCCAAATAACTGGTCAAATCATCTTTTTGTATGGAAATAGATTTTTTCAGATTTCCTGTTCCCATTTTGATTTCTCTGAGATTGTTACTCAATGTCTGACAAAGTTTTTATTTCTATCCACAAACATCAAATGCAAAATGACATTTAACCTACCATTATTGTTTTAATAATTTATGATATACATTATAGATAACTATTAAAAGAACACTTTCAAATCCTTATTTTCATTAGGAAAAATGATTCTTGTTTTAACAATGATAAAAACCTGAAAACATACAAATAACAGATAACAAAACACACCCATAACACAATAAATCCTAATTTCTCGTATTTCATGCCACAAGTCCATTGATTCTGTTATTTCATTTTCTAATACTGTATTAATTCCTTATAAATGTTTTAATTAGATCTCAGCTATTGTAATCTTTAAAATCTATTCTTTTCCCACCCACTGATGTAATTGATAACCGTCATTAATATCAATAGAAAGCTTTTTGACATCTTTGACCCATGTAAAGAAACAATGACGCCTAATTTTCAATGGGACCCATTTCTAATTACACAATTCTATGAGTAATATTACAATTTCCTCACAGCATGGCTAACTTTAAAACTAATTTGTCCCATTAGCAGCTCCATGCTGTGCTTGAGAGTCTGCATGAAAAAAGTCTGTCGGGTAAAACACAATTTTTTTTAATTTTTCAAGAGAAATGGTCTCCTGTGTATTCAATTTTAACACATTCAGTCACCTTACCGCATTTAATATGCTACCCGATTTGCTCACATAGAGGCCTATGTGTTATAATTATTCATTTACATAAAATTAAACACTTAAACAAAGGAATACATTCAATACAGCAGAAATATCATACAATGCAGACAGCATTTATCATTTCAAAATCAAATAAAAGGCCATAGTCGTAGAGATACTAATTCTGAATTTAGATGAAATTCGCAATACTGGTAGTTAAAGATGAGAAGATTCCATCATTATGACTCTAAGTAATATTTTCCACAAATAAATTTTGATGTATGTAAAGCTTCACAAGCGAGAGTTCCAGGACCAAACTATGGATCACGGTATAATCTACAAAATAAATTAAACTCACAAAGGAGACTTTTTGATTTTCGCCAATGAGATCATTCAATTTAATATTAAAAAAGAAGAACTTACGTGTGAAGGTAATCGAGGTTCACCCCTTGAATTTACTGGAAACATAATCCTGAGAGCTTGACGTTTTAAATCTATTAAACAATTATTACAATGTTCACAACATACACCACTTTGTATGGTACGTAATCCAGGAGGCGGCTGAGATGGTGGTATTGCTGAATCTTCCAGAGTTGATGGCGGTAGATATTTTTCACTCATCCTTGACAAAGGTCTTCTTCTGTCTCCAATATATGAAGGTGGTCCATTCATCGTATATCTAAAATCAGCCATTTCATTCAATTTTGAATGGTCTTTTTTGGGGCTATAAAATTTATCCACTGAAGTCTCTTTGGAATGGTTCAGATATTGGCTTGGGCTGTCTTCTGATAAAACTACATGAAGAGGCGTTACTGACCTGACCCCAAAATTGTTCTCAGCAAAGAGTTGTTCTCTCTATGTAAAAAAAATATAAATGAACAAAAGTGAAAACATGTGTTGAGTTTAATAGGTATGGGTATAAATTATTGCTGGTAAATCACTGTCCGACAGTCAGAGGAGCAGATGAAAGGTAAAAATAACAATGACTAGCTTGTATTAATCAATTGACAACCATGATAAATGACCAGTTAGTAAGTAAAACTAATAGGTATACACAGAGTACGTCCTGTCTGCACATAAAATGAATGATATAGGGGTAAGTAAGAGGACTTGAGATACACATACTTGATAAATAAGTAGGCTTGAGGCCAACTCATCATATATTTCATTATGTGAATGTTGTGAGTATATGTTTACAGGCTGTTTATATGCTATCTATAATGACTATGTGACACAACACATCAAATTTTACCTTCTAGCTACATACAACAGATTGATTTTAGTCTATAATAAGCTATTCGCAGTGATATTACACTGGTAGTAAATAAGCCCAAGGCAAAATAATAATAATACAAAAAAATCACAAGATTTACATGCATGTAGCCTATAAATTGGCAGAAATTGAATGTCCAAAATAATTGGGTGCAAAGAAAATTCAATAATAATTTCTTTTTAAGCAGAGTTTTTTTTTTCTCTTAAATTTAGAAGGAATCTGATGATGCTGTGCTATGTACAGTTTAGGAAGAATTCCTGACTTTTTTTCTTAGTTCCAACCTAAGACTTGCTTATGACAAACTGTAAATAATGGCTTATAGGATGATTACCTTTAATAAGTCTACTCAAATTAGTTTAATAGTAAATTGCGTGGATATTATTAATTTAAGGACACATTATGTATGGCATTGCTTGTCTAGCTGAAGGATATCTATAGGAAATAAGAACATTAAGGTAGATCTTTCACGGACTAATATTAAAGAAATAAATTGTTTGACCTTTTTGGTAAAAGGGTAAAGAATTTCAAAAAGAAAATAGGAATATGATCAAATAACACAATTTTTTTTTATGGTTTTGATCTTCAACAATCTAAATAAAGAAAATACTGGAAACTTTTGCAGTATAGTCCAATATCTGAAATTGTTATAATTTGTACTTAATAATTTCTTTGATAATTTAATCAAAATGTCTTGAAATATGGCTACATCTGGCTCTATTTGTAGATACTCGGTTATGATCATGTTAAATAAAAGTCTTGACCACATGGGATTGGACACAATGGTCCCAAGCACATTGACCAATACCACAGATTCAGCGAGGCTTGTTCCTAATGGTTAGATTGACTGAAAGCAGTTATATGCTCACACGAAGGTCTGTAAATGAAACGATAATTTGGCGAACTCTGTCATTTAATGTCTGTTGTTCAGAAATAAAACCCTAAAGAGGCACGATCACTCTTACCATGAAAATAAATTTAATCAAATTTGAATAATGCTATGATATTCAACGTAAGGTAATTAGAAAAAATCTAAGCATTGACCTACTTAAAGTAATGTATAAATGTATTTGAAATTTCTAACAAGCATTTTTTAAACTTTTGGATAACGCACTCATAATTTTAAAACCAAAACTATGGCTTGGAAGATTTGTAGCAAACCTTTCTATGGAAAATCAAAGCACTGACTTGAAAGTAAAGTATTTAAAGCACTACAAATTTTGTACATGCCTAATTTGAAAGTTAAAACAATGACTTGGAAAGTTCGTTTTAAAATTTACAATGGAAAAACAAAGCACTGACCTACTTAAAGTAACGTCTTTTTAACGAGAGTTTAACTTTTTGAAAAGGCATTTGAAAAAAAGGCTGGTTAGATTTGTCTCAACCTTTCCACAATTTTAACGCCAACAATGTAAATGTAAAGTTAAATCCACCAGGAGATTTTTACCAACAATGCCTCGAAAAACAGATAACAATCTCAGAATGACAGACACCAGGAGAAAATACTTAATGCATTTTACAAATTTATAAATATTGACATATGTATTTCTATTGTATATCTATCCTGATATATAAAACTTTGTATGGTAATAATTTAATTTAGATTGTTCTTTTGTTTATTGAAGATGAAACTGCCATCAGTATAATCTCATTGAAACAGCTGTAGAATATCTGGATATAGCAACTGTTGGTATTATTGGTTCGTCTTGACCCCTCAACCCTTCATCTCATCCCACTCATAATAACTATAACAGTACTATCTTAACACTGGACAATGCCTGTTCATCCCCTCAAACTTTGACTTAAACCAACCACCATCTGGCCATTAAATAAATAATCACGATTCACTAAAGCCTGACTAGAGTGCAGCTTTTATGGTAACTGTTATCATTAAAACCGTAAAATTGATTCTAATAGGCTGTAAAATTCAATTGCCAGCTATGATATATTACTAATACTGCATATATTTATGTTAATTGAAACTGGTACCCTGGGTAAACTTATTAACCAGAGGCATGTCTTCGCACAGCTTCACCACATTCAATAACAACATTAATTTATATAAAAATTGGTATTAAAAGTCAAGGAAATATTTCTCCAAGCAATCTTTAACACAATTTTAACTTCTATAACGAATATTTCTGCTTAGTTTTTTTTATATCCAATTTGTTTACTAGCTAACAACCCTAACTCTTAAATGATATTTAATAGCTTGGGGGGTTGGATGGCCGAATGGTTAGCATGCGTGCTGTATCATATGGTCTGTCATTGAGTTAACTGGCGAGGGTTTCGATTCCCAGGTTGTACGTGACAAGGAGTAGGGTCGTCTGTCCAATCTCGTGGGTTTTCTCCAGCCAGGACCCCTATGCACAGGCAAATTATTGAAATAAAATTGAAACATGTGTTAGTCCCAAAATGACCTAGTTTGTGTCGAGTGGGCGTTAAACCTCATTTCTCTCTCTCCCTCTCTCTCCATGTTTAATAGTTGAAATGTTTTGTGTGTCCAATAGATGAAGTAATTCTGTTCAAAGAAAGAAACAGATCTATAAAAAATAAGCTTGAATATTTTTCTGATACAAAATATATGCAATAAATTTAAGAGACATTAAAATGATATTAGTAAACAAATACATGTTGGCAGATGGTACAATCACTCTTGATGTCAACAGTAAGACCTTTTCTATTCCACTAGAACAATTCCAGGCATCATAGAACAACTTGAGCTCAGCAAGACATTGACAATTGAACTTGATTCCCTGACAATAGGACCCAAGCCTTTCGATTAACCTCTGAATATTGAATTAGTTGATATCCTAGGCTAAGCATTGTTAAAATGTTATTAAAAACTTGACACTGCCAAATGTTGCACACAAGACTGTGACGCCATGTTTTTTTGTTTTGTTGGGGTCTACTCATTGATTCAGAGCTTATTTGGCCCGATTGTGGACTGGTTTAAGATATCCTTTTAAAACTCTAAATTTGTAAATTACACATCAAAATCTTTTAAATCCTAACATTAAATTATATAGTTTAAGACTACCATTCATGATTAAAAGAGAGAACTTATATATAGGCTTTTGTTTGTTGCTCAATCCAATCTTTTATTGAATAAAATGTTGTTTAAACTATATAATTACTTTAATAAAAAAAATATATCTCATATTTCAAAAAGTTTTCAGATCGATTAGCTATAACTTAAGTTATGGGCATGCAATACTTGCTTGCTATCGCTTAATATATCCCCGTCCCCCCCTTTTAAAGGCAAGTATTAATGCATGTACTATAAACAGCAGAAGATTTGATTCTGGAAATCCAAACACAACTGTAAGACCAAGACCCCATTCTTATTAAGGTTGACTTTTCAGGTGAAATTTTACCTCATGTATATCAAGTTCAAAACAAAATAATCATACCTGTGAAAGATACCTATTGGTTCTGGATGAAGAATTATTTGTTCTTCTTGGAGACCGAACTCTTTGGTCGCCATTTTCTTTTACGGCTCTTGTGCTGTGACCACTTGCCATGTAAGCTGAATTTCTTTCACAATGAGATTTCATCTGTAATAACAAATTAATTCACAATATTAAATAGCTTATGAACTTTTCAGAAGCCCTGTACCTGTTGTAGGCTACTGTCAATTAATGAATGTCTCTATAATGGTGGTTGTCTTGTTGTCTATGTAGGCCTAATGGTGACGTCAGTACAATCATATTTCAGAAACCTCAGTGAACTTTAAGGCAACTGAATCAGGTTTTAATCCTAAATTTACGATATAAAACACTAATTCTAGGTCCCCTTTTTTATGTACTGTCATCTAACGAAAACGCTTGGATAAATGTGGTTTCACAGAAAAAACTATATGCGTAATAATAGGCAGACAAGTGAAGCAGGTGCGAATGGGGCAGTGGGGTAGTGGAGCACTAGCTGCTGTACCACAGAGAAAATCTGGAGGAACTTTCTCGCACCCACATATAAATAACAATATCATTTGTTAATTCATACAAAGCCAATTTAGGGTTGAGATATTTAGTCTCAAATGACTAGTGAAGTTCGTTAGGAAAAAAAAAAGACAAACGCATAAAATATACTTGTCATTGATTAGGCTTCCGCGGATCCTCTCGGGACAGGGTAATTAATATCGACCAATAGCCGTGGGGCATGCCATAGGTCAACGGAAATGCAAAATTTTACATGAGTGAAGCGATGGTGTGCTGTAATAACTCCATCTAAATAATACTTTGATCTTTTCGGGTGTTCACAGGGATTCAATGAAATGAAATGGGTTTTAACGTTCTACTCTGACATGGCAAATGAAGACATGTGCTATGAGGGAAATTTTGCAAGAACAGCGGCGCTATGCATACTCTTATATCGACCTCGTTTGATGTCCCATCCGAACAACTAGACAGTTGTCCTTATCACTAATTTTGGGCCTTGTTTTGCACTACTGAGAGGGGGAAAGAACGCCTGAAAAACCTGTTTAACTTTTTCGGCCAATACCGGGATCGAACCTGCGTCATCCGGTCTAAAATCCGTGCTCTGAAAAAAAAGTGTGTATATCTTTGTGTGTTTGGACTTTTCTTTGAACATCCGATGCCCTGACAAGCGGTCGGATAGGCCTATACATAAATCTGTCAGTCAAATCTTTGGTATTAAAAGTGTAAGTAGTGTGATAATAATTCGGGAAGTTATTAGTTTACTTCTGGTGAGTTTTATCCGATTGTTTTGTTCATAGTTCATGATCTGTTTGGTCACATTTTCTGAAAACTAAGGAGCTACATTGAACTGATCACTTTCTACTCGGAAATGGTGTTTCCAGCGTTCTCCGGCGGTTGAATTTTGAAAATTTTCTCGGAGCCAGGGGGAGCGAACCCACCCGGACCCTGCCCCCAAAATACACATTGACACGGAGACCATGCTTCGTCAAATAATCCTTAAAATAGGCCCTGCAAAACACTGGGATAACATTTTACGCATGTACATATTAATCAACATCTCAAAATATGTGCACCAAAGAAATAACTTTCTGACAACGACATCACTACTCGTCAATTACTGGAACTATTTTGCCCTTGGCTATAAATCTTACAAGAGTTAGCAAAATTTATCAACCTTAAAACCATTTTCTGAACAAACGACCCAAATTGATCCATATATAGGTCTATAGGAACAAATTCAATATTGGTAAAAGCCAGAGAAAATTGATTTAACGGGATCTTGAGAAAACATACCACTAAAGGTAGTCTTCGGGGCTCCTGTAATTCGAATGCACTTGACTTGGACGCAGTAATAGTAATAATTTATTGTATAGCTTTAAACTAGTAATGCCCTTTAGTTGTTTTAAGATGTCTTTTATTTATTGAAACTGATATCAAAGAAAATCCGAATCCGACTGAAATGAGCGTTGTAGCACGTATACGGTGACAATAAATTCATTAATTAAAGGAACATCGTCACCATTCTTTTGATCGTTAACTTGTACCAGATGGGGAGAAATGGACAACCTTACTTCAAAAGAAAGGCGGATTTCTGCGCCTAATTAAAAAAGATTTGTTAGTGCCCCCGTGATTTGAAACCAATGATAGAATTACAATAAATTGTATAACATTAGCACCCTACCACGTAATGTGTTTTTCCATCTCATCCGTCCTTGTTTTCTTTCACAATCTCTTCGATCCTCTGTGACTCGAGCTTCTGTCAAACGTATTTGATTTCTGTTAAGTTTTTCCTTCAGACGCCAGTGAATTAAAATCAGCTCGCTGCTCTTCACTATTCAATTACACACATAAAAGTAATGTTAAAAACTACTTTAATCCAACAGTGTCTGCCAGGAATGATTTATCCATTTATAGAATCACTTGAAACACAACACAGTAAATAGTCGAGATGGCTTTAAATAACAGACATTTATTTATCTGTTTAAAAGCCAATTTTTCTCCACTCTAGACGAATCCAGGAATAAAATAAGAGATGTGAAAATAGCTTTTTCTTTTTACAAAGTTATAATACATTCCATGGCTTAGATATCCATTCTGCTAGACACCACGTGCACGTATCGTATTAATGACAGACACGCAGTTTAAAGTTCCCCTTTCTCTATAAAGTTTAGAGTTTTTTCAGCTGTTTGTGTATCATCGCCTACCACAGGTTAAACAAAGTTTTAGCAACCGACATATTTTCACTGGTTTAGTTGAATAGTTCAGTTGTTAAAATATCTCCCACTCTTCCTTCAGCAGGAACCGACCTCAACTCAGATTACTATGACTTCCGAACACGTGTGAGATGACAAGAAAAGCAGAGAAACTGAAGACTATCGCATCCAAGACAGAAAAGAAAACGTCACTCCGGCTTACTGACGAACAAGCCAACTTTTTCTATGGCCGCTGGTCACAATTACCATTTTCCATTGGCATAAAGGAAAACTATTCCTTGGTGATGAAGAAAAAATGCGAATGGAATGAATAATAAGTTTCACGATAGGCCAAAAATAACTTATTAGTTTCTAGAAACTATTTCACAACATCACTGATCTTCTAATAATCCCAAAACAAAAAGGTAAATAAGAACTATATCGAGAGACTAATATATTCCGGTCTATATAGTTCTTTGAAGAAATCGCACCCGTCGTATTGTCACATTTAAAATGTAATAATGAAATATTCAACACTAATAATATGTCAAGGGGAGAAATGCGAAGCCAGTGGTTTTAACACTGTAATTATAACTGTTTATAGATGAATGCGAACTCTAACGTCGTATGGTTTGATGACAATGTTCATCTAAACTGGGCCTATCCAAGGATGATAATTACTTCACGCACCGTCGAACACCGTATGTGCATCGTCTACATAACGGTGGCAAAACCCGTTATCGACAAAGCGCTTTGTCCATCCATTTCGAGTCTTCGATTATTAAGACGCCTTGAAGGCGAAGTGGCAGGCAGCGAAGTCAATTCAACACAAAGGATGTGGAAATATCGCAGAAAAAGATCGTTTGTAATGTTTAGCTTAAAATACTGATGTGAAGCGAGGATTGATGACAGCAGAAATAAGCTTCTCAGTGTTGACTTATCCAGAGCAAAAAAACACCAACTTGTTCTTACCATTAGAATACGATATATTTAGATCCCAAAGGACAAATGACATTTTACGACCGGGCGTTTATCTTGGTTTTATACAATACGTCATTAGGCATACTTTTTGCCAGTACAAAAATTCATCAGTGACATTTGACTTTCTATGTGACAAATGACAGTGTGATCTAATTATTTCTATCAATACGTGCTTTTGATTTATGAGATAGTCCTTTTATTACAGCTTACGCAAAGTATGCATCCTAGATTTCTTGAACTAATAGTACTGGTTTAACTCAACGTGAAAAACAAATTAGCTTTCCCAATAAAAAAATATAGGGTATTTTTGAGAAATAGTATTTATAGGTGTCTAATGAGTATTGAAATTTTTAATACATACATTTTATACATATTGAAACAATACACGATTCTCGTGACGATAAGTTGCTACATTAAAATTTCGTTTTTCATAAAACAAAAAATACTTTTCGAACACATCTAATTTCAACATCATCGTTTTACATCTTTTAAAATGAAGCTAGAAAAAAGCAACCTAGCACCTACACCCCACCCAACCTACACGCCACCCCAACCTAGGTGAGGTGTTGAATGAGTGTCGAGATTTCAGAGGAATAGCCAACCGGGGTCAGTTACTTTAGAAAATATCCACGATGTGACGTATCGGTTTAGAATTCAATGGGATCTTTTTAAATCGACAACAAAGCTGGAATAATGTATAAAAAAAACCTAAACTCATCAACCCTGCTGTTCAGATTCATTACTATATCTTACATCTTTAAATTAACAGTTTTAGTTTGTCTTTTAGCTGCAGTACCCGAAAATGGCATACATGTGGATTCTGTTCGGCAGGAAAAAAAATGGCGTGACCCTATGATGATGATTGGACAAATAAAACGAAACTGAATGCATTAAAGTTGTGTTTAACAATTAACTTAGCACATAATAGGAAGAATAAGAAAGAACTCATTGTTTTCTCGTTGAAAGAAAAGCTCTTCTGCACTGGCCCCCAACCTAGCCACTAACAATGGTTTCTTAAGAAAGCAATGAATCTGAACAGCAGGGTTAATAAGTTTAGTTTTGAAGAGCACAGCAAGGCTCTCGTTAGAGTTTTTTAATGACTAAATGTCTTCAGTGATAATTAATGTGTAATGAAGTTTTCTAGGGGACTCTTCGATAGTACCTTAAATGAATTCTTATAACGTTACATGTAGTTGATAATCAATATTATTCATAGGTCAGTCCTTTGAAAATAATATAATGACCATAACTGCCCCTACATATATTTGCATCACTGATATTTACAAAGACTGGGGGACAATGGCAGCGTTTTATGAACGGGTAGTTTATGTTCTGTAAATTCCGACAAATCATATCAGCATGTTAGATTCATATGTGTCATTTTTATATTTTGTTTACACCAAAGATATTTATATGCTGGGGTTTCCATGAAATGGGCTATTTACTGCTTTGTGACAACCTACACATACAACTAAACCCCCAAAAGCTTCACCAAAAGGGCCTCAGTATGTGGCGAGGGGAGTAAATTGATATACCCCTCTTAAACAACAAACCCATAATCTTGGTTATTGTTTAGAAACACATCCCGGATGATCTCATTCGAAGACAAGAACCGATTTTTTACAAAACTTTGCACAATCCATGTTGTGGTATATGGACCAAACATTTTATTAGTGAATGAATAAATTGTAAATAACAAACAAGGGATTGGGAATCATAAAATAAGTCAATCAAAGCTGTCATGGTGGAGAAGGAAATGATCTTTCTCTAAACAAGAAGACGTGCAACAGACAGAGACATATCCCCTTTAATCGATTCAACAAACAATCGTCTAATAATGAGAAAAACATTAAATGAACACATTTGAAAGTAGCTGGAGGCAGACCCGTTTTGAGTGTTCACAACTCAAGTTATGATTATCAGTTTTTCTCGTCGAATAAAAGCATATTTTAAAAGTCTGAAATAGAGGCGAACGTTTTGTAAAAAGGGCTTAGCGTAGCAATTACGCTACCACACTTTTAGCACCGTATTTTCACACTGGCAAAATAATCTAAACGAAGTTTATTTATCATTCTACGGTCAATTGGGTTTCTTCTCTCAGCTAGGAGAATTAATTAGTTCGGGCAATACTAAAGTGTTTGGCCATGACTAATAATGTGCCAATATTGGAATCAATGCAACCATTGCAGGACTATTGTTTAACGTTGAACTTGTACACGGAGAAAATAGACGTTTTTTCTTAGTCATTGTGTTTTTTAAAGAACAAAAGGGGAAAAAAAAATTCTGTTTTGTTTTTGTAATGCCTTCCATGAAGCTCTGATCTTGAAAGGAATTTCATCAAACGTGCCTTTTTATCCTTCACATTTAATTAACTATATTTAATAAACGATACTGGGATTATATAGTATTGTGTCTATATTGAACATTAACGAAGGTTGGTCACAAACAACATATACTTATTGGTCTACCATTTGTCCATACTGTTGACAGGAAACGAACAATTAATTGCAAATGATATATTATGAGTTTAAGAGATCACGGTACTTAGCAGTATTATAATTAAAACGTCCTGTTTTGATTTCCGCGTACTATTTTATGGTGGTCATTAATTGGTCGAATTTAATTTCTTGCCAACGGAGTATAATTTCAAATATGGTTCCATTCCGTTCAATATATTCAAAAATATAACACCTATAATATTCGCTAAAATCTTTTAGGGGTGGCTTTTTAATAAGAGTTGAACCAGGAAATTATTTGCTGTTGATATTCTGGTTTTGCTTTCTTAATTCAATGGTAAATAATCAATTTTGGTATTTTTTTTACTATGAATAATCAGATAATGTCAGTTAAAAGCAACGATCAGTCTCGTTTATGGCGTATAGTGTGTGTGAGGGGGTCTCATTTCGTTAAAATCATTAAAAAAAACCACACAACTAACATTTTTAAACGGCAACTAACCAATTCCTGCAATATACTGGGCAAAGTACCATTTTTGCGATTATAGTACAGAACAAAAGTTGATAATTGTAAGCCTATTTCTCTTTGAATTCAACAGTTTCGGAGTGTCCACAAGAAGCAGCACGTACTGTGTCAAGGCTACGTTCGCCATTTGCATATTTTTAAAACTTTGTTGGTTATCTTAAAGTAGGATCAATTTCTTTGACATATAATGCACATTTTTACACGGGCCTTTTTATTTTTGTTCAATCTTGCTGTGACTATGGCCGTATTGGCACAAATAAAATGAAATAATCGATCAACCTACCATATCAGTAGCGGAACATCGCTAAGAAAACTCACAAACCTTTTATTCCGGGATTTCACTGAATATTTATTTAAACTGTTAATTTTGGATGGCATACCCTTGCAAACCGTTATCTTTGTCGTGTTTAATATCTGAAGGCTTTGAAATTATCGTTCGAAGAAATATAAACTTACAGTTTCCATGTTGGGTTTGCTTTACAAGTTCCCACATTCCACGCCGTATAAGTCAATGGCCGTTGGGATTTTTAAGTCACTCATACAAATGGAAAATAGAAGTCCTTAAATAAGTTACGTAAACAAAACGGTTCAATATTTTGATTTGAAATTTTTAGACATTTTGTAACTTTTAAGTCACTCATACAAATGGAAAATAAGTTACTTAAATAAGTTACTTAAACCAAATATTATGATTTGAAATTTTCAGACATTTCGGTGTTTGATTTACATGTAAAACACATGTATCCCGAGAAATCTAGAACGTCTCCCTTAAAGTAAGTAATATTTTTGTTGTCTGTGTCGTCAATACATTAATGAAAGAAATGAAATGGAATTGAACACCTTTCTATCTGCACCAACCAGGCTAATGAATTATGGCTTATTATAGAGGGGTTCAGGTGCCTAACGAGAACTAGAACGACTGGACGACGTGACGTGACGCGCTTTCACTGTTTCAGAAAAATCCGCATTCTTGATAAAACGCGATGGTCCTGTGAATTGAATAGAGCAAAAGGTGCACCGTTTGAAAGTGTTTGATTTGTTGTAAAAAAAAAGGCCGGTATATTTGAAAAGGATGTGTTTTGGTAGAATTATAAAATTAAACCACCACGAAATTCACTTACGACTTCAGAGGTCCCAATACGTTTTCTCATGCCTCGAGAACTGATCCCTTAGCATGCAAAAGGGAATCACCTCGTTCTCTCTCGTTCTCGGAACGCACCTGGACCTTTCTAATGACGCATGTATTTTTCGCCAAGTCCTCCGCCCTGCTCCAAAGTGTGGGGTGGGTGGTGGGTTTGGAAGGAGGCTAGGCGAGAAAATCCCGAGGAAATATCTCAGTATACACCGGGATCAAACCTTGGACATTGAAAATCCAAGCACTGACAAAGTAAGCGCAATGTAAGTGCAAAGCGCTTGCGACGAACGCACGCCACACCATAAAAAAAGAAGACACGGGCATTTAATGTGTGGTTGATTAGTAGACATCTTTGAAAATTTTATCAACCACGGTGTATCTGCATGGTCAAGTAATTGGAAATAGAAAAACAGCGTAAATTGACACAGCTTTTGATTTGACCGATAACATGGCTCTTCTGAACAGCCTGTCTGCCAGAATGGGAAAGTGGCACGACGTATGACATGTAGTATAAAGCTTCCTGGTACAGCTTGGTGGTAAAAAATCTTTTGAGGTCGTTGCGCTGCAAGTCCTTTTTTTTTTGTCAATCTCCGGAATCCCTTGCTCAAGTCTTGTCTTTGTTTCTTGTCTCACACATCCATTAATATTCATCTCGACTACTTTCTATAATAAATGTAAAAAACCACGGGTTATATGTTTTAATAAAAGACCTTACAGCTGATGTATTCTCTGTGGACAGCTGATTTATCAGGGCTTAATAACCTTTATTGACTGCTTGTGAAATATAGCCCCTATAGGCCCTGACGGGCTTAGAATAATTCCGTTGGCTAAACTTGTATCGTTTATCTCAAAGGTCATCATTATGTTATTGTGACTTGTTCTTGAGGGATGCGAGAAATAAGAATGCGGCAAAAAAATATTTTAGCGCTACAGACATGACTTGAATTTTAAAAATTGTTAATTTTTGAGTGCCGAAAGCAAATCAGGAATATCTGGTAAATTAAGAGGTTAAATTATGTAGCTTAATACTTTAGGTCATAGTTGACAGCATGAAATAGTTTGGTGATATTGCAGAACCCTGATGACACCCAATCTGGTTCAGTAAAAAATACATCTTTCTTTTCCGGCGAAAGGAAAATGTATTTAAGCGAAGTTACATTATCACCATTTTGAAATCTCAACCATGCTTCAATTTATTGGTCCCATTTCCGTCTTAGAATGGCGTTAACCAACCACTTGAATCTCTATAAATCAACAATAATAAATCCGTCTCTCTCCTCCTTAAAGTGATTAAACATTTATCTAATGTGTTTAGTGAATCATGATATGCTTAAGTTAAGATTTGAAATTTGATTAAAACAAGGATTGAGTCATAAATTCGCATATAATTGGAAAGATTAAACGACGTTTTATAATTGCTTTTATTTGTTGCAGGACCATTATTTGCGTGTCTCGGGATTCTGTTAATGTTTGTAATAAATTCGATTCGTCGGGCTGATGGTTTATTTTTAAATTTTAACGATAATATCTTAACAAAACTGTTTGATTTTATATAATCAAGTAAAGAAAAAACGTTTCAAATATAAGAGCTAAAACAGCAAAAATTAAAAGCATATTTTTTTTTTTTAAAAAGAGGGGTAAAATTAAGAGGACTCATTAATTTACGTTAATGATTAATTCATGATAACTAGACAGAGATTTTGGTCAAACACTGTCTTGATCAACTTTTCTATCCGTGCATAAAACGATGGTCACACGTTATTTGAGACAGTGAATAATGAGGAACATCATTTTGTCCCAGCTTGGTGTCAAAATGAATGTCGATTGACTCTTGTCGCCTTGCTTGTAAAATGAGTTGCAACAGGAGAATTGGAGGTCGTGCCGAATGTCGTCTCGATGCACAGTAACGACATAAAAGACAAATTAAATCTGTGACTAAATCACGTTAACAATAAACTAGATTTGACTACCGAATCAGCGACTCATTACAGATTATAGTAACTCTGGGATTAACTAACTTCTAATGATCTCTGTAGGCTTTATGTTATTTAACCATCGACAGACTTCAATACATTATATAGAACCTAATACACAAATCTTTTTGCATATTTTTGCGTAAAATTTTAAATAAAATATTAAAAGAGCCAGAATAATAACAATTTATTTCACTGCTACACTCTGGAAGACATCACAGCTCTTTGAGTCTCACAGCAATTCGGTCAACTACTTACAAAGATATGATGAACTGAGAATTTGTCAACCTTTGCATGTATACGGTGTAATTTAGAGCATCCTAGTTG
Source organism: Patella caerulea (assembly GCA_036850965.1). NCBI lineage: Eukaryota > Metazoa > Mollusca > Gastropoda > Patellidae > Patella > Patella caerulea. The sequence continues at coordinate 58,944,222 of JAZGQO010000007.1, forward strand.
TCACTTGAAAAGTTCGGAGGGAATCTGTATATCACCCACACAATCTAAGATATTGTTTTGATGCAGCTTTTACACCTTTAAGTTAAAAGTTAATTTCTGGTGTTCAGTTCGTGTTCCCTAAACACTGCATAACAAATTGTATGTGCTATAACTGAAGTACAACCAGAAACCCCAGATCTTGCCAGTGATCCGAGTCTTCAGAATATGATAGAATTAGTATTTTAGAAATGTGACATATCGCCAGTGCTCCGAGTCATCAGAATATGACAGAATTAGTGTTCTAGAAATGTGAGCTATCGTCTGTCTGTTTTCACTGTTTGACAATATTACACCCAATCATGAATATGCCGTTACTCATTTGCGTTAGTTTTGTTAGACTGAAACCAAGAAAGGCATTGCTGGCCGTCTGACAAACGTATATCCTAAAGGGTGATTAGGAGCATGCTTCATACTTTATGGGGTTTGTTCCCCCAAACCAAAGTCGTATTCCTGTTTTAAAGACAAGGGACGAAGCCAGTGCTGATTGATTGAAGCACATGGTCAATTAGATACATTTTAAAGTTCTCCACTCTGTTACACGCAATCAAGTCATCGTTTTATCGTGGACTGGGAAATATGTGATTGAAGTATATTACTCCTTCCTGTTCATTAACCAATCCTAAACTAACTTCCAACTAAACAACTTCCCAGACGACATGTTTTATTGGATTTATTAACCCGGGAAATCCTCGACTGGCCAATGAACAGAAGTAAGGATTAAAGTCATGTTAACAAGTATCTATTTCCAATAATTACACTCAGATCACACGGAAGAATCTCGGTGATTTAGAAGAAATTTCATCTATTTGCACATAATGGTTTGATCCGCAAGACTAATTTATTTCATTGGTCGCCATGACCCCGGTGGCACGGCGCGTGTTTTGGGTGCACGTTGGACTGTTGAACGCACGAGGTGTACAGATGGTAAAAGTCGACAGTATAAAAAGGGGATATTGGACATGATTTATAACCATAGCCAGGGCCTTATTTTACTCCTAGCTTTAAGTACGGTTTTAAAAGGAGAACTCGTGAGGGTTATGACAAAATGAACACACGCTACTGTAAAGGCAGGCGAAATTTAATCTATAAAATACTCCCATTGTTAATTTTCATTGTTCGTAATATGCCACCAATCAAACATCCACGGAGTATTGAAATCTGTGATAATGATCATGGGGATCTGTTTAGATCAAATTGAAAATCCGAGATCCCTGTAACGTCAAAACGGGAACAGTATCTTTTTTGACATTCTGGGTTATGACCACTATGATTGCAGATCTTCATTAAAATTTAATGTCCTGGGTTACATTCTGTTCACACCTTGTTATGGAGTAAAGAACGATCAGAACCAGACAGCATCAGAGATAGTTAGATCCTAGTCTAAATATAACCCTTGTTTAGGGGCACTTCGATATACAAATAATTATGTTAATATTGCATATTTTCATATTATAGCACAAAACTTCAAAGACCAAGTGCTCATGTACGCTTTACCAATACAGAAATTGAATATACAAATATTTTTTAAAAATCAACCTGAAATAAACGCAAACATTAAAATCAACTTAAAATCTTAAAAATGTCATCAATGCATAAACTTTTATTACTATGCATAAATAAAAATGATGTGTTACCCAGGAAACACTCTGAAATAAGTGCGTTTTCAATTTTTATGCAAATGATGAACAGGTTCTAATAATTTGAGGAAGGACTACCAAATGAACAAAAGTTTGCAGAACATTCTACTAACAAGCATGAGTCCGTTGAAGACCTGATTTTTCCTTTTGGAACCAAAATTTCAAGGAGTTCAGACAAATATGAGAGAAAGATTATTTAAGCATTGATAAGTAAGGATCACCTTGAACTATACTCTTATAAAGTGTTATAATTATGAAATGAAAGTTTCAGAATTTTGCCGTTTATAAACAAGCTAACAGTGACGCCTGTTTTCCCCGCCGAAATCTCAAAATAAATCGATGACACACATTTAGTAATTTCAAAAGCATCAATATGTAACTAGTCTAAGCATAAAATGTTCACGATCAAACTCAGTCGAGGTTTTGAAATACCTCGTAGTGAAGCTATACGCTAAGTTTGATCACACTCCGTCAGTCCCAAAGCACCAAAAAATCAAATTGCTTATCCCCGCTTAGCCATAGTGGAAAATACACATGCTTTAACTCTGTAAAGGTATTCACCACCTACACTGAGTTTAGCATTCTATAATCTCAATTTGGAAGAGGGCCATTGTGTCCCAAAGTGTGATGGACAGACAAACGGACGGACCCATTTTAATAGCCCCCTGCTTTCTTCGAAAGGCGGGACATTAAAAATACAAGAATGAGAATTATTGATTAAAGTTGTATTGCTTCGTTTGTGATATATTTTCTAATCTAGATAATTTCAGTATATAATAGTGACATAATACTGTTAACTGTCATTGAGCCAACTGGCTGTACATGACAAGGTGTGGGGTCGCCCCCCCCCCCCCCCCGACTGCTAAAGACCCCTACGCGCAAGCGAATTTTTAAAATAAAATTAAACCATATGTTAATCCCAAAATGAGTGGAGTTCAACCCCATCTCCCTCTCTCATTAACTCATATTATTATAATCCAATCTAAAAAAATGCTTTCCGGAAGTGAGCAGAAATATATTGTAGTGCTTAATTGGTAAACATAGCCCGATTAAAGTTGTTAAAAGGATGCCAGTGTTTCAGTCTGCAAGGGTTAGTGGTGTAAGAGTTGTTCCTAAATTACAAGCACACTTGTCACCACGATGAAATTTCAGGGTGGCGGATGAAGTTACTTTGTGGATGAGAGCAGCCACCATATAGCATCAGATTGGGATAAGGCGCGCGACGTTGGTTCACCTAACATTCAGTTAAATAGAGCAGAACAGTAGGACTTTACCCCATTTCATTTCAGATAGATAGGTATTTTGGGTAGGAATTAGCACCTGACAACTATTCTGTGGTCTCCTGACCAAAATGACGCGTGTCGCCGCCTATGCTGTAGTATTGTTGTTTTTTTTCTCCACTTGGAAAAAAGGGCATAAAACTCTTGACATTAATTTTCCATTGTTGGAAATTCTATATTGGAATTAACATAGTGCAGGCACCATGGATGACCTAATCAACTCGACAATCATCACCCAGGGGCTTAAATTATTTTGTGGAGGAGATTTTCTGCTCAAGAAAAGATGATGTCTTTTGAGCTTGTCAAAATTGTGAAATCGCATTAATTGAATTAGGGTGCCAATATCTTAGTTTTTGGATATTATCTGTTTGACATCCCTGACAGCCTCATCTAATTGAAGTTAATGTTTAAATTGATACACGTCTGAACAATTTTCGGAGATTAGTTTACGTCATGATAGTACGGATGTTGCATGCCAGTTGATTGTCATGGCAATTATTGGAGTTTGGAGATAAGTTTTCTCTGTTTCTTTAAAGCAAACTGTTCGTGCAATGATTGTGTCAGGAGTAATAATGTCAAGTCTGGCTTGACGAACTCTTTCCATCTAAATACCCACAATCAATTTGTATTCATTCAACTGGGGTCTCATGTCTGATATTAACATGGAACAGTGGTCCGTTCTACTTCCCTTATCTTAGGCTCAAGTAACAAACAAAATCTTTTTACTGTCACCAATGTTTTGTGTAAATAGAGTCGTGTTTAATGCGGACAGTTGATCAAACAACCATCCACCGTTTTCTTGTTGGTGGACAGATATTAAATTCGTCAAGTTGAAGTCAAATACGAATTTTATCCTCTCAAATTGCACATCTCGTTACAGACGAATTGATCACGCTATCATTATGCATGTCAATATTTGGCAGTGTGGAGTGCTAGAAAACCTTTATACACGCATGGAAAACAGAGATAATTTTATGCCTGTTTCAATGACCGATGCCATCGTCAACTAATGTATACCATTAAACCCTTTGCCTAAAATCCGCATACCCCCCCTTGATTATCTTCTTTAGCTAAAAATTTGTACGTTATTGCAATCGAGCATGAACTTTACAATTTCCAATATAAGCTACTCTGATGTCTAGAGTGGATACCAGAATTCGCCTACCTCTCACAAAACGAAGATCTACCCCCCCCCCCCAACATCAACTTACTAAAAAGGAAAACTATGGGGGCGGAGGATGCTGATTACTGATAGGGTTCGTCCTCTCTTTACCCCAATGCTTCACACCCAATTTGGGGGTCACGGTAGCAAAGTGAGTAAGGCGCTGGCTGGGTAGCCTGGATGTCGGTTGTTCATCCAAATTTTCCGACGGTGTTCCCTCATGTCAGTGATGCACAGAACGGAGGGCCTGTCTAGTCGTTCGAATGTGGCTTAAAACCGTAGTCCCGTGTACACATTGGCGTGCACGCCGTAGTGTCGCAGTCCTGGCAAAATTTGCCCCATACTATACTGTATGGCCAAATTTGATAAAAGATCCGTTACAAAGTATAGCCTCTATTGCATTCAAAGAGTTTCCGAGTGAATGGAACGCTAAGCAAAGCGTGGTAATACCAGAAATGAAAACTGTGATGTTGACCAAACTCATCGACACCTTTAACCTTTAAGAAATCTGACCACTATTGTGTTCACATGCTTGAAACTGTTTTGAAAGAGGCATTGGGCATTTCATTAAAGAACGGCAGAGTTGTAATCTTTAAAATATCAAATTAGTAAGGAAAGTGGGGATTTATTCTAATTAACATACATTACGCAGGTCTTTCTTTAGGCCTGTAATGTTATCTAAATTATTAACTCGACATTAATTAACTTATTCGGAGCACAATCAACTTTCGGTGCCACCGTTAGCCTACGACATTTATCGTTCCGATTTTAGGAATGAAGATCGAGGCTAAGCCGAAAACTCAATCGGTAAATTCTTGGTTCAGAGTGGATGAATTTGACTGAAATTTTCAACATATTCCCTTTAAACTATTATGGTGATTTAAACAGTGAGAACTGTTGGCTCTTTATCTAATCTCCTATAATGTAAGGGGGGGGGCAGTAGTCAGTAGTTCGACTAACAACCAATTGACTAGTTCAAGTATCAGAAGTCCATCCAGCAATGGGGGCCTCACCCTCCCGGATAAAATTTAACCACTGCAAATGCGTTTACTGCTATTCTAGCCGTGTGAGCAACTCCAAAAGTATCCAATGGTTTTGTAACCGAAATCGCACGCATCCAATAAGACGGTTGGAGCTGCATTCACAAATACTTATCGATGCCCGAAAAATGTCGCGCAAAGTAGATTGATTCCAGACAAAATGTTTTAATCTATAGTAAACTCAGTACAAATCCGTGGTTTTGCTGATGTCTTGATTATCTATTTTATTATTTAACTCTTAAATGGCTGAGGTATTCCAATCTACATACCGTAGTACTTGTCCAATGCCCCAGCGAGTAAGCAGCAAAAGAAACGCCAGGTTTGTATGTTACTCTGAATAGACACATCGTACAAAACTTGCCATATGTTAATTGTATATTTGTGACCATGTCTCAAATGAGTAATAAAGTTCCTTCCCAAACACATAATAGAACCCAGAAAATGTGCACCCCACCTCCATTCCTGGTGGAATCATCCACACTACGTCAGCAGCATGCCACGACTCACGACAGGTCAGACGAACCCATACTCCTCGCAGTGTTTCGTTTGATTATACCCAATCCCACTAAACCCTGCTTTCACAGATAGCAAATTTCTTTTTCAAATAATGAATGGTCAATGGTCCGATTTCCGATAGGTAACAGCGTAACAAAAGGATAACGCTTTAAACGTGGCTCCAAATTGGACCTAATATGTTTACTCGCAATTTTATTATGCCCAATTAACTAGTGCATAGCAGAATATTGCAGAAAAAAACGTGGCTATCAAATCGAATACAATGTAAACAATACTGGTTGGAGACGAACACACTTTTACTGATTTAATACCTTAAATCACTGCCTTATGTTTTAGGGAAGACTCAGATTAAACGAAGGGCTGTCATGTAAGCCAATCCAGCAATGACCAGAGAGGGACTTCTCGGGCCATTGCTTAAAGTGCCAATCCCGATAAATTTTTGGGGAATAAAACTGCTTAATTTTGTGTTAAAATCCTTTAAAATCCATAACCTAAGGCCCACCTACTAACCCGGTATTTGTGATACGCTTGTAAATAACTTAAACCTGACAATCTTCATCTGGAGATGGGGAACGTTTTATTATACAGTATCTGGATAAAACCAGACTTTTTTCTATAAAAATAATATGTAGGTGAAATTTACCTTTTGTTATCAAGTACAGGGCATTGGTCATTCACTGTATAGACCTCTCAAGAAACATTAATCGATTATCAGGTCACCCAATGAAAAAATTGACCCGAAATCTTAAAAGGGTTACGTGTCCGGATAAGCAGTGTTGACGTTCACGTCCAAACGACTCAATATTTTGAGCTGAAATTTTGAGACAAGGTAAATACACCATGCCACTATATTTTGGTCCATAAATTTCATAAATACTCGGACTTGAATTTTTGCGACTCTGTTCTTATCGGGATTGTCACTTTAACCAAAATGAGAGGAACCAGGCGCTTGGAAGACCTGACACTGGCCAAACAGTTGCCAATCACTTCCAGGTCGACGCTTTCGAACCACCAACACGTCAGACAGTGGGAACACACGGAAGATCTATCAGTACCAATACAGTACGCCTATGTCTCACCAGAGAGAGATTGAGAGGGGGGGGGGGAGACTAACACATGGTTTAATTTTCAACGTTACTCCTTGTCATGTACAACTGGGGATTCGAAACCACGCCAATTGACTCAATGACAGGATTTGATACAGCGTGCACGTGCTAACCATTCGGCCACCCAAACCCCTCACCAGAGAGAACACCCTTTGCCGTAGATAAATAATTCTTCCCATTTCAATCAAGGTTGCAAGTGCGATTTTGAATCGCAATCGCTCTTGTCATCAGTATATCTCAACGTTTTTAGCTACGTTCTCGAAGCTACCATTTCCATGGACCGATCCTCGACATCGACGTGAGCGTATACAGTTTGTCCAACAACATCTTAGCTGGCGACACATACGGTATTGCGTATCAAATGCAGATGGCAAGACCAGAATATGGCATCGGCGTGGCCAGCGATATTCTGACCAATTTGTCATGGAACGACACCATGGAGAGTACTGAGATCAAACACAGCCAATGGATTGCGACAGACTTTCCGAGAGTGTGGTTCCAGGTGCCAATGGCGTTCATTAATTGTCTGGTCCACTCCTTGCGCAGTTTGCTGTTATTGACACTCCAGATACTGTGTACGGACTCTAAACCTTCTCGTCTTGGAATGGTGACGAATTAATCACTTATATTATAATGTGTCAAAATACTGTTCACAAAAAATTGCTTTGATCCATTTAGTACGTCGTTTTCTAGAATGATTTGATTAAAGTGCATCTCTGATTTTGAAGTACGGACTTTTTTTTTTGATGATTAGTATACAGGTGAAACCAGAAAATTGGCTTACAAGAAAATTTAGCTCTTACATAATGAATCTTTAATGTTAAGGCATCGTCAAAATCAGATAAAAATTGTGACTTTTAGAGAGTCCACAACCTTTGTATCACACACTTTTACACAATTTGCATACAAAGCCCAGCCATTTTGTAAGGCATTTTCATTTCGATTTTCCCAAAATTTGAATTCAATGGTGATATCTTTAAACGGTTTTAAAAAATCGGAAGGAATAAATTATGACTTCTAGAACGACAATCTAATAATCCAGCAAATTAAGTTCAGGTATGGACGATTTTCAAAAGGAAGCAAGTTTTGGTCAGATTTTCACCAAATATGAACTCAACCAAATATGAACTCAACCGACATTAGTTATATATTCGATTTTTTTATTATTAAATTTGATAATAATTGTGACTTCTAAAGGCACCACAAGCTACAAAAAGATAGGTTGCCAGGCAACGAAACCTGCACCCCCAGCAGCTAAATCGTCCAGGCAGGTAACGAGTTGTTGCATATTCTTAATTTTTTCGGTAATGAAAAGTTTATAATACACTGAAATCATAAAGTAATTATAAAGTTCTGGCCCATCCTAATGCTTAGCATATGAAACATTTAAAATGTTCGGTGAAGTAATTTCCGCCAACCATTGCTAACCAATTAAATATTGCCTGGCATGTTTGATTTTACTATCATCTAATCACTTCACAACATAAATGATTTCAGTGTATTCCTTGAATAAATACTATGGGAGATATTGGGGGATCTTGAATTTCTTGAAGCACTCAAGGGTCACTGATGTTCACCCGAGAGATTCTGAACGAGGACACCCTAGGCCGGGCTCATAAATTGTTTTGTTTTTTTTTTGGGTGGGGGTGGGGGTGGTGGTTGGCACGGGCACGATATTTTTGGAGGGGCTGAGGATGTAGCGGGCTAAGATCACTCCTAAGAAATCATTATTGCTGGCTTCAGACGGGCATTGAAGTTTTAGGAGGAGCACACCCGCTACATTCTACAGTAGGTATTTTACGGGCCTGATGGGGGGTGGGGGGCTAATTCGATTTTTTGGAATGTGGGAATATAAAAAGCCATTTGAATGCAAATTTCCACTTGTAGATTTTAAAACAAAGATATTTCAAAATGTTTATTTGACACAAAAAACTGTACCAAACCATACATTTTTATATTTCATTACTCAGTCTTGCACTGGAAATATATCTTTCTGCGCAATTTTTCTTACATGTTGTCAAGACAACACTGGTAAATTTCTACTCAATTACGATTCTTAGTTCCCAGGTTTTTCCTTTATTAGACTAATATTAATCAGATTAATTTAATAGTTACTGGTGATATAATACATTTCGATATTCTAAATGCAATCACTAGGCTATGATAATCAGTAAATACAATTTGGACCAGCAGATAAATAAGAGTTATGTCCCATTCAATTCAGATTTGATTGACTATTCAGCAAAGACATCCACATTTTCCATTTAGCTGTAAGTCTTCAAGAATATTTATGTTAAAATGGGCAGATGCTTTGCACGCATTTTACTAATAAGACCCATGACAGAGCAATATTACAATTGAAAGGATTGTTGTCGGATATCTTTTCTTATCTGCCCACAATATAACACCATCAATTTCCAATAACATCCATAGATCTCCTCATGATCATTCCATCTGTACATGAAAGAAAATAAGATATAGAAATGTTTATACATAAAAGTTCATAAGCACAATAATCTTCCATTTCCTTGTTTAGCTAATACAATGTAATCTATGTCCTGTCGAGTAAGTTAAAAAAAAAACCCAACCTAGCCGTTTAGTGACTGGTAACATACATTGTGTTGGAATAAGTTATTTACAGGCTCATTTATTGTATTAGGATTTTATTTCACTGCTATCATTGTGGTCTATTAGTAGTCCTGACCTAGAACTGGCATCTTACAATGACCACGACATGGTCTGCTATTTAACCAATTAAAAATTAGTTGTTTTTTTTATATAGTGTGGTTCCAGGCGGTTTCCGTTTCCTGCTTTAACTTACATGTGCTTATTTCGATAGTCTGCTTATCAATCTTATATATATATATACCTCTTAAATCTTATATATCTACCTCTTAAACGGTATTTACAAGGAAAAGTGAGTAATTAAAATATTTTAGTCAATATGCATAGTATCATTTATTTTGAAACTAATAACGTAAAATGTGAAATTATTTTTATCAGTAAGAATTGTCACGCGACATTCATTTTATCAATGTTATACAGTTTGATAGTGCTTACATGTATCTTCATTCTCATTAGCTTTAGAACTGTTACTTTTATACACGTACTTATCCTTGTATTAATGTATTATTATTCGGTTTGTAAAATCCCAATGTTATATTTGTAGGTTTTACCAAGTTTTACAGATAAGAAAATGGAATAAAGATTTCAATAATCCACTTATTTGTGAAGTTTGCGTTCATAAGAAACTACCCTTATTGTAGATCCGAAAGGACACTTATTAAATACCATGTAGAAGTACTAGAACCCTGATCCCAATACATACATCAAACACATATTTTTGATATTATTGAACCCCAAAATGTTAAATGGCTAGGGTTTGTCTATTTCTATCAAGAACTCAGTGCTATTACATGTCTGAATGTAAACAGGGAAATAATTCTGTGATGATGATGCAACAAGAAATGAAATGAGGTTTAACATCCTAATGAAATGGAGGATGGACCATGGTGACTACATATGTTAAATGTGGGTTTCTCATTATTTTAATATGTCTGACAATTCTATTCTTTCCATGTAAATAAGGCATTAGAAGTGGCCCAGCCAGACGAATTTCATTCGTTCAGTATATATTATATATAGAATATATTTACTACATAAAGTTTATCTTCTTACCATGCTTACCCATTAAGAAATGAGAACTGTGCCTGCCTTCTTTTGGGGGATACAATATCAACCATTTAAGATGTTCCTTCTATCTGGAAAAAAAGTGTAATTTTTTTAATCAGATATAAAGAAAGAATAATTTTACTGGTTATCAGTTCAATTATTTTTGACTAAATTTGATTCAAGAATGTATTAAATCCTTACATTATTATGCCAAAAAAATATTAAGTGGAGAGTGCAAATTATTGATAATAATTGTAGATTTAACATCAGGATCTATTTGTGAGAACATGATGTTTCCGGCATTGAAATGAAACAGTGTTCAATGGGATATCAGCACCAACCCCCGTAAATTGGTCTAGTACTACATGGTCATTACCAATCAAGTTGGAGAAAAAATAAATTTACAAAATTTTAAAACAAACATCAATTACTAAATTTTTGCTTTACTTTTTTCCTGATCATGAAATGTGGAATGCGCTGTACAAAGTACTTTACAAAATACATTTGCACATAAAATTTCGGTCTGATGGTTCAAATGACACAAGATTTGCAGAATGCCAATTCACAAGGGAAATGTTCTACTCAAATGTGTGGTTAAAAGCTTTAAATTTCAATATCTATACAATAGGTTACCGACAAGTTGCGTTTAACAGATTGTTATCCTGATTCTCGATATTGTCGTTCACTAGGTCGATTCGTCGATCTCCCGGCATCTCGTGTCGATCATCCCGTCGTTTCGTCAATTATGACGCCAGCTCGTCGATCAATCCGCCGATAATCGTAGCATCATCTTCGTGGTCTTCGTTTCATACTTCTTAATTAAGTAATACCATAGCCATAGTGTAAAATATACTTTGACAGCTTTCAACAGCTTTCTTAATATCACAAGATAAAACAAGGCCGGGAACTTTTAAAGATCTTCTTGATCTAATTTTGATAATTTATTACCGATACATCATGATAAGAACACAACATGATTACAATGATTAATAAAATGAGTTTGAATATACACTTAAAATTATGATTAGCGTTCTTTTATTTTTAGATATAAATGAAATTTGTAGTAAGAAGTTTCTTGGATGATTTCAACACTAAGTTTATTTTACAATAGATGTAGATGGAGGATATACGCCCGTAACTGGATAGATATCTTCACGATCATCAATACGGCCCGGGTACTCGGCTTTCCGGCGCTGTCATACGATCCGATCCGATGCTAGACGCAAAAAATGAAAAGAAATAATTTTGAAGTAATTCAAGTATCATATATAATTCAAGAGAGTACAAAATAATAAATTTCATGTACCTGCATAGATAAAATCATTTTACACAAATTAACAAAATATTTCATGGATACAGAAGTTTGGTAAATCTAATCAAAATGACCAAAACAACCATAAATGTAAGTAAAGCAAACCCATTATCCATAAAATTATTGTTACATGCATGTAAACTTGTATTAGAGTACTACCAGCATTAATGTGCGGCATACTGGTTTTGGTTAATAAAGTAATAAAATATTTTAGCAATTTCTATGTGTAATGATCCCTTTATCATGCAAAGAACCAACCAACCAGTCAACTAATGATGAATTTATGAACACTAATACAGTTACATGTATCACAGAAGAATACTGCTAAAGAAGATTTCACAAAGAAAACTGTATATTCTGAGTCTAAACTTAGCAAACGAAGTATATCAGCATGTTCGAATACAAAATATATATGCAGTAAGCATATTTTAGATGATATTCAGTTAGTAATGTTCCTTTAATCATCAAAATGACAGATTAACATTACATTGTGCAATGTAAAAAGTAATACAAAACATTCACACTTGACTGCTACATGGAACTGTCAGTGTCAAAGCAATGCATAGCAATTGTAATCTGTTATCGGCTCCACATTGCAGCCATGGGTGAGTACTTTATAGTATTACTACACTAATGTAAAGATGGGGAAGAGAAAGAAACTGTCTGATTTTATCTATACTCCCTTTAAAGAGGCATTAGAACATTTAGGATTTTGTTGAGTTTGTATGCATAAATTTTTGTTTTAATCCATCGCTGAGACACAAATTCCGCCTGAATTCAAAACATTGAGTTTTCAAGAAGTGGAGCAAAAGATCTTCAAAATATGGTATTGCTTAGATTAGGTTAGCCTAGAGCTATTTTGAACTTATTATTTAAAATTAACTAAAAATTATTTTGAAGTATACAGTTCTAATGGCTTTTTAAGTGCAAGCATGCATATTTGACATATAGGAGAAAACTATTCTATCTGAACCACACGAAACTCGCATTCACTTTTTAACATTACACACACCCTCATCCCAGCAAAACACTAGGGAAAAAAGCTTGATTTATTTTTTTTCTTGTTTGTTTTTTTGATGAAATGAAAGTGCAGGTACGTTTAATACAGATGTTAGAAATGAGAAAATGAATATATCTAGCGGATTTGGCATTTACATTAAATTACATATAATTATTGAATTTAACCATGAACCTTCATTAGCTAAATAATTAGAATATTAGTTCTGTACTAGTCAAAATACATGTTCGCAATTTCTTAGATATTATGCATGATGCTACGATAGCAAATGTCAAGGCCTGTCATGACATTTCAGTGATATCATCATGCTCCATATAAAATTTGTGTATTAGAAACAAGTACATTCATTTTAAAAAAAAAAAATCCAGTACTGACATTTTGTTTCTTAATTAGATAATTAAGGTTCATCCATAACCATGCACTAAAAGGGGTTTGCAACACATTATTAATATCATTTTGTGATTGTAGATTTGTTAAGTTTTTTTTACAAATAATTTACATTGTATTTGGAATTTCTGATTTAAAGTATACTTATAAATTAAGATACAAGTTATGGCTGTTGGAATTTTTAATGTCAAGGCCTGTCATGACATTTCAGTGATATCATCATGCTCCATATAAAATTTGTGTATTAGAAACAAGTAAATTCATTTTAAAAAAAAAAATCCAGTACTGACATTTTGTTTCTTAATTAGATAATTAAGGTTCATCCATAACCATGCACTAAACGGGGTTTGCAACACATTATTAATATCATTTTGTGATTGTAGATTTGTTAAGTTTTTTTACAAATAATTTACATTGTATTTGGAATTTCTGATTTAAAGTATACTAATAAATTAAGATACAAGTTATGGCTGTTGGAATTTTGTCCTATAATGGTAATTTCAAACCCCTGCTTGTGTGTAAATTACAAGATTATGTACATCTTGGCAATATCACATAATAATTACCGGTAGGTCCAATAAAAATATAAATGGAATCATTTTAGACTTTTTCCAAAAGAGATGGATTTGAAGCGTTAGTTACCGAGGACAGTTTGATGTTAAATAACTTGTGATTATTGCATAATGTTGCCAAAATAGCTAGTCATATACTGTACATAGTATTTTATACAAAGAAACGAGTTGACAATTCCACTAGTACACACACACTAACTTTACACATCTTACCTTCTATCAAACGAGTCGGTTGTAAAATCCCTGAAAACGCACAAAATGAATAAAGATTTTAAAAAAATTACAATAGCTTGTTCTTGATTTACTACTCTTATTCTTATCAATATGAATTTCAAGGTCAGGCAACAAATGATATTTAGTACATTTACATTCAAGTAGGATGGCCTGGGTTTTAGACTTTATAAATACAGCAAAACAGATTTAGTTTTCTTTAACAAAGTTACTGATTAGAATTCTATAGAAGTTAATACAACTGTACAATTCTCCATTTCAAAATTCAACCATTGGTTTAATCAATAGAAATATTTCTGATCTGTTTTCAAACCCTTTCACATTATTCCAAAAAATTCATGTAAATTGATTTTTGTCTTGAATTTTAATTGTAATCACCAATTGTTGACACCAATTGGCAAAATCTTGAAAATAAGAGCACTGTTACAATTATTTGTGTAATGAAAATAAAAGAACAGAATATCATACATACTTACTCATCATAACCTCCAGACTGGGAATAACCTGGTACAGATCTATAATAAAACATAACTCTTTCAATACATTATCACATCGATCTCTTTACAAATAACAACTGCCAACTGGTTATTATAAAATGAAAATATTTCAAAATAAAATCAATGAATCTAAGGACTTTTTAAAAAAAAATCTTATATTCTGGACAACAATATTTTTTACCTCTGTAGGTAAAAAGACATAAATTTACTTAAAAGATATTGTCTTGATTTGCAAAGAAAGATTAATTTAAGCAATTCTTTGTACCAATTTATAGATACATTGTAAACACATAATATACATACCCTCCTGGTCTTCTGCTGTAATATTCTGGTGGAGGTCGGCCATAACCCTCCCTCTCTCTTCCCCTGTAATACATACTTTCTCTACCATAACCTTCTCTAGTTACTGGTGGTCTTCTATCATAAGGCGATTCGTAAGGCCTGTATCTATCACCAGGGTAAGGAGCGCGTGCATATGGTTCTCTGTAGTAATCATCATAGGGATCACCATAAGATCCACCCCGATATGGTTCACGTCCATAGGGTGATCTACCATAGGGATCACCTCGTCTGCCTCCACCACCTCCTCCTCGCCTAATAAAAATATCAATTTATACCTTTTAATTCAGGTAAACAAACACATTCAAGATTTCCTGGAAGAACTTACTTTATACTCTATATTATAATAGTGTAATATGTTCTATATAATTTAACTCAATATTTAGATATTAAATATTGAATGTGTCCTAAGAAAAAATATCAATTTAGTTACATCCAGAAAAAGTTTTATTTAATGTATTTAAAAATTGTGTTACTTACATGTCTGATGGACAATCTCTTCCCCTGAAAAAATGAACAGGATAAAAGTTATTGGTGATTTAGTTATGATACTTTGAAACATTTTTAAAAAAAAGCCAGGCACAATGTAGTCTATTAATGAACAAACAATGTTCTGAACTAAAAGTCAAACTGACGGAATTTGCTTAGCAAAGGAAAGCTTAGCTAGAGTAGAAATTAGAATAGTGATTGTATTTTTCACTTTAATGAATATATGATGAAGCTTCAATGGATAATACCATAATCAGATTTTTTATATGTTTCTTAACATGGCGAATACCATGAGAAATTGAAATACATACCAGTGACCAAATCTACCACATTTAAAACAACCATCTTTGTTGCCCATTCCTGGTTTCTGTCTCATTTTGCTGTTGGATATTTCCACACGTAGAACATTACCCTGGTATTTAGTACCATTTAATTTTGTTGATAAACGAGCCTGGTCTTCTGTAGCAAAATGCTGAAAAAATGAAATGTTTGTCAAGATCACAAAATAAATGGGGGAAGAGGGGGGGGGGGAATCTAATTTGATAATTAATATGTACAATTACTGAACAATTATATATACAGCAGTTAACCATATATTAACATATTTTTGTGACTGTTAGTTTAACATGATATGCATGTATATTTGTATTTGAAAATGATAAAATAACACTTGATAATAATAGATGTATAATAAACCAGTGATTGTATAATTTCATATAGATTGTCGTATTTTTAATGTGCTCAATCACAAAATGACTTCAGAATTATGTTGGTCTACCCACACATCACCATTCAATGTTTACTTACAACAAAACCATAGTTTCTAATAACATCATACTCTACTATGATACCATAACTTTCAAACATTGAATTAAGATCCTCTTTAGTAGTCCCTTCAGGTAAATTACCTACATAAACTTTGGTAGTTTTACCTCTGGCTCCTCTCTATAATATAAGTAATAACACAAATAATAAACAACAGTTACACTGCAGACAAACTGAGGACACAAGAGTTGCTTTGTGAAAGACAGCCATGCACAGAATTGAATACACCAACACAGCAACTTTGATTCATATCGATTTTGAACAAAATTTTTAGGCCCTATTTATACATTAAGAAATGTTTAGTTCTACTTCACTAAATCCCTGTAACTTAGTTAGCTAGTTGATCAACTTTGTCTCAATCCGTTATAATTGACCTGTTTAAGTTAGCAGACAGACAAATTTATGGCACCATAAGGCCTGTTTTTTTCTTTTATCCATCGTTTTTTTCAAACATCAAGCAACCAAAACCAAGTAAAATCAGTCAATTAAGATTCCTGATGTATGTAAACGCCTACTCAGTTAACGGTTCGGTTGCATAGGTGAATTGGTTCAAAAAATTACTACCGGTAATATTTATTTTCCTTTTAATGTCATATCTGACCTTCAAAACCAGGAATGGTAGCAACCATATTCTTTTATGTCACCAAAGACCACATACTTCACATTGCACTTGTCATTCTAAAGAATGAATGGAGTTTGTGCGTACTGTCAATTCAAAAGCTATAATACCGAACCGTGAACAGTAAACTGAGTATCTCTTTATATTGGGGATCTTTAATTGGCTGATTAAAGTCGCTTAATATTAGAAAAAGGCTGACTGATGAAAGAATGGTATGGTATCATAAATCAATCTCTTATTGGCTGAATTGAAACCGTTTAATTTTACTTGTTAAGAAGTCAATCAACTAGCTTACTAAGTTACTTAAATATAGTTAGTGCTTTAGAAAAGTGAAAGCAAAATTTTTGAAATTTATTAATGGGGACAGTGCCGTGGAATTGAAGTTATAAACACTTAACCCCAAAATATAAAATTTGAAATTTTGTGGCCCTCTGTTCTAATAAGCTTTTTGTGGACCAAAATTTATTTGTCAGTTTTAAAGATAGGCTGGCACTGCCAGGCAGGATACGCCCACATTTTCGAGAGATGGATAGAGAACAAACAATACGGAAAGTGATTTTTCCTACATCATTAAGTCCTGTATTTCATACTGTATTGGGAGCAGCCATTTTGTTGGTCAGTTCCAGTCTGATATTCATGAAATTCGAAGTCGACAATGATTATGGTGTGACGGTACACAACCTAGAAATGTGACTTTTCGTCAAAATCGGATAAGAATTGTGACCTGTACAGAGTCAACAACCATGATATACCATATCTTTACACTATTCGCGTACAAACGGCGACCATTTCGTCCGGCAATTTTGGTACCATTTTCACGAAATTCGAATAATTCAGGAAGTTACGATCCGATATGCGCAAATACCGAAAGGAACCAAGATCTTTGGGTTATAACCATGCATTTCAAGTTTCATCAAAATCGAATTAAAATTGTGACCTTTACAGGGTCCACAACCTTGATATACCATTTTTTTACAGTATTCACGTACAAACGGTGGCCATTTTGTATGGCAATTTTGGTCTGATTTTCCCGAAATTCGAACTCAACCTTCCTTACGGTGTAACGGTAATATAATCAAACGTTTTTTAAATCGGATAATAATTGTGACCTCCAAGCTAAAAAAAAAAGGCGATTTTGCGTATAATCAGGGGCCATAATTCAGGAAGTTACGATCCGATATGCGCAAATATCGAAAAGAAGCAAGATCTTTGGGTTATAACCTTGAATTTCAAGTTTCATCACAATCGAATCAAAATTGTGACCTCCACAGGGTCCACAACCTTGATATACCATTTTTTAACAGTATTCGCGTACAAACGGCGGCCGTTTTGTATGGCAATTTTCGTCCGATTTTCCCGAAATTCGAACTCAACCTTCCTTAGGGTGTAACGGTGATATAATCAAACGTTTTTTTAAATCGAATAATAATTGTGACCTCCAAGCTAAAAAAAAGTCGATTTTGCGTATAATCAGGGGCCATAATTCAGGAAGTTACGATCCGATATGCGCAAATATCGAAAGGAAGCGAGATCTTTGGGTTATAACCATGAATTTCAAGTTTCATCAAAATCGAATCAAAATTGTGACCTCCACAGGGTCCACAACCTTGATGTACCATTTTTTAACAGTATTCGCGTACTAACGGTGGCCATTTTGTATGGCAATTTTCGTCCGATTTTCCCGAAATTCGAACTCAACCTTCCTTAGGGTGTAACGATGATATAATCAAACGGTTTTTTTAAATCGAATAATAATTGTGACCTCCAGAGGGACCACAAGCTAAAAAGGGTGATTTTTCGGACAATCAGGGGCCATAATTCAGGAAATTACATTCCGATAGCCGCAAATATCGAAAGGAACCAAGATCTTTGGGTTACAAACATGCATGTCAAGTTTCATCAAAATCAGTTCAAAATTGTGACCTCTATAGGGTCCACAAGCTAAAAACGTGATTTTTCGTACAATCAGGGGCCATAATCCATGAAGTTTTGATCCGATACATGCCAATATCGAAAGGAACCGAGATCTTTTGGGGATAAACCTATATTTCAAGTTTCGTCAAAATCGGATAAGAATTGTGACCTGTAGAGAGTCCACAAACAAATTGTGTCCGGACGGACAGGGGCGACGACATAATACGTCCACATGAAAATGTGGGCGTATAAAAACAATCATTTTCAGTTTAAAAAAACAAACTTACAGATCCCTGAACACTCCTTGAAACTTCAACTTTTAAATTCCTCCCCATAAAATCACTTCCATTTAAAGCACTAACAGCTGCCTTGGCCGAATCTTCACTCTCAAAGTGCTAGAAGAAAATTGTTGTAAATATATTTAAACATAAGCTTAACATTAAATAAGAAAATTACTATTACTTTCAAACCATCTCCCACATTGATTTCACAAAGAGTGACTACCCCGGTCAGTGATACCTTAAAAAAACTTATACAGAGAACTGCGAGATCACTGATGAAGCGACCTCAGTTTCTTAGATTGTTTATTTGGCCTGGTTTCTCCTTGTCAGTGGCAAGATACAGTGCCTTGTTCGGTTTGAATTTGATGACCAAGTCTTGTGGAACCGCCGGTTTTCACATAAACTTTTCCCTACCACACATCTTGGCTTATGCCAGTCTTCATTACCTTAGTTGGTGCTGAAAGACAGGATGTTCAACAGTAAAATCCTTTTCAAATCTCTACAACTGTAAGCTTATGTGAAGGTTATTTTTAGATGTTCTTTCAAACTTGCTTGAAGAAGCGATTAGGCCTATATAGTCATACAGAAATGAAATGGGGTGCAACGTCCTGCATTTAATTATAACCCAGTTCTTACCACAAAACCATAGTTTCCTATAATAGCACATTCTGTAACTGTTCCATATTCATCAAACAAAGACTGAAGATCTTGCTTTTCCACATTTTCTACTAAATTCCCTACATATAACTTGGTAGGCATTTTTTTTGTCTGAAAAAAAAATAATTAAGAAAGGTGTGTATGAGCTTAGATCATAAAAAACCTAATTTTAAGTCAGTGCGAACAGCGATGACCAGTTTCCAGCTTACTTTAATTTACAGGTTAGGATCTTGATGAATGGGAATGATATTAACCATGGATTGAAAACAACAGGACATTTCGGGAAAAAAATCTTTTTGGTTCAACTTGCAGTTTTGAACTTGTCAATGAGTTGAAAGAAAAGGTTGAAAATTATGTCAAATGAGTTTGCAATATATAAGCGACCATAACATAAATACTTTAAATTCTGTTGACTTATTAATTATTATGAATTTGCGTTAAGATATGGTGAGAAATGTTTCCTTTTCCTTTTGGCAAAAAAAAAAGAATCAATATCATGATGAAAAATAGAAGGTAACACAATTACTAATTTTCATTATAACTGCAACCATGTTTGCTGAAATTTTGCAATTGTAACTATTTTTATTACCTCAAAGGCTCGAATAGTGTATCAATTGTAGCTGTGAACAAGATAGATAAGGCAATTTATTTATGAGTTCGGTTACAAAGTAACAGCTCGGCTCGGTCACAGTCGGATAAGAATGGTCAGCCTGCAGGGGCTGAAAAGGGACTTTACCTTTTCAGAAGTAAGTCTATGACTATTAGGGCCGTAATGGCGACATGACAAATACGGCCCCTGTGTCCGTTACGGCAAACAATGAGATTGAGAAAACACGGTTGATTGTAATTGTAATGTAGCCTATTCTGCCGTGCAAAGGAAGAAGGCAGTATCTACACTTTTGGCCAAAATACGTTTTTAGTATCATTGTGGTCGGCAGTATCAGCTCTATCACATGTAAAAATTTCATTGCTATATTTCAATTAGGTAAAGAGATTTACACTGTCGATTTGGGCAGTAAATGCAAGTTGCCCTGGTATAACTAAGGATGAAAGCAGTAAGTGTAGATACTGAAGTATATTACTCCTTCCTGTTCATTAACCAATCCTAAACTAACTTCCAACTAAACAACTTCCCAGACGACATGTTTTATTGGATTTATTAACCCGGGAAATCCTCGACTGGCCAATGAACAGAAGTAAGGATTAAAGTCATGTTAACAAGTATCTATTTCCAATAATTACACTCAGATCACACGGAAGAATCTCGGTGATTTAGAAGAAATTTCATCTATTTGCACATAATGGTTTGATCCGCAAGACTAATTTATTTCATTGGTCGCCATGACCCCGGTGGCACGGCGCGTGTTTTGGGTGCACGTTGGACTGTTGAACGCACGAGGTGTACAGATGGTAAAAGTCGACAGTATAAAAAGGGGATATTGGACATGATTTATAACCATAGCCAGGGCCTTATTTTACTCCTAGCTTTAAGTACGGTTTTAAAAGGAGAACTCGTGAGGGTTATGACAAAATGAACACACGCTACTGTAAAGGCAGGCGAAATTTAATCTATAAAATACTCCCATTGTTAATTTTCATTGTTCGTAATATGCCACCAATCAAACATCCACGGAGTATTGAAATCTGTGATAATGATCATGGGGATCTGTTTAGATCAAATTGAAAATCCGAGATCCCTGTAACGTCAAAACGGGAACAGTATCTTTTTTGACATTCTGGGTTATGACCACTATGATTGCAGATCTTCATTAAAATTTAATGTCCTGGGTTACATTCTGTTCACACCTTGTTATGGAGTAAAGAACGATCAGAACCAGACAGCATCAGAGATAGTTAGATCCTAGTCTAAATATAACCCTTGTTTAGGGGCACTTCGATATACAAATAATTATGTTAATATTGCATATTTTCATATTATAGCACAAAACTTCAAAGACCAAGTGCTCATGTACGCTTTACCAATACAGAAATTGAATATACAAATATTTTTTAAAAATCAACCTGAAATAAACGCAAACATTAAAATCAACTTAAAATCTTAAAAATGTCATCAATGCATAAACTTTTATTACTATGCATAAATAAAAATGATGTGTTACCCAGGAAACACTCTGAAATAAGTGCGTTTTCAATTTTTATGCAAATGATGAACAGGTTCTAATAATTTGAGGAAGGACTACCAAATGAACAAAAGTTTGCAGAACATTCTACTAACAAGCATGAGTCCGTTGAAGACCTGATTTTTCCTTTTGGAACCAAAATTTCAAGGAGTTCAGACAAATATGAGAGAAAGATTATTTAAGCATTGATAAGTAAGGATCACCTTGAACTATACTCTTATAAAGTGTTATAATTATGAAATGAAAGTTTCAGAATTTTGCCGTTTATAAACAAGCTAACAGTGACGCCTGTTTTCCCCGCCGAAATCTCAAAATAAATCGATGACACACATTTAGTAATTTCAAAAGCATCAATATGTAACTAGTCTAAGCATAAAATGTTCACGATCAAACTCAGTCGAGGTTTTGAAATACCTCGTAGTGAAGCTATACGCTAAGTTTGATCACACTCCGTCAGTCCCAAAGCACCAAAAAATCAAATTGCTTATCCCCGCTTAGCCATAGTGGAAAATACACATGCTTTAACTCTGTAAAGGTATTCACCACCTACACTGAGTTTAGCATTCTATAATCTCAATTTGGAAGAGGGCCATTGTGTCCCAAAGTGTGATGGACAGACAAACGGACGGACCCATTTTAATAGCCCCCTGCTTTCTTCGAAAGGCGGGACATTAAAAATACAAGAATGAGAATTATTGATTAAAGTTGTATTGCTTCGTTTGTGATATATTTTCTAATCTAGATAATTTCAGTATATAATAGTGACATAATACTGTTAACTGTCATTGAGCCAACTGGCTGTACATGACAAGGTGTGGGGTCGCCCCCCCCCCCCCCCCGACTGCTAAAGACCCCTACGCGCAAGCGAATTTTTAAAATAAAATTAAACCATATGTTAATCCCAAAATGAGTGGAGTTCAACCCCATCTCCCTCTCTCATTAACTCATATTATTATAATCCAATCTAAAAAAATGCTTTCCGGAAGTGAGCAGAAATATATTGTAGTGCTTAATTGGTAAACATAGCCCGATTAAAGTTGTTAAAAGGATGCCAGTGTTTCAGTCTGCAAGGGTTAGTGGTGTAAGAGTTGTTCCTAAATTACAAGCACACTTGTCACCACGATGAAATTTCAGGGTGGCGGATGAAGTTACTTTGTGGATGAGAGCAGCCACCATATAGCATCAGATTGGGATAAGGCGCGCGACGTTGGTTCACCTAACATTCAGTTAAATAGAGCAGAACAGTAGGACTTTACCCCATTTCATTTCAGATAGATAGGTATTTTGGGTAGGAATTAGCACCTGACAACTATTCTGTGGTCTCCTGACCAAAATGACGCGTGTCGCCGCCTATGCTGTAGTATTGTTGTTTTTTTTCTCCACTTGGAAAAAAGGGCATAAAACTCTTGACATTAATTTTCCATTGTTGGAAATTCTATATTGGAATTAACATAGTGCAGGCACCATGGATGACCTAATCAACTCGACAATCATCACCCAGGGGCTTAAATTATTTTGTGGAGGAGATTTTCTGCTCAAGAAAAGATGATGTCTTTTGAGCTTGTCAAAATTGTGAAATCGCATTAATTGAATTAGGGTGCCAATATCTTAGTTTTTGGATATTATCTGTTTGACATCCCTGACAGCCTCATCTAATTGAAGTTAATGTTTAAATTGATACACGTCTGAACAATTTTCGGAGATTAGTTTACGTCATGATAGTACGGATGTTGCATGCCAGTTGATTGTCATGGCAATTATTGGAGTTTGGAGATAAGTTTTCTCTGTTTCTTTAAAGCAAACTGTTCGTGCAATGATTGTGTCAGGAGTAATAATGTCAAGTCTGGCTTGACGAACTCTTTCCATCTAAATACCCACAATCAATTTGTATTCATTCAACTGGGGTCTCATGTCTGATATTAACATGGAACAGTGGTCCGTTCTACTTCCCTTATCTTAGGCTCAAGTAACAAACAAAATCTTTTTACTGTCACCAATGTTTTGTGTAAATAGAGTCGTGTTTAATGCGGACAGTTGATCAAACAACCATCCACCGTTTTCTTGTTGGTGGACAGATATTAAATTCGTCAAGTTGAAGTCAAATACGAATTTTATCCTCTCAAATTGCACATCTCGTTACAGACGAATTGATCACGCTATCATTATGCATGTCAATATTTGGCAGTGTGGAGTGCTAGAAAACCTTTATACACGCATGGAAAACAGAGATAATTTTATGCCTGTTTCAATGACCGATGCCATCGTCAACTAATGTATACCATTAAACCCTTTGCCTAAAATCCGCATACCCCCCCTTGATTATCTTCTTTAGCTAAAAATTTGTACGTTATTGCAATCGAGCATGAACTTTACAATTTCCAATATAAGCTACTCTGATGTCTAGAGTGGATACCAGAATTCGCCTACCTCTCACAAAACGAAGATCTACCCCCCCCCCCAACATCAACTTACTAAAAAGGAAAACTATGGGGGCGGAGGATGCTGATTACTGATAGGGTTCGTCCTCTCTTTACCCCAATGCTTCACACCCAATTTGGGGGTCACGGTAGCAAAGTGAGTAAGGCGCTGGCTGGGTAGCCTGGATGTCGGTTGTTCATCCAAATTTTCCGACGGTGTTCCCTCATGTCAGTGATGCACAGAACGGAGGGCCTGTCTAGTCGTTCGAATGTGGCTTAAAACCGTAGTCCCGTGTACACATTGGCGTGCACGCCGTAGTGTCGCAGTCCTGGCAAAATTTGCCCCATACTATACTGTATGGCCAAATTTGATAAAAGATCCGTTACAAAGTATAGCCTCTATTGCATTCAAAGAGTTTCCGAGTGAATGGAACGCTAAGCAAAGCGTGGTAATACCAGAAATGAAAACTGTGATGTTGACCAAACTCATCGACACCTTTAACCTTTAAGAAATCTGACCACTATTGTGTTCACATGCTTGAAACTGTTTTGAAAGAGGCATTGGGCATTTCATTAAAGAACGGCAGAGTTGTAATCTTTAAAATATCAAATTAGTAAGGAAAGTGGGGATTTATTCTAATTAACATACATTACGCAGGTCTTTCTTTAGGCCTGTAATGTTATCTAAATTATTAACTCGACATTAATTAACTTATTCGGAGCACAATCAACTTTCGGTGCCACCGTTAGCCTACGACATTTATCGTTCCGATTTTAGGAATGAAGATCGAGGCTAAGCCGAAAACTCAATCGGTAAATTCTTGGTTCAGAGTGGATGAATTTGACTGAAATTTTCAACATATTCCCTTTAAACTATTATGGTGATTTAAACAGTGAGAACTGTTGGCTCTTTATCTAATCTCCTATAATGTAAGGGGGGGGGGCAGTAGTCAGTAGTTCGACTAACAACCAATTGACTAGTTCAAGTATCAGAAGTCCATCCAGCAATGGGGGCCTCACCCTCCCGGATAAAATTTAACCACTGCAAATGCGTTTACTGCTATTCTAGCCGTGTGAGCAACTCCAAAAGTATCCAATGGTTTTGTAACCGAAATCGCACGCATCCAATAAGACGGTTGGAGCTGCATTCACAAATACTTATCGATGCCCGAAAAATGTCGCGCAAAGTAGATTGATTCCAGACAAAATGTTTTAATCTATAGTAAACTCAGTACAAATCCGTGGTTTTGCTGATGTCTTGATTATCTATTTTATTATTTAACTCTTAAATGGCTGAGGTATTCCAATCTACATACCGTAGTACTTGTCCAATGCCCCAGCGAGTAAGCAGCAAAAGAAACGCCAGGTTTGTATGTTACTCTGAATAGACACATCGTACAAAACTTGCCATATGTTAATTGTATATTTGTGACCATGTCTCAAATTATGGCGGGGGAAAGCGGCAAAAACCTAATGCTATGTAGAAATGTCTAATTCAAAACACACATGTAACATAAGGCCATACCAAATACCTAAAACGTCTAACGCAAAAAACAAAATACCAGAAACCTCTAATACAAAATACCTCATACGTCTATTGCAAAAGACAAAATACAAGAAACCTCTAATACAAAATACATATAACCTCTTATACACAATTGATTTTACAATCTGAAACATCTACCATAAGCATTAGATGACATATCGCGTTGTCATTACTTACATTTCTCCACTGAATTATCTTTATTTAGGTCAATGTCAAGGTCGAACTATTTTCTAATCGACACAATAATTTCTCCCAAACGAAGGGAGCTAACTCTAGTTTATTGTTCTCGTCATGGCTGTCGAAATTATCAGCGAACTCAAACGACTGATAACAAATTTAGCTTATAAACTTGAAAGTAGGCAATCCATTGATTATGTTGCAAGGGAATTAGACATGGTGTCTGGTATCTTGTCAGAGGTATCGGTGGAGTTTGAAGATTCTCAAATAGACCATGCCATGCAATGTTTGTCTTCTGCATCTGATCTTGTGAATACGGCCATGCTTCAAGTTGAAGTTCAAGAACAAGAGCAAGGAGAATCTTTTGGTGTACAACCAACTTATGTGTACGGGGAAACGGGCAGGCCAAAGACTGAAATACCATTGAGCCAGCTGGAATTTTTGATAGAGTGTAATTTCAAGCAGAAAGATATTGCCGAACTTTTTGGAATTAGTGTCAGAACCTTGAGGACAAGGCTTTCAGAGTATGGCATTAAATATGGAAATAAATTCAGTACAATATCTGATGAAGAACTGGATGTAAAAACTGAGCAGATATTAATAAACCATCCAGATGTTGGCTATAGATCTGTGAGGGCACACTTACTTAGTGATGGAGACAATGTTCAAGAAATAAGGGTTCGTGAATCTGTGAGAAGAGTGGATTTAGAAGGGTGTATATTGCGGCATCTGACCATTTTGAAACCAAACCGACGCAAATATAATGTGAGAGCGCCAAACTCCTTATGGCATATTGATGGCTACCATAAGCTCATCAGGTAAGTCTGCCAAAACTTCTATCACTAGTATTTCCATTGTACGCTCACCCTGTGACTGGGTTTGATAGACAACTCGGTTAAGGCTTTAGTAGAGTTCACATATTTTTTTACTAGTTACATTACACACCAATAGACCAATGGTATTCCTGGAGGATAAGTCTGATAAACCTTTAGCTTCAAGTCCAATTCAGAATATTTTCTTGAGCTCCAGAATGACAAATACTCTGCAGAGGGCGCTTGGGAGTCAGGTATGTTTACCTGATGCCATTCTGCAATTGGGTTTGTTACCTCTCCACTTTTTTGGGTAGTTATATTTCTTTCATGTAGGCCCTACTGTTATGTTAATTACAAATGGGCTATAGGCAAAAGCCTGTTGATATTCATTAAATTTAAATTTTTCTTCATGGAGTTAATATGTAAAAGTCTGTTTATTAACAGATCAAATTATATTGTTACAGAGTGTGACTATTTAGATTTGTAATTAGATTTTTGTTTACTTTTTGCAGTTGGAGAATGGTTATCCATGGTGGAATAGACGGTTTTTCCAGATTACCTGTATATTTAACAGTTTCTGATAATAACAGGTCTGAGACTGTGGTTCAGAGTTTTATGGAAGCGGTCACAGTGTATGGTATTCCGCAAAGAGTTAGATCTGACAAAGGCGGTGAAAATGTTCTTGTTGCCAAATTTATGGTTGAACAAAAGGGAGTAGGAAGAGGCAGCCATATAACTGGACGCAGCGTTCACAACCAAAGGTTTGTGTTTATACTGTAGATTATGACATTACACAAGTCCAAAAACTTTATTTTTCTCATAGCTCCACTATGATCGATATGTGGCGGTTATTGCTAGCCAGACAGGGCATGCTCACCCTTCTGGAAAACCTGATGCCCTTCTGCGACTGGGTTTGTCAACCCGACATCACTTTCAGAGAGTCCACATAGTTAATATTGTTTGTTAGGTATTTTTATTGACTACCAGCTTTAAAAAACATTTAAAACATAATATAGCCTACACTCTAAAGGTCAACTTGATGAAATTAATAGTCATGTCAAATTTGTCCCTATAGCTTAATTTTAAGATTGAAGCAAAATTTCATGTTATTAAAAACAAACAGAGAAATATTTAGCTGTTACTGATAGTGATGTTAGTACTGTAAAAGTTTATTATTTCCAGTAAATGTATTTTATCTTTTCAGAATTGAGCGATTTTGGCGAGATGTGTGGACAGGCTGCATTGGATTATTTTATAATTTATTTTGCTCAATGGAGAACCAAGGTATTCTAATACCTACTGATGAACTACATCTTTATTCCCTGCACTATGTTTTTTTACCAAGAATTCAGAACCACCTTGATTTTTTTAGAAATGCCTTTATGAGACGGCCATTGAGAACTGCCCAATGCCAATCTCCAATTCAGATGTGGACATATGGTCAAATGCTGAATCCATCTGAAACTTTGACACATGAGGTATATATACGAACTTGTGTCTTTTTATCTTTGAATCTTGCTATTTATTATCATTAAACTCATTAATTAAAACAATATATTCCACTTAAGTACTCAATTCATGTAGCACTACAGTCAAAGATATTTTGAATACCTGTAGATGTTAAATTATATAAACCACACATGCATTTTCTGCACCAGATAAATAATGAAATATTTCTGTAAGTGAAACTTTCTCAGTAGTACTTCGCCAGTATATAATCTTCACTATTTTTTGTTATAAAAAAAATACTTGTGTTGTAAACTTGGCCAATGTTTCTATTATGAAACTAGTTTTTTCCTTCACTCCTTATACCAGTAATACATTGTCCACTTTAATATAATTTTCATTTCAGAATATTCAAGACTTTGGAGTGAATCGAGAAGGATTATGGACCGGGAATGAACCTGATTGGGTTGAGATTCCCCAGAACTCTTGTATCATTCTTGATGATGTTGAAGAAGAATTAAGAAACCATGTTGACCCACTACAAGCATCCGATTCTCATGGAATTGATCTGTTTTGCAAAACTGTTCACTTTCTTACAAGTAAAATTGATTGATCGGATCAATAATTATGTGCTGCAGGCCAAAAATAAAAAATCTGGTCTTTCATTATGAGAGTAGTTATTTATATTATTATTATTTTATTATGATTTGTCCCATGCTTAGGGGGCCCGGTGTGGCCGAGTAGTTATGACGCTTGCCGCTCATGCTGGAGGTCCCGGGTTCGCATCCCGTCGAGGTCAACCTTGTGGAAGACAACGATAAACGGAGTCCCGTGTTCATTCGATAGAGCCCGTTAAAGACACCTCAGCAGTTAAAATCGGTTGTAAGAGTAGGCCATGTGCTGCTGCCTTGGCAAAATTCACCCTCATTGCACACACTTGGCATATGCTTGTCTCTAATTAGCCTTACAGTGCATAAAAATGGGATGTTAAACTCCATCTCATTTCATTTCATTTCTGTCCCATGCTTAGATTAGAGACTTGAGAAACAATTTCTTGCCAAATAGCTTAACCAAATTCCCATCATCTGAAAATTTAAAGTATCTTTTTTCAAGTGTGAATCATCAGAAAAACTAAGCTCTATACATTAAAAAAGCATTAGTATTTAGGCGAGAGATGCTAACCCTGTGAGTAGTAATAATCCTAATGCCATACTGTTGTAAAACACCAGAGTTGAAAGCCTGTAAATCACTACATGTGTTACTTACACCAATTGCTTAAGATAAAGCTTCAAAAGTGTCAAAACTCTTGACCTTTATTAAATGTGATGTTTATGGCAATGAGTATGGTATGGTAAAACTTCTTTCAAACCATTAAATGTGATAATTGTGGTAAAGTATATGTTATGATTAAACTTTTAACAAGTCATTAAATGTGATATTTATGGTAAATTTATATATATGATTTAAACTCTAGCAAAGCATTAAATGTGTTGTTTATGGTAAAGAGTAGGATATGGTTAAACTTCCAGCAAATCATTAAATGTGATGTTTGTGGTAAAGAGTATGATATGATTAAACTTCTATTAAGCCAATAAATGTGATATACATGGTAAATGAATATGATAAGGGTTAAACTCTACCAAACCATTGAATGTGTTTGTGACAAAGGGTATAATATGGTTGAACTTCTAGCAAACCATTAAATGTGATGTTTACGGTAAAGGGTACAATATAGTTAAACCACTAGCAAAGCATTAAATGTGATGTTCATGGTAAAGAGTACAATATGGTTAAACTTCTTGCAAACCATTAAACGTTTTGTTTGTAGTAAAAAGTATAATATTATGGATAAACTTCTAGTGAACAATTAAATGTGATGTTTGTGGTAAAGAGTATGATCTGGTTAAACGTCTTATAAAACCACGAAATGCGATATTTGTGATAAAGAGTATGATATGTTTAAACTTCTAGCAAATCACTAAATATGAGGTTTGTAGTAAAGGGTATGGCTTGGTTGAACTTATAGCAAACCATTAAAATTGATGTTTGTTTGGTTAAACTTCTAGCAAACCATTAAATATGATGTTTGTGGTATATAGTATGATACGGCGAAACCTCTAGCAAACTATTAAATGTGATGTATATGGTGAAGAGTACGATATGGTTAACCTTCCTGCAAACCATTATATGTCATGTTTGTAATATAGAGTATGATACTTCTTGCTTGTGGCGAAGTATTTGTTATCACTAAAATTCTATTCAAATGTGATGTTTGTGGAAGGTTATTGTTACTGCTAATCTTCTTTTGATTCATCTAATTGTCCAGCCATGCATTATATTTCTATACAAGATGTAAACTTTGTAAATGTTCATTATTTATGCCATGTGTATAACTGTATATAATTTATTTATCAATTATCATGTATAAGGGGCCAACGGCCTAAAAGTACAAATAAACTATTCTTATTCTTATTATTCTTAATTATTTATTTTTATACGCCCACATTCAAAAAATGTGGTTGTATTTTGCCGTCGCCCCTGTCCGTCCGTCCACAATTGGCTGGTGAACGCGATAGAGGCCACAGTTTTGGTCGAATTTTAATAAAAAAATTTTGTGTGTAGGTTTATATCCATAAGATCTCGGACAAGTTCGAATTTGGGTTTGATTCGACAAATATTCACAGATATTTAACCCTTGATACACCAAAAATACGTTCAAATTTGCTTGAGAATGCGATAGAGGCCACAGTTTTGGTCGAATTTTAACAAATAAATTGTGTGTAGGTTTATATCCATAAGATCTTGATTCGACAAATATTTCTGAAGTATAGTCTTTGATATACCAAAAAAATATTTTTTAAAAGTGGGGGTATCTTGCTGGGCAACCACTTGTTTAAATTATTCATAAAAGTGCATAAAAACTACTCTTGAAAGCTTTATAATTTATTTTTTAAAAATGATTTTAAAAACAAGGCCTGCATATTCCCGTCTCCGGGGATGATCTGAAAAACACAACAATAAAATGACCCTGTCAATCAGGTTTACATATCAATGATATTATAGGAATATATTAACAGCAGAAGAAATTTAAACATGTTTAATTATAGCTCTAGTGTATATCCGAGAAGCTAATCTTTCAAATATATTTATAACAATTGTACTCTGATGTTTAAAAGCATTGTAGATTGCTAAAATAGACATTTTGAAAAGAAAATTATTTTTCTATGGCATTATTGGGGTTCACGAAGCTGATTCAGCAGAAATTTGTCATTTCTGTTTAAATAACATAGACTACAGCTATATTTTTCTTGTAGTTTATGTCGAGTTGCAATATAAGTTTCTTCTCCTGTTTATATAATGTAGTACATAACATAAACATGTGCTCTATCAGAGTATACAATATGGACAGCAAAGAATAATGGAGGGAATTATGAAAGACTTTGATTGCTTTTGAATCTTATGGATAAAATTAGTGAAATATCAAACAATGGTTTTGCACTACAAGAAACTTTAATTGATGCCAAATCCATATGCACCTACTATTATATTTATCATAGATTTCTCAAGGAAGGAATATTCTTTAAGGGATGAGGTTTGGCTAAATGTAATTGATGGGGCACATGTATTCACAGTCGTTAACTGATCGCTTTTGTGATCAAACAATATCAGCCCAATTTTTATATTATTGCTTATCGAAGAGCTTCCAGTCACTGCCTGTAAAAAATCTTTAATAGTCAGTTTGACAGGTGTGTTTACATCTGTTATATCATTTAGGCTTATCCACTCTGAAGTTATCTTCCCTCCTGTAAGTAAAAAATGAAATTTTAATATTATTTGAACATTAACACTGTGGCAGCCAACAAAATATATGCACTTATGAAAAAGTGTTAAATGATGATAGTATATATTCTGAATATTCAAGACATGCATATAAAAGCTATGGCATTAACTAAAAGTATATAACTATCGTTATTTTCTTGAATTATTTCAGGATTTCAAACTTAACTGTTGAATCATATGTATCGCATACCAAATTAAGTCGGAATCAATCCCCCCCCCCCCCAAAAAAAAAATGGGCAAGTCTCAAGCATTACCTATGTGGACTCTCCCAAGGGATGCCAAGTCAACAAACCCATTTGCAGAGTGGCATCATGTGTTCTGGAAGGGTGAGCATGCCCTGCCTCACTGGGCCTTGCTGGCGACGCCTGCCATAGTACCTATCATAGTGGACAAGGCACATAAAAATCATCACAGATTACACCGGACTCAAATCATTATCATTACATAAAATGAAGGATTAATGAACTTAGTTACGTTATAATCATGAGTGGTAATCTTTTTCCTTATTTCAAAATCATTTCACTTTAAGACTAATGCAGTGCATTTACTTAGAAATAGATTTTATGAAAATTCCCTGCCATTTGGAAAGTTAAATGGAAAATCACTAGATATCTGAAATGCCCTCAGACCCCACTGACTTCAGTGGTGCCTGTGTATAAAGAAAAATTAACTGAACCAGACTACAATATAGTTGTTACAAAAAAATTGTTACAGAAAGTTTTTGTATTGCATTTAATAACTGTTCTCCATAACTTGTGTTTATGTGTTCCTATATATGTGACTAAAGAATAATTACTTACTTTGCAATTTTCTAAGAAATTGATGTAAATTGTAAACAATGATTTCCTCAATATTCTTTTCTTCTTGATCTGACGAATAACTTGGTTGATACATATCTATGATATCTGAGTATGTTGTTTCATGTATACTTAAAAATAAGGATGATTCCTTTGGATATTTTACCAAGAGATCATACACACCATGAAGTTTCAAACCTTAATAAAGAAAGATAACTCGTCAACTACCACTTATTTTTGTCTTATAGTTGAATCGCTGCCAACTAAGGAGGCAGCAATTAAAGTAAGAAGTTGTACAAAAAACTTTGACATCATTACACCTCATATCATGAGCATTTTTGTCTCAGCTTGTCTCAAATTTTAGCAGTATCTATAGAATTTAATACATTTTATAAGTGTAATCAACCAGAATCTGCTAAGATCATACATGTAAGTGACAATGTGCTATTTGTATGGCCCCCATGCTCACTTGATTTGACAGCATAAGATGTCTTTCTGTTTCAAAGTTTTGTGAAAGAAAAAGTGTCACCTACACTTCTACATATGGTATGTTACAGCGGGTGTGGCAGGAATTCCACTGCTAACTTAATATGTGCTGCCTCACCAGTATTGCCCATATCAAACGTTTGTAATAAATTTGGAACAATTTCAAATTTGTAAAATTAAACTCATTTTTAACGGCTTAAATGAATTTCTAAAATAAGCAATACAGGGCATGCAACCCTTCCAGAAGACTTGATGCTATTCCGACTGAGTTTGCAAACTCTGCATCCATTTCTGATATTCACAAAGCTAGTATTGTCTTCATGGTAGTTCTGTTACATAAAATGAACAAAAAAATCATGAAAAGTTTGAGCGTACCATCTATAAATTGTATCATAGCCGGTAGAAATCTGTAAAATCCATAATGTTGATGAAGAGCCAGAGCTGCACTTTGCTTTGAACCTGAATGTAGCTTCTGTCTAAAACCTGCAGCTTCAAATACATCTGCATTTTCTGTCAATAGAGTATTTAATCCTTCATTATCTAATCTACCCATCTACAAAAAATAACCAAATTCATTTGTCAGATCAGATGTCTTCTAAAATTGCAGCTAATTCATTGAATATTTTAACTGGTTCAAGGTATTTGAAATTTAACAGTAGGAGCATTCAGTTACTATACAAGTCTGACAGGATGTACTTGAAGGGAACAGAACTGAGGCAAAGCATGTTGTCTTCCCAATTAAACTTTTCCAAACACCAACAAATCCCTTCCTGATTAGGACTGAAAAACAAAACTATAATCATACCTCTTGAAGGACATACAAGACATTAGCTGGCAAAATTTCCTCAGGAATTTCTTCATCTGTTGGAAGCACATTACTTATTATATACTTTACAAGGTGAGATCTTAGACACTGAGGTCCTTGATTCCCATTGAGAACTGAATATGACGTTGCTTTGCCAATAATTTGATATATTTTATCACTCAGTAACTGTGAATTAACATTAAATCCACCATTTTCAAAGATTGGTGTTTGTTTGAACAATAGAGAGAAAAACTCTCTGGTGAGTCCCCCAGCATCGACACCTTCTTCACCGATAAATATCACGTTTATTATCTGCTGGAAGTCAATATCTTCTAGATTTTCCATAGCAGTTTGTAGAAACTTATTACGTAAAACAGATATATTTATTTTCTCCTTCTTTTCCTCAAACACATCCACTTTAAATTTTTCAAGAGCTTCATGAAGACTAATAGGATGACTGAAAAGATAATTTAATAAATAAAGGACAATTGTTGTCTATTTAACCTTGTATTTTTTGATAAAAGTCTTATGTAAGATTCCCGTATGACCCACTGAAAAAAAAAAATATTCTGATGCCTGACAATTGTATTATACCCTTTAAGACACTCTGTAAAGTCACAGATTGTGACGTAATTATCTCTTTTAATCTGTTTTATCTATGAGACATTAACGTCACGACAGAATTTTTTCGCAGTGGGTCAAAAGGGAAGCTTTAATAACACTCTTAATCACACAGACAAAATAGGGTTTAAATGGACAATTAGTAGTCCTTGAAATTGAGACATAGGAAATACAAATTCAAACAAATTCATCCACCTAAAAACCTAAAATTAAATCATAATTTTACTGTTATTACACATCCACATCTCAGATGAGATCAACACTTTCTGTCATACAGATTCAGCAAAAACTAAAAGAGTTATAACAACCTTATAAGCCATCCTCCAACTACAGACACCTAAAAAATTTTAAATATATTTTAGAATCTTTCATATTCAAACCTTAAATCCATGCAGCAGGACTACCATAAAGATATTTCAAGCAAAAAATTTAGTCAAAATCGACTTTTAAGTAGGGTACATGAATTACATGCTATTGTTTGCTTGACAGAAACTTTCATAAAATTAATAAAATATTTTCATAAACCTTTCATTTGTATGAGTAGTCTCATCACAACAACTAGCAGAATGACTGGCAACTAAATCTTCACGAAAGATTTCAAAACATATTGGGCAAGCCGTCCATCTACAAAATAAAATTTTTATAAAAATTGTAAACTCATACATATGGTGTGTTACCAAAATATAAGCTCCTGTAATAATCAGGGCTGGATTTAACATTAGGCTTATAGGGCAGCAGATTTAGGCTTTTCGAGTATTTCTGACTTCAAGTCTGACTGAAGATCCACTAAATTTAAGGTCCTCTAAAATTAACCTTTAACTTCGAATAGAGAGAAGAAAACAAGGTGTTAATAATTTCACTTGACTTACATATCATGATGAATATGACTCATTTATGAAAGAAAAACTAATATTACATTGTATCCATATTTTGAAGCAGCCTGAATCTTATGTCCTGTTTAATTTCCTACATCTAGACTACATAATGATGTTGATTTATTATGATGCACTCATATAATTATCAATCAAGCATCAACAGATCTTAAAAGGTTACTTAACCTTTATTAACCATAAATATAAAGGAACTAAAGAAAATGTTTTAATGGGCCCAATTTATAAAAATCAGTTTGTTTAGCACAGTATTCCAAAGAAATTTAAATTTGTCAGATCAGTTAAAGGGAAACTGTTCTTTATTTCATCTATTATTCATCTGATAGTGTCTTTTGAGCATCCAAATCCACCCAAAGAAAAAAAATTGATGTTTGTAGCACGATTTAAGCCCTTTAGGACACTTTGTGACCAGTCATTTACGTCTGGATATTGCGACTATCCAATAAATGACGTCACATCACAAATGAAACAGATTAGTCCTTTTTCATATCATGAGAACATTTTTGGGTTTTACTAAATTATTCTAATCTCTGATTCACATAAGAATAGAAAACTGCAATGCAATATTGGTTAAATTGAGCCCTGTTCAGTCTGTTTAAATAAAACTGATTAAAAATAATTACTGAAACATTAATAACATGAAATCAAGCATCAACAGATTTTGAAAGGTTACTTAACCTTTATTCAAACATAAAAATAAAGGACCTAAAGAAAATGCTTTAAAAATAAGTAATCAGCATGCAATAAAAGATTATAATTTTCAACATAATTATTACTTCTGTGTATCATTTTTCTGTAGCTCAGACTCTAAATCCTATAAAATATAACAGTAATTTAATACGAGTTACTATTTGCCAGTCATGTTTGACTATAAGTGCAAGATGTCCGAAAGGAATTCTGCTCAACAGGACATTTTTTGGTGAAATCATTATATTTTTCATAATTCACATGGGACATGAACATGTCTTGGTACAGTTATTCACCAGATATTCTATGTTAGCTGAACTGTGCCAGTGCTTTTGTACCATTGCTCTTGCAATTTTACAACCCCTCTCCCCTGTGATAGGTGAAGTTGGCAGCACCCTTTTTTTTCGAAATTCTTGCTGTTAATATTCTTAAAATGGATAAAACGTGTGCAAAGCACCATAATATTCCTCATCACACCACAGGGTTTAGCACAAGGCAGGGCTATTAGTGACAAAATTATTTGTAAAAAAGCAGTAAAAGTGTCCAACTTTCCAGTGGTTTACGGTATATTAACAATTTGTAATACCGGTAGTGAGAAAAAAAATAAAAAATGTATCTTACTTCTATCTGACATACATAATCACAAATGGGTCTTATCTTCGTTTTCTTTGATTTGATAACAGGCAGTGCATCATCACCCTGTAACAGGAATAAACAATAAAACAAAGAATATAGGTTCGGATTTACAAATACTTTAATCTTTTATATTTCATTCCTGTGAAGGACAAATTGTTTCTGATAGCACTGTATTTCATAGACCACTTACTTACCTAAACGATAATTATAAAAGATACAGCAATATCACGATGAAAAAGTCAAAGGGAATTGGACAAAATTCTTTGTCATGAAAACATAAAAACTTTCAATTCCAAATTCACTGTCGCTATCAAAAAGAACATCTGATTTTCTGACTTTTTTCAAACTAAAATTCACAACTTATTTGAGAACTAAGGCCCAGCTATTTTCGTATGTTTACAAGGCCTTGACATTCATCTATCTTCCGTTCGATGGTGAGTTGGCACAAACTTGGACACAAGTCGTTCTGAATCATACCTTGTGTTGCCTTAGTGTGACTATGGTGTTTGATCGAGAAGTCGCAAAAACGTGACTATGGCATTTGAAAAAGGTTAAGGGGCATAGTCACCAGTCAAATACTTTTTGTTGGAGCAATTCTTATTAATTCTAATTACTGGTATGTCTACTTTAATGCTAGCTATGTCTGAAACATTTGTTGTTATCCAGAGTTTTATTTAGTTACACAGAGATTCAAAATTAATGACTTTTATTTTCAAATGTGAAAGATTCTTACTCTTTCTAAATCTGGCATTGTGTCATTTCAATTATTTTGAATTGACTATATGACAATCATTAAATACAGTACCACTGCCGTTTGTCTATTCCAAATCCAATAACTCACCTCATGTTCTTCTTTAATATGGGACTTCAGTTGTATTATGGGAATGTCTTTCTCACAAATAAGACACTTTTCAATGGGACAATCATCTGTTGGCTACAATATTAATAATAATAAAAAAAGCATAAACTTGTGTTTTACAAAAGAGCCGCCCTAAAATTAGCAACCAAATGATATGCTCACTTATGAATAAGTGTCAATGATCTAATGTCCTGCCTCGGACTTGAATAAAAAAATTATTTTGATTGTGCCTACCTCAGATTCATATGCTGAGATGTCCATATTCAAAGCTTGCTGGAGAGGCCTGATGAAAATAACACACTGTCCAAGACTACACGAGTCAGCTAAAAACGAAGTTGTATAGCCTGATCTTTGGGGTGGAATAATTTCCAGGCATGTTCTGTTGCAGGTCCTGAGTAATTCAAATCCGCCACCTCCTTTTAACTTTGGATAATGTTCAAGGACGCTCTCCTTGAAATAAGCTGGATCTAGAGATTTATCCAATACTAGCCTCTTTTCTCCTAAACCAGCCATAAAGAGATTTACTTTCATATCCTTGGTTGGGACATAATCCTGAAGGCAGAAATAAATTTGTATTATAAGTTAATGAATTCTGTGAGTATGAATAGACCAGGCTACAAAAATAGAAGTTTTACACTTGTTTGTAGAATACAGAAGGTCTTGTTATATTCAAGCACACATGCATCAAATTACATCTATCAAAGCATATTTTCTGTAGTCATCTTAATGCCATTTGAAGAGCACTTTAAATATTTCAAACATTTTAAAGCGTTGATGTGTAAAACTTAAGATTAATTTTAATCAATTATCTGTAATAAATACCTGCTGTGGATCTGCCAAGCATAAAAATTTATGCGACCACTTAGACTGTCTCTGTTGTGTTACCGGTACTCGTCTGGGGTTTGATCTATTGTATGGAGTAAAAAGCCTGCGAATTTCACTAGATGACGTACCGGTGGGCCTAGTTATAGGGGTGCTAGTAGTAGAAGTGTTGGTTAATAGTCTCCTGATTTCACCATCGGCACAAGATGATCCAGGATCATTGGCAGCAGGTCTCCTTGCAGTTTCTCTTGGTGTGACGCTCGCTTCTTCTAATGCAACTACAGCTTGTCGTAGCAGATCTACTGTTTTATTAATGTTTAAATTCATTCTACTGAAATTAAAGAAATGAAAATGAAATGAAATGGAGTTTAACATCCCATTTTTATGCACTGTAAGGCTAATTAGAGACGAGCATATGCCAAGTGTGTGCACTGAGGGTGAATCTTTAACGTGCTCTATCGAATGAGCACGGGACTCCGTTTATCATCGTCTCCGATGGACTAGAACGCTTTTCCATGTCAGCCCCCACCTGACAAGGGGGAACCCAGTCGGAAAAATCCACAAGGTTGACCTTGACCTCACCGGGATGCGAACCCTAGACCCCCAGCATGAGCGGCAAGCGTCCTAACCACTCGGCCACACCGGGCCCCCCAAAGAGCAGTAACATCAACTGCTTCACATGAAAAGGTTCATACTAGAAATAGTACAGATCCCTACTCCAAGGCATATCACAGATTGTTAAAATGGGCTAACAGTGGTTTCACCTTTTTAAGTTCACCCATGGCGGCCATGGCCATAGCATAGTGGTTTCACTCTGGTGTTTTCATCGAATTTAACATATTGGTTTGGCACAGTCTAGACCTATGAAAATATAAGTATATTTATTCTAGCAATTCAAGTATTATATATCCTGTACATACTGTAGTGTAGTAGTCATTGACATTGGATAGGGACATCGTCATATATGTATTGATGTATTCAATATTCATATGACATTAGTTCAGCTCTGAACGTCGGTCTCATTACACTCACCCTGACCGTTCAGGGACTGGCCTATTCAATCAATGTCGAAAATAATTTGAACCCCAGTCAATTTTACTGGGCAACTTTTCACTGCGAAACATCAGAGTGTCAATCCATGTGGACGCCTGTCCAATATAAAGGAACGTCTTAGTGACAAAATAAGACCTTGCTTACCTCGCTAGACTCAGTATGAGCGAAACAACACGCTGTTTAAAATACGTCCCCTCCTATCAAACTAGCCTTTCGTCACCATGACACGGCGTGTTGTGATGCTCATACTGACTCTAGCGAAATGAGCAAGGTCTTATTTTCTCACTGAGATGTTTCTTTGCACTATACACGCGTCCACACGGAGTGACACCCATCGTTTAGCAGTGAAAAGTTGCCCAGTAAAATTGGGGGTCAAATTATTTTCGACATTGATTGAATGGGCCAGTCCCTGAACGTCCAGGGTGAGTGTAATGAGACCGACGTTCAGAGCTGAACTAATATGACATGTGAATAATGTATACTATAGTATAGTCATGACATTAGACCATTAGTCTGTAGTAGAGAGAAGTGATTTTTTTCGTCTTTTCACTTTCGAAAGAGATCTAAAGGCTAGAGTACCACAATAGAATCATATAAAGAAAAAAGTATACGTACCATTGAATTCATTTATAATATGCCTATAAATAATAATACTTAATGTTATACGATCTATGCCGGTAACTGCAGAAGCTTTTTTCTTCGAAAAGTACCGCGCTTCCGGTAGTACAACAACAAACTAGAGTTAGCTCCCTTCGTTTGGGAGAAATTATTGTGTCGATTAGAAAATAGTTCGACCTTGACATTGACCTAAATAAAGATAATTCAGTGGAGAAATGTAAGTAATGACAACGCGATATGTCATCTAATGCTTATGGTAGATGTTTCAGATTGTAAAATCAATTGTGCATAAGAGGTTATATGTATTTTGTATTAGAGGTTTCTTGTATTTTGTCTTTTGCAATAGACGTATGAGGTATTTTGTATTAGAGGTTTCTGGTATTTTGTTTTTTGCGTTAGACGTTTTAGGTATTTGGTATGGCCTTATGTTACATGTGTGTTTTGAATTAGACATTTCTACATAGCATTAGGTTTTTGCCGCTTTCCCCCGCCATATCAAATGAGTAATAAAGTTCCTTCCCAAACACATAATAGAACCCAGAAAATGTGCACCCCACCTCCATTCCTGGTGGAATCATCCACACTACGTCAGCAGCATGCCACGACTCACGACAGGTCAGACGAACCCATACTCCTCGCAGTGTTTCGTTTGATTATACCCAATCCCACTAAACCCTGCTTTCACAGATAGCAAATTTCTTTTTCAAATAATGAATGGTCAATGGTCCGATTTCCGATAGGTAACAGCGTAACAAAAGGATAACGCTTTAAACGTGGCTCCAAATTGGACCTAATATGTTTACTCGCAATTTTATTATGCCCAATTAACTAGTGCATAGCAGAATATTGCAGAAAAAAACGTGGCTATCAAATCGAATACAATGTAAACAATACTGGTTGGAGACGAACACACTTTTACTGATTTAATACCTTAAATCACTGCCTTATGTTTTAGGGAAGACTCAGATTAAACGAAGGGCTGTCATGTAAGCCAATCCAGCAATGACCAGAGAGGGACTTCTCGGGCCATTGCTTAAAGTGCCAATCCCGATAAATTTTTGGGGAATAAAACTGCTTAATTTTGTGTTAAAATCCTTTAAAATCCATAACCTAAGGCCCACCTACTAACCCGGTATTTGTGATACGCTTGTAAATAACTTAAACCTGACAATCTTCATCTGGAGATGGGGAACGTTTTATTATACAGTATCTGGATAAAACCAGACTTTTTTCTATAAAAATAATATGTAGGTGAAATTTACCTTTTGTTATCAAGTACAGGGCATTGGTCATTCACTGTATAGACCTCTCAAGAAACATTAATCGATTATCAGGTCACCCAATGAAAAAATTGACCCGAAATCTTAAAAGGGTTACGTGTCCGGATAAGCAGTGTTGACGTTCACGTCCAAACGACTCAATATTTTGAGCTGAAATTTTGAGACAAGGTAAATACACCATGCCACTATATTTTGGTCCATAAATTTCATAAATACTCGGACTTGAATTTTTGCGACTCTGTTCTTATCGGGATTGTCACTTTAACCAAAATGAGAGGAACCAGGCGCTTGGAAGACCTGACACTGGCCAAACAGTTGCCAATCACTTCCAGGTCGACGCTTTCGAACCACCAACACGTCAGACAGTGGGAACACACGGAAGATCTATCAGTACCAATACAGTACGCCTATGTCTCACCAGAGAGAGATTGAGAGGGGGGGGGGAGACTAACACATGGTTTAATTTTCAACGTTACTCCTTGTCATGTACAACTGGGGATTCGAAACCACGCCAATTGACTCAATGACAGGATTTGATACAGCGTGCACGTGCTAACCATTCGGCCACCCAAACCCCTCACCAGAGAGAACACCCTTTGCCGTAGATAAATAATTCTTCCCATTTCAATCAAGGTTGCAAGTGCGATTTTGAATCGCAATCGCTCTTGTCATCAGTATATCTCAACGTTTTTAGCTACGTTCTCGAAGCTACCATTTCCATGGACCGATCCTCGACATCGACGTGAGCGTATACAGTTTGTCCAACAACATCTTAGCTGGCGACACATACGGTATTGCGTATCAAATGCAGATGGCAAGACCAGAATATGGCATCGGCGTGGCCAGCGATATTCTGACCAATTTGTCATGGAACGACACCATGGAGAGTACTGAGATCAAACACAGCCAATGGATTGCGACAGACTTTCCGAGAGTGTGGTTCCAGGTGCCAATGGCGTTCATTAATTGTCTGGTCCACTCCTTGCGCAGTTTGCTGTTATTGACACTCCAGATACTGTGTACGGACTCTAAACCTTCTCGTCTTGGAATGGTGACGAATTAATCACTTATATTATAATGTGTCAAAATACTGTTCACAAAAAATTGCTTTGATCCATTTAGTACGTCGTTTTCTAGAATGATTTGATTAAAGTGCATCTCTGATTTTGAAGTACGGACTTTTTTTTTTGATGATTAGTATACAGGTGAAACCAGAAAATTGGCTTACAAGAAAATTTAGCTCTTACATAATGAATCTTTAATGTTAAGGCATCGTCAAAATCAGATAAAAATTGTGACTTTTAGAGAGTCCACAACCTTTGTATCACACACTTTTACACAATTTGCATACAAAGCCCAGCCATTTTGTAAGGCATTTTCATTTCGATTTTCCCAAAATTTGAATTCAATGGTGATATATTTAAACGGTTTTAAAAAATCGGAAGGAAAAAATTATGACTTCTACAGAGACGACAATCTAATAATCCAGCAAATTAAGTTCAGGTATGGACGATTTTCAAAAGGAAGCAAGTTTTGGTCCGATTTTCACCAAATATGAACTCAACCAAATATGAACTCAACCGACATTAGTTATATATTCGATTTTTTTATTATTAAATTTGATAATAATTGTGACTTCTAAAGGCACCACAAGCTACAAAAAGATAGGTTGCCAGGCAACGAAACCTGCACCCCCAGCAGCTAAATCGTCCAGGCAGGTAACGAGTTGTTGCATATTCTTAATTTTTTCGGTAATGACAAGTTTATAATACACTGAAATCATAGAGTAATTATAAAGTTCTGGCCCATCCTAATGCTTAGCATATGAAACATTTAAAATGTTCGGTGAAGTAATTTCCGCCAACCATTGCTAACCAATTAAATATTGCCTGGCATGTTTGATTTTACTATCATCTAATCACTTCACAACATAAATGATTTCAGTGTATTCCTTGACCCAGAAACATATGGTTAGACACTAAAATTATCATCCTAGAATAAATACTATGGGAGATATTGGGGGATCTTGAATTTCTTGAAGCACTCAAGGGTCACTGATGTTCACCCGAGAGATTCTGAACGAGGACACCCTAGGCCGGGCTCATAAATTGTTTTGTTTTTTTTGGGTGGGGGTGGTGGTTGGCACGGGCACGATATTTTTGGAGGGGCTGAGGATGTAGCGGGCTAAGATTACTCCTAAGAAATCATTATTGCTGGCTTCAGACGGGCATTGAAGTTTAAGGAGGAGCACACCCGCTACATTCTACAGTAGGTATTTTACGGGCCTGATGGGGGGTGGGGGGCTAATTCGATTTTTTGGAATGTGGGAATATAAAAAGCCATTTGAATGCAAATTTCCACTTGTAGATTTTAAAACAAAGATATTTCAAAATGTTTATTTGACACAAAAAACTGTACCAAACCATACATTTTTATATTTCATTACTCAGTCTTACACTGGAAATATATCTTTCTGCGCAATTTTTCTTACATGTTGTCAAGACAACA
Organism: Patella caerulea; assembly: GCA_036850965.1. Lineage (NCBI taxonomy): Eukaryota > Metazoa > Mollusca > Gastropoda > Patellidae > Patella > Patella caerulea. The sequence goes on from JAZGQO010000007.1 coordinate 58,988,256, forward strand.
CTGGTAAATTTCTACTGAATTACGATTCTTAGTTCCAAGGTTTTTCCTTTATTAGACTTATATTAATCAGATTAATTTAATAGTTACTGGTGATATAATACATTTCGATATTCTAAATGCAATCACTAGGCTATGATAATCAGTAAATACAATTTGGACCAGCAGATAAATAAGAGTTATGTCCCATTCAATTCAGATTTGATTGACTATTCAGCAAAGACATCCACATTTTCAATTTAGCTGTAAGTCTTCAAGAATATTTATGTTAAAATGGGCAGATGCTTTGCACGCATTTTACTAATAAGACCCATGACAGAGCAATATTACAATTGAAAGGATTGTTGTCGGATATCTTTTCTTATCTGCCCACAATATAACACCATCGATTTCCAATAACATCCATAGATCTCCTCATGATCATTCCATCTGTACATGAAAGAAAATAAGATATAGAAATGTTTATACATAAAAGTTCATAAGCACAATAATCTTCCATTTCCTTGTTTAGCTAATACAATGTAATCTGAAGGAACTCTTTAATCACTGATAGATCTAACATCTATGTCCTGTCGAGTAAGTTAAAAAAAAACCCAACCTAGCCGTTTAGTGACTGGTAACATACATTGGAATAAGTTATTTACAGGCTCATTTATTGTAGTAGGATTTTATTTCACTGCTATCATTGTGGTCTATTAGTAGTCCTGACCTAGAACTGGCATCTTACAATGACCACGACATGGTCTGCTATTTAACCAATTAAAAATTAGTTGTTTTTTTTATATAGTGTGGTTCCAGGCGGTTTCCGTTTCTTGCTTTAACTTACATGTGCTTATTTCGATAGTCTGCTTATCAATCTTATATGTATATATATATACCTCTTAAATCTTATATATCTACCTCTTAAACGGTATTTACAAGGAAAAGTGAGTAATTAAAATATTTTAGTCAATATGCATAGTATCATTTATTTTGAAACTAATAACGTAAAATGTGAAATTATTTTTATCAGTAAGAATTGTCACGCGACATTCATTTTATCAATGTTATACAGTTTGATAGTGCTTACATGTATCTTCATTCTCATTAGCTTTAGAACTGTTACTTTTATACACGTACTTATCCTTGTATTAATGTATTATTATTCGGTTTGTAAAATCCCAATGTTATATTTGTAGGTTTTACCAAGTTTTACAGATAAGAAAATGGAATAAAGATTTCAATAATCCACTTATTTGTGAAGTTTGCGTTCATAAGAAACTACCCTTATTGTAGATCCGAAAGGACACTTATTAAATACCATGTAGAAGTACTAGAATCCTGATCCCAATACATACATCAAACACATATTTTTGATATTATTGAACCCCAAAATGTTAAATGGCTAGGGTTTGTCTATTTCTATCAAGAACTCAGTGCTATTACATGTCTGAATGTAAACAGGGAAATAATTCTGTGATGATGATGCAACAAGAAATGAAATGAGGTTTAACATCCTAATGAAATGGAGGATGGACCATGGTGACTACATATGTTAAATGTGGGTTTCTCATTATTTTAATATGTCTGACAATTCTATTCTTTCCATGCAAATAAGGCATTAGAAGTGGCCCAGCCAGACGAATTTCATTCGTTCAGTATATATTATATATAGAATATATTTACTACATAAAGTTTATCTTCTTACCATGCTTACCCATTAAGAAATGAGAACTGTGCCTGCCTTCTTTTGGGGGATACAATATCAACCATTTAAGATGTTCCTTCTATCTGGAAAAAAAAGTGTAATTTTTTAATCAGATATAAAGAAAGAATAATTTTACTGGTTATCAGTTCAATTATTTTTGACTAAATTTGATTCAAGAATGTATTAAATCCTTACATTATTATGCCAAAAAAATATTAAGTGGAGAGTGCAAATTATTGATAATAATTGTAGATTTAACATCAGGATCTATTTGTGAGAACATGAGGTTTCCGGCATTGAAATGAAACAGTGTTTAATGGGATATCAGCACCAACCCCCGTAAATTGGTCTAGTACTACATGGTCATTACCAATCAAGTTGGAGAAAAAATAAATTTACAAAATTTTAAAACAAACATCAATTACTAAAGTTTTGCTTTACTTTTTTCCTGATCATGAAATGTGGAATGCACTGTACAAAGTACTTTACAAAATACATTTGCACATAAAATTTCGGTCTGATGGTTCAAATGACACAAGATTTGCAGAATGCCAATTCACAAGGGAAATGTTCTACTCAAATGTGTGGTTAAAAGCTTTAAATTTCAATATCTATACAATAGGTTACCGACAAGTTGCGTTTAACAGATTGTTATCCTGATTCTCGATATTGTCGTTCACTAGGTCGATTCGTCGATCTCCCGGCATCTCGTGTCGATCATCCCGTCGTTTCGTCAATCATGACGCCAGCTCGTCGATCAATCCGCCGATAATCGTAGCATCATCTTCGTGGTCTTCGTTTCATACTTCTTAATTAAGTAATACCATAGCCATAGTGTAAAATATACTTTGACAGCTTTCAACAGCTTTCTTAATATCACAAGATAAAACAAGGCCGGGAACTTTTAAAGATCTTCTTGATCTAATTTTGATAATTTATTACCGATACATCATGATAAGAACACAACATGATTACAATGATTAATAAAATGAGTTCGAATATACACTTAAAATTATGATTAGCGTTCTTTTATTTTTAGATATAAATGAAATTTGTAGTAATAAGTTTCTTGGATGATTTCAACACTAAGTTTATTTTACAATAGATGTAGATGGAGGATATACGCCCGTAACTGGATAGATATCTTCACGATCATCAATACGGCCCGGGTACTCGGCTTTCCGGCGCTGTCATACGATCCGATCCGATGCTAGACGCAAAAAATGAAAAGAAATAATTTTGAAGTAATTCAAGTATCATATATAATTCAAGAGAGTACAAAATAATAAATTTCATGTACCTGCATAGATAAAATCATTTTACATAAATTAACAAAATATTTCATGGATACAGAAGTTTGGTAAATCTAATCAAAATGACCAAAACAACCATAAATGTTAGTAAAGCAAACCCATTATCCATAAAATTATTGTTACATGCATGTAAACTTGTATTAGAGTACTACCAGCATTAATGTGCGGCATACTGGTTTTGGTTAATAAAGTAATAAAATATTTTAGCAATTTCTATGTGTAATGATCCCTTTATCATGCAAAGAACCAACCAACCAGCCAACTAATGATGAATTTATGAACACTAATACAGTTACATGTATCACAGAAGAATACTGCTAAAGAAGATTTCACAAAGAAAACTGTATATTCTGAGTCTAAACTTAGCAAACGAAGTATATCAGCATGTTCGAATACAAAATATATATGCAGTGAGCATATTTTAGATGATATTCAGTTAGTAATGTTCCTTTAATCATCAAAATGACAGATTCACATTACATTGTGCAATGTAAAAAGTAATACAAAACATTCACACTTGACTGCTACATGGAACTGTCAGTGTCAAAGCAATGCATAGCAATTGTAATCTGTTATCGGCTCCACATTGCAGCCATGGGTGAGTACTTTATAGTATTACTACACTAATGTAAAGATGGGGAAGAGAAAGAAACTGTCTGATTTTATCTATACTCCCTTTAAAGAGGCATTAGAACATTTAGGATTTTGTTGAGTTTGTATGCATAAATTTTTGTTTTAATCCATCGCTGAGACAAATTCCGCCTGAATTCAAAACATTGAGTTTTCAAGAAGTGGAGCAAAAGATCTTCAAAATATGGTATTGCTTAGATTAGGTTAGCCTAGAGCTATTTTGAACTTGTTATATTAAATTAACTAAAAATTATTTTGAAGTATACAGTTCTAATGGCTTTTTAAGTGCAAGCATGCATATTTGACATATAGGAGAAAACTATTCTATCTGAACCACACAAAACTCGCATTCACTTTTTAACATTACACACACCCTCATCCCAGCAAAACACTAGGGAAAAAAGCTTGATTTATTTTTTTTCTTGTTTTTTTGATGAAATGAAAGTGCAGGTACGTTTAATACAGATGTTAGAAATGAGAAAATGAATATATCTAGCGGATTTGGCATTTACATTAAATTACATATAATTATTGAATTTAACCATGAACCTTCATTAGCTAAATAATTAGAATATTAGTTCTGTACCAGTCAAAATACATGTTCGCAATTTCTTAGATATTATGCATGATGCTACGATAGCAAATGTCAAGGCCTGTCATGACATTTCAGTGATATCATCATGCTCCATATAAAATTTGTGTATTAGAAACAAGTACATTCATTTTTAAAAAAAAAAATCCAGTACTGACATTTTGTTTCTTAATTAGATAATTAAGGTTCATCCATAACCATGCACTAAAAGGGGTTTGCAACACATTATTAATATCATTTTGTGATTGTAGATTTGTTAAGTTTTTTTTACAAATAATTTACATTGTATTTGGAATTTCTGATTTAAAGTATACTAATAAATTAAGATACAAGTTATGGCTGTTGGAATTTTTAATGTCAAGGCCTGTCATGACATTTCAGTGATATCATCATGCTCCATATAAAATTTGTGTATTAGAAACAAGTAAATTCATTTTTAAAAAAAAAATCCAGTACTGACATTTTGTTTCTTAATTAGATAATTAAGGTTCATCCATAACCATGCACTAAACGGGGTTTGCAACACATTATTAATATCATTTTGTGATTGTAGATTTGTTAAGTTTTTTTACAAATAATTTACATTGTATTTGGAATTTCTGATTTAAAGTATACTAATAAATTAAGATACAAGTTATGGCTGTTGGAATTTTGTCCTATAATGGTAATTTCAAACCCCTGCTTGTGTGTAAATTACAAGATTATGTACATCTTGGCAATATCACATAATAATTACCGGTAGGTCCAATAAAAATATAAATGGAATCATTTTAGACTTTTTCCAAAAGAGATGGATTTGAAGCGTTGGTTACCGAGGACAGTTTGATGTTAAATAACTTGTGATTATTGCATAATGTTGCCAAAATAGCTAGTCATATACTGTACATAGTATTTTATACAAACAAACGAGTTGACAATTCCACTAGTACACACACACTAACTTTACACATCTTACCTTCTATCAAACGAGTCGGTTGTAAAATCCCTGAAAACGCACAAAATGAATAAAGATTTTAAAAAAATTACAATAGCTTGTTCTTGATTTACTACTCTTATTCTTATCAATATGAATTTCAAGACCAGGCAACAAATGATATTTAGTACATTTACATTCAAGTAGGATGGCCTGGGTTTTAGACTTTATAAATACAGCAAAACAGATTTAGTTTTCTTTAACAAAGTTACTGATTAGAATTCTATAGAAGTTAATACAACTGTACAATTCTCCATTTCAAAATTCAACCATTGGTTTAATCAATAGAAATATTTCTGATCTGTTTTCAAACCCTTTCACATTATTCCAAAAAATTCATGTAAATTGATTTTTGTCTTGAATTTTAATTGTAATCACCAATTGTTGACACCAATTGGCAAAATCTTGAAAATAAGAGCACTGTTACAATTATTTGTGTAATGAAAATAAAAGAACAGAATATCATACATACTTACTCATCATAACCTCCAGACTGGGAATAACCTGGTACAGATCTATAATAAAACATAACTCTTTCAATACATTATCACATCGATCTCTTTACAAATAACAACTGCCAACTGGTTATTATAAAATGAAAATATTTCAAAATAAAATCAATGAATCTAAGGACTTTTTTTAAAAAAAAATCTTATATTCTGGACAACAATATTTTTTACCTCTGTAGGTAAAATGACATAATTTTACTTAAAAGATATTGTCTTGATTTGCAAAGAAAGATTAATTTAAGCAATTCTTTGTACCAATTTATAGATACATTGTAAACACATAATATACATACCCTCCTGGTCTTCTGCTGTAATATTCTGGTGGAGGTCGGCCATAACCCTCCCTCTCTCTTCCCCTGTAATACATACTTTCTCTACCATAACCTTCTCTAGTTACTGGTGGTCTTCTATCATAAGGCGATTCGTAAGGCCTGTATCTATCACCAGGGTAAGGAGCGCGTGCATATGGTTCTCTGTAGTAATCATCATAGGGATCACCATAAGATCCACCCCGATATGGTTCACGTCCATAGGGTGATCTACCATATGGATCACCTCGTCTGCCTCCACCACCTCCTCCTCGCCTAATAAAAATATAAATTTATACCTTTTAATTCAAGTAAACAAACACATTCAAGATTTCCTGGAAGAACTTACTTTATACTCTATATTATAATAGTGTAATATGTTCTATATAATTTAACTCAATATTTAGATATTAAATATTGAATGTGTCCTAAGAAAAAATATCCATTTAGTTACATCCAGAAAAAGTTTTATTTAATGTATTTAAAAATTGTGTTACTTACATGTCTGATGGACAATCTCTTCCCCTGAAAAAATGAACAGGATAAAAGTTATTGGTGATTTAGTTATGATACTTTGAAACATTTTTAAAAAAAAACAGACACAATGTACAGTCTATTAATGAACAAACAATGTTCTGAACTGAAAGTCAAACTGACGGAATTTGCTTAGCAAAGGAAAGCTTAGCTAGAGTAGAAATTAGAATAGTAATTGTATTTTTCACTTTAATGAATATATGATGAAGCTTCAATGGATAATACCATAATCAGATTTTTTATATGTTTCTTAACATGGCGAATACCATGAGAAATTGAAATACATACCAGTGACCAAATCTACCACATTTAAAACAACCATCTTTGTTGCCCATTCCTGGTTTCTGTCTCATTTTGCTGTTGGATATTTCCACACGTAGAACATTACCCTGGTATTTAGTACCATTTAATTTTGTTGATAAACGAGCCTGGTCTTCTGTAGCAAAATGCTGAAAAAATGAAATGTTTGTCAAGATCACAAAATAAATGGGGGAAGTGGGGGGGGGATCTAATTTGATAATTAATATGTACAATTACAGAACAATTATCACTAGGGACCGGTATCATTCAGATTTGATGAAAAAAGGTAAGAAACTGAGCTTACCATCAAGAATCTAATACACATATTCAGTGTGTCATCCAGAAAGTGTTAAATACCATCAAGATTCATCAAAAACCGCCCAGTTTGTGCTACCATTTAGTTTAAGAAATACTGTTTAGTTTTGACATCCATCATCTAGTTTATGACCATTTAGCTTAGTTTTGATATTGGTCATCCAGTTTATAACCCTTTAGTTTCATAAACTAGACAAATGATGTCAAACTAAATGGTAGCACAAACTGGGAGGTTTTTGATGAAACTTGATGGTAATTAACACTTTCTGGATGGCAATCTATTAACTGAATATGTGTATTAGATTCTAGATGGTAAGTTCAGTTTCTTACCTTTTTTCATCAAATCTGAATGATACCCGGTCCCTAGTGTATATATACAGCAGTTAACCATATATTAACATATTTTTGTGACTGTTAGTTTAACATGATATGCATGTATATTTGTATTTGAAAATGATAAAATAACACTTGTTAATAATAGATGTATAATAAACCAGTGATTGTATAATTTCATATAGATTGTCGTATTTTTAATGTGCTCAATCACAAAATGACTTCAGAATTATGTTGGTCTACCCACAAATCACCATTCAATGTTTACTTACAACAAAACCATAGTTTCTAATAACATCATACTCTACTATGATACCATAACTTTCAAACATTGAATTAAGATCCTCTTTAGTAGTCCCTTCAGGTAAATTACCTACATAAACTTTGGTGGTTTTACCTCTGGCTCCTCTCTATAATATAAGTAATAACACAAATAATAAACAACAGTTACACTGCAGACAAACTGAGGACACAAGAGTTGCTTTGTGAAAGACAGCCATGCACAGAATTGAATACACCAACACAGCAACTTTGATTCATATCGATTTTGAACAAAATTTTTAGGCCCTATTTATACATTAAGAAATGTTTAGTTCTACTTCACTAAATCCCTGTAACTTAGTTAGCTAGTTGATCAACTTTGTCTCAATCCGTTATAATTGACCTGTTTAAGTTAGCAGACAGACAAATTTATGGCACCATAAGGCCTGTTTTTTTCTTTTATCCATCGTTTTTTTCAAACATCAAGCAACCAAAACCAAGTAAAATCAGTCAATTAAGATTCCTGATGTATGTAAACGCCTACTCAGTTAACGGTTCGGTTGCATAGGTGAATTGGTTCAAAAAATTACTACCGGTAATATTTATTTTCCTTTTAATGTCATATCTGACCTTCAAAACCAGGAATGGTAGCAACCATATTCTTTTATGTCACCAAAGACCACATACTTCACATTGCACTTGTCATTCTAAAGAATGAATGGAGTTTGTGCGTACTGTCAATTCAAAAGCTATAATACCGAACCGTGAACAGTAAACTGAGTATCTCTTTATATTGGGGATCTTTAATTGGCTGATTAAAGTCGCTTAATATTAGAAAAAGGCTGACTGATGAAAGAATGGTATGGTATCATAAATCAATCTCTTATTGGCTGAATTGAAACCGGTTAATTTTACTTGTTAAGAAGTCAATCAACTAGCTTACTAAGTTACTTAAATATAGTTAGTGCTTTAGAAAAGTGAAAGCAAAATTTTTGAAATTTATTAATGGGGACAGTGCCGTGGAATTGAAGTTATAAACACTTAACCCCAAAATATAAAATTTGAAATTTTGTGGCCCTCTGTTCTAATAAGCTTTTTGTGGACCAAAATTTATTTGTCAGTTTTAAAGATAGGCTGGCACTGCCAGGCAGGATACGCCCACATTTTCGAGAGATGGATAGAGAACAAACAATACGGAAAGTGATTTTTCCTACATCATTAAGTCCTGTATTTCATACTGTATTGGGAGCAGCCATTTTGTTGGTCAGTTCCAGTCTGATATTCATGAAATTCGAAGTCGACAATGATTATGGTGTGACGGTACACAACCTAGAAATGTGACTTTTCGTCAAAATCGGATAAGAATTGTGACCTGTACAGAGTCAACAACCATGATATACCATATCTTTACACTATTCGCGTACAAACGGCGACCATTTCGTCCGGCAATTTTGGTACCATTTTCACGAAATTCGAATAATTCAGGAAGTTACGATCCGATATGCGCAAATACCGAAAGGAACCAAGATCTTTGGGTTATAACCATGCATTTCAAGTTTCATCAAAATCGAATTAAAATTGTGACCTTTACAGGGTCCACAACCTTGATATACCATTTTTTAACAGTATTCACGTACAAACGGTGGCCATTTTGTATGGCAATTTTGGTCTGATTTTCCCGAAATTCGAACTCAACCTTCCTTACGGTGTAACGGTAATATAATCAAATGTTTTTTAAATCGGATAATAATTGTGACCTCCAAGCTAAAAAAAAAAGGCGATTTTGCGTATAATCAGGGGCCATAATTCAGGAAGTTACGATCCGATATGCGCAAATATCGAAAAGAAGCAAGATCTTTGGGTTATAACCTTGAATTTCAAGTTTCATCACAATCGAATCAAAATTGTGACCTCCACAGGGTCCACAACCTTGATATACCATTTTTTAACAGTATTCGCGTACAAAACGGCGGCCATTTTGTATGGCAATTTTCGTCCGATTTTCCCGAAATTCGAACTCAACCTTCCTTAGGGTGTAACGGTGATATAATCAAACGTTTTTTTAAATCGAATAATAATTGTGACCTCCAAGCTAAAAAAAAGTCGATTTTGCGTATAATCAGGGGCCATAATTCAGGAAGTTACGATCCGATATGCGCAAATATCGAAAGGAAGCGAGATCTTTGGGTTATAACCATGAATTTCAAGTTTCATCAAAATCGAATCAAAATTGTGACCTCCACAGGGTCCACAACCTTGATGTACCATTTTTTAACAGTATTCGCGTACTAACGGTGGCCATTTTGTATGGCAATTTTCGTCCGATTTTCCCGAAATTCGAACTCAACCTTCCTTAGGGTGTAACGATGATATAATCAAACGTTTTTTTAAATCGAATAATAATTGTGACCTCCAGAGGGACCACAAGCTAAAAAGGGTGATTTTTCGGACAATCAGGGGCCATAATTCAGGAAATTACATTCCGATAGCCGCAAATATCGAAAGGAACCAAGATCTTTGGGTTACAAACATGCATGTCAAGTTTCATCAAAATCAGTTCAAAATTGTGACCTCTATAGGGTCCACAAGCTAAAAACGTGATTTTTCGTACAATCAGGGGCCATAATCCATGAAGTTTTGATCCGATACATGCCAATATCGAAAGGAACCGAGATCTTTTGGGGATAAACCTATATTTCAAGTTTCGTCAAAATCGGATAAGAATTGTGACCTGTAGAGAGGCCACAAACAAATTGTGTCCGGACGGACAGGGGCGACGACATAATACGTCCACATGAAAATGTGGGCGTATAAAAACAATCATTTTCAGTTTAAAAAAACAAACTTACAGATCCCTGAACACTCCTTGAAACTTCAACTTTTAAATTCCTCCCCATAAAATCACTTCCATTTAAAGCACTAACAGCTGCCTTGGCCGAATCTTCACTCTCAAAGTGCTAGAAGAAAATTGTTGTAAATATATTTAAACATAAGCTTAACATTAAATAAGAAAATTACTATTACTTTCAAACCATCTCCCACATTGATTTCACAAAGAGTGACTACCCCGGTCAGTGATACCTTAAAAAAACTTATACAGAGAACTGCGAGATCACTGATGAAGCGACCTCAGTTTCTTAGATTGTTTATTTGGCCTGGTTTCTCCTTGTCAGTGGCAAGATACTGTGCCTTGTTCGGTTTGAATTTGATGACCAAGTCTTGTGGAACCGCCGGTTTTCACATAAACTTTTCCCTACCACACATCTTGGCTTATGCCAGTCTTCATTACCTTAGTTGGTGCTGAAAGACAGGATGTTCAACAGTAAAATCCTTTTCAAATCTCTACAACTGTAAGCTTATGTGAAGGTTATTTTTAGATGTTTTTTCAAACTTGCTTGAAGAAGCGATTAGGCCTATATAGTCATACAGAAATGAAATGGGGTGCAACGTCCTGCATTTAATTATAACCCAGTTCTTACCACAAAACCATAGTTTCCTATAATAGCACATTCTGTAACTGTTCCATATTCATCAAACAAAGACTGAAGATCTTGCTTTTCCACATTTTCTACTAAATTCCCTACATATAACTTGGTAGGCATTTTTTTTGTCTGAAAAAAAAAATAATTAAGAAAGGTGTGTATGAGCTTAGATCATAAAAAACCTAATTTTAAGTCAGTGCGAACAGCGATGACCAGTTTACTTTAATTTACAGGTTAGGATCTTGATGAATGGGAATGATATTAACCATGGATTGAAAACAACAGGACATTTCGGGAAAAAAATCTTTTTGGTTCAACTTGCAGTTTTGAACTTGTCAATGAGTTGAAAGAAAAGGTTGAAAATTATGTCAAATGAGTTTGCAATATATAAGCGACCATAACATAAATACTTTAAATTCTGTTGACTTATTAATTATTATGAATTTGCGTTAAGATATGGTGAGAAATGTTTCCTTTTCCTTTTGGCAAAAAATAAAGAATCAATATCATGATGAAAAATAGAAGGTAACACAATTACTAATTTTCATTATAACTGCAACCATGTTTGCTGAAATTTTGCAATTGTAACTATTTTTATTACCTCAAAGGCTCGAATAGTGTATCAATTGTAGCTGTGAACAAGATAGATAAGGCAATTTATTTATGAGTTCGGTTACAAAGTAACAGCTCGGCTCGGTCACAGTCGGATAAGAATGGTCAGCCTGCAGGGGCTGAAAAGGGACTTTACCTTTTCAGAAGTAAGTCTATGACTATTAGGGCCGTAATGGCGACATGACAAATACGGCCCCTGTGTCCGTTACGGCAAACAATGAGATTGAGAAAACACGGTTGATTGTAATTGTAATGTAGCCTATTCTGCCGTGCAAAGGAAGAAGGCAGTATCTACACTTTTGGCCAAAATACGTTTTTAGTATCATTGTGGTCGGCAGTATCAGCTCTATCACATGTAAAAATTTCATTGCTATATTTCAATTAGGTAAAGAGATTTACACTGTCGATTTGGGCAGTAAATGCAAGTTGCCCTGGTATAACTAAGGATGAAAGCAGTAAGTGTAGATACTGCGGTTCTCTTTGAATTTGATACATCTATTACAACCCAGAGCGAAATTGTGGCAGTAAATGCAAATTTTTCTTATATAACTAAGGAGAAAAGCAGTAAGTGTAGATACTGCCGTTCTCCTTGGGACATGTATGTAGGTGTTGGCAGTAAATGTAAAGTGACCTGGAACTGGAATAACTAAGGTAAAAAACAGTATATAATGTCAAGGATTTGGACTCTACTGAATGGGGAAATGCCTAGAACAATGTTTATGCATAAATATGCAGTTTGTAAACTGTCTGTTTATCACAGAAACAATTAGAGAGCATGTGTAGATGCTGCTTTGTACCTTGGTTTTACAATAACAATGGGCACAGGAAAAGGTCCCGAGCCATAAAATGGGCAGTATCTGCATTATCTCAGTCCCTCCCTCAAAGAAATATACGAAAATCGACAAGTTATATCGAAAGAGAACCAAAATATTTCCTTACGTTGAAGAAATCATATTATTTTATACAAAACTATGAGTACAGGAAAGTGACAAACTTTGAAGTCGATTTTCTCAAAATGACTATTTTGCAGATACTGCCTTTCTCTTTTGTGGGGCAGTATTAATGTCGTCACCATTTGACGACGGCACAAAATTATTTTGGTCGCCCTAGATTTGGAGAGAATCTTACAGAAAGAAAGCTTTTCTCCTAATACACTACCTGGGATGCACCAACACTAAATGCTCAATGGTTTTAGCCTTACCAAGTTAAGAATTGCGGAATAAATGGATGGTAAAATAAAATAATACCTTATCTGCGCACGAGATGAAAATGTGCTTTGCAAATGGACGCTTCAGCCTCAAGTCTTGAATACCCAGTGCAGTGAAAGAAAAGATTATATTCGTGCGTGCGCATCAGACCACAGGGGCTTTCACAACTAGACCACTTTGTCTGAAAATTAGCTTTTTTCCAAATTATGATGTTTTGTTCCAAAGGGATATAAGTGCTATGATATTTGTGCATATTTTGCAATAAAATATTGGTTTTCTATTATTCAAATCCTACCTAATTAGTTCACGTTGATTAATCAATAATTTTTTATTTTTTTTACGCAGAGAGAATTTCCCCTGTGGTAAGATGGCTTCTTGCCGGATATACGTAAGACCTGATATGCAAGAAACATAAAGGGGCGTGGGATCTGCTTAATGTCAAGGTCGTTGGTATAAAAAGAATTCACACTCCATCAACAAGTCATTTGGTCGTTCGACTTGTGAGCTAAGTAGGGAGGAGAGCGGTAACTTGCGAAGCAACATTATTTAACTATACATTAAAAGTACTGAACAAAATGATGTTAAATAGTGACAGTTCGGGTAGATTTTTTTTTTAAGTTGTCTCTTAATATTAATCTCTAAATTATTTCTACATGTTTTAGCAAAATGATTTGCGTAAAGATTTTACTATAAAACTAACTGTAAATTGCGGCTGTGGTGAAATGAAATGGGGTTTAACGTCCTACTCTAAATGTTTCGGCTGCTAATCATTGCTATAACAATATTCCATTATTATTAGGACTATGACGAAAGTCACATATAATCATCATGATACAGGTAAATCCGGAGGGGAGTATAGATTTTGTCTTGACCCATCTTTCTATTTGGCATTGTGTTCTGGAAAGAAAAAAATTATTCTAAACTTTGAGACATTTAGCAGCCACCGACATCATAAAAGTAAAAGTACCATTTTGCAAAATCTGTTAATTTGTACAGATAAGATAAAGATGGGTAGGTAGCCCTAATTTTCTGAACCAACTGGATTAAAGATACATTGCGTAAGATTTAGTTAAAGAACTAGCCATTCTTGCTATAATAGTTTGGATGTAGATATAATGTAAAATGAAAAATTTGAAAATTTCATTCAAATTACTCTATTATTGCAAGCGAAGGTTTGCAGACGTATGCAATAATTTCAACCACAGTACTGGTTAATTGAAGCTAAATCTCGTTCCTCCATATTTGATTAAATCAAGGTATCGCTGAACCTTGTTGATCTATTTAATATCAGAGAAATCTGATTCCATCGAGAGTTGATTAAGGCCTGGATCTGTTAATTAATGTCTACTTAATACTTTAGAAAACATTTCAGGCCTACAGAAAGACCAGTAATAGGCAGATTTAGCTCTTTTATGAATACCTGCATATGCCATGCAGGTTAACTGTTGGTGGATATTGGTTTCATCCCCACCCAAACCAACCCCAATTCGAATGATTGTCAGGTCCACCACTCTGTACACTGATGAATTCTGAGGATCAACATGCTCGTCCAGCATAGGAAATGACCAATGCATATTAATGATAAACTAGACGCATTGTTCAAATATTATTCGGTCTCTACTCTTTTTACTTGCAGATATGGAAAGGGAAATTATATCCACCATCAAGAAAAGAATTATGATATTTGATGGTGGTATGGGAACAATGATTCAACAACAGAAATTAGAAGAAGAAGACTTTATTGGTGAAGAATTTAAAAATCATCCTAAAAATTTGAAAGGAAATAATGATATCCTTTCTCTTACAAAACCTGATCTTATATACAACATTCATAAGGTATATCTTAACCCAAGGTGTCTTCTTTATTATTTATGTACATTTTTTTTCTTTGTTATGCTCCCAAATTTTAGTTAAGTTAGGGATAAGATGATCTGTAACATTGTGTAACCACTCAGGACACATGACAATTTGATGGCAGATGCTGACTAGGCGACTTTCGGTTGCACATATTTTCGTACTATAGTCGAACCATCTGCATCCGAATGACAATTAGTTCAACCAGTGGTCGTGACCAACCTTACCATGCCATGCCATAAAGCACGGTCGGGATAGTTCAAAGATGGCTGACAAAACTGACACTTGAAAAGATTTTCTGAAAAATATAATAAAATTGGCGATTGCCTTTGAGTTATTAGAGGGTCCATGTTAACTCCTGAAAGTTAGTGAATGGACATTGGAATATAGATCGTTTGATTTTTTTTTTTTGATGATTTGACCGATTAGGATTTTCTTATTCGAATACCGGTATATATATATATATATATATAGGTCCGCAACGAAAAACTGTACGTGTGAAATGTTCTTGGGTGACTAATCCTTTTTGTAATCTATTTTAAGCTAATTGCTTTCATATCGCAGTATGGAAAATTAACCAGTTTTTAAAAATTCATGAGTAAATAGCAGAAAATATAGCAGGGGGGGGGGGCAACTGACATGGCTGCCACATGTATTGAATAGTCAACGGATAAGGCCATTTGCGTTCGGTTGCTGGTTCAGACTGTAGTCATGACCATGGTCTACATCCGAAGGCCGCTCTGTCTGGTTGTAGCTGGTAATGACACATAGCAGCATGTAGGCAAGAGCGTTGGTGTTAGAGGGGAGGAGGCCATGGTGGTCATTCACCGCCAATTTTCCTTTGGGTTCTAGTCTATGATACCCATCAAATAATAATTTTCCTCTCTTCTTTTTTCAGATTGGCATTTCTGATCAAATATAAGTGACAACATTGAGAATAGACTGTGTATAATATTTGTTTAGTACAATTATTAAACATCGATACAGCAACTCAATGTGAAATTACAACACTTTTATAAATCAATGTTAGGTCTTGTTTGAGAGGTTGATTTCATCAATAACATGTGAGAATGAATTCACTGTAGATAACTCCTTCGAACACAACATATTAAATTCGACGGCGTGGGAATGTGAAAAATCACCATGAGAGGCTTTTGAAGAGCTAGATCTTTGTGGAAGAAGCAACACAGAGAATAAATATATGTTATTGTGTTAATTCAAAATAGCATGAGAACCAAAGCAGCATTACAACAAGAGTGCATAGTCTGTGTGGCTGCAAGAGGTTTTATGCCTTTGCCTGTAAAGTAAAGTTACTATGGACTCTGTGGGTTATTGTTGATTTATTGTGTCAATAAATGTCCAGACTACAGTCTTACCAAAAATCATATTTCAACTGCATTATATCTTGCCAGCACTTGTTTTTCTATGCAATTTAAAATGTTTTATTCAAAAATTTATCTTTTTCACCCCCCAGGACTATTATGAAGCAGGAGCAGACTTTGCAGAAACTAACACATTTAGTGGGACCCGTATAGCCCAGGCTGATTATGGAATGGAAGATCAGGTAAATCAAAGGTTGAGAATGGTGACTGACTATACTGTGTCTGTCTGTATGATCGCATTATCTGACATATAATTTGGATGAAATATATTTTAAGCTCTTGACACAATACTTTACACAATCTCTTTAATAAATACCAGATATTTTGCACTATTCTGAATGAAGAGTCCAGGGAGAAAACGATCTAAGTGACATTTTTATACGCCCACATTTTCATGTGGACGTACATTGTCCCAAAAATCGCCCTTTTTAGTCTGTGGTCCCTCTGGAGGTCAAAATTGTTATCTGATTTGAGAAACCGTTTGATTATATCACCGTTACATGGTAATGGAGGTTGAGTTCAAATTTCGTGAAAATTGGACCAAAATTGAAGTGCATTATGGCCGCCGTTTGTACGCGAATAGTGTGAAAATATGTTATATCAAGGTTGTGGACCCTTTAGAGGTCAAAATTTTAATTTGATTTTGATGAAACTTAAAATACATGTTTGTAGCTTAATGATCTTAGTTCCATTCCATATTTACACATATCGGATTGTAACTTTCTGAATTATGGCCCCTGATTGTACAAAAAATCGCCTTTATTAGCTTGTGGTCCCTCTGGAGGTCACAATTATTATCTGATTTAAAAAAAACTTTGGAGTATATCACCGTTACAGGGTAATGTAGGTTGAGTTAGAATTTCGGGAAAATCGGACCAAAAATGATGGACAAAATGGTTCCTTTCGATATTTACGCATATCGGATTGTAACTTCCCTCTGATATGGCCTCTGATTGTACGAACAATCGCCTTTATTATCTTGTGGTTTGTTTGGGGTCGCAATTATTACCTGATATAAAAAATCGTTTGATTATATCACCGTTACACTGTAATGAATGTTCGGTTCTAATTTCATGAGCATAATGGCCGCCACTTTCGCGTTAATAGTGTAAAAATATGATATATCAAGGTTGTGGACCCTGTAGAGGTCACAATTTTAATCCAATTTTGATGAAATTTGAAACGTAAGTTTATAACCCAAAGATCGCGGTACTTTTCGATATTCAGGCATATTGGACCATAACTTCCTGAATGATGTCCCCTGATTGTACGGAATACCATGTTTTTTAATTTGTGGGCCCTATGGAGGTCACAATTTTATTCCAAATTAAAGAAACGTTTGACTATATCCCCGTTACACATTAATGATGGTTGAGTTTGAATTTGTTGAAAATCGATAATTGAACAGCTAAATCCATAATATTAAATGTTTCATATACTAAACGTTAGCATGGGGCAGAACTTTATAAAAACCAACAAATTCTAATGATTTTCTGATAATTACTCTATATGCGACAACTCTTTTTGACTGCCCGGACGATTTAGCTGCTGTGTGGGCGTATGTTTCATTGCCTGGCAACCTATTTTTGCCTGTTTGCATAAAAGGCAAAATAAACTTTTGGACAAGAATGATTGGCGTGAACTGAACAAGTGGGTTTAATTACAACTACAAAAGGATGTTTAATACAAATCATAATACCTGGGACCTGTTTCACGAAGTTTTAACTAAGATAAAATCCAAATCTTAGTAATTTGATTTGAAAATATTAAATTGATTTTAGTGTTTAGCCAATCAAAATTGAAGTATCCACTAAACAGGGCTCAGTATAACAACTGACTTCCACTTTTCAGCCAAATTAACATCCAATAAAGGATACGATAGATATATTTGTCCTGCAGGTCATTTCAGAAGGGCCTTGGTTTGATGTGACTCTGATGGGTTATACCTGAAATGGGTTGTTCCACAGATAGCTTAACTTAAACAATTTGCTACCAGATGGCACCATTAACTGGGGTTCGTTGAAAAAGTGACTTAGATTGTTCTTCCCCTGTGCTCTTCAATTGTTATTAGTTGATAGTATTGGTGTTTATGTACCAATTTCTTTCGATTTATATAAGATGTTTTAACCTTGATTTAATAGGTATATAGACTAAATGTAGAGTCTGCTAAAATAGCTAAACGAGCTGCAGATGATGTCACAAAAGCAACAGGTGGGTAAACAAATAATGGAATTAAAACAAAATTCTATTGGTCAGAGATATGAACAAATTGATTGATTAATTATGTTATGAATTAGGATTCTTGTTCTTATAATACATACCACCAAAAAAGATGTTTTAGCGAAGGGTTGGATAAGTCTGTGCTGTGAAGGAGCAGCGAAGTTTTTTTGGGGGGGGGGCAGTCTACAGTAGGTATTTGGAGGGGGCTGTGTCATAACATTTTTTCAGGGTGTCTGTCTGACCCCCTGCTGGCTACGGACCTGAGTGTATAGCATTTCTCTGGTTTCCTGCCACTGCTAAAGACCCCTACGCGCAAGTGAATCATTGAAATTAGATTAAACCATTTGTTATTCATTAAGCATCATTTTAACCCAAGAAATTAAGGGAAATGTGGTTTAATATCCTACGGTTCTGCACTGACTAACCTTATGAAATGGGCATGTGCCATACAGTCTGCTATGATGGTTATTTTGCTTAGACAGCAGCACTGCAGCCTACTTTTATGTTGAATTAAAACTGTCAAGTGCTCATACGTGCATGCCAATGTGTACATGGAACCTCGTTCTTGCATCCTATCCTCCTATCCGAACAAGCAGCCACCCTCAAGCCAATTGTCAGGCTGTACATCCTGCATCACTGACAAGGGTACACCACACAGAAAAATCCTAAGGAATTTTCTCGGCCAATATTGGGAGCCAACTTGAGACCTCCTGTGGTTAGGAATTTTCTCACCCAATACTGGGAGCCATCTTGAGACCTCCTGTGATTAGTGAGCCAGTGTCTTATTCACTGAGCCACCATAACTCTTGTTTTAACCAAGACATAGTGTGAACTGATTAACATACACAAGTGTATGACTAATTAGAATGCTGATGTTCATTATCCTGTAATGTATTTGACTTTGGAATATGTGCACATGTAATTTGAAACATATTTGAATGATATTTTAATATGCTTTCAGGAATCAAGAGATATGTTGCAGGTGCTATGGGACCAACTAATAGAACTCTTTCAATTTCCCCATCTGTGGAGAAACCAGAATTTAGGAATATTAGTAAGCAATTGATTTTATTTTTTGTAGGTGTTTAAATGTTTAAAATAAGTGCAAAAATGATCTGTTGATTAAATAAAATCAGAAGTTTCTTCTGGCTTCTGGGGGTGGGGCAGATATGCTAATTTTGTGCATGTTGTACTTAGCCATTGATGATTTATTTTAGCATTTGATGAATTGGTAGAAGCTTATTTAGAACAAGCTAAAGGTCTGCTAGAAGGTGGAGCAGATGTTTTATTGGTTGAAACAATATTTGATACAGCAAATGCCAAGGTAGTAAAGATTTATATACATAGTAATAAAAGTTTATATTGAATATACTATAAAAAATGTGTATTATAAATACTTGCATCTTTATTTAGTTAGAAAACAATTCAATAAACCCTTTCACCAGATATTAATTTGTTTAATGGGAATAAATTGTTTTTTTGACCTGAACTTGAGAGGTTTAATATAGTGTATATTATGATGAATGAATATTATTTTTTAGTTATAAATATGCGATGTTTGTTTTTAAAGGCTGCTTTGTATGCCATTCAAGTTTTATTTTCTGAAACCAAGAAGAAGTGCCCAATATTTGTAAGTATGTCAAATTTTGGATAATCAATTATTGCTGATAAACTATGAGTATAGCTTTTAAAAGTCAAGGTGTATTGCGACATTTTCTGTTTTATTCATTTTCATAACATAAATTTGATGATATTAATAACCTGCCACAAGCACAATGAAAAGTAGTCTTAACAAAATTGACCAATCAATGAAGTTCACATTTGCCATCATTTTTAGTCATTAATTGCCTGCCTATGTCTGGATCTTAACTCATTTCTGTCCATGAAACATCAAGGCCATGATATCTAAAGAACACTTATCCCAGTCCTTATTTTCGTTAATTTTAGATATGGAGAATATTGATTGGCATTCAACTGCATTATGCTATTGATTAATAAATTGCAAGAATTGTAACATATTTGCTTTCAGTTTTTATGTCGAAAAAAACCCCCAACTGACTATCTCAGATATTATTGGTTAAAACTTCCATCCAAGCCTTTATAAATGGTATATATATTGGATTCAGTTTATTTATGTATTCAGAATCTATAAATTTCTATATCAGTTAGGAAGATCTAAGTTGTTTAAAGCAAAAGTTGCATTTTTTAAAAGGCATATGTTTGAAATATGTTAAAATAAAGCCTTAAATTCTATACACCGTCCTACCTTGTTAAAGATTAATTCTATATCTCACAGTTGTCAGTTGAGAAATACATCATTTTCAATTTAAAACATCAACTTTGAGCTTTGCTAATTCTATGGAGTGTTTATAGAAACAAGCTGGGTGATTTTGCTATTATTTCTTTTTATTTTAAAAACTAGAATGATTCCTATGAATGAATGATAGTGTTTGACAACCTTTTTATATACATAAAAATAATTTTAAGTTTTTATTTTCTTAGAAAGTATGCAACTATCGCTTTAAAAGTATGTTCTATGTATTGAATCATCTTGACAGATTATGACAGAAAGTATAAATTTAATAAATCCCAAGCCTTAAAAGTATATTTGTTAGATTTTCTGACTATTGATATCATGATTTGTAGGTATCTGGAACTATTGTTGATAAAAGTGGTCGAACATTATCAGGTCAAACAACAGAAGCTTTTCTAGTCAGTGTTTCTCATGCTGGTCCAATGTGGTAGGTTTCTATATTATAAATTCCAATATATATGAGGAGAGGGGGGTCGACGGCTGAATGGTTAGAATGTGCATGCTGTATTTTAAAACCTGACATTGAGTCAGCTGGCGTGGTTTCGAATCCCCGGTTGTATGTGACAAGGAGTAGGGTCGCCTGTCCAACCTCGTGGGTTTTCTCCGAGTCATCCGGTTTCCTCCCACTCCTGAAGACCCCTACATCCAAGTGAAATATTGAAATAAATTTTAAAAAAAAATATATGTGAGTCCTGAAATGAACTAGTTTGTGTCGAGTGGATGTTAACCCCTAAACCCCATTTCTCTCTCCTCCAATATGTATTCTATTTCACAACAGACAAGGGTCGTAAATTCAATATATAATCTGTAAAATTTCATTTTTTTTATGAAAAATTCCTTGACTAATGTGCGAATGAATGTTATACATGTATTTAATTCTTATAGTTTGGGTTTAAACTGTGCATTAGGAGCAAGTGAAATGAGGCCATTTATAGAAGCTATAAGTTTAAATACTTCAGCATACACAATATGTTATCCTAATGCAGGTAAATAAAACCACAACCCTAATAAAACTAATATTTATCCTAAAGTTATTTTTTATTGTCAATTCCTATTGCCATGTAAAATTGATAATGTGTTTCTTCTCGCCCACTTCGGTATTTGCCAGCCAATTGTTGCCATAGATTTTTCGTAGGAAAAACAAAGGAAGATTAAAACATCACTCTAATTTCGTCAAATTTAAATGTTGGCTAGGTCACCGGCACATTTGCTAAATATATTCAAGTCATTACTACAAATGAAAACAGTCCTGAAAATGCAAAAAAAAATGCATTTATTATGCTTAATACCCAACCAAGAAAATGTCTGTCAGGGGAAATTATAAATTGCACAATGATCCGATAGACTTGTTGATAAGTAAAAAATACTTCTTTTTAAACTTTGCTGGATTGTTCTGCTAGTCCTTAGGACGAAACGTATCAAAATTAAGAATCATTACTGCCCCACTATTTTTTGCGATGACTTTGACTAAAAACTGGGTGGTAACAGAATCCTTTTTAGTATCAAATTAATTGTTTTAACTTTTTGTTCAGGTTTACCAAACACCTTTGGTGACTATGATGAAACTCCTGCTCAAACAGCCAATCAAATAAGGGTATGGACAAATTGGTATTTTTTTTATATAGACAATTTTTATACTTCGACATAGCTATTATGATGGATCTGACTTCTTTTATATTGTAGTCATATTAACCTGTAATCATTGGTCTATTTTATTCAACATACATTATGCAACAGCTAAATCTGCCTATTGCAGGACTTTCTTTAGGCCTGAAATGTTATCTAAATTATTGATTAGACATTAATTAGCTTATCCAGACCATAATCAACTCTGGATGGCATCACTAGCATGCAATCTTCCTTCTGGATTTAAATATTAAATGGATTATCAAGACTATGCTTTTTACTGTTCCGACTTTAGTTATGAAGATGGAGGCTAGGCGGATATCTCCATCGGTTTATATCTCTGTTCATTAGTGGATCAATTTGACTGAAATTTTTGGAAATTGCCCTTACATCATCTTTGACTATTATGGTGAGAACTGCCAACTCGTTATCTAATCTTCTATAATGTATCTTTAAGGGTTATTCTGTTTTGAATTATTTCTGACAAATTTTTAAATTGGAAGTTTGTATTCAATTATTTGCATTTATCTTCTGGTGTATATTTTCAGGAATTTGCTCGTGATGGTTTAGTTAATATTGTTGGAGGTTGTTGTGGAACAACACCAGCTCATATCAAGTAATTTCTTTATGTTGTTGCATCTTTGACCCTTTTACAGTAAAGTATGACTCCATTCTGTGTGACACATAATCAGTTGATTATCTGTAAATTATCATATGTTCATACACGGACAGAGAGACCAATCGAATGTGGCATATTATGTATAATATTTTAGACATTTTTATAATTTCACTTCATGTTGAGAGAAAATGATTACCAACCTACCCAGTTTATTGCCAATTTTCATATACTACTTATCTTTGTCCAACTTCCATCTGTGAAATTGGGTTTTTCTCTATATTTACCTTCTGTGACATACTTTGAATGGTAATCACTTTATTTCGAGTGAATGGGTTTTGATGAAACTTACAATATACTTTCCTGATCTCAGTCACTCATCAAACTGATTGTGTGTAATTCTTTAGAATACTGCAATTTGATTGGTTGATCCTTTGAATCACAATAATTTTACTTTTAATGAATGGATTAAACTTAAACCTGCTTTATGCAACCTGATTGTTTGAGTTTTTAACGGTAGTAATTTTATGTCTTATGAATGAATATAAAAGCAGATTTTGTAATATTACATGTATGTATTTTACAGGGCAATAGCTGATGCTGTTAAAGAATTTGCACCACGTGAACCTCCTAAAGATCTCAATAAAGACTGTTTGATGTTGTCTGGTAATTATTCAGTTTATTTCATTATAAAGCTGGTATGATTATGAATATTACTAATATAATAAATCAAGGAATTAACCACAATGTTAGATTAATTATTCTAAGATAATTGATAATCTCCTTCAAGTGAGATTCAGTTTTTATAATAATGCAATTTGCAAGGGATTTAAAATTTCTCAAATGGCGATCGGCAGCTGTAAAATATTGGACTTTATGTAGAGAAGGACACACGATTTCATGTGCTTTTATCTAATAAACTTTATCTTACAGGATTAGAGCCTATGGCTATAGGAAAGTATGCAATATTTGTAAATATCGGTGAAAGGTGTAATGTGGCAGGATCTAGAAAGTTCTGCCGTTTGATTAAAACTGGTAACTATGAGGTATTAGCACATTTACTTATAGACTATATTGTTATAATATGCCCTTTGACTTAATGCAGTGATGCACTTCCTGTTATACATTGTTCTATACAGAGAATTTTTTTGGTTCTAAAGTAGACAATAATAATGTTATGTAATGTGATGTTATCACTTACCAGGACAGGTGACAGAGTTTGAACTTAATCTTGACAAACTCTGATAGAAGTGCATAATCTGTTTTTTGAACCAGGAACTGGGCCCTAAAAGATACTCATATTGTTGTTCTTCGTCGGGTCCGACACCCTTCAAATAAAGCCAGTACGGTAGCTCCATCTTCAATTCAAGTACAGTTAACATGAAATTGGCAGCTTGTTTGTAATTGATTGACAAACTGCTATTTTTGTTATGACATCACAATGCTTGGTTCCAGGTCCACAGACCTGAGTCCGTAATATAATATAGTCAAGTCAATTTTTAGGAAAATTGTTTGTTTCATAGCAGTTATTTTATGCTGATTGCTCTATTTTGAGGATAAATGCATTATTTGTTTATTTCTATTTTGATAATGATTGCATTATTTGTTTATTTCCAGGAAGCATTGAGTATTGCTAAATTACAGGTTGAAAATGGAGCTCAGGTATTAGATATTAATATGGATGAAGGCTTATTAGATGGAATAGCTGCCATGAATAAATTTATTAATCTTATATCTAGTGAACCAGACATTGCCAAGGTAATATATGATGTAGTTAATATTTCAATACAAAGAGAAGTTTCAGAAATTTTCGGAAATATTGTTGATGAATACTCAAACGACAGAAAGGGTTTGCATCTAACTATATGTACAGTGTTAAAACTAAATATCTTCTTCGTTGAATCAGTACATGTAATAATAACTATATGACATTAAGATTACCTGTGGGTTGCTGCTGTTTGCTATATAATTAGGTCTTTGTGTCACCTTAAAATTTGTATATATGTCAGTATGCACAGATGCAATGAAACATTACATCCACTATTCTCTGACCTCGTGGTAATGGACACGTCACCATAAATGATAAATAAAACGATAAGAAAGATGGTTATCCCCATTCCTTTTCTCTTTGTTGCACAATGAGAGAGAGAAAAATGGGGTTTAACGTCCATTCGACACAAACTAAGTCATTTCTGGACTGACATATGGTTTAATTTTATTTCAATAATTCGCTTGAACGTCTTTAGCAGTGGATGGAAATTGTAGGACCCAGAGAAAACCCACGAGGTTGGTCAGGCAACCCTACTCCTTGTCCCGTACAACTGGGGATTCGAAACCACACCATTTGACTCCATGACAGACTTTATGATAGTGCGCACATGCTAACCATTCAACCATCCAACCCCCATTGTTGCACAATGATTCTGAATCATCCTGATGATTATCAATACTCAACAACAGTAACAAATTTCTATTAAGTCAATATAAATTACACATCTTTTGAATTATCTTTTAATTAACCAATAGTTTTTATTGCTTTCATATTTTTTAGGTGCCGTTATGTATAGATTCTTCTAATTTTGCTGTAATAGAAGCAGGTTTAAAATGTACCCAGGGTAAATGTATCGTAAATAGTATTAGTTTAAAGGAAGGAGAACAAGATTTTATTAGAAAAGCTGAAAAAATAAAAAAATTTGGTGCTGCTACAGTTGTAATGGCTTTTGATGAAGAGGGGCAGGTAGGTATTTCTTTTGGGATACTTCTTTTGAGCATTCTGGGATTTAATTTCATTGTTACACGTTCGTAATTCTGTTAGTTCACAACGTTCCATTCTGTTAATCAACATGTTCTTTATTAGATCATCACAGGTGGATAAAAATCAAAATATTTAATTTTAGAGGAATAATTTTGTATTTGTAAGAGTAATGTCAATGAATGTTAGCTGTAAAGTGGGAGATTTGATTAGCTTGAGGAGGGACACTTTAGACTGACACTGTGAGTGTGTTATTTATGTCTGTTTTCACATCTTGGGACAGTAGATTAAGTGTTCTTATAAATGACTTGATTGATTCCATTTTGTTTTATAATGGAAAACTAGCTTTTATATTTTATGATTCTAATTAGCTTGTTTATAAAAATCATGTAAAATCAGTCAGATATGTTGCAGATACCATTTCATGTTTTTCCATTACAGGCTACAGACACAGAAAGAAAGTTCAGTATTTGTGAAAGATCGTATAATATACTGGTGGATAAAGTAGGATTTAATCCTAATGATATTATATTTGATCCGAATATATTAACTATTGCTACTGGTATAGAAGAACATAATACATATGGTATAACATTTATAGAGGCTTGTAAACTTATCAAGGTTATTATATTATAATTCATTCTTTGATAACAATGTTGCTGTATGTGTATTTAAGTTGTCTAATACATGGGTTTTAGATCATAAGGTCTGTCATTGACACAAATGGCGTTGTTTTGGTCCTTAGCATGTTTGTGACATGAAGTAGGGTTGCCTGCTCAACTTCATGGGTTTTCTCAGGGTTCTCCCACTACTAAAGAGCCATACACGCAAGCGAATCATTGAAGTAAAGTGTACCAAATTGTCTAGTACTGTTGAGTGGACAGTAAACCCCATTTCTCTCTCTCTCTTAAATTCAGATTGATGCTAAACATTGGTGTAGAGAGTATTTATAGAAATAGCCAGCAATTCTCTTAAAATTGTATTCAAGAATTATGTGTTTTTAGAAAAATACTGCTTTTTGTGATAACCTACATCCATAGATGAAATAATATTTATTAATTAACGTTATTTGTATTGATATGTTTAAGGCTAAATTACCAGGAGCTAGAGTGAGTGGAGGTGTGTCTAACTTCTCATTTTCATTCCGTGGTATGGATTCTGTAAGAGAACCGATGCATAGTGTATTTCTCTATCATGCCATCAAGGTAATTTTAGAGGACAATAAAGGTTTTACATTTTTACACTTCATTAGTCTTTTGTCAAAGTAAATTATATTGATTCTTTTAATTCAAAACAAAAATACAGTATTGAGCAATTTCATGAAATGATATGGATTTACAAAAATAATGTTATATTAAATGCTTTGTTACGTAATAAATGTGTGACATTTAATTTCAGGCTGGAATGGATATGGGTATTATAAATGCTGGATGTTTGCCAGTCTATGATGATATTAAACCAGAGTTATTGCAACTGTTAGAGAATGTATTGTGGAATAAAGATCCAGATGGAACGGAAAAACTTTTACAATATGCCCAGGTATCATAATGTAACATAATTCATTTTTGTTCAATTGAAATATTGTTTTAATATGTACTGGTACATTTACTAATTCCAAGCATACAAACATTTCCTGTAGAAGAGGTCAATTATGATATCTGTGTTTTTTTTGTATTGAATAGGGTAAACGTTTTTGAAACCGATATAAGGTTTTTACAACAATAAAAATAAGAAGTTTGGGGAAACATCTGAAAAATTCTGAATTCGTGACAAATTATTCTGAATACCTTACACATGCGTAGAGGTCACCAAATGCCAGATATAGACAACATTTTGCAAGGAATGAAAAAAGTCAATTAACTTTCCTTTTTGGTCATAATTATTGTCCTAATTTTGTGTTATTTGTCTTCGTCTGACACATTATTTTGTAGCGCTCAGTCCTCAAAATTAACACACATTTTGTGTGTTTGCATCCGTCAAATTCAATCCTTGCACAATGCTCTTGTGTTTATTGCTGCTGTTATGAGATTTAGAGAATTCTTTCAGAATGTTAGTATACTCAAAAGTGTAACTGTTAATGAAGCTCATTTATAATTTATAAATTAACTTGTTGTTACACTGAATTAATAATCTTTGATACTTTGACTGAAGAAAAATGGTAAAGATGCTAAAAAAGTCCAATCCGAAGACGAAGAGTGGAGAAAAACAGCTGTAGAAGAAAGATTGAAATACTCTCTTGTTAAGGTGAAATATGTACCTTTATTTTTTAACTATATATCTATATAAGAGTTTACACGAGTACGGTAATTATTAATTGTTGTGGCTATTAAAATGGGTCTCAACCAAATGTTGTAGATCAGTTGCTTAAGTGATGAGTATTCATAATTTTGTTGGTGCAGTTTGAGTTGGGTCAAGGTATGCACATAAAAGATGCTTATTCAGACTTAAACATACTGTTACAACTGCCCCAGCAAAAATCCTCTGAAGCAGTATGTTGTTTGGGGAACGTTTTTTCAGTTTGAGCAGCAAAGTGCCAAAGTTAAAGTTTTCAGTGGCTTTCACTCATATTTGTTGCAATGAATTTTTTCAGCTCCATGTGGATAATGTTCAGGCCTGTTTAAGGGAGAACTTTGGAAATTTTGTTGGAATAGTGTTTCTTTGGTGCTTATCCAACCCATAGATGGATGATTGAGTCCATTTGTTGTTTTTTTTTAAACTCTTTATTTTGATAAAGAAAACAGGAAGATGATTTATCATTTTCAAAACTGTTTCTATGACTTTTACAGGGCATTGATAAATATATTATTGAAGATACGACAGAAGCAAGAACAAGTTTTGATAAATATCCGCGACCCCTTCATGTTATAGAAGGACCTCTCATGGATGTAAGTAAATTAGAAATCAAAATGATTTGAAGATATTAACATTAATTTAAAAATCTGTTATTATGTCCACTCATGAGATGAAGAAACCTATTGATATTCAACGATTTCCAATAATTTCTGCCAGTTACAACCCTTGATCACATTGAAACATCTTGTGGACACTAGAGCAACCTTTTTTTGTCAACAGCACACCTTAGAACACATGAAAAAAACAGCGACACACAAGGCTAATATGAAAAAAGCTTGCATATTGCAAAATAACAATGTCATAGTCGGCTTACAACTGTCGACACAGACACACATAGTGCCATGGCACATTGGTTGAGAATCGCTGCTCTGGAGGCTAAAGTTAATACACAGTCTTTAAGTTCATCAGACTTTGAACCTTATTGTTTTCCGATAATTACTGCCAGAGTTATGGCCCTTGAAATATCTTGTGGGCGCCCGGGAGGCTAAAGTTAAGGTCATGAAGGGGTGGTTCTCTCTTGTCAGTGATGTAGGTTGGAGGGCCCGACAAAGACAGATGTTGAGTTGTTTGTTTGGGACAAAATGACAAGGTCCTGTTTACACATTGTCATGCATATTAAAGATCCCTTTACAGTTGGAATTCGATATAAGAGTAGACCGTAGTGCCACTGTCTGGGCAAAATTTCCCACATAGCACTGTATGGCATATGCCCATCTTCATTAGCCCAGTTCGGAGCCAAACAGAAGGATGTTCAACCCCATTACATTTTATTTAAGGTGATTTTAAGGTGACCTATTGATTTTAAAAGATTTCCAGTAATTACTTCCCATTGTATTAGGCCTTGATTTTTTGTATACTAAACGTTAGTAAAGGGCTGAACAAGAAGCCAAATGGACTGTTACTCCACAAAGAGACCTATTGATTTATTTTAATGCATGAAATAATTACATATGTTATCTAAAGCAAAAATGTTCTAATAGCATAATTTAAAATTGTTAGAATGGGAATTGGTCTAGGCTTAATGTAAACTTAAAAATATTATTTTACAGGGTATGAGTGTTGTTGGTGATTTGTTTGGTGCCGGTAAAATGTTTTTACCACAGGTTATTAAATCTGCTCGTGTTATGAAGAAAGCTGTAGCATATCTTATACCTTTTATGGAAGAAGAAAGAGTGGCCAAGATGGAGGCTGAAGGATTAGATTCATCTGTAAATATATACATATCTTTTAAATTCAGGGCAGTAAGACTAGCAGAAAATAGTCTTTAGAACATAAAATGACAATTACACAATTAATGCAACCAGAATTGACAATATGCATACTGAAGTTAATGTGACTGGTTGTATTTCTACTTTGAACATAACGGTACAAAACGTTCACCTAGATATTTTTATGTGTCAGCAGTGTTGATTAGCCTATGATCTGGTTAATTAACATTGTTTTGAGGGTTATCATGTTTTCATTCACCACTGCTTTACTACTCTATATATACTCTACAAAATAAGAAATGGATAGTGGCATTAGGTCATCAGTATACCTTCACCTCGTTGCAACAGGTACAGGGACTTGTCACTGAACCAAACTGTTCTCTAGCGTTGCTGTAGCCATACACGAGTTGTTTGTACTCCTCTAAAATAAAAATGTAATAGTTTTATATACGGTAATAAAATTTTGAGTGTACAGAAAGGTTTATCAGTATCATATCCCAAGTTTTGGGTATTCGAAGTTGTATAAAAATAATACTTCCAGTATTTGAGGTACAATGATATTTCCGCTATTGAGACAATTGAGTATAATCAGGCATATTATATTGATTTCATACAGTGTCGGATCCAGTGGCAATTTAAAAAGTTAGATATGTATGATTGTTCATTTAAACTGTTAAATTAATTTTCTTTTCTAATTTTAGGAACCAGCTTGGGCTGGAACTATTGTTTTAGCTACCGTAAAAGGTGATGTTCATGATATTGGTAAAAACATTGTTGGTGTTGTGTTGGGCTGCAATAATTATAGGTATATATAGTATTATATACAGGCTTTAAGCAGATAACCCACTTGGTCATATCTTAAAATTTGAAATATTTCAATGTGTAGTCACTCTAAATACCAATCTGATTAAATCACAGATCCTATTTCATTTTGTTTTATAAATGTTTAGTTTAAAATTTCGTTTTACCTGGATGACATTATGGGTTAGCCAATGAAACAGTCTGTTACGGCTATGTTTTGTCGTGAGGTGCACAGAACTGGGGTTAACCCACTAGGAACATCAATGCTGATGGGTTAATTAAATGTTGAACGTCATAGGGTCAAAATCCACTCGCATGCCATCTGACTCAACCTTCTACTTAAACCACTCAGATTTTCATGTAGTAGAGCCATCCCCGGGTCTCTCCCCCCGGCCTCTAGAAAATATTGAAATTTGGCAATTCCGAGAACACTGTTTAAAGCGCCCCTAGCATTCCAAATTCCAACATGAAACCCTTTAAAATAGATGATAATGAAGACAAGTGAAATATCAATGGCCGAAGACTAGTAAAAAGGTTGAAAACTTTCAGAATTAGGGCATGGGTGTACATGTAAACCCCAGAAAAGGGCAGGATACCATTTGTATGCCCTGGTATCCAGGTTTGGCATCCCCAAGCTCATGAACACTATGATCAGAACCTGAAATAGGTTAAATAAGTGCTTAGTCCTGTATTTAAATTAAACATACAAAATGATATTTATGTATGATGTGTTATGTTGAAAGTCCTGTGTTGTTTTTTTAGGGTTGTCGATCTGGGTGTCATGACGCCTTGTGAGAAAATCTTGGAAAAAGCCATTGAACTGAATGCAGGTAGGTCAACCAGTGAAAACAAGTACAAGCTGACTGTGGACCAGGAACTGAGCATGGCGTCGTCTAAGCCAACATGGAAATGTGAAGTCTTATCAAAACTCAAAGTCCATCAATTGATACAGTGGGGTTGGATGGCTGAATGGTCAGCATGTGTGCACTGTATCATAAAGCCTGTCATTGAGTCAACTGGCGTGGTTTCAAATTCCTGGTTGTACGTGACAAGGAGTAGGGTTGTCTGTCCAACCTCATGGGTTTTCTCCAGGTTCTCCCGGTTTCCTTCCATAGCCAAAGACCCCTGCAAGCAAGCAAATTATTGATATCTCTATCAATACACAATTGTCCCAGTTTTATGCAAAAAATACTTGAATTGGCAGAGTCTTTTTTTTGAAGACCATAACCCCCAAGAACAAGATAGGTAACGCTAGGGGCCCAGTTCTTAGTCCAAAAATAATATTTACATTTAACATTGAAAATTTGAATCATATTAAGAAATATAATTGATTCGTATTTACAGATTTTATTGGTTTATCTGGTCTGATTACACCATCTTTAGAAGAAATGGTTCATGTTGCTAAAGAGATGGAAAGAATAGGCTTAAAAATTCCTTTATTAATAGGAGGAGCAACAACATCAAGGTAACAAATTTTCAAAGATCTAAGCTCATGAAAATATTATTTTATCAAGCTTTTCGAACAAGGATGTTCGATATTGAATATTTTGTGTTACGAAAAAATATAAGAACTTTATTAATTGGATTCTGAATTTATTTTTTTCAGGGCTCATACAGCTGTTAAAATAGCACCAAAATACAGTAATCCAACAATTCATGTTCTAGATGCTTCTAAAAGTGTTGTCGTGGTAAGTTGAATGTGAAATAAATAATTTTGATGAAAAGTTTTAGCATGATGAAATAATAATTGAAATATTGCATTCAAATCTGTGCTGAACATCTATATTATAGTTTTTCAACTCTGATGGCTATTGCTATGATGGTTATATTTATATATTATAGTGTTCAGCTCTATTGAATGATAGTGGTTATGATGATTATATATTTGATATACAAGAAGAATATGAAGAAATTAGACAAGAACATTATGAATCTTTAAAGGTAAGGGTCTTTCACTGCTGCATTTCTCCCTCAAGCCTAATATAAAGATCCCCTCTTTAAGTCACTGATCTTTTACTGGGAGTCTTAAAGGCTGTTGGTATGATAAACACTTTCCCTATTTACATTGTACTTCAAGTAGTGTACCTCTCAATAGATATGTTAGGTATTATCTTTAATCTATTGCGATTGTTTTACAGGACAGAAAATATGTGAAATTAGATAAGGCAAGAGAAAAGGCGTTTAAAATTGATTGGCAATCTGAAGCTAAACCAGGTTTGTTTTTTTTTTTTTTTTTTTAGGGATTAATTATCTCACATGTTTTTGTCATATAGTGGATTTTGTCAATTCATATTTTTTTTATTACAATAAAACACTTCTAAAATACTATTTTGTTCCTTAATTATTGTTAAAATTTGATTTCTTATAATGCAATGCATGCTATCAAATCATTTAAATTTTTGTAAATTATATTCGTTAAAGATACATTAGGATATTAGATAAAGAGCCAGCAGCTGTCACTTTAATAGTTAAAAACTGGATAATATAAAGGGAATTTGCTGACAATTTCAGTCAAATTGATTCTCTCTGAACTGAGATTTTAGCAATTGAATTTTCGGCCTAGTCTTGATCATCATTACTAAAGTTGGTATAATAAAAAACATTGTATCGATTAACCATTTCATGATTAAATCATGAATGAAAGTTGAGCAGCAAATTGGATCCTAATCCAGTAAATAATGCAAAGTAGTGTTGACAACAGCAGTTGATTGTGGACTGGATAGGTTAATTAATGTCTACTTAATAATGTAGAAAAACATTTCAGGGCTAAAGAAAGACCTGCATTAGTTAGATTAAGCTTGTGCATAATGTATGTTTAAGTCCTGTGTTATTTTTACCATTTCAGTGGAACCATCTTTTCTTGGGATTAAAACATTTGAAAATTATGATATTTCATCTTTAGTGCCATACATTGATTGGAAACCGTTTTTTGATGTATGGCAATTGAAAGGGAAATACCCAAATCGTGGATATCCAAAAATATTTAATGATAAAGATGTGGGTATGTACTCAATTATCTATAATCTTTAAATGTTGCCATTTTTTCAGCTTTCACAAATAACTTTTCACTTAAATCTCTGAAGACACTTAAATTTCATTGTTATATTGATATAAATCACCAAAAGATATCAGAAGATTCGCATGGTCATAGTTTTATGTGTAGTTAATCCCTTTTATGTAAATGTTTATTTTCAAACAGGAGAAGAAGCCAAGAAAGTATTTGATGAAGCCCAGGACATGTTAAAGAATATTATCAATAATTCTAGTCTTACTACCAGTGGTGTTATAGCATTTTATAGAGCAAATAGTGTAGGTGACGACATACAGGTCTATGATGATAATTATAAACAGATAGCTACATTTCATGGATTACGACAACAGGTAGGATGCATGGTTTTGAATCCCCAGTTGAAAGTGACAAGGAGTAGGGTCACCTGTCCAACCATGTGGGTTTTCTCCCACTGCTAAAGACCCCTACATGCAAGCAAATTATTGAAATAAAATTAAAAACCATATGTTAGTGCAGAAATGACCTAGTTTCTTTCACTCTCTCATTGTAAGAATAAATCAAATGTGTAAAATTGTAATACCTGGTAAACACCCTCTTAATTTAATTTGATCAACAATTCTATTTTTGTCCCCCGCCTTTCGAGGAAAGTTGGGGCACTATTAAAATGGGTTCGTCTGTCTGTCTGTCTGTCTGTCTGTCTGTCTGTCTGTCGGTCCGTCCGTCTGTCTGTCCGTCCGTCACACTTTTTGGGACACAATAACTCTCTTCCTAATTGAGCTAGAATGTTCAAACTTGGTGTATGTGTTTATTAGGTCAATGCCTTGATGGAGTTCGAAGATGAGCATTTTCCGCTTAGGGTAAGCAGAGATAAGCAATTTGATTGGTTGATGCTTTGGGACACGATAACTTTAGTTCTAATTAAGTGAGATTGATGAAACTTGGTGTATAGTTTCATTATAGTAATACCTTGACTAAGTTCGATAATGAGCATTTTCTGCTCAGGGTAAGCAGAGCTATACGCAATTTGATTGGTCGAGAATTTGGAACACAATAACTCTCCTTCTAATTGAGTTAAAATGTTCAAACTTGGTGTATATGCTTATTAGGTCAATGCCTTGATGGAGTTCAAAGATGAGCATTTTCCGCTTAGGGTAAGCAGAGATAAGCAATTTGATTGGTTGATGCTTTGGGACACGATAACTTTAGTTCTAATTAAGTGAGAGTGATGAAACTTGGTGTATAGTTTCATTATAGTAATACCTTGACTAAGTTCGATAATGAGCATTTTCTGCTCAGGGTAAGCAGAGCGATACGCAATTTGATTGGTCGAGACTTTGGAACACAATAACTCTCCTTCTAATTTAGTTAAAATGTTCAAACTTGGTGTATATGCTTATTAGGTCAATGCCCTGATGGAGTTCGAAGATGAGCATTTTCCGCTTAGGGTAAGCAGAGATAAGCAATTTGATTGGTTGATGCTTTGGGACACGATAACTTTAGTTCTATTTAAGTGAGAGTGATGAAACTTGGTGTATAGTTTCATTACAGTAATACCTTGACTAAGTTCGATAATGAGCATTTTCTGCTCAGGGTAAGCAGAGCGATACGCAATTTGATTGGTCGAGACTTTGGAACACATTAACTCTCCTTCTAATTGAGTAAAAATGTTCAAACTTGGTGTATATGCTTATTAGGTCAATGCCTTGATGGAGTTCGAAGATGAGCATTTTCCGCTTAGGGTAGGCAGAGATAAGCAATTTGATTGGTTGATGCTTTGGGACACGATAACTTTAGTTCTAATTAAGTGAGAGTGATGAAACTTGGTGTATAGTTTCATTACAGTAATACCTTGACTATGATCGATAATGAGCATTTTCTGCTCAGGGTAAGCAGAGCGATAAGCAATTTGATTTGCCGAGACTTTGGAACACAATAACTCTCCTTCGAATTGAGTTAAAATGTTCAAAATTGGTGTTTATGCTTATTAGGTCAATGCCTTGATGGAGTTCGAAGATGAGCATTTTCTTCTTACGGTAGGCAGAGATAAGCAATTTTTGGATGACACTTCGTGTTCAGTTTGATTGGTCGATACGTTTGAAAAAAATAAATGTGCGATTAATTAATATGTGTCATCTATTTATTTTGGGATTTCGGCGGGGGACATCAGCCTCACTGTTGGCTTGTTTTAAACTATATTTTATTCAGTAAGAATAGGATTGAGGAACAGGCTAGGCCTATATCACCCATCTCCATAAATCTGTCAGGTTTAGTCATTTTAAATGGATTTGAGAATTTTTCAGCATTTACTAGATTTGAGATTACAAATCTCATGATTCATTAAATTATTATATATGCAGGCAGAAAAAGATGGTGGTACATATGAATGTTTATCAGATTTTATAGCACCTAAAGACAGTAATATAGAAGATTATATTGGACTATTTGCTGTTACAGCTGGTATCGGAGTTCAACAGATGTGCAAAGAGTAAGTAATGAAGTAGTACTTCTAATAGAATTGTTTCTTATCGTATTTTGTAGAAACAAAATTAAAAAGAAAAACATCTGTCCGGCATAGTCAAACAATATGCATTTGCTTTTTCAATTTCACTGCATCTTCTATTTCGAAAATTATTTATTCCCCCCCCCCCCCGCCTTTAAAAATAGCACGGGACTGATAAAAGGTAGATGTGACATCTATTTATTTTAAAAGTAGGGACATCAACCACATTGTTGGATTGTTTTATTATAAATATGAAATTAATATCTATTTGCTTTTTATTTTTTAAAAAAAAACTTTATATTACAGGTTTGAAAGTAAATATGATGATTACAGTATTATTATGGTAAAAGCTTTAGCAGACAGATTAGCAGAGGTAAGTCAATCTCATTGCCATATCAACTGAATCTTTAACCTGGTAAAAAAAATC
Source organism: Patella caerulea (assembly GCA_036850965.1). NCBI lineage: Eukaryota > Metazoa > Mollusca > Gastropoda > Patellidae > Patella > Patella caerulea. The sequence goes on from JAZGQO010000007.1 coordinate 59,024,873, forward strand.
AAAGTTGAGCTTAATTTCATTTGTTTTTATTACTTATGATTTCCAGTCTATCAAGCATTTAGAGTGCCAAAAAATTTGGAAATCAGGAAGATAATTGTCAGAAGTTAATTGATTAAAATCATATCTGCAAGCAAATTCAAATAATACTGGTCTAGATCCAATCTTGTAAAAAAGAGACATAATTGTCTACGTCAGTAAATTTGTTACCACACAAATTTCACAAACAATTAACAATATCAAAGAGTGGTCATTATTATGATTAACAGTTTTCATTCTGCTTGTATTGTTAAAGATATAATTTTTATTTTGGTTTTAATCATTTAACATGCTTCACTCACTTTCAGGCATTTGCTGAGCTGATGCACGAAAAGGTGCGACAAGAATACTGGGGTTATGCATCATCAGAAAAATTAGGTGCTCAAGACTTGCATCGCATTAAATATCAGGTATAGCAAGTGGAAGTTGATCAAAAAATATATTACAATGATTGATATTTAGGACACTGTAGAATGTTTTTCAAATTCGTGTTCAGAATGCTACAAATTTTATGGATGATCATATTTCACAAAACCTGTTGTTAAACTGAAAAGCTAAGTTTGAATTTTACTGACATTATCCATTATTCATCCAATGCAAAAACTTCCTATGTGTTAAAAATTTCCAAATCTGGCAGCTCAATCATTTTTAAAGTGTCATTGACATGATAAAACCTTGCATAACATTTTTCTGAGGCATGGAGGCACAACACCCTTACCACCATTCATTTTCTGGCACCATTGATGAACTTGGAATAAATGTGCATGATCTTTCACTTTTAGGCCAAAAATTAACAGGGGAATAATTATTGTAGCCAACAGTCATTTATCTGGTATCAGACCACAATTGAATTTTTTTTATCTTTTCAGCATTCAGGTTTTTTTTGCTAGCCAATTTTGACATCAATTATGTATATTTTCAGGGTATACGTCCAGCACCAGGATATCCTAGTCAACCAGATCACACAGAAAAACAAACTATGTGGAAGATATTAGATGCAGATAAAGTTGGTATTAAACTCACTCAATCCCTAGCTATGGATCCAGCAGCTTCAGTTAGTGGTTTATATTTTGCATCACCACACTCTTCATATTTTTCTGTTGGTAAAGTAGACAAAGATCAGGTAAGTTCTGCTGTAATCTTCTATTGTGTGTTTTGATTTCAGATACATTTAGTAGTGACTAGATCTGGGTGAACTCTCTTTGGTACATGTGTTTGGAATATAATTCCCTACCATAGTCTTACGTTCAGGTTTGGGAACAGGCTTAAAGCACTGTAACCGTGGTATCATTTAAAATGGTGTTTTTAGCATTAAAAAAATATGCATTTAGTTTAATTTCAAAACATCGCTTGATAATTGATAAAAATTGTTTGGAAATTACAAAAATGGTTTAATTAGTACTATGGCTTAATTTAATGGTACACCGTTTAATTTCTCTGAGAGGGGTTTAGAATTGCCCGACCCAATTGCTTATCTAGTGTGTTTATATATTTGACGAGCAGTACAATTTCTCGAGATGCGCATGCAAGTAACATCTGCTTAATTTATCTACTGTGTTGAACTATTAGATGAATCATTTATTTTCCTGCGAGCCGATTATATGATCGGTTCATTTTGATTACAATTTTTTCTGTATGAAGTGCGAATGAAAATGGTGAATGTATAAAATAAAGCACACCCATAGATGCTCACCTTACTGTGGTCGCAGTATTGATAATATTAATACAATTTGGGTAGTTATTGCCAAATAGATATACAAAATGAGTGTTCTTGATGAATAGCTAAAATACGGTAACTTTTAATACATGATTGCTTTAATTGTGCTTGAGACTGTGGGTTCGGTATCTGGCATGAGCATCCTATCACACTGTCAGGACCCGTAAATACTTTTTTTGTTCTTTATGATTTTATTTCAAATATATGTTAGTTATTAGTGGTATTTATTAAATGAGTTTTATATATTTTAGATTGAAGATTACTCTAAAAGAAAAGGAATGGATTTGAATGAAGTAGAAAAATGGCTGGCTCCATATCTGGCCTATGATGTTTAAATAATGATCTGCTCTTTTACATCATCAATATCTCAGGAATACAGAACTATTACTTTAAGGCTATTAGGGGGGTTGGGATGGCCTAGTGGTCTAGAGTGCCGCGCTTCGACCTCTAGCTGACCGGTCACCTCTGGCTTGCAGCTGTGGTTTCGAGCCCTGGTGTGAGCGTATGTGGCATGGGGATAGGGGCGCCTTCTCAACCTCGTGGGTTTCCTCCGGGCACTCCGGTTTCCTCCCACTGCTAAAGACCCCTATGCGCAAACGAATTGTTGAAATAAAATTAAACCATATGTTAGTCCTGAAATGACCTAGTTTGTGTTGCGTGGATGTTAAACCCCATTTCTCCCTCTTTTAGGCTATTAAATCTATGTCATACCATTATATATAGTAAAGCATATTTTCTGTACTGTTTAGATTCAGGACATACATTTATATAGTGAATAAATAACACAATCATTTTATAACATTACAATGTGTCAAAGTGAAATCAGCCAGCATCCGATAAATTATAATTATGTGATCTCAAAAAAGTATTAACACTTTTACTGCAAACATATTATGTAATTAATTTTGAACAATATCAGATTTGAACTGTCATTATGTTTAGCAGTATATCCTTATTGCTGGTCATTTTTCTAGCTTTAAATGATATATTAATTATTATTTAGACATTAATTCACATGAACAGCCCATAATCAACTCTGTAGACCATTTGTGCTAGAAGGCTTTTGACCCATGACGTCAGACATTAATTACATGTAATTAATCAGCATTGACGTTTCTAATGGTTTACTCTTAGAACCAGTTCCATAACTTCACTGTAACATGTTTTCATTGGCTAATCTCCCATTTCAACCAAAATGACGATAATATAACAACTCTTCCATGTAACAACATTTTGAACTGTAAACAACAAAACAAAATAGGATCTGTGTTTTAATGAGATTGCTAATGTCTTTATCCCAGTGATGGACAAGAGGATTTGTTTCAAATATTGTATATAATCTTAATTTGAGCACCCCTGATGTTACAGTTATAAATCACTGGCAAAGAAAAACGCAAAAGCCTGTTTAAAAGATTAACTGTATGTGCATTACATGTACAAGTATCTGTTGTTACCGTTATACTTAAAATATGTTTTATTAAATATTGTTAGCTTGTAAATATTATTGATTTAAAGAATGTTTAATTTATTTTCTATTTGAATAAGATAGAAATGTATAGTAATGTATTGCATAAAAAAAAATAATTGCATTTGATAAACTTAGTTCAACTTCAAAATTGAATTATGGTTATGAAAAAATATAATTTATAAACAAGTTTTTGTTGAAGTTACTTTTTTATGATTTTTTTTTTTTTATTAGATTTATAAAAAAAAGATTATTGTAAATTGTGTTGTATATAACATTTTGTACTTATCCTTAACCCTTTTTAGTTTTTAGATACAAAATATCTCACAAATGTATGGCCTTAAAGCCTTGCTGAATCTAAAGGAGCTAAATCACTAATATTTCGGACTTAGAAATTGACCCAATTGGGTCGAAATGCATATGATAATGTGAACTGATGTACATTCAATTGTTTCCATTTTGACTCTAATGTCAAATCAGCTATGTCCAGCAAAATACGGCATGAACCTCAGCCCAATATAAATTTCTAGTGTCTGGTTATTCAAGTCTATTGCGCATGCTCTCTATATAAGTTATGCTATCGCTGTTTGAGTGAGTTGTGGAATTTGTTTAGCCTTGTTCAATCTGGTCACTTGTTACAAAGGATGCTGAAACGCACGATGGTACACGATTCGTGTACCAATGGTAAAATGTTTATTTTATCTTACATATTGGATATCAGGAGCCTACCTTTCCAAGGTAAGATAACAACATCAATGTTGATTTGAATTGACAAATTATTCATGTTTTCAACGTGTAAAACTTTGGATGATATTGAGTTAGAGACTTAGCTACTTTAAGATATTTCACTATTGACATTGTTAATATAACAGTAATTTTACCAGACAGGTTAGAAAATCAGTATTGCCTGGATAATCAGAGTTAAATTATCTCGACTGTATTATACATGCATAAGGGTTAGAGTTCAGGAAAGCTGATGGAATGTTGTGCTGTAACATATTTTTGACTATTTGTTATGTTTTTGTCTATTGTTAATAGCTTAGTGTAAATATTGTGTTTAGAAACAAGGATTTACTTTTAAATACATTCTTAATACATATTTCATAATATTTAGTGTTATTTCAAATAAGTAGCATTTCTTTTTAAATTTCAGCCGCATTGATATATCACATGGGAAGTTTATAATAATGTCATTTATTGTTATTTTCTATTACTTAATAAGTTAATAACTATCATTATGTATATTATATATAGATGTAAATAGAGATAACTGGTCAAATTGCCTATTTTTATCTACTCTATGTATAGATTTACATTAAATAAAATTATATATTTTTATTTTGTACTTGTGTTGTCTGGAGGTCCTGTGTTCGATCTCTGCGTTGCCTGAGAAAGATCACAAGGATTTTCCGATGTGGTTTCCCCTTGTCAGTGGCCCAGGACATAGGGCCTGACAAGGACAGCTGTCTAGGTGTCCAGATGGGACAGAAAATCGTGGACTCGTGTATCTGAGTAGGACATTTTTAATACCCAGTAAGTAGTGGGGCAAATGCTGCTAAAAGCAATTGTTAATTACTAATCAAGCAGTGGGGCAATACCTGCAATGATGTTGATTGAAAATCATAAACATTGGTAATATTTGAGAGATGGAACCTTTTTTCCCTATTGACTCATTATTGGTTTCAGACTAATCAGTACCTCCCTAGCTTGCACATATATGCACATGTCTGAAAGTTGAATGTCTAATTGGCAAATTTGGCAAACGGATTCAGAAAGTTAAAGGAGCTAAACCTCTAACTCAATATTATACATGTTTGAAATTAAAAACACGAAGTAGAATTCAATATTGGTCCATTTCGATCAATTTTAATGTTGTTTTTTTGCCATGAAAATATAGACTCTAATAACCAATATTTAAGACACAATGACTAAAATCATTATAGTCCACAAGGGGATCATGCGGCTAAGTGGGTGAGAAACTGGCTCGCTAGCCTAGAGGTTGGGTGTTTGATCCCTGCATTGGCGGAGAAAGTTCATTCAAATTTTCTGGCAGGGTTCCTCCTTGTCAGTGATGCAGGAAAGAGGGCCTGACAAGGACAGCTATCTAGTCATTTGGATGGGACCGAAAAAAGGTCCCTTAGGCCTATATTGGCTGTTGGAATTTGATATAAGAGTAGGCCGTAGTGCCGATGTCCGGGCAAAATATCCCTGTATGGTGTATGACCGTCTTCATTAGCCCAGTTTAGGAGCAAAACAGTAGGAAACCCCATTTCATTTCATTTATAGCCGACATATAAGATCCATGCTAAAAATCATGATCAAGATGTTCTTTTATTATAGATCATATTCGTCAAACTTTTTCAAGAATAGCCTACGGTAACAAATATTAATAAATATAAATTAGATTAAACTACTTTTTAGACAGGTTCAGCAGTGGAAATTTGATAATTTTGCGAAAAATGACATAAAATTTAAAGAGATTTATTAAGTTCCAATACTTCCATGCTGAGGCGGGTGTGTGTGTGTGTGTGTGTGTGGGGGGGGGGGTAACTGATGTTTTACCGACAGATGGCGTCACTGTAAGTTTATAGTTACCGTTAAGATGGCGGACGAGTGATTACTGCATTAAAATTTGTTTCAAAATCAAATAATGCATTGAAAGATGATTTATCTTCGACGACTTCTGCAAGATTAAACCATAACATATGGTATGTTTTGTTTTAGAATCATATAAATTTCTATCTTATTCTTATTGGACAGAGCGAAGACACTAATAAATGAAGGAATGTGGATGGATGATTAAGCTAGCGCGTGACATGCAATCAATGTCAATATATAATGGTAAAAAAAGTAGGTTACGCGGCATCAATTAATAATTTACAATTCGCCTGAATCATCAACTGATCGATTGACTAAACGTCTATCAATAATATACGCGAACAAATATCTAAATCATTGTTCCTACAAACCAAGATAAATAAATCCTTTTTACTTTGCTGTTAGCTAGCCTAGCCTACTTTACCTTACGGTACCACAATACTGCAATAATTAATAATGGCACAAAACAAATGGGCCGATTTTTATTCCCATACCATACGACCATACATATACAGGTATGATAAATGCATCATAGAATAGATAGATCTACATCATTCATTCATTGTGTTGTCGGATTCCATGGCATTTGAAATTTATCGTTCCTCCACCAAATCCATACATGTGATTGGCCACAACAAGTAAAATGTCAATGTCACTGTCAGGAGATTTTTGTAAAAAATGTCAGGAGAATTAAAGTCAAAAGAGGGAGACTTTATCACGCGTTAAAATTACCCACCAACCATGGATAAAAGACAAATTAATTCATATATTTTACTAATACTATCATTTGATTGTTATAATGACACAAACTTAACAAAACATGAAAACATGCTGTGTTCTCATTTAAACATTAGAAATATTTGTACCACTTCTCTAAATCGCTATATTTTAATAGTTCTTTTATCAATCGGTTCCATAAATAACTAAATGGATTTTCGTTTTTATAACATATTTGACATTCAAGAATTAGGAATGGTAGCTACCCCATTGTTTTCAGTCATTGAAGACACCGCATACATCTTTCATATACTACTGTACTACTAGTACTAGACTTGTCATTTGTAATCTTTATTCCAAGCATGTAACATGAGATAGCCTCAATCATAGGTTGCGACCGGTTGACAAAATTAATAATATTTATTAACCACAGCACTCTACAAACCAAACCTCAATCAAAAGGAAACATAATAAATTACAGTTTAATGTAATGAAAAAAGTATTAAAAAAGACAGGACAGTAAAATCGTTTACATTAGCTGTCAAGTGATGCCATGTGCCGGTTGGGGGTCAAAGTTAAGGACATCCATACGGGTCATTGGTTTTCTGTGGTACTACCGCACAGCATGGCTACAGTGAAAAGAACACATGTAGTAAATTCTTTGGAAATATAGCTGATAGTTCAAATATTTGACAAAATTAATTATATTTATTAACCACAGCACTCTACAAACCAAACCTCAATCAAAAGGAAACATAATAAATTACAGTTTAATGTAATGAAAAAAGTATTAAAAAAGACAGGACAGTAAAATCGTTTACATTAGCTGTCAAGTGATGCCATGTGCCGGTTGGGGGTCAAAGTTAAGGACATCCATACGGGTCATTGGTTTTCTGTGGTACTACCGCACAGCATGGCTACAGTGAAAAGAACACATGTAGTAAATTCTTTGGAAATATAGCTGATAGTTCAAATATTTATGGCATAACTAATCATTTAAAGAATTAGGACGGGGATATTTTTAAATCATTTAACCTGCTTGCAACTGGACAATACCTGATGTTAAACTGATGTCAAAAATATGTGATCTGTCAAACTGAAAGAAGGCCTACCGGAAAGACTGAGAAATAAAATACCAAGAATGAATGAATTGAGTTGTGCTGTATAATACAAATACTAATAATTTAGACTGTGTCACAGAATTAGCTTTATAAATATTGTTCAAATGTGAATAAATTTGTTATTGAAATTCGTTAACGTAACCGATATTTCAATTTGCGTAACCAGATAGGTGTAATCAGCATTCAATACGAGATTGTCGGTTGTTGTTGACAAAAAAAAAAGTCTGTCTCATTTTATTTCGATGCTATTTGATTACAATTTTGACTACCAAAAAATAAAATTACAAGAATTGAAAAAGCGGGAGTATTTGTCTCCCGATCGGGAGCTCGGGAGATCAGGGGTTAAATCGGGAGACTCCCGCGAATTGCGGGAGGTATCACATGTATGACCAAATCCCATTTGCAACATCAGAAATAGTTCAGCTCTGAATTAATGTCGAAAATAATTTGAGCCCAAGTCAATTTTACTGGGCAACTTTTCACTGCTAAACATTGGGGTGTCAATCCGTGTGGACGCCTGTACAAATGTAAACGAACATCTTACTTAGTGAGAAAATAAGACCTTGCTTACCTCGCTAGAGTCAGTATAGTATGAGCGACACAACACGCTGCTAAAAATACGTCCCCTCATATCGAGTTAGCTTTTTGCCGTCATGACAACACGCTGAGCTACATCAGACCTTTCAGGATATTTTTTGGATATATCTCACACCTGTTCCAGTTCCACCATCATGAATACACATGTTTACAACTGTAAAAGTTGACAGCTGGACTCCATGTAGTTGGCATAATCATCGTCCAAATCAAATGATCCACCAATCATATAAATGTATTATAAAATCTATGGATTTTGGTCAATTCTCACAGATTGAGTGAAATATTATGGTATATAGCCCGTACAACTAAACTTATAGTATTAGAAGGCCTATACAGTTTACTTTTCATACTGTTTTTATATGGAAAATCTGATTTTATCTCCCCCATTCCGTAAAGGCCTATAGTACCACATTGAAACTGTTTACCAAATAGCCATTTTGATACTGGAAAACTGCACATTTTAATCATATGTCGGTCAACACATTTCCCCCAAAGACTTTTGATTTCATTTGAGACTGTGTGCATCATAATAAGCACCATTTATTATTTTTATACCATATTTCAGTTGTGAACAACAAACAGTTTAAAAGTTAGTTTACATTGGATCTGCGGTGTCAACACTCACCATGAATTCTATCACAGCTTTAAAGGGAAACCTGGGATTAAGGAGCAGTCGTGAGTAAATCAAAGTTTTAAAATGTCAATAAATGTAGAATCTGAATGTGGGACTAGAGAGTATCATACTGTTAAAAATAATCAGATGGTGAATATTGAATCACTATAAGGGTGGCACATACAGGCAGATTCTAACTTTGTTTAATTAAAAAACAGATTGTCAGATGCTTCATTAATTTCCATTGTATATTTCAGCTTTGTCTCCTACATCAAGTAAACTATCCACCCAATACCTAGTTTTAGATCACATGGCCAGTCACTATAAAAAAATTAGTAAGGCTAAATGTAAGTACGATCAATGATAGACAGCTGTGTTAATGTATTTGTAATGTTCTGTTTCAAATTGAGGACTTTGTGTCAACACAAAGCTTAGTATTTCTTCCTTGAAATTGATGGACTGCCGTAATGATATATGTTCACTAAAATTGAAATCCTAAATGCACAATCAACCATTAATTGAATTCAAATGACGGTACAGTTTGTCTAGAACTAATGTATGTCATACTCATAGTCATATCTTACAAGATACATCTTCTCTAGCACCTTTTACAATCTGTATATTTTCTGTCCTTATAATATATGAAGTTTATAGATTAATGCTTTGCACTATAAAGTGTATAGATGATTGTTTTGAAATGTGCAAGAGTGTATTCACACACATGTCAGACACATTGGTTGATTTGCTTAATTTTTTATCATGGGCTTACTGTTATGAGTGTTTAATTTTATTTTGCTCAATTATTATTGGTAAACTTGCTTTCACTAATTTCAAATTACAGTAAGTTTTGTAATAGGAATAAGCTTAGATGACTAAACATATCTTTAAAATGACTCTTCAATCTGATAACATTTTGTCTGTCATGTATTTTTATAATCTTAGATTTATTTAAGCTAATAAAATAATGTTTTGCTTTTATCTCATGTTCTAGCTGCCATTGACAGTGGTCGTCCAAAATCAATGGTATGCAGTCAAAAAGGTTTGTTTAAGTTGTTTTCTCTGTATCTGTAACATTATGGAATTAAATATTTTGTAAACATTGTAATATTTCTGAGGCAATGATAATAGTTTACAACTTTATTGTGTGTTGAAGAGTTTGTAGGCCTATGTGTAAACTTATTATATTTTATTTAGTGCCGGTTATATTTTGATTGGACTGCATCATTTCAAATGTATAATGTTTGGTTGTTTGGATTTTTTAGCAAGAGATAATCAAAGACGAAAGAATATTTCACAAGGTCTACCAAGCCGTACAACATCTCAAATGTCAAGGCATACACCATCACCAAATCACTATCGGTATACAACAGATGAACACTACGATAATGCCTTATGGGTACGTTTATGATACATGCACTTAAAGCTTGTTAAGATAATTGTAAAATCCAAGTCAACAAAATTGATCGATATTGTTTAGTGAATCAATAGAGTTAAGTCTCCTACATGCCAGAAAATTTTGCCTTAAAATAATTCAAATGGATCAATTCTAATTTAAGTATTATGAATATAATAAATTATGTAGTAATGTTTTAATAATAATAATGCCAACAGAATTCAAAAGTTTTCAATTGAATTTCTGAAACTTCATGGGATTGTTCCTTTGACATAATATATTTGTTTTTCATACAGGTTGTGTTTCCATTCACATTTTTTCTTTCAAAGCTCAGTACAGAAGTCATAATAATATATACTATTCAAAAAAAGTAGGGGATATTTGATTTTTAAGTGTTATTAAAGTCACCTAATGAAACTGACGAAGAAACAAATGACAAAATGAAATGAAGTTCACATTCATCGATTTATTCCAAATGATCGTTAGACTAAGTAAGGCACAGACTGACCATTATAAGGGTAAAATGATACCCGGGGTCAAACAGCAAAGTTCCCACAACATCACATCAAAGTCAGTAACGGGTAAATCCTCCTCTGTTTGCCAAACAAGCATTGATCCGACGTGGCATACTCCTAATGAGACGTTTAGAGTCCCGTCACCTGTTAACGACGGTGGCGGTAGCGGGCACGTGGCAGCAACCTGTGCCTCGCCGACCACCTCTGGGCGACGCCTGGTCGTAGCCGACCTAACGAGAAGAGGCACTACGGGCCACTGGCCGACGTCTCGGGTCGACCATCGACAATTTCTCGTGCCCGTCACTGGCCGACGGCAGATCGCAGGGCCGGCCCCTCTGACACCTTCCTCCTTGTCGTGGCCGACCTAACCAGAAGAGGCACTCCGGGTCACTGGCCGACGTCTCGGGTCGACCATCGACAATTTCTCGTACCCGTCACTGGCCGACGGCAGATCGCGGGTCGGCCTCTGACACCTTCCTCCCTGTCACTGGCCGACGTCAGATTTCCGCTGCCGCCACAGGCCATCTCTCGACTGCGGGTCGGCCACCGACACTTTCCCCAGCCTGTCTTTGGCCGACGGTACCTCGGCTCTCGCCCGCAGCGAGGGTCTCGACCCCAGACGTATTTTGTCTGCGCTCGGCCCTCGCGGGCTCTCTCTCTCTCTCTCTTTCTCTCCCCTGCCCGCCCCGTGCGCCACGCAGAGCTCTACCCGTCTTTTGCGGGTAAATCTCTTGCGGCGTTGCAAGGGACGGGCAAAACCGAGAGCTCAGTCCGTCTACCGCGGACAAATCTCCTAGTCGAGGGACAAGTCTCAACGCCTCGCAACCACAACAGGCCGCTCGACCGAGTACGACACCCCGACTCGCACAAACCCAAGTCGTCTGCAAGCAGATTTACCTGCCTTCGAAAGACACCTGCCGAAACACACAGGTCGGACACACACCACCCCGTTCCGCCTCGGGAGGGCGAAGCGGGGCCTAATCGTTCCTTTGCCGGTCAACGAGAGGCAGACGCGGACGTCGTGGGATGGGATTCCGGCTTAGAGGCGTTCAGCCGTACGCCCGGGGACAAAGGCAAAGCGCCAATGGCAGTCACCACCAAGCACCAACGCTTTCAATCCCGGGCCAACGTTCCTCTCGTACTAGTCGGCCCTACCCGCTCGTACCCGCTCGAATTATTCCCTACCAGTAGGGTAAAACTAACCTGTCTCACGACGGTCTAAACCCAGCTCACGTTCCCTGTTGGTGGGTGAACAATCCAACGCTTGGCGAATTCTGCTTCGCAATGATAGGAAGAGCCGACATCGAAGGATCAAAAAGCAACGTCGCTAAGAACGCTTGGCTGCCACAAGCCAGTTATCCCTGTGGTAATTTTTCTGACACCTCTTGCGGGAAGCAGTAAATTGGGCTCTCCCATCGTCGCCCGAGGGGCGACACAAAAGGATCGATAGGCCGTGCTTTCACATGGATACCTCCTACTGAAAAGCATCCTCAAGCCAGCATTTGCCCTTTCGCTCGACCAAGGGTTTCTGTCCCTTGTGAGGCTGGCCTTGGGGCGCCCGCGCTATCGTTTCGCGGGCACACCGCCCCAGTTAAGCTCAAAACTGAATCTGTCCTCGAACACCCTCGCGAGGTAAAGGAATTCCTCGCTTAGCCCCTTGAGCTCGCCGACGCCGCCCCGAGTGCGGCCGCTCCTGCGGTTATCACCGAGTGAGTCGAACGAGGAACGCAGTAGTGGTCTTTCACTTGCGCCGCGAGGCAGTCCCACCTAGGCTACACCCGCGCTCTCGCCCGACAAAGCCAATCGTGAGCCAAACTCAACAGGGTCTTCTTTCCCCGCTGACAGCCCCGGACCCGTTCCTCCGGCTGTGGCTTCGCTAGATAGTAGATAGGGACAGTGGGAATCTCGTTAATCCATTCATGCGCGTCACTAATTACATGACGAGGCATTTGGCTACCTTAAGAGAGTCATAGTTACTCCCGCCGTTTACCCGCGCTTCCGTAAATTTCTTCACCGTGACATTCAGAGCACTGGGCAGAAATCACGTCCCGTCAACACCGATCTCCGGCCTTCGAGACGCTATGTTTTTACTAAACAGTCGGATTCCCCCGGACCGTGCCAGTTCTGATCGAGTCGTTCGCGGCGCCCGTGCCGCGAGCGGGTTCGGGGATAGCCCCGCGCCGCTCACGTCCACCTGCCCATCCGGGGGTAGAGCGGTCGTCGTGCAGGTGCGCCCAACATAATATGCCACCTGGCGGACTCCCGCCCTAGGATTCCCCTTTCCGAGCTAGCAGCGGGCCGCCCGGCCCTCAGAGCCAATCCTTCTCCCGAAGTTACGGATCCATTTTGCCGACTTCCCTTACCTACATTGTTCTATCGACCAGAGGCTGCGAACCTTGGAGACCTGCGGCGGATTAAGGTACGGCCCGAGGCAAGAGCGTAAAAGAGGTTGTCTTTGAGATTAGCCGTCGGAGTTTCAAGGACCGTCGAGCCGTAGCCGAACAGGCCCCCGCTGGAGCCGGCTTTGCGGATAAAGTTGATTGCTCTCGCTCCCTATCTCCGGCAGAACCGCTTCCAGGGTCAGCGAGCGCACCTCAAAAAGAAAAGTTAACTCTTCTCGACTCTCCCGACGGCGTATCCGACCTTCCTTGCGTCGCCGCTTGTGCTCCACCTTCGGGTACGGGAATACTAACCCGTTTCCCTTTCGGCCCAGTGCCAGAGCCCTCCGCCCAAAAATGTCTGGCTTCCCGTAGGATTTCTCCCAGGCCTTAGGACCGACTAACCCGCGGCCGATCGAAGGAGCAACGCGGAACCCTTCTCCACTTCGGCCTTCGAGGTTCTCGCTCGAATATTTGCTACTACCACCAAGATCGGCACCCGCGGCCGCTACACCCAGACTCGCGTCTAAGGCTTCAGCGCTGACCGCGGCGACCCTCCTACTCGTCTCGGCTTCGGTCTGTCCCCCCCGGCGGCGGGCCGGAGAGAATTTGCCGAGACGGCCGGGTGTAGGCTGCACGCTATAGCGCCATCCATTTTCAGGGCCCACCAATTCGGCAGGTGAGTTGTTACACACTCCTTGGCGGGTACCGGCTTCCATGGTCACCGTCCTGCTGTCTTTACCGATGGACGCCTTTTGTGGGTTCTGCTGAGCGTGACGATCGGGCGCCTTAACCCGGCGTTTGGTTCATCCCACAGCGCCAGTTCTGCTTACCAAAAGTGGCCCACTTGGCACTCGTACATTTCTGCGGGGGTCCAGCCTCCCAGATCGAGCGGAAGACACCCCTCGTCGCCCGTTCAAAGTTTGATAATAGCTCCACGCCCTTTCGGCACGGATGTCTCTAGTCATTCGCTTTACCGGACGAAACTGTCGCGGCGAGCGCCAGCTATCCTGGGGGAAACTTCGGAGGGAACCAGCTACTAGATGGTTCGATTAGTCTTTCGCCCCTAAACCCAAGTATCGTGATCGATTTGCGCGTCAGAACCACTTAGGACCTCCACCGACATTTCTGTCGGCTTCATCCCGCTCGGGCCTAGTTCACCATCTTTCGGGTCCCAACGCGAGCGCTCTCGCTCCACCGAGGCCGTAACAACCCCCGACGGGCCGGTCCTGCGCCTCGCTCGCCAGAGAGAGGATCGGACCACGTCGCTTTCACTGCGCCCAAGGGAGTGTTTTTCCCTGTGACTCGCGCTCACGTTAGACTCCTTGGTCCGTGTTTCAAGACGGGTCGGGAAGAGTGCCGCCACGGCCAGCCGCGGACCCTCTAGACCGCCCTCCAATGCCCGCCGCCCCGCCAACGTAGACCGAGAGACCGCACTTGCACTGTTAAGCCTACGAGAGGCAGTCAAGGCGGCCGCGACGGCGCTGGGGGACTGGGTCGGGAGCGAAGACGGGGCCGTTCCTCGGCCCGGAGCTACGTTCGCCCTAGAACCGACCAGTGCAGACGGGGGTTTCAGCGTCCCGAGAGACGCGGCCCTTGCCTGACTCCAGCCGAAACGAAGCACTCCGAGCCGGTCGCGACTCGCGACACAGCGGAAGATACGCCGACGGGGACGAACCCTCTCGGTCGACCGAGCCCGTCCTCCGAGAAGAACAGGTCCCGAACGCACGAGGAGCCGCCTACCCGGCGAGCTGGATCCCGCTGATCGCACCGGCGGTTCCACCCGTTTGCCCGTAGGCGCTTTCACGGTCTCTTGAACTCTCTCTTCAAAGTTCTTTTCAACTTTCCCTCACGGTACTTGTTCGCTATCGGACTCGTGCCAGTATTTAGCCTTGGATGGAGCCTACCACCCACTTTGAGCTGCGATCCCAAGCAACTCGACTCTCGGGCACCGACTGCGCCAGGCAGAAGACCCAGACCGAGGTAAAGGCCTCACACCCACTCTGGGAGCAAACCTGTCCCGCGGGACTTACTCGGACAGTCAGACACCTGGCGAGTCGGGCCCTTACGCCACAGTTCCCGAACCGCCGCTGACCGACGGGGGATTCGGCGATGGGCTCTTCCCGCTTCGCTCGCCGCTACTGAGGGAATCCCGGTTGGTTTCTTTTCCTCCGCTTACTGATATGCTTAAGTTCAGCGGGTAATCTCGCTCGATCCGAGGCCGGTGATAGAAAGAATTGGCGGAGAGGACGTACCCGGAAGGACAGCCGCCGCTCGTTCTGCCAAAGGTTCGTCCCAGGCGAGAGCTTGGCGCCGTGATACCTTCCGTGCTGTCCCGGCACTCCCCTCCGTCCGTCTGTCTTTGAGGAGACGGGGCCGCGCCGGCGACCGCGACTCCCAGTCTTGGGGAGTTTTACCTGCCGGCCCTCGGACGAACGTGGCCGCGGGAGAGCCCGCGACCGCCATGTGCGTTCGAGACGTCGATGATCTTCACTGCAATTCACACCACTTAACGCGTCAGGCCGCGCTCTTCATCGACGCACGAGCCGAGTGATCCAACGCCTACGGCCGTACTCTATAAACTGCGGGCCGCCGAACACGACGGTCCGCATTGACAGTGTCTCTTTCTTCGTGTGAAAATCGGATGGACGGCGGCCCGGTGCTGGCGACCGGGGCTCTTTGAACGTGCCCGTCTTGCGTGGCAGAGCGCCTGCCGCGAGAAGGGTCGTGAACACGTACCGATAGAAGAGAAGACGTGCCGAGGGCATGTCGGGCGACCCGACACTCCTCGCCGCTGACTGGTTAGCACGGGACGTGCCTCCTAACGTCTCTGTTGATGGGTTTCGGGGGAGTTCTCGTCTAGCCTGTCTCTCTCTCTCTCGAGGACGAGGAGGAGACGACAGGGTACGGTAATGATCCTTCCGCAGGTTCACCTACGGAAACCTTGTTACGACTTTTACTTCCTCTAAATGATTAAGCTCGACCGCCTTCCTGGGTCGTTGCAAAATGCAAGTCCCGAGTCCAACGGCCTCGCTGAGCCATTCTATCGGAGGTAGCGACGGGCGGTGTGTACAAAAGGCAGGGACTTAATCGGCGCCAGCTGATGACGGACGCCTACTCGGAATTCCTCGTTCACGGGGCTGAGTTGCAAGCCCCGATCCCCAGCACGAAGACGATTGGCACGGTTAACCCGCTGTAGGTGAGACTACCTACCCCCTCTCGGGGCGGGTTCCCGGCCTGACTACGACCGTAGGCACTCGCGCTTTCGTCTTCAGTGTAGCGCGCGTGCGGCCCCGGACATCTAAGGGCATCACTGACCTGTTATTGATCTCTCTCACCTAGCTTGAGCTTGCTTGGGATCCCCCTAAGAAGTTGGCTACGACTCGCCCCATGTTCCCCCGTGTCTCCCCGCAAGCGGGGTGAGGCTAACCGAGAACCACGAATCGACTAATTAAGAGCGAGGCCTCGCCCGTTAGCGGAATAAACCAGACTTTTCACTTCACCAGCCACGAACGGCCATGCACCACCACCCATCGAATCGAGAAAGAACTGCACGAGCGTCTGTCAATCCTGACGATGTCCGGACCGGGTAAGTTGCCCCGTGTTGAGTCAAATTAAGCCGCAGGCTCCACTCCTTGTGGTGCCCTTCCGTCAATTCCTTCAAGTTTCAGCCTTGCGACCATACTACCCCCGGAACCCGTAAACTCTCAGGTTGCCCGAAGCCGCCACGAACGGGTCCATAACCGCTGTTCTCGTTCCTCGTCCGCGGCCCGGTCGGCAGCGTTTACCGTCGGTACTACGACGGTATCTGATCGTCTTTGCTCCACCCACCTTCGTTCTGGATTAAGGAAGACGTCCGGGGCCAGCGCTTTCGCCTCGAGTCGTCTCGAGCGGATCACAAAATTTCACCTCTCCCCGCCCGGTACGCTCGCCCCCCACCGTTCCTCTCGAATCCTAGCTCTCCGGCGAGACCGACAGGGAGGCAACGTCAAACAAGTCGGCCGGACCGCCCTCCGGAATAGAGCCTCCCCGCTTATTCCATGCACGAAATATTCAGGCTCGGGGTTAGCCTGCCTTTAGCACTCTAATTTTTTCAAGGTAGACATAAATTGTGGCGGGATCTCCCCCGGGAAGGAGAGAAAGCGACGCAGGACGGTCAAGTCCGCCTCGCCCCGCTCACCAGTTAGGAGCGGCCAAGAATTCTCCGATCGGGTCCGCAGCGTATCGCACCCGATCGTGCCGTCTCCGAGATCCAACGACGAGCTTTTTAACCGCAGCAACTCCGATATAGGCTATTGGAGCTGGAATTACCGCGGCTGCTGGCACCAGGCTTGCCCTCCAATAGCTCCTCGCACACTTTTTTAAGTTGCGCTCATTCCGCCCGCGGCGACCACGATAGGGCCCCGCCACGTTATTTTTCGTCACTACCTCCCCGTGTCGGGATTGGGTAAGTTGCGCGCCTGCTGCCCTCCTTGGAGGTGGTAGCCGTTTCGCAGGCTCCCTCTCCGGAATCGAACCCTGATTCCCCGTTACCCGTCACCACCGTGGTAGGCAGGTCGCCGACCATCGCCAATTGATGGGCCAGACACTTCATGGCAAAGTCGTCGGGGGCCCGGAAAGACCCCGCGATCGGCACAGTTATTCGGATTTCAACACCTCTCGCTTCGCCCCGTCGCTACTTTTCACGGTAGCTTCGCAGGCTAGGGCGGTCTGGTCCAGAGAATAAATGCCGTTTCCCCCCCTTGTTCCGAAGAGAGGGGGGACCACGGTGTGTTGCATGTATTAGCTCTAGAATTACCACAGTTATCCATTAAACCAACCCGCTTTTCGCCAAGGAACCGTATCTGACTAATGAGCCGTTCGCAGTTTCGACTCGCTCCTGGAAAGGGACGAGCCTGAACTTAGACTTGCATGGCTTAAGCTTTGAGACAAGCATATGATCACTGGCAGGATCAACCAGATAGCCTTTCGCGAGCTCCAAGAGAACTACGAGTAAACGCCTGCCCAATCGCCGGTGAGCGAGAGAGCGAGGGTCGGCAGGGCGGAAAACCTAATTCTGAATCCCGCGCCTGCCTCGTTTGCTGGTGGTTCGAGGAAGGAAGTCCCTGTCGGCCAGCGGGAGAGCCGGCCGACGAGAAGAGTTCCCTCGCTAGGCGTACGGAAGAACCGAGATGAGCCGAGACGACGGGCCACGCAGGAGACGGGCTCAGGCGGGTGCGTCGAATCGGGATCTCCCCGCGGCATTAGCCGCAGGGATGGTAGTCGAGACTCGCTGATTTAAAAATCGGACGAGCCAGTCTGTCCCGCCGTGTAAGCGTACACCGGAACGTTTCGGGTCTGCCAGGCTGGCTGAGAAATAAATCTCTGCGCAGCCGACCTACACGAGCTGTGACCCTGTGCCGAGATTATCGGCTGGTCTCGCTCCACCGTCTCCATCGGGTCTTGGATCGTTCGAAAGCGTACGGTAACTGGACGAGAGATCGGGCTAACCGTTCCCCCGCCTTCTGACCGCTTCGTTGCCTGAGAGGTACTACCGGCGAAGAAAGAGCGCGGCGCGAGAGAACAGCGCGGGTGAACGGCTTCGGGTGCCATCCTTCCCCCCGAGCGAGTGGCGCGACGAGGCTGAAGAGAAGGGTAGCTGGGAGCTGCACTAACACACACTCCCTAGCCTTCACTCAGCCGCCGTGTACGCACCGCGCAAGAGGAGACCGGCATACCTTCCACCGCGAAGCGCCCGTCTGCAGAAACTCGCCTGATCAATTCTCCGCCAAAGTTCGCTGGCCCGCCAAGGACTGGCTGAGCATCACCCTCTATGTAAGAGAAAACGCACTCGTTCGAAAGGTATACACATGCACCGTACCGGGTTCGGTCTCTTTCACCTACCTCCTATACTAGTGTTTCGCACTCGTCTGAAGGGTATACCACTGTGCAAAAGTAGGTTTCGACACAATTTTTTGGCTTTTCAAGGCTTTTCTGGCCTTCCAAATTCATCTCTTGGCGTTCTTGCTGGCCAGGGACCCTCGTTCCAGCAACTTTCGTCGAGATCCTTCAGCGCATGGCCCCGCCAGGAGCGGTTGAATGTCGGGCGGAGAAAGCTCGTCAGTTTGCTTCGGCCTCTCTCGCCGCTGTCGTCTCTCACCGGCTGACAGGAGAAGTCCCTCGCGGGTGCATCGGCCGTCTCGAGGATCGGCAGCCCCGGCCGGCCGCCGACAGACAGGACCGCAAAGCCACACATCGGCCGCCGCCTCTCTCGCCGCTGCTGTCTCTCAGCCCCGGCCGGCCGCCTCTCTCGCCGCTGTCGTCTCTCACTCCGAAACGGGTACTCACTCGCGGGCGCCTCGGCCGTCTCGAGGCGCCGCAGCCCCCGGCCGGTCGCCTCTCTCGCCGCTGTCGTCTCTCCCTTTCGAAACGGGTACTCGGCGGCCGGCCGACAGACAGGACCGCAAAGCCACACATCGGCCGCCGCCTCTCTCGCCGCTGCTGTCTCTCAGCCCCGGCCGGTCGCCTCTCTCGCCGCTGTCGTCTCTCCCTCCGAAACGGGTACTCGGCCGCCGGCCGACTGACAGTACCGCAAAGCCACACATCGGCCGCCGCCTCTCTCGCCGCTGCTGTCTCTCAGCCCCGGCCGGACGCCTCTCTCGCCGCTGTCGTCTCTCACTCCGAAACGGGTACTCACTCGCGGGCGCCTCGGCCGTCTCGAGGCGCCGCAGCCCCCGGCCGGCCGGTCGCCTCTCTCGCCGCGGTTGTCTCTCACTCCGAAACGGGTACTCGGCCGCCGGCCGACTGACAGTACCGCAAAGCCACACATCGGCCGCCGCCTCTCTCGCCGCTGCTGTCTCTCAGCCCCGGCCGGCCGCCTCTCTCGCCGCTGTCGTCTCTCACTCCGAAACGGGTACTCACTCGCGGGCGCCTCGGCCGTCTCGAGGCGCCGCAGCCCCCGGCCGGTCGCCTCTCTCGCCGCTGTCGTCTCTCCCTTTCGAAACGGGTACTCGGCGGCCGGCCGACAGACAGGACCGCAAAGCCACACATCGGCCGCCGCCTCTCTCGCCGCTGCTGTCTCTCAGCCCCGGCCGGTCGCCTCTCTCGCCGCTGTCGTCTCTCCCTCCGAAACGGGTACTCGGCCGCCGGCCGACTGACAGTACCGCAAAGCCACACATCGGCCGCCGCCTCTCTCGCCGCTGCTGTCTCTCAGCCCCGGCCGGCCGCCTCTCTCGCCGCTGTCGTCTCTCACTCCGAAACGGGTACTCACTCGCGGGCGCCTCGGCCGTCTCGAGGCGCCGCAGCCCCCGGCCGGTCGCCTCTCTCGCCGCTGTCGTCTCTCCCTTTCGAAACGGGTACTCGGCGGCCGGCCGACAGACAGGACCGCAAAGCCACACATCGGCCGCCGCCTCTCTCGCCGCTGCTGTCTCTCAGCCCCGGCCGGTCGCCTCTCTCGCCGCTGTCGTCTCTCCCTCCGAAACGGGTACTCGGCGGCCGGCCGACAGACAGGACCGCAAAGCCACACATCGGCCGCCGCCTCTCTCGCCGCTGCTGTCTCTCAGCCCCGGCCGGTCGCCTCTCTCGCCGCTGTCGTCTCTCACTCCGAAACGGGTACTCACTCGCGGGCGCCTCGGCCGTCTCGAGGAGCGGCAGCCCCCGGCCGGCCGGCCGCCTCTCTCGCCGCGGTTGTCTCTCACTCCGAAACGGGTACTCGGCCGCCGGCCGACTGACAGTCCCGCAAAGCCACACATCGGCCGCCGCCTCTCTCGCCGCTGCTGTCTCTCAGCCCCGGCCGGCCGCCTCTCTCGCCGCTGTCGTCTCTCACTCCGAAACGGGTACTCACTCGCGGGCGCCTCGGCCGTCTCGAGGCGCCGCAGCCCCCGGCCGGTCGCCTCTCTCGCCGCTGTCGTCTCTCCCTTTCGAAACGGGTACTCGGCGGCCGGCCGACAGACAGGACCGCAAAGCCACACATCGGCCGCCGCCTCTCTCGCCGCTGCTGTCTCTCAGCCCCGGCCGGTCGCCTCTCTCGCCGCTGTCGTCTCTCCCTCCGAAACGGGTACTCGGCCGCCGGCCGACTGACAGTACCGCAAAGCCACACATCGGCCGCCGCCTCTCTCGCCGCTGCTGTCTCTCAGCCCCGGCCGGCCGCCTCTCTCGCCGCTGTCGTCTCTCACTCCGAAACGGGTACTCACTCGCGGGCGCCTCGGCCGTCTCGAGGCGCCGCAGCCCCCGGCCGGTCGCCTCTCTCGCCGCTGTCGTCTCTCCCTTTCGAAACGGGTACTCGGCGGCCGGCCGACAGACAGGACCGCAAAGCCACACATCGGCCGCCGCCTCTCTCGCCGCTGCTGTCTCTCAGCCCCG
Organism: Patella caerulea; assembly: GCA_036850965.1. NCBI lineage: Eukaryota > Metazoa > Mollusca > Gastropoda > Patellidae > Patella > Patella caerulea. The sequence goes on from JAZGQO010000007.1 coordinate 59,046,363, forward strand.
GCCGGTCGCCTCTCTCGCCGCTGTCGTCTCTCCCTCCGAAACGGGTACTCGGCGGCCGGCCGACAGACAGGACCGCAAAGCCACACATCGGCCGCCGCCTCTCTCGCCGCTGCTGTCTCTCAGCCCCGGCCGGTCGCCTCTCTCGCCGCTGTCGTCTCTCACTCCGAAACGGGTACTCACTCGCGGGCGCCTCGGCCGTCTCGAGGAGCGGCAGCCCCCGGCCGGCCGGCCGCCTCTCTCGCCGCGGTTGTCTCTCACTCCGAAACGGGTACTCGGCCGCCGGCCGACTGACAGTCCCGCAAAGCCACACATCGGCCGCCGCCTCTCTCGCCGCTGCTGTCTCTCAGCCCCGGCCGGCCGCCTCTCTCGCCGCTGTCGTCTCTCACTCCGAAACGGGTACTCACTCGCGGGCGCCTCGGCCGTCTCGAGGCGCCGCAGCCCCCGGCCGGTCGCCTCTCTCGCCGCTGTCGTCTCTCCCTTTCGAAACGGGTACTCGGCGGCCGGCCGACAGACAGGACCGCAAAGCCGCACATCGGCCGCCGCCTCTCTCGCCGCTGCTGTCTCTCAGCCCCGGCCGGTCGCCTCTCTCGCCGCTGTCGTCTCTCCCTCCGAAACGGGTACTCGGCGGCCGGCCGACAGACAGGACCGCAAAGCCACACATCGGCCGCCGCCTCTCTCGCCGCTGCTGTCTCTCAGCCCCGGCCGTCGCCTCTCTCGCCGCTGTCGTCTCTCACTCCGAAACGGGTACTCACTCGCGGGCGCCTCGGCCGTCTCGAGGAGCGGCAGCCCCCGGCCGGCCGCCTCTCTCGCCGCGGTTGTCTCTCACTCCGAAACGGGTACTCGGCCGCCGGCCGACTGACAGTACCGCAAAACCACACATCGGCCGCCGCCTCTCTCTCCGCTGCTGTCTCTCAGCCCCGGCCGGTCGCCTCTCTCGCCGCTGTCGTCTCTCCCTCCGAAACGGGTACTCGATGGCCGCCTCTCTCGCCGCGGTGGTCTCTCACTCCGAAACGGGTACTCGGCGGCCGGCCGACAGGAGAAATCCCTCGACGGGACTGCCGTTCTAGACCGAGAGGAAAGGCGACTGCCTCCCCGTCTCTCTCTACCACCAAAGCCACGCTCCACCGCTTCGAGTAATTCCGGCTGCTCCCCGTCTAGCGCCCAGTTTATCCTGTTCAATAGATGTATGGGTGGTATGCGCTCAGTGCCACTAAAGAAAAAAAATTCCTCCTGCGAAAGCGTAGCTAGTTGCAGCGTGTCATTTTCCCAGTCTCCCCGCTGAGATCCGCGCCCGATGAAAGACGAGAAAATCTGCCTGTCTTGTGCTGTAAATTCCCTGCCTTTCCGTCGTTTCTCTCAGACAGGGACCCTTGGGCTTGCCCTACCGCCGCCAGGCGAATGAAAAAAAAATTTTCGTTAAAAAGTAATCATATATTATCGCACACGGGTAACCGAGTGGCGAAAATCTCTCTTCTCATTAACATATCAGATTACGGGAGTTGACCTGCATTCAATTTTCAGCCGAAATCGGCCGCTGTCAACGTTTTTTTGGTGCGGGGCAGCCGGGGGGTATGTTTCCCCACCCGAAGCGCCCTTGCACTTCGAGCGGCGTCGCTGGGTTGCGATTTTAGCGGCGTCGCCCTACTTATTCTCTCCCCTGGCCAGATTCTCTCCCTTAATTTTGTTAAAGAGCAACTGTTCGAACATTTGACGGGATGCTGTCGTGGCGCGTGGCACGGGTAGCGGGCTTGTCCCCATCAGTCTCTCGCTATGACGAGACCGCGTAGGCAGTGCTCTCTCTGTGAGGCTTCAGTCGTACGACTGGCGAGACACTATCGGGCAGTGCACGGCATGTGCAGACAGGATGCCGTTGCCAAGAGCATACGTACGTACAAGTGCAACTCGCCCAGATACGAGTGCCCCGTAGAAAACTGCCAGGCCCGCGTGGCTCGAGTGGACCTTCACTTGTTAAATTTTCACAAATATCCGGGACGAAATTGCCCGTGCTATCAAAGCGCCTTGCAGCTACACAAGGAGCAAAAGTCGACTTTGGCCGAGGCTCTCCAGCCTGTTACCCCCGTCCAGCCGGCTTGCACCGCGCCGCCCCTGACTGCGAGCGCAAGGCGCCTCTTAGCCAATTTCCGGAAGGAGGTGGCTTTCTCCGAAGGCATCACTCGGCGTGGCTATGCCGTCGTCCAGCATGTCAAGCAGGTCTGGCGTATATGGCAGGCGATCACCAAGGACTGGGACCCCGTTGCCGACTTCGGCTCGCACAGAGCGACGCGGGACCTCTGGCTGATACCCATGCTCGCCTCGGAGGCGGCCGTTGGTACCGTAAAATCGTACCTGTCCTCGCTCAGGCTGTTCATCGAATTTCTGCGAGAACGGTCGAGCGTCGTCGACGCCAGTTACGACTTGTGGCTGACCAAAATCTCCCGCTGGGGCCGATCTATGCGTAAGAGGTTTAGTGAGCGCAGGCACGTAGTGGAACAGCGCGATAGCCTGCTTACCGCCACCGACGTCGCTCACATTGACAGCTGCGACGTGACAACCACCGCCCGAGACCTGCTCGGGCGGATCGACACCGATGCCACGCTTCAGATCACCGCCGTCCGGTACCGCACCGTACTGGCCTACCTCTTCGCCCAGATCTTGCTCAACACGGGTCAGCGCAGTCTGGCCGTCTGTAACATGGCCATAGGCGAGTTTTTGGATGCCGTGCCGTCGACGGGCGCCGACGGCGAATTGATCAGGGTGGTTTCAGTCTACAAGCACAAGACCGGTTACGCCGGCCCGGCTAAATTCCCCCTCGAGGAGAAGTTCTACGACGAGATCATGCGGTATTTCCAGTTCATGCGTTGTCTGGCCCAGGCCAGGCACAGTCGTGAGGACAGGCTGTTCATCAAGTTCAGGTCCGCCTTGCCTTACACGCCTTCCGAGATGGGTGCATTGCTTAATAGCCGCTACGGCAATTTCCTGGGGAAAAAGTTTAACAGCCGGGTCGTACGCAAGTCCATCGTGTGCTCTATGCTCGAGCAGCACCCGACCCTGGCTGCCGATCTGGCGGCACAGATGTCACATTCAGAGGGAACCCAGAAGCGCTACTACCACCTCCCTCTTCAAGTGCGGCGGTCCGCCGAGATCAGCACTGCACTGAGGCGAGTTCTGCGAGATGGGCAGCCCGGACCCGTGGCTCGCCAGCACCGACAGCATCCCGTCCACCGTGCCTGAGAACAGGCACCCAGACAAAAAAAAACCACAAAAAAAACACAAAAAAACTATAAAATGTTGGCCGGAGAGGCGCTACCCCGCCGTACTCCACCCCCGAGCTGACAGCCACAGCGAAGCGAGCGGGCGCCCCTCCGACTGCGATAAAATCAACCCCCAAAAAATAAACAAGGCGAACCACGAGGGGAAGGCCTCCGCGTCGGCGTTCGCCGGTAATCAAGCGCGGGGCGGCCAGAGCAGCCGCGCTTCGCTTGAGCCAACGTTCCCCTCATGTGTCCCGTCCCGTCCTCTCGAGCAAGTCGGCCAACGACACCCAGCGTCGCTTCTCTGCAAGGGACCCTAGCGGGAGGCTAAGGTCATTTTGGTCCAGATGGTCCCATTCCTGTTGCAACGCAGCAGCAAGTTCTTGGACATTGGCAGGACGTTGTTGACCTTGACGTAACCTCTGTCCAAGCATGTCCCAGACATGCTCGATGGGGGAGAGGTCGGGACTCAGTGCTGGCCAAGGTAATGTGGTGATGTTCTGTTGTTGGAGGTAACCTGTAACGATCCTGGCCCTGTGACATCTTGCGTTGCCATCCTGGAAGATGAAACGGCGGCCATGGTGTCGTGCGAACGGCACAACATGGACTGCCAAGATGTTGTCCCGGTAGTACTGGCCTGTAACGCGCCCTGCAACAACATGTAAAGCCGTTCTTCCAGCAACAGTGATGCCTCCCCACACCATAAAAGAACAACCCCCAAATCGATCATGTCTGATGACTTAACGTCTTGGAAGCGCCCGTTTCGACGACGCCACACCCTCCTACGTCTGTCCAAAAAATCAACGGTGAACCTTGACTCATCTGAAAACATCACATTGCTCCAGCGTCGATTATCCCAGTGTTGACGATTCCTACACCAACGACGTCTTGCCTGAATGTGATGATCTCTCGGACAAGGGATCACGCGAGGACGTCGGGCGCGAAGGTGACCCCTATGCAGTCGATTCCGAATCGTCTGACCACTCACTCTCACACCAGTGTCTGAAGACAAGCGCTGATCTGATTTGCTGTGATGACACGATTTCTCAAGGCCAAGGTACAGATAAATCAATCCTAGGCTTGAGTTGTCGCCCTTGGTCGACCTGAGCGTGGTCTGTCCTGTACAGATTGTGTATCACGGTATCTGGACCATAGCCTGCTTATGACAGACTGAGAAACATTCATCGTCCGCGCCACAACCGCCTGTGTTTTGCCCATCTGTAGCATGCCAACCTTTCATTTTGGGTAAGCCGACGCATATCAAAATTTGTTTTCTGGTCACTAAAACAATTAAACTGATGTTTCCACCCTGGAATTCAATGCCACAATGACTGTAACATTCAAAGTCAGAGTCGTGCAAATCTTGGGTTGGACCCCCATGATGATCCCAAGCATCACCTGCATTCCATGCGGTAGCTATTGGTGCGTTTGGGCGTCACATGTAACTGGAAATGTTTCTTCTGTTAGGTTCTATAGTGACTTTTTTCGTAGTCATTTGCATATTTTAGTATTATGTCCCCAAAATCAAATATCCCCTACTTTTTTTGAATAGTATATTTTAATACTATCTCTTTGGAATCTTTTGACAATTTTATATTTAGCAGAGAATTCATTTTTAAATGCAGTGGCTGGACAAGCCCCTGTATGTTATTAACTTAATAAATAATGGTACATATTTTTGTCTTAAAATTTAAAGATTTTGTAGTTAAAAAAACGTGATAAATTTACCTTTAATAATTACAACCTAGGCTATGGCTATGAAATTTCGATGGTAAGAAATTTCAAACGATTTGCGTACTGGTATCTTATGTTTTGATTTAAGTTTCAAAATGGCTTTAAACCTTCATGCTTTACTTAAACTTTTATTGTTTCATTGTGTTTTTGCTTTTACTATTATATGTTTGGGTTATTGACTTACAGTTAAAAACACCAAACATGAATTGCCTTTAAACTTTTAATGTATTTTGTTTTGTTCAAGATGTGTAGTGTCTGCCCTTGTTCTGTCAACCTTATTTTTGTCAATCTAAAATTGATTTTCAACTAGATCAATTCTAAAAGTACTATTGATGAGTGATATCAATTGTGAAAACCAAGCCAGATTTGAATATAGACTATAGTTATATATTCTTGATTGGATCACTGAGATTGTACAATGTAAATTATATTTTGAATGTGTATTTTTAGGATGAGGAACTTGAAGATGAGGATGATAGATTAGTTCAAAGCATAATGAGAACGACATTACAAACAAAACCTAATCCCAGCCATCATGCAACATTCAATACCAATAATGCAGAACATCATTATCATCAACAAGATGTCTATGATTCTCGTAACTTTGAGACTACAAGACCTGTTTCACAACGATCTATGCTAAGCAGTGCATCGCGACTCAAAATGGCATTAGCTGCCACGAAAGGGCCAAATGATGGTGATATTCTGGAAAAAAGAAAGGAAGTCTTTAACCAACCAGAAAAACCATTTACACCTCGAACACTTAAAACAGACAGAAAGTCAAGACTAAGCGAATACAAATACTATACACCACCAAAGAAAAATAAAAACAAAAATCAAGAAACGTCCAGAGAAAAACAGATAGATAACCCCAACAAGGAAAAAATTGATAATCGGCCTAAGGCAAAACCTCGAAAGCAGTCTTCCCAATTTCAACCTGAAAACACAATGTCCAGTACAATGATGCGTGAAAGCTTTCAAACTCGTGATTTTAGTAATAACTACAATAAAAGCAATGCAGATGTTCCTCCTTTAGACATAACAGTTGACAATGATCATCGGAATTGGTTAGAAGAGCAGGCTGGAAAAGCAGAGCACAGAAGAGAAAAAGCACCACACATTCTGCATTCCAACATCAATGATGATGGCACCTCTCAATATATCCAGTAATGAATTTTAATATTTTTTGTTGTCCCCCGCCTTTCGAAGAAAGTTAGGGGACTATTAAAATGGGTTCGTCTGTCTGTTTGTCCGTCTGTCTGTCTGTCTGTCCGTCTGTCTGTCCGTCACACTTTTTGGGACACAATAACTCTCTTCCTAATTGAGCTAGAATGTTCAAACTTGGTGTATGTGTTTATTAGGTCAATGCCTTGATGGAGTTCGAAGATGAGCATTTTCTGCTTAGGGTAAGCAGAGATAAGCAATTTGATTGGTTGATGCTTTGGGACACGATAACTTTAGTTCTAATTAAGTGAGATTGATGAAACTTGGTGTATAGTTTCATTATAGTAATACCTTGACTAAGTTCGATAATGAGCATTTTCTGCTCAGGGTAAGCAGAGCTATACGCAATTTGATTGGTCGAGAATTTGGAACACAATAACTCTCCTTCTAATTGAGTTAAAATGTTCAAACTTGGTGTATATGCTTATTAGGTCAATGCCTTGATGGAGTTCGAAGATGAGCATTTTCCGCTTAGGGTAAGCAGAGATAAGCAATTTGATTGGTTGATGCTTTGGGACACGATACCTTTAGTTCTAATTAAGTGAGAGTGATGAAACTTGGTGTATAGTTTCATTTTAGTAATACCTTGACTAAGTTCGATAATGAGCATTTTCTGCTCAGGGTAAGCAGAGCGATACGCAATTTGATTGGTCGAGACTTTTGAACACAATAACTCTCCTTCTAATTTAGTTAAAATGTTCAAACTTGGTGTATATGCTTATTAGATCAATGCCTTGATGGAGTTAGAAGATGAGCATTTTCCGCTTAGGGTAGGCAGAGATAAGCAATTTGATTGGTTGATGCTTTGAGACACAATAACTTTAGTTCTAATTAAGTGAGAGTGATGAAACTTGGTGTATAGTTTCATTACAGTAATACCTTGACTAAGATCGATAATGAGCATTTTCTGCTCAGGGTAAGCAGAGCGATAAGCAATTTGATTTGCCGAGACTTTGGAACACAATAACTCTCCTTCGAATTGAGTTAAAATGTTCAAAATTGGTGTGAATGCTTATTAGGTCAATGCCTTGATGGAGTTCGAAGATGAGCATTTTCTTCTTACGGTAGGCAGATATAAGCAATTTTTGGATGACACTTCGTGTTCAGTTTGATTGGTCGATACGTTTGAAAAAAATAAATGTGCGATTAATTAATATATGTCATCTATTTATTTTGGGATTTCGGCGGGGGACATCAGCCTCACTGTTGGCTTGTTAATTGTTAAAGTCGATGCACCGTTTTAATGTAAGATAAACACTGTTGTGGTGAAGATGCTATTACAACTAGAATATTGTGAAATATGAATCTCTAATTCTAATAGGAATATCAGTCCAAAAATTATCCAATTCCATTCAATATTTTGCTGTCAACAAAAATTTATCTAGTGTTGTATTTTGATTTGGTATCTAAATTAAATGTCAAATAATCAATCAAATACAAATTAGCATGGATTATTAAGTCATGAGAAATTTTAGTGACAAATGCTAATGGGACATCATTAATTTAAATCTTGCATTCAGTAGGGGGAGATCTCATTCAATTTTTATTCTCTTGTTGCACTGATTTTAATCAGTCCTCCTAAGATTTTTTGTTGAATAAGAATACCTCGAAAATCTTCCATGATCATTAAATAGTAGATTAGAAAGTACGGTTTATGTGTAGTAGTGAAGTCTATTAGAAATGGATCAGTGACAGTAATTCTGTAAATGAAAGTATTGCTATGTGTTGTTAAATTATTTTCTAATGTTAGAATAATTTAAAGCTTGTTACTTTCCACTATATTTGTATCCTTCCACTTTCAAAGATTTTATTTTTCATTTAAGTGCTTCTCCTTATTGTGAAAGATATAATTTTATATGTGCAGTAGAGTTGTTGTTAATTGTTGAAAATAAATAAGATGTAGAAAGAAAATCTAGTAGTGCATATGTAATGTATATTTATATACAAAATTTGGATGTGAATGATCCCTTTTAAGTACTATAAATATAAACATAGTATTCTGACTTGTATCAAAATATATTATTTTATATTAAAAAATTTGACATCTTTTCACATTTTATTCTTTTACCATTTTAGGGGTCTTAACCATTAAGGGGGTCTTTACCATTAAGGGGGTCTTTACCATTTTGGGGGTCTTTGCCCATTGTTACCTATGAATTGATTTTTGTTTTATAGAAGCTCATTTCTTGATAATAAAAAGCTGTCTTTTACATTAAAGTCAATTTTCAAATAAGTCCAGATTTCCAGTGATGTATGAAGCATCAAAATTAAATCTCCCAGTATGTGGCCTTTAAGTTTGTATTGATTTTGAAGAATCATCAGTACAGCTGTGAACAGTTCTAATGAGTGAAACTGTTTTAACTTACAGAGACGAGGAACAAAAATACGTAGATTTTGCTCATGGTATAACTAAAGATATTATCAGTAGAGGTGTATATACCGATAGGTAAGATTTTTTCAAATATTTCATCAAGAGTTTAATTTAAAGATCTATGTGGCAAGGAGAACAGTCCATTCGCTGATTACACTATTTTGCCCATAAGGTTTTTTAGGACTTCAAATTTTGTCTATTGGTTTGGATTGTTCGTACTTGGTTTTTATTTTATTCTGTTTTGCCTTGTGTTTTTACATTTAGTTCTTTAGCTTCATTCTACCTTACAAAGGGGTGTGTGCATGGGAAGTAAGAGACAAAAGGTGATATCCATGCTTAAAATGGGCCTTGGTAATTAGTATTGGACTAATAAAATGTTTTGCTAAAATATCTTTTTCCTGTACATAAGAAATTTAACATTAAATTTTATTTGTTTTCTTTCAGAATGCTAAAGCAAGTTTTTAATGAACACTTTGAACGAAGAAAACATGATCTGGATCTGGTAAGTTTTTCGCATTTTAATTTTCTTAAATCTGCATTTTCTTTTCAGTGCATCTATAATAAATGGGTGATCAGAAATCTTGTTTGAAAGATAAATTGAAATTAGCGATTTGTAATGTTACAATAACAACACCAGATCACAAGTATAACATGTGAGAATGATGTTTTCATGATTGCGTTAATTCAACTTAGATCTGTTCTGAGTAAATGGGGTATATGTGGCTTTTAAAAAGTTAGGGTCAGTAACACTAGTGTGTTCTGTGGAAAATTCAACGATCAGGTTGACATCTGAATACTTAGAACAAACCATTGCCTATTTATTTTTGTTTGTAAAGAGAGGACTTAATAAATTTTAAATGCTCATTTAAACAATTAATTATTACTTACTGTTCTTTCAGGTGAAAATGAAACGTGAACTTGATAAATTGCGCTGTGAATTAGACCTCCACCCAGAAGTCGGAAACAAAAAAGACTATGTTGATACCAGACATAATATACACTTTACCAATGAACCTTACCTTGGCAGAACTGCTGAAATTGACACCATTCACCAAAATAGCACCACTCGTTACCATACAAACACTGCTGATATTCACACAATGCCTCCAAATACTTCTAGTTACTTGGAAGAAACTGCTGATCATTGTAAAAATGAAACTGCTGGTTATTTGGAAAAGACCACAAATAATGAAACCAAAAATAATGACCTGGAAAAAACTGCCATAAGTGATGAATCAAATGGTTATTTTGGGAAAACTTCTGATTCAAATAGGCCTAATTCGAGGACAGCTAATTCGAGGACAAGGTGGTCTATTGACTCAACCAATACCTTGAACTTTAATAGCACCAAAGGTGAACTACTAAGTACCATTCAATCTGATAATATTGAAGGTGATAATGATGATCTCACATCAACACAAATCTTGGATCAATATCAGACAATGATGACAATGAAGGCAAAGGATGGTGAAGAAACAGATAGTCAGTATCAAAGTAGCCAAAGTCGTCAGAGTCCTGACAGTTCCAAACATCATGTGATCTCTGATAACATGAAGACATTGAAAGAAACCAGTGTACACCAAACTGCTGATGAATATGAGGATTATAATGCTGAATATGAAGATGATTATGATACTGATCACGATACAGCCAAACATGACTCTTCTGATGATGATTTTTAACTTAATGGTTTTCCCACCATAGATCAGAATATAAACCATAATAATGTACCGGTACATGCAGTGCTTAGGATAATTTTTTTCTAGTCCCAAATTCCTAAATCATAGTGAGTGTTCTCATACATTCAAAAGATTTTTGAATTTATATCTCAAAAAATTACTTATGTTTAGTTTTTGTAGTGTTTTAGGGTGTTTATCCAAGGAAATTATTTCTGATGATGATACGTACAATCAAGAAATTGGGAGATGTGTTTCATTTATCTCCAAAAATGTCATGTTTCTGTTAATAATTCTCTTATATATACATTATGGAAGAGCTGAATCTGCCAATTGCGATATTTACTTGATAAGAACCTGATCTGCTGTTCAACGCTCAGTGATTATTAAAACAAAAATTGGATAATCAAGACTATGTTTTTTTTATCGTGCTGACTTGAGTAAGATGATCTAGAGTATGCCCAAAATTCTTGATTCAGAGTAGACCAATTTTACTGAAATTTACAGCAAATTGCCTTTGCATTATCTATTTTTTAACTATTAAATTGAGAACTGACAGCTCTTTGTCTAATCTCCCATAATGTATCTTTAAAGGTAATTAGTTTTACAATCTGTTTATAAGTTTGTGTAATATTGTGTATAATTTTAAAGTGTGTATTAATTATGTTTTATGGTTTTTTCTAAGGAACTCTGGCTGTCTCTGATTATTATATCAATGCTTTCTTTTAATGAATCATGTTTTTATATTTCAAGAGTACTGTATTTTTGTCCACATGTACTGTTCCCTAGTTAATAACCTAAACGTTGATTTTAATTGTGATAAGATTCTTATATTAGAATTTATAATATTTATTTGATAAATTTATTGTATTACTCCGTTGTATACAATTTTAACAGTTTAATGACAGGAAACTTGCAAGTGTCAATTCTTTACCATCAGTCATTATTGAATTGAGTGTGGTAGATTTATATTCTGTTCTATGAATTAGGACATTTTTACATTCCTATATATCATTATTGAATTGAGTGTGGTAGAATTATAATATATTCTGTTCTATGAATAAGGACATTTTTACATTCCTATATACAATAAAAAAAAATAAGCATCAGGCCTGTGTATGTGTTGTAAATCGTAATCATAATTGCTTTACCCATTATTTATTTTTATTTGTTAATCATTTAAATTTCCTGTGATATTTGTTATAGATGCAATATGGATTAAGATCTACTATTTATTTAAATTTTATAATGTTACTTTTTTGTTTATTCACATATCAAATTGATCTGAAATTTGTAATAATCACTACTGCATTTTGCTTTCTGTTAATTTGCTCACCCTTTGTAGATTTTTTCTAAATAGATAAGATAATAAAAATTGCTCAAGTTGAAATATGAATTAGTAACATTTCATAGTGAGATATATACCTTAATACACCGCAACTCGTAGTAGCACTTAATTCAAGCTGTTCAAATCTATTCTGCACTGAAAGAGAAGTAATAGATTTCTGCAATGAATAGTCACCATGTTGAAAAATTGGTGTAGTACATGTATTTTGTTTTGCTGTTCTAATGACACACAGAGACTATAAATATTTACAATTTCATGAAAGTCTTGATGCCTCATTTTAAGAAATATGACTCCCTTGCAAACTACAATTTTGTGAAAGATAAATCTCTGACAGGAATGCCAGTTCAAAAATGTTTCAGTTCCCTTCAGTTTATACGAGTCCATTTATGCTGAAATAGGCGGAAAACGTGCTGACCATCTTGATTGTTTGCTATGCCCAGTCAGCAGGGCCCTACCTAGTGGGGGTACATAGCACCCCCAGAAAATTAAGACGTCCCGAGAAATTAATTTGACAATAGTTCAATTATAAAATAATACACATGCGTGCAAAGGAAGGGTAATAAAATGTCATGCATATTTAGCATAATTAATTGACTCCCCGCAAAGAGAAATAGCCTAAACATTTGTTAGCTTTGGCTATAATACTCCGTTATTCCAATATTATCAAGGATTGGGTATAATGTTTTCAAGTCTTCATATTTTTGGCTTTCCATAAGAAATTGTTGTTCGGATTCAGTTTTACTCCTATTGAATTGTTGACAGAGGCAACCATGGGATGGTATAAATATAGAGCTATCTTAAGATATAGGGGGATCACAGTGGGTAAGACGATTGCTCACTAGCCTGGAGGTTGGGTGATCGATCCTTTCATTGGCCGAGACAGTTCATCAAGATTTTCCGGCGTAATATCCTCCCTAGCTGTCAGTGATGCGCAGGACGGAGGGCCTGACAAGGACACCTTCTAGTCGTTCGGATGCAACAAAAAAAAATGTCTCATACACATTGGATTTGGAATTAGATATAAGAGTAGGTAGGTCGTAGTGCTGCATCCTGGGAATAATTTCCCTTGTAGCAGACTCAGCAAATGGCGTATACCGCTTCTCCGTCTTCGTTAGCCCAGTTAATTAGCAGGACGTCACATTCCTTTTCATTACATTTCATTTCTTAAGATATGAACAATCCCGCCATAAAAAAAAAAAAAATCTACAGAGAACAAATGTATTATAAATCAATATTATATTATTAACTTTTTTTTTTTCATTCGGATTTTGGAAATTAAATTCTAACAATTAAGATTAAGGAAAACAATAAACGTCTTGTTTGGAAACATCTATTTATCTAGATAGAAAATATTTCCTGAGTGTAAATGGGTAGTGTAACGCGGGGGCGTATCGTAAGTAAGTAAAAGGTTGAGTTAGTGCTACTGCGTCCAGTAAGGCGCTATAGACATCTGAACGTTTCGCGTTACGGTACCTCACTGATCAGTGCATTACCACACAGTAAAGCAAGCAGATTGGTATGTATCAGACTTGTATGTTCAAAGCTATTACACGGCATGCTGGGTATGAAGGGGGCATCTGCGCATGCTTCGCGCATGAGCGGTCTTTCAATTCGCCATCATGGGGTTCCAAGACACATGGTTTTCTCACCCTAGAAAATATGGCTCAGGCTCAAGAAGTTGGTTAGTCACAGTAATTTTTACATGATTACAAATGTTATCAGATATTTGATTATTCGATTATAGATCATTTCCCCCCTCGAGTAAACTGGTTGGCGAGATTTCCTCACGCTCGTTTACGACGATTGCAAGAGGCTAAGACTAAGAGCATTAATTGTATATTCGCAATCACAAACGCTTACACACAGGGACTTGTAACAAAATATTTCGGAGATTTTCCGAAGAAGACCTTTCTGGTCCAGTGTCAGTGATTTTCAAACTGGGTTAGCAACGGCACACGTTGGAACACATGAAAAATTTCCGCCACACAAGGCTAAATAATATATTTGAAAAACATTTGAATTTTGGAAAATAATATGGCAATTCTTAACCCTTGTGCGTATACAAGGGGTCTTTTGGACCCCGACGACCATATCCTTAACGTTTGTGAGAAACTGGTTCATAATTGTCTAGCGAGAATTTTATACATTGTCAGCTACTTGATCATTTGATGTCGAGTATAATGCTGCAAATAGAATGGACGTGAGGTAGTGGCAACATTCATTTGATAAGAAACTACGAATGTTACATTAACGGATACCAGGGGTCTTGTGGACCCCCCCCCCCCTTCCCTTTCATTTTAACATTTTGGTGGTTACAGGTGTCTAATTTGTCCTGCAATCGGTGCTAGCTTTGTATTAGGAATTTTTCTTACTGATGGTATTGTTTTGCTTATTCTAGTAATCTAGATCTGAAAACAAATCAAGGTACTCTACCAACCCCATCAAAAGACGATTCTACATGGAACATGACAATTACGATATTTCTTTAGCTTGTGGTCTATCCATGTCTCGAAAATGTGGGCGTATCCTGCCTGGCAGTGCCAGCCTATCTTTTTGCATCCCAAACTAAGACTAGTCTGTCATAGTATAGAAACAGAATGACACAAACACCACAGCTATGAACTTACATGGTTCCAATACTGATGTCTCCCACCTTACTCCAGTTGTAGTAGTGGCTCATCCTATAGAGTTCCTTTTTCTGCAATAAAAGTATGGCAATTTTGGTATATATGGAAAGTAGAGATGTCCATTCTTACTAGAAAAATATTGGATTCCCTGAAAAACGCTCATTGAGTGTATACAGGACAAAAATGTAAGGGTTCCCCTAATCCTAATCGACAGCCCGACGATTATGGCTATACCCAGATTTGTAACTATACTTGTTACCTTAAACTGTGTTTAAAGTTTAAGGTAACAATTGGTACAGTCTAAGACCCCTTACGCAAGTTCAAATAGGTTCAAACGCACAATTGTCAACACACATCATTACCGTACAGTTTGTCTTACAAAGTGGAACTGTACAATCTTTTCAACATTTGATGAAAGTGATTTATTGGATTCCGTTTACTATTGATCAATTAATGTTTCTTGGTTACTTGAATCCTGGCTGGCTGTCAATAAAGTATTTTTTTTCATAAATGATAGGCAGTATTATTATTGGAAGTATACAAAGAGACAGCCTATTGGATAAATTGTCTAGCAGCTTTTTTGAGTATTGATTACTTTTCTTTTTTCAGCCGTGTATGTAGCAACACACATGGTTTAATAAGAAAATATGGTTTAAATATTTGCAGAAGATGCTTTAGACATTATGCTAGAGAGATTGGATTTAAAAAGGTGAGTAGTGGTTAGTACTAGAACAAGTCCCATGTGTCTACTGTCTAAAATGTCAAACTTTACAGGTGTATTCAAATTGTAATATGCAATTTTGTGTACATGTAGCTTATGTTGAAAATCACAGGCCTGCTGAAAATCTGTATTCCTAATTTCCTTTGCAGAACACATGATTTCAGAACCAGTATGCGAAATTTTCTAAACCATATATTGCTATAAAATTCTTGTTTTGATATCTAACCAATATTGGATCACAAGCAAATCTTTTCATCAGCCTAAATTATATCCCAGTGCTAAACCGATCAGAATCCCTCTTTAGTAACACTTGGATTTAAAAATTTCTGATTCCTCTAAATCCGAAAAAAATGCAGCCTTGCATATCATTGTCTGCAAGTTCAAAAAGTTAAATGTGATGTGGATATACTACTGGCTTCAAAATATTACTGTAATGTCAGTACAGTCTTGCATACAATTTCATTTTGGTAAAAAAAAATAATAATAATCACAAATGAAATTTTATTTTGCAGTACAACTAATTTTCTGAATGGGATATGGAGAAAAGTTTATTTGAAGTATTGGAGCTCGAATGAGGTTGAATAACTCATGATGTTGTACATACAATAAAAAAATCCATTCTCACACTTTACAGTTCTGATTTATCTTTTGTCATATTTGATTGCACGACAGTGATATGTGCCTACGCCCATACATTTGCGATGCGGCTACCGGTTTACTTTAACAGGAAAACTTGACGCCATTACAAACATACAAGACACCATGGATGCAGCCATGTTTCATCTGGGACCTTTAAAGTGGTTTCCAATATGGCGGAATTCGTCATACAGCCGAGACTAGATGTAGGTGCCGAATGATTTGATTGCAGTCATTGATTTGTGGGTGTTTTTTATGACAATATTTTATGCCGTCTCCCATTCTGAGATGCTGAGCATTTTGTAGGTAAAGTCTAGATAAGCATTTTGGTTGGACAAGACGTAACACAATAATTGATTGAGAGGGATGAAACCTGCTACTGCAAAGCTGGGTGATGAATATTTGATTGCTTTGAAAGTTGACTGAATTTGGGATCGTCTATCTGTGAGAGCCTATTTCTAAGATGCAATACATTGTAGTTCGGAGTAGGAGTTTAACCCCATCTCATTTCATGCAAGCTTGAGTCTGTCTGGTTTCTGGCGGTGGGTACCCCACCACTAGAAATGTCTGAGTGTTTTTGTGATTCCTGAAGATGTATGGTACACTGCTGTGTGAATTTCATGTAGTACACTTTTGAGCTAATCTAGACCAGTTGAGGGGTATTGCATTTTGTGCGTGGAATACCACCCCTACCACCAGACTTACATTTTCATGATACCAGATATACATGCAGTGAGCTAGGTTAACCCCCTGCTCTATATGGCCGGTGACAGTGTACATGTCATTGCCCAGCAACCGATTTCAAGCTGACCATTCTCATATGAAAGTAACTTGTGGAATCGGGTTTGGTCCGTTTCTAATTTGTCTTTTGGGTGTAATGGGATCTAGCTATTTCAAATGTCTAAAGAATCCCTGTTGGGAAATGTCAATTACCGGTATACAGAAACCTACTTCTTTCAGTTGCAATTAGCACGATATATTCTGATTATGTAAGTTATGATTCCTTCATCCTTGCTACTCCCCCCCAGTGGTATCTTCCACGCCATTAACTTTTGGGTACAGTCAAATTATTTGCCCTTGATAACTGGTATTTATATCCACCAATGGAGAAATTCCAGAGACAAAGCTAGTGGGCAAAGGGGTGAGCTTGGATTTTGTCATCGTTAATTACATATTTTAGGACATCTTTTTGTGTGTGCATGTCACTTTAATATTAAATTTCTTTCAAAATTTCTCCAGACAAGTAGCTAACTCAGCTTGGCCAATTCGTGCCGAAAGGCATCCTTCTCCATTGTATGGCGAGTCATCTTAAAATGACTTGCACGATTAACACTGCAACTTGATTGATTGGGCGCCCAAAAACGGCTTGATCTCTGGGGTACCTTATCCCGGAGGAGCGCCCATAATGACAATATATGAATGTGTGGCCATTCATAATGCATAATACCAAGGGAGATCAGTTGGGCGTCCCCTACTTGATCAGTGGAGCTTCCAAAACGGCATGTTAGGTGGGGGTGTCCCGTATCGCAAATTCAGCCTCAAAATTGAATTCTTTTGTCATCTTCAGGTGCAAATAATTTAAATTTGTGAATGGAACGAAACTGCTGGGGATAACTGAGGATGATTGTAATTATTAATCCCAAAATATATTAATAAAAACAAAACACAATTACTGACAGAAACTTGTATTCACACTAGATGACTTTATTATACAGTGTTATCACTTTAGTATAGATTTAATTATATACATGATTTATAAATTTGAAATAGTTTTGAGTCTGGATTATCCTAGTAGCAAATACTGTCGACACTGTGTCACAAATTTTAGCCAATTGTCACTTCCATTGGTGTCATTATTTTCACACAGTAATTAATGGTAGTGAGGTATCTATGTATTTTGTTTTTTAATTTAGTTCCCCTTTATGACATGCTACAGGCCGTACTAGCCAAATGGGGGCCTGAAAAGTAATTAAGTAGATTTATGGATTGAATATATTCAATAAAAACATGAGGTTCAAATAAAGTTAGCAATGTAGAAATTCTATTTTCGAGTTTTAATAGCTTCTGCCAAATAGTGTATAAAACTTGGCAGTATTTTTACATGTTGGTTGAACACATTTAGTGTTGGGTTTTAATTCTGCTAGTGGTTTAAAAGGTATACACAGACTTTTAGCCCCCATAGATGGTGCACCTTCTTCTACTTGAACTTCTCTGAAAGTAAAAATAAGTTAAAGATTGAACTACAGTAATATAAGTAAAATTGAAATAGGCCAGATACTTAACTAATTACAATTCCTTCAAATCTATTACATATTAACACATGACACAATTACATGACGGTTTGACGAGGGTTCTCCCGTCTTGTATTATTGTTTCATGTGTTATTCTCATCTAGTTACTTAATATATTAAGTATTTTAGCCAATCGATTGTTAAAAGTGAAGAAACACATAGATGACTTTCAAGACTCTGATCTATATGAATTCTGTAAGATCTATATGCATCCTTTAAATCTTAGAAACCTAATCGTAATCGGGCAAAATAAAATTCCTGAAAAAAATTCAATGATATGTGATCATAATATGACCAAGATCTAAACTATATCAGATATGCTTAAGTATGTCAACACGTGAACCAAACAATTGGTAAATATTTCCAATTCAAAAGCTACACATACCTAGCACTGTCTTTCTTAATTTTATCTTCACAATCACTATTGCCACAGAATGGAGCTTGGATGATCCTCTTTTTATCTAAAGCATTACAAAATTCTTCCCACTCTTGAATAACAACCATATATGTTTCCATATCTGTTTTACATCTACAGAAAGAAAGAAAATGTATTTTCATCATATACATATAGTTTCCTTTCAACAGCTACATCAATTTGATTAGATTTCAGATCTATATTTTGTTGCGTTTTCTTTAAATTTCGATGGTCTACGTCACTACATGAAGATCTATCAAGTTAAAGTGGGAGTTCACATCAGAGGTAATACGAGCAGAGGTCATATGAGCGACTTTCGACAATGTGAAGTCCGACATTACATTAACCAATCAACATTGTTGTTCCTAGTGGAGTACCCACAGTTGCATGCAAAACACGCCTAAAGCTCCCTGTAACAGACTGTTTCATTGGCAAATCATTCAGAACACATCAATGATAACAACAACTCTTCCAGATCCTAGTGTAGTAAAGACAGTAAAACAAAATTTTGAACTATAAAAGCAAAACGAAATAGGATCTGTGTTTTAATCAGATTGCAGCTACATTGTATTAAGTAGGCGTACTCTTCGTTTTCATGGCATATTTTTACTTTTGTTGGTGATGAAACATTTATAATACACTAACATCTGATTTAATTCCATGGAGTTGGCTGTTGAAGATCAATATACTTATTCATATAAATATGAAATCAATCAGATGACAACTATGGTCTCTAATGCATCCACAAGATGCAACAACAATATACGACCACATTTCAATGTGGGTGTATAAAAAGAGAATGTGAATGGATATTTACACCAAGCTTAAAAAATGCTATAACATTTCAAAGCTTTGCTTATTACTTTACCATACACTCTTTCTTTGAAAAATCAGTAATTGAGCATAAATTAATAGGTGTACAGATTTAATTATATCTTCGAAATATATAAGGAAACTAAACTTACTTTTGATATAGACTGTCTTGTATATTTTCAAGTATATCTTTAATTTGTTGTGAAATGTTATCTTGTTTTAGGGTAAGTTTTTCACCTGTATTACGCTTGACAGCTACAACTGTACTTTGTTTAATATCTCTAGGTCCAAGTTCTAGTCGAATTGGTACACCCTTTAAAACAAATTTGCAAACAGTACACAAAAACTGTTTTACATGTAGGGATCATGTGGGTAAGTGGGTGAGATGCTGGCTCTCTAACTTGGAGGTCGGATGTTGGATCCGTGCATTGCCAGAGAAAGTTCATCCATATTTTCCGACATGGTTTTCCCTTGTCAGTGATGCAGGACGGAGGGCCTGACAAGGACAGCTGTCTAGTTTGGATGGTACAAAAAAACGAGGTCCCCTGTACACATTGGCGTGCACTTAAAAGATCCCTTGGCAGTTGGAATTCGATATAAAATTTCCCTCATAGCACACAGTTTGCCCAGTTTAGGAGCAGAACAGTAGGATGTTAAATCATTTCGTATTACATGTAGCATGATTAAAATGGATATGAAAATGGACATGGATGGTAGAATCAGGTCTGTCTTGCCATAATGACTTTGTAGTCTGTGAAGGTGCAAAAGCACAAATCTTAATAAAATAGCATTCATTCATTCAAGTATTAATCAGGGATTTTTTAATGCTATTTACCTTTAATTCCCAATGGTTGAATTTCCATCCTGGTGAATAATTGTCTCTTAAATCAGATTTGGCTCTTATACCGTTAGATTTTAATAATTTAGATAATTCTTCACATTTATCCAATAAATTATTTAAGTCTGCTTCTGGTAAATTAGCTGTGATACCACATGGTACAACAATAACCTTTAAAATCAAAAGGATAAAAATTAAAACAACTAAATAAATACTGTCATTTGTGAACGCATAACCTAGGAATCATGAATAACTCCAAAGAAAAATAAAGATGTGGTGAAAATATTACACAGGACTACACATTATATTGAAATTCCACCTTCATAACAGATCCCAAATTAAAATCAATTATCAACACATTTGACATGACTTGTAAAATTCTGACCGTTTTTATCCCAGGACATGTTTCCAGTTCCAGAATTCTACATCAGTCTTGTTATTTTAAAAGGATTGCGTCCTTTTCGCACAATGGTATAACTAAGATCCACGCTGACCTGCAATGTACCAGGGATTCTTCCACAGTAGGCTACTACTTTAGTAACACATTTGTTTGTCTCAGTCTTGTAATTATTTCATAACAGATATTAAATCAAATCATAGGATTCCAAATGGCACAATTTTTTTGTATTTCTTAAATCAGGGGTATGGAAGGTGAAGCACCCCTAAAACAATTTATAGAGTTAAATACCTGTATTTGAGCAACACGTGGAGGTAGAACCAAACCTTTATCATCCCCGTGTGTCATAACCATAACACCTATAGTTCTTGTTGTTAAACCCCAGGAATTCTGGTATGCAAACATTTTGGTTTTAGTTTCAGGATCTTCAAACTGGATTTCAAACATCTTGGAAAAATTCTGGCCTAAATGATGTGATGTAGCCCCCTTTAACATAAAACATCATGGGATAAATAGAAACGAAAATTCTCTTTTGGATTGGTTTAAAAACTGGATAAAGAAAAATGCTCTCATCATTGTTCAAGTCCCAGGGTAAATTGGATTAATGTCTCATCATTTTGAGACAAATTATGATAGTTTTATTTCAGTGGTTGTGTGCACAATGCAAGATAAGATAAATTTGCCCCAAAACCAGCATTTCCACCTACTCTTCTTGGATTCAACTGTCAAGGGGAACACAACAATGTGTTCATCGGTCTCCTATTCCATCCAAACAATTATGCACACTTCCCATGTCAACCTCACACTAACCTTAACATGTGAAGGTCAGGCTTAATTTTTTTAAAATCTTTTTTTTTATCCATGCTGGACTACCAGGGCACTAATTGATTATAAGTGAAATTTACCTGTATAGCTCGCCCACTGGCAGCTATGTAAGCTTCAACAGTTGTAGTAAAATCTCCTCCTGCAAATTTCTCCTTTTCTGTTTTTCTACCTCGGACAACAGGTATAGCCAATAAATACTCGTAGACTTGGGCATAAAGTTCTAAGATTTCATAAACCTATAAAAGAAAACAACATTATTATATATGTCCAACACGCACCATTGACACTATCTATTTTGGTTGATTAAAACTAATGCTTTTTATACGCCCACATTTTTATGTGGACGTATATTGTCGTCGCCCCTGTCTGTCCAGACGTCCGTCCGTCCATCCACAATTTGTTTGTGGACCCTCTACAGGTCACAATTCTTATCCGATTTTGACGAAACTTGAAATATAGGTTTATCCCCAAAAGATCTCGGCTGCTTTCGATATTGGCATGTATCGGATGAAAACTTCATGGATTATGGCCCCTGATTGTACGAAAAATCACGTTTTTAGCTTGTGGACCCTATAGAGGTCACAATTTTGAACCGATTTTGATGAAACTTGACATGCATGTTTATAACCCAAAGATCTTGGTTCCTTTCGATATTTGCGCCTATCGGAATGTAATTTCCTGAATTATGGCCCCTGATTGTCCGAAAAATCACCCTTTTTAGCTTGTGGTCCCTCTGGAGGTCACAATTATTATCCGATTTAAAAAACCGTTTGATTATATCACCGTTACACCCTAAGGGAGGTTGAGTTCGAATTTCGGGAAAATCGGACCAAAATTGCCATACAAAATGGCCGCCGTTTGTACGCGAATACTGTTAAAAAATGGTATATCAAGGTTGTGGACCCTGTAGAAGTCACATTTTTTATTCGATTTTGATGAAACTTGAAATTCATAGTTATAACCCAAAGATCTTGGTTCCTTTCGATATTTGCGCATATCAGATCGTAACTTCCTGAATTATGGCCCCTGATTATACGCAAAATCGCCTTATTTTAGCTTGTGGTACCTCTGGTGGTAACAATTATTATCCGATTTAATAAAACGGTTGATTATATTACCGTTACACCGTAAGGAAGGTTGAGTTCGAATTTCGGGAAAATCGGACCAAAATTGCCATACAAAATGGCCGCCGTTTGTACGCGAATACTGTTAAGAAATTGTATATCATGGTTGTGGACCCTGTAGAGGTCACAATTTTAATTCGATTTTGATGAAACTTGAAATGCATGGTTATAACCCAAAGATCTTGGTTCCTTTCGATATTTGCGCATATCAGATCGTAACTTCCTGAATTATGGCCCCTGATTGTCCGAAAAATCGCCTATGGTCCCTCTGGAGGTCACAATTATTATCCGATTTGAAAAAACGTTTGACTCTATCACCGTTACACCCTACGGAAGGTTGAGTTTGAATTTCGAGAAAATTGGGCCATAATTGCCAGAAAAAATGGACGCCGTTTGTACGCGAACAGTGTAAAAATATGGTATGTCAAAGTTGTGGACCCTGTAGAGGTGACAATTTTAATTCGATTTTGATGAAACCTGAAATGCTTGTTTATAACCTACAGATCTTTATTCTTTTCAATATTTGCACATATCAAATTGTAACTTAATGAATTATGGCCTTTGATTGTAGGAAAAATCACTTTCGGTATTGCTTGTTCTCTGTCTATCTCTCGAACAATTATTATCTGATTTTAAAAAAAACTCTGATTATATTACTGTTGCACCGTAAGGAAGGTTGAGTTCGAATTTCGTGAAAATCGTACCAAAATTGCAGGAGGAAATGGTCACCGTTTGTACGCGAATAGTGTAAAAATATGGTATATCATGGTTGTGGACTCCTACAGGTCACAATTCTTATCCGATTTTGACGAAAAGTAACATTTCTAGGTTGTGTACCATCAAACCATAATCATTGTCGGCTTCGAATTTCATGAATATCAGACTGGAACTGACCAACAAAATGGCTGCTCCCAATACAGTATGAAATACAGGACTTAATGATGTAGGAAAAATCACTTTCGGTATTGCCTGTTCTCTATCCATCTCTCAAAAATGTGGGCGTATCCTGCCTGGCAGTGCCAGCCTATCTTTTAATTCTTAAACAAAGCAAAAGCCTATGCCAAAATTTATGCTTCTACTATAGACTAGTTGTTCATAAATTACATCACTCTGCTCTGAATAAACTTCAACAAAACTTTAATGGCACAGATGGTGAAACTAGAGTGTAAATTCTACCCTCTATTCCTATAAATAGTAGCTTGTCTTACCTCTTCTGTTGCTTCTTTTTCAGTAGCAAAAGCTGTATGTCCTTCTTGCCATAAAAACTCTCGGGTTCGTAAAAATGGTTGTGGATGTTTAAATTCCCATCTCTAGAAAACAAATAACCAAGGTACAATACATAATATACATGCAGAAGATGATATTAAGTCCTACAAAGTTTTACCTGCCTAACCTTTTGTTTCTCTGTGTCCTTTGACTACTATAGACCGAAATGTGGAGTGGACGTTAAACGTCATTTCTCTATCTGCCTAAAAGAATATGTGAACAATTGCCATGTTCTTACAAATGGAATGATGCTTATTATTATATATATTTTTTACTTATGATTGTAATTGTATAATTATAAGAAAAGTTGCTCTAAAATAATCAATTACTTTGATTTGATTTATTTGTCCATGAAATACTTACAACCACATTACACCATTGGTTGAGTTTTAAAGGCAGATCACGGTGAGATTTCACCCATTTAGCATATGATGGATACATGACTGTTTCACTTGTTGGTCTAATGGCTACAGGTTCTGTTAATTCAGATGATCCACATTTAGTTACCCATGCAACCTACAAATAAAACAATATCATTATAAGTATACGAATAAGAAATTCAGAGTTTAATATATGATAAGTACAGACAGTTCGAACCAGTAGTCAAAACCAAAATATACAAAATAAAATTAAGCCATATTAAAGTGAAAGTTTTGAATTGAGGAAACAAATGTCATTTGAAGTGTGGTACCATGAATTTAAAATAAAAGGAAAGCATACGCGTGTCTCATGCACGGCATATGTATGCAGTATTTCAATTAAAACAAGTCACATTAAAATGAGAAAATGCATAATGGATCAATTTGAATGAAATTTTCAACAAATTCATTTTACATTATCTAGTTTTTAACTATTATAGTGAAAACTTCCAGGTCTTTATCTAATCTCTGATAATGTAGCTTTAAGTTTATGAAGAGATTGTATCTAAACATAGTCAAAAGTTGTATTTACCTCTGGAGAAAAATCAGCTATATGTTCTTTTTCTTTTTCTAAAGCTGCTTGAGATACAAACATTGGAAAATAACAATTCTCAACACCCTTCTTCTTGATTTCAGCATCGAAAAATGCTTTAATATTTTCCCATATAGCATAAGCCCATGGCCTTAATATATAACAACCACTAACATCATAGTATTCTATTAACTCAGCTTTAGTTATAATCTGAAATATAAAAACAGTCACTACAATTACTGACAATTCTGTACTGTTTGATTGAAAAGCAGAAACTTGTCATTACTCAATGTAAAGATAGGTTGAAAGGTAACAAATAATAAATCTACATCAACTAGCCTGCTGAGTAGTCCATAAAGGTTCTCAATTTATTACTTTTTTTATGTAAATAAAAGTAAAATCTTTAAATACTATAGATGGCATGTAATCACGTACCTGTGAATACCAATCAGATAAATCCTCTGATTTCTTGGCCTCTAATCCAAGTCTAGAAAAAATAAAAAATAAATTCCTTTAAATAAAACCTTTTTTCAATCAGAGCAACAAAAACTAAACAGAAGCCATCTTGGAATAGTAGGACTTGCCAAAAATGATTTAGGCTATAACCAAGTGATAAATTTGGTCAATGCGTCATTTTTTTATTACAAAGATTTACTGGTACGTTAATATGCCTTGATTAATGGTTTTCAACCAATTTGTCCAATGAAATTTCTCACAGCTGTATTGCAGGTCTAACTTAGTTTTGTTTTGGCCTAAAATGATGACTACTGATCAACCACACATTTGGTTATATCTCAACACTGGAATGAAGACAGATTTGCATCTCTCAAAATGATTGTACAATTATATTTTGTATCGACTGAATGATAATACCTGGTTATTTTCTTAACTTCTCTACCATCATCAGCACCTTTAGTTTCTTTTTCTACACTTTTCTGATCTTTTTTCTTGACTTCTTTTTCTTTTTTTCCAGGTTTTTCTTCCTTTACTTTTTCTTTTTTTCCAGGTTTTTCTTCCTTTACTTTTTCTTTCTTTCCCTTTTTATTCCCACCACCTCCTATATCTTCTCCAGTTAAGTTTTTATAATCAGCTTTTAAAGCTAATAAAATCTTTACCTCAGCATCAATAGATTCCTGTTGATATACAGATGGTTGTTACAAGAATCAGTAAAGAATTGTACTATTAAATCTTATGGGGCAATTCCAGTGATTATGATTTTGGTAAATACAGTTTGTATCAGGCCTAAGAAGTGCTACAGGAATTTACCACTTAATAACAATAAGACATAAATTTACAATTGCAAGACATTATATTATATGCAATTTGATGAAAACTAATTTACCTTGCTTCCTCCAGACGATTTTAAATTCCTGACTTTTTCACCTTGAGCATCTATTTTAGATTTCAAGGCATCTGCTGCAGCTGATGGTGTTGAATTAGTGGCAGAAGCTTGTTCAACTTTAGGAGCTGACTGTGTATTTGGCGCTTGATTGCTCTCTTGGTTAGGTTTCCAATCCTGGCCTGTAGCCTTTTTATAAGATTCTTTTAATTCTAATAAAACTTTAACTGCATCAGTTATATCACTCTACAAACAGATAAAACATACATAAAATAACATGTCTAAAAGATCAATAAATAAAATGAAATATATTCAGCCATGAACCCTGAGAATGTGTATTATTGGGTTCATCCAATTTTGCGAATTAAAGTTATAAATTTATCTAGTGACTTAAATATTGTATCTTAAAGAAATATAGAATAACAAATCAGGGATAAATGAATTTAACATAGTGATTATAAAAATAAAATATATATGTATGGGAGATGGATTGGATTTGTATTTGAGATTTACGGCCCTTGCCATCATCTACGAGTAAACCCATGGCTAACATTTCATTTCCCTATTCTTAAAACAAGGAGTATACTACAATGTTCTTATTCCATCAAGAATTTACTACTCTGCAAACTTTGCTACATTTTTGTGCTATTTTAATATCATCTTGAATTATCCTACCGCTACCCAATTACAACAAAGATATTCCCGATTTCACAGCCAGCCTTGTGGTGATAGATCTAAATGGCTGCTGTACCATATCCTCTGGTGTGTTTCACTTTTTCCAGTGATTGAATTACCTTAGGACTTTTAGCAGATTTCAATTCTCTGACTTTATTGCCTTGTTCAACTATTTGTTGATTTAAATCCATATTTTTATTGTCTGCTTGTACTGGCTTTGTTGGTTCTGGGGCAATGACAAGATCTGGCTTCCAATCCTTGCCAAAAATACCTTTAAATTCTGCTTTCAATCTCAGTAACTCTTTTACTGCTTCATCTATCTTCACCTATAAAAATTAGTACAAACAAGCCAACAGTGAGGCTGATGTCCCCCGCCGAAATCCCAAAATAAATAGAAGACACATATTAATTAATCGCACATTTATGAAAAATGAAAATGTACCCTAGTTAGGGGGACCCTAAAGGCAGACAAAAGGGCCCCTCTGGCAAAGGGAAAGGGCGCTCGTGTCCAAGTCGATCGTTTCTATACACTGTTACTGTCGAATCCATTACTAAAAGAGAATGCAGTCATTGTATTGGCATAAAAATCATCAATCAAGATGAACCTAAGTTATCTTGTCCCAAAGTATCAACAAATCAAATTTTTTTATCTCTGCTTACCCTAAGCGGAAAATGCTCATCTTCGAACTCCATCAAGGCATTGGCCTAATAAGCATATACACCAAGTTAGAAGGAGAGTTATTGTGTTCCAAAGTCTCGGCTACTCTCGACCAATCAAATTGCGTATCGCTCTGCTTACCCTGAGCAGAAAATGCTCATTATCGAACTTAGTCAAGGTATTACTGTAATGAAACTATACATCAAGTTTCATCACTCTCACTTAATTAGAACTAAAGTTATCGTGTCCCAAAGCATCAACCAATCAAATTTCTTATCTCTGCTTACCCTAAGCGGAAAATGCTCATCTTCCAACTCCATCAAGGCATTGACCTTATAAGCATATACACCAAGTTTGAACATTTTAACTCAATTAGAAGAAGAGTTATTGTGTTCCAAAGTCTCGACCAATCAAATTGCGTATCGCTCTGCTTACCCTGAGCAGAAAATGCTCATTATCGAACTCCATCGAGGCATTGACCTAATAAGCATATACACCAAGTTTGAACATTTTAACTCAATTAGAAGGAGAGTTATTGTGTTCCAAAGTCTCGACCAATCAAATTGCTCTGCTTACCCTGAGCAGAAAATGCTCATTATCGAACTTAGTCAAGGTATTACTGTAATGAAACTCTACACCAAGTTTCATTACTCTCACTTAATTAGAACTAAAGTTATCGTGTCCCAAAGCATCAACCAATCAAATTGCTTATCTCTGCTTACCCTCAGCGGAAAATGCTCATCTTCGAACTCCATCAAGGCATTGACCAAATAAACACATACACCAAGTTTGAACATTCTAGCTCAATTAGGAAGAGAGTTATTGTGTCCCAAAAAGTGTGACGGACAGACGGACAGACGGACAGACAGACAGACAGACAGACAGACGGACGGACGAACCCATTTTAATAGTCCCCCAACTTTCTTCGAAAGGCGGGGGACAAATATAAAACATAATGGATATGGACAACAGACCATACAGAACACAATTCTTATGGGAAACAATCAATGGTGAAACGTCATGCTTTTGGAATGAAACCAGTGATTGTTTCCCATAAAAATTGTGTTCTGTTAATGTTTTTCCCAATAGATTAATGCCACTTAAAGATTAACTACTTCTTGTCAACTTATTCAGCCATACTATAGCTGTAAGAATGTGTCTCACAGGCTTGAACCAATTTTGTATGGTAGGTTTTACAACTTTGCGATTAAAGTTCTAATTTCATCTGTGGATTCTCACTGTAATGTCTATATTAACCCTTGTGCCTATACAAGGGGTATTTTGGACCCCAACAACCATATCCTTAATGTTTGTGAGAAATTGGTTCATAATTGTCTAGTAGCGAGAATTTTATACATTGTCAGCTACTTAATGTCAATTATAATGCTGCAAATAGAAAGGACGTGAGGCAGTGGCAACATTCATCATTTGATAAGAAACTTTGAGTATTACATTGTCGGATACCAGGGGTCTTGTGGACCCCCATCCCATTTCATTTCAACATTTTGGTGGTTACAGGTGTCTAATCTGTACTGCAATCGGTGCTAGCTTTGTATTAGGAATCTTTTATGTTTTAAGGAAAAGAGATGGAATATCATCTAATTACCTTATCTGCTTTCTTCGATTTTAGATCTCGAACTTTATCTCCCTGGTTTTTAATGTCTGTATTCAGAGAAGAGATATCAACGTTTGATGATGGGATAGTTGCAGTTGATTGAGTTGTTGGTACTACCACACCTGGTTTCCAATCTTTACCAGTCGATGTCTTAAACTCAGCTTTCAACGACAAGAGAACTTTAACAGCGGCATCTATATCAGCCTGTGATAATTTACAAAAATATTAATATATATCTTAAGTCAGGCATTACAATAATATAAAATATATATTTTTAAGATCATTATTTGGAGAAATGTTAAAGGAGCATTGTGGGTGATAAGAATAAGAGTTGGCAGTTCTCACTATAATAGTTAAAATTAGATATTGTAAAGGGAATTTGCTGAAAACTTCGGTCAAATTGATCCACACTGAACCGAGTGAGTGAACTTTAGGCCTAGCCTCAATCATATTCATAATCTAAAGTTGGTATGATTAAAAAACATAAGTCTTGATTATCCATTTTTTGATTTAATTAGCAATGAGCGTTGAGCAGCAGATCTGACTCAAATCCAGTAAATATCGCAGGCTGGCGATGACAGTGAGAGTTGATTATGGTCTGGAATAGGACATTAATGTCTAACCAAAAATTTAGATAACATTAGAGGCCTAAAAAAGACCTGCAATAGGCAGATTTAGCTCTTACATAAAGTATGTTTAAATCCCTTGCACACTAAATACTGAATTTCTGCAGTATCATTTCTCTGAATACACTAATGTGTTTCTTTTTTCAGTGATTAAATTACCTTAGGACTTTTAGCAGATTTCAATTCTCTGACTTTGTTGCCCTGGTCAACTATTTGTTGATTTAAATCTGTACTTTTATTGTCTGCTTGTACTGCCTTTGTTGGTTCTGGGGCAATGACAAGATCTGGCTTCCAATCCTTGCCAAAAATTCCTTTAAATTCTGCTTTCAATCTCAGTAACTCTTTTACTGCTTCATCTATCTTCACCTATAAAAATTAGTACAAAATATAAAACATGATGGATATGGAGAACAAATCATTTTTTCATTGTATATACAAATAGAAACGTATGTTTAAAAGGCTGTCTGAGTTCTGTCTATCTAGATGTACAATTATCCTGCACTGTCTGTTGAGTTCAACGAGTGCAGGCCTGGAATTAAGGACCGGACGTGGGAACCTGGTTAAGGGTTACCACAAAATACCGGATGGTAACCTAACAGGTTACCACACAGGTTGCCTCAAAATGATTTATGGTAACCTATTAAGTTTTCAGAGTAGTGCTATGTGAGAACGTCTGTATAGTGACCTATAGCAATTGGGGAGTAAAAGATCAGAATTTAATAAAACGGAGAATTCAAGTTTTTATTTCTTTGATTTGTTTAAATTTATATTACATGTATATTGATTATATAATATAAACTGAGACACTGTAACACAAACAGAATATGAATCAATTATTCCACCCTCGTGAAATGTAGTTAAAGTAGTTTACTAGTTAACCGTGTCAACAAATAGTGAAATACGTACCGGTACGCAAGCAATTAGGAGTCAAAACCGTGACCCGTCACCTTGCTTCATATTCTATTTCATTGTTGAACATGTACGTACTACATATCAGTATTGTCAATTTATTGTAGTTCACCTCGTCCAAAAAGTCATAATGACGTCTCCACGACAAACGTCTTTAATTTTAATAGTATGTCGGCAGATCTCGGTATCTTGCTAGATGTAGGGTACGTGGATCTTGTGAGGTTTGCCGAGTGAATGCAATGTGTCATGGTTCCGGTTTCATTGTGGGGGATGGCATTTTTAAAACGAACGAAAACGAGGCTGTGCTGTTGACAAGGGAGTACAATTGCGTCAACGATTATCACGTGATCGGAATACCCCTTTCTTCGCTGGGGAAATCTAGATGTGGATTGCTGCGTGGAGTACGGGGAAATCTCTTCCGCGGTCTGCAGGTTTTTTTCCGATTTACACAAGAACGAAGGGTCGTTCGCCCGATTTCTAAGCATGGCAACCTCCCGGTAACCCAAACGACCGTTCGCCACTTATTACCAACCCTGGAGTGTTACTCGTGAATCTAAGTCTACATAACTATTGTGCAATGTATAGTAACCATAGACAAGGGCATGTCAGATCTCAATCTAAAATCAATGTCAACAATACATATAGAACAAATTTTAAAAAATCTATTATGATGCTGCTTGGGAAAAATAACGTGGCAAAACATATGTATTTTTAATTATACTCTCATGAACAATAGCACTCAGCTATAAAATTTCTATACTGTAACACACTAACAAGATATCATAAGTATAAGCGCCGCAAAATCGGGGGAACTGACATGTCGCTGAGAGGGGGATGCGAGGAGGGGGGGGGGCTTAGGTGGCATCAGAAAATTTTCCGTCATTTCCTTGCATCTGCAGCCATTCCAAGAGCTATTTGGCTGATATTTTCGTCTAAGTAAACGTTCGGAACATACATATTTTGGTCTGAGAAAAGGCACTTTCAGCAGTAAAAAAGGGCACTATCAAAAATTAGAGGGGTGCCCTTGCGCCCCCCATTAAATCTGCCTCTGACATTGTAGTATGCAGAAAAAGTTTTAAAAGATTTGTGTTATTTAATATAACTGAAACAGTTTTTTTTTCACGTGCGTATAATCAAACAATGTTGAAAACAATATAAAAAGCAACACAAACCTTTTCAGCTTTGTCAGATTTTAATTTTCGTACAAGATCTCCTTGTGATCGAATTTTCTTGTCAACATCAATTGCTGAGGACGATTCAGATTTTATTGGAGGAGGACTGTCATCTTGTGGTGATTTCTCACTAGCTTTACCTTTCTTACTGCTGACTTTCTAAAATTAAACAAATAAATAATTTCCAAATTAACCCCATTGTTGATTTAAAAACAACATTTTCATTTGATAAGAAAGTGTCGGCGCTCAAGTCAGTCCACTCAACAGGTACTATACACTACTGGTGAACAGTATAAAGTGTTACAAAATTCATTCAAGAGTTGTCAAGTTTTGTATGGGCACAGGTATAAAATATGATCTGGGGTCAAAACACTTAATTGATTCTGGCAGGTGATAGTGTCTTTCTCAATTTATATGACCAAGGAATTTAGACGAATCTGTCAACACTAAATGAGATCGAACATGTATAAAAATTCCGTCAAGTTTATGCGACTGTTATATTTCTTACCAGTGTTATGATTCAATAACTTTTTTTTTAATCAGGTTACTACTGGAATTGTATATTATACTAACATCCAAAGGGAACTTCACCAAGAAAAATTATTCAATTTGGATAACAAAACTAAACTGGATTTGAAGTATGTTGTCTAATTCTAAATACTGTCATTATTTCTCACAAATCTGATATGTTTCCATTTAACTTTCATTTATATCCTTTCTACATACATGTTTTGAATTTAATTCAGTAGTTTTTCTCAGTCTTATCGGGTGATATTGCAGACAAACCTATTTCATGCATTTACATCAGTTTCATAGGTTTATAAAATCACTCTAATAAATTATTTCATATATTTACATGGGTATAAAATCACTCAACCATGTAAGCCCACTACCGGTATAGTACACCTGACCTAATTACAAAATATTTTTGGGAATATTTATAAAATAATTGATCTCTACTGAAATTAATTTCATCACATAACAATTACTGACAAAGTTAAATTTCTTTCTAATAAAATTCTGGCATGTGTCTCACCTTATTGCATCATCTCTTGTTTATGTCAATAAGAAGTTGACAAACAATCAATCCATTCAAGTCAACTACTACCGGTATGTATTATATATGTTCTCATATTAAAATTATCTGTATCATGATATGAAATCATATTTAGCAGTATCCCACACTTAACAAGTTTTACAGCTGTTGTGTACACTTTAACAGCCAACGTGGACAATAATAGATAGTGTGCCAGATGTACAAGATCTATATGTGACATGATCATCCAGACTCATTTAGAAATAGTCTTGTTCAACCAGACTCACACCATACTACTGAAGTCTGGGGATAAAACAATTTCTTAATGCACAGCAATTACAAGAGGGAGAAAGCCTGTTCTGAACTTCTTTTGTATAACAAGAAATACCAGCAAGGAGTTTTTTTATAAGGTCCATGAAATTATATAACTAATGAATGATTTTGGAATTTGTGCTTTTTTTTTCAAATGTAAATTAGACCAGTTTATGGATGAAATAACTGAAGCAATATGGTTACCATTACATCTCTGAATTCATATAAATCAATGTCAATGATATACATACATACCTCTTTAGCACTAAGTTCTGAAGGTTTGTGTTTGGAACCAGCAGTTGGCATTTCTTTCTGATGACCATCAGGAATATTCAATAATACACAAGGGTTGGCTTTTCCTGTATTTGGACTGTGGAAAAAAACCCACAAACAACAATATATAAAGCCATATTAATGTACTTCAAATCTCCTTCAGACATGAGCAACGATAGGTTGCCAGCTAACAAAACATGCACCCACAAAAGCTAAGTTGTCCAGGCAGTCAACAAGGGTTGTCACATATTTTTTTTTCTTTTGTCAGTCTTATTACGAGTAATAACCCATTAAGTAATTATCAGAAATGGTTAGAATTGCTTTGATTGTTTGTCTCATGGCCTTTGTCCACAAGATTTTTCAAAGTGATCAAGGGCCATAACTCTGGCAGAAATTATCAGATATCGCTGAAAATGAATAAGCTTCTTCGTTTCGTCTCATGAACTTAATCATTGTGTATAAATTTAAAGACAAGCAGATATTAAGTTTAGCCTTTAAACCATCGACAAAATTTTTCAAAGTGAGCAAGGGCCATAACTCTGGCAGTTATTATCGGATATCACTGAAAATCATGACCTTAAACACTGTGTATAATCGGATATTAACTTTAGCCTCTAGAGCATTAACAAGAAATTGTGGACGACGGACAGACAGACACGCATCGGATGGGGGTGATGACAATACATGACAACATTTCCACGTGGGTGTATAAAAATGATCTTTCAAAATTTCTTATGGTTTTGAACTTACATTATATCTTAGTATTGATGACCAATGTAGAAAATAAGTTTATCAATCGAATATTGGTCCAAAAATGTTCCTAATCTGTTCAGTAAAAATTTCATCAATCTATATATGCTGTTTGCAATGTAATAAGCCAGTGTTTGTGAACATAATTGATGGACCCATTCTAAATTTGTTGGATCCAAGCCAGATGTCTATCTAGCATTAAAATTTTAATTTTGTTTTCTTACTTAAATGTTTATGAATCAACCTGAGTGCATATTAGCATGGATTAGGCCGAGAAAAATTTAATATTTTAGTGAACAAGTGTTTGCCATCCAAGACATCCCCAGAGTATGGACAAAGTATGAGCTAAAAAAGGACGATTTTCCATGCAATCAGGGGCCATAATCCATGTAAATATGGAAAGAAACCTAGATCTTTGGGATATAAACATATATTTTAAGTTTCATCAAAATTAGATAGTAATAGTCCACAACCTTGGTATTGCACACTTTTCTACACTATTTGCATTAAGGGGAGCGGACAGCTTCCATCTGATTTTAAAGAAATTGAACTGAAATATCATTAAGGGATAAAAGCGATATATTAAAACGTGTTGTTCAATTTGATAAAAATTGTATCGTCCAAAGGGTTCACAAGCTAAAATCGTGATTTTTCGTACAAGCAGAGGCCATAATCCAGGAAGTTAGGGTCCAAACCTATTGAAGCCCATAGTGATTTTTTTTCGCAAAATGATTTTAATAATGCAACACAGATAGATCCCCATATGCAGTGAACTATTTGATAATGAACTGCCTACCGCCATAGGGGATAGAGTAGAACGAGAAGAGGAACATGTTACTGATTACAGATTGGAGTTCATTGTGACCGTTAGCGTATTAGCCTTGAGTGTGCTAACTGGAAAACACAATCCCGTCATCGGTTTTGCAATCTTCCTTAATGAATAAATAAAACTAAGACAAATTAATTGATTCTGAATATCATGGAAACTTTATTCCGACTGTGATGTCTATTCTGGAAGTCATCCATGGAAATCATGAAAAGTCGGACATACTGCGTACGTACAATGAGTGTGATGGGTTTTTAGTATCTTTGGATGTGGTTAGAACAAAGGAAGGGCAGCAGAAAGTGGGGCTATGATGCTTTCTTTAGAGTGGGCATTTCACTGAGTATTGAAGGTAACTTTGTTGAAATCTCATCGGATTCAAGCATGGTTGTTTCTTTAGCATTTATGAGAGCACGCCTCTGCAAAGAGATTTTTTGCTCTGGCTACACAGAGTGGTGAAGTCTCAATGATAGTTGCCTTATAAACATGTTAGGTATGCAAGTAATCAATGAGTGCCATCTATTTAAGGACACCTGATGACACTAGATTATGTCCAGTCGTCAAATGTCTGGTCTTGGCATGTAATGTCCAAAAAAAGTTGTTGTAGCAGCGGTCACTGCTGTTATTTGTTGTAAGGGACCGTCTGCTAGTCTGTCTTACAGATCATGTCCACATGAAAATGTGGGCGTATAAAAATGCAAAATGACACAATTGAATATTTCTTTTAAGCCCCTTATTAGAAATTATTGATAAGCATCTTTTCTAGAATAAAACTAAATAAACCATAGTTACCTGACCATACTCGCCCCCCCCCCCCAACCAAACCATTAAGAAAAGGGTCTGAATGCTTACCTAATTGGTTCATATGGTTGATCACATATAAAATAACCTCTTCTCTGCAACTGTATAATATCACCTTTCTTTAATAAAGCTAAACATGGATCACCCAACATCAGTTCTTCTTTCTATAAAATTAATATATACAGTCATTACTAAGTTTATTAAAACTGAGAAATAAGTACCGGTACATAAACACAAGTTTACTAATCAGATTGTTGGTTCTTTTCTGTCTTCATTAGCCCAGGTTGGGAAGCAGAACAGTAGGACGTTTAACCCCATTTCATTTCTACTAATCAGATCTTTTTCATTTGTTTATAAATAATCAACTGAAATGGCTATAAAATAAGAAATTTTGCATTGCAAGGGGCTCAACAGCTGTCAGTGGACTCTGTCAGAACCAGATCCAACATCGTACGGGATCGTTACAATATGTTGGACCACAAAGACTGTCGGACTCTGTCAGATCCGACATCCTGCGGGATCGTTACATTATGTCGGATCACGAAGAGTGTCGGAATATTCATTTTTGTCAAACCGGAAATATTGTTACTTCGAAAACCCGAAGTATTATTATAATGTAGCTTCGAACCACCAAAGCATTATTCCCTTTAAAAATGATAAACTTTTCCGTACACTCAAAATTTTCTTACAGTAATTTATATTTCATTTAACATGTGTAGGCATTTTGAATAGGTCAAGTCTGTCAATAATTTATCTTCTTCATCGTCTTCAGTTGATTGCACACTTATGTTTTGTATCGCGTGTTAATCATTGATTATCTTGTTCTATTGTTCTATGTCAAGGTCGTCGTCACTTAGATTGTACCGGAATCTGCCAAGATTTGTCGAGTGCAAACTTACGTTATTCCGGTTCAATCGGCATGCGCAACGAGTGTTTCTAACAGGTGCAGGGAATATCTTTATGACAGTGAATTTGTTGACAAATTCGTGGATATGCTTGAGTATTTGTCATAACTGTCTTACAAGAGATTATAAAATTATCTAAGTAATCAACAAAGACCTACGTACGGTAGTGAGTGTTAATCTCGCAGATAATTGATTGGTGTTTGCTTGTTAATCTTTTATGGCTTCACACTCGTAGAGTTTTAATCTCACCGATAATTGATTGGTAATAATTGATTGCTTTACACCTATCGATTGAAGGCCTGATTATACGGTTTCGATTCAATGGAAATCATGTGACGGGACGGCTGATTGATGTCGTAATCTGGAACGTACAGAGTCTGGATTTACCAGGGATTTTATGGTTGAAGTAATAAGGAAATAAATCGGGACAAGAAAATAATGTCGTATGTGACAGAGTGCTGGAGTGATAAGAATTCGAATGTGACAGAGTCCACTGTATAGGTAAAAATAAATTGATATACAAATTTAATTTGATTAATGATGCAAGATATTAAATTTCAAATTGAAACACACAATTGGTAATTTTTACTTAAGACAGATTGTAACAATAATCTAACGAAATCAACAATTATATTGGTAACCCAGATCAAACAGGATGCAGTTTTAATGTGAAGATTAAACATGGCTATGATCACATTTACTTAATGAATATGATGATAGATGTGAACTCGAACCTTTGGCTACAAACAATAATTTCATCACAAATGTCTCAATTATAGAGTTACCTTAGAATCTCTGTTAATATAGGTCTTAAAATCTTCGTCTTTAGCTAGAACTGGTTTAGAAATGATGTGATCATACTGAACACAGACTGTTGGTATAAAGGCACCTTGTGGACATTCACATAACCAGGTTAACTTTTGTGTCTTTTTGAAATCCTGTCAAACAGAAATAATATGTCATTCTTTCTTTATACTTCATTTCACATGGTCTGTATTTTAGAAATTTGTATTGAAATCATTACAACTGCAGTGAGGTCTCATTAATGGAAATAGTTACTTGAATTAATGTCTTATTATGCATGTATATTGCTTCAAAAAATATATAAGCTAAACCTACTGTATTATCTAGATTTAAATTGGCATTAATTGATGTAACATTGCCTTTAGTATCCCTGTAAACAACAAAAAGATAGGTTGCCAGGCAACGAAACATACGCCCACAGCAGCTAAATCGTCCGGGCAGTCAACAAGGGTTGTCGCATATTTTTACTAATTTCGGTAATGAAACATTTGTAATACACTAAAATCTGATTAAGTATATATACATGAAACATCTAATATCATGGATTTAGCTGTTCAGTTATCTAAATTCATTGAAAATCAAAATACTTGTTCGTTTCAACACCTTAAACTCTATGTATCAATCTGAAGTCAATCGGATAGTAACTTTGGCCTCTATAGCGTCACAAGAATTTTTGAAGTTATCAAGGGAGATAACTCTGGCAGTAATTATTTGAAATCGCTGAAAATCAATAGGCTTCTTCGTCTCATGACCTTAAACACTGTGTATAAATCTAAAGTCAGTCGGATATTAACTTTGGCCTCCAGAGCGTCCACAAGATTTTTTGAGGTGATCAAGGGCCATAACTCTGGCACTAACTATCAGAAATCGCTGAAAATTAATAGACGTCTTCGTCTTATGACCTTAAACACTGTGTATAAATTTAAAGTCAATCGGATATTAACTTTGGCCTCTAGAGCGTCCACAAGATTTTTTGACGTGATTAAGGGCCATAACTCTGGCACTAATTATCAGAAATCGCTGAAAATCAATAGGCTTTTTCGTCTTATGACCTTAAACACTGTGTATAAATTTGAAGTCAATCGGATATTAACTTTGGCCTCTAGAGCGTCCACAAGATTTTTTGAAGTGATCAAGGGCCATAACTCTGGCACTAATTATCGGAAATCACTGAAAATCAATAGGCTTCTTCGTCTTATGACCTTAAACACTGTGTATAAATTCAAAGTCAATCGGATATTAACTTTGACCTTTAGAGCGTCCACAAGATTTTTTTAGGTGATCAAGGGCCATAACTTTGGCACTAATTATCGGAAATCGCTGAAAATCAATAGGCTTCTTCGTCTTATGACCTTAAACACTGTGTATAAATTTGAAGTCAATCGGATATTAACTTTGTCCTCTAGAGCGTCCACAAGATTTTTTGAAGTGATCAAGGGCCATAACTCTGGCACTAATTATCGGAAATCGCTGAAAAACAATAGGCTTCTTCGTCTCATGACCTTAAACACTGTGTATAAATTTAAAGTCAATCGGATATTAACTTTAGCCTGTAGAGCGTCCACAAGCAATTGTGGACGCCGGACCGACCGACGGACGGACGGACGGACGGACGGGGCGACGACAATATACGACCACATTTCAATGTGGGCGTATAAAAAGTATCAGAATCATTAAGACATAACCAAAGCATACAAGACATTGACATACTGGAATGGTGAGAGAGAGAGAGAGAGGGGGAGAGAGAGAGAGAAAGAGAAATGTGTTTAACATCCACTTGACACAAACTAGATCATTTGAATTTTATTTCAATGATTCGCTTGCACGTTGGGGTCTTTAGCAGTGGGAGGAAACAGGACGACCAGGCGATAACCATTAGGTTTGACAGGCAATCCTACTCTTGGTCACTGAGGAATCGAAACCACGCCAGTTGACTTAATGACAAAGTGGGCAAGTGCTAAAGTGGGCAAGTGCTAACTATTTGGTCATCCTACACACCCTACCGGAATGGTTCACAGCTGTTTGGTGTGTTGTAGTCTTATACTGCACATAGTAGACAAACATCATTTTATCAAAGATACTTTGAAGAATCAAATACCACAGATCAGTTTTCTTCTCCCTTAATTGATATGATAAAAGTAGTTTCTTACTTTTTAATAGATTTAATAACCAAGTTTCCCCAGTTAATAAATGTCACCGTTTCCCCTTCCTTTATAACTTTAGCGTCTGCTCCATCAATATATATCTTTGGTCCATACCATACTGTTTTATTACCAACATCTTTATTCTAAATAAACATACATTAAAAATAAAGAGAGAGAGAGAGAAATGGGGTTCAATGACTACTCTACACAAACTAGGTCATTTCGGGACTAACATATGTTTTAATTTCATTTCAATAATTCACTTGCATGTAGGGGTCTCTAGCTATGGGAGGAAACCGGAAAACCCGGAGAAAACCCATGAGGATGGCTGTCGATCCTACTCCTTGTCACGTACAACCTGCTAACCATACAGCCATACATGCCCCGCCATTAAAAATAAACAAAGTCATTAACTATTGCTCAAACTAGTCCATGATGTATTACTTACAGTTTTGTCACTTTTGTTTTGGAGTTTATTTTCAAACTCTGTAGATCTGTACTAAACAAATGAATTCAATTCAGAGTAATGATTAAACTAATTAGCATGGGTCAAACTATTACTTCCATAACTGTACACTTCAGTTTACCATTTAAAACATTTGCCTAACAAGAAACCTTACCTTTGGGTGAGCAGCTACTTCTTTTGATTCAACTTTAGCTCCATTTACATTAATAGGAACAACATCATCTTTTGATAAAGCTGTATATCTTGGTACAATAGGATCTATTACCTACAAAATCAATAAGATAGTATTTGTATTATACAGCTTTTATGCAAAATTAATTAAATATATCCTGAAAGTTTGCACATCTATAGAGACAGTTGTACTTTCATCAAGTAATTAAAATTTCATTTATTTAGCACATTACAACCTTCGACTTATGAACATTGTATCATACATACAGACAACAACCAAAGCAAGTTTCTCTTTAAATGTCACCACAGAGTTTACGGTATTTTGTTCTATCAATATCCCCTGTACAATGACCATTGCTAATGATGTAGTGAAACATTTTAGGCTTTAATTAATAACCTATTAGATAAGATAACATATTATAATTCTGACCTTTTTATTGACAGACCAGATTTTGTCCCATTCCATCATATTGACAGATCTTGAAGAACCCTGAAAAGTAAAATTTACTTAATTGATAAAAAATTCTTATCATAGATCTAAAATCTCTTTTAAGTGGTTTTCCAATTCAAATCAGGGACTAAGTGAAAGGGGCCCAAAGACAATAGTATATTCCACACAGCTTAAAATTTCTCAGCACAGTGGGAAGAGAACCCCCAGGACTCCCCCCCCCCCCATGATATAAATATTATTTTCTTTGTGCCCCCCATAAGATACTGTTCCTCATGGACAACTTTTTTTTAGAATCTACACCTTACAGATTTTTCCAATCAATTATTTTTGAATGTTAGTTTATTTGTTTTAATTGATGAACACCAAATATTAGTTCAAACAGCCTTAAAAACCGATCTCCATTATTCATAAAATACAATTGACAATATCTATTTAACAGAAACATAAAGTTTATGTTTGCATTTATCACTATGATATTAAATAGATAAAAGGTTAGTATTTATTCTACCTGTGAAATGATAAATTGCTTTAGACCATCTACAGTCATACCACGCCTTAAGACACCTCTAACTGTTGGAAAACGAGGATCATCCCTAAAATGCAACAACAAATGTCTATAAAATAACAGTTTATCATTGTGTGGCTTTAGCTACAATATATATGTAAATATCCACCAGACTAAAGGTGATATGAGACAGAAATGGGGTTTAACACCCACTCAACACAAACTAGGTCATTTTGGGACTAACGTACATGTATTGTTTTTAATAATAATTTGATTGCGTGTACGTCGTTAGCAGTGGGAGGAAACCAGAAGACCCGGAGAAAAGCCATGAGATTGGACAAGTGACCTTACTCCTTCGAAACCACATTAGTTGACCCAATGACAGACTTTATGATATATCATGCACATGCTAACCATTCAGCCATCCACCCCCCATCTAAAGGTGAAAACAAAATGCTTCCACATTAATCGTGGGGAAAAAGCAATTTTTGGAACCAAATCACACATACACAAACACTTGATTTATTAGTTAGTTTATGTCTTACAATGACATTGTTTTTATCTTGTCCTGGGTTTCTAGTTAAATTGATAGATGTGGTGCCGTCCACCTGCACTTAAGTAATGAATTTAAATCTTACCAGCCATCAACCAGACCTTCGTTTACAAACCATGTCAGTTTACGTTTTGACATAACAGTGTTCTGTAGGTTCAGACGACTGTATTCATATATATGTGGTTTTCTCAATCCTGAAAGAAAGATCTTTCTCTAACTGACAATCATTCTGCGATATGAAATGAATTATGTTATTATTAAATAAACTGCATTACAACAAATTTATTATAAGCCTACACAGGGATATGCCCAGGATTTGCTAAGTAGTGGAAAAAATAACTACTGAGTGGAGCGATGAAAAAAATTTGAGATGACAGGGTCTACTACGACACGCAAAAATAAATTATGCCATGGCAGACATGGTTTGCATCGGGTTGTACCATGGCTTTGCCATTTGCCATGGTAACTTTCGAGTGCTGAGTTTGCGTACAGAGAAAGATGATGAGTTTAAATACGACTGTGCTGCTTTCTTAGTAGGCACATCATTACCTGCATAAGACCTGTGATTAAGATTGAAATTTACAAAAAGTTAATAATTCTATTAAAAGAGTTTTTTGTTTTATCTACAATACAGTGAATAAAAAAAAATATTACCTAACACATCAATGAACCAGAAATATTGATCATCTCTATCATGATACTCTGTTGTTCTTAGAGCATGTGTTACACCTTCAACACTATCAACTATAGGACATGCAAAATCATATGTAGGATACACCCTGAAAATAAACAATCTTATTTGAAATATCTAACATTACTTCTCAATTATTTTTGGAAATATTCTATTGGAATAATCTTTAGGTGAAACTGCTATATTCAAAGTTTTGTATATCTATCAATAATGCAATAACTATTTGGAACTATTTGTGTGTGACGGTGCTCCCACAATTTGCCAGGAAGACAAAAGATGTCAATGCCTGAAACATAGCATGTCAAAACATAGCATTTGTAGATTTTGCATATCAAGCCTCAATCTTGCAAACGATTAATCTGGTTAATGAAGGTAACTTTACTAACTCTATGAGGTGTGCAAATTTAGCCCTGTTTATTCATGACAAATTTAATTTTCTAAAAAGTGTGGAAGAAGTAGTATCAAGTTAATATAAATTAATTGCTCTGTTGATAACAATTAGTTATTTATAAAAGAAATCAAAAATCTTTGATTTCATCTTGTTCAAGTAATTCATTATAAATCTATCTGTGAACATACTTGTATTTATCTCCTGTTTTTATATGGGTTTCATTTTTACACCTATAAATAGTTGGATCTCTCATACAGCCATTATCACTCGTCATACTGATCTTAGCACGAACAGCACACTTCTGTCCAAACTCACTTCCTTTTTTCATAGCATTCCACATTTCCAGATTTTTATCAACACCTACAAAGACATTTATTAGTTATGTGGACATCTCAAATTAGAAATGGGAGCAGTTTTCTAAACAAGAAAGAGAGAGAGAGAGAGAGAGAGAGAGAGAGAGAGAGAGAGAGAGAGAGAGAGAGATGGGGTGTTATGGTCACTTGAGACAAAGTAGGTCATTTCGGGACTAACATATAGTTTAATATTATTTCAATATATCGCTTGCGCGTAGTGGTCTTTAGCAGTGGGAGGAAACTGGAGGATTCAGAGAAAACCCACAAGGTTGGACAGACAAGGCTACTCCTTGTCATGTACAACCGGGGATTCCAAATCACACCAGTTGACTCAATGCCAGACCTTATGATACTCCGCGCACAAGCTAACCATTCAGCC
The DNA here is from genome assembly GCA_036850965.1 of Patella caerulea. Classification (NCBI taxonomy): domain Eukaryota; kingdom Metazoa; phylum Mollusca; class Gastropoda; family Patellidae; genus Patella; species Patella caerulea. The sequence goes on from JAZGQO010000007.1 coordinate 59,089,673, forward strand.
ACCCCCCCCCCCACCTCTTTCAAAACAAAAATTTAAGCATGTGGGAATACCCTGTTTCATGCACATGTCATTTATATACATGTACCGTAGCTAAATGCAGTAACGGTTTGGAAAGATACACATCAATGATTATCTAATGATCTGCTCAAATTTGATCTCAAATTTCAATCTGAAGTGTAATAACTGTCTAAATAATAAATTACTAACTATTGTTCCTATTTTTAGAATCTTTGCGATCTTCTCTTTCTTGTTTCATGACTTCTGGTTCTGTGTCATCAACATATGCATTGCCTTTACGTATCATAACTTCACAATAATCTTGTAATTTGTCGAAATGATCCGAGGTATGGGTGAAGATGTCATATTTTATACCTAACATGGCTAAATCTTCCAAAATAACCTGAAATCAGTGAAATACAGTTGAATATACAGTAACTCATTGATATTTCTTTGAATCAACTTGTATATGGTGTTAATTGAACTACTTTTGAATGCCTTCAGCTTTGGTCAGTTCTTGTATAATAAGACAGTAAACAAAGCTGTATTCATTACTGGTGTATATTCTTTATTGACTATAGTAAATAACAAATAGTTGTGTTCGCTATATCTATAATTTACATGTTTCTCTTGAAAAGAATAAAATGTTGCATGTTTTTACTTGTTCAGCAACATCCAAAAGTGAAGAATTGATGTATCTTTTTAAAGCCCCAATAACACTCTTGTTGTAACTGAATAATATGTCCCAATTTTCATTCTGGTCAACAAATCGTATTATTTTATAATATTCCAATTAAATGATGACATAAATTTCATCTTAACACAGCTATTTTAAAAAATTGGAAAAATTCAACCAATTGATTTGAAAAGTCTAACGTAAACCTTTTCAAATGTGACTTGGATTTTAAAATATTTTCGAACCCTCTGGACAAGTAAATTAGGTTGTAATGGATAATTTACACAACAGGTAGGACACTTAAACATCTAGTACTTAGAAGAAGGGTATTATTTATTTTCTGGAGCTACCAAGCCAGCAAGAATGTTATTGTCCCTTTAACTTTAAGCTTTCATATGTATTCTTTTTATCATTATGACTTCTAACTTGAAAAGTGTACTGAACACTACTTACATTTATTTATACCATTATAAGCTTAAAGGACAATATCATATATGGGATAGAACTGATTAAACACATTCCAAATATAATTTTACCGCAGAGATCATTGCTACGATAGAGGAGTAATAAAGGTTTCATGAATTGGAATGACGAACGCCAAAGGAAAATACGAGTTGTTCCTCTATATAACTGACTGAAGTGACTAGTGATAACAGATACATTGGCGAATTTCGGCTCACTAATAATTCCTTCGAAGATCAAAAGTTGTTGTGTGACACTGTGAGAGGATATCTGACAATTTATTAAAAGAATTGACTGCCAATAGATGAGAGAACATGAAAGAAAAACAGATTAAAAGTCTGTGCATTACCATGTTTTTATAAAATAGGGGAGACCGAGGTACATTAAACCGCCATGAATATATAAAAAAATAATATTAGACAACCTCAAGGCTATTAATAAGTGAGACAATTTCTTAGACACATTTCTCAACGGGTCCACCGGACTAGAGTCACTCGTCACCAAATCAGGCTGTCAGAATTTAGACAGAATATTGGACAAATTTTTGTTTAATTCACTACAAAAGTTGAATTTGATCCCACCAAACTGTCAACTTATGTGCTTTTTACGGCGATTTGTAGGAGCATAGGAAATCCAGACCCCTGCTTGTTTCAATCGTTGCATGGATGTCAAATCTGTGGATATTTGTTTCTAACTATACACTGATTGTTTGCAGATTCATTAGGTCACTACAAAATAAGTGACTAGGATTAAGATCTAAGTTCAGATCAATGTTAACATGGAATTTTTACCACTGTTCAATGTGCCCCATTATTTGATTAAACCTGCCCCGACTATTTTGTAAAGAGGGGCACACTGAACAATTACGGTAAAGTGGATTAAAATTTGTGTTTTTTCTTTAAAAAAATAAATATAAGTTAAAGATTAATTTAATTGAATCTGATACACGACAGCAACTATGAAATATGATATGTCTTCAAACAATACAATAAAGTAAAGGGATCTTCCAATAAAAACATTTGATATGAAATGAGGACAAACATATATGTGAACAAAATGGTTCGATGCGCCTCAGTCTCCCCTATAGAAGGAAGAAAAACAACAGATTGTACAAACTATTTCTATTTTCTCGTGTTCTCTTATCTTATGACACTCAATTACTTTATTGAATCGTTAGATATCCTCTTGCGGTCCCATATAACAACTTTTGATCTTTGAATGAATTATTAGTGAGCAGAAATTCACCCATGTATTTGTTATCACTCGCCACTTCAGTCAGTTACATAGAGGGATTACTCGTGTTTTCCTTTGGCGTTCGTCACTTCCGATTCATAAATCCTTTATTACTCCTCTATCGTAGAAATGATCTCTGTGTTAAAAGGATAATGACTGACGCCAATATTGTCCTTTAATCTGTATATTTTCTAGTACATGTCAATATTATATTTGAAATTACCTTCTCATATTCAGCATTCTCTTTAGCAGGATTGGTATCATCAAAGCGCATGATCAGCTTACCATTAAAACTTTGTTGATAGTATTGGTTAAGTAGGGCAGCTTTAGCATGACCAACATGTAGATATCTGAAAAACATATCCTCTAGAAATTGCAACAGATCTGACTTTATGTTTATAATAAATGATTTTATTTGTTGTTCTTATAACCACTTCAGAGCTAAATGAGAAATATCTGATAATTGAATATAAAACGTTATAGGGCATACTTTCAGTGGGGAATTGACGCTATATAAATGTTCATATTATTATTATTATTATACAATCACAGCATAATCAAGAAATGTTCTATGTATAATCAAGACTAAAACAAGTGTCTCGGATTTTAAAAAAATCTGATAATGTAATGGTCATGTCATCCTTTGATTGCCTGTTACAAAAGGAAAATTAACCTACCCACTGGCTTCTGGTGGAAATCGAACAATAACTTTACCCATCTCTGCACCTGGTAACTCAACAAATTTACCATCTTCCTTTTTAATCTATATATAATAAAAACAACTAAATAACTGACAAAACATGTAAAAGGAAAGCTGGAAAATATATTTTAATATTGAATAGGGTAAGATTTTTATCACAATATAAACAATCAGTTCGGGGGAAATAAGATAAAATTCTGAATACCTGATGTAAGCAGGTGTCCAAAAACCCCGGATACAGACAACAATTACAGTCCTAATTTTATTGTTATTCAGTAACAACAAGTGAAAATATGCATTTTCTTTTTGTGACATACTTTAAAACGCTATGACAAACATGTTTTCTTGCGAGTATGATTTAATTGTCAATTAAAAACAATATCAAAAGTCACTTACTGAACTATCCCCAGCTTTTTCTGTTTTTGTAGAATTTCCTGATGTTTTAAGTTCCGAGAGAACAGATCCAAACAATTCTTGACTTGATAAAAACTCATAATATCTCTTTACATTAAGACAGTAATTCGTACCATCTAACATCTTCTGCCATGCAGAGCTCACTGAAAAATTATGAATTACAGTTATATTTTTTAGTATATTTATATAATAGTTATCCTTTCAACAATATGTTCAATAAATTAAGTAAGTTAATTATTACAAACTGTCAATGCACATAAGGTCCTAAACAATTTAAGAGAGTTTTTGTACTTATGGATAATGTGTGATGTGATCAGTCTTTGATAATTGAGAGTGAATGGTTAGTTACTGAAGCGACATGGTACATGTACAGTAACTACTCTCATGCTAGCAAATACAGTAAGCTATTCATCATCTTAAAATTAGAGTAGTATGTCATTCATAATGGTATCTGTGTTAATATCTTTATTATTCAAATCAATCTGGTTAAAATACACATCAACATTTTGTTTTTATACTTTCGATGGCCTACACTACATGAAGATCTGTCCTATTGTATCGATAGGTCGCATCAGAGGTCATATGAGTGGTTTTTGACCCTTTAACATCAGACATTTGATTAACCAATCAGCGCTGATGTTTATGAGGATTACCCACAGTTCAGTGCAAAACACGTCTAGAGTTCCTCTTAACAGACTGCTTCATTGGCCAATCACTCACATTATTCAGAATATGTCAATGATAACAACTCTTCCAGATCATAGTTTAGCAAAGACAAGCAAAACAAAATTTTGAACTACAGAAAAACAAAATTTTGAACTACAGAAAAACAAACAAAACAAAATAGGATCAGTGTTTTAATAAGAATGTATTCAAAATGTACTGTCTTAAATAATCTTGAAAGATTATCTTTCTTATTATATGTTTGGATATGTTTTCAAATAAAAAGTTTGGATATATTTTCAAATCAAAATTTGGGATATATGTTCAACTCAAAATTTGGGATATATGTTCAAATCAAAAGTTATATATTTCATTTCTTATGAAGAATATCACTTTCAATTTATTCACAAACAAACATTTATCCAAGAAAATTATTTTCAAAAAATTGAATTGATATAGACCATACTTACTCTGCAAGGCTTCCCACACACTAAAATCAGCCAATGTTAGGCCATGGCCAACCAGATAGGTTACAGGGCCCAAAGCTCTATCTAAATATTCAATAGCATCTTTGAAATCTGTTGTACAAGCTAGACGTCTTCTAGAAAATGTCATCCAATGATCCACCTAAAAAAATACAACGAAAATAACACTGAGATAGGTTGCAGACAACAAAACATACACCATCAGAAGATAATTTGTCTGGGTGGTTGACAAGGATTGTCACATATTTTATCTTTTGTAGGTAATTTGGGGCATTTACAAGACTATCAGAGCATTCACAAGGTTCAACAAAGTGAAACAAGGGCCTTAACTCCCGATGAAATGAAAAAAATTTTATTGAAATTAAAACTTTTTCTTCATCTCACTTATGTAAAAAAACATTCATCAATTTCAAAACTATCAAATGATAAATGTAGTCTATAGAGTGTTCACAACCTATAGATGGATTTACAAATGTGCAACCTACATTAAGTTTGAACGTTCTAGCTTAATTATGAGAGTTATTGTATCCCAAAAAGTGTGACGGACGGACAGACAGGTGGGGGACAAAAACGAATCAGGTGTGTGTATGCTATAATATTAAATTCTAAATTCTTATAGCATGTGTGCTACTTTATATTGCAGATTGCATTTCAATACATGAGTAAGGTGCTGAGAAAAACAGAAAACTCACCTCTGTCTTTTGTAGGTTTGTTGAACCTTGAAGTGCAAGACTTGGATTACTTCGAGCTAAGTAACGACAAATAGATGACGGTGTTGTAAAACTGGTCTCCCTGGAAATTCAAATACATTATGAATTGTATCATTTGCTATCACAACTTAAGAGGGTATGCAACTGTTGAGTCAGAATAGCGTCATTCCATTACAAGTGGACCAAATTTTGGAAAGTTAGAAACATAAATTATCAAAAATAAATGTTATACTAACAAATCCAAAATGATACCTCTCTAGGTCGAAAATTTGCTGAGATATGGCCAAAGATACTAAAACGGTTCATAAATTCAGTAATTTTTTCAGTTGCTTTAAACATACATTGGAGTAGAACTCTCTAAATGTGTAATCTAAGAAAACTGAATATGGTGATCGCCTATCAAAGGATGTTACAAAAGTTTTTTGACACATTTAATGACTTTGTAAAATATTTATACATCTCAATGATTTATTGTTGCCATATTGTCAACCTGGAATAGTAGTGCACATATAGCCAGGAAATCGTTGGAGACATGAATATGCCTATGTCTGGGCAACAGATTATTTATTGAAGTTGCCAACAAATAATGTTTGGTGTAAATAGGCCTTTAATGTGGTGAGCTGCCAAAAGGCCCTACAAAAACCTGAAAAATCAATCCAGAGAAAACAACATCAAAACAGAAATCATTGTGATGGAATCACACTAGAAATTAAATATGGGGAGACTCACCCGTCAACAGAAAGACTTGTATTGACACCTTCCTCAATTTGTAACTTGCCGCCATTGAGTTGGACATATTTACTAGTCAACAAAACAGCTGAAATTTTAGAGATAGCCTACAATTATTATAGATTCCAATACACACTAACTTTTAGCAATTGATTTAATAATACTTAATTTATTTAAGAACAGTAGAAAATTATGCCTAGATCATTTGATTCTGTATGGCTATACCTGTAGTCATAATAAGGCTTACATATGGCTATTTCGGTCTCTGGTGGTCATGGTTGTTGAGTCAGAAAGACAGATGTAGAAAACCTGACATAAATCTTCACAAAGGCAAATGATTAAACCTATGACCGGTGTAATATACTGAGCTCCATAGAAAACGCATCACTTTGACTTAGTTTTTCATATAACAAAATGATCCTGTAGTAAGCATTTATTTATTTTGCTTCTTATTGTGAACAATATATTCAAATAGGAACACATCAATAACAATACATTTGTACACTTATGGATATTTAATCTGTAATCAAAGGTACAAAGTCAGAGGGGTCAAAACCAAAAGTATGACACAGGTGTCAGTAGTGTGTGTGTCCTCCACTGGCTCTAACGCACTCTATGCAGCGACGTAGCATGGAATTAACTGTGTATAAAATCTATAAATTTAAATCGAATATTAACTTTAGCCTCTCGGCTCTAGAGCGTCCGCAATCAATTGTGGATGCCGGACCGACAGACGGACGGGAGCAACGACATATACCACCACATTTCAACAATGTTGGCCTATAAAAAATGATGACGAAATCTCAAATTCTTATCGGCAATAGTTGTAGAGTATTTGGTTCTATATCAGTAATGACCTCTGCCAGTTCCAGTGATCAAAGGGACTTGATATTTTCAGTTAATGTTAAGGGGAAATATAGTCATGTCCTCATCAAATTTCAACCGGGTATCCTGTGTAGGGTAAATGCCTAGTTCAGCTCAGAACGTCGGTCTCATTACACTCACCCTGAACGTTCAGGGACTAGCTCATTCAACAAGGTAAATGCCATGGTGGTAGAGCCTGTTATGTAGAGGTACGTTAGGCCTCCTGAAACAGAAATAGAACCGATATTTTATAAGGCCAATCGAATGATGCCAAATGTACCAGACCAGATTATCCAATATCTAAAACAATTCAGTCATAAATAACATTTAACATAATTTTTAGGATAACATGATATAATAATTACCAGCTTTATCCTTATTCGTAACTAATTTTACAGTCATTGTAAATACCACTCAGTTATTTCAGCATGTGCACTGTCGACGTTGTAATCGTTGAACCGGTACAAACAAGTGACCGTTATCCAGTCTCTATTTATTAACTCCAATTTGTTCAATACCTCGTCTGCAAATAAAATTTATAAGTCCGTGTTTGTGTTTAAATACCTACACACAAAATGTCTATACTTCACTCGATTACATGAGAATGGTTTGTAATCTTTTCCTGAAATGAAAATATTACTGAAGATTTCGTCAATTTTACTCTAAAAGTTTGAACAAGGTCAAGGTCAAGGGATATCAGAGACGGTCTAGCGCATATATATTGGAAACGGTGCAGCGCATGTGACGTCATATGTTGATTGGGGGTAAGGGCACGGGCACGGGTCCATAGCTGGGTTAGCGCTATCCTTGTTAAAGAGCACGTATAATGAGAAAACTAAATTCATTGAGCTTATAAACATTATTTACTATATATATGCATTTTACGGCAGTTTAACGTCAATCTGATGAAAATTAATTCAGATATCGTCACTCAAAGTCGCAAATATAGACCTACCGTAAAAACGACTTAGCCAATTATTGAAAACACTCTTAATCCCCTCAGACGCCAGTGACGTCACAGTGACCGAATGCATATTCGGGATGTTTATTCCTTAATTACCTATATACACCCGGCGTGTGTATTCGTTAACGCCTGACTGATTCCTTAATCCCCTAATTAAATAACATTTGACTACGGAATAATTTGTTTTGTAATTTAGAATTTGTTTTATAAAGACAGTTGTTGTAGCCATATTCCCCATGTGTGTTTTTTTATTAGAATAAGCCGACCGTAAGCCAACAATAATTGGCTTCTGATTGAAACAAGATTGGTGTGAAATTGTTATAGCCGGCGCTACGGACATCTTTTAAGCCGATAGAAATAATCAATTGTCGGCTTTTAAGAAACGAAATGGTTTCAAATAATAATCATTAGGGGTTTGACTGTCGATAGTGTGTATCGATAGTAAAAAGAAACTATCGATAAAAATTGCGAGTCAAGCAAACTATCGATAGCTTCGATAGTTTGTAATAGCGAAAGTAACATGGCTCAAATTCACTCGTATTTGTCGAATAATTACTCTGTATTTATAACAAAAAGCTCCGTTATCACTAAAATAGCGTTACACGATCTCAATGTCACATGGAAATCTTCGTCTACCATATTAGGCATGGCTTACTAAGAAATGTGTAAAATGGTTGATTTTGGCGCGAAAAAGCTGAAAATGGTCACGTACGCCAATAACAGACATGCTGAAAGCATGTCGCATATGACAGGAAAGTTGGCTATGCCTTTTTTACAAATTACTAAACTACCAATGTAATATTAATAATATACAATTTTATATAATATAAAGAAAAAAAAAAACAATTTACTTTATTATTTAATTCACAATCAGAATGCGACGTTACCGTGTACCCGAGATACCAGCTTAGGAGGCTCTTATATTCGCCCCCCTCCCCTTTTGCCGCACCTTTAGAAGACACATGTTTTTATCTGCACCGTCTTGTGTCGCTTCATTCTGTCGGTTTATTTGTCGATATGACTACCGATAACCGTTTTAAAATATTACGTACTGATTTACGGGCTGGAGATGTTGATCCAAACTGATCCCGCAGTGAATATTCGCTTGGCCGCTACAATCACTGATAAGCATGACATCGACGAGGCTTAATAAGTACGGCATATTAACTTTTTTACTCCGACAAATTAAATTCTCAAACATTTTGTGAGGTAACAGAAAAATAAATAAAGACGTTTGAAGTAATTGAAGTTAAAAAATATTTCCTATTAAGTGTAAATGGGTTTTAAAATGAGTAAAATGCGTCATTTTGCCCGAAGCAGTTAGGTGTTAAGTAAACATTGCACGAGCCGTTGAGCCAATGACTGCAGTCAACGCACGTGCTTTGGACACTATCTGTTACAGAGTTAATTCCTAAGTAATTCTCTGTGAAACAGATTGATGTTGATCAACTAGTGAATTGTAATCTATTCTAGTCACAAATATATAATCTATTACAACTTAAGACGAGAAAGGTCGGCTTTTGAAAATGCTTTGACTTATAGTAGCTTACGTGTAAAATTACGAGTTAATGATTACGCCAGTCAAATGTTAATTGGACCGACAAATACACCCGTGTTAACTGGCGGTGTGTATACAGTGAGATATCGTACAGATACACTCGGCAAACCTCGGAAGATTTCGGGAATCTAAACTCGGCTGTATGATGAATTCCGCCATATTGGAACTACTTTAAAGGTCCCGGATGAAACATGGCTGCGCCCATTCCAAACACAAGTTGGCGACCTATTTGGCTAGCGACCTATTCGACCGATCCAGCTGTAAGATAATGACGAAATTACACTTCTATTCTGAGCTGAAGGAATGGATAAAAAATAATATATTCTACTTTCATTTGATAGACATAATGTTGGATTTTATTGGTTGATAAATAGAGACTGTTGTCTTTACTCTAAATAGGTTTCCAACGAACAGGTTGCAGCTCGATCGGTCGAATAGGTCGCTAGCCGAATAGGTTCCCAATTTGTGTAATAGCGTCAAGTTTTCCTGTTAAAGTAAACCGGTAGCCGCATCGCAAATGTATGGGCGTAGGTACATATCACTTACTGTCATACATCCGAGACTAGATGTAGTTTACGTAGTTTACGGAATCTGTCGAGATTAGCCGAGTGCGTACAGATAGTGATATATTGTATAGATAATGTGTATAGATTATGTGTAGTGCCTGTGACGTCACCAGCCAATCAACCGGATAAAGGTTGTAATTGAAAATTTGAAAACCGTTTTTGGCTGTCTGATGTTTAAACGTTAATATCTCAATTAATTTTAATCAGATTGGAGTGAACTTGACGTAAAATGAATGTGGTAACCCTTAGCTATCAATATATGCAATTAAAAATTACTATTTTATGTGGTATTTAACATCTTGCGACCTTGACGAAATTTGCAGGTCCGAACCATAGAGGTGTATACACCTCCATAGTCCTAACCCTAATCCACAACCCACATATGACATCATATGCACAAGACCGTCTCCAAAGTCTGACATATGCTAGACCGTCTCCGATCTGACGTTGCCCGTTTCTACACTAGACTACAGTCCATGTGGCGGGGGGTAGGGGTCTTAAGACGTGTGCTAGATGGTCTTCACGTTGCAAACTAAAGAAATATTGCCCGGTAAAATGTATTATGCTGCTTTACCCTGCCTTCAGAACATTTACTGCGGACTAGTCAAACGTCCTTGACTTTTGACCACTAAAGTACACACACGGGCTCTGGTCTAAAAGACTTTTTTTTAGCGTTACATGCTTTTAGGTATAATTACATGTGTATCGTAATAATTGTAACAGATCCATGGGTGATTTAAATTTTACCAAATTAATTAACAGATGAGTTAGACTGACTAAATCTGTCTCAAATTAGAACTACAATATTAAAACGTTTTTATATACACGGCTATGTTTACTATAAATTTTCACTATGGCGGACAAATGTCTCCCGAATAGTATTGGCGTACGTGACGATCGTAATGTATGTCAGTTATGCGGTAAACTAGAAAATTTATCATTATGCTCTGGTTGCCGTGATACTTGGTATTGCTGCAGAGAACACCAAAAGGCAGATTGGAAAAAACATAAAGGTGCTTGCAAGGAAAAAACTTTAAAAGTCAAAGAATCCAATCATGATAATGAAGGAAATCAACTTGTCAACACAAATGCAAGGGATGCAAAACAATTTGCCTCAACTAGATTAACAGAGGAAATATGTGAATGTTGTGCAGTTGAGAAAATAACAATGAAGGAAGAAAATGTGTCAAGTGCAAAACAAAAAAATGGAAATAAATGTATAAATTGTAAACAAACTGCCAGTCAATCAAGTAGAGTTAATGACAGTAGGCCTAGATCTACAATGTCACAGAGCCAAAAATCACATACCAAACCAGAGAGTTCACAAATAAATTCCTCTAGGCTTAACAATGATGGTGTACGACCTGAGAGCAAAAATGGACCCCATCAACCAAAAGCAGAGATAGACAATTCAGATACCTATGTTACTGTTTTAAAATCGCGTACAGATGTGCTTTCTAAGTATGTGATAGATTGTCTCAATAAATATGGTATTTGTGTGATTGACAATTTCATTGGAGATTCCAAAGGTACAGAAGTTCTTGAAGAGGTGATTAGATTGAGGACATCTGGAGTTTTCACTGAAGGTCAATTAGTTAACTCGACTACCAATTCCACACAAGAAATTAGAGGCGATGTTCTAACATGGGTAGATGGGCGTGAAGCTGGATGCAGCAATATCCACTTTCTGATATCTTCTATGGATGACGTAATCTTGCGATGTGCAGGAAAGCTTCAACAATATAATATCAATGAAAGAACAAAGGTACTCGTATATTGGAAATGCTCTTGTTGATTGTTAATTGTCCATCGGTCTGTCATTCACAGTTTTTTGCAAACACTTTGTGTATTTATCATCCTGGGCCATTTTGTGTCAAAAGACTAAAAGTAGATTCTTGTTAGAACAGATTTTGATTAAATTTGGCATGACTAAACCGAAGAATGACATTTAAATTACATATACCTTGTGTCAAAAGTTTATCATTCATTCTGCTTGAAAGTTATACATGCACACTGAAAGAGCAATTTTTGATAAAACTATTTCTGGTTATCACATCGACAGTTTGGGATCTTGATTTATGAGTTATATTTTGACTCTAGTCTAAAATATCTGTAACCTTCCAATTACATTTATTATGTACTGAACACAGATTGCATAAACTTTCCCCGGTGGACTTTCTTGACTTATTGAAGAATGATTATTAACTCATGTTAACAGTTCCTATAATTTGTACCTATTTTCAGTAGAAAAACAGCAGGGAACTATATAAATTCACTGTGTGGACTTTTGATAGCATTTGAAATAAGTGTTCACATTGGTAAAAAAACCCAAATATACTTGAAACATTACTACTAAGGGCCTTATTCGCAGGATTTTGTAATCAAAGTAGTTTTTTTTAACCGCTCTCTTCCAATTAAAAGTTGTTCTTTCAACTTCTTTGAATGAGGTGGTGTCATTTCCATAGAGAAAGTTGTATTGTAAGCATCCTGATTTCAAGAAACAAACTGGAAGATATTTGTAACAATTTTTATAGGCATCAACTGTTTGATAAGTTAATAAGGGTTGGATGGCCGAACGGTTGGCACATGCACCCTGTATCATAAGGTCTGTCATTCACTCAGTCAAATGGCATGGTTTTGATTCCCGAGTTGTAAGTGACAAAATGTAGGGTCGCCTGTCCAACCTCATGGGTTTTTTTGTGGGTCCTCATTTTTCCTCCCACTGCTAAAGACACATATGTGCAAACGAATTATTGAAATGAAAATTGAACCATGTGTTAGTCACAAAATAACCTAGTCGTGTGGACATTTCTCTTTCTCGATAGATAATATTCTTTGGAGGTACTCCTGTTTCAAAAGAACTTTGTTGTCAAATAATAATTTATGTAAATGCTGTATATTAACGTAAATGCTGTGTAAAAGTGGATGGATATAGAATTCTAAATTAAAAACAAAGGTCATTAGAAGACTAAACAACTTAAAACTTTTATATTTCTATTTATTTATTTACTACAGTATCAGTAAATATAAAAATTGGATATTATTAAGACTAAACAGTATTTTGTAAGAACACTTTTAAAAAAAACCTTATATAAATTTATTCTGGTTTCCTTCAGGCAATGGTAGCATGTTATCCTGGTAAGGAAACAGGCTACGTACGCCATGTTGATAATCCGAATAATGATGGTCGCTGTGTTACATGTATTTACTATCTTAATAAAGACTGGGATGTAACTGTAAGTATATTAAATTCTTTCATTTAGTCAAAATGTTGCATAGTAATAAATTCAGTAAACTCTGGGATGACATGAAATTTGACATGAATCAATTTGATCATTTATTTGAAAACTGGAGTTATTCCCCTTCTGTATCTTACTACTGTGCATCGATGAAATGGATTTTTCCCTGACCAAGTGGCTGACACAAAATGCTGTGCATATGGCATATATATATTTTGTTACGCTGCAAGGATGGAAACAATTTTAGGGTTCATAGGGTCACCACAGAAAATGAACTCATTATGGGTCTTTGAAAAAAATGAAAATAGTAAATTAAGTTTTTGGCTTAGAACTAAGTATATGACTTCCCACCCGGGATATATATATTCCACAGACCCCCATTTCAGGTAAAAATTTCAAAATAGAGAGGAGAGGCCCTGCCAGGGTATCCTCTTGCCACTTGGCCTAGCAGCTAAGCTGCCTCGTGGCACGGCAAGATCATGATCCGTCACTGGGAGGTCCCGGGTACCCCCCCCCCCTTCGTCTGGTCAAAGAGAACCCCTTACCCCATCCTAAAAATGTCAAAATTAGCAATAAAATGACGAATGAAGCAAACTGGTTGAACTAAAAGTAAAATTTTAATAAAATTTAATTTACTAATTTGTAGGTAACTAACTAGTAGACTATAGATTTTTGTTCCCTGCTGAGGGGGACATCAGCCTCACTGTTGACTTGTAATGATTGGTTCAGCCTTGCATATGTCCTATTATATGTAAGCATTGTCTGTGGTACTAATACTTTAAATAATAATACTTTGAAGTTGAATTTACCTGTATTTTTTGGCAGAAACATGGTGGTATGTTGACGATATATCCAGAAGGTCAAGATCAAGTGGCAAACATTGAACCAATATTTGATAGATTATTATTTTTCTGGGCAGATCGGAGAAATCCTCACGAAGTTCGGCCAGCACAAAGAGAAAGGTGTGTATATGAAACTTTATAGGTTGTATCTCAGGGTTCAAGACTAGCTGTAGTTACTATTGAAACCTTTGTATAAGAATGAATTCATCTATCTATTCATTCACAATTTAATGCTAACCGGAACAACAAAACAGTCAGAAATTTAAGGAAGCATATTAGAGTCAAATAAATAATTGAAAATTATCTCCTGAGTAGGAGCTAGTAACACTTAATTCTCTAATTAAGGCTAAGTATTTCCTTATTGGAATTTTATTTATGACCAAATAGATAAAGAATAGCCTTGGCACAATCTTTAAAAATGCCATTAAAAGTTGGTGAGCGCTTAAAAGGCAGCACACAAAGTTTTTGGCTCTTCAGTTTTTGCTAATATTCACACAAGTTTTACAGATTTGGCTTTTATATTGATATACATGTATATAAGATTATTCAGATTTGTAAACAATCAAAACAGCTGGTTTTAAAGTCTTACCCAATTTTAAAATAAAACTGAAAACTCCTGTGTGTAATTATCATAACATCTGAAAGCATATATAAAATATTCCTTTAAGTTTCAGAATAGTGTACAATCTCTATGATTTCAAAATTGCTTTGATGATGCTTTGAGATACAATAAATTTGATTCTAAATGAGCAAAGATATGAAACTTGGTGTCTAGCTGCATTACATCAGTGCCCTGACTAATTTCATACCCTAGGATGGCCTAGTGGTCTAGAGTGCCGCGCTTCGACCTCTAGTCTAGCTGGCCGGTCACCTCTGGCTTGCAGCTGTTGTTTCGAGCCCTGGTGTGAGCGTATGTGGCATGGAGATAGGGGCGCCTTCTCAACCTCGTGGGTTTCCTCCGGGCACTCCAGTTTCCTCCCATTGCTAAAGACCCCTACGCACAATCGAATTATTGAAATATAATTAAATTTTGCTAGCGAGATTTTATAAGTTAAAGTTATAATTATATATAATAATTTATTTTCTTTTAGATATGCTATTACTGTTTGGTATTATGACAAAGAAGAACGAGCAGAAGCTTTGAAGCAGACTAAAGGTAAGTTACTAACGTTTTATGCACTGTATCACCGAAGGTTTCATTTAAATGTTTCTGAATATATATATGCAAAGAAGAGTTATCCCCCTTTAATATCCCCTTGGAATAACTATTGTCATAAAAACAGATTCCTTTTATGTGTTTTACAGGTCAGAATCCCAGGAAAGTTGCTATACCTCTTATTAAAAATGCTACTGGTAATGGAAAATGAAGAAATGCTGGTCTAGTCGCTAGAGAGTATGTTATATAGATACTGGTGTATATGATTTGAATGGTCACTTGATTTTTTTATTCAGATTATTTACTGTGAATCGTCTTTCTTTTTTATTTATCTAATTGAATCAAAATGTTTGCTGTTGATATTGAATTAAATTTGCCTCAAGATAGGCCTATCGTAGACCTTTGAAAATAAATGTGTGTTGCGATGATTCAAGATTTATTTCCCTCGCACCTTAAACACATGTGAATCATGAGGTTGCTATACATTCTTCATCTGTTATTCCCTTGTCATTTGTTTTTTTGTTTTTTTTATTACAACATTTTCATTATCTTGGTGTAAAAAGGAATTAAAAAAAACAATTGCTTTAGAGCAAGCACAACCCTGTTAACCAGGAGCAGTTTGTGCAGTGAAAGTAAGAAACACACTAGCACAGCTGATTTTACTTCTACTTTGAAATTCATGTGAACAATGGAATGATGACATTGTTTAATTTCTTGCTGACATTATAGTGAAATGTAAAACTCAGGCCAAAACTTCCTGTCAAAATGCCTACTCTCTTTTACTCAAACAGTGTTAAAGCATGTAATACCAGGAATTTTATCTGATTTTGTTGATGGCTAAAATGTATGTTTGTATCCCAAAGATCTTGGTTCCTTTTGATTCTGATGTATATCTGACCATTATATACAGGATTATGGCCCCTTATTGTACGAAAATCCCTGTCCATCTCTTGCAATCAATATGTGGGTGTATCTTTTATGGAAACCGCTTGTTCAGGTTTTTATGACCCACAGAATGTTGAACTGGAAATACTGGGTTATGATACAATAAGCAAATTCTAAATAAAAGTTTAACAATAAGAAATTTGTGTGGTTGATCCATGACCTTGATCTTTAAATTTTCGGATGTGATGCATAGATAACAAGTTGTTGATATTAATGACTGAAAAAGAGAATGGTAATGTGTAGGTGATGAACTTGTTATTGTGTAGATAACCAAGATTTCTATTGTTGTTATTGACAAGTAGAGAGTGGTTCCTGCCTCCAAGACTTCTGTTGTTGTTATTGACTGAAGTAGAGAGTGGTTGATACCACCTTACTACGACCTTTATTTGGGATGTTGGATCTTAAAACAAAAGATTAACAATAATTTTATTGACTAAAGTAGGGAGTGGTTCCTGCCACCAAGACTTCTGTTGTTATTATTTACTGAAGTAGAGAGTGGTTCCTGCCACCAAGACTTTTTTTGTCGTTATCAACTGAATTAGAGGGTGGCTCCTGTCACCAAGACTTCTATTGTTGTTATTGACTGAAGTTGGGTGTGGTTCCTGCCACCAAGGCTTCTACAGCTATCTACTTTGGTCAATGATAACTGATTTGTTATTGAAACACCAAATATGGATCAACCACAGGAACAATATTTATTTTAGAATCATATTTGTAATCTGTTTAACCTATTCTAACCTGTTATGTAAAATGGAATATTGAAGTTGTCTTTTAAACAAGGAGCAATTCCAGAATGTAATTGAACCAGTTGAAAAATGTTATCTCAGGCCTCTTGATTGACTTGATACCAAGAATCTTGAAGTGGTTCCTATCCTTTATCAATGTTACTTGTGTGGTTGATACCACCTTTCTACGGCTTTATTTGGGATGTTGGAAGTTAAAACAAAGGATTAACAATAATTTTAAAAGATGATTTGTATTGTGATATGGGAGTAAAACAATTAAATTAATGTTTGATTTTTTAATGCATGTGTATCAATATTATAGTTAGTCCTTAGTTAATATTAGGGTTCAAAACATTCAGACAGTTTGTGGCAATTTTGTATTAGAATGGGAAAATTTGTAAGGCATTGAGACTGGATAGGTTTTCAAAAGCTACCAGTATCTGTTAATAAATATTGTGGTTTCTTCAAAAGAACACAGTATTTTGGATTGTGTTACTATGTGTATGTGTTAGGGCGTTATCTTTTGTATTTGAATTAAATGAGTGTGCGTTTTACCAAGATATGATAGAATGTATTAAATGAGTTTTTGAATGTAACTAATTGTTATAGGTTGTTAAATCTATGCTTGTTTTATTTTTATTTTTTATTTAATTATGATACAATTTGTTGGATTTCTGATTTTATAATCTGAAATGGTGTAAAACGGTGAAGGAGAAAATAGGATGTTGGAATGAGAATAATACATTTAGAAGAATGACCCCAAACAGCATTGGTCTAAAAAGAGAATATTTTAAAATGTGGAAATTTGAGAATCCAAATTAAATATTCAATGGGTAAATTGCAAAATATATTTATTTAGATTTATTGTTTTACTGCTAAAAGCCTTTATTTTGTTTACTTACATGAACAAGTCTGAAATATTAACAAATGTATGAAAAGTTTACAAATTAGACAATTTTTGACTTTTTATTAGTGAAAAATAAGGCTATGGTGAACCTCATTCATAGGTTACATACCCTTAAGGCTGCATTAACTATTATAATTACACTTTAGTATAAACTCATAAATAGAAAATCAATTGTATAATATCAAATTATTTTTATACCAAACTTAATGTTATGAAATAAACCTTATTGTAAAATCTATAGTAATTTTGTAGTTCCAGATAAATCATGGTACTTGAGTGTTGCTGGAAATATGTAAACTTACCCACCTCTGGAACAGTGGATCATTGTTAGTTAAGTGATCAGTACTCTCTGATCCCTAAACATGGCTATCTCAGTTTTGAACCAGCTGAGATGATGCCCCAGGTTTTCAAGCCCAGTCTTCGCCTTGGCATGCGTGGTCCCTGCAGAACTTGTGCTTTGTCCTCCTGATGGAAGGCAAAATGAACATTCATACTTGTACTCATCAATGCGCAAATAATAAATGCCTTGAAATTGAATATCTAGAAAGAGTAGATGGAAATGTTGCGACCCGGGTAAAATTGCCCCACCCCTACATTTTGCACAGGACACCTAACCATAGAAAAATAACAAAAAATAACATAATGTTAGTATTAATAATTTGAGGCATTCCATTCCATTCTTTCACTGACTTGGCTAAAAGAGATTTAGGCTTTCTGGTTACAATTTTTATTCGCAAACATGGTAAACAGACTTATGCCCCCATATTTGAGAAGCTTGTGAACACTATGGACCTTACAATCTTTTGTTTTTATACACCCACATTTTCATGTGGACGTATATTGTCGTCGCCCCTATTCGTCCGTCCGTCCACAATTATTTGTGAACAGTCTACAGTTCACACTTTTTATCCGATTTCAATGAAACTTAAAATATAGGTTTATCACCCTAAGATGCTGGTTCCTTTCGATATTGGCATGTATCGGACTGTAACTTCATGGGTTATGACCCCTGATTGTCCGAAAAATCACATTTTTAACTTGTGAACAGTGTAGAGGTTACAATTTAGAACCGATTTGGATGAAACTTGAAATGTGTGTATATAACCCAAAGATCTTGGTTCCTTTCGATATTTGCACCTATCGGATCGTGACTTATGACCCCTGATTGTACGAAAAATCGCCCTTTTTAGCTCGTGTTCCCTCTGGAAGTCAAAATTGTTATCCGATTTAAAAAAACGTTTGATTATATCACTGTTATATGGTTATGGAAGTTGAGTTCAAATTTCGTGAAAATCGGACCAAACTTGACAGACAAAATGGCTGCCGTTTGTACGCGAATAGTGTGAAAATATGGTTATATCAAGGTTGTGGACCCTATAGAGGTCACAATTTTGAACCAATTTTGATGAAACTTGAAATACATGTTTATAATCTAAAGATCTTGGTTCTATTGTATATTTGTACATATATGATCGTACGAAAATCGCCCCATTTTTATACACCCACATTTTTATGTGGATGTATATTGTCGTCGCCCCTGTCCGTCCGTCCGTCCACAATTTGTTTGTGGACCCTCTACAGATCATAATTCTTATCCGATTTTGATGAAACTTGAAATATAGGTTTATCCCCAAAAGATCTCGGCTGCTTTCGATATTGGCATGTATCGGATGAAAACTTCATGGATTATGGCCCCTGATTGTACGAAAAATCACGTTTTGAGCTTGTGGAACCTATAGAGGTCACAATTTTGAACCGATTTTGATGAAACTTGACATGCATGTTTATAACCCAAAGATCTTGGTTACTTTCGATAATTGCGCCTATCGGAATGTAATATCCTGAATTATGGCCCCCGATTGTCCGAAAAATCACCCTTTTTAGCCTGTGGTCCCTCTGGAGGTCACAATTATTATCCGATTTAAAAAACCGTTTGATTATATCACCGTTACACCCTAAGGAAGGTTGAGTTCGAATTTCGGGAAAATCGGACGAAAATTGCCATACAAAATGGCCACCGTTTGTACGCGAATACTGTTAAAAAATGGTATATCAAGGTTGTGGACCCTGTAGAAGTCACATTTTTTATTCGATTTTGATGAAACTTGAAATTCATGGTTATAACCCAAAGATCTTGGTTCCTTTCGATATTTACGCATATCGGAACGTAACTTCCTGAATTATGGCCCCTGATTATACGCAAAATCGCTTTATTTTAGCTTGTGGTCCCTCTGGTGGTCACAATTAATATCCGATTTACTAAAACGGTTGATTACATTACCGTTACACCGTAAGGAAGGTTGAGTTCGAATTACGGGAAAATCGGACCAAAATTGCCATACAATATGGCCGCCGTTTGTACGCGAATACTGTTAAAAAAATTGTATATCATGGTTGTGGGCCCTTGTAGAGGTCACAATTTTAATTCGATTTTGATGAAACTTGAAATGCATGGTTATAACCCAAAGATCTTGGTTCCTTTCGTTATTTGCGCATATCGGATCGTAACTTCCTGAATTATGGCCCCTGATTGTCCGAATAATCGCCTAAGGTCCCTCTGGAGGTCACAATTATTATCTGATTTGAAAAAACGTTTGACTCTATCACCGTTACACCCTACGGAAGGTTGAGTTCGAATTTCGAGAAAATTGGACTATAATTGCCAGAAAAAATGGCCGCCGTTTGTACACGAACAGTGTAAAAATATGGTATGTCAAAGTTGTGGACCCTGTAGAGGTGACAATTTTAATTTTTTCGCTTTTGATGAAACCTGAAATGCTTGTTTATAACCTAAAGATCTTTATTCTTTCCGATATTTGCGCATATCAAATTGTAACTTAATGAATTATGGCCTTTGATTGTAGGAAAAATCACTTTCGGTATTGCTTGTTCTCTGTCTATCTCTCGAACAATTATTATCTGATTTAAAAAAAACTCTGATTATATTACTGTTGCACCGTAAGGAAGGTTGAGTTCGAATTTCGTGAAAATCGTACCAAAATTGCCGGACGAAATGGTCACCGTTTGTACGCGAATAGTGTAAAAATATGGTATATCATGGTTGTGGACTCTCTACAGATCACAATTCTTATCCGATTTTGACGAAAAGTAACATTTCTAGGTTGTGTACCGTCACACAATAATCATTGTCGGCTTCGAATTTCATGAATATCAGACTGGAACTGACCAACAAAATGGCTGCTCCCAATACAGTATGAAATACATGACTTAATGATGTAGGAAAAATCACTTTCGGTATTGCTTGTTCTCTATCCATCTCTCAAAAATGTGGGCGTATCCTGCCTGGCAGTGCCAGCCTATCTTTTAGCTTGTGGTTCCTTTGGGAATCAAAATTGACATACAAAATGGCTGTCGTTTGTACGGGAATAGTGTAAAAAATATGTTTTATCAAGGTTGTGGACCCTATAGAGGTCACAATTTTCAAACGATTTTGATGAAACTTGACATGTATGTTTATAACCCAAAGATCTTGGTTCCTTTCGATATTTGCGCCCATTGGACCTTAACGTCCTGTATTATGTCCCCTGATTGTTCGAAAAACCTGTGGACAAAATGGCCGCCGCTTGTACGCGAATACTATAAGAATATGGTATATCAAGGTTGTAGACCCTGTAAAGGTCACAATTTTAATCTGATTTTGATGAGACTTTAAATGCATGACTTTAAATTATAATCCAAAGATCTTGGTTCCTTTCGAATTGTAACTTCCTGAATTATGGCCCCTGGTTGTACTAAAAATCGCCTTTTGAGCTTGTGGTCCTGCTTGAGGTCACAACTATTATCTGATTTTAAAAAACGTTTGATTATATCACCTTTTCACTGTAATGACGTAAAAATCGGACCAAAACTTCCGGACAAAATGACTGACGCGAATCGTGTAAAAATATGATATATCAAGGTTGTGGACCGTGTAGAGGTCACAATTTTAATCCGATTTTGATGAAATTTGAAATGTAAGTTTATAACCCAAAGATCACGGTTTCTTTCGATATTTGGGCACATTGGACCATGACTTCCTGAATTATAGCCCCTGATTGTACGAAAAAACTTTTTTTTTTTTACTTTGTGGACCCTATGTAGGTCACAATTTTATTCCGAATTACAGAAACGTTTGACTATAACCCCGTTGCCCATTAATGATGATTGAGTTTGAATTTCTTGAAAATCGATAATTGAACAAATAAATCCATAATATTAAATGTTTCGTATACTAGAGTTAGGATGGGGCAGAACTTTATAAAAACCAAACAAATTCTAATGATTTTCTGATAATTACTTAATATCCGACAACTCTTGTTGACTGCCCGGACGATTTAGCTGCTGTGTGGGCGTATGTTTCGTTGCCTGGCAACCTTTTTTGAGATAAAACTGCTTTTTGGACGTATTCCACGTTGTGCGTGGCTATCTTATAACAACCGGTTGCCAAGCAAGATACGAACATATTTTGCATGAGATGGACAAAGAACCAATCTGATTAAAACACAGATCCAATTTCGTTTCGTTTTTTATAGTTCAAAGTTTCGTTTTTACTTGTCTTTACTACTCTTGGATCTGGGGGACTGGGGACTTGTTATTTAACTCGTGTTCTGCCTGAAATGAGGGTTCAGCCAATCATATGGCCTGTCGAATCGACCGTTTGACCTTTTCATGCGTGGAACTGTGGGTAGATATCACCAGCCAATGACGTCTATACTAACACTAGCGGATAGAAATCAAAACAAAACAAAAGTAGATTTTAAAAAGCATGGCGGTCGCTAATTGGTTAATCGAATGACTAACGTTATCGACTCAAATGTCCCGTGCTTGATACCTGACGTCATAGAACGTGAGTTCCCACTATAAATTGTTTGATCTACACCACTCGGCAAGCCTCGTAAGATTTCGGACAATCTAAAAATGTAGTTTACGGAATCTGTCGAGATTAGCCGAGTGTGATCTACACGAGTGTAGGCCATCGAAAGTATAAAAAACGAAACGAAATATACATCTATATTTTAATTAGATTGACAAAGAACAGGTTAAAGCCCCAATAACACTCTAGTTGTAACTGAATAATATGTCCCAATCTTCATTCTGGTCAACAAATTGTATTATTTTAGAATATTCCAGTTAAATGATGATATAAATTTCATCTTAACACACCTATTTTTTAAAAATTGGAAAAATTCAACCAATTGATTTGAAAAGTCTAACGTAAACCTTTTCAAATGTGACTTGGATTTTAAAATATTTTCGAACCCTCTGGACAAGTATAATAGGTTGTTATTGATAATTTACACAACAGGTAGGATACTTAAACATCTAGTACTTAGAATAAGTGTATTATTTATTTTCTGGAACTACCAAACCAGCAAGAATGCTATTGTCCCTTTAAAATAATAATAAAAAAAACGTAATAAGGGGCTAAATGCCTAAATCGGATGTTACGGTTCGACATGACATTGCGTCAATATCAACAGGAACCGAGATCTTTAGGACATAAACATACATTTATATTTCAGCAACCTTGGTCTTACATTCTTTAACACTATTTGTGTAAAAGGGAGCGGGCAGTTTCGGGCCGATGTTCACGAAATTCAAACTCAACCGTGCCATTAGGGTGTAACGGTGATATATTTAAACGGTTTTTAAAATGGGATAAAAATTATAATCTTTAGAGAGACCACAATCTAAAAACACGATTTTTCGTACAGGCAGGAAGTTACGACCAGAAAGGAAATAATATCTTTGGATAAAATGGGATAAAAAGTTGTGACCTCTAGAGTGTCGAAACTAAAAACGTGATTTATCGTACAACATTTATCCACGAAGTTGCAGTCCGATACATGTCAGTATCGAAGGAACTGAGATCTTTGGGAGATGGCCCTAGAGTGTCCACAAACAAATTGTTGACGGACGCACAGGTGCGACGACAATATACGCCCACATAAGGTCCTCTTCCCAGAATGGGAAACTATAAATAGTGAAATTGTAATAGCCATGGAAAATTAAGTACCAACAATACGCGAATTTTCCCATAATCAAATGATTCCGAGGTTGGTATGTATTCTTCCAACACGTGACAGTCGTTTCAACCATAAAATCGTGTAAATATCTCTAGCGAATAATAACTATGACATAATAAAAAGGTCACTGAATTAAAACAGTCTTGGCGAGTATACACCCAACACCCTGCGCCATAATCCACAACTAATATTTGATAATAAGTGTATTCAGTTTCGTTAAGATATCTTGAATAATTCCTGAAAAAAAACCGGTGCTGACCCACAGTTCCTGCCACCATTTATTTTGGAAAATGGGCTACGGTTTTGTAATGTTACAATACCCATGGAACAGTTGCTGTGTTGATGTTTTAAAATATATCATTGTAAAAGATACCACCATCATAAAGTTTTATTGCACAACTAACGCGAAGACCGTGAAGAGTTAGCTGCCAGGACATAGTGGAGACTTTTGGGAAGCGTAAATTTCTGGTCCGTAGGCCTATCGCGTATCCGTATCGATTTTGTGAGTGACGTCAACAATGTTTGTGTATTTCTCATACGTGATACTACACCCGAATACGGCAGCACGTATACATCAGTTTTCACACGGAAAAGGCCCGTATTAACATCGCCGTCTTTTTACCGTACTTTTTATACGCCCACATTGAAATGTGGTCGTATATTGTCGTCACCCCGTCCGTCCGTCAGTCCGGCGTCAACAATCGCTTGTGGACGCTCGAGAGGCTAAAGTTAATATCCGATTGATTTTAGATTCATGCACAGTGTTTAAGGTCATGAGACGAAGAATCCTATTGTTTTTCAGCGATTTCTGATAATAACTACCAGAGTTATGGCCCTTGATCACTTCAAAAAACCTTGTGGACGCTCTAGAGGCTAAAGTTAATATCCGATTGACTTCAAATTTATACATAGTGTTTACAGTCATGAGGCGAAGAAGCCTTCAGAGATTTCAAATAATTATCTCCCTTGATAACTTCAAAAAAATCTTGTGACGCTATAGAGGCCAAACTTATCATCCGATTGACTCCAGATTGATACACAGAGTTTAAGGTGTTGAAACGAACAAGTATTTTGAGTTTCAATGAATTTTGATAACTGAACAGCTAAATCCATGATATTAAATGTTTCATGTATATACTAATTGTAAGTGTGGGGTAAAACTTTATAAAAAGCAATCAAATTCTAATGATTTTCTGATAATTACATAATGAGTTATTACTCTTAATCAGTAAAAATTTTTTAGTGTATTACAAATTAATGTTTCATTACCGAAAAAAGTAAAAATATGCGACAACCCTTGTTGACTGCCCGGACGATTTAGCTGCTGTGGGCGTATGTTTCGTTGCCTGGCAACCTATCTTTGCTACTTTTAGACGTTGAAATGTTGTGTCATAGTGTTTTTATGAATCTGTGTACCCTGGAACACGAAGACGTGTATTTGATGCGATGTTAACCATGATAAAGACAGGAATTTAATGATTATTTTTGATGAGATTTTCGCAGAATTTTCGTATTTTCGCGCCTGACTGTCGCTCAATCTGCATGCTGGTTGATCTACGTGCTAAATTTAGGAAGGTGGGTCCTTTCAAATCTGCATTTAAAAGGGGTACATTATACTTTCTGAAATGATACATTAGTGAAACCCCAAAAAGATGCGACACTAAATTTCTTTTTAAATAGCTCAGCCACTGTCGAGCGACTTCATTCCACTCAGGAATTTGTAGGCTAGGCACTTGACTAGTACTGGTGTTGGTCTTCGTAGACAACTACCACCATGGTGTATTAGAACTAAGCTCAGCTCAGCTACCCATGTACACGGCGCGAAAGTCTGCCAAAACTCTAAAACTACATTGACGCAACGTATTACGTGGCGATACGGATGCGGAAATTTCCACTTGCCAAAAGTCTCTAGTATAATACAATACGTATCCCCAGAGTGTCACACAAAGAAGGATCCGAAGTCGAACCAAAGACAAACGGACCTTCACTGTCACCTGCACCTGGCCATCTTCTGCTATGTAAATTTCGTGCATAGGTGGTCAGGCGCGGATCCAGATTATGCGATTTTATTGGCGATTTAGACCTGCTATTTTGGAATTTACCTTCCGGAAATACGTCAGACTGAACCAAATTGAATCTAATTTACCAAATTATCGATTGAGCGCAATTAGTTAAGCAATTATCAAACCTAGACCCCCCCCCCCCTGCAAAAAATCCTGGATCCGCACCTGGTGGTGGTGGGAAATCGAGAGTGGTTGATGATAATACATACTTGCCAGATTCAAAAGGCTATATAGCATTTTGTCAAAGCACGTATTTTAGATTTTCAAATCATGGATGTTATCTGGAGGCACATTCGTTCGTTCGTTCGTGGGGTTTAACGTCCACTTCCACCTAGGGTGATATCGTAGACATGGCACATTCGTGCCTGTAGGCACCTTTTATGGGCCCTGGACATGTTTGTCACCCAATTGTTAGCTTAAACATGTTCGACTAGCGATAAACTGCGTGATAAATATCATCCAATTTGCTAGTTATTTGAGAATTTTTTTACAATGATATTGCTCTGATAAAGCGACTGGTTAGGTCTGGCTGACGGCCAGTGACGGGGATCAGTTTAGTGAAAATGAAAACAGTGGGATTGAATCAAGAACAATAACTCTGTAAGTAACAACTTAATTTATACGAGATCAATACTCTTTGCCTTATCAATTATTTAGGACGGAGTGTTTGTTTACTATGTGTTTGCATAATCAAGAAACAAACAACAAACAACATTTGAATTTTAGAATAAGTTAAAATGATAATAATAATTTTAAATTTTGTGTGTAAGGCATTTGTCGTGATAATATGCAAGAAGAAAAAAATAACAATATTAATAATAATATTAGTAGTAATAAAGGTAATAATAATAATAATAAAGATTTTAAAAAAAAATGGTTGATCTAAATAATATCTAGATCTCTATCTTTGATATGTACTTTTTTCTCATTTGATGCAACCTTATTCAAGTTATTATTATCCGGGGATTTGGGTCGCGAGGAACTCCCGGAATTATCACACGAATGATGCCGAGGTGTAGTGTCCTGGTGATCATTCTTATAGTTAACTGTTCTTTGGGGGGAATTTTTGGGTGATGTTTTTGGTGAGTATGTTTTGGGAGAAAAGTTTTCACTATTGGAGGAAACGGTGTCATGTGGAGAATTATATTTAGAACTTGGATATGTTGAAATAAATGAATAACTCGGTGTTGAAAGTGGCGAAAAGAAACGAATAATGTCACACATTTGTCCTTCAATCCTGTTTATCTTTTGATTCAAAATGTCCAAGTCTTCCTTGATTTCAAGTTTGATATTGATAAGGGAGGTTATTAGGTGTTGTTCGACGGGCGAAAGAGCACTTTTTCCTGGGTACGACCGAACTTCCTCATCCGTCTCATCTAGCCTATTATTACTTTTTAGAAACCCAGAATCTACGGATTCTGTTTTCTGAAGATTGGATTTGACGCCTATATTATCCACATTTTCGTAGGACGAGTCTATTTTGTCTAAGATATTCCATTTTGTTGTTGGTGGTGCCTTCTCTTGTACTTCTTGTTCGGCTAAATCATTTGTTGAGGCACTATTTTTGCCAATGCGATTGAGAAATTTTCCCCATTGAGATGACCCAACACTATTTTCTTTCTTCTTATCTTTAATAAAATTAGCCACGGAAGGTTTTCCAGCTTCTTCGTCTACTTCCTTCACGGAGTGTTTATTGTCGCTTATCTTACGGAACCTAGAAATCAACTTTCTAACTGGGTGATCATTCGACAAATCTAACGGGGGATCATTCTTTCTTTTCTCAGCCAACTCCTTTTCTTTTTTCATGTCGGCCACCTTCCTAAATATTAACTGTAAATAAAAGATACAAAAGATTAGAATATATACCCCGAGTTTTGAAATAGGGGAAGTATTAACGGATGCCTAAATGACACTTCCGGTCAGATCTCGATAAATACACCGAGTTTTGAAATAGGGAATGAGTTAACGGATGCATAACATGGCACTTCCGGTAGTTTTGTTCTAGATAAATACACCGAGTATTGAAATAGGGAAAGAGTTAACAGATGCATAAAATGGCACTTCCGGATTGATCTGGATAAAATTTATTCGAATGTTTGGCGATACAGAAAGTCAAACATTAAACCAAAAAGTGATAAACAAATCAAATCCAAATTTTAATTTTTCGAAACGAATATTATCTTAGGAATAATATAGTGCCTGCTGCCATCACTTATCAAAATGACACATCAAAACTACTTAATTCAATAGTCTAAATCAAAGAGGTTTATATTCCCCAAGGACATTGCGTGATTGGAACTCATTTATCATCTAAGTTGTAGAAGGATTTATGAAATGGCCAAAAGCCTCTACGAAACGCTATGCATTGTGGCAATAATTTCATAGATAATCAAAAGACAGTAAGTTTCCTTTTCTTTGAGGATATTGAAAATCTGCGCCTTGTTTTATGCAATTTAATCTTAATTTAGATATTTTAATTTAACGGCACGTTCATTCGCTGTGGATTCGATTTCAGTAACAGATTACAGCCACTAGAGCGCGTCTTTGACGAAAGGGAATTGGGATTGAAAATTCTTTTTGGCCTGTGATTTGACTCACTGTCTTAAAGCAATGGTACCGATTGACTGCCTGGTTTTACTAACCGCTGGACATACACGGTGGATTTAAAAGCACGCATGTGGTCATTAAAATGCTTAATACTTACCCTATGTCGAAGATTGTATGTCAATGTCATATTTCTCGAAAAGGAATTAGCGAAGGCATGGTAGAAATCTAAAACTTCTAATAGCTGATCCCGTTTGATTGTATGAAGGTCACAATAAGTTAGAGCTCTCACATTTGCCATTGATTGACCAATGCCGGTTTCCTTCCAAAAATTATCTCCAAATACATCTCCTTTACCTGAAATAAAATGTATTATTTCATTCTTTTTTTTTCTACCAAATTTTTATGACATTAAAACAACAGATGTACTTACTAACAATCTTATTTCTGTGAAGTTTACTGCACCTCAGTATGTTCATACTTCCGGATTCTATTAAAATACTTCAGTCTTAATTACGTTTGTTTGTTTTGCTTCCGTGTTAGAACACCATTAGTTTAATTCATGTGTTACAATTAATTATAATATAAAATGGCATTAATAAAGCTTCACAATATATTATTTACAGATATCAGTATAGGATTACACCTATTTCTATCAGAACTTG
Source organism: Patella caerulea (assembly GCA_036850965.1). Taxonomy (NCBI): domain Eukaryota; kingdom Metazoa; phylum Mollusca; class Gastropoda; family Patellidae; genus Patella; species Patella caerulea. The sequence continues at coordinate 59,118,806 of JAZGQO010000007.1, forward strand.
CGTGATTAAAAACAGAACTAAATATAATATAACAGACAATGGTATATCCACTCGCTGATAATAAGAGAAGACATGCTATTATGTAACAGTATTTCCAGAAAGTCATCTAGGGGGGCTCACGAGTACGAATTCCCGAATCTATGGTTAAAAAGGACTAATTAAAAAAGGACATTTCAATGTGGAGCTGAACAATGATGATAAATTATAAGACCGCTGTGCCCGTACCCGACCATACTCCGCGCAGTGTTGCGTTTGATTAGATGTAATCCAACTACACACTGCTATGAGTGGATATATTTGTTTTAAATTTTGATTTGTCAGTAGTCCGTCTACCAACCAATCACTAGCTGCCAATATTGGACCAAATATGTTTACATAACGTTACGTCATGACTCACGATTTTATTATGCCTAATTAACCCGTGCATAGCAGAATACTGCAGTAAAACTAATTGCGTGACAAACGAGGCTATCAAGTCGAATGAAATGTAAACAATACTGTTTGGAAACGAACATACTTTCACCGTTTTTAATACCTTAAATCAGTGTCCAAAGTTTTAGGGAAGACCCAGATTAAACGAAGGACTGTCATGTTGCTGTACAGTCTGTACTCCCGCATAAGTTCAAGAAACAGACGCTGTTACAGCAATGGTCAGAGAGGGATTTCTCGGGCCATTGCTTCAGGAATATGGTACCCGACCCACATCTTTGAAAATGCACAATTGCCCCATAATATACTCATAGTAATTCTTTATCATTTAGCTTAGTTACTTGTATATCTTTTAACACGTATGGGTAAAAAAAGTCACTTGCAATTTTCTTGTGGTGGGGGGGGGGGATTAAACTTACTTAATATGGCGACCACTTCTTCATCTTGTATCACTTCTAAAGATCCAGAGACAACAAAACAGAGAGCATCCAGGCTTTCTCCAGAATGAAATATAAGATCACCGGGAGCACTGTGAGTCATGTTAAAATGCATTGCTAAAGCACGTAAACATCCATCACTGGCCAGTCGAAAAGCTGGATGTTCTAAAAACACTTTCCTATTTAGATGGACACACAAATCAGCTTTCATGTCTTTTGGACAGAAATTCAAAACCTGAAAAATGTCCATATTATACAAACAGATTTGATAAAAGGTCAAAACGATTACAATATAAACAAAATGTAGCTAGTCATCGTAAAATATTTCCAAACTTTCACTTGTAGGATTTTCTGAACAGTAAGATCATTATGATTTAATATATGCATGTATTTAATCAGATGTCAAAAGAAATTTTTGGACTGGGTTATTGTAACGATCGTATCGGATTATAGCTATTGAGATTTTCCAACTGTAAAAAGTCGTTGCTTAGATATCACCGTTGAAGATCGCCGTATAGTTGGATTTAAAAAAAAGAAAGCCGCTGATAATGATGTTTGCGTTTACATAGAAAATTAAAGAAAGCCGATTAAATTCAATAGAAAATCATGTGAACTTTATATAGCCATATCTGATTAATAATATTTGGACCAATATGCTGTTCTGAAGAGCTTTATTTGTTTTTCATTCTTAAATATTAGAAGTTTAATTTTCTAAAAAAACATACCTTCGTAGCATCGATTCCCTTCGTTATTGCCCAAGTTGAGACTATGTAGTCCATGACTCTTTCACTCAATGATTTAGGTACATCATGAAGTTTCATAAATTCACGAACACTATTCAACATATCGTGGTATCTCGCAAAACTGGCATAGAATTGTTGAAAGATGGTAGTGACGTTTGAGAAAATTGTGGCATACAATAAAGCTGTAATATATAAATATATGAAATGAAATAAAATCTGGTTTAACGTCCTACTTTTCTGTTTCATCCAGGATAATGAAGATGGGTTTACGCCATTCACTGTGTTATAATATGGGCAATTTTGCCCGATCAATGCCGTTACAACCGTAAGGTGTACACGCCAGTGTGTACACGCTACCTCTGTTTTCGTCTAATCCGGACGGCTAGACACTGTTCCTTTTGGAACTTTCTCGGCCAACACCACGATTGAAGCTGGGCTAGCGAGCCAACGCCTTGCTCATCGCCCCTGTAAAATATAATCCAACGTGTACATGCTATTCTTATTGGAGGTTTTCACCGGTCCGCGAAATCAAATAATTCGATTTGCTGTGATTTACTGCATTTATAGGGTGTTCAAAACAGATCGTATGCACAATTTCAAACAAATCGGCAAATATGTCATATCAACAGTTAAATATAAATAACAAAGATTAGATATTCTTTACTCTAAGCAGGCCAGAGCTCGGATTTTCGATAAGTAGGTCGGTCTAAATGTAATATTTTCTCAAAAAATATTTTACATTTATTTATCTTTGAGCAAATTATAATGGCCGTATAACTATTTATTTTGTATTAAAGTTTACAAAAGCAGATTCATTGTGTATTGGCGTTGATGTTATATTGGATTTTTAATCTTGTTAAAAATGATATGAAATGAAATGGGGTATAACGTCCTACTGTTCTGTTCTTAAACTGGGATAATGAAGACGGACACACGCCATACAGTGTGTTATGAGTGAAACTTTGCCGGGCAGCGGCGCTACGGGATACTTTTATTACGAATTCCAACTGCCAAGGGATATATTACGCCAATGTGTATAAGGGACCTCGGTTTTTCGTACAATCCGAAAGACTAGACAGCTGTCCTTTTTAGGCCCTCCGACCTGCATCACTGAAAACCACGTCGGAAAATCTGGATAAACTTTCTCGGTCAATGCAGGGATCGAATACCCGATCTCCAGACTTGCGAGCCAGTGTCTTGCCAACTTAGCCACCGTGATCCGTGATTCTTTAAAAACATTATGGTATTTATTTTTCTTAGAACAAAAAATCTTTACCTCCAACAATCATCATGAAGACAGAAAAAAGTTTCTCGGCTTTGGTATTAGCTGCCACATTTCCAAATCCAACACCAGTCATGCACGAGAGTGTGAAATAAAGTGACGTCAGGTATCTCATTTCAACATCCGGCCCACCCAGTAACTGATTTGGAGTGGTGTTATTGGAATAGGAAAACATCTCCCCGGTTACCCTGGATAACGCGGGTAGCCATCCATACGTTACTCTGCTACCCAACTCTGCATAGCCAATAGAGTACCAAATACAGGCGAACCAATGTGCGAACAAAATGAAAACCAGAATTAGAAGAACCAACATGGCCGCTCCATATTCCAAATAATGGTCTAATTTACGCACCACTCGACCAAGCCGAAGCAACCGGACTACTTTTAAAGCACTGAATAAAGTACTTATTCCCTGAAAGAAAAATAATTGTTGTTGGTTAAAGTTGGAATTTTATTTTGCAGAAGGTTGTGCCATAATATGACTCAGTGATCCATCTTATACCCATCTGCCCCTTTTACCTATACGTGAACGATCTGGTCTGTTTTGCCTTGAAAGTTTTTACCTTTTTTTTTCTAATTGAAATTTATAATGCCTCTTTACAAACACTGTGTGTTCTATTATCAACAAACTAAATGTAATTAATTTAAAACTTTATATTTTGACTTTATATTCAATCCCCTTGTTTCTTTTAGCGAACCAAAAACTTAAGGTACTCACATCATCTACGTATTGGAATGCATTGAAGACATCATACGGTAAACAGGACAGGAGATCAATCACGAACCAACTTCTTAGGTAGTGCATTCTAATAACCTTAGGGTCGGATATAACTTCACCGCTAGATCCAACAAATGACGTGTGGAAATTGAGAACAATATCAACAAAAAATACTACGTCAACCATACTGTCTATTACCAATAAAGGTAGCTGGTCCATTGTCTTAATCTTAAAGGCTGCGTTAAAAGGAACCATAATGGCCGTGTAGAATGTTAGAAAAAGAATAATCCAATCCCAAATGGTTTTGAACAAACAATAATGAAGAATAATGTGTGGGGGTGTTTTGGGTGCTTCTAAGCGATATTGTGGTAAAACGTCTGCATTCAGATTCATCATCTGGAAAAGAAGGGTATAAGTTATAAACATGAAAACGTTTTGTATGCAGAAACCATTAAAGGTCAGTATTCTTTCATTGCGTTTTTTGATGGCGACATGAAGGGTTGATGGCAGGGGCGTGGTGAGAATGAGTTCATGAGTAGCCATACTCATGCGCCAAAAAGTTTTTGCGCCAAAATCACAATCAAATTACTCAAAAAATGAAAAACATTTGTAAGTGGAAAAATTGTTTCATCTGACCCAATTAAAAAAATTTTGAAAGAGTCAAGTGATTTTCTCTTGGAAAGAATGGAATCTCCAAGAGAAAATAACAATATTTTATTACCGTATTTCTTGTCTCGGATTGCTGGAGATTGCGTTTCTGGGCTTCTAATTTTCGAAATTTTCCCGGGGGTGGGCCCCCCGCCGCGGGCTCGCGCCCGCGGTCAGTAAAAGGGTTTTTGTGCCAAAATCTTTTTTGTTACTCATAATTTCTTCTCAATAATTGCCCTCACCACGCCCCTGGTTGATGGTCCCTGGAGAGGCCGAGATACCCCATTTTTGTCAGTTTTATTTTTCAGTTCGAGAGAGTTGATACTCTATGTGAATAGATAGAAATGCAAAGGTTCGGTTGTTTTTTGGTGATTTCTTTCCAAACTTGGGTGGTTAATGATAATTTAACAAATGCGTTTCGTTCCCAATCTGCATTACATTATACGCTCTGCGAAAGCTGGATGGTCTGCGTCTCCAAACCATCGGAGCTCTTTTAACCACGATTTATATTCTGGTCTGTGGCCCATTTTTTTTTACACCGTTGATCCAAATGACGGTGTAACCAGTGCACCACTGACTGTGCCTCGAAATCACTGATACTTCGGAAACTAACAAAATACTGGTACCATGATCTTAATTCTATGATAAACCTGGTCGACAGTCAAGACAATAACCCTTGCCCTTGCGGTGGTAAAATTTTAAAATTTTCAAGGGGAGGCCGAGATCCTCATACCCCGCGAGGATTGATCGGCGCTTGGGATTCATGTCGGCCACCTAAGGTAGGTTCTCGTGGACCACATTGGAGTTGCTGTGTTCACCGCTTGGAATACAAGGAAAACGCATTTGCGGCAGTTAAATTGTTAAAATTTTCGCCCGATACACTCGTCTCCGTGGACGGTAAATGATTGATTGGCTGATTGGAATTTGATTCGAAATTGCTGAAGAGTCGTCAAACTTGACTAAACGCGGGCGCTTGATAAAAAATGCAAGGACATAGTCATCATCATCATGTATTTGCCAATTAATGCATATTAACCACAACAATATATTAAAGACATATATAGGTCCATGTAAATTCTCACGGATCCAACCACGAATTTCTAGCATTAAAGTCCTGGATTCAGGAGAAAAGATAAGTTACAAATACTGACAACAGCCTAGATCATGCCCATACAAAAAGGGATAATGGACTTTATTCTCATAATGGAAACATTTTACAGCGAAACTTACATTAGCAATCTGTGATGGTTTAGAGCTGTCGAATTTGGTATTTGGCATATGTGATGAAAACTGCAATAATGTCGATCGATTTCTGGTGACAGATCGAGCTAAACGAGCAAATTTGCTTAAACCTATTGTAAAAATGACATTCATGGATTAGTATAATGGATCTCTGAAAAGAGCATGTAAAACTGTTTGAGCAAATACAATATTATAGCGATAAAGTATGCTTGATTGATGCTCCCGTGGATTTGTACTTAAACTATTATATAGATTGTGGGTTGCACAAATTACCAACGAAAACATATTAATAATAATAAACCCTGATTATAGAGTGTGTGCTATATTTAAGACAAGTGAAAATATCAATGTCATATTCAGGGAACACCATGAAGGTGCTGAAAGGAGAATTGGAAATATGCATGTTTGACGGGTTTACATGAACTCATTTTGCAATTTATTATAAAGATAAATACCTCTTCCTGTTTCGTCATCAATAGGTTGTTTGAGAGCGGTGATATCTTTGAACGTTGATAAAAATAACACCACTTGATCCTTTTCGTTTTTAATAGGGGCCACATGTACCATCAACCATAATGGTGTACCTGAATCAGACAGATAAAACAATGAAGGATTGAATAAAGCTTTTGAAAGCTTTTCTCAAAAATGCGACGTGATATGAGCTTTTGTTATAGTATTGGTGAAGCCATCGACATATTTGTTAAAAAAAAGCGTAGAATCCAGAAGTGCAAATGATAATTCAGTTCTAACAGTGGGTATCTAACCCATTTTTGTGTTTTAATCATCTAGACCCCTCTACTTAATTAATTTGAATATTTAATAACCCCTCCACCCCCCACTTTATGAAACCCTGAAGATACAACCACCAGCCTTTTTAACAGCTACATTTAAAATATATGGCATCAAAATCATACAACCATACGATGTGAGGTTTCGGTACGAGAATAATACTTAAGACGAAATACAACTTCCGTGCATTGATCCAATAAAACACAATTAATTTCGTTGATCAATAAACTAGGATTAGACAATGAGGTTTTGAATAATCAAAGGTCAGTTTCAAACTATACATCCATTCCTTGAAAAGTTTCTGGAGAAGTGTGCCACAATGACGCCATGCACTCTCTTGAGATACAGCATGATCTGATTCTTATCCTTCTGGGTTTGTCTGCTGCCTTCGACACAATCGACCACGACATCCTCATAGACGGATCGCGTTCCTGGTTTGGGATCAAAGGAACAACCCTATGGCTTGAATCATACCTTCGGGGAAGAATGCAGAGGGTTTCTCGTTGTACATGGTCTCAATCTAAGAGATTATTACACGCCTTGGTCCGAACTCCGTCATTTACGCAGAGCCCTATGCCTTGAATCATACCTGCGGGGAAGAATGTAGAGGGTTGCGATTGGTTTGGTGGTTTCGGACACACCCCCTCTTACTTATTAGTACCTCAAGGTTCCGTTCTTGGACCAGTTCTTTTCTCGTCTCACTCTAAGAGATTATTAGCCGCCTTGGCCCTAACTCCGTCATTTACGCGGATGACATTCAACTGAACATTGCGTGTGAATCCCGGACTGATTACAGTATGGTGCGTCGTATTGAGGCTTGTGTGGACGAAATTCGTCATTGGATGCGTGCGAATATGCTTGCATTGAAAACTGGCAAAATGAAATGGTGCGGTATCTTGGTGTGTTGGTGGATTCGAGGGGAACCATGGACAATTAGATCACTAATACGTGCAGGGTTGCAGCATTTGTCCTATGGCGTATTGGCAAACTTCCGATAATCCTTGATCAGAGCTCGACTGGGAAGCATGTCCACGCATTTTGTTCACGGTTGGACGATTGTAATAACTTACTATTTGGATTATGCGCAGCACATTCAGAATGCTGCTGTTCGCTTTTAAGCAGTCAAACCATATTGGGGCGTCATGCAGATATGACGCCAATACATGACGGAACTCCATTTGCTACCAATTGAAGCTCGGGCCCAGTTTAAGGTCATCGGTATAATTTTCAAGTTGATCCGTCATACAACATCTGCACCACTCTATCTCACTGAGTTGATTTCTGTTACTACACCGGTGAGAAATATTCGTAGTGCTGACAGTGTGAAACTTTCGTATCAACCACTTCGACCCAAACCGTCAAGAGCTTATGGTGATCGCACGTTCAGTGTTTCTGCATCCCCTATGGAATTCATTGCCTGGTCACTTAGATATCTGTTAAATGATCTTTAAAAATATACCTTTTTCGGAAATGCCATTCAAAATAATGCGCTTATGCATGGTGAACAATTACTGTTTCTAGTACAAAACGATATGTGAAAAATTAATTATTATTATTATTATTGGAATACTATTATAATAATAAAACGTTACATAGCAACTTCCTTTGTGATAAGGTTGCCAGTGCCGTGGGTGCCGAACATGTCATGGTGTACTGCTACCGGTAACACATAAATCCATATATTCCATATAAACTGAAGTTAAAATCAATATGTGTTTTGTGTTTCCCATCGTCGTTGAAATCGCTATTAAATGTTCGATGGAGACATAATTGACTACAAAATATGACAAAACAGATACGTCTACTTATAGGGTTCGGAAATGGAAATGGTAAAAGTATAGTCGAATTTAGATTGTTAACAAAGTTAACACACGAACGTCAATTGCATCTCCAACGTTGAAATATTAGACAGCAACTGGCTACGTAGATGAAAGAACTAGGGGTTATTTCCCAGTCCTTTTTATTGTGTACACTACCTTCATAGCAAAGAGATAGACCAATATACGAAAGTTAGCAATGTTAAACATATAAAAGTAAGAATATCGGAGGCATGCCCGAAAGGGAAAAAGTCCAGTGAACAGCAGTGAATTATTGACTTATTTGGTTCAATGCAGTCATAAAATATTGTAGCAAAAATATTCATATAGTTTACATTTTTACATATGTCTAATCAGAAAATTAACATAAAAGCAGCAATGAAAGCATTTATTATAGCCCGGTTACACATGGCTGCACTAGCCTATAATAACTATGGCTGTATTTATTTCTATAATGGTAAACTTTGATTCTTATACGAGCAAAATCAATATTGATTTTATGAAACTACTTTGTTTGAACAACTCAAATCATTTATAAAAGTTTTAGGCAATTAGTGATAAGCGTAAACATAAGGGTATTTAATGACACACCACACTAATAGTTGTCTCATCTGCTGTTTTCACGTCCAACTAACATTCTACATTTACATTCGTAATTGGATTTCTTTTTGGCATTATGTACATAATTTTTATTTTTTCTATTGGGGTATATCTGGCAATAATAATGTTAAATTTAGGAAAATTATTATTTTTACACCCCCAATGAAATTCGGTGTTGTATTAGCGTATTTGTGTGGGTATAACCTTTTCTGTTAGTGTTTCTTGGTACATAGTGTAGGTGTGGATAATTGGGTCAGTACAATCTACAATAATTCGTATTTTAACACAACAAATTCATTACAATTAACCCAGTTGTATAACTAAAGGATAAATAGTCAGTGGATATGTACATAATGACTACATAGTTGGTTGCGTGGAAGATGAAATACCGCAACTCCCGAAACAGCACCTTGTTCACAAAGGGGCTGGGGGCGAATAGTTAAAACCTGCGCGCTGTATCATAAAGCCTGTCGTGGAGTTAACTGGCGTGGTATCGAATCTCCCGTTGTACGTGACAAGGAGTAGGATCGCCTGTCCAACTCGTGAGTTATCTCCGGGTCCTCCCACTGCTAAAGACGCCTACGCGCAAACAAATTATTGAAATAAAATTCAACCATATGTTAGTCTCGAAATGACCTAGTTTGTGTCGAGGTCGAATGGACGTTAAATCCCATCTCTCTGAGTCTCCCCCTATCTCTATCTCTATCTCACTCTCTCTCTCTCTCTCTCTTTCTCTCTCTCTTGACTAACTAAAAGAATGAAGATGACGCCTTGTGTTGCTACAAGAACTTGCTAAAAACGTTGGTTATTCGGATGTGTTTTCTTTAACTATATGTTTGGAAATCCTGCAAACCCTTTTTTTTTCTCGTTAAAGCGTGTGGCTTCAGGACAATGGTCTTTAGAATTATAAATGTATAAATTCATGTAAAATAATCCCCAAACTCCAACAAATTTTCTAAAGAAAACTATTATCCGTTAACTAAGTACAATTGCACATTTTCGTATCACGACCCACCATGACATTTTAGCTTTTTCTCAGAATATTCGGCATCATTTACAGTTTTGGGTGGGTTTTCTTGTAATTTAGGGAATTTTGACAAAGAAAAAATGATAATCCTTATTTTGAGACAGGGTTCAATAATTGTATCAAATCGCTGGTATTTCTAAAACTGGTGTTGAGCACCAATCTGATTAAAATACAGATCTATATTTCGTTTCGTTTTTTTATACTTTCGATGGCCTCTACTACATGAAGATCTGACCGGTTGTAGTGAAAGGTGGCGTCAGTTAGTGCCCCTATGCTGTCAGGCATTTGATTAACCAACCCGCGTTGCTGTTTCTAGTTAGTGGGTTACTCACAGTTCCGTACACCTCATGCCAAAAATTCGCCGTAACAAAACTTTTCATTGGGTAATTCCTAGCATCATCCAGGTTATATAACAACTCTTCCGGGTACTAAAGTAGTCAAAACAGGTAAAACGAAATTTTGAACTATAAAAAACGAAACGAAATAGGATTTGTTTAATCAGATTGCGTTGAGCGTGGTAAAACATATGTCAAGCTTAAGTGTTAAAGAAAACCTTTCAGCACTTGTTAGTTTAAAGGAAATTATTAAGTGTTTAGCAAGCAGATACCTGCTCGGTTTTAGTTTGTTCTATTTGGTTTCGTTTCTATTTTTTTGCTACCAAATTCCAGCGAAAATAAATAGCGATATTCCATAAATGGGTGTAAAGGGGGTTGCGGTTTGGCACAAAAGCTGAGAATTCGGTGATTGGGTGATAGTATGATGGCAGTTAAAAGCGACCACACCCTTTTCTAGACAGCTGTCAGTGCGTAGAAGCGTATATCGGTTGCGAAATGATCACCAATTCCACAGTAATTTCAAAAATTTTATGTACTAGGTTTATATTTAATCAATATTCAGACGACAAAAAATCAATAGACACAAGGCAGGCCACAATTTTGGATAGTGATGCAGCCATTTTTTCTTAATTGTAGGAACATTAAGATATATGTACTTGTAAAAACGTCATCATATGGATATCTTTATTTTGTCTGCGTCATGCAATAAAACCTCAGTGTAAATATGTAAATGATTAAATCTACCCATCTTTCTATTATCACGAACTATATCCATACTAATTTGTTTATCTAACATCTGGTTGGTCGGTACAATATATATCAATACGACTGATTAATTATCGACAATACGAATTCCTGCGAATTGCTGGTAAACAATTCAGTTCAAATAGATAGACAACTATAGAACATTAATTAGTCAGGAGTTAGCAAGACATACCCTCCTGACCTATCACAACATTCTGTCTACCCTTTTCTCCACGCCATCCCAATAGGCCTACAGTCCACTGAACGAATCATTATGGACCCGATTGATACCAACAAATAATTATGTTAGTTTGATACAGGTAAACATATTACAAGTATTGATGAACACATGCTTTGACCCGGTGCCTTAGGCAAAGCAATACTATTCGGTTTCTCCATTTTCAAATAGTAACTATTTCATTGATTGCTCCTGACTTTGCCATTGACTTTATGTAATTCCCCGTGGTCATTTTAGTATAAGTTATTAATTTGGAATTGATTACAATTCTACTTTTGTTCTTATTATTATTTCATCAGGCCAGCGGTACAGATCTACCATTTTACTTACTGTACGGGATGTAGTCGATTTGGGCAACTATACTGAAAAAGTAAGGCACTCATACAAGCAAACCCGTTTTCATAGTAAATTCACGCAACAAGAGATGACAATCGCTCAAGGGAGGTTTAAATTGAATTGCGTTTGTTCGGGGAACCCGAAAGAACGCAAGGTTCCTTCGCTGATCTATCTAATCTTCCTGAACTTTACTTGGGACCCTTTACTCTCTGCTTCTTCTGATAACGTTAATTGATTATATATTGGTGTTATTTTGTAAAAACTTACGATTTTTCTTGTATATGAGTATTTCAACGTGTTCTTGTTCCAAGGTTTCAAACGCCCCTTCCAGTTTGGTAATGGTCTCTTTATCAGTGAGGTCACCGTACATAAAACTGCACGTACTGCTCTTCTGCATAACCTCTGCTCTGTTGTAACCGGATAATTTACAGAAGCCATCATTGCAGTATACAATTGGGTAGTCCACAATTCGAGCATTGGCTAAGAGAAAGCTGTTATCTACAATAAAACAAAGTAAAATGTTTATACATTATAAAATACAGCTATCTCGTACAAAGTCACCATGAAGAAAGATTCCACGTCCCAAATGCTTCGTTCGGTAATATGATGGGTGGATCGTATAGAATCTGAATTGTAGTGATACAGAAAGAACGATGCATGATTGGTTTCCTGGGGGTGGATTAAGAGGTCGGTCAGCGGAGGAATGTGGATTTTTCTGAACCGAGAACGACGACGACTTCACCTCGCTCTCGTTCGTGGGACCTCTCTAATAAGAATATGAGAAGCTTGATTTACGGAGCTCACCACGATTACCGACCAATGGGCAGTTGCGCAAAAAGGGAATTTTCAATACAGATTAAGGATTGTAATTGGACAGTAGTTCTGCAATTGTTTTAACCACCCACACCCTGGAAAAAAATCTGACAAAAGTAAAAAAAAAGCCTTGCTGGATCCTCCAGAGATTGAGTATTTCAATTGTAAATGCTGACTGGACACAGACATACATGTAGGGGCCCTTTTCTCCGATTCGGCTCCTCCACCCCAGCCCCACCAAACAGAGCCCGTCTGACTGGTTCAATTCATGTATTCTCCCTGGATTCGGCATTTTCTTTCAATTTTCCATTTGGAGATCTTGAAAAATAAATTCAGGTCGAAGGCTGTCGCCCCTGGCACCTCCGCTATAATCCAATTCTGGTTTTCACCTTCCAAATCAAAGCGTTAACTCTCGATTCCAACCCTCTACTTAAAGAGACAATAACATTCTTGCTGGCTTGGTAGCTCCAGAAAATAAATAATACCCTTATTCTAAGTACTAGATGTTTAAGTTCGAAAATATTTTAAAATCCAAGTTACATTTGAAAAGGTTTACGTTAGACTTTTCAAATCAATTGGTTGAATTTTTCCATTTTTTTTTTGAATAGGTGTGTTAAAATGAACTTTATATCATCATTTAATTGGAATATTCTAAAATAATACGATTTGTTGACCAGAATGAAGATTGGGACATATTATTCAGTTACAACAAGAGTGTTATTGGGGCTTTAATCATATATTTATTACATTACATGCATGAGTATCCAATTTTCATTATTACATGTATTTTATCTATGTAGATCCGTCGCCTTCAATTTTTCCTTGGGTGACCTTACAAGCTCGACTAATCGATACTGAAACGCAACAGTAACCGTTCCCACTGGAAAACATCAATACGAAAGCATAGCGGGATCTTTTCACTGCCCACAGGGTTATTAGACAAGACGTTCGTTCCAACTCCACCGTACAAATAGCTAAAACTTTTATTACTGGGGTTCAGATGTTTGCTTAGCGCTAGAATAACGGATTCTAAAGGCCCACCCATCCCCTAAAAATATAAAAAATTTAAATTAAAAGAGTTTTAATCATTGGAATATAACTTTATCTAAACGCTTTTCGGTCTTATCTTCGCCCTTTTATGCAATTAACCAAAACAGTCGACGTTTTAGTGGAATGGATACTGTACCACTGGTAATTCTATAGATTACGGTCTTTTATTTCATATATTGAGTTTTAAAACGGTCAATGTAATACTTTCTCAAAGTTGGACTTACTTTGATAGAATGCCAACAACGCAAGCTGGAAGAAAGGTCGGCTTTACCTTATATCTGAGACCGAGCCAAACTACGTTTCTAATAATTGAAAGTTTGTATGAATGTATTTTCAATCTTTCTTCCAGGGGCTCAATCTTTTCGCAATGTCACAAAAATTACATCGTCGAACCCTCGATCTATTGCATGTTAGAAATGTAATTTAAATGAGGTGAATCCCTATAATATTAATTTCTATTTTGGTACGCAAATTACCAGAACTGAACAGAAGGGAATCAAAACATGGCTTTATAGAATTCATGGATTATTCTGTTAGGCGTTAATCAAGTTACAAGTCACACTTTCTACTTAAGGTCCTACAGTGTTAAAATATGACTTGTAATATGCTTCCGGTGATATTTCGGTAACTCCCAATCACAGCAGGCTAAATATGACATCATTCAAAAACAGCATAAGTAGCATAACCCTTAAACACGAATCTCCAGTTTTACCCCAGTGGTACATACAAACAGTGTTGGAATCGGGAGAAAAGCCCGAGTATCAATCTTAGTGAGAACGCAAGAATTAATTAAACCGCCCTGCTGTTCAAACAACACCATCCATATTAACAAAATACAGTCCGAAAGACATGATTTTAATTTGATTAACAATGGAGATGATATAATATGTCCATGCCCTGGAGACAATTAATGACACACTGTCTAGTTCCAATGGTAAGTAAAAATCATATTACACTAGATAGAAGTCTACATTACCCTCAAGACGCTACATTTCAAGGGTATGGAGTACATGAATCACCCTGCAGAACCTCAAGTAAAAGTAAAGATGGGAGAATAATATCAGTTTCTAAGTATGATTCTGATAGGGTTGCTGACTGTTTTCTATGGTTCCAGACCAGTGGCTATCTATGTGTCTCCAATGATTGTTGTTTTTTTTTTTGTTAAATATTTGCTATGATTTGAAAGTGGATGATGTGCTCATTTACAGACACATTTTTCATACAAATCCGTTTCAGTACTGAGATAATCGAATTTAGGGTATGTAAGTATATAATCCTGTTCTAGCTATAGGATAGGTTTCTCCCCAAATAGCAATCTTTCTACGCCCCCATCCTGAGATGTATATTTCTATAATGGCATCATAATATACTTTCCTCAATTTCTTTAATCCCGTTATAAATATATTTCGATTTTTAAAAACATTAAATCACCCCATATTTTTCTGATTTTGTTTTGAATCAAATTATTCTATTATATATTCTAGGTTTTTATAATCCCTTGATATACATTTCTAACTTTCCAGAATCCCAAGTCGGTTCCGAGAATTAGAACGTTAAACCTATAATCCTCTGTAAATGTACTTTTCTAATGCCTTGATAAATATTGATCAAGAAATTCGTTTTAAATCCTTTAAATCTAATCATCCCGTCATGTATTTTTTGCAAATTCCTTTAAGTCTATCAGATATTTTCGTAATTTCTATAATATCCCTGCTTCCGATAAATTTATATTATTCTTGAAAAAGTTGTTTAAAAAATATAAACTATTTAAAAAATAATATTAATTCTGTAAATAAATCTTCAAAAGCTATTAATATTCTATTTATTTCAGAATGCCAAATCTATTTATTGTCCATTATTAGACACGTTTCAGCCATTAACTAGATAGCACTTCTTATAAGAGGCTTTGGCAATTTCTGTGAGTGGGTTTGAGTGGAAAGGTGTCTATTCCGGCACGAGAATATAATCCCAGTGGCGTGTTGCGACTGCCTATTAATAATTCAAAGAGCTTTTAGATGCGACCAAGCAGTTTGTTCGCCTAATAATGCAAAAATAGAAAAGATGTTTTAACATAATTATCAAGTGGTTCCGTTGGCAAGCCAGCTGGTCGGTAACGAAGGGTATATTGATCGGTAAAATGAACACACACGTTAGTATATCAGCTCATTGATTTCTGACTAATTTACACTATCATAATATAACGATTTTCAACTCATTAACCCACTAAAGTATACGTCCTTTAAAAATCCTCTTAAAAACATGGCCATAGAATTATGTTGTCTCTATGTGACTTGCTTTATCTAACATCGATGGAACTGTGCAATAAAATGATTAAAGTTGTTGAAAAGATGGGCTCATATCACTCACTGTTATATAGCAATCGATAACACAGTTCGAGATATTATTCCACTGTATAGTCTTGTCACAATAGACATGTATATACATATATTCAATACTTATATATAGGTAATAATATTCAATGATATATTATACTACATAATATCATAGGTATATATACATATGATACAACATATATAGAGAAGTTGATAAATCTTTACAAAGGACAAAATACCTATGTTTTATATATGCATCTATTGAAGCACAATTAGCCCAATGTCGCCGAGAATGGAACTGTCAACCCGTTTATTTTGTTTTGTTTTAAAATTCACATTTTTGTGAGAATCTTTTATACAATTTTGTATAAAATAAAATGTCAGTAAGTAAAGGTGATAAAATTTCTACTTACGTTGACCATTAGAACGACGGATGATGTTCTCGAGGAAGGTATTTTGTGGGGCGACAAGTCCCCGCCTCGCTCCGGGCATTTTATTCTTCTTTCTGTTTTACCATGTAGACAGTAGAAAAATCGATACGCCTATCCTCTCTGATCTCCTAACATTAGATAACCATCACGTTTTAGCTATTCATCATTTCCCAAAAACTGATCCTTGCCGTTACCTAGTCGTTTTCACTGAATCCGAATAATTGATTACCTATTTGGCGCATGTTATGAAAGAGATAGGTAGTTTCTCCAATCAGGCAAAATTAATATCATGCCGTTTACCGATTTCCTGTCCGACCTTCACAGTGTATTGTTACCTTGGTGACGACGTCACGGGGTTAGAACAACAATAATCATAAAGTGTATTCCATTATAAGAATTATTTATCAAAATATATAGCCAGATGCAATACCTGTCTATGTATATAATACGTATGGAATGTCAGACAATAGTAGTCATAATTACATCCTTAAATACGACAAACATGAGACCAGATACACATCAGTCACAGGTAGATTAGACAAAAACGGGAAAATTGGATAAAATCTCGAGAGACGTTCCACATGGTAGCAGGATTAATGTCAGACTGTAATAGAAGATAAATCAATAGTTATTAGAAATAAATTAAATATTCGACCTTCAGGTATTCGTTTTTCAACAACAGTATATTGGTTTTTGATCGTTCATGGATAGTAATATGTCTGTAAATATGTGACGTTTTTGGTATTTATAAAAAAAAAAGCTTACATTAAATCACGAAGTAATGTATTTTCTGATTGTTGATCATCGGAATAGACAGACTGACATTTAAAAAAAAAAAACATATTGGAAATTGCGATTCATGTAAAATTAATAAATGATCTTATTGACTTATATATTTGATTCAGTTTTTAGTAATTGGTCAGCAGACATTTTAATTGTTAACGCTTAGTTATAAAAAATGGATACTGTAAATATTATAACATTGCAAACAATTATTACTCAAAATCTGAAACAGGTAAACCAGTAAAACCGGTATTTCTTCAGGAAAATGTTTGTTTGAAAACAAAAGTACTTGGCTGTGCTGTTCAAAGGCTTTTGTTCCAAAATTGTAAGTTTTGAAAATTTTAAACTAAACGTCTTCATGTGAATCAGTTTGCTATATTTTTTTTTCATCGTGATCCCGAATAATAGAAAATGAAATTGGTGTGGCAAATTTACATTTTGTTGTAAAAACTTACATGATTATTATAGACACATTTTGGTATGTAAAGGGCATTTTTTATGACACATCGACGTTTTATTTATTTTTTTCTGTTTCATTTCCTTAAATAGACAAAAGAATGATTTGACAATATTTCAAAGCTGAAAAACTTCAAACAAAATAGAGTACAAGGATTCAAATCTGAGTTCACAAAATGTCAAATATTTGGGACGTTAAATGCATAAAGGCATAAGCCCTTCTTTTAAGGGTGTTTCAGACCTTTGATGCTATGTATTTTGTTATCTTAAAAAGATTTATAATTTTCTTTTATAAATGTGTTTAGCATCGATACGTGTTTGATGTTCCTGTCCAACATTGTGGGTTTTCTCCGGGTGCGCCAGTTTCCTCCCACTGCTAAAGACCCTTACGCCCAAGCGAATTATTGAAATAAAATTAAACCATATGTTAGTCCCGAAATGACCAAGTTTGTGTCGAGTGGACGTTAAACCCCAGTTCTCTCTCTTTCACTCTCTGTTTGATTTTCGCAGTCAAAACAAATTACAATGTGAAGTCGCATCGCACTGATTATGGTTAATGAAATGGAAGGTTCACAAGTAGCTCTGAATGCATCTGGTTAATTGTTATATGTGTATATTGGAACATATCCCATGTGTCTCCATCTCAATAGTACCCATTAATAGGTCAATTATTGGAATGGAATATCGGTGATTAAATGTAGACGAGTTATTGACCCTGTTATATATTAAAGGAGCTAAATCGCTAATATTTGGGGCCTAGAAATTGACACAAATGGGTCGCAAGCCATATAATAATGTAATATGAATGTATATACCAGAAGTCTCAATTGAATCACAGTATATATAGCGTCTGGTTATTCCAGTCTACATAGTATTTATTGCGCATGCCAGGCGCGGATCCAGAGGGGAGGTCCAGGGGGTCCGGACCCCCCCCCCCCCCTGCTCAGACTTGAAATTTTTTTTATGCGATTTTATTGGCGATTTAGACCTGTAATTTTGGAATTTACCTTCCGGAAATACGTCAGAATGAACCAAATTGAATCTAATTTACCAAATTAATCGGTTGAGCGCAATTAGTTAAGCAATTATCAAACCTAGACCCCCCCCCCCCTGCAAAAAATCCTGGATCCGCGCCTGCATGCTCACCATTTGAGATGTAATGTGGAGTATACCTAGCCTTGTTCTTTGGGTCCCTAGCTGAAAATGAGTCTGAAACGCCGTATGGTACACGATTCGTGTACCAATGGTAAAAAAAATATTTCATCTTAAATATTGGATACAAGAAGCTCATCTTTTCCTGGTAAAACCACGCCATCAATGTTGATTTGAATTGAAAAATAATTTGTGTTTTCAACGTCGAAGACTTTCGATGATATTGAGTTAGGGACTTAGCTACTTACAAGGTGTGTCCAGAAATAAGTAGAATCGTTTCTTTTTCGGTTGAGGTGTGTCCAAGACAGTGCCGAACTGGTGGGAGGAAACTGGCGTACCCGGAGAAAACCCACGATGTTGGACTGGAACATCAAACACGTATCGATGCTACACACAAAAGAAAATTATAAATCTTTTTTAAGATAACAAAATACACTGGCACTGGTCCAAAAGATCGTTCGACTCTCTCCTCCCGATTCTCAAAAATGTGCAGTGTCCTTTCTTAGCTGTTCCACCAGTGCTTGACAACAATTCCCGTCACCAATGCCAAATCATCACAAGCCGAAGAGCCGATTGCGTAATAAATGCACTTGAAAATAAATAGATTTCCCAGTGGAGAAATGGAGATATATCATTATAAAATGAACAGTGGGTAATGTTTGAGATGCTGTCAAATGTATTGACAAAGATAAAGTAGTGTGCGTCATAGATGTAAAACGTTTGTAACCGAGAGAAACAGCCAATGTCTAATTAACAAACTATAATTGTGTGTCTTATTGGAGATGAAAAACTTTTAAAATTTAAAACATGGTAATAATATTCAGAATTCATTCGGGTGTTCCAAAAAGGCGGTTTCAAAAAGAAAAGCTCAAATGAATGCGTAATCTGATTAAAGTCAGTTGTCAGTTACTCTCCGTTTTAAAGATACGTTCACGTGTACAAACTGTGTGGTTTAATGGTGTAATTGTCCCCCGCCTTTCGAAATGGGTTCGTCTGTCCGTCTGTCCGTCTGTCTGTCTGTCTGTCCGTCTGTCCGTCACACTTTTTGGGACACAATAACTCTCTTCCAAATTGAGCTAGAATGTTCAAACTTGGTGCATGTGTTTATTAGGTCAATGCCTTGATGGAGTTCGAAGATGAGCATTTTCCGCTTAGGGTAAGCAGAGATAAGCAATTTGATTGGTTGATGCTTTGGGACACGATAACTTTAGTTCTAATTAAGTGAGAGTAATGAAAATTGGTGTATAGTTTCATTACAGTAATATCTTGACTAAGTTCGATAATGAGCATTTTCTGCTCAGGGTAAGCAGGGCGATACGCAATGTGATTGGTCGAGACTTTGGAACACAATAACTCCTCTTCTAATTGGGTTAAAATGTTCAAACTTGGTGTATATGCTTATTAGGTCAATGCCGTGATGGAGTTCGAAGATGAGCATTTTCCGCTCAGAGTAAGTAGAGATAAGCAATTTGATTGGTTGATGCTTTGGGACACGATAACTTTAGTTCTAATTAAGTGAGAGTGATGAAACTTGGTGTATAGTTTCATTACAGTAATACCTTGACTAAGATTTATAATGAGCATTTTCTGCTCAGGGTAAGCAGAGCGATAAGCAATTTGATTTGCCGAGACTTTGGAACACAATATATCTCCTTCGAATAGAGTTAAAATGTTTAAAATTGGTGTGTATGCTTATTAGGTCAATGCCTTGATGGAGTTCGAAGATGAGCATTTTCTTGGTAGGGTAGGCAGAGATAAGCAATTTGATTGGTTAATACCTTAGGACAAGATAACTTTAGATAACTTAGGTTCATCTTGATTGGTGATTTTTATGCCAATACAATGACTTCATTCTCATTAGTAATGGATTCGAAAGTACCGGTGTATAGAAACGATTGACTCGGACACGATGGCCCTTTCCCTTGGCCAGATGGGCCCTTTTGTCAAGCGTGGGGGCCCTTTTGTCTGCCTTTAGGGTCCCCCTCACTTGGGTACATTTTCATTTTTCTCGTCGGTTTTAGCATTTTTCTTTATAAAACACTTTTGGATGACACTTCGTGTACAGTTTGATTGCTCGATACGTTTGAAAAAAATAAATGTGCGATTAATTAATGTGTCATCTATTTATTTTGGGATTTCGGCGGGGGGCATCAGCCTCAATGTTGGCTTGTTTTGCTTCAAATCGTTCTCAAAACATTGCCAAGGAATATTCCTGCAATAAAAAAATCCATCAAAAGAGGTCATGTTTATGTCACGTGACCATATCGACAAATAAAAGTGTCTTTACTCGTATACAGGGATTCATTTTGGGATGAATTGCGGTAATTTTAAAATACAAGCGAATATAAGTATAAATCTGATTACTCACATAAATTCGTAATTTGTGAATGTAAAGGACAAAAACCGTAAAACGCATTACTTTACTTCTTCTTGTAAAATTGAGAATTGACAGCTTAACACTAAAATCTGACTAAATTGTTTGATTACAGGTGAAGAGGAAAAACGATCTAAGTCACTTTTTCCACAAACCCCAGTTAATAGTGCCATCTGGTAGCAAATTGTATAAACTTTCTGGTAAAAATGATCTGAGTCACGTCGAACCAAGGCACTTCTGAAATGACCTCCCGGCAAAATTTACAAGTCCATCGGAACCTTTATTTAAATCGCTAACATTTGGGACCCAAAAAATTGACACAAGTGATTCGCAAATCATATAATACTGGAATGTGAATGTATATGAACTGATTACATTCAATGGTTTCCGTTTTTGCTCTAATTTAAAATCAGCTATGTTTGGAGAAATAAGTCAACCGTCTCAATCGAATGCAAATTTCTAGCGTCTGGTTATTCCAGTCTACATACGCCGTTTGATCTGGTCCAATGTTTCTAGCTTCGTTCCTCGAGTGCCTTGCTAAAACTGGGGCTGAAACGGATTATGTTTATTTTGTCGTAGATATTAGAAGCCCACCTTTTCCGGTAAGATCACAGCATCAATGTTGATTTAAATTGACAAATAATTCGTGTTTTCAATGTTGAAGATTTTGGATGATATTGAGTTACAGACTTAGCTACGTTAACCTTAACATGCCCGAAAATTTAAAGTCGGTTGTACTGGTAATGTTTGTGTTAAACGTCATTTTGAAGTTCTAATTAAACCAACTCGTTGTTCTGTTCGTGTCAAAGATTCTCGACTAAAAGACTGTTTTGCGCTTTATGCGAAAAGACAAAATGTGACTTAGATGGCGAATAAAGTTCTTAGTAGAACATTTCCAGATCGGCGAAGTGCAAAGGGGGCGACCAACAGGGCTACAGGTAAAAAGTGTATGCCATTTGTGTATTTGCAACTTTGGAATCAATGAGCAAATATGATTTGTATATGCATGACAGAAAGGATAGAAATCGACCTGTTGAAACTGAGAATGCATTCTAAGTTTTTGGAAGACAAACTACCGTTTTAATCTGATAGCTTCATTCTAATCATTTCTGTGTGTTGCGTTGGATAGTTAAAGGTTGGTTAAATAATCAGATTATATGAATTATAGGGTTTGTGTGACCAGTTTGATTTAATAATTCTTTAACTTTCCATTCATCATCTTAGTCATTAAGAAAGCCGGTTATATATCGATATTCAATATTCTAGGAAACACAACAACAGTTTAAGTAGTTCCACTGAAAGAAACAGAATGTCAGAATGTTAAAATTAAGCATGTCTTAATCCCAACCTTGTAACACAATGGTGGGGGGTGATTTTTTATAACCTATATATATCATAATTATAACCCCTGCCTCAAAACCATTAATGTTCAAAATGAAATTATTTTTGTATGCGTGATGCCCGCTTTTTTGTTTCATTTCGATAGATAATTTTTATTCTTTTACTTTGACAGAATAAAAGGGCAACATAATCTATTTCGTTCTCAAGAGATTTTAATCCGACTTTGACTTCAATAATTCGGCGAATCGTTTGATCTAATGCTGAAACAATCAGTAAAGGTTTTTTCTCTTTTTAAAACAAATATTATTTAGTATCTAGTATTGAAATTGTTTCAGCAATGCAGATACCTTGGTCCAAATCGTTTTTAAACTCCATCTATTGCAGACTTATATTTTCAAAGTTTTCTATATTGTCTATAGTATTATAAGCATGGTATTAGAGGACGCGAAAATGAATATCGGGTTTGAACCACTGTAAATTAACAATTAATTATCACGGTCAGTGAGAATTTATGAGAGGAAATGCCAGCTCAGGTAAATAGAGAGAGAAATGTGGTTTTTGTCCACTCGTCACAAACTAGATCATTTCGGGACTAACACATGGTTCAAGTTTACTTCAATAAGCCGCTTGCTGTGGGAGGAAACTGGGGGACCCGGAGAAAACCCACGGGGTTGGATAGGCGACCCTACTCCTTGTCACGTACACCCGAGTGTTGGCATTCACTGGGTAAAGCATCGAGTAAACACTCTAATCAAATTTTCAATACATGACTTAACGAGTTTGTTGTGTTTTCAACAGCATTTTATTCCATTGGTATTAAATCTATTCATATCTCTCAGTCAGCTGTATTACCGAAGCTCTTTAATTGGCTGTATAACCAAGGTTACCTCGATCTTGTAGACTGTTTAGCTGACAGGCTAATGTAGGTATTGGACTTCGATATCGATAATAGTAGAACACACCATGAGTGCCATTATCAGGTATTGTTCGATTAGCCATATCGATAAATTGGATGGTAAATTAACGTGGGGGATATATTATGCAATTTCCACTTCTTTAAGTATTCTTGGTTAAGTGTATTTATTGGATTGAGATTACTTGTGGCTTAATTTGAAATAAAAACTTAAATAATTAACAGCACAAGCAATATGGGAACTTTTATTGCATTTCGTTCATAATGTAAGATAAATTATCATCCATAACGTGATAAAATGTTGCTTAGTAATAACTTTGATTCGTAGTCATCTGTCTACAGTGGGGTGTGATTCCTTTGATTAACAAGGCCAATCTGATTCGTAATTCTGTGAAATAATTACCGCCCTGATTGTCAAACACCTAACCTCTCACTTA
This sequence comes from Patella caerulea, assembly GCA_036850965.1. Taxonomy (NCBI): domain Eukaryota; kingdom Metazoa; phylum Mollusca; class Gastropoda; family Patellidae; genus Patella; species Patella caerulea. The sequence continues at coordinate 59,142,274 of JAZGQO010000007.1, forward strand.
TCGGTGACAACAGTTTAATGAACACATTTCAGATTGCCCATCTAGGAAACCTTTATGGTTCATGTTCAGAACGATATTACTATGATTTTTGATAACCCTGATTGTGTTTTACTTATACTTTTAGATTTATTAACAGCATTTAATACGTTGGACAATGATACTCTTTCCCGTATAGATTGGAATCCGAGATCATTGCATCTGGAAATGTCTGGAAATGCATTGTCAGTGTTGTGGTCATGACCATCTTTAACCCCCACCTTTAGCGTTAGGAGTCGACCAAGGATCCGTTCTGGGATCAATTTTATTTTGCATTTATACCAAACTCCTAAAACTTGTTGAACTAGTATTTGCTCTGTCTATCCGCACTTACAGTTTGGTATTTCGAAGTTCAGGAACATGATTGGGACTAGAATAAAGGGGAACAAGAACCTCCCAAACAGAACTAACCAGTCTTATTCACTGATATTAGATTTCATGGGGGCTTGACATGAATTTCACAAGTATTTTAAACCCCTTCACCCACAACCACCTGTAACTACGAACTCTCCTTCATTTTGACAATGCATGTGGCGTATTATCTCGTTAATGATCAATAATGAGAAATCGTATCGATATTGTCGTGGTTGACAGGTTGATAGATATGGCTTTATATTGGGCTCTACCGAAGATAAAATCTTTCGTTAAGATGAATCATTAGGTTTAATACACACGTACTCCATTAACTGATACCCAGCATGAACCAAGGACTAACGTATTGAATATATTAACATTTGTCGATTGACTAAAAATGAGAAAACGTATTAGATATAATTACGGCTAATATCTAAATTATAGATGTTGTGTCAGCCTTCAGAAATCTAAATTACTATGATGGAGCTAAGGGGCATTTCTTATATTAATTGTGCATTTATTTCGATATTGAAGACATGCTCACCCTGACACTGCGATACATAGAATACTTTGGCATTTTAGTGCCCTTTGCCTCAATGGCTTACATGCGCATAGTTTCGAATCGGTGCATCAAATCCGCTATGCTTGAGGTTTATGTTATGAGGCAATCTATCATCAAATTATTCATGCATGCAGTGTGTGAATTCCGTCCGGACCTATTCAAGTGAAGATAACGGACTGTGGTACAACAGTAGAAGCAGGCGAGGAAGTTTATTTCATCATAACGTCCATTAAGGACAACATGCATACATATACACTAACACATAATCATATATATTTAATAATACATGTACATACACAATACATTCATTCAAGCAATATACTACACGTATGTGTGCATGTAATGGAACAAAACAGTTCAGCCATGGGCATTTTGGTTTACTGTATATTTCAGACTAATTTAGAATATAAAACGAAGCAATTTGAATTTAATTAAGAGCAAGGGCATATATCATATATGAGCCAGACATGTGTATTATCTGCCCTCATAAACAAATCGATTTAACACCTTTGTTTATTTTATTTTCTTGTCTATAATCATAACCTACATCGATTGTATGAAGATATATTTCTATGGCTGTTTTGCAACAGTTGTGAGTGACATGTTATTTAAATGTCAACATGCAGCACGTATAGATGTAACAGACGGATTTTGCATCACCGATATGGAACGCTTCAGAAATTGCTGATAAAGACTTTTTGTTTTGAGATAAGACACTTTTAGTAGCACAATCTACGGGGTTAATGTCGTACATTAGGAACACTAATGATCTACAGTACGATGCCATGATAACAAACTCGGGTATTGCCGACCTGAACAAATAACTTATATACAATTGTTAAAATTAACAAGTTCGTTTATTAATAAATATTATCTTATCAATTCCTCAGCATCCACTTATGGTAAAATTATTCGAATAATCTTTAAAGTAACGATATTTTAAACAGCTCGTCAGATTTCTTTATTTCATGTGTTAGGATTTTACTGTTACTACCAATTTGACGCATTTCTGGTTTGACCATGGCGGGGACGCCATGAACGACATTTTTACTATGGTAACACATGACACAATTGGAATGATGTATTGTGTAAATCCAGCTATTGCAGATCTTTATTGTGGCTTCAAATGTTACATAAACTATTATTTTAATTTGATTGAAGGTATTTTGCTAAAGCTAGATTTAGACGTATGGAGAGACACTGTCAACCCCATATTCCCGCAGCAGTGACCCGAGAAATCCCTCTCTGGCTTCTGATACTTGAATTTTTGAGGGAGTCTATTCTTCCCGTTCAAACAAATCTATCACAAGTACAGCAGCATGACATTCCTACGTTTAATCTGGGTCTTCCCTTAAACTTTGGACAGTGATTAAGGTATTAAAAACGGTGAAAGTATGAGCGTTTTCAAACAGTATTGTTTACATTTTTACATTTTATTCGATCTGATAGCCTCGTTTGTCACGCAATTGGTTATACTGCAATATTCTGCTATGCACTGGTGATTATGCATAATAAAATCGTGAGCCACGACGTCATCTAAACATATTTGGTCCAATTTGGCGCTCTGTTTTAAGCGTAATGCTTTTGAAACGCAATTACCTAATGGCTGTTAATCGGACTATTGACCAATCAAAATCTAGAACAAGAATTTTCTGTCTTTACAGCAGTGAGTAGTGGGATTAGCTCTATTCAAACGAAACACTGCGACGAGTATGTGTCACCTTAGGCTATTTCACTTACGAGTTCCTCACAATCCGCCGTCATCTAGACTAAAGGACGATAAAGCTGCTTTTAAACACGATTGATGGTGACGGGTGTTGTAGAATTAAATGCGTGTAAGAAAGGTCCATGGCAGTGTAGAAATAGTATACACCTTCGCCCAATCCCAGTAGATCTTGAGGCCTAAGGCTTCAGCCTGGTAAAGCAATAGGTAAATCTGACACTGTATTTCGCATTAGAAAATACCGGTAATCATATTATTGTCCCTCAAATTATCCTGCTCTCCAATCCATTTTCAATTAAAGTAAAAAATTGTTTAGAAAAAGAAATCAAAAAAAAAAAAAGAATATAATCGAGAGGTGGAACCAGAGAGTTCATCTAAACAAATCAAATCATAAAGAATCACCACCAGGCGCAGGAGAAAATAAACTTTCCAGAACGCGATTAACATATTGATTTTAATCAGACGTATTGTTGGATCAGACTTGTGGAATCAGATGGTCCAAGCAGAGGTCATAGCAATATGCATATATTTGTTTTTAAATGACGTCGCCCACCGGGTAATTAATTAACAATTAGTGACTACAAATAAACCGGGGATTAGCAGTTAAAATGAAAATATGTATTACTCATAATAATTTCGCTTATAAAGGTCACCATCATAATAACGTTATTATTTCCGCACCGGCATTGTGTCAAAATAAAGGTTGGTTAAATTATCGGAGTCCATATTTGTATAAACTGCAGTATGCTTTCTATGTGTACAGTATGGTATAAATGTTTCTTGATAATTCTAATCAGCACATGTAAGTATGATATCGACATATCACTTGATTTATACCAATAGAATAGCCAATCGTTTTTTGTTTTTGTAAATTATGTACTGTCGTTTGAAGAGTTCATATAGTAAACCAAACTTTTTTGAACTTTTGCATTTATTAGCTTCTTATTTTATTGATCACTAGCTATAACGGAAAAACTGTTGTTATTTTTTATTTTATCAAACGTATCCTTGTCTTTAATTGCAGTTGTAACAACAGTCACAAAAATTAAAGCCAGAGAACGATTAAAATGCCAAAGCAATGGCCGACGAAGGTCTGTACACGAAGCGCCATCTATAAGACACGCATTGGCATATCAGGACAATGTGGAGCTGGTGCCACAGATTCAGAAGAAAAACTGCCAGGGCAACACGGTTATAAAGTTCAAGGAGAATGTAGACGGTAAAAATATATACGATGCAACTGTGACTGTTACATTCAACAAAGATATGGGTGGTGTTGATGCCACCGGAGATTTATATGAAGATATCAATATGGACGAACTCAATGAAAGACAAAGAATTACAGCAACAAATGCTTTGGAAATAGCTATAAATCATAATAAGGATAGCCACAGTTCCATATCCAGAGTTTCACAAAAACTTGACGTGTTCTTAGATGTAAATTTAAAATCCTATTTAGCATTTTTCATAAATTACATATCAATATCAAATGGAGAACCAAAAAGACCCTTTGCAGTTGTTGATGCTCATAATGGCAGCATCATTTTCGCTCTAAATATATTGCACACATGTAAATCTTCGCTGAAAGCTTACGGTGGAAATATTAAAATAGGCCGTATAGATTATGGAAAGGCCGATAAGTGTTTAAAGTTACGAAGACATGGGAGGTTCTGCTATTTAGAAAACAAGTTTGTTCGTGTAATTGACATGAATTCAAGCATGGATGACAACATTACGAAATCTGCTAAATTCTTATGTAAAAAGACGTATAACGATTCTGTGAATGGAGCTTATTCGCCCGCTATGGATGCACTGTTTTATGGAACAACAATTGTGCGAATGTTTACAGATTGGTACCCAGGAACTCCTCTTAAAAAGCCTAAATTATTACGTGTCCATTATAGTGCAAATTATACAGATGCCTTCTGGGATGGAAAGTATTGCACATTTGGAGACGGTAGTGCCAATATATATTATCCAATGGTATCGTTAGATATAGTGGGACACGAAATAGGCCACAGCATTACAGAACAATTTTCAAATCTTCTTTACATGGGGGAATCGGGGGGAATAAATGAGGCCTTCTCGGATATGACAGGAGAAGTGGCAGAGGACTATATCGATAAGGCTGATTGGATGGTTGGATTCAGTATCACAAGAGACGAACATGCAATACGTTATTTCAGTAATCCATTTAAAGATAACTTATCTATTATCCACATACGAGATTACATAGACGGCATGGATGCTCATATTAGCAGTGGGATATATCGTCGTGTATTTTATATTTTAGTGAATCAATTTAGTATTCCTATCAGAAAAGTTTATCATGTGTTCCTCTTTGCCAACCAAATGTATTGGCATAAAATGACCAATTTTGCTAGTGGTGCTTGTGATGTCCTGAGGGCTGCATTAGATCTAGGAAGTCCTGTGGATGTGTACGCAAACGCTTTTCAACTAGTTGGTATAACTGCTTGTGACGTAAATGATCATATATTCTGGTTAAGAGACAGTGAGGAGTACAGTGGAATTTATGTGTCAGTTGATACGCAACCCATATTTGGATTTTCTTCCCCCGCATGGGCCAGTAGTATAAAAATAAAAACTACTAGTGTACTTCCTGTAAATATAACATTGTATAACGCTGGCAGTTTATCTCAAGGTAGATATTACGTACTGGCATCTGGTAGAAAAGAATTGACATTCTCTCTCCCTGAACACGAGAATACCAATTTCTTCATTCTTCTTAGTTCCCAAACAAGGTATATGATTAATAATGTTATTCTTGTCGCAAGCTATGATTGTGTCAAAAATTACACAAAACATCATAACTTTGATTATTTGAATTATATGAAAGACTGCATGGGGAATAATGGGCGAACAACATGAATAAACTGTAGGTTAGATCATCCTGTATATTAATTAATATGGATAAACTGTGCTTCTCACCAAACCATTGATGGGTCCGTCCAAGCAAACACGTTCGCCCCTGGCAAGTGGGAATCGATGGTGGTCTAACCATATCACTAATCGACTATCACCAACACATGCAAAGGGGCATTAACTTTGAAAATTGCGAACTGTATTTGCATTATATCTTGTAATATTAGCAGCACAAGAATATCGGATGCTGGATAGCGAGACTTGTTTAGAGAATGTGACAATGGAAGAAACTGTAACTTAGTAGGATTGTTGCTTGGAGCAAGAATAGGTCATTCTAATTTCAGACTTTTTCGACCCCAAATCGTGGAGTTATCCCCATTTTACTTTGGACTTTGAATCTTGTGAACTCAGTATTGGAGTTTATCAATTATAACTGAAATCTGTGTATTGCCGTATAAAACTCGTAACAGAACATGGTCCCCAATGGAACTGATGACACGTGGTGATATTGTTGGTCAAGAATTACAAGTCTCCCATTTGGGTTAGGACAGATTCGTCTTATGGACGCGATACAGAGCATGGTTCTCCGTAGACTTTTCACCGTTCTTGGTATTGCCAGTTAAAAGAAAATGGCTCATTCCCAGAACGATCAGTTCTGAATTTTTAAGTCTTGTGAGCACGTATAGCGAGATTTGTTAACCTTACTTAAATTTCAAATTTCCGATGGCAATTCCCTGGGATGTAGAAATGGTGATAATGTATAGGGGTTGTACCAAATATCATACATTTTGCAAGACCTAAATCGGGTTATTGCAGATCTTTCTTTATGCTTGAAATGTTATATAAACCCATCATTTGACATTTATTAACATTAACAAGATCATAATCAACTCTCGACGTCATCTGATTGGTACTATTTTCATTAGATTTGAATCTTATCATCCGCTCAACGACCTATAATGATTAACAGTAAAACTGAATAATCGAGACTATGCAGTGGTGGATTAAGCTCCACCAAGGCCTGGGGCCTAATTAATTTTGGGTGGGCCTAATTAATTTTGGGTCAGGGCCTATGTTGATTCCCGTTGGGCCTAAACCCCATCTCCCTAACATTTATTGTCTATGCGTTTTTAATCGTAGCAGACAAGTCTAAACAATTTTTTTTACAAAATCCTCATCAGCCTCACTGAAAATCCGCTACTGAGACTATGTTACCCACCTAAGTAACAACGGTGACAATGTCATTTGAGGCTACAGTGTTATTAGAATGAGCATTTCTCCACTCATAGTGAAGTAATTTGACTGAACTTTTCAGCTTATTCCGTAATATGATTTACTTTGAAATATCATATCGAGAACTGTCAGCTTTTATCTAATATTCCACAATGTTAATTCATAATTTGTCATGATTTCAATGCTGTTGTATTTTGGGTTAAATATAACTCTATATGTGATTAATCTGATGGTGTTTTTTATTATTACATGTATTATTTGTCATACACCCCCTTTCTTTGTTCACGTAAAGCCTGTTATCACCAGGCCTGTCACTGGACATCGAAAAGGCTCATGTGAATGCCCTGCCGCCTTTTCCGAAATCTCCAAGTGGGCGTGGGCGTATTGCTCGTGGAGCGTCCAGCAAGACAACTGCGCCTTTTATCAGGAAAAGAATATTTCCCTTTGGCTAATCTCTTCAGCTTGGTGCGTGACTCGTCATAAGTAGTCACTCGTGGCAGAATACTGTCACTGATAGCAGAACTCTTGTTAGAGGACACTGCAGATTTTGTTGGGCAGAGGTGCGATCGTCTTAACTTTCTTGGTGGGCTGATTAGGCTTCAGCTCTAGGGGGTTGTATTCAAAGTCCCGCCTCCTCCGTCGGCTGAAAGAGAATCAGCTTTGCTGATACGTCTTTTCAAAAGACAAAGGTTGATGAGTAATGGAATCAGTTACAGGGGCTAAATCATAAGCTATCAGGTTGTAGGTCCCAGAAAGAAAAACTAGACACAATGGCTTTTGATGGAACAAGTTCTCTTATTGGTCATAAAGTACACTTTGAGACTTGCATCGTAATAAATAAGTGGTTATTATTTGGCAGGATGGCTCAAAGGTTATGCACAACGGGTTCTTAGCTCTCTTCCAGTTTTCAATCCAGAAATAAAACTCAGATGTACAGGGGCGAGTTAAAGTCGCGGTGATCGAAATCCGATGAATGAACTTGGTCAGAGTATTTCAAAACGACTAGTAACGTTTCCCTATCCGACGGCAGAGCAAGACTTACACGATGTCCGTCCAAGAAACGCTTTCTTAAGACTCCTAGGACGATGACTCCGTTGTGGTTTGGACAATGCATGTAGCATGGGAACTTGGGTCATTTCGCTATACGCTGAAAGCCAGAAATATACACGGGTAGTACGAGAGTGAAATTCAAACCCTCAAGAAGAGTCGCCCCGTTGTCAAGGCCCTCAAAGAACACAGACCTCTAACAATCAACTGATACCTCAGGCAACGAAGTACAGGTTTCAAAGGTTGGATCATTTGAATAGATCTAGTTTCTATGAGTAAAAGAATTGACACGACTTGCGTCTCGTCGTTATACTTCATCCCTGCATAATTCGGGTTGCAATTAAGTTTGGGCTATCAATTTTCCGGCAATTAGAAATGTTTTGTTTAGTCATATTTTATTGAATAATTATTTTTAAAACTGTGTCATTTTACTACCACATGATTTAAATAAGAGTGGAAGCTCATACATGGCCAATTGGATTCAAGGCTAAATCAATTTGATCAATATTGATAAACCAATTCTTGTTGGAACTATCTACAGGCCACCTAAGCAAAATAACTTTCTGGAACTCTTTGAAGCACTTATCTCGAAATTGAATTTTGACAATGAAACTATACTCCTAGGTGATATCAACATATATTTGTCAAAAAAGTGTAGCCCATTGTATAAACCATATATTAATATTCTAAAGCTTTATAACTTTCAGCAAATAATCAGCAAATAATCAAAGAGTGACGGCAACAAGTAAAAGTATTATTGATCACATATTATGTAACTTAAATGAAAAAATATGTAACTCTGGGGTAATAAATGTAGGCCTGAGTGATGATTACATTACCTATTGTACTAGGAAATGTCACAATTAATAAACATAATGTAATTAAAATTAGATCTCTTAAACAATATTGCAAAGATGAATTTATTAAAAAATTACTCGATACGAATTGGGATAATCTTTTTAAGAGTACAAATGTCACTGAAGCTTGGTTAAGTTTCAAAGATATATTTACTGAAGTATTGGATTCTGTTGCCCCTATTAAACACATCAGATTTATCTATATCAGAAAACACAGTACCTGGTGACTTGAAGCTAGCTAGAGTTAAACCTTTGTACAAGAAGAATAGCTCTTTGGATGTAGGTAACTATCGACCTGTAATTGTCTTGAGTATTGTGTCGAAATTGCTTGAAAAATCTATATACATTCAATTAGAGTCTTATCTCACTCGAAACAACCTTATCTGTGAGTATCAATCAGGTTTTCGTGGCGTGGCAGATACTCAACAGACTCATGTCTGATCCACCTTTTAGACCACTTGAAAGACCAAAATGCAAAAGGTCTATTTACTGGAATGATAATGCTTGACCTCCAGAAAGCATTTGACACTGTTGATCCTGTTGTACTATGTGAAAAACTAAAACTGATGGGCGTTCAGTCAATTGATTGGTTTTACTCATATCTGTCATGCAGGAAACAAGTAGTCAACATTGGTGATACGTTATCAGAACCTGCCCCCATAACCTGTGGTGTGCCCCAGGGTAGTATTCTTGGATCGTTGCTATTTCTTTTTTATGTAAACGATATGGTTATTAGCATCCCCACTGAATGGAAACTTATCTTATACGCTGATGACAGTACAATTTTATTTTCCGACCAAAATTCTGAAGTCGTCTCACAAACACTTAGTTGTACTCTTGATTCCTGCTCAGAATGGCTCATCGATAATAAACTGTCACTCCACCTCGGTAAAACCGAATGTATTCTCTTTGGGCCCAAACGTAAATAAGACATATTAAACAGTTCACAATAAACTGCAATAACCATACCGTAAGGGCAACGGATAGCCTAAAATATTTGGGTGTATATTTTGACAAATACTTGTCTGGTGAGGACATTGTTAACAATATTGTTAAAAAAGCAAACTCAAGATTAAAATTTCTGTTTCGCTACAATAAATGTCTAAGTAAAAAAAACAAAAATTTACTTTGTTCTGCACTTATTCAGTGTCACTTTGATTATGCCTGCTCAGCCTGGTATTCTGGTGTGAATCAATCACTTAAAAATAAACTACAAGTTGTTCAAAATAAGGTTCTTAGATTTATACATGACCTTGGACGTAGAGATCATGTTTCATATTCATAATTCAAAGTACTAAATGTCGAAAACCGAGTTAAACAGTTAAAACTAAACCATGTACATAAGATTTTTCATAATAATTGTCCATCATACCTTAAATCAAAATTCAAATGTGTTAGAGATACTCATCAATACGGCACAAGATCTAGTTTATTCAATTTTTCTGTTCCAAAATGCGCAGGTAGAGATCAGTTCACATCATTTTATTACACAGCCATAAGTATCTGGAACGATTTACCAAATGATATTAAGTCTTTAGAAACACTATACAGCTTTAAAGCTGCAACCAAGAAGTATTTATTGTTAACCCAAAATTAATCTGTGATATGCCTACATGCTTGATTATCTACTAAAATTGGTTGATGTATAACATGTAGACTTAACTATTTTTAATTATTTGTGATACATTGCTGTGACGGCTTAGTTATTAAATTTTGTCTCCTAATGATGACCTGACGCGACCTTGACAACCCTGGACCCCAATGGAAATAAGCAATAGATGTTATTTACGTCAAGCTTTTTGGGCTATCCTAAGTAAAGGTCTTTTCATGACATCATACCTATCATACTTCTCATTTCTCATTCCAAATCATACAATGCTCCAGAACGTCTTTATTTTATATGCACAACTTAATATATTATATTGTTGCCTCTTTCCCGATCATACAATCCAGCTCATGTACTTTAATTTATTGTTGTCATGTTGTAACCTTTACTTGAAGAATAAATAAATAAATAAAATAAAATTATAGAAATATCAGAATCTGCCTCCCAGGCCGAAATAGCTAATATAAGTAACTACGCTGAAAAGGGTTTCTTCAATTACACATAAACAAATGAAATGTTATGGTCGAACTTTCCTATAGAGCCTATACACAATAGCGTTTATGGATTGAAAATGTTATACCTTTCAGTAATGCAAGGGTTCCAGGTTCCGAGTAGAAGGGGGGACGACCACGATTTACAGGATTGGATGCAGACCACCAAATATTCTACCATTGACTTGAATTCGCCTCCACCATAGACAGATCAACATTTGAGAATGTCTTGTTATTTACCTTATATATTTTGGGATTCTAGTAAACATGCGACTATCCGCTGTACATATCGCCGAACGATTAATATTCTCAACATTCTGGTAGAATATGTAAATTCAAAGCCAAGAGTTTCTGTGACTCTATACCAAAAAAGTCAACAAAATGGACCTGCAAATGCAAATGGCGGGTGGGGTAAGACAATGAATTGAACAAACTACATGTAGTTGCATTTATTTACCCGAGAGCGTAGAGTGCATGACGTCGCGGACTGATTTTAAAACTGTCCATTGTGTCTTTATACTAGGAACACTCATTTTCACGACACGGCAAGATAACAAATACATTGGGATATTGATTGGAATAGACAATACTGATTTGGGACTTTATGCCCTTGAATTAAAGCTAAAAGTATCAGTAGAACCGGGTGAACCTTGTATGGGTACGGAACACGTCAATGAAAGCGGAGCAGGGAGGAATACCAAAAAAAGATATAGAATCTATGCAGGTGTACATTCTGGGCGAGTAACGCAATTTAAAGGAGCTAAATCGCTAACATTTGGAACTAGAAATTGGCACAAGTGGGTCGCAACGCATATAATACTGTAATGTGAATCTATATAAACTGATTTACATTCAGTAGTTTCCGTTTTTACTCTAATTTCAAATCAGTTATGTTCAGCGAAATGAGCCAGCAGTCTCAATCGAATGCTAATTTCTAGCGTCTGGTTATTCCAGTCTATATAGTATTTGTCGTGCATGGTCTTCAGATAAGATTTGGTGCAATGTGTCTAGCCTCGTTCATCGAGTCTCTTGTTACAACTGGGACTGAAACGCATTTATGGTACACGATTCGTGTACCAATGGTAAAATGTTTATTTTGTCTTAAATATTGGATATCAGAAGCCCATCTTTTTCCGGTAAGATGACGGCATCAATATTGATTTAAATTGACAAATAATTCTTGTTTTCAATGTTGAAGATTTTGGATGATATTGAGTTAGAGACTTAGCTACTTTAAACGAATCACCCCCACCCCCCAACACACACCAAAAAAAAAAAAAAAAACCCAAAAAAATAAAAACAAAAATATCTTGTGGATGTCCCACTAGATCTGGTAATGAGCATCAGGGGCGGCAATCTAAGAGAATTAGCGGCCAAGCGAATATTCACTGCGGGATCAGTTTGCAGGGGCGGTTCAAAGGAGGATTAGGAGGTCAGAAATTTAAGATCGTCACATTGAAGTGTTGTAGGATTAATGACAATTTAAGAGCGCCGAAGGCGCGAAAAGCTCACAATCAGACTGTACTCATAATGAATGTTCTCTTTATTTCTTTGATATCTTTTAATTATGTATTACGAATTCTGCTTGCTTTAACGCTCTTCATAGACTGACATTTTTTGGAGGACGGGGAAGGGGATTTCGTGCGACAACATTGTATCACAATCTAATTAATTTATATAAATTTTAAAATGTTATTTTAATGGACAATGTTGGTGTTCACCAATATTACACATTATCCGATAGAACCGCTTAAACACAGATTCTAGATATAATGTTAACACAGAAATCACTGCTACGATAGATGCGTAACGAAGATTTGAAGAAACTGACGATGACACATAAAACTGAAAACATGAGTTGTCCTTCAAGCCTACTGACTAAAGTAGAGAGGGATAATATAGATACACGGTCGATTTTCAGCTCACGAATAATTCCTTTGAAGACGGAAAGTTTTCATATTAGATTGTGAGAGGATATCTGTTCCTTTGAAGACGGAAAGTTTTCATATTAGACTGTGAGAGGATATCTGTTCGAAATGGCTAGCCATATGCAATCTGAACGACAGACCCACCCTTGTCATAATTATGAAGTCTAAAAGGGCCTGTATATATCATTTATTTAGACAGACGTTAACACATGGCACAATCATATGGAATACAAGTTAGTTAATACTTCAAACGTCTTAATTTATGTTTCTTATACTTCAAAAAAATGTTTAAGAATTAAATTTGTCGGAGTAAAATATGCCGAACCATGAACATAACATAAGGTTCATGGCCGAACTCATTAAGTCTCGTCGATGTCTAGTTGAGCTCTGAACGTCGGTCTCATTACACTCACCCTGAACGTTCAGGGACTGTCCCATTCAATCAATGTCGAAAAAAACTGGAGAACATTCAATTTTACTGGACAATTTTTCACTGCTAAACGACGGGGTGTCAATCCGTGTGAAAACCTGTACATTTCGTTTCGTCTTGTATGACCGACATTCCTGAATGTGGACGTTGACCTACAGTTAGAGTGTCATGGCGGCGAAAATATAACTTGATAGGAGGGGACGTAATTTTAACAGCGTGTTGTGTCGCTCATACTGACTCTAGCGAAGTAAGCAAGGTCTTATTTTCTTACTAAGATGTTCGTTTTCATTGTACATGCGCCCACATGGATCGACACCCCATCGTTTAGCAGAGCAGTGAAAAGTTGCCCAGTAAAATTGACTGGGGATCCAATTATTTTCGACATTGATTGAATGGAGCAGTCCCTGAACGTTCAGGGTGAGTGTAATGAGACCGGCGTTCAGAGCTGAACTAGTCGATGTCATGCTTATCACTCATTATCACTCAGTGATTGTAGCGACCAAGCGAATATGATTTATTTCAGCGACGTTTCGACGAGGGTTCTCTCGTCTTTATTTTTGCTTGATAAAGACAAGAGAACCCTCGTCAAACGTCGCTGAAATAAATCCTTTAAGTAACTTATATTTCATGTAATTGTATCAAGTGTTAACTGTTATCCTCATCCAGTTACCAATACTAATGCCACTAAGCTAGACAGACGTTGTTATTTCAGATTGCTAACTTCAGTTCAGGTTACGACACTTCCGGTTCCGTTTCCTGAAGAAAGTGGGTTGTTGTTGTTGAGCTGATCTGAGCGGACGATAGTTCTCAGCAACCAGTTCATGACCTTGAACCTCATCGTCGAAAACTGCGGTTAACTAAACACTGTGCTCATCCGTTTATGTGAATATACGAAGTGAATTACAAATACCCAATACTATTTAAACCATTAAATACACACAATAATTGTATAAGTCTTTGTCCCCCATTTCTGTAGCATCATACATAATTCCTGAAAATCACTATAATATCCCGTAAAACATGTTGAAGTAATTACCGGTATAAACCAAAAACATCGGAATATACTGATCTCCTTTTCAGGTCGATTTTCATTTACCAAACCCGAATGTTTCTTTCGTCCTGAGCCACACAATACACGACATGGGGTGATAGGGTATTTATCCATCTTATATATAGCAACCTAGAATATTACTATAAGTCCTCAAAATAGTCTTAAATCCGTTCCGCAAATACCCGCACGATTTTTTTTTGTCAGTATTGCTATTTACCAAAAGTCCTCAGCCACCTAATAATTGGTATAGAATAATTTAAGCGTTTAATCCTCTTTCATATGGCAACATAGATTATTCCTGAAATACCTCTACATCAGAAATCGGTCCCTAAAATCATTACCCCCACCAGGTTTTTTGGGGTTTTTTTTTTTCATTTCATTTCATTTTCTAACGTCCGCTGCCATTTTATTTATTTGAGCCACCCTACACATGGTATAAAATGAAAGAGTGTTTATCCCACTTTCATGTGGTACCATTTATTATTCTTCACAGACCTCGACTTAGTCTGAAATCTTTCCCCGAAAATCACTACCCCCCCCCCCCCCTCCACACACCTATTTTTTTTAAATATTTCATTTAATTTTCTAACGTCCGCTGCCATTTTATATATTTGAGCCACCCTACACATGATATAAAACGAAAGAGTGTTTATCCCAATTTCATGTGGTACCATTGATTATTCCTCACAGCCCTTGACTTAGTCTGAAATCCGTCCCCGAAAATCACTCCCCCCCCCACCTATTTTTTTTTAAATATTTCATTTAATTTTCTAACGTCCGCTGCCATTTTATTTATTTGAGCCACCCTACACATGGTATTAAATGAAAGAGTGTTTATCCCACTTTCATGTGGTACCATTGATTATTCCTCACAGCCCTCGACTTAGTCTGAAATCCGTCCCCGAAAATCACTACCCCCCCCACCTATTTTTTTTTTTTTGAATATTTCATTTAATTTTCTAACGTCCGCTGCCATTTTATTTATTTGAGCCACCCTACACATGGTATAAAACGAAAGAGTGTTTATCCCACTTTCATGTGGTACCATATATTATTCCTCACAGCCCTCGACTTAGTCTCAAATCCGTCCCCGAAAATCACTACCCCCACCCACCTATTTTTTTTTAAATATTTAATTTAATTTTCTAACGTCCGCTGCCATTTTATTTATTTGAGCCACCCTACACATGGTATGAAATGAAAGAGTGTTTATCCCACTTTCATGTGGTACCATTGATTATTCCTAACATCCCTCGACTTAGTCTGAAATCCGTCCCCGAAAATCACTACCCCCCCCCCACCTATTTTTTTTTTTTTGAATATTTCATTTAATTTTCTAACGTCCGCTGCCATTTTATTTATTTGAGCCACCCTACACATGGTATAAAATGATAGAGTGTTTATCCCACTTTCATGTGGTACCATTGATTATTCCTCACAGCCCTCGACTTAGTCTGAAATCCGTCCCTGAAAATCACTACCCCCCCCCACCTATTTTTTTTTAAATATTTAATTTAATTTTCTAACGTCCGCTGCCATTTTATTTATTTGAGCCACCCTACACATGGTATGAAATGAAAGAGTGTTTATCCCACTTTCATGTGGTACCATTTATTATTCCTCACAGCCCTCGACTTAAGTCTGAAATCCGTCCCCGAAAATCACTACCCCCACCTACCTATTTTTTTTTAAATAATTCATTTAATTTTCTAACGTCCGCTGCCATTTTATTTATTTGAGCCACCCTACACATGGTATAAAATGATAGAGTGTTTATCCCACTTTCATGTGGTACCATTGATTATTCCTCACAGCCCTCGACTTAGTCTGAAATCCGTCCCTGAAAATCACTACCCCCCCCCACCTATTTTTTTTTCTTTTAAATATTTCATTTAATTTTCTAACGTCCGCTGCCATTTTATTTATTTTAGCCACCCTACACATGGTATAAAACGAAAGAGTGTTTATCCCACTTTCATGTGGTACCATTTATTATTCCTCACAGCCCTCGACTTAGTCTGAAATCCGTCCCCGAAAATCACTACCCCCACCCATCTATTTTTTTTCAAATATTTAATTTAATTTTCTAACGTCCGTTGCCATTTTATTTATTTGAGCCACCCTACACATGGTATGAAATGAAAGAGTGTTTATCCCACTTTCATGTGGTACCATTGATTATTCTTCACAGCCCTCGACTTAGTCTGAAATCCGTCCCCGAAAATCACTACCCCCCACCTATTTTCTTTAAATATTTTCTAACGTCCGCTGCCATTTTATTTATTTGAGCCACCCTACACATGGTATAAAATGAAAGAGTGTTTATCCCACTTTCATGCGGTACGATTGATTATTCCTAACAGCCCTCGACTTAGTCTGAAATCCGTCCCCGAAAATCACTACCCCCCACCTATTTTGTTAATATTTCATTTAATTTTCTAACGTCCTCTGCCATTTTATTTATTTGAGCCACCCTACACATGGTATAAAACGAAAGAGTGTTTATCCCACTTTCATGTGGTACCATTGATTATTCTTCACAGCCCTCGACTTAGTCTGAAATCCGTCCCCGAAAATCACTAACCCCCCCACCTATTCTCTTTAAATATTTCATTTAATTTTCTAACGTCCGCTGCCATTTTTGTATTTGAGCCACCCTACACATGGCATAAAACGAAAGAGTGTTTATCCCACTTTCATGTGGTACCATTTATTATTCCTCACAGACCTCGACTTAGTCTGAAATCTGTCCCCGAAAATCACTACCCCCTCCCCTCCACACACCTATTTTTTTAAAATAGTTCATTTAATTTTCTAACGTCCGCTGCCATATTATTTATTTGAGCCACCCTACACATGGTATAAAACGAAAGAGTGTTTATCCCACTTTCTTGTGGTACCATTTATTATTCCTCACAGCCCTCGACTTAGTCTGAAATCCGTCCCCGAAAATCACTACCCCCCCCCACCTATTTTTTTTTAAATAATTCATTTAATTTTCTAACGTCCGCTGCCATTTTATTTATTTGAGCCACCCTACACATGGTATGAAATGAAAGAGTGTTTATCCCACTTTCATGTGGTACCATTTATTATTCTTCACAGCCCTCGACTTAGTCTGAAATCCGTCCCCGAAAATCACTACCCCCCCCCCCACCTATTTTCTTCAAATATTTCATTTAATTTTCTAACGTCCGCTGCCATTTTATTTATTTGAGCCACCCTACACATGGTATAAAATGAAAGAGTGTTTATCCCACTTTCATGTGGTACGATTGATTATTCCTAACAGCTCTCGACTTAGTCTGAAATCCGTCCCCGAAAATCACTACCCCTCCCTACCTATTTTGTTAACATTTCATTTAATTTCTAACGTCCGCTGCCATTTTATATATTTGAGCCACCCTACACATGGTATAAAACGAAAGAGTGTTTATCGCACTTTCATGTGGTACCATTTATTATTCTTCACAGCCCTCGACTTAGTCTGAAATCCGTCCCCGAAAATCACTACCCCCCACCTATTTTCTTTAAATATTTCATTTAATTTTCTAACGTCCGCTGCCATTTTATTTATTTGAGCCACCCTACACATGGTATAAAATGAAAGAGTGTTTATCCCACTTTCATGTGGTACGATTGATTATTCCTAACAGCCCTCGACTTAGTCTGAAATCCGTCCCCGAAAATCACTACCCCTCCCTACCTATTTTGTTAACATTTCATTTAATTTCTAACGTCCGCTGCCATTTTATTTATTTGAGCCACCCTACACATGGTATAAAATTAAAGAGTGTTTATCCCACTTTCATGTGGTACGATTGATTATTCCTAACATCCCTCGACTTAGTCTGAAATCCGTCCCCGAAAATCACTACCTCCCCACCCCACCTATTTTCTTTAAATATTTCATTTAATTTTCTAACGTCCGCTGCCATTTTATTTATTTGAGCCACCCAACACATGGTATAAAATGAAAGAGTGTTTATCCCACTTTCATGTGGTACCATTGATTATTCCTAACAGCCCTCGACTTAGTCTGAAATCCGTCCCCGAAAATCACTACCCCTCCCCTACCTATTTTGTCAATATTTAATTTAATTTTCTAACGTCCGCTGCCATTTTATTTATTTGAGCCACCCTACATATGGTATAAAACGAAAGAGTGTTTATCCCACTTTCATGTGGTACCATTTATTATTCCTCACAGCCCTCGACTTTGTCTGAAATCCGTCCCCGAAAATCACTACCCCCCCACCTATTTTTTTTAAAATAATTCATTTAATTTTCTAACGTCCGCTGCCATTTTATTTTTTTGAGCCACCCTACACATGGTATAAAACGAAAGAGTGTTTATCCCACTTTCATGTGGTACCATTTATTATTCCTCACAGCCCTCGACTTAATCTGAAATCCGTCCCCGAAAATCACTACCCCCCCCCCCCCACACACACACACACCTATTTTTCTGAAATATTTTATTTAATTTTCTAACGTCCGCTGCCATTTTATTTATTTGAGCCACCCTACACATGGTATTAAATGAAAGAGTGTTTATCCCACTTTCATGTGGTACCATTGATTATTCGTCACAGCCCTCGACTTAGTCTGAAATCCGTCCCCCAAAATCACTACCCCCCCACCTATTTTTTTTTTAAATATTTCATTTAATTTTCTAACGTCCGCTGCCATTTTATTTATTTGAGCCACACTACACATGGTATAAAACGAAAGAGTGTTTATCCCACTTTCATGTGGTACCATTGATTATTCCTCACAGCCCTCGACTTAGTCGGAAATCCGTCCCCGAAAATCACTACCCCCACCCATCTATTTTTTTTTCTAAATATTTAATTTAATTTTCTAACGTCCACTGCCATTTTATTTATTTGAGCCACCCTACACATGGTATAAAATGAAAGAGTGTTTATCCCACTTTCATGTGGTACCATTGATTTTTCCTCACAGCCCTCGACTTAGTCTGAAATCGGTAACCGAAAATCACTACCCGCCCCCACCTATTTTATTTTAAATATTTCATTTAATTTTCTAACGTCCGCTGCCATTTTATTGATTTGAGCCACCCTACAAATAGTATAAAATGAAAGAGTGTTTATCCCACTTTCATGTGGTACCATTGATTATTCCTAACAGCCCTCGACTTAGTCTGAAATCCGTCCCCGAAAATCACTACCCCTCCCCACCTATTTTTTTTTAAATATTTCATTTAATTTTCTAACGTCCGCTGCCATTTTATTTATTTGAGCCACCCTACACATGGTATGAGATGAAAGAGTGTTTATCCCACTTTCATGTAGTACCATTCATTATTCCTCACAGCCCTCGACTTAGTCTGAAATCCGTCCCCGTAAATCACTACACCCCCCCCCCCACCTTTTTTTAAAAAAAAATATTTCATTTAATTTTCTAACGTCTGCTGCCATTTTATTTATTTGAGCCACCCTACACATGATATAAAACGAAAGAGTGTTTATCCCACGTTCATGTGGTACCATTTATTATTCCTCACAGCCCTCGACTTAGTCTGAAATCCGTCCCCGAAAATCACACCCCCCCACCTATTTTTTTTTTTAAATATTTCATTTAATTTTCTAACGTCCGCTGCCATTTTATTGATTTGAGCCACCCTACAAATGGTATAAAATGAAAGAGTGTTTATCCCACTTTCATGTGGTACCATTGATTATTCCTAACAGCCCTCGACTTAGTCTGAAATCCGTCCCCGAAAATCACTACCCCTCCCCACCTATTTTTTTTTAAATATTTCATTTAATTTTCTAACGTCCGCTGCCATTTTATTTATTTGAGCCACCCTACACATGGTATGAGATGAAAGAGTGTTTATACCACTTTCATGTAGTACCATTCATTATTCCTCACAGCCCTCGACTTAGTCTGAAATCCGTCCCCGAAAATCACTACACCCCCCCCACCTTTTTTTTAAAAAAAATATTTCATTTAATTTTCTAACGTCTGCTGCCATTTTATTTATTTGAGCCACCCTACACATGATATAAAACGAAAGAGTGTTTATCCCACTTTCATGTGGTACCATTTATTATTCCTCACAGCCCTCGACTTAGTCTGAAATCCGTCCCCGAAAATCACACCCCCCACCTATTTTTTTTTTTTAAATATTTCATTTAATTTTCTAACGTCCGCTGCCATTTTATTTATTTGAGCCACCCTACATATGGTATAAAACGAAAGAGTGTTTATCCCACTTTCATGTGGTACCATTTTTTATTCCTCACAGCCCTCGACTTAGTCTGAAATCCGTCCTCGAAAATCACTACCACACCACCTATTTTTTTTAAATAATTCATTTAATTTTCTAACGTCCGCTGCCATTTTATTCATTTGATCCACCCTACACATGGTATAAAACAAAAGAGTGTTTATCCCACGTTCATGTGGTACCATTTATTATTCTTCACAGCCCTCGACTTAGTCTGAAATCCGTCCCCGAAAATCACTACCCCACCCACCTATTTTTTTTTAAAAATATTTCATTTAATTTTCTAACGTCCGCTGCCATTTTATTTATTTGAGCCACCCTACACGTGGTATAAAACGAAAGAATGTTTATCCCACTTTCATGTGGTACGATTGATTATTCCTAACAGCCCTCGACTTAGTCTGAAATCCGTCCCCGAAAATCACTACCCCCACCTATTTTTTTTGGAATATTTCATTTAATTATCTAACGTCCGCTGCCATTTCATTTATTTGAGCCACCCTACACATGATATAAAACGAAACAGTGTTTATCCCACTTTCATGTGGTACCACTGATTATTCCTAACATCCCTCGACTTAGTCTGAAATCCGTCCCCGAAAATCACTACCCCCCCACCTATTTTCTTTAAATATTTCATTTAATTTTCTAACGTCCGCTGCCATTTTATTGATTTGAGCCACCCTACACTTGGTATAAAATGAAAGAGTGTTTATCCCACTTGCATGTGGTACCATTGATTATTCCTAACATCCCTCGACTTAGTCCGAAATCCGTCCCCGAAAATCACTACCCCTCCCTACCTATTTTATTAATTTTTCATTTAATTTTCTAACGTCCGCTGCCATTTTATTTATTTGAGCCACTCTACACATGGTATGAAACGGAAGAGGGTTTATCCCTCTTTGATGTGGTACCATTTCTTATTCCTGACAGCCCTCGACTTAGTCTGAAATCCGTCATGTATTGGGTGGCTCAAATAAAGAAAATGGCAGCGGACGTTAGAAAATGAAATGAAATATAACAGAAAGGTACGGGGGGGGGGGTCAGTGATTTTAGGGGACAGATTTCATACTAAGCCGAGGGATTTCAGGAATAATCAATGGTGCCACATGAAAGACGAATAAGCCTTCTTTTATTCCATACCATGTATTGGGTGGCTCAAAGAAAAAAAATGACAGCGGATGTTAAAAAAGGAAATGAAATATAACAAAAAATAGAAAAGGGGGGGGGGATTTTCGTGGACGGATTTCATACTAAGCCAATGGATATATGGAATAATAGATGGTACCACATGAAAGTGGGATAAACACTCTTTCATTTCATACCATGTATAGGGTGGCTCAAATAAATAAAATGCCACCGGACGTTAGAAAATTAAATGAAATATAAAAGAAATAGGTTGAGGGGTAGTGATTTTCGGGGACGGATTTCAGACTAAGTCGAGGGATGTCAGGAATAATCAATGGTACCACATCAAAGAGAGATAAACCCTCTTTCATTCCATACCATGTATTGGGTGGCTCAAATAAATAAAATGGCAGCGGACGTTAGAAAATTAAATGAAATATTAAATATTTGAAGAAAATAGGTGGGGGGGGATAGTGATTTTCGGGGACGGATTTCAGACTAAGTCGAGGGATGTGAGGAATAATCAATGGTACCACGTGAAAGTGGGATAAACACTCTTTCATTTCATACCATGTGTAAGGTGGCTCAAATAAATAAAATGGCAGCGGACGTTAGAAAATTAAATGAAATATTTAAAAAAAAATAGGTGGGGGGGGGTAGTGATTTTCGGGGACGGATTTCAGACTAAGTCGAGGGCTGTGAGGAATAATAAATAGTACCACATCAAAGACGGATAAACCCTCTTTCATTTCATACCATTTGTAGGGTGGCTCAAAAAAATAAAATGGCAGCGGACGTTAGAAAATTAAATGAAATATTTAAAAAAAAATAGGTGGGGGGGGTAGTGATTTTCGGGGACGGATTTCAGACTAAGTCGAGGGCTGTGAGGAATAATCAATGGTACCACATGAAAGTGGGATAAACACTCTTTCATTTTATACCATTTGTAGGGTGGCTCAAATCAATAAAATGGCAGCGGACGTTAGAAAATTAAATGAAATATTTAAAAAAAAAATAGGTGGGTGGGGGTAGTGATTTTCGGGGACGGATTTCAGACTAAGTCGAGGGCTGTAAGGAATAATAAATGGTACCACATGACAGTGGGGTAAACACTTTTTTGTTTTATACCATGTGTAGGTTGGCTCAAATAAATAAAATGGCAGCGGACGTTAGAAAATGAAATGAAATATTACCAAAAAAATAGACTGGGGGGGGGAGTCATTCTAGGGGACAGATTTCATACTAAGCCGAGGGATTTCAGGAATAATCAATGATGCCACATGAAAGTGGGATAAACACTCTTTCATTTCATACTATGTGTAGGGTGGCTCAAATAAATAAAATGGCAGCGGACGTTAGAAAATGAAATGAAATATAACAAAAAGATACACTGGTGGGGGGGGGGGCAGTGATTTTAGGGGACAGATTTCATACTAAGCCGAGGGATTTCAGGAATAATCAATGGTGCCACATGAAAGAAGAATAAGCCCTCTTTTATTCCATACCATGTATTGGGTGGCTCAAATAAATAAAATGGCAGCGGAAGATAGAAAATTAAATGAAATATAAAAAAAAAAATAGGTTGGGGGGCGGGGTAGTGATTTTTGGGGACGGATTTCAGACTAAGTCGAGGGTTGTCAGGAATAATCAATGGGAGAGAGAGAGAGAAATGGGGTTTAACGTCCACTCAACACAAACTAGGTCATTTTGGGACTAACATATGTTTTCATGTTATTCAATAATTCGCTTGCGCGTAGGGGTCTTTAGCAGTGGGAGGAAACCGGAGTGCCCGGAGGAAACCCACGAGGTTGAGAAGGCACCCCTATCTCCATGCCACATACGCTCACACCACAGCCGCAAGCCAGAGGTGACCGGCCAGCTAGAGGTCGAAGCGCGGCACTCTAGACCACTAAGCCATCCCAACCCCCCAATAATCAATGGTACCAGATGAAAGAGGAATAAACCCTCTGTCATTCCATACCATGTATTGGGTGGCTCAAATAAATAAAATGTTAGCGGACGTTAGAAAATTAAATGAAATATTACAAAAAAATAGACTGCAGAGACGGGGCGGTGGGTAGTCATTCTAGGGTACAGATTTCATACTAAGCCGAGGGATTTCAGGAATAATAAATGGTACCACATGAAAGAGGAGTAAACCCTTTTTGATTCCATACCATGTATTGGGTGGCTCAAAGAAAAAAAAAATACAGCGGACATTAAAAGAGGAAATGAAATATAACAAGAAATAGACAGGGGGGGGGGGGGATTTTCGTGGACGGATTTCATACAAAGCCGAGGATATATGGAATAATAGATGGTACCACATGAAAGTGGGATAAACACTCTTTCATTTTATACCATGTGTAGGGTGGCTCAAATAAATAAAATGGCAGCGGACGTTAGAAAATTAAATGAAATATAAAACAAAATAGGTGGGGGTGGGGTAGTGATTTTCGGGGACGGATTTCAGACTAGGTCGAGGGCTGTCAGGTCGAGGGCTGTCAGGAATAATGAATGGGAGATCAGTATCGATGGGAGATCAGTATATGCCGATGTTTTGTGGTGAATAACAGTAATTACTTTAACCTGTTTTACGCAATATTCCGGTTACATTCGGGAATTATGTTTGGTGCCACAAAAATGGGGGATAAAGACTGATACAATTATTGTGTGTCTTAAATGGTTAAAATACTACGGGGCGTTTGTTATTCATTTATCCGCTCACATAAACGGCTAAACAGTGTGTTTATTAACCATAGAACTAAATATTTAGTTCGATGATTAAACACAGCTATCGACGATGAGGGTCAAGGTCATAAATCGTAACGTCCGCTCAGATCAGCTCAACGTTGTTGTTTGAGTCATAATATTATACTGGTTTAAAACCATTTAACTAATATGTTTGACTAAAAGACTTGTATTTAATAATAATATATCTGCAACACATTTACAGTGCGGTTGTAGAAAAGGAAACAAAAGTCTATGACTATAGCGGATAACAAGCAGCAGATAATAATCAGTCAGTACAGCATCGACGGAGTGAGACGAAGAGGATAAGGGTTTATCAATCGAAAAACAAATTCATGTCAATGACCTACGAATGCGTAAATAATCATATGCAAGTAAATTTTAATTGTGATTTATACCCAGTGTGAGACGACAAAGCAATGGCCAGACAACCTGTCCGTATTAATGTGTATGATATGGTAAGAAAAAATAAGTCTGTAGTGTGGTGTAGTTTACTTCCTTCGCCTACGGTATTCAGCAGACAAGGGAAGGATCATTCCAAAGACAACTCATCTCAAGACTAGTCAGACTACTACTTACTAGTGTAGAGCCATGTGTACATGAACTTGTAGTTTCATTCACTTCACCAATCCACAGATTTTATATTGACCCTTTCTTCTAATATTATATTATAAATTTAAAGATCTTCATGTATTATTAGGCCTCTGATCTAGTAACCTTAGTAGGCCTACTCACTACTCTGTATTATAATTAAGAAAGCCTGCAGGCTAAGCGTAACATAATTTTATCTCCAAAAATGTCATTCATTAATGATTATTTTGTAAATTAAAAGTGATTCGACAGTAATAGTAATGAATTATACCACTACTAAACCGTAACTTTTGGTAATTGATTATGTCACTTTATTTTGATGCGGCTCAATATTGAAATGCTCTAACTGTAAATGAGGCCTATTTCTTATATTCTAGTACTGGATGAATGAATATACAGCACCTATTGGGTTAGGAGTGTTTCATTCTGGAGTAGAAGTTTATGGAACAGGTTAGTATAATATAATGCTTAAATCTGTCTTTTAGGAAATTCGCAGGTTTCAGAATGGCCTCTCAAATAGAAGTTGGTTTAAGGTGTTACTGTTGGTCGAGTACTCTAAAAATGCACATTTTAAAGTTAACACTGTAAGTTTTCTTTTATAGCAAAAGCGGTCACCCTAGTTTCAGTCATGATAGATGTTAGACCTGGATAATCATGTCGTAAAGGGAATTTCCTCTGGACACTTGACATAGGTTGTTGAACTGTTGCTGGAGGTAGCCATGGCTATAATTTACTCCACAACAGATCTAGAAATGTGTACTCTGGATTATTTTACACATGGGACAGATATGCAACCTTTGATGAAACTGTCCTGTTCATTTCCAATACATGCATAAAAGTAGCCGTGTATCAGAAATGAACAGTACACTTTCGAAAAAGAGTACTGTTCATTTCTAATACACGGCTACTTGAAACTTATCAAGTACACTTTCTAATACACGGCTACTTGAAACTTATCAAGCAACAAGAAGCGGACGTTTAGTCCGACCCAGATCGCAATGATAACCGGATTCAAACTGCATTATGCTAGTACATGAAACAACTAGTCAAAATCATAGTAACAAAACAAACCGGTAGGAACAATGTGGCAGTGCAAAAATATATACAATGATATTAAATTAACGTAACAACATATTACGAAAACAGTTATTATACATATCAATGTGCATCTATTCCTTAATTTGGTTTGATTTATATTAATATGCAAAATATATAGATTAGAATACTGAATAATTATTTTAACTAATTGTGATGATAGAAGGTGGGGTTCTCTTGCTGGACACTTCACAAGCCTTGAATATGAGCAGGATAAAACAATAACCGTCTAGAAAGTCATAAACTTTATTACAAATAAATTTCTACGATGCATACTTTCACCAGCAATGACCCGCATTTCCTTTACACTACATTTAATATCACCGCAGTCCTCTACGCCATATAGACAAGTTGTTTTGACGATGTGGTCTAAACAAACACGTGGCTGTATTAAGCTCGGGGGGTCACAACAAGACGCACGTGTAAATTCTACCATGAAATGTAACGTGAGATACAGAAAGGGATAAATGAAAGAGCAGAAAATATTTGTCACTTTTCAGTTGAAACGACTCGATAATAATTTCACATTTTGCTTCATAATACTCGATAGAAATGTGATGTAAGTAACTTATTAGCACCTTTCCTCGGTGTATCGGTGAATATCAGGACAGTTTTGGTCGGGGCCGCCTCGGCTGAGCCCCCGACCAAAACTGTCCTGATATTCACCGATACACCTCGGAAAGTGTGCTAATAACTATTACTTACTCAATGTTCTCAAGTATTGCAAATCAATTACAAAGCTGCAAATATACCATGTCAAAAAGTTTCACTTTCATATATTCAGCTGCTTGGAAATAAGTGCCAAAACTATTCATTAGCGTTATCTAACGCTAAAAAGAGCACCCACCTCCAATTTTTTATTTAGTGAATTAATTGATAAGCGTGCCAAAAAAACAAGACCAAGAAAATACAATACAGCAAAAGGTTTTAACTAAAGTATCTTTAATAAGGCAGTGGCATGCTGTATATTATGTTACTAGTTAAGAGGATTTCAAGTATATTGATCATTTCAGGCCTATTATGTAACGTCATTCAATGCCTCATTAAATCATGAAAGGGGCTAGCTGCATGTTTATTGCGGCCTGTCGATGAATAATACAGGTAATCAATTAAATAATGTTCAGGTTGATGAAAATATAGTGGTCAGATCGTTACCCAATAGTGGTTAATAATGATAACTTACATGTATCTGCTGTGCATCTGCCAGACATGTAATGAAGGGAACAAGACACATTTTATTCCCAGGACCAATGATGTAACTAAAAATATGATGGGCTTAAACACATAGTTTTGGATAAATTGGACAATCGATAGGTGTCCTAAAGCAATAATGTATCTCAAATGAGCATGGCATTTGATTTCTTTGTCATATATTTTTTTATCTTTTCAGAATATGCATACGGGGGTCACCCATTTCCATTTTCTGGTTTGTTTGAAATAGCACCTCGAGATGCTGAAGATTTAGGAGAACAATTTAAATTCAAGTAGGATTTATTTTAAAATCTTTGTTATATTCCTGATTTAATTCCAGATTTAGATATGTACTGGTTTTAATAAGTTTGTTTATCTCTTATAAAGATGTGATACAGTGTGTGCAGGTGTTTTTTCAGGCCTGAAATATTTATTATACATCTTTATGCATCTATTAACAAAACAAGACCATAATCAACTCTCGATTGCAACAGATTATTTGGCTCAGAATTTAGTAATTTGACTGAAATTTTCAATATTTTCTTTTTTTATCGTCTATTTTTGAATTATTATAGCAAGAATGGCCAACTCTTAATTAAACTCTTAACTAATGTATCTATAAATAAAGATAATTCATATGTTTACCATCATACCGTACATCTGTACTTCATTTGAATGGTGTAAAACTATATTTTTAAGCCAGGATAAGAATATCTCTGAAATGAATCTATCATGAAGTAGTTTGTTGAAGAGGAACATCTTAGTGGTTTTCATATAACATTTTCTGTGTTTCCCAAATTGCCAAGATTACTGATTTGTGATGTAATAATATTTTCATGACATTTTAAATTAGATCCTTTTAAATCGCTATGTCAGTAAAATTTTGTTTAGTTGAGCTCATATTAATATTATATAAATTTTCTTTTCAGAGAATCTATTTTAATAGGTTATACTGATTTTTCTCATGAAGATATAAAGAATTATGTAGAACAATTAGGTAAAGAGTTTCGGGGAGATCAATATCATCTGCTGAATAAAAATTGTAATCATTTCTCAGCCTCCTTAATTCAGGTATGTGTGTTGTTGCTTTAACAAGTTTACCAATAGTGTACACAGAGATTTGGTTATGCTGCTGCCATGGAAAAACAGGCTAAAGACTTATGTTTTCTTTTTAAAGGGCCAATCCCGATAACTTTTTGGGAAATAAAACTGCTTAATTTTGTGTTAAAATAACTTAAAACCCATTACATAAAGCCGACCAACTAACCCAATATTTGTGATACACCTGTAAATAACTTAAACCTGACAGTCTTCATCTGGAAATGAAAGCCGTTGTATTATACAGTATCTGGATAAAAACATACTTTTTTCTATAAAAACAATATGTAGGTGAAATTTACCTTTGGTTATCAAGTACAGTACATGGGTCAATTATTGTATAGACCTCTCAAGAAACGGGAATCGATTATCAGGTGACCCAATGAAAAATTAACCCAAAATCTTAAAAGAGTTACGTGTCCGGATAAGCTGTGTTGACGTCCACGGCCAAACGACTCAATATTTTGAGCCGAAATTTTGAGACAAGGTAAATACACCATGCCGCTATAATTTGATTCATAAATTTCATAAATACTCGGATTTTAATTTTTGAGACTGTTCTTATCGGGATAGTCCCTTTAAATTGTTCTGACAATTATAATGATCTGTAGAAGACCGATCAAACAAACCCTCGCACCTGGGCCCTGGGGTATGTAGAACGTGTTACTGAAAGATGGTTCATACAAATATTTCCGATTTTTAAGATGTTTATAAAAGATTTGACTACTATTTATTTCTAGATTATGTGTGGCAAAGAATTACCAAGCTGGGTGAACAGGTTAGCATACGTTAGTTCCTGCATACCATTTATTGAAAAAGCTATTCCTAAAGAGTGGTTGACTCCTGCAGCACTGAAGGCAGTTATACCACCGCCTACAGAAGAACAAAGGAGGGAAGCAGAGGGTCGTAGGTGACACAGCTATCTTGATCTTTCCTCTATGTTTAACTTAAGCAAATCTTCAGCCATTCCTGCCTCATGATTCTCAACTTTACAGATAAAAAGAACTGTAATAGTTTCAACATTACCTGGGAAGAGCATTGATTAATGTATTGGTAATGTAACTGGTTGACAGAGTTTGTCATTAGAACCAATGCAATGGTACATGTCATGGAGCAAATGAAGAGGAAATGTTTCTTTATGTAGTTAGAAACTATAGCTGATATTTTCTATTTTTTAATTCTCCATTCTGTTGTTTTCTATTATGAGTAATTTATAAGGCAATTTAACCATGATTCTTCTTTTAATTTAATCGAAAAAAAAAATCCCCAAGACCATGGAAAGTTTAGAGTGTTTTGTATTCTTTCAATGTTTTCAGAAAGGATGTCTCACCGTTTAATATTCACACATTTGCAGATGACAAACATTATGATGTTTTCAATAGAAATTACTTGCTAAACTATACAGACGGATACTTGAGGCTACAACACTCATTAACGATATTTCCTGCAACGCACTTATGTTTTGCATAACAACGAAAGTAATAATATGAACAATTAATTGGATTATAATTGTTGTCAATATCATACTGATTCAGGGAATAGAACAGAATACAAGCAAAGACGTAAGGACCACTCATGAAGAGTTTCACAAGAACTGTATATGGTACTGACTTGACCCTTGTTATTTAAATTATAATGAAACAAGACTTCATTTTCATAAACTGGTTTATGTTATGGACGAAACTTACTCATAAACTCCAAAGACATTTTTGTACCTCAAAACTCTTTCTCTTTTTTTCATGTTTCTCATATTTGATTTTTTTCTCCTAGTTGCCCCCCCCCATCTTTCAAAGAAAACAGGCAACTCTTAGTATGGGTATGAAGTTGATACTATGAACATATGACAGAGGTCATTTTCTGTCCGAGATAAACAATTTGATTAGTCCATAACTTTGATTCTAATTACATGAGTGATGAAATCTGGTGTATAATTTCACAGCATCAACACCTTGACAAATTTCAATGAGCATTTTCTGCTGAGGTAAAGTAGAGTGATTGGTCTAGATTTTGGAACATGATAGCTTTGATTTTAACTAAGTAAGTGTTGCGAAACTTCCATTACAGCAATACAATGACTAAGTGTCATGATGATTATAGGCAAATAGAGACTTCAGTTTGGAACCCAATAACTTTGATTCTAAATGGGCGAGAGGGGTGAAAGCTTCATTAAATTAATACCTTCACTAATTGCGATCATAAGCATTTGCTGCTTAGATGAAGGTGTAAGTATTGCGACCTGCTGTATTTAGCAAGACAATAGATTTTGTTTGGGTTTCTTGTGATTCGATTATGGCCTTCATTTTGACTAAAAATAAATAAAAATTATGAAGACCCTTTCCTGCTTGCAAACTGTGTAATTTAATGATAGATTTCACCCACTAGATCTATTACCATAAAACTTCAGAATTTTCTCTTTTTGCCCCTAAGGCCCATGCCTAAACTGGGCCTTGGGTCCACCTCGTAAGTCTAACAATCATAGTTAAATACTGCTTTTCAGAAAAATTTCACATTTAGTGAAATGGGTCAGTGAACAGGAATGGATTTGGATGGATAGTTATCAACTTTCCATTGCATTTAGTATTTACAATAATCTCTACCTTATATCTTGTACATATATTGTATATGTTAATAATTTATTGCTGTATTTTTAATGACAAATTGATATTTAATATTTCATAGACTGTTTAGACTCTATTTTCGTTTTACCGTATTTGTTAAATTTAATTTTTAACATTCTGTATTATTTTGTCTATTTATGTAAATAATACCATCGATTTTTTTTTATAGCTCAATCACTTCGGTTCACTAATAGCCATGCAAATTAGCAGAATGAACATAGTTTCATTCCATTTGTTTTATCTTTAACAAATATATTGTTAAACCTCTTCAATGAAGTGTTTATTATTATATATTGACTGATTTGGTAAAATTAGAATTGTCAAAAGTGGTTTAAAAAAACCCCCTAAAATTAACAATTTTCCTCTTTACAACCAACATTTTACATGCACTTTAGATTTGCATTACATTATAGGCCTACAGTTAAAAAATAAAGCTCATGTTTGCAATTGTGTTTGACTCATAACCCAAATCCCTTCATAGGGAGGGGGAGGAGCAGGTCTGTGGTAATGAAAAGTAATTATTGCACAATTTGAAATAAAGGACATGTAATTAGTAATTAGTACTAGAGAAGTAGATATCATTATGTTCCAAATATCATGTTATTGTCAATTACATTCCAATTGCTTTTTATTGCAAGTAGCAGTATTAACATGTGAAGTAAAATTTGAATATCTGACCCAAATCCAACACATTGGAATGAAAAGAAAATTGAAATTAGTTTAAAAGAATTATAACAGTCAAGACTATGAAGTATTATTTACCTCAGGTGACAATTATGAAACTGAATAATCAAATTCTAGTGGCTATCAAGAAAGCCATTATTTAATCCTTACCTATTACCGATCCCCTCCCCTGTTTCTTTACAATGCATACTTTGTTTTACCAGCATGCTGAATATTCTCTCAGTAACAAATGTGGATTGATTAGGAATTTACCAAATTAAAATACATTCAATTATAACAGTTTTTGACTCACCTGTCTGTCACAGAGAAATTATTGTGCATGATTTTGTAGGAGCTTTGTGGGTAATAATAAAATATAGTTAAAGATACATGATGTAAGGTTTAGATAAAGAGCTAACCATTATTCCTATAAAAGCTCAAAAATAGATAATGTTAAATGAAGATATTGAAAATTTCATTCGAATGACTTCATTCTGGACCAGGTTATCATGGTTTGAAGTTTTGACAAGATGTGTACAATGTGTTATCCAGGGCACTGGTATATTCAAGGCTAAGCCTCGATTTCCCATTTTTAAATTAAATTTTAAAAGGTGAACCATTCAAATCTAGTTAAAATCTTGAGTATCTGATGCCATCAAGAGTTGATTATGGTCTTGTTTTGTTAATAAATGTCTAATTAATAGTTTTTATACAGTTCCTGGCCTAAAGATAGGCAGGTTTAGCTCTTGCATAATGTATGTCTAACTTTTTAATGTTTGTAAAAAAAAAAGTTGTTCTTCATATAGTTACATGGTATTGGTTATTAATGACTGTCAATGTAATGGGTAAAGCAATTAATAATTACATTTATTCCCACGAATGAGAAAAATTCTAATGGTTACATTTAAAAAGTAATGGTAATGTAATTAATACCTTTGTAATGTAATTACCCTAGGTCAAAAAATGAAATGGGGTTTAACCCCTTGGTCAAGAAGAGGGCGTAAATGCATCTGAGCATATCAAAGTTGTAATTCTGTGCATAACTTAAAGACTTACCAACACAACTCAAGGGTTTACCAACCAAGACACTTGGTATCTTGTTGTAAAGTATGATTGATAAAATATCATAAGTATGGTACATAGTTCATAAATGAAGAATATCACTATGACTGACTGCCTGAAAAAATGTGTACTTTATATTATATAATATGCAAAATTGTAATTTCTCAATAAGTATATTATATATTTTGTTATATTCTTCAGTTTGTGTGCAATACCATATATATTAGTCATTTGTATTTTATTTTTCAAAAATATTTATATGTTGTTTTGTTTTCAATATCATTATCTCATTTCTTCCCCTGTACAGATATCAACAAATTAATATATTTGTTTTTACTATATGATATAGACAGCTATTGTTTTTAAAAAATGTTATTAAATCAGTCAAAATAAAATTCTTTGTAATTGGAAATGTTGAATTTTTATCTCTCATATATATGTATAAAATTTTAAAACCAAAAACTCAGATTGCAGTCTCTATGCAAAAAAAACAAGCCAACGGTGAGGCTGATGTCCCCCGCCGAAATCCCAAAATAAATAGATGACACATATTAATTAATCGCACATTTATTTTTTTCAAACGTATCGACCAATCAAACTGAACATGAAGTGTCATCCAAAAATTGCTTATCTCTGCCTACCGTAAGAAGAAAATGCTCATCTTCGAACTCCATCAAGGCATTGACCTAATAAGCATACACACCAATTTTGAACATTTTAACTCAATTCGAAGGAGAGTTATTGTGTTCCAAAGTCTCGGCAAATCAAATTGCTTATCGCTCTGCTTACCCTGAGCAGAAAATGCTCATTATCGATCATAGTCAAGGTATTACTGTAATGAAACTATACACCAAGTTTCATCACTCTCACTTAATTAGAACTAAAGTTATCGTGTCTCAAAGCATCACCAATCAAATTGCTTACCTCTGCCTACCCTAAGCGGAAAATGCTCATCTTCGAACTCCATCAAGGCATTGACCTAATAAGCATATACACCTAGTTTGAACATTTTAACTCAATTAGAAGGAGAGTTATTGTGTTCCAAAGTCTCGACCAATCAAATTGCGTATCGCTCTGCTTACCCTGAGCAGAAAATGCTCATTATCGAACTTAGTCAAGGTATTACTGTAATGAAACTATACACCAAGTTTCATCACTCTCACTTAATTAGAACTAAAGTTATCGTGTCCCAAAGCATCAACCAATCAAATTGCTTATCTCTGCTTACCCTAAGCGGAAAATGCTCATCTTCGAACTCCATCAAGGCATTGACCTAATAAGCATATACACCAAGTTTGAACATTTTAACTCAATTAGAAGGAGAGTTATTGTGTTCCAAATTCTCGACCAATCAAATTGCGTATAGCTCTGCTTACCCTGAGCAGAAAATGCTCATTATCGAACTTAGTCAAGGTATTACTATAATGAAACTATACACCAAGTTTCATCAATCTCACTTAATTAGAACTAAAGTTATCGTGTCCCAAAGCATCAACCAATCAAATTGCTTATCTCTGCTTACCCTAAGCGGAAAATGCTCATCTTCGAACTCCATCAAGGCATTGACCTAATAAACACATACACCAAGTTTGAACATTCTAGCTCAATTAGGAAGAGAGTTATTGTGTCCCAAATTCTCGACCAATCAAATTGCGTATAGCTCTGCTTACCCTGAGCAGAAAATGCTCATTATCGAACTTAGTCAAGGTATTACTATAATGAAACTATACACCAAGTTTCATCAATCTCACTTAATTAGAACTAAAGTTATCGTGTCCCAAAGCATCAACCAATCAAATTGCTTATCTCTGCTTACCCTAAGCGGAAAATGCTCATCTTCGAACTCCATCAAGGCATTGACCTAATAAACACATACACCAAGTTTGAACATTCTAGCTCAATTAGGAAGAGAGTTATTGTGTCCCAAAAAGTGTGACGGACGGACAGACAGACGGACAGACAGACAGACAGACGAACCCATTTTAATAGTCCCCCAACTTTCTTCGAAAGGCGGGGGACAAAAATGCATTTAACCCCCATACTAAACTATCTAAATTTAGCTCCGCCTGCAATCAGACAGTAGGTCGACGTTTTAATTCCAAAATCGGCGAATTTAGTCAAAAACACAAGTACCGGTACACTTATTCCGTAACCGCGTTCTAATCAGAAGTAATATTTTTAGTATGTTCTTAGATTATAGATATATAGGCATATTCTACAATCACGCTAATAAAACCAAGATATATTTTCTTAAGTGAAATTCTATTGATTTTGATTTTCAGTATACGCAAAATATTTAGACGACCCCAAGCTCTCGGGTATATATTTGAAATACGATTTGACCATAATACATTAGACTGAAATATTAATCCCAAATGAGAATGACTTTTGTATTTTCGAAGATAACGTCTGGGTGAATTGTATTTTTAGTCTTATTGGGGTTAGTTACACACCACTGCCCCTTCTGTTGTTAGTAATGTTAGAGATATAATTTAAATAAATGAGATTGTCCTGTAGATTGTCCACAACAAATTATAGACGGACCGACGTCCGGGGGAACAGGGGCGACGGCAATAATTTATATGTCCACATGAAAATGTGAGCAAAAATAAATCTTTAAAAGATACATTGAACAAACTCAAGGTAGAAATTGAACCAACTCAAGGTAGACATATCTACAGGCCCGGATAATCTTCATCCAAGAATTTTGAAAAGGATTTCCGAAAGTATTTCAGAGCCTTCGAGTATTCTGTTCCAATATAATTAAAACAAGGGGGGGGGGGGTCAAAAACAACTCCAGAACGATTTGAACTCATTAGCAAATTGGGGGTCACCACATCAAAGAATCTGAATACACACAAATGTACACTCTTTACGATAAGATAATAACGAGTTGCAATAGAGGGAAGGATGTAGGAGTAGAATTTGACCCAGATTTGTGATTTGAGATAAACATAAGTGGAAAAGTGAAGAAAGCCAACTCTAGATTTGTTCTAATTAGAAGAACTATTCAATTCCTAGTTGTGGACACATTTGTGCCATTATACAAAACATTGGTCAAGCCACACTTGGACTTCGGTAGCAGCGTGTGGGTTCCACATAAACAGAAGCATATTGACCTGGTAGAAAACGTTCAGAGAAGGGCCACCATTAGTTACCAGAATTCAATTATCGTACTTATCGGGAAAGAGTAAAAAAGTTCAAAATCCCTACATTGACATACGGAAGATTGAGGGGAGATTATATAGAATGTTATGTAGTCTACAAAATAGAGCATGCAAAATATGACAAAGAGACTGCATGTCCCCTAAAATTGTGGAATGATGTAGCGAGGTTGGGGCTCGTGGAAACTCCAACAACATTTTTATCCTGAGAGCAAACAACAGTCAGGAAAAATTCTTTAATTGTGAGTGAGAGTCCTCCCACCTGGAATACTCTGCCCCAAGATGTGGGCCTCAACACTTTTAAATCCCGACTGAAGAACTTTTGGCACAAACACGAATTTTGCTATAATTACAATGTTAAATTCAACGGAATGACATAGGCCATAATTGAGTCCAGAGTAGCATAAAATTCATTGAATAGAAGACGTCTTGAAATAGCATTTAAAATAGACACCCCCTCGTATTATCTGCACGTAGCATGTCTTCGTTTCGTTGCGATTTTGATTTCTCAAGAAGACTAATTGTTTCAGCAGCATAAAAAATACACGGGAAAAAAAACTAATTCCGATTTATTTTTTTCACATTTTGTGTTCGCCATCCGCCGTTTAATTGACTGGCTGATAGAGTAAATAGCACATTCAGCGACTACAAGATAATTTGGTACCGGTAACGATAATCACGGGTCACAAGTTAAGAAAGCAGAAAAATGGTTATTGTATGCTGGTATGGATAATGGAATAATTTTCACAACAGTATTTTGAAAATTAATAATTATCAGTAATTCTGAAATCAATGGGTGCTCCTAAAAGGGGAGCTAACTTCAATGCTGATAAGGAGAACGCTAGATCGAAGACGGCCCTACGCCATATAGTTATAACTCTATGCCCGACGCATTTTAGCACATATGACGTCATATATAGATTGTGGGTTAGGATCAATCTGTTTCAGAAAGAATTACTCACGAATTATCTCTGTAGCAGACGACTGTCCACAACAGGTGCGTTGACTGCACGCGCCGGTAGTCATTGGCTCAACGGCTCGTGCAATGTTTACTTAACACCTAACTGCTTCGGGCAAAATGCATTTTACTCATTTTAATACCCATTTACACTAAATAGGAAATATTTTTTTTAACTACAAATACTTCAAACGCCATTATTTATTTTTTCTTTTACCTCAAAATAATGTTTGAGAATTTAATTTGTCGGAGTAAAAAAGTTAATATGCCGTACTCATTAAGCCTCGTCGATGTCATGCTTATCAGTGATTGTAGCGGCCAAGCGAATATTCACTGCAGGATCAGTTTGTTCACATTATTGCTAGATATCGAGAATGACTTTGATCTACAACCATGCAGGCATTGCGTTTTCAATTTTAAAAAATGGCAATTCTTATTGAAATCAAAACAAAGGCCTGAGTAAATGTTATTCTGAATTTTATCCACAAATCCCATTATCTATATTAAATTGGAGGGGGCGTAATAACAAGTTTTAGTTTTAAGCGTCTGGATAAACCTACCTTCAATTTTCCAGAATTCTAATAATAGAATGTGACGTTTCCGGGAAAACTTGTAGAATAATTTTAGAGTGGTCAAAGTGATGTTGTGAATATATACTTATAATACTATAGTGTTTATAAATATTCCAGAACAAAATGTCATCCTTTGGTGGAGGTTTGTATCTTATCTTTCTACATATATTTTGAAATACCATACGAGAGAATACAAATCTAATGTAATGGGATTAGAATCTGAGCTTATCAAAAATAGCCAAATACAAAAATGGCTGAATCTTCTTACTTATTGACTTCTTCACGACACTTGTCTCAGTACTCATCAGTAGGCGCGTCTGTTCGAAAAGCATGGCAATGCAGATGGTATCATGGACCTTATAAATGTATTATAAGGTCTATGACCATATGAATAATTTCTGTTTGCTAAAGTTATTTATATAAATTATATGCTCCAGAAGGCACAATACTGCCATTAGTATTACTGGATCTTTCCGAAGTTCGGACGGACAAATATTTTCCCTTGGGTTAGGGTTAGGTTTATCTAAAACTATTCTGAAGGGTTCGGGTTAGAATTGTGGCTATAAACACGGAAAAATATTTGTCCGTCCGGAAAGATCCAGTATCGTGCCTCCAATAGACTTAGTAGTATTTGACTCGACCTTACATAAATTCAACAAAGTGTCTATTCCTCTCTGAAGAAATTTTGTTGAGTACAACATGCGTATTTGAAATACTGATAGTAATAATAATATATTGGATTTGAAAAAAATATGAAGCTGAATATGAGCTGTTTCGTAACGTGGCTGTTTCGGACCTAGTTCATACGTAACTCACATGAGCCTTTTCATACCTTGCTTAATTTCGAGAGAATAAGATAAGCGAACTATCGCATGACCTTATATTAAGCTTTAAGGGACAATCCCGATAAGAACAGATCGAGTCTCAAAAATTAAAGTCCGAGTATTTATGAAATTTATGGACCAAAATATAGTGACATAGTGTATTTACCTTGTCTCAAAATTTCAGCTCAAAATATTGAGTCGTTTGGACGTGAACGTCAACACTGCTTATCCGGACACGTAACCCTTTTAAGATTTCGGGTCAATTTTTTCATTGGGTGACCTGGTAATCGATTAATGTTTCTTGAGAGGTCTATACAGTGAATGACCCATGCCCTGTACTTGATAACAAAAGGTAAATTTCACCTACATATTATTTTTATAGAAAAAAGTCTGGTTTTATCCAGATACTGTATAATAAAACGTTCTTCATTTCCAGATGAAGACTGCCAGGTTTAAGTTATTTACAAGCGTATCACAAATATCGGGTTAGTAGGTGGGCCTTGGGTTATGGATTTTAAAGGATTTTAACACAAAATTAAGCAGTTTTATTTGCCAAAAAGTTATCGGGATTGGCACTTTAAACCTCCTCCTTTTGCACCCGGCAGAATGGGTTCAATAATCAATACCAATATTTTTCAATAGTAAAAGTTTTTTGACCGCTTCAACAATCGCCAATCAGTTATCGTCCATACTTACAACTCACTAAGCAGAATGGGTTCAGTAATCAAGACCAGATTACAAACAACAAAAGGTAGTTAACAGTGTTAGTTTGAGTTTTTTTTCAATCGTTAAAACTTTAGACAGAGGAGAAGAACTGGACAAAACAAACCGTACAAGATAAGATAAGATTTTATTGCATCGAAACGTCCATTTAGGACATAATACAATATAAACATGAACAGATATAATAACAATATGACAAATAATATTTACATACTTGTATAAGACAATGGAAATTTAAATCTAGCTTATAATAATAATAATAACATAGATTTACTAACAGCACAACATTATGTAATATACACATTTACCTCAAAAGGCACAGTAAGTCAGTACAATTATGATGCAAGGGTATAGATATTATAAATACACAAATGCCAAGACTTAGCATCGTTATTACATGGAAATATGATGTATGATACTGATATGAATCAAGTAATATGGAAAAGTAGAGAATAATTTTGATACAAGAGAGACAGATTAAACATTTTACGACCTTAGATTCATTGCATGGAAAACAAATGCACTAACTGAGTTAGCAACTGTTTTGGGTGGATTAAATAGGTTTTCTAGGGATTAGGATAGATAGTTATCTGTAAATGTTGGATACATGTGTACGGTACGCAAATCTTCATACAGTGGACATTCTAGCAAAATGTGAGCTTCATCTTCAATTTTTTGCATAGAGCATTGTTGGCATATTCTTAGATCTGGGGGGACATTTTTGTATCTACCTATTTCAATTTGCAGTGAGTGGGAACTAAGTCGGAATGAGGTCATGGCTATTTTAAAGTTCTTATTATGTACATAACAGAGATATTCAGTGGGTTTATAGATTTTGGTTTTAAATAAGTCAAAAGTCCTAAGCTTAGTTGTTTTAAACGGGCTGGAGTGGCATGAGTCAGTGAAACGGGAGTTGAATTTTGATTGAAGTGATGATTTGATATTAATTTTGGTGAGGTTTGACGGGTTTATGTTGAAATAATTTATTAATTGAGTTATAGAAGCAGTCCATGAAAGT
This sequence comes from Patella caerulea, assembly GCA_036850965.1. Classification (NCBI taxonomy): domain Eukaryota; kingdom Metazoa; phylum Mollusca; class Gastropoda; family Patellidae; genus Patella; species Patella caerulea. The sequence continues at coordinate 59,182,193 of JAZGQO010000007.1, forward strand.
TTAATATTAGAGTTAGCTATTTTAATATCATCATTATAGGCTTCAGCCAGTATTGGGTTTGCATCTTTCATATCAGGGTCGTTTAATCTTTTATGATAGAGTAGCATTCTATGGTATATATCTAGTTGCAGTGGGAAAATTCTGAGCTCAGCTACATGTATCTAGATATAAATAAAAATCTATATCGATTGCTATATTCTGGTTTTACATTTGTGTCACTTGCTATATTTTCTGTATTTTATTGCTCACACAACTAACTGAACTGACATCAGTAATTCATTCATTATCCAAAAACATTAATTCAGTGAAATCAACAATCAGATGAAGAAAAATATTTTTGATATGAAAAATCTATAGTACACTAGAAGTAGAAATCTAAAGATAAACCAGTCCAACTGGATATTTCAACTGCATTTGATGTGAGCTATAACATAATTAGTAATCTCTAGTAAGTTTCATTTATTGTGTTTTAAAGGAACCAGTATGCAGAGTGGAGTGATTGACAATTTATTAAATATGCCTAGTGCTGATCTCCGAGCACAGATTGGTGACTTCGGTATGGCAGAAGAGAGTAAGTACTTAGTAAATTTGTATATTATTTTAATCAGTCCGTGCAGTCTTTCCTATGTTGTGATGAACATTGGTAAACTAAGAAGTCAATATTTTAACATTCTAAACTTACGATACCAGTAGGATTTCTCCTTTAATAAGCTTTTGGTTTGAAAAAAACCCTAAAAAGTTAGGTTTGATGTACTTTCTATGATGATCATAATAATTAATTCATCAGTTTTGCAAACAATTTGTCTTTTAAATTTTATTCCTCATTAATATTAATATGTCTGTACCAATATTTGCCCCCAAGTAAACTCTCTTGAATTTGAAGATAATCCTTAAGTGGCATTTAAACTAAGATTGGTAAACACATTGTGCTTGATAACGATGAGAGGATACTTGTCGAAACATCATGCTTTTAGAATAAAACTAGTGATTGCATTCCATAAAAACTGTGTTCTGTTAATGAATTTGAAGAGTAGGGGAGCAAACTTCCATGGTACTGATTGATCACATCACTGTCTGTGATGCTTGTCTACTGAGTGGCCTACTCACTGTTATAAAAATCATGCCAAGGTATCGAATATTTTATTTGCAGCTTTTATTTTGTTTTCATTTTAGCATCTGCTCAACCAATGATTAATGCCCCTATACAGGATATGTCTCCAATGCTAACCAGTTCATCCGTAATGACAGAACGTGTCATTCAACAGACACAACCACAACAGTTCCAACCGAAACCTAGGGCACCCGTTGAAGAGCTATTGCCATATGTTGAAATTATTGAACAGCCTAGACAAAGAGGATTACGATTCAGATATCAGTGTGAAGGAAGATCGGCAGGCAGTATACCAGGACAGAGTAGTACAGCTGAAAAGAAAACTTTTCCCACAATAAAAGTAAGTAAAAATCAGATATTTATCATATCAGTTTGGGTAACCTTCTTTCGATGAAAAACCATTATGAATTTTGTAGGTTAGTGTTGACTTAGTTCCAAATAGTGAAGTGCTCTTTATTCAATAGGAAATAGATTTTGTTCCAAACTCCAGTTGCGAGAGGACGGAAGGACTTTTGCAAAATCTATTAGAAATGTCTTACATGAAAAATATAGTCCAATGATGATAGCAAATCATTAAGATAAGATTATACATTGACCATTTGTCATAACAACAACCGTAGACTGTTTAAGTCAAGTCAACATTGGGAATCCAGCTTGCCTGAATGTGTTCATTTGACTACGTTTCTCACTAACATTTCTTGATAAGTGGATGAATTTCTTAGTAGACTTCATTATTAGAAATGTATATCTGATGCAATCATATTAAATATGATGAAAAAATGATGAAAAAAAAATAGGACAAATTAGCAAGAGTCATCTCCCTTTATAAAGATGTATGGCTGATAAGATACGGTAAAGTTTATTACATCACAATGCCCACGAGAAGCAGCATACAATTACATAAACATCATTATTACAACAATCGTATGCAACTGTCTTTTATTGTTCTTGTAGATACAAAATCACAGAGGTCCAGCTATAGTTGTTGTATCTTGTGTAACAAAAGATTCTCCCTACAAACCTCATCCTCATCAATTGGTGGGTAAAGACTGTAAGAAGGGAGTCTGTACAGTAAAAGTCAAAGACACTACAGTAGTCAGGTATTACCAGAGTTCAGTTAACTTGTTGAAAATGGGGGGGGGGGGCGCGAATGGACAGCGCGCACACGCTAACCATTAGGCCAGCCATTGAGTCAACTGGTGTGGTTTCGAATATCCGATTGTACGTGGCAAGGAGTAGGGTCGCCTGTCCAACATCATGGGTTTTCCCCCGGGTACTCCGGTTTCCTCTCACTGCTTAAGACCCCTATGCGCAAGCGAATTATTGAAATAAAATTAAATCATATGTTAGTCCCAAAATGACCTAATTTGTGTCGAGTGGACGTTAAACCCCATTTCTCTCTCTAATTGCAATTTAGAAATTCAGGATCATTTTTGGATAGAACTGAACAACTAATATAACCCTACCGCCTCGAGGATGACCTTTGACCCCCCAAGATCTCTTGATATGCACAGAATCTGTTTAGTCACATCTCTATAAAACACATTTATCAAAACAATCAGGTAAAGCTGTTATTGTTTCTATTCTCTTCTTGTTTTTCCACAGTTTTTCTCATTTGGGGATACAGTGTGCCAAGAAGAAAGGTATTGAAGAATCCTTAAAATTAAGGAAGACAATTAATGTTGACCCCTTTCAAAGTAAGTTCAGTTTTAAGGAATAGTATTAGTACATGTTAATTTCGCTTATTGGTTTCATTTAACTTGTCTTCTTTATTTGGTAATTAATAGTAGCACTGTATTAAACTCTTAAATTACCTGAAGGTTTGACATTATAAAGTCATAAAAACCCACGCCATAATGGTCTATATTCTTAGAATATCGATAACCATTTGTAGATAAGTAATTTAAGCTTAATTAAGTAATTGAAAATTTGTTAATTAAACCTACTTCTATCACGTTCACTTCTAACGTAAAACTACAAATATCTACACCACCAATAAAATCTGAATCACTGTCATTCAATAAGGATGGTAATCTGTTATTTGTGGTTTTCACTGATCAAATAATTTATGTTTCTTTTGATAACAGCTGGATTTGAATTTAATAATGTATCGTCAGAGATGAATGCAGTAAGATTGTGTTTTCAAGTCTTCTTACCAGACAGTAATGGGAAGATAACCAAAGTTTTACAGCCAGTTGTGTCTCATGCCATACATGATAAAAGTAAGTTCAGTCAATTCTTTAGAATAATTTATTTGGACATAAAACTATTCCAAGTAATCATCTGTTTGATTTATGTCAAATTTCTTGTATCTGTTGAATCTGAAAATTAAAATTGTCATCATAATCTATAATAGTAATATGAATTGTCCATCATGTTGTATTCTTTCTTTTTGTTCTAAAGTGGTAAATCTATGATATCGTATTACAGTACAATTATAACAAATAATATGTATAAACTATTTCAGAGGCTTTGAATGATTTGGTCATCTGTAGGGTTGATAGAAGTTCTGGAAAAGCTCAAGGTGGAGATGAAGTCTTTCTGTTATGTGAAAAGATAAACAAAGGTAAAGAGAGTCAGAATCCATGTTTGTAAATTTAGGTTGACAACCAGAAAGTTTTGGGTTCAGGCAAAGGCGTGGATCAAACTTTTTCGCAAAAAAAGGGTAGTCCAGCACTGGTGTTCTATTTGGTATTTAATTGATTTAAGAAGTTTATTCTTGTAACATATAGAGGAAGGTTACCAGCATCTCCAGACCAAACATTGTGACAGACTCTTAATTCACCATTGAAATTACAGGTCTTGAACTAAATGTAAGCACAGGGTATTTGTTATCAGTTGTTCTAATGTAATTTTATTATTACATAGACGATATTGGTGTGAGGTTTTATGAAGAAGGTAGTGATGGAACGGTAATATGGGAGAATTATGGTGAATTCGGAGCTGGAGATGTGCATCGACAGGTAAGAAACGTGTTCTCATTAATCACAAGTAAGCATATGATTATTAACATGGGATCAGTTTTTATCACACAGAAAAAAACTCGATCTGTTTCTTTTGTCATAATGAAACAATGTAAAATACTTTAAACTTAAATTATTGCTTAGTGTATGATAAAATAATAACTTTGTGTATGATAAAATAATAACTTTGTGTATGAGGAAATAATAACTTTGTGTTTGAGGAAATAATATCTTAGTGGAAAATGAAATTTTAACTATAATTCCATTTGTGTTTTAGTATGCTATTGTGTTCAGGACTCCTCCATATAGAGAATGTTATATCAGTCGACCGTTCGATGTTAGTATGCAGTTACAGAGACCTTCAGATGGTGAAACCAGTGAACCCATCAGCTTTACATATATGCCTGAAGACCCAGGTAATATACTCAGTATTATAGTTGGTATTTCTCGAGGGAGGTTGTATCATAAGGTCTATCGTTAAGTCAACTGGCATGGTTTCGAATCCCTGGGTGTACTTGAGAACGGGTTGGGGTGCCTGTACAACCTTGTTGGGGTTTTTTCTGGTCTTCCGGTTTCCTCCCACTGCTGAAGACCTACGCACAAGCGAATTATTGAAATACAATATGTTAATCCTGAAATGACCTAGTTTGTGTCAAGTGGATAGAACTCCATTTCTCTCTTTCTCTGGTAATTTTCTATTTTGTTTCTATCAATTAAAGTTTCTACTCAAAATTTATTGGGCATACTTGATTGAATGATTTGAAATCTTTCAGTCATGACAGATCATGTATCAACAGAAAAGGTAGATCATTATGGCTGAAATATCTTTGTTGTGTATGATGATTTTATGATATTGCAACACAATGATTATTTGGTGTTGATGTCCATAAAGTAACTATTTTGAGTCCTACAATAAGCTTACTTACACTGAGCATTTTCTGCTCAAGTTAAGCAGTTTTATAAGAAGTTTGTTTTATTGCTTGATACAAGTAATTAATGAGTGTAATCTATTTTGGGGGTTGTTAAGGCAGGGGGACATAAGCCTAACGGTTGGCTTGTTAGGATTAATATGACTGTGGACCAGGGTTCAATTTAAGCGGTATCGCATCGCAAAAAGCTACTCATATCGCAGTAAAAGCGATAAAATTATTTTATTCATTAGCCAAAAATTGTTTTCAAACTTGTGAAGTGCGATTCATTATATTTTGGATGAATGTGGAGTATAATTATAAATGCAGGACTAACTTCACTTGTTTAATATTCCAAGTTGTGGTCGTGATTAATTTGAAACAGTTTTTATTTCAATATATTCGATAACTAGAAGACAATGCACACTCTGTTTTTAATCACACATGTTTATAAAATATGTTACTAAAAATAGAATAAAACGACCAAGTATTGTATGATTGGTTAACTTAACTGAAAACTAAAAGTAGATATCTCGCGAGACGCGTGAAACGTGCCATTTTTGACAAATGTCTGACAAAAATGTTATGCTGATGGCATATTCTCGGGTTGATATTTTAAAGGCAGAGGGGAGGATGTTTTTAAATAGAGAAATAAACAAGCAACGCCGCGCCTACAAATATTTCGATTGGAATGGTGTAATTTAAAGTACTGTACCGTACATGTAGCCTAGTTTTGATTTAGACGATCGGGGATAGACGGTAACTGAATTTTTTTGGCGAGATGTCAATTTTTTTTTAACTTCATCCATACATAAGTCGAAGCGGAGTGTACAATGAAGGCGGGACATTGGCGGAAAAAAGTATCCACTTATACCCCGAGAAATCAGAATTGCAAATTTTTGTGATTAGGCTACGTTTTACTGCTCCTCGAATCTGAGCAAATGCTATTCAAATTTTGAATTGATTAGCCAAAATGTAAGTCCGTCACAAAAATTTGCTACTCATTGGTTTTAGACTAAATTGAACTCTGCTTTGGACAAAACTCAAAACACTGCCACTTGATTGCAATTTCATCAAATCAGAATTCAAAAATTCAATAACACATTGAATACCAGTGTTATTTAATTTATTCATCCTTATACATTCTTTCAAGAACCAGTTGAATTTGATGCTAAAATTTTAACCCTCAGAATAACATGTTTGTCATATTTTATAGACCCAGATAGAATTGAAGAAAAGAGAAAGAGAAAAGCTGAAAGAATGGTAACTCTTGAACAAGGTATGTTATTGAAAAATATTTAAGCCATTTCCCTTTTCTGAAAGATACATTATGTTAAAGCTAAATATGCCTATTGCTATCGTTATTTTGGCTTCAATTGCTGTATAAACTTCGTCTACTTCTTCTATGGGGTTTAACGTCCACCTAGGGTGATATCATAGACAAACTGTATAGACTATTGCTTAGACATTTATTCACATGGCAAGCCTATAATCAACACTCTAGACCATGGGATGACAGGGATTTAAACAGATTGAAACTCAATTGCCATTTAATGATTTAATTAAAAATTGCTTAATCTACATTGTCTTGATTAACAAGTACCAGAATATCATTTTTTTACCTTGTGGACCCTATGGAGGTTACAATTTTATTCCGAATTAAAAAAAGGTTTGACTATATCCCCGTTACACATTACTGATGGTTGAGTTTGAATTTCTTGAAAATCAATAATTGAAGAGCTAAATCCATAATAGTAAATGTTTCGTATGCTAAACTTTAGCATGGGCCAGAACTTTATAAAAACCAATTAAATTCTAATGATTTTCTGATAATTACTTAATTACTCTTTTTGACTGCCGGGATGATTTAGCTGCCGGGATGATTTAGTTTCGTTGCAAGAACAGGAAGCTCTTTATCCAAATCTTACATAATGTATCGCCAGCCTCATGAACCTTAAATTCTCTCTCTCTCTCTTTTTCTACAAAATTCCAGGACAAAAGAAACAATGAAATGAACCAAATGTTTTTTTTAAAATGATAATTCCTGTCACTGGATATATTGATATTTTTATTGTCAGATATTGGGGCTGGACCAAGATGTGGTGGAGCCAATGTAAATGTCAAGGATGGACTAAGAAATAAATTAAAAGCAAATAGGAAGTTCACACAAGCAGAGATTAAAACTGAAGTTACTACACCAGGTAAGTTTAGCTGCCCATAATTGTGCATTGTGGAACATTAACATGTGATTTATTTAGTATATGACTCAAATCATTGCTAGCACACTGTATGGCGTAAGCCCGTCTTCATTAGCCCAATTTAAAAGCAGAACAGTAAGACTTTAAACCCCATTTCATTTTATGTTGTTGTGTTATACTCCACTTCATCCTGTGTCTAAAGCCATTTATTTTATGATCAGTAGTGGAATACCACATTTTATCAGTGAAATAAAAGTGTTATTCCACTGGCTAACAAAGTAGTCTATGTTGTTTTCCCTAAAATGATTGTAAAATCATTAAATAAATAGAACATTTGTCGTTTTGTTGTCAATAACATATTTTATTTTATCTCTAAGCAAGAAAATGTTTATATAAGTTTTCTTGCTTCTCGATGAAATAAAATATGTTTTTCACTCTAAAACGAAAAATATCCTCTATATCTTTTTGATGTGTGTTCACTAATGTTTTGGTCAATCCATCATTTGATCCATCTACCAGTCAGAAAATAATAAATGTCCATTGTAGCACTTGACAAAGGACATTTACATAAAGACTCTTTGCTCTCAGTTATAACTGGTTTGAAACAAACAAATTTTGACATAGGTGAATAGGTAATGAGTTATACCAGTTATAAGAGGCAAAAAAGGCTTGGATTACATGGCTGTCAATTCAAAGTCAAGGTACTATGATACTGTTCTCACAGACCCAGATAGGTTTTGGCCATTCAAATAAATGGAAGTATTATATCACTGATTTTAATTAGAAACAGATGCATTCATCTAAGAATATTATTTTTTATTATTCTTTCAGTTTTGCCATCCTATTCGATTGGTAATATTAACACATCTGTTTATGAAACGAACCCTGCCAACAGTTCATCATTTAGTTTCCGTACAACTGATAATACGACTATGGGAAACATCACTATCGCTCCTAACAACAATTTAGCTCAGCATTCAGAAGCCATAAAACCAAACCAGGTGTATAACATCATGCAGGATCTTAATCAACAAGGAGTTAATTACACAACCGGGCAAAGCTCATTCGATTCCTCAAATATAGATCCGCAAGTTTTAATGGAATATTTACAAGATAATGGTTTGGATGGTCGAGACATATTATCATTTGAATCATTGGATATGTTGAGTGGTGGTACAGCGGAAAGCTTGTTGACAGGTTTACAACAAGTCGGTGCAAATGAACTAGTAACCAGTGGGGTGTCAGATTGTCATATGGACTCAGAAACTTTTCAAAATGCCCATGATGTTCTCAACCAGCTTCAAAATTAAAAAGAATATTGGATTTTTTTAAATAGAAAAAAAAAATCATGAGTGCTATAACAAACAGTAAATATAACAATGTTGAATATTTTAGAAAATTGTTATTTTGTATGCTGTTGTTGGATAAAGTGTTTGTTTTGGACTCAAAAAGTAGTTTTTTACACAAAAAAAAAAACAGAGTAATGACCTATGTCATGTTTTATTTTAGAAAAGTGCTATGGTTACATAATTATTATGTTTTAAAGAACATAAGGGCATTCATCTTTTAGTTCTTCAATACATTGAAGAATATCATTCATTAATATAGTTTTTTTAAATAAGAGCATATAAATACTTGCAATGAAGAGATAATATTATTGTGTATAATTCAGTGTATTTATGAATTATATTTAGATTTAATATCTAGTTTTTTCATTAATTTAAATGATTACATTAAGTGTGCTATGATTGCTTTTAGTATTAGGTTGCAAATTCATATGATAAATTGAAATCTTTGTTCATATACATTAATGTTTTAACATAAATTTTATTTAGATAGTTTACCTATTTGATAATGTAGGGGGGTGGGATGGACGAAGGGTTAGTATGTGTGCGTTGTATCATAAAGTCTGTCATTGAGTCAACTGGTGTGGTTTCAAATCCCCGGTTGTTCATCCTCATGGGTTTTCTCTTGGTCCTCCGTTTTCCTCCCACTGCAAGCGAATTATTGAAATAAAATTAAAAACCATATGTTAGTCCTGAAATGACCTAACTTTTGTTGGGTGGACCTTGTAAGTTATAACCCATATCTCTCTCTCTCTCTCTCTCTCTCTCTCTTTCTTTCTCTGATAATGTAGAAATTAATTTGTATTATAAACTAAAGTTGATTAAATTTGGCAAATTAAGAGTAAATAAAACTGGACGAATTAACTGTAAATAAAATTGGACAAATTAACAGTACATAGAAATTGACGAATTAATAGTAAATGAAATTTGTCAATTAACAGTAAATGAAATTTGACAAAATAACAGCCAATTAAAATCAACATTATGCCCTAAAATTACTTGCCAAAGGGAAGGCCACTGTTTAACAAATCATGTATCAAAATTTTACGCTATGTTAATCAACAGGAAAATGCCTGGTTATGAGGAGTAAAAATAGATAAAGTGTATTGCTTGATAAAAGATTATTAATGAAATATATAAAGTCACACGATAATATTATTACATATTTGCGATTAATGTAAAACCATGTTATTGTTACTATAAATGATTAGGCCTCTTTGATTTGGGTCACATATAAAACTGTCAATTTCATTGGATTTACAGAGACTTGGCCCTGAGTTCACAAAGCATTCTCAGATTTAAGTTAAGAATTTACTCAGTGTTCAATCACTTTTATGAGAAATATATATGATCCAGAAACACAAAACTTTACACATCGTTTCTTATTGCTGTATTTAATACATTAAAACAGCAAACATTTTATAAAGGGCTATATTTTAGTTAAAATAAGGAGAATAATTTTGAGTAAATTCTTAGCTTACATCTGAGAATGCTTTGTGAACTTGGGGCGTGGTGTTCTACTTTTGACACAGTGAGCCAAAATTTAAATTAATAAATATACAAGCTAACTTTCAGTATATGGAGCTTGCCACTCATCAATGGAGCTAGAAACCCATCATTAATCAAATTAACACATCAGATCAATCCAATTTGACACTTTATTTTGACCTAGATCAAAGAGGGTTCAGTGCTTTAAATGATTGCTTATGTAATAAGATGTATATATTTTATATTTTAGCTAGTGTTGAGAATTTTTAAAGTTTATATACAAATCGATTCTCATTAGTTTGGCAGCAAATTAATTTGCATTTAAAATGCACACTGCTGTTTGTTTGTGCATTGGCTACAGAATGTAGTGCAATGTTAAGTAAACCTTCGGAATTGTAAATAATTTTGTAATATTACCACTGCACATTTATTATAGTCATATGCTAAACCAATATTATAATTAACTTAATACAAATGATGTAGTGTAAGTTCCGAATCACATAAGAGAATAAAATTTAGAATTAAAGTTTGAAATTAATTTCATCCAATTCATATGTAAATATCAAGTCTCAACTCACACAGCACGCAATTTCTTGAAGTTCTGTCCATTGAGGGAAAATTGGTTAAATTTGTTATATGTTTTAGTTATATTGAAGAACAAATAATAACTAGAGTGTCTTTTTTCTTTTCTCTATTTTTATTCTGTTGTGTCGATGTACTTTATTGGTTTCAACTTACTTTTAACTCATTCCATTAATATGTCATATTCTGTTATTATTAACATTGTATAATGTTATGCCTGAAATATGTTTAGGAACTGTAGCTTTTGATTATTGTTTGTACATGTAGAGCGAAATATTTGTCAAAAGATGGGTGATCATGGTTATATTTTAGTACATACTGTGTAGGTTAATCTGTTGCAAATGAAGTTTTTGCGAATCAGGAGAATGTTGATGGTGGCTTCAATACCGAACTGAGGTCGAAGCTTTATATTTCCGGTTTTCAGAACATAAGGACGCAAATCAAAAATCCCTACACAGTTTAAAATACTAACATATTATGTAACTCTGGAATGGAAGGTGACAAAATGTTGAAAATCAATACAGTGTGTCTTCTGATTTGTCCAATGTTTCACTGAGAATTTGATTTAATTTTTTATTCAAAATTAACCTCTGTTTTTCATTTACAATGTTTTCAGTAAGGGGCATAACTGTAGAACAGAAGGTCAATGTGTTCTAAAAAAACTTTAACCTCAGTTGTGTTCAATTGTTGATGGACAGATGAACTGACTGTATGGTGACATTATATGCCCGCACTGAAAGGTGTGCATTTGAAAGAAAAATGTATGTATATATACAAACGGAAATATGAGCTATAGAAATATATATGTATATATACCGAAATTTTAGGGGAGCCGGATGGGATGGCCTAGTGGTCTAGAGTGTCGCACTTAGACCTCTAGCTGGCCGGTCACCTCTGGCTTGTGGCTGTGGTTTCGATCCCTGGTTTGAGCATATGTGGCATGGATATAGGGGCACCTTCTCAACCTCGTGGGTTTCCTCCGGGCACTCCGGTTTCCTCCCACTGCTAAAGACCCCTACGTGCAAGCAAATTATTGAAATGAAATTAAACCATATGTTAGTCCCGAAATGACCTAATTTGTGTCGAGTGGACGTTAAACCCCATTTCTCTCTCTAATTGCAATTTAGAAATTCAGGAGCATTTTTGGGTAGAACTGAACGACTAATATAACCCTGTGTCAAGTGGAGTTAAACCCCATTTCTCTCTCTTTCCGGAATTTTAGTTCTAAATATGCAGTTCTATCTATATTTCTATTATTATATTCACATTTATTTTTTGGGTTGTTTCTTTCGATACTTATTTCTAATTTCCATCACTCATTCTGAAACCCAGAATGTTGTTACATATTACATCCATAATTACATTATTCCTGAAAATAAATGTACTTGTAGCTATTAATATATCAGAGTATAATATCACTGTGTTTAGCCTTTATAACATAATCATTTATACATTTTTTGGATGCTTCATTTACTTGAATAAAACTTTAAAAAATGTTATACACGTGTTTTATATTTGTTGTTACAAATTGATTTAACTCAAGATAAGGTATTCAATTGCGAGGGGTGTAACATTTTAAAGAAAGTCAGTTTCTCATCCCACAAATATATGGGAAAACACCCACAAATGGCCTAGACTTGATGTACACTGACAAGAGGTAACCACTCGGATACTCGAGATTTTAACTTGATTAGAATTGATTCTACATTTAAAAATGGGAAATAGAGGCTAAATCTCGAATATACTATTACCACTATGCACACGATAAGTCATGTTAAATTATCTATTTTGGAGCTATTGTATCAAGAATACCGCCTGTTCACGGAGTTCAAAATAAATGAAGATCGCATATACGCCAATGATTCTTATACATACATGTACATATCAACGTGTACACGATTGAGACTTCAGTTAGTTTTAAACTATTAATCTACTCAATGAGTTCTATCTATACTATTCAAAAAAAGTAGGGGATATTTGATTTTGGGGGCATAATGCTAAAATATGCAAATGACTACGAAAAAAGTCACTATAGAACTGATTCCCGACCTCTCCCCCATCGAGCATGTCTGGGACATGCTTGGACAGAGGTTACGTCAACGTCAACAACGTCCTGCCAATGTCCAAGAACTTGCTGCTGCGTTGCAACAGGAATGGGACAATCTGGACCAAAATGACCTTAGACGTCTCATTAGGAGTATGCCATGTCGGATCAATGGTTTTTTGGCAAACGGAGGAGGATTTACCCGTTCCTGACTTTATTGTGATGCTGTGGTAACTTTGCTGTTTGACCCCGGGTATCATTTTACCCTTATAATGGTCAGTCTGTGCCTTACTTAGTCTAACGATCATTTGGAATAAATCGATGAATGTGAACTTCATTTCATTTTGTCATTTGTTTCTTCGTCAGTTTCATTAGGTGACTTTAATAACACTTAAAAATCAAATATCCCCTACTTTTTTGAATAGTATATATGAATAGTGAGATAATTTTTAACGGCTTTAACCGATACTGGAACTCGCTGCCTATATATTTTTCATCATTTAAGCTTAGTTGGTTCCCATAACTGCGATGACAGAAATAAAAAAACCCACACATATTATATAGAGAAAGGTGATCGTGACGAGGGGTGGGACGAAAAACTGATATATCGCGTACATGTTTGCGTGCATGTAAAAAAAAAACCACAAAAATCCATGACAGATGGGATTCGATATAAGAATAGGCCGTTTTGCGGCTACTTGGGCAAACCTTTCCCCATAGCCCACTGTGCGTACGCCCATCTTCATTATTAGTCTCGTCGGAGCAGAAAAGTATAGGACGTTAAACCGCATTTCATTTCATGTTTTAAAATTTAAACTGTTGATTAGAAAAGCCCTTAGAAATAAATAGAAATACGTCTAGGTAGAAAAATATCGTCAACTTTGACTTCTTCTGATACATCTATTTCAGCTCTGAACTTATGTCTCATTACACCCGCTCTGTAATGGGACCTAAGCTCAGAGCTGAACTACTGATACATCATGTCACCTGTTTGCGTTTCATATGCGGTTATAATATACATAAACTAACTGTCTGGATATTGTGGGTTTTTTTTAAACGATCAGACATTTTAATAGGTCAATAATAAGCCGACTCGTCAATCACACTTTATCACTCTTACCGTTATCATAAGTATAAAATGGGAAGCTTTCAAGTAGCATAGTTCAATTGTTTTTATCATCGCCTTGACTTTATTTTAACTTTAAGTCGATCTTAGGTTTACACTGTTAAATTTCGATCTAAAAGTTGAAAATCGGATCCAATTTCTCGATTTTATCTGGAGACAAGATGCTGAATTTGGTAAATATCTCTGTCACCGACTTTCGTCTTCAAACGGTTAGGCTTTTTAAAACAATTTTTCATCAGCAAATCTGGCAAATTAAAAAAAAGTAACGATCTACCAATAAAGATAGTCAACGTAACCATAGCTTTACTAGGTCTTCGACAAGACGTGGACGTGTATTTAGTTAGTTTGGTAACAGAGATATAAAAAACGTGATAGTGATAGTATTATTTGCGCGTACTTTTTTCTTTAAATGTCTAGTTCTGTTTGTTGTATATTTTCTAATAACCAGGACCGGATTAAGAATTTTCGGGCTAAGGGTTGGTGCTACCAAAAATCACTATTTTGTCCAAGACAAAAACGGGCTATCATAAGTAATTTATATATTGCAAGTTCAAAGTCATGTAATATAGGCCCTACGAAACGTGTAATTGTTTGAATAAAGGACCAGTTAGAAATAATTATACGCAATGGGCCAGTTTTGAACTGTCTCTCATTTTCATCACAAAATAATGTTCATAATCATCGCATTAAGATTAGATGATATTTTAGTGGTCTGTGGGGCATAAGAAACTGTTTTGTGCAAATGTTTGATCAGGTTTTAAAAGTGCTGTTGATTGTTGTATTCTAAAAGTTTTTAAATGATTCGTTAGCTCAACAGGTTCTTTTTGCGAAATGTGATCTCCGGTTGGTTGCTTTAAAAAATAAAATAAAATAATGCGTCTTGGCTGCATATTACAACTGCGACGGATGACAGAAAATCCACTAAGAAACGTCACTTGATATTTTCGCGAGCAGAATGTGTTAATAATGGTAAAACAGGTTATTTTTGCTCTGAAAATATACAATTTGTTTGCCCTGTGGTCGGTAGGGGTCCTATCATACATTTTTTGCAATGATCCGGAATGAAATGGAACTGGACGTGTGATATCTTATATTGTTCTCTATAACTTCAACAAAACCGAGTATTGAGAATAATATCAAAAGCAGATCCCACGTTTCGGTGGGAGAGATGGGGTTTAATGTCCACTCGACACAAATGGGGCCATATCGGGACATACAAATGGTTTAATTTTATTTCTATAATTCGCTTGCGCGTAAGCGTTTTTAGCTGTGGGAGTTAACCGAGGGACCCGGAGAAAACCATGAGGTTGTACAAGCAACCCTACTTCTTGTCACGTACAACCGGGGAATCGAAACCAAGCGTCTTGACTCGATGACAGACCATTCGCAGCCCCCCCCCCCCTTTCTCCCACGCTCTCAGAGATAACCGCAAAATTATAACTTGTTATGATATTAGCAGCCACCATCACCTAAATAGTTTTGTTTTTGCTTTTATGCATATTTAATATTTTGAAAAAAACAAAACGTAAGAAGGGTTCCTGACCTAATTTTTACCCCGTCGAAATAATTATTATTATCAAATAGATATAATATTATTATTTAATATATTTCATTATTTTTAGATATATTATTATTATTATCATTAGATATACTATTATTATTAAATTATTATCATTGCATACAATATTATTATTGAATACAATATTATTAAATTATTATTATCAAATATATTATTATCAAATATATTATTATTATTCTATTATTGTCTTTAAATATATTCTAGGGGATTAAAAGCAAACTGTCCTATAAAAATTCAATCAATATGCGAGACGCTTTTTCACGTTCAGTTTATAAAGTACAACAAATTTAGTTTCTGGTAATCCTTTGTGTGAACGTTTAGACAGTGCTTCTGACAAAGACCATGCTACCAATTGTTGTCAATGGTATTGGTAACGTAACAGTTCATTGAATTAGCAGGGTGAAGGTCGTCCCCTTTTCCGCTTGTTAATCATTCAGGAAACTAAACAAGAGTTCCCGGCGTAGGTGCGATTGGTCGGATTGGTTGGGGAATCCACCATACCAGGCTATATTTCAGTCTTGTGATACCGGGAGATAGACAACACGTCACACCACTTGCTTGATAAACGATTACAGAACAGTCACTTAATACCACGCCTGCTTTAAGGTAAGAACATGTATTTTTCAGTTAGTAACAATTGTTTACGTTATTTGTTCAACAAGCAATAATACAGGACTAAGTGTATCGCCGTGGCGTATATACCCAACAAAAAAAAATGCATTTAAATGAAATTTTTATTGGACCGATTGAGTAATTGATAAATTTCGGTAAATCGTAAAATGCCCATTATTATATATTATCATTGTTTGGTACCATCAGTAAGAACTTAGAACACTAATTGTAATATGATGGGTTTTTTATTTTTATTTATTCATTTTTTTATTTTTGTATTAATTTTTTTTTTGTGGGGGGGGGGGGGCGGGTCGACTCAATTTATTTTTAACTAATACTTAAGCTTCTAATCTTCTGACTAACCTGGATAGTTGAATAAATTATAATGTTAGTAAATATAGTCTCCAGAGTTAATAATCTTAAATGCACTTTGCGGTAGAATGTTATTAGATGTAAATTTAAGTTTAAATTCTAATCTTCACTTGTTGTAACACTGTCTTAATTCTTTCTACCGTATTACTTTGGGTTAAAGTAATAAATTTACTTTATCCTATTACTAGGTCACCGTTTCTATTTACACCCATGAGTGGTGAACGCATCGCAATAATAGATTTGTGTGTACTTTTGATATCTTTTACAATCCTCGTACTCCAAGTATTTTTTTTTAGCGAATGGACTTTAAACTTGAAAGGTATTTAGGCCACCTATATTTACCCGTAAAATCCGTCTGTACTATCTAAACTGAACGTACTACGCTAATCATAACCTAAATGTAAAAACGGACTTTGAGCGGAGTTATCACATAAATAGATTGAGCAATGGTTCCAGTGCTGCAAGGTTATTTCTGGCCTTTGTTTATCTATACAGGCTTTCGTTATTGTTTGCCATACGTCATACATTATCTTGAATTTCCAATCAATAGTATACATACGTGTAATTCTCAAACTTTAATGTTGAAAATACTTATGTCAGCCGTATAAATGTCAAGTTAAATCAAGGACATGAGTACTTAAAATTATCTCATTTGTCAAAATAATTTATAACGATAGGACATTCATATCGTATAATCGTATATTTGTGCACGCGGTAATCGTAAATAAAAGATTTTTTGTTGATTATCCTTTATTGGGGTTTTTTTTTTGTGGGGGGGGGGGGTTGTTGGGGGTGGTGGTGGGGGGCGGAGAGTATTGAGGGTGGGCAATAGTTGATGCTAACCGTTTGTTGTGATAAAACTGCATGTGGTTATTTTTCCCAATTGTGAGTGGCACCAACTGCTACCGATCCCTTTGACGAAATTCATATTTGCAGTTGTTTTTTCACAGTGTACACCACTGTCTCTTTATGGCGTCCGTTTAAATATATATTTATGCAAAAAGGGTCCATAACTTGCATGCGTGTTTAATTCTGGGATCATTTATTCTCAAAACCCAATGAATACGTGTTCCGTTATTTTAAAACAACTTGTTAAAACGACCGTGCACTAGAACAGATTAGTAATAATACATTGTCTATCTATAGACGGATAATCCGAAGAAGATTAATCCGAATAAGCTAAATCTGTGGACATATATTATTATTATTAAGGACATAATCCTTACAAGTCAATTCTGGCAGGCAGGATTACTGAAAAATGTAGTCCACAGTATTGTTAATTAACTTAAATTCATATTATCTAGCGTGCCTGTAATGCCAAAGCAATTAATGTCAAGTGTGTGTGTGGGGGGGGGGGGGGGGTCAATGACAGAATGTCACTAATACTGCAGTAACTTATCACGAGAAGGGAAACGTCATAATCATACCGTAGAAGATCTCTAAATGATACCAAGAAGCGTGCTACCCGTCCTCTTTGTGGAAAACACGTTGCTGACAATTGAATCACATTTATTTATTGACCGCCTCGTATTGTCACACAGCTAACTGGGTGCCACTGGTACGACCCAGGTTCGATCCCATTCCCCGCACCCCCGCCTACCTTGAGAGTTCATATACGGCATATAATGGTCTGCGGTCCCATGTACACATTTTTGCAGTTTTAATTAGGTTGCTGCCTGGTCAAAATTTGTCGTCTGCATTATCCCTAAGGTACAGAAAAGTAGGACGTTAAAATTCATTCATTCATTCTCTCTAACATAGTAAACTACACTGTGAACTTTTATTGCGTTTCCTTCTTAAGACGAATCATGTGTAAATTCGCCCGGGGGTAATTATCCAAACTTAGATCAAAGTGGTGGATATTTTTTCAATTAATGCGATTTAGCATATTAACAATGCGATACGGTAAATTCATTATGTAAGAATTGGTTTGTTAAAGAGAGATTAAGATCAAAGTGTCACCCACAATTAACAACTACTAACAATCAGTATAATTAAATCTAAAGTTGAATACGTGTAAATGTAGGTCTGCTAAAAGGATATATTGTTCGTCTAATCCAAATGACACTACTTATGACCTCGATATAACCTTATGCTCTAAGTTCCCACTATCACGATTCCTGCCGCGATTGGAATTTTAGTTTTAATCGTCATTGATGTCATTCGTGGCCTCCCTGTTGGTCGTATCCGAACGTATCTGCACTTACCTGATCGTGGACTAAATAGGAACTATCCTATCGCAGCACGACAGTGGGAACCTGGCATTACCCGTACCAGAATTTCCACGTATCTGCAATAAAACGAATTATTGAAATGAAGATATAATAGTAGTTCCGTAATGACGTAGTTTGTGCAGAATTGGGTTTTAGTGGGTTAAAGGCTTAGTTCGTGAATTATTCTTGTCCGGGTCACTGTTTAGAATAATTGCACAATGGGTAGGGTCATCACATTTCTGATCAGTGTCGAATATTTACAGATGTGATATCATTCCACAGTATCATTTAAATAGATAAGGAAAAGAAGTTGACCGAGAGCAGTGCCCAGTGGCACGCCCAAGGGGATAGTTTTTTCGGGAGAGGTAACACACCCATTGCTGTCTTCCCTCTAAATAGTTGTGAAAGCATTGAAGGGCGGCTCCGTGTATTCCACAGCTACCAGATCTGCTATCAATGATACACAACCAGAGCAGTCAAGCTGAAAGTAATGGCTTAGCGTTAGGTTTTTCTGATGACACGTCTTATCTTTTTACTATAAATTTTTAAAAATATATGTCAATCTACGTTTAAACCTTACCTCTCCGGTATTTATACGCCCACATTGAAATATGGTCGTATATTGTCGTCGCTCCGTCCGTCGGGAGTACACAATGTTTGTGTACGCTCTGGAGGCTAAAATTAATTTCCGACTGACTTTAAATTTATACAAAGTGTTTAAGATCATGAGACGAATGAGCCTATTGATTTTCCCATAATTACCTTTGATTACTTTAAATATCTTTTGGATGATTTGGAGGCTACAATCAATATAAATTATACAAAGCCATGAGATAAATTCTAACAATTTCTGATAATTACTTAATGGGTTATTACTCGTAATAAGATTTTCTGACAAAAGACAAAAATATGTGACAGCCCTTGTTGACTTCTCGGACAACTTAGCTGTTGTGGGCGTATGTTTCGTTGTCTGGCAACCTATCTTCTTCTTGTTTTCCTGTCATTATTAATGACACAAGGTAAGGTTTATAACCCAGATGTATAATTCACTGACTACTAGTATCAAGGCTCTCCACAACGTAACCCTATCTTACATAGATTATAATATTACATTATTATTTGTCATGGTGTGTTGATAGGTAACGTACTGCATTAATGACTTTAATTCATCACTCATGTGTCTTTCTATTTTTTTTTATTACGTTTGACGAAATTTTAACTCCCGACGAGTTAATAAAATAAAATAAAACCAAGTTCGAACAATCCAAACCATTAGACAGAATTCGAAGTCCTAAAAATGTTATAGGCAAAAAAGTGTAATCAACAAATGGACTGCTCCCCGTGTACAAAATACACGACAAACAGTGGTAACAGGTGTCCGGAAGAGTAAGCTTACCCTGCCGGCGCTTCTAAATTGTACAAAGAAACCAAACTTAAAATGCTTTGTTAAATAACATATTAAGTGTTTTAATACTTTGTAACAATGACAGAAAGGCATATGGAAGCTCAAAAGTGTTGAACCTTTTGCGGGGTCGTGTATCTTATTTGTTGGCCTTGTCACGGACACCCTGTAAAATTAGTTCCGTTTTTGAGAAAAAATAATATACCAAACCTGCTGTCTTGGTATTCGTGTTTGCAGTAACCGGTAGTCGTTTTGTATATTCGTGAATTTCGTATATTTCTAAAACACCTGATACCACGTCTCCTTTGACGACTTCGTATAGCTAAACACTTTTTGTTGCACTTTTATATGTTTACATTTCTAATTTCAGAATAAAGTAAAATGAAGCTGGCAAGAGCAGGAAGGGCGTTGCTCTGGTGTGCTGAAGCAGCCACTAAAAGTTGTACACGTCCAATTACGCCCCTGAACCAATCGCGTTTACTACAAAATAGAACAATGAGTGTATGGACAAAAGATAATACGTTCAGGAGTCCAGCACCCGATGTTGATATACCTAATGTTTCATTTGCTGAATATATGTTCTCTAAATGTGATAAATACCAGGATTTACCAGCAGTGGTAAGATACCAATTACCACCCTAAAATTGTAGTCTTTTAAGTCAGTTATGTACGCATGACACGACCAATTACGCTCTGTTGGGATCTTTGGTTGGCATAAATGCAGATTATCATAATGATACTTAATCTAAATTTCCGAAACAATTGAAGGAAATGAAATTGGGACTTAAATTTAATTAGAAGATTCGTCGGTTATTGTTGGGGTTTTTTTGCAAATGAAAGAATAGGCTAATGATGAATATGACATTGGTTATATTTTTTCAGACAGATTTTTCATCAGGAAGAAGCTATACTTACAGCCTTTTAAAAGCATCAGCAATAAAGTTGGCCAGTGCCTTGACTAAATTGGGGTATAAGAAAGGAGATGTAATAGCTGTGTTTAGTGTCAATATGCCAGAATATTCTATATTGATGATAGCAGCAGCCTCTATAGGAGTTATAATAACACCAGCTAACCCAGCATATACAGCAGGTTAGTTGTTAACCTTTACGGTTAAATTTTGGATATATGGACGTTAAACGTAAAAAAGCTTCCAACCAGGACATCAATTGCACGGATCATTTGTCGCTAGCCGCTGAACTAGAGTCCGTGAAATATACCTAAAGGAAATGATATATAAACCTCGGGAAGCAATTTGATGGAACTCGTGTAATGAAAAGTGAAAGAAGAGTTCTTAGGATGTTGCCGGAAAATGAAATTATATAAAATGTTGACAATCTGCGATGCCGGAGGCACGAGCCGATGTAGCGCAATAGTGGGAGTGTGTGTGTGTGGGGGGGGGATACATTTTGTTTAAGTTATAGTCTTCTGTAAACACTGTTTTGGCACAGTTTACGGGGTTAAACTAAAACATCACACCAATACAATGTTTTCCATGTTTACAGACAGCGGCGCCGGTCCTCCCTGATACGCAAAGAGGCATAGCTTACCTTGATATGGGCACCCATCCCCACCCCCGCCTAAGAAGATTTCGGAATATTTGTCGGCTACAAACACTTTTTCCTGCTATTTCAGCCCGTGAACAAAGCAACTTCAAAGTGGTCTTATATAGCCTAATTAAGGTGACTGACTCGAATTCCAACCAGTCGTTTACATCCACGAAGACGGGAATTTTGAAAATTGAACTGTCACAAATGTCTTTTCCTGCTATTTCCAGCTTGTGAAAACAACAACTTCTATTTGATCCAATATAGCCTACCTGGCTGCCCAGAATTCCAAACCACCAATCAATCGTCGCAGCCTATATGGGGCCTCAACCTTCCGGAGAAAATTCTTAAACTTTAACCACCGCAAATGCGTTTTCTGCTATTCCAGCCTGTGTATAAGCAACTTCAAAGGTATCCAATGGTTTTATAACCGAAGTCCCACTCTGATTCCAACCATCCAATCACACTGTTGCAGTTACATTCACAAGTATAATAATCGATGCCCGAAAAATGTCGCACTAAGTATGTGGCTCCAGACAAAATGTTTTAATCCATAGTCAACTCAGTACTAATTCGTGGTATTCAATTAAAAGAAAAGTAACATTCGTGTTTTATTGGGGCTCGATGACAAGTAGGGAAGCAAAACTAGAAATGCCTGAAGCAGCTTTACAGACAGCGGCGCCAGTTTCCTTCGAGAAGCCTGCTATTCCAGTCCTAAAATTAGTTTTTTAATTTTTAAAAAATTTTTTTTGTTATTGCGGGGGGGGGGGGGGCAAGTATGTGTGACGCCCATGTCTTGAGCCAAAATGAGTTACGACAGTCAGTATCATATCATATCTGAAAATGATTTCCAATATCATTAGGGGTTGAACTTGTTTTTGTTTCCAATTGTGTGTTATCGGGTGCATTTATAATCAAGCGCAATCTTAATGTCTTCGGTTTTTCTTATCAATTTTCAGGTGAATTAGCAAATCAACTCGAACATTCTAAAGCTCAAGCAGTATTCACTATTCCACAGTTATTACCAGTTTTACAAGAGGCACTCAGTCTTAATTCCACAGTAAAAAATAATATTAAGGTACCGATATATTTTATTTTAGGTGCTATGTCGGGTCCGCTTTTACCGACGTAAGACATATTAGGGACATTGCATTCTCAGTCTACTGCACCGCAAGTCTCTTACTAAAATGTTTCGCCGTATTCTTAAGTAAAACTCTAGTACTATATACCTATTACTGTCGGGGGATCACGTGGCTAAGTGAGTAAGACGCTGGCTCGCTAGCCTGGTGGTCGATCCCTGCATTGGTCGAGAGAGTTCATCCAGATTTTCGGCGTGGTTTCCCCTTGTCATTGATGAAGGGCGGAGGGTCTGACAAGGACAGCTGTCTAGTCGTTCAGATGGGACGAAAAACCGATGCCCCGTGGTCACATTGCCTTGGCAGTTGGAATTCGATATAAGAGTAGGCCGTAGCGCAGATGCCCGGGCATATCTCCCGCATAGCACACTGTATGGCGTATGCCCGTCTTCATTAGCCCAGTTTAGGAGCAGAACAGTTGAACGTTAAACCCCACTTCACTTCCTTTTTACCTGCCAGAATCTTCATAATACATATGCTCGTTTAGTGATTAATGATAATCTATTGTGGGTTCTTTGTTATAGGATAAGTTTATATTTGGAGAAGGTGAGGGTTGTAAGCCTGTGCAATCTTTATTAAATGACGATGGTAAAAGTATGCCAGATGTAGATATAGATGTTAACAATGATATATTAGTTTTACCATATTCAAGTGGCACTACAGGTCTACCTAAAGGTGTCATGTTAACACACAGAAACTGTATATCAAATCTTCTTCAGTTCAGGTAAGAAAATACGATAATAAATTCGCCTACTCTGACGATGACTAAACGGTACTTCTTTAAAAACACAAAATAATAAGAAATACTGGATCTGCACCAAGTTATGGAATTACACCTAACTTTTCTGAAAACCGTCTGCGGACGGACGTTTGGAGCAAGATTTAGGTTTTAGAGGATATACTTTAAACAGCTTAATAGAATATTATTTTCATTTGGCGGATTTTTTTTTAAGGTTTATGATTTGACTCTGTTGGATAGATTTTTCATCAAGCGAATAAAAAAGATCAATGCAATCCTCCAACACATGGTAGCTCAAGACTCTAAATACTGTGAAAGTAAATATCATTTGACCAACTGTTTCACCCGAAGAGCATCACTGCGTGATCGTATCATTTTATGATTGACAGATTATCAAATTATTATTTTGGGGAAAGGGGGAGGGAGAGCCCTTTTTCGAGGCGCCTTTTTTTTCTTGGGATATAATTTACCCCCTGCACCCGACTAGATACGGCCCTGATGTATATAATGCCCCATCTATATCAACCCCTTCACATAATTTCCTGCAGTAATAATTTCGACTGGGTACTGGCTCTGCTTGAGAGCCTATCAGATTCCTCAGTCATCGCGAATACCAAGCTTTGCGCTTTCCAGCTAAAATGTCTACCTTTGATAATCGAGTTGCAAAGTTCAAGGTTCGTTCAATATAGAATTATGCCCCGTGTATGTTTTAACAAAATATAACAAAATCTTATTAATATTTACAGTAGCGTGACAGACATTAAAGAAACAGAAGATGTAATGTTGGGTATTTTACCGTTTTATCATATATATGGTATGATGCCAGTACAGTTTGGTTGTTTACATAGGGGTTGTCATTTAGTCACATTACCCAAGTTTGATCCAGCAGAATTCATGAAAGCTTTACAAGAATACAAGGTATTTATCTATATATAAAGATATAAATTGGTTTTATAGTTTACTATTAGTTTAAAACATGATTCTTATACGCTCACATAATATTATAATCTCGGCCGCTTTGTCAGCCCATACACAATTTATGTAAGTGCTGCATATGGCGGAGTGCTTGAAACAAATTAAAACATGCTTGGAGTGTCTGGCTAGTTGAGTGTCGGGGTGAATTGGTCGCAGCAAGGGATATAACGGAGTGAGGTTTAGTAGCTGTCGCAAGAAGTGTCAAACCAAACGACCGAAGGTAATAAGCTTTCCAGGAGGGTCCAGATGAGGAAACCCCAGGAAATTTTAGCTATTTTAAACCTGTTTCACTACATGTTTTACAGTTGTTAACAATTTGATATCAAGTTGGCATTAGAATCATCCTTTCGGGGTCCAGGAGCTTGGCATCGGAGAAAACTTTGCGATTTTAAGCAGTTAGCTCTGAAAATGATTTAAATTTTGTTTTCCGTTCGCGTCTTATTAATTTGGCCCTAACGATCAAATGTAGACATTAAATGGTTATAACGTACAAAATAAACATCAAACCTCAATGTGTTTCAGATTTCTCAACTACATGTAGTTCCACCAATAGTACTTTTTATGGCTAAACATCCCATGGTAGATCAGTTTGATTTGTCGTCGTTACGATTTGTTGTTAGTGGTGCTGCCCCATTAGGAGAGGGTCTGAGCAAGGGATTTATGGATAGAACTAAAGCACCCATCTATCAAGGTAACGTGTACACGTAGAGTTTAGAATTGCTGTTCTTTACTCTCGTTTAAGCTTTGGTACTCCCTGGCAAGAGTGTACATACACTGTTAAAATTTTTATGTATTTTTACCTCGTTTTAACTGGCAGAAATATTGCCATCGTTTTAACTGTATTTTGACATGGCATGTTATTTCACAGTCTGTAATGTAAATTTACCTCTAGTTATTTTACATCAAAGGTAAAATTACATACCTGTAAATGGAGTACGTGTAAAATTGCCATGATGTTAATTTACATATATTTGTACAATAACATTTAAATAAAAAAAATATTGGGTATTTTAACAGAGTTTATGTAATAATACCTCATAAATGTTGTAGAATTACATATTATGTAATTTGCATAGGTAACATTATTCAAAGGAATGTGTTTGTCTCGGCTTGGCTAATTAGTCATAGGTTCCATCCTGGCGAACACAGATGGTTTAGCGGAACTTTCAGCCGAGCATGTAAAACAACATTCAATAATATAAAGAAAATAAGTGAAATGAGGTTTAATGTGCTACTGTTCTTCTCCTTATAATGGAAAGAGTAGGTGATACAATCCAAGCAAAATTCCGCACCCAACTCCAAGCAAAATTCCGCACCCAATTCAATGTATGGCATATGCCTGTCATTATTAGCCAATTCGATACATTCAGATTTTGAATAACCTATTTCTCTAAAATAGACTAAATTGACTGACAGAAAAGTAAATATTTTGTATAATATTCGATATGTGGTCAAAGGGGGAATAACTTATATGACCACTATATTTAAAGGTAAATTTACAATTTTCTGTAAAAATAATATTTACAGCAGCATTTCTGTTAATATACAGCTCACGTGATGTAAACTGACATGTGGTTGTATTACTGCATTAAATTTGATGTAAATTTACAAAAGCCTTGTATTCTTATGCGTCTACATCGTTTTAAATGTAAGTTAACAAACCATGTGATATTACAAATCGTGTACTGTATTTTTACTATAATTATAGCTGTAAATATACATATAATTTTAACAGTGTATATCTTCTCTATCGGTTTACGCTCAGTTGTGATGCAGCAGCCTACATGAATATATATCTCTCGAGTCGAGTAAACTAATATGCTCCTTAACTTGCTAGAGCACAGGCATCCCCCAAACATTAGGCGTTTATTTTACAGACATACATACAGATAAATAAGGAAGAAGTAAAGCCTACCAGACTAAATGAGGCCGGCAGTGGGCATAGTCGTGCTGATTGGTCAGAAATCCGTCAATTCGACGTATTAACGGGCATGAAATGAAATGGGGTTTAACGTCCTACATTCTGGGCTAATGAAAGCGCTCATACGTACGTCATGCAGTGTGCTTTGGGGACTAGACGTTGTTCCGTACCATACGTTTCGTCCTGCACCATTGACAAGGGGTAACCAGGGAACTGTCTCGGCCAACATCAGTAGTAAATGGCTCATACTACGGACTTATAAGAGGATATAAGCTACTCACGTATGGGCCATTGTATTAATGGATGAATGCCATAAAGAAAAGAAAATGATGGCTATTGCTAGTGCGAGTATGTACTTTACAAATTCCTACTAACGACTAAGCTCAGATTTGTTATAATCCGTCTACACACAAAGACCGAAATGGTTTTGCGCTAAAAAAAAAACATTAGATGTGGTGGATTTTGACTAATTAAAATAAATTGTAGGTTATGGTTTGACAGAAACATCACCCGTCGTTAACATTGATTATGCCCCTGGTAAAACAGGATCAACTGGACCAATTGTACCTAACTCAACAGGAAAGGTAGGTGTCTGCAAGTTCTTCACCAAGCATCATCATTTTTTTTCAATCATCTCTTTCGATTTAAGTTTCTTCCGGTCGCCGGTTGATGGGGAGGTTTACTTTCGTGATAGGGTCCAGTTTTGTTTCGGGTTTGAATGAAAAATGCAGCCGGACATGTCCAATATCAAACTGCGTGCTGTGTGTTTGGTCCAGCTGCTATGGAATATTTAAAACTTCATTTTTTTTTGTTATTACCACTTTTACGCAAACTCTACTAACAATACAATATTTATATTTATAGATTTGTGATATAGAAACAGGTAAAACTTTAGGTGTTGGTGAAGAAGGTGAATACTGTGTGAAAGGACCACAGGTAATGAAAGGTTATCTCGATAATCAACAAGCAACGGACGCCATGATCGATAAAGACGGATGGTTACATACAGGTATTATTAATTGAAACGTGCACTTTAATTCAATTTTGACGTAGGGTTGTTAATGTAGATAGTCAAGATTATCTGTTTTAAATCTCTACAAAGTTTGCCATTATTATTAATGGACAAAGGCAGTCCATTTCTATTCATCCTTGCAAAACCGTGACTATACACGGCTCACATTGTACAGATATTCAATAGCTCTAGTTTTTCGAGAATGCGTTCCAAACCAATAAGGATCCCTCCCTTCTTGAACAGTAATTTCCAACCGATTTTTTTTTCTTTAAGAAAAGAGATGGGGGTTAACGACAATTGATCCCACCTATAGACCAGGTTGATGAGATTAATGTATCGTAACTCATTCAGGTTGCAACTCAGGCATATTTATTTGAATTTTAGGTATTAGTTTGTTTTGTTTTTGACAATCATATTGATCAGACACACCTGCAATTACACAAATGATTTTGGCATACTTCAGGAGACATTGGGTATGTTGATGAGAGTGGTGTACTGGTAATAGAAGACAGACTTAAAGAACTAATCAAATATAAAGGTTTCCAGGTTCCACCAGCTGAACTAGAAGCTTTGCTATTAACGCATCCTAACGTACAAGACGCTGCTGTTATTGGTATAGCTGATCCTGAGGCAGGAGAACTACCCAAAGCTTATATCGTACCTAAATCGGATTCTAAACTCACAAGTCAATGTGTGACCG
The DNA here is from genome assembly GCA_036850965.1 of Patella caerulea. NCBI lineage: Eukaryota > Metazoa > Mollusca > Gastropoda > Patellidae > Patella > Patella caerulea. Next base: position 59,210,165 of record JAZGQO010000007.1, read on the forward strand.
AATTCATACAAGGTATGTACCTATTCAAGCCACCTTGAGATCTTTAGGTTGTCTCGACGTCTAATCTCCAGGTTGCCCTATTGGGTCTCGTCTTTTGCTCTATAAACAAGAAGACATAGCCCTGTGGTGATTCAATATAAATTGACACTGCCGATAAACTAATGCCTAGATACTCGACATCAAAAACACCCCGACGGAAGGTTTTAACCAAATAACTAAGTGATACACAACGTGAAGTCTATGATATTGTTATTAAAAATATGTAATATCGTATTGCATTTAATCAAAACTCAGCACAGCCATTTTCGTCATTTATTTGAGTACCAAACCGTGTGTAGTCTTCAAGGCTGGAAATAAGGCACCCGTCACTGACAGTGACAATGTCAGGCACAGATTCAGGCTTTGTCAGGCACAAAACCTCTGGGGCCTGTCATTTTTGTCCGGCACTGATTTGTCTTTTTTAATGATATTATTAATACATGTCCGGCATTAATTAGTGCCCGACATTTTGTCAGGTACATCTAAAACCGTTATTTCCAGGCCTGGTAGTCTTTTAAGAAGCAATACCTTGTCTCTTACACATTTCCTTTTTTTTCAGAACGTGTATCACACTACAAGAGACTACGGGGTGGTGTACAGTTTGTTGATGCTATTCCTAAATCTCCTAGTGGTAAAATATTACGGAGAGTTCTAAAAGACGTGGCGGTGTAAACAATTGGAAATTGAACATATCATTTTAGTGAAAAAAAAAGACACTCAAATTTCCCAATCTGAACCTTCTGAACAAATTGTGTGGATTAAAGTGAAACGTGCATCTATTTGTGCGTCAATGTTTTGAATTATTTTATCTAACAATTTATTTTAATTCAGATTTTTCTAACAAATTTATTTGGGTTTTTTCCAAATGGACGATTGTGATTGTGATCTATCGTAAAGCTTTGGCATAATTAGTATGTTGTGTTCAACTGTCTTCAAGTATGTAAAACAAGCCGGCCACGGGGGCGTAAATCTGAAGAGGTTTCCCCATTCAGACAGTTAAAGGAGCTAAATCGCTAATAATTGGGACCTAGAAATTGCGACAAATGGGTAACAACGCACATTATGATATAATATGAATGTATATAAACAAATTCACATTCTATAGTTTCAGTATTTAGTCACATTTTTAATCAAGTTGGGCTAAATACGCTTAAAGTCTGAATGGAAATTCAATCTCTAACTTCTGGTTATTCCAGTATATTTATTGGGCATGCTCTCCAAATAAGAATATAAAGTCATCTTTTGGCTAGACTTGTGGAATATGTCTAGTCTCATTTTTGTGGAATCCCTTATTACACGATTCGTGTACCAATAGTAAAATGTTTATTTTGACTTGAAATACTTGATATTAGAAGCCAATCCTTTCCCAATGTTGGTTTAAATTGACAAATAATTTGTGTTTTCAATTTTTAAGACTTTGGATCATTTTGAGTTAGAGACTTAGCTACTTTAACAGACAGCAAAGTGATTTTGTTTTTATTTTGTTCTTCTATTTGTTGGTATCAAGAACTTAGTTTTCGAAAGTGTAAGGTTCTACTATTTTCAGTGGGTGTGTTATCATGCGTTTTTATAATATGCTGTTAAACCAAGCACTATAAAATGAATTTTTATAAATTTTTTTAATATAAATATAGCAATAGACAAGGTGTACATTAATGGGCTTTCATGTGTAACATTTACCTGTGTTTGGAATCAAATTTTATAAATAAAATTTATTTGTTGATTTTATTTTGTTAATCTTAATCCAGGTTTTTCTGTAACAAAAGGGTCAATAATATTCTGAAAAATTAAACGTATAAGATGGTTGAGATTGTCTGATACAACTACTTCACAACCACTATAGTACCATGTATGTGAGAAATCTTACCAACCATGTAAAACAATTTAAGTATTCCGACAAAAGTTAACACAAAATTTTGAAATAAGTCCGTTTTTTGGGCAGTTATAAAACTGGACCTACGATTCTAATATCTTAACATCCAGACCATGAAAAGAAAGATTTATACCGATGAATATCAACAGATTATAAAAGGTCCCTTTCATTTCTGGTGGAGATGATATCCCAGGCAGTTTCACCTACCAGACGTTTTATTTTTTTAATCCTCTCATTCTGATTAACTTGGGTAAAATTAAATAAGCGTGGAATCCAGAACTATAATGGCAGGTGTTTCACAAATGATCCCCACCCCACATACCACTGAGTAGTAAAAAGCCCACCGGACATGGGTACCTTGGTACTTGAGCAAAGGCCAAGATTGATGGAAACTTGTTAATCCAAATGGTTTGCTATGGCAGACATGCTACATCTATTTCCAAATGCACAGTTTTATAATGTAAATTGCTAATGTAATCTGTGTATGGGAGCTACAATATTTAGCTTCTATACACAGCACATGGCACGGTTGGATGGCTAAAACTTTGAAAAAACAATGCTGGGGATGACAAAATATAGTCTGTATCGAATTTACAAGTAGGTTGCACTGACTGCCAGGGGTGACAACAATATATATACACATTTAATATTGGCAAATAAAAAAACAACAAAACAAACAGTTTGATTTTTTTAAGGCAATTCCATCAACATGTAAATTAACACAAATGCTATGGATATACGGTATATGTTGGCATTTATGAAAAAAAAAGAGAGACAAGCTTCACGATATCTACCAGTTTAGCTTTTGTAGCTTTTTTTGTGAACTAGTTCCCTTGGAAGATGCAGTATATTCGGTTATTGGGGGTGGGGAGGATTCTCAGAAGACTCAGATCCGAGAAAATGGTGATTTTTGGTGCATATCTGGACCCCAACATAACATGCAATTTCATCAACTACATAACTCTAACCAACTAATTTATGCTTTCACAGAAACAGAATATTAACAATAAGTTAACTATAGTCATTCAAAGTGGGTGGGTGGGTGAAATTCGGGTCCCCCAGGTCTCCCATTTGAATCTGCCACTGTTAGTACCATGTCATGTCGATTTTTAATTACAATTATTTAATTATTTGCACCATACATGAATTATTATACAGTCTATATACATTCTATGTACAAAAATATCACAGAACATGTTCGTCTGCACAATATATATTAATTTTCGCTTGATAAGATTCTTTTCACATATCATATAACCAATACTGCACATGCAGTTGATTTAGTTTTTCCACTATTATAAAAGGATACTGATTAAAATGATATTAGCAATAAAGTATCCTTGTAATATACTATTATAATACATATACTAGCTTATCAATGGTAAGTAACTCTTAAGTACCATTCTCATGGAAGGAGGGGGGAGGTGGGTGGATGGCCGAATAGTTAGCATGGCATGCTGTTTCATAAAAGCCTGCCATTGACCCAACTGGCTTGGTTTCGAATCCATGACAAGAAGTACGGTTGCCTCTGAAACCTCAAGGGTTTACATCGTTCTTCTGTTTTCCTCCCACTGTTAAAGAGCCCTAAGTGAAAAAATTTAACTTGAAATTACCTAGAGACCGTTAAACCATATTTCCCTCTATCTTTTTTTTCTCATGGAAGTCTTTTATTCACAACGTACCTAATACCTGATACAGTAATAAGCAATTTTAAAAAGACCTCTAGTGCATTTTTTATCTTAGCAATATTTTTATTAAGTAACAACATTTGCGAATAAGGAATTGTGTCTAGCCTATATAAACCAACCGCGCTCTCTCTCTCTCTCTTCTCTCTCTCTCTCTCTCTCTCTAGTATTAATGAGAGATTTTTTGATTTTTACTCCCTGGTAGACAACCTACTAATATATACATTCATTAGATTTAACAATTCTATTATAATAATTTATTATAAATTGTGTAGTTAATATTTATAAATATCACAATGTGCCATCTTGTTTCACCATTTAAAATGCATCATTTCTTCTTCTTTAAACTCTACAATGCAATTTTATTTTTTAAGTATAAGCAAAAGATACAATGACAAAATTATGAAAAAGCTGGATTTCTTATAATCACATATCCAAGCGTCAAACATTGTGGTATATAGGCTTACATATTCTAACATGTGTTGCATCGCATATTATAATGTAATATGAATGTATATAAACTGATCTACATTTAATTGTTTCCGTTTTTATTCTAATTTCAAAACATATGGTCGCTGAAATACACCAAAAATCTCAATCAAATGGCAATCTCTATCGTCTGGATATTCCAGTCTACATCGATAGTATCTATTGTGCATGCTCTCCAGATAAGAATATGACGTGACCGTTTGACATGATTTGTGGAATATGTCTAGCCTCGTTCTTTGAGTCCCGTGTTACATATGACGCAGAAACGCATTACTGTACACGATTCGTGTACCAATGGTAAAATGTTTATTTTATGTCTTATATATTGGAAATCAGAAGCCCATCTTTTCCTAGTAAGATGACAGCATCAATGTTGATTTAAATTGGCAAATAATTTGCGTTTTCAATGTCAAAGATTTTGGAAGATATTGACTTAGCTACTTTAAATTCTCGTATTTAAATGTTTGTCTTGAATATATTGATGAAAGCATTCTCACATGTTTTGTTGTTTTTTTTACTAAAAGATAAAATCCTAATTTACCTTAGATTTGCCTTGTAAGAGGAGTTTCTGTTCATCTATTTCATCTTTCTGTTTGGCTAATCTTTCATTCATTCCTGCTAAATGTTCACTCATCATACTCAACTGATTTTCATAACTTTTAGTTGTTGTTTGATGTTCATCCTATAATAAAAGTTTGTATAAAATAACAATTGTAACAATTGTAGCAACAGTATAACAGGCCAATTACCGTTAGTATGGAGCTCAAATGTTTTTTCTTTTTCAATAATTGCATATTATGGAGAAATGTTCTAATGACATTATACAAGACTAATACGTAACAAGCCAACAATGAGGCCGAAATCCTGAAATAAATAGATGACACATATTAATTAATTGATCTCTGTTAAAAGTATCGTGCAATCAAACTGATTATCAACTATACAGTAAGTTTCATCACTCTCTATCAGACAGAATCAAAATTGTTATGTTCCAAAGTCTTGACCAATCAAAATGCTTATCGCTTCTTAGCCTAAGCAAAAAATTCTCACCATCGAACTTAGTATAATAAGTATAATGAATCTATACTCAAGAGTTTCATCGTTCTCACATAACTACATTCTACCTCAATTGGAGGGAGAGTTATTGTGTTCCAAAGTCTCGACCAATCAAATTGCTTATGGCTATGCTTACCCTCAACAGATACTGTTCATTGTCGAACTTAGTCAAGGTATTGATGGGATGAAACTATACACCAAGTTTCATCACTCTCATTTAATTAGAACTAAAGCTATCGTGTCCCAGAGCATCAACTAATCAAATTGCTTTTCTCTGCTTACCCATAGCAGACAGACAAACCCATTTTAATAGTACCCTGCTTCGTTAATTAGGTTGGGGATAAAAAGGTTTAGCTGAGTCAATAAAAACTGGGAGTTTAGTAGTGCTGTCAATCTGTAGTAACATTTGCATGTGAAGAGTTATCTACCTTTAATTGAGCTAGCGCTTGATTAGCTATGTTTAATTCTTCTTCTGCTTTACTTTTCTGTTTTTCTGCTAATTGCAGTTGTTTGTGTAGTGCCCGCACCTACAAAATACATTCAATAATTCAATCAATGATAAATCATATTTCAAATGTTTGCTGCAACCATTTTTCTACAGTCTTTTCGTATTGATAGCTTGTGGAAAATAACATAGTAAATGAACAGAGAGAAGTCCAATATTTTGGGTCTGTCAAGCCAAATAACTTTTGTAATGAGTTAAACCACTATGAACATCTGTCTGTAATGATTTGTGGAGATATTTTCTCAATCAGTTGCTATGTTGTCTGATATTCTCACATTTGTTGGATTGTGAAAATTCAATTCCAATCTGATTAAAGCACAGATCCTATTTCATTTCGTTTTTTATTGTCCCAAAACCTGTAGAAACGTTAACGCTGATTGATTACCCGGTAATCAATGTCTGATATCATGAGGTCAAAAGCCACTCGTATGACCCCTGACACAACCTCCCAGTACAACAGTACAATTGGTCAGATCCTCATTTAGCTTAGGCCATCGAAAGTAAAACAAAATAAAACAAAATATAGATCTGTATAATTATTTCACTGTAAATTTTGAAATAGGTAATATGGAGCTAGTGTTTTTAAAATAAAATAGAAATAAGCTTACCTCGGCATGAAAATTAACACATTTACTATCAGCATGTTGTAGTTGTAATGTTAATTGATTTTGTCGAAGTGTAAAATGATTTTTAATCAATTGTTCTCTAGTTTCAACATCAAAATTACTACCACTTACGGATTCTAATTTACCTATCTGAAAAATATAAAAGATAGGTTGCCAGGCAACGAAACATACGCCCACAGCAGCTATATTGTCCGGGCAGTCAACAGGGGTTGTCGCATATTTTTACTTTTTTTGGTAATGAAACATTTGTAATACACTAAAATCTGATTTTAGTAACAACTCATTATGTAATTATCAGAAAATCATTAGAATTGGTTTGCTTTTTATAAAGTTTTGCCCCACACTCACAATTAGTATACAAAACATTTAATATCATGGATTTATCTGTTCAGTTATCAAAATTCATTGAAAATCAAACTACTTGTTCATTTCAACACCTTAAACTCTGTGTATCAATCTGAAGTCAATTGGATTGTAAGTTTGGCCTCTATAGTGTCACAAGATTTTTTGAAGTTATTAAGGGAGATAACTCTGGCAGTAATTATTTGAAATTACAGAAAATCAATAGACTTCTTCGTCTCATGACCTCAAACACTATGTGTAAATTTAAAGGCAATGGATATTAACTTTGCCCTCTAGAGAGTAAGTTTGGCCTCGATAGCGTCACAAGATTTTTTGAAGTTATTAAGGGAGATAACTTTGGCAGTAATTATTTGAAATTGCTGAAAATCAATAGACTTCTTCGTCTCATGACCTTAAACACCTTAAACACTCTGTGTAAATTTAAAGGCAATTGGATATTACCTTTGGCCTCTCGAGCGTCCAGAGGATTTTTTGAAGTAATTAAGGGCCATAACCCTGGCAGTAATCATTGGAAATTGCTGAAAATCAATAGACGTCTTTGTCTCATGACTGTAAACACTGTGTATAAATTTGAAGTCAACCGGATATTAACTTTGGCCTCTAGACCATCCACAAGAGTTTTTGAAGTTATCAAGGGCCATAACTCTGGCAGTAATTATTGGAAATTGCGGAAAATCAATAGGCTTCTTCGCCTCCTGACCTTAAACAATGTGTATAAATTCAAAGTCAATCGGATATTAACTTTGGCGTCCACAAGATTTTTTGAAGTGATCAAGGGCCATAACTCTGGCATTAATTATCGCGAATCGCTGAAAATCAATAGGATTCTTCTTCTTATGACCTTCAAAACTGTGTATAAAGTCAATCGAATATTAACTTTGGCCTTTAGAGCGTCCACAAGATTTTTTGAAGTGAAAAACAATAGGCTTCTTCGTCTCATGACCTTAAACACTGTGTATAAATTTAAAGTCAATCGGATATTAACTTTAGCCTCTGCCGGCTGGACGAACCGACCGACTGACGGGAAGGACGACAATATACGACCACATTTCAATGTTGGTGTATAAAAAGAATTTCAAATCATAGACTGTACCTGTAGTTAAATATAAAATGAAGAAGTATCCATATTCATATTGACAATATCCACCGATCATCTGATGCCACCCTTTGATGTTTATGCAGAATTATTTCAAGTAATGTACTGGCAACGTGCCATTCTTACATTATTTATAATATTGGACTTGCTTGACGCCTGACGGTTATATTGAAATGTATGTGTAGGACAGTGTCTGATTTTTAATTGCAATATCAATAAAGTACGGTACTGACCATTAGATCATACATAATACATATAGGCAGACAGTGAAAGACATTTCTTCATTATCAAATCTGTATTCCAGACGCAATGGTTTCAAGAACAAACAGCTCATTAACCATTGCTACACTTATTATGATAAAGTGTTGTTAGTTATCTTCCCCTGGTTCCTGTCTCTACATCAATTTAGAAGCTGTAGACTACTATAAAACATGCATATTCCTGAAGTAATGGCGCGAGAAATCCCTCTCTTACCATTGCTGGATAGAAGTCATATTCTTGAAATTGGGCGGGGCGTGTCTCTTTTTAACGTCCAATCAAATCCCTCCTCTCTTCTTGCATTCGGCATAATTTTCAAAATGGCCGACGAAGAAAACATGTTGGCACTGGATAATCGAGCATAATAAATTTCGCGCCTAATCGAGCATAATTAAGTCGCAAATGTCACTAGATACATTGCGGTAACATATTTTGAGGTCTGGTTAACCCCGATATTGTTTGTTACAATGTAGGTCATTGGTTGGTAATGGCACTACTGACCAATAATAATTTAGCACAACAATGTTCACTCAAGATAGCAGTGTGAAGTGGATTAGTTCTAATCAAACGAAACACTGCGCAGGAGTATGTAAAACATGGAAACAGGCTTTCTCTTGGAACCAGACCTTTGTACCTTGCACATGTTGTTACAAATGGACACATTTGCAGCTACAGGTTGTATTGATTCTATTGAAAGGTTTACTAATGAACTAAATGAGCCCAGCAAACCAATGAAAACTAGCACCCATAAATGCAAACAAGCTATGGATAATGAGATGATAATGCTTGATACCATTGCTCCAGAAATATATATAAAAGTACTATTATTCAGGTTGGTCACTTGCAAAATTCTAGGCCTAGCTTTCCATGCCCATACACAGAATAACTTGAAAATAAAATAGTTTGAAATGAGATGTTTGATAATATAAAAGGCTTTTCTGTTTGTTTCTAAAGCAGATTTCAGTTTTTCAAAATAAAAAAAAATGTGATTCCACCATACTAACAACACATAATAAAGTTGCAGTCAAAATGAAAACAATAATAACTTAATTCAAAAATATCTGTATGCTATTCTTACCAGTAAATTATCTGAAGGGATTTGAGTTTTATTTATATTGGTATTTGTAGGCTCTAATGATGGCATTTTCTCCATGTTGGATTCAATATCATTCGGGGTATCAGTTATACCATTCCTCTTTAACAAACTAATTTCTTTCTCCAACTGTTTATATTTCTACAAAAGCAAATGCAGAACTTATTTAGTTGATGTAAAATTATAATTTCAATAGAACTGAAATCAGACCCAAAATCTTTCACGTTTTGCTAACAGTGCTGAAACTAGGGAAGTATCACTTAAACCGTGTATAAAGATGGATAAATAAAACCCTATACTTCTAGCATCATCAGTTGATATAATTAATATGTAGCAGAATACAGATCATAAGTATATGTGGATGATAATATGCTTATTTCAACAGAGAGAGAGAGAGAGAGAGAGAGAGAGAGAGAGAGAGAGAGGGGTTACATCCATGAAAAAGATAGGTTGCCAGGCAACGAAACATACGCCCACTGCAGCTAAATCGTCCGGGCAGTCAACAAGGGTTGTCGCATATTTTTACTTTTTTCGGTAATGAAACATTTGTAATACACTAAAAAATGATTAAGAGTAACAACTCATTATGTAATTATCAGAAAATCATTAGAATTTGATTGCTTTTTATAAAGTTTTACCCCACGCTAACAATTAGTATATATATGAAACATTTAATATCATGGATTTAGCTGTTCAGTTATCTAAATTCATTGAAAATCAAAATACTTGTTCGTTTCAACACCTTAAACTCTATGTATCAATCTGAAGTCAATCAGATGGTAACTTTGGCCTCTATAGCATCACAAGAATTTTTGAAGTTATCAAGGGTGATAACTCTGGCAGTAACTATTTGAAATCGCTGAAAATCAACAGGCTTCTTCGTCTCATGACCTTAAACACTGTGTATAAATCTAAAGTCAATCGGATATTAACTTTGGCCTCCAGAGCGTCCACAAGATTTTTTGAGGTGATCAAGGGCCATAACTCTGGCAGTAATTATTGGAAATTGCGGAAAATCAATAGGATTCTTCGCCTCCTGACTTTAAACAATGTGTATAAATCCAAAGTCAATCGGATATTAACTTTGGCCTCTAGAGCGTCCACAAGATTTTTTGAGATGATCAAGGGCCATGACTCTGGCACTAATTATCGGAAATCGCTGAAAATCAATAGGATTCTTCATCTTATGACCTTAAACACTGTGTATAAATTTAAAGCCAATCGGATATTAACTTTGGCCTCTAGAGCGTCCACAAGGGCCATAACTCTGGCACTAATTATTGGAAATCGCTGAAAAACAATACGCTTCTTCGTCTTATGACCTTAAACACTGTGTATAAATTTAAAGTCAATCGGATATTAACTTTGGCTTTTAGAGCGTCCACAAGATTTTTTGAAGTGATCAAGGGCCATAACTCTGGCACTAATTATCGGAAATCGCTGAAAATCAATAGGCTTCTTCGTCTTATGACCTTAAACACTGTGTATAAATCTAAAGCCAATCGGATATTAACTTTGGCCTCTAGAGCGTCCACAAGATTTTTTGAAGTCGTCAAGGGCTATAACTCTGGCACTAATTATTGGAAATCGCTGAAAAACAATAGGCTTCTTCGTCTCATGACCTTAAACACTGTGTATAAATTCAAAGTCAATCGGATATTAACTTTAGCCTCTTGCTTGTGGACGCCGGACCGACGGACGGACGGGGGCGACGACAATATACGACCACATTTCAATGTGGGCGTATAAAAACTAGGTCATTTCAGGACTAAAATGTTGTTTAATTAGTTTTCAATAATTCGCTTGCACATTGGTTTTTTTTTCTTTAGCAGTGGGAGGAAACTGGAGAACCCGGAGAAAGCTTATTTCAATAGAAGTAACTTCTTACTTACATATGATAAACTTACAATTTGAACATACAAGAAAGCTAATAATGGCCTATTTCTTAAATATTGCAGTTTGAAGTTGTATTTTGATCTATTTCTAATATTACTTTTAATTTAAAGTCTTTATATTGAAGCAGATTTGTTTACATTTTGAGAATCCACAATTTTTACAAGTCATAGTGAAAGCAAGACAATATATTTCCTTACCTTGAAAAAAACATTAATAAATCAATTGTGTTCCTAAATGGCATTTTTACCAACATTATTTATACTTATCTATTCTAAATTCTAAAAGTGTGTAACTTGCCAATATACTGTATTTAATTGAAGTAAGTTACATGCATTGAAAAATTAGCAGGGTATTACTATTTTAACAGTTAGAATAACATTATGAATTACACTCCATAAATACTAAGATGTAATCACAGATAATCAACCGAAAGAAAAAACATAACTCCTTCTTTTGTTCTTGGGCCTTTTCATTAAGATACATTATCATAAAATTCTGTACAAATTGTATGTTACCAAACACAATTACTTGAAGAAATAGAAAGCCACATATAACTTAATATAAGATATATTTTATACCTTTCAAATAACTGTATGCACTTAATTCCAAATCAATCTATTATAGCTATATAAATGCATAAACAACATTAGAAAGAAACAGCAAGTACTATAACTATAAATAGAATTTGTATATGCCTGGAGGATCTTAACACAACCCAATACATGCAGTTACATGTTAGTGAGATTCATCAATATGTCCTATAAACATGGCAGACTGTTCAGTATATTCTGTATAGTATTATAGCCATCCTGTCACTATCCTCGCTGGTATGAGAAAATCAATATCAACTCTCTCCACTGAATCCAACAACATGACTCATCATAATCTATGTACATTCCCTGTCTATAGTATAAGCTACCTATACTAATGCATATTATGTGTACATTTATTTAAAAGAGACAAGCCAGAATAGAATTTTAATATAGTTTTTAGGTTAATACCCACTTAAAAGTTTCTCTTACTAAAAAGACATGGTTTCAAACCTTTTTTCCATAAATCATTCCTGTAGTAAGTTAACATGATTTCACATATCCCCCATTATGCAATTGCATACATCCAAAAATAATTTAACCTATTTTTTTGTTTTGTTTTAATCGCGTAAATCACAATTAAAATATTGAAATGTTTTTTTGGGCTTTGTTCAGACTGTCTACAAGTTAAATATCTAAGTGGTCTAACCACTCAATCCACATACACAGTCATCACCAAAATCATTGTTACATGCATATTCCTGAAGCAATGGCCCGAGAAATCCCTCTCTGGCCATTGCTGGAATAGTGTCTGTTTCTTGAACTTATGCGGGAGTGTGTCTATTCTTTCCGTTCAACTAAAGCTATCACTTAAAGGGACAATCCCGATAAGAACATAGTCTCAAAAATTAAAGTCCGAGTATTTATGAAATTTATGGACCAAAATATAGTGGCATGGTGTATTTACCTTGTCTCAAAATTTCAGCTCAAAATATTGAGTGGTTTGGACGTGAACGTCAACACTCCTTATCCGGACACGTAACTCTTTTAAGATTTCGGGTCAATTTTTTCATTGGGTGACCTGATAATCAATTAAAGTTTCTTGAGAGGTCTATACAGTGAATGACCCATGCCCTGTACTTGATAACAAAAGGTAAATTTCACCTACATATTATTTTTATAGAAAAAAGTCTGGTTTTATCCAGATAATGTATAATAAAACGTTCTTCATTTCCATACGAAGACTGTCAGGTTTAAGTTATTTACAAGCGTATCACAAATATCGGGTTAGTTGGTGGGCCTTAGGTTATGGATTTTAAAGGATTTTAACACAAAATTAAGCAGTTTTATTCCTCAAAAAGTTATCGGGATTGGCACTTTAAGTACAGCAACATGACAGTCCTTCGTTTAATCTGGGTCTTCCCTAAAACTTTGGACAGTGATTTAAGGTATTAAAAACAGTGGAAGTATGTTCGTTTCCAAACAGTATTGCTTACATTTCATTCGACTTGATAGCCTCATTTGTCACGCAATTAGTTTTAATGCAGTATTCTGCTATGCACGGGTTAATTAGGCATAAAAAAATCGTGAGTCATGATGTAACGTTATGTAAACATATTTGGTCCAATTTGGTAGACGGACTACCGACCAATCAAAATTTAAAACAACAATATCCACTCATAATAGCAGTGTGAAGTAGGATTACCTCTAATCAAACACAACACTGCACGGAGTATATGTTAAATGTAGTTCACTATATGTCAGTAAATTAGAGACGAATATCACATTAATCAATTTATAAATACAAAGATAATTGCCCAATTAATTATTCACTTTCAAATAATTACCTATGGGCATATTTGTCCATCAATTCAGAGAGAGAGAGAGAGGGATAGAGAAATGGGGTTTAAGGTCCACTTGACACAAACTAGGTCATTTCGGAACTAACATATGGTTTTATTCTATTTTAATAATTTGTTTGTGCGTATGGGTCTTTAGCAGTGGGAGAAAACCGGAGTACCCGGAGAAAACCCACGAGGTTGGACAGGCAACCCTCCTCCTTGCCACGTACAACTGGGGATTTGAAACCACTCAATGACAGGCTTTATGATACAGCACAGTGAGCATGCGCATGCTAACCATTCGGCCATCCAACCCCCCACCCATCAATTCAGGAGTTGGATTAAGCTATCAATTAATACTCTATCTCTGATTTTGTATAACTTTTTAAACAATAAAATTCTTGTTGAAAGAGTTTTAGATTTTGAAATATTATTGTAATTGTATTAAGTTTCCCCCCACCACCCTCAATTAGAATTATTGTGGTTTTATGTCTCCACCAGAAAACATCATCATCATTCTCAGTCAAGGCAGTCATAAAAAAACATCCACAACAAGTTTGATTAATCATTCTTCTTCAATTAGAAGCAAAGTTATTGTGTTCTAAAATGTGTGACAGCTGCTTAGTAAAGATATCCACACAGCAAACATATACACAAAGTTTGAACATACTAGATCGGCTTTCTTCAAAAACAAAGGGACACAAATATTTACCACATGCAACAATCAATATACCGCTAATGTCAAGGTGTACGTATCAGGCCATGTGACAGGGAATGTCTTGAATGTGAACAAATTATTTGGACATTTTATACACAGGCACGTGTAACATTAAAAATCTCTTTCAAAAGTAACATTAAAGTTAGGACTATGTCTTAAGTTGATTATGTTCATGTTAGTAAATGAGATTAACACATTCAAGGGCAAATAAATTGTCTGAAGCTGATTCTTTATCAGTCGATATTATAAGATAAGGACGTAAGAAAGAGAATTTTATCATATTTCACACTTCGACTCTTTCTTCACATGGGGAGCTGGGAAAAGTCCTTGTGGGATTGGAACAAAATTGAAAATCTCACTACTGGAATGAAGGACAGGAGATGACACATGCAATCATATGTAATTATCATCATTCAAAGCATAAAACACTGTATTACTATTATTATGTTTCTTTTATATTTTAATCACTACCATTATTATGTTTCTTTTATATTCTAATAAACCTCGATATTTCTTATATTGAATTCATGTACCAGCTTTTTTAAAGATGAGTTCCCAGCAAAGTATTTATCGGGTGGTTATTGCCAATAAAAGTATGGCAATTTTGGTATATATGGAACGTAGAGATATCCAATCTTACTAGAAAAATATTGGATTTCCTGAAAAACACTCATTGAGCATATACAGGACAAAATGTAAGGGTTCCTCTAATTGACAGCCGGACGATTAGGGCTATATCCACGCGTGATGTCGAAGGCTGCACAAGCACATTGGGCGCTTTGTGTACATGTTTATAAACTCTATAAAGAGTTAGACCTACAACACTTTCTGAGATAAAAATCAAGGAAAAAGACGCAGGCAGTGGATAATCCGAGAATTTAATTAGGATTCGATATTTGTAATAAACAGTCAGCGATTACAGACAACAACGTCTTGTGTATGCAATGAATTCTCACCCGTCTCCGTCCGCTGTTGCCATAGGGACGGAGAAGGGTAATCCCCTGACGCAAACATGGCCTCTTTTGATCGATTTTCATAGCGGCAATTACAGTGTTTTGAGAAGGATTTGAAGCAAAATTATGATAAATTAATTAGTTTGAATATGTTTTTAGTCCTAATATATTATCAAATCACCCAGTTTGCAGCCGGGAAACCAACTTTAAGTTCCTGTCAATAATATTGCTCAATAATTACTCTGCCTTCGTTTAAACAATAGAAAATGAAATACATATAGTTCATAATGTCTAAACATTGTTTATCTTCTTTATTAAAAAAAAATATCATTGATCGCTAAAATCATGCGTCAAAATGCATGACAATCGATTGACAACTATTATAAGGTCTTGTTTGTTATTCAAGCTTGTGTCAAGCCTAGAGTTATGTGTCT
Organism: Patella caerulea; assembly: GCA_036850965.1. Classification (NCBI taxonomy): domain Eukaryota; kingdom Metazoa; phylum Mollusca; class Gastropoda; family Patellidae; genus Patella; species Patella caerulea. The sequence goes on from JAZGQO010000007.1 coordinate 59,225,620, forward strand.
AATTTAACCATGGAAGCCTTATAGGGTAATTGGGTTCAAAGCATAGTATTGCTGGATAATGCCACTAAGATTTTCGAAATAGAGTCTAAGCAAAAATTATGCATTATGGATTGGCAGAAAATAAATTAACAGATGTTTATATAGCTAAATAGCTAATAATAGTGAACACTTTCAGATTGGTTTATTTTTGGTGTATAAGGCACATTTAGCTGCCCAGTGAATATTTCTTTAGGTTGGAAAATTATCAAAATAGCGTGATAGTGAGCACATACTTGACCAATTCTTACAAAGGAAAATAATAACAGATTAGATTGTGCGATCACAATTGACATCTGTATAGAGCTGATTAATGGGCAGAAAACAAGAAGTAGACTAAACAAGAAAAATACCCACCTTGGCCAAGCAATGTATATTTAGTAATTTCTGATTACGGAAGACAGCAATAAAATACACAGCTAGATTGTGATTTAGGTTACCAATGGAGCACATTAGCACCTTCACACCTAAAACGTGAAGGACACTGATCCTATATACAATAATTCTCACTTGCCAGACAATAATATAAAGTTTACCAATGTTTAACACATCTTGTGTATCAATTGTCTTACTAGAGAGAATTGAGTCCATACAAGTTATTTGCCTTTGAAGTCAATAATCTTGCTTATATCACGTCCAGCCAGACTTATACTATCATTTTAGTTATCGAAATATAACCGCCAGAAGCCGTTTTTCGTTCAAGTTTAAAAGATTTTCTTCATATAAGGACAACTTTGCTCTGAAAATTCTAAACATCCTTCGAACGACGCAACTTTGTATAAGCATAGGTACATAATCCCTTACCGTCATACAGTCAAAGTCAGGTGTAGAGAAATGGAATCTGCCGTGATTTGTCGAGTGCGATCAGAAACAGTGTTAGCAATGTCAAGTACTTTTTGGATATATGTGTGTGAAATAGCTTTATTTAACGCTCGCTTCCATCAAAGCGATAATGCAGGCAAGTCGTTGAATTGATTTGGGGTTGTTACCTACAATTAGGATATGTGTGTGACATATATGACTAACTTTTACGTGGGGTCGGCCGACAACAAGGAGATTAAAACATTCGAAATGGGGAAATCATGAGCCAATCCGGTAGATTAAGTTTATAATCACTCTTATTGGATTGATACATATCCCACCAAATGAGAAGCAATGACTTCTATTCAGGATTGGTTTGATGAATTGTCCGATAAAGGATTAAGGCAGATTAGCTAGTTAATCAAGGTAGGTGTTTGGCGGTATAGCTTGATAAATATGTTGATCACTTAATTACCTAATCAATCCAGCGTGTTATCAATGATAATCGGGTTGAGTGGTAGTTATACACTCAGTAAACTATATTCATTTTGAATATTATTCATCATGTCTTGATGTCCGATTGGGCATATTCCCGGTCGGACAATTTTGAGCGTTTGGAAAAGTGCGTGGGACAAATCCTGAATATACCGGCAAAATCCCATCCCTGACATGAACCCAACAGACTTCAGATATAATACTTCAGCTTTATGTATTGTTTGAAAGAGATTTTCCATGTTACAGTCATCTGTGATCTCATATAGATCTTGTGAAACATACGGTACAGGTTCATTATGAACCAACCAAAAGGCTAGAATTCGGAAAATAGAGGTCCTTGTCAACCTCACGAAATATGGTCAATAAGTTCCCATGCCCTTTAACATTAAAAAACTTCAATAAAAAAAATATTTCTTGATAATTTTTATAAAGAATATTATAGTATGATTACCCCGACAAAATATAGGTACTCGCATTTTTAATTAATATACTGACTCCAAGTTCATGTCAATGATATTCCTGAATAAAATACTGTCGTCCCTTACTGGATAGATACTGAAAGGGAAATGTCCATGACAACAATAGTCATGATGTATAAACATCGGGTATATTCTTTATCTAGCTGTGCTAGTAGTTACTTGGAGCGTGAACTGAATGACATCCACCCAATCTCAAACTTACAGGTACTGAGTGTATCATAAATTATGTTTATTTACGACATTATCTAAATTACAATTTGGTATTAAATCTGCCAATTACTTGGATCATGAACAGAATGAGGCAGCATTGACCACATGGCTGATTTCCATTATGGTATGAATAGGACTGTTCATTGACTTTATAACAAATAAGAATTAACTATTGTGTAATTGGAACAACTGTAGTTTGATTTTATGATATCATATATAGAAACCACTGTATTATCAATCAGCTTTTTCAAACATTAAAGGGCTGTAGCCGACTACAATCTGCCAGTAAAGATCCTTGGTTGACATCAGATTCAAAATAGCAGGGCAGACAACTCTATATTTAATGTGTCAACAACATAAATTGAGAGTTACAACAGATAAATCATACTTACATGAATTTCATTTTCATATTTTATCTTTAACAACTGTAATTCTAACATATAATGTTCTTTTTCTTGTTCCAATGATCCCACACGTTGTTGAAATCTTTCTATTTGTTTAGATAAACCTTCTTTACTTTCAGCTGAACTCAATAAAACTTTTCTATTCTGTACAGCTACTTTATGAGGTACAGATTCCGGACAGGGCTAAGTAAAGAAAAAATAAAAATGATACCAATGAGAAGCCACAACAGCAGATCTACTCACTTGAAGGTTTTGGAATAGAAAAAGGTCAACAAGGAGTAGTTTGAGGTGTTAGTTTTTCAAAGTAAAATTTAACCACAAGTTTTTGAATATATAAGGAAAGTCAATTGAATAAAATGAGTGTTCACTAGCTAATTTAGACTTATTTTTGAGACAAAGAAGTGTGACAACTTCCTAAAGTAGTGAGGAATAACGTTAAATCAGAAATCATCCATGAAAAATTTTGACTCCAATCTGTTTACAAGCAATTTCTGATGTATTTTCTCTATGACAAGGGTGATCCAGTATTAATTGAATTTCGCTCAAGAGAGTTTATAAATATAAACTACATGTAGCTTATCAAGTTTCATTAAAATCTTATGAAGATAGGTTGCCAGGCAACATAATCTCATTATAAAATTATTTTCAAGACTATTTTTCGCCTTTACAAACTGACATTTTAGCAAACAAATGAATATGTTGTATATAAAAATCCATAGAAAACCATTGAAGCAGTCATAATATTGTCTGACACAAATTTATTCACAAGTAGACCTCTTCAACATAGTCAAATCATAAGTCAGTTCAAAAGACATTTTCCAGAATAAAAATCTGGTCTTCAGAAAGGGTAAGGGAAGTAATTGGTCATATTTCACTACTCATTTGAGATCATAATAAAGCAAATTTGTCATTTAGCCATCAAGAGGATCACATTTACTTAATAAAAAGATAAGTCAGCTTAGACTACCTTGCAATGAAGTGGGATGGTAACAATTATATCTGTAGCACTTTGGACACTGTGTCCCAAACTCTCTCTTACATAGTTAAAGAAATATGAAGAAATAATTACCCTGGCTAATGAAGAGATATATTCTGTAGTTCTATGTTTAAATGAAGCTACTACAGGATTTATACCAGTATTATCAAAATTATTTTTAGTACCTCTGCTAATATAACCAGATTTCTCACTACAAAACTCTATATTATTACCAATAAAAGTCGCTATCTGAAACAACAAATAATAAACAAAAACTGTCATTATGTTTTAATACAATATTTTTTTTCTATTCATCAAAAATAAATATAGATGCTTCATTTATCTGAAAAAAGAGGATGAAATAATAGGCCAACAGTAAACACACTTTTCGTTAACAATAATATCTACAGACAAGAACCTGGCATAAATTTAGAAGAAAACATAACTGTGAAAATCCATCAAAATATACTACAATATCTATTTTATTTTTTTGTCCTAAAACACTGAGAGACTGCTTTGCCGACAACTGGCAGATGACTGGACTAAAACAGCTGAGCATTCTCTATATCATCGACTTTGGACATCCTTTTCGTAATACAGATCCACCAATTAAACTAACATCCAGTAAAAGGTCAACATGGTTGAATTTTATTTCAATAATTTGCTTGAACGTAGGGCCCTTAGCCCTGGGAGGAAACCAGATGACTTGGGGGAAACCAACGACGTAGGACAGACAACCCCTACAACCAGGAAATCGTAACCACACCAGTTGACTCAATGACAGACTGTATGATACAGTGAAAAGGTAAACATTATTACATTAAAGAATAGCCATTAGACTAGAATCATTTTACTGCTATACATACCTTACTAGCACTAGTAACTAAAGATACAAGGGAAGACACAATACATTCATCTGTTGTTTTCAGTTTCTGTGTTGCTGTAGGTAACTGGTGTTCAAGTGAAACTTTGGCATTGTAATGCTTGGATACCTCTAAAATTATAACATAGAAATTGTCACTGCTTTATTTTGATCTATACTAAAAAGCTTTGTCAGACAATGTAAAAATAAAATTTGCCATTTGTATGACAAAAGTCTGAAATTGTATTTACTATCCTGTGACTGAGATCATTTTAACTTAAAAATGTCAAAATATATGAAACTAACACAGTTAGTTCATGAATCCAATAGTTTAGCTTTGTTTTGAACTTTACCTTTGACAGTAATATGGAAGTCTGTTAAAGATTGGGATAAATCTTGAAATATCTGTACACTATCACAGGAAGAATCAGTAGACGTCTTTTTACCTGAAATATATGTAAAACCATATACCATAACAATCTGAATGGTTTAGAAGAAAATGCATCCAAAAAACAACTACTACATTTTTAACAAGCCAAAATAATGTGAGTTTGGAATGTTCCAAATAGACAGAAATTCACCATAAATGTTCTGTGTGGTGTTACAGTCACAAAGTGAAATGAAGTGAACTGGGGTTTGACGTCCTACTGTTCTGCTCCTAAACTGGGCTAACGAAGACAGGCATACACCATACAGTGTGTTTTGGGGAAAATTTGTCCAGGCAGCGGAGATACAGCCTAATCTTATATCGAATTCCAACTGCCAGGGAAACTTTTACATGCAGCTAATGTGTACATGGGACCTTGATTTTTCGTCCCATCCTAGACATAATGACTAGACAGTTGTGATTGCCAGGCTGTCCGTCCTGCATCACTGACAAGGGGAAACCAAGCCGGAAAATCTGGATGAACTTTCCTAGCCAATGCAAGGATCGAACACCCGACTTCCAGACTAGCGAACCAGCGTTTTACCCATTTAACCACTCTGATACCCCTGTGCCAAAAGGCCATTGCTTCAGAAATATGGAGATTCAACTGTGTACTGTCTCAATATCTGTTTTAAGTAAGAACGGTTATATTACCTAACTGTGAAATATGTTGATCTAGTTTATTATAAACATCATTAAGTTTCTTATAAGAGTTGTGCAATTCCATATTTTTGGCTGAAAGCGTGGATGGGCAGGAAGATAAAGCACATTCTTCCTCTATACTGAAAACAAATATTAGATATATTCAGATGGAGGTTGTTACAAAACGCCTGCCAATAACACGTCTTTTTCAATATTATTTTACTTTTCATTATCCTTACTTTATTAAATATCAAAATTTCAAATGAATCAAAGTTAATATTTTTATCATATAACAGTACCTGGAAAGCTGTAAGGGTAGTAATCTATTATTGTAGTCTACAAAATTGTGAAAACTGTCACAAAAAGGTTTTAACTCCGTTGTAGTATCCTGAATCAGACAAAATACCACAAACTAAAATATGTTATAAAGAAAAAGTATTCCAATAAAAGTAACACTACATCTGTAATTGTTTAAAACAAATATTTGCAAAAATATTCAGCCATCCAAAAATTTGTGTATACATAAAATATAAACTTATTAGAATTGTAGGAAAAAAAAAATAACGTGTATAGATACAATATTAGCTTACTAGAATTGTAGAAAGAGAGTCATCTTTTAATATTTCACCAAATTTTTTCAATGACTGTTCAATGGGCCTGCAGTATACCAGATTTTCATGTAAAAGTCTGCAGTACTAAAATATAAAAATCATTTAAATTTTTTTATTGTATTTGCATTTCAATCATTTTAAATTATGTGAAATATGAAACATAATTGAAATCATTTTTCCTAAAGCGAGATAAAAATCACATATCACGCCTCTTTTAAATAATCTTTCTGGAGCCAACACTGACATAAAAGACATTAAATAAAACAGTACCAAAATATCTTCAGAATCTCTGGACTCACTACCACCAAAAAGGTTGTTGAGATCCAAGAGTTACATGTAACTAGCGAGCCGGAGTCTTGTCCACTTAGACACATGATCCCTAAACACTGTATCAAATATTTGAATAATCAATCAAAATATTCATACAGGATCCTTAGCATTATACCAAATATCAATTATTGTTGGTTAATCTCTACATATCATCAACTTACTTTTGTGTTGACTTCACTTATAGGTTCTGTTCTACTGTCAGCAGGATAGATTTTAGATCTCTGTTCACTATATGTATAGAAGTTTGACAGACTCTGTACTAATTCTCCAACATTTGTTCCTGCTTGATTAACTAATTCCCAAGCACGTAGCTGATGTTTACGATCAAAAACAGGTATGTTAAGGCTATTTAACTGGGCAATCTCTACAATCAATACAGTATAAAATTTTAGAACATTGATTTTCCCGTTTATTGTTACGGATAACACAATTTGTTGTTATCAATAAAATAAATTTTTGTCAATTCAAGTCCAGCGTTTAACTTAGGTTACGGTTGTGTTTAGACTAAGAACCAGTGTAAACACAAGTAACAACACTAGTTACTTTCTTAATTTAAAGAAGTACTTCAACATTTATAAAACATAATAAAAAATTAAAAACTGAATTCTCCCATTAAAGGGCATAAGACTCAATTTTATGGAGCCTTAAAATGGATCAAAAGACACATATTAATGTTTTATTTCATCATTTCTTCAGTGAATCAGTCATTACTAATTACATCTACATTGTTTTGTAGGATATGTTTTTCGTTGGTAATTACAAATAGTGCCAAAATTCACGGAGTACATGACTGGTGTACTGATTTTAAATAGTTCACTGTGTTTTAAAGGAGATAAATGGCTAATATTTGGGACCTAGAAATTGTAATAAATAGGTCGCAATGCATATTATAATGTAACATGAATGTATTTAAACTGATTTACATAAAATCGTGTCCGTTTTTACTCTAATTTCAAATCGGTTACGTTTTTAATTTAGAATATTATGGAAAACATGGAGTTAGAGGTTTGGCTGCGTTAAAGTAACATTAATTTGTACATAGGCTTTAAAACATGGTTGCATAGGCAGAACAATATGATTCTTTTAGCCACTAACTTATTAATTCTCAATCGTTCTTTGTACTTTAAATATTCATTAGCATGTTTTATAATACTGTCTAATTTTCAGGTAGTAACAGATTGTTATTACTTTATTTAGTCAAGTTTAAAATTGGACTTAAGTGATCTGTATTTTTAGAAATTCAGTATGTCTGACAAATTCTAATACAGGTACTCCACTGTTAATAAACAAAATGTTATTCTGCATATTTATCTTTTAAATTTCCTTCATATACACATTCTACTAAAAAATTGTGTTTTAATATATAGAATACTCGGTTCTTTTTTCTAAACAAAATGAAAGTTTAAACTTACTTGTATCAATAAATGGTAATCTATCAGATATTATATTTTCAGCAGTTTGTATTCTTTGGGTTAAATCTGTTTTTACAGTGTTCAACTTTATCTCACTGGAATAAACAAAAAATGAACAGTAAAATCAAAGCAAATATAAAATCCACTGAAAGGATATAGACAATTTAACATTTCAGTAAATTTAGCTCCCAATTCTAACATGTTTTACCCGACTTGATTTATTCTAATAATGTGAAAAACTGGGTCTATAGCATAGAGGAGGTAAACTTATTTCATCCATTTCAAAATTTTCACACCATAAATTTGAAATTCAACTTACGCAACTTCAGCTCTCATTTTAAACTGCTTTATATCACTATCATGAGAATGAAGTTTCACCTATGAAAACAAAACAAATCGGGGGAAACTAATTAATCCCAACAAATTCAATTGCAAAATTGGATGAAAATAACACCCCAAATTATCAAGTCTCAGAACAAAATACATCATTTAGATGTATGAATTTATATAATAATCAACAGTTCTCAATAATTACAGACTTCATTGTTTCTTAAACTTATCTAAAACAAAATATGTATGGAAATCTTGAAATCCTGTACCTCTAACATAGCTTTATCTTCTTGTAATTTTTCTATTTGACTTTTACTCTGCTGTTTGGTGGCATTTAATACTTCATTATACTGACTATGTTCCAATTCAACTGTTCTTAAACTGTTTTCCAATTCTTGAACTTTCTTCTCATATGTCTCTGATGTCTCATTGACCTGTGGATAATTAGGAATTTAGTTTAATCCTATTATTGAGAATTTTATTCCAGGGAGAGAGAGGGAGAAATAGGGTTTAACGTCCACTTAACACAAACTAGGTCATTTTGGGACTAACTTATGGTTTCATTTTATTTCAATAATTCGCTTGCGCGTAGGGGCATTTATCAGTGGGAGGAAACGGAGTGCCTGGAGGAAACCCAAGAGATTGAGAAGGCGCCCCTATCTCCATGCCACATACGCTCACACCAGGGCTCGAAATCACAGCTGCAAGCCAGAGGTGACCAGCCAGCTAGAGGTCGAAGCGCGGCACTCTAGACCCCCCGAATTTTATTCCAAATATGGTATTGTATTAATTTGTTTCTATCTGTACCTTCTATTTTTGACAATATTAAAGGTATATAAGTGTAGCTTTCTTACCCCAAGTTGAACACATTTTTTTCAAGTACTGGCAGTCAATGTCTAAAGCATACGATTACATCATGTGTACCTACTTCAAGAATACACATGATGGCAAATGGCCGCCATTTAAAATACTACGCCCGCCTCTTAGAGACGATAACTTAACTCGCTATAAATTGTAAAAAAAATTACTTCGGCTAGAATTAAAAAACACCTAAGATTAACATTTGCTAAAAATTTCTAAAAAACAACCTAAATTTATGGAAATGGGGCCAAATCAAATCGGGCAAATTACATCAAATAGTCCATGTTAAACGTATAGCAAAAAATTTAAACTAACGCGAGCACGCGCGTTTCTAGACAACGCCATAGCGGGTCATAGCAACCAGTGAGTATAAATTGGAAATCCCCAATGACGTAGATATTATAAATTGGAAAGCCGAGTCTGTCTTAAAATAAGTAGTACCGTCAGTAAACAAGATGGAAGCCATCTGCTATCGTGTTTGATCATGGAGTAGGCAAGCACAGGTGTGTCGTATGTGTCTAAAGCATACTAATACATGCATTTGAAAAATTCTACACATTTAAAGTTTACATTATGGCAACGACAATCATAAAATATCAAAACCAATAACTTATGCATAGTCTAATCTGTAAGAAAAGACAAAATACCTAGCAGTCAACGACATTAATACACTTATTGAAAAGAGAAATAAACTAAACACATACATATGGAAAAATATCTACAAATTTATTCCGGCTATGTCTTGAAGACTATTTTCTCAACATTATCATTATTATCAAGCTAAGGCGTAGACCAAATAAATTAGTAATTTACCTGTTTATGTAACCTGGCATTCTCTTCTATTTTACTCTGTAATTCTTCATTAAACACACCACTGGAACCTAGTTTTACTTGATCAGATGTAGAAGCATCATTTGTCTTGTGCTTAAAATACAACAAACCAATTCATTTCAATAAAGGATATATACTTTGAAGAGTGTTCCTAAGAGAGCACAATATATTGTACACATATTTCAAAGCAGTTTGTGTAGCAAACTGAAAGGTGCCATACCAAGAGAGAGAGAGAGAGAGAGAGAGAGGGAGAGAGAGAGGTTTAACGTCAACAGGAAACAAACTAGGTCATTTAGGGACTAACATTGTGGTTTTTTTTTTTCAATTATGTGCTTGCACCTAGAGATCTTTAGCAGTGGGAGGAAGACGGAGGACCCAGTTAAAACACACGAGGTTGGGCAGGCAACCCTACTCTGTGTCACGTACAACAGGTTCCATAGCTATTTGATTTAGGTCAAATAGAGTGTAGAACTGTAGATGTGCTATTTCGATCAGGGATGGGTCAAAATCTTAGTGATAAAATCAAACAACTATCGTGCTGTTAAAATTATTTACAGTTCTATCCCTAGCTATCAGTAAAAACATCATGGATAAGTGTAGGGAGCAACTGAGACCCACAGATTATTTGAGCACATGTTGTTTAAAATTGCTTAAATTCTATTTCTCATTAACATCTCCTTTTCAGTGCCCATGGTATCAAATACTTATTATTCAATAGTCAAGGATCCCCCGATAACTTATTTGATTTTTAATCCATTTACTAATATATCTCTAGTTAATAGTAGAAGCATCCCTTCGGTGTCTTGGGAGCAAACTTGCATAAATTCTATTTCCCATTGAAAACTAATATTTTGAGCCTTCAATGCTAATTGCAAAGCTTTCTAAGGAACCAAATATTTATTATTCTGTAGTCAGCAAGTTCTCTGTTGTGCCGGTAAAATCGTTAACATTCCTAGTCATCAGAATAAGCATCATTTTCTTGTCTAAGGTGCAAAGCCCTGATGAATTTTGCTCTAAAACTGCTTATGTTCTTTCCATTGACAGCTCATACCTAAGAAGCTCCTTGGAAAACTTCCAAATATTCATCTTTCTATGATCAACAAAAAACTTGCAAATCCAGACATAACGCCACTAAGAGTCTAGATTATTGGACGTGTCCTGTATGGATGCTGATTTTTTATAATTGGACTCTATTACCATATAGTCTTTCTGGACCTTATTTGCCATTTCAATAATAAACTTTTTCATAAGCACTCTACCACATTCCCCACTTCATTCAGCTAAACCAGTCACTGTTGTTTGTATTTAAGAGGAGAGCCAAATAAAGCTCACCTAAATTAACAAATTGAAAAAATTGCCCCCCATAAAAAGCTCTCCCAGTTTCGATAACAAGAGTGATTGAGAAATTAAGGATTAGTTGAGTGTATGGGAAATGGTTATGAAGATCAATAACTGCATGTAAGGGTGATAATATACACCCAATGACTTAGTAATGGAGAGCAATTTTCAATTTTAAGGGGAGGGAAAAATATCCCCCTGATCGACATTCAGGTGAACATTGCACGTCGTAAACATAAATGACTGTAAAACACGATCAAACCTTGTTTTTCTTTTTACCAAGACTACTCTCAGCTTGCTCAAGTTCATCTTGTAAAAGAAGAACTCTCCTTGACAACTGTTGATTTCTGAAAGACAGACTATCTGCTTCCTGTTCATATTTTCGTACACATGTTTCCTTCTCTTTTAAAACATCCTGAATGAAATAGAAGTTCAGTGATTAGTATGAAAAAGAGATGAGTAAAAAGAGAATTGAACATTCTGAAGGTTGTGTCATTCTAAATGAGAACTATTTACATGTATAACTAGACCCTTAATGTACTTATTGGGTAAGTAAGACCCTAAAATCTGGGCAATAGTAGTAACTACCGGTAATAAGTAATTATCAGAAATAATAAAATTTTGTTTATGGAAATTCCTGATGCTAAAAAACAATTGTGGATTATGGACCAACAGGCAGACACAGAGGAAGGCGACCATCTTTTAACAGATATCAAGGAAATTTTCGGTGTTTCAGTGTTTAATAAAAATAATAGGCCTACCTTTAAATTTGTATTCTCTGTTTGTTCATCCAAAAATGCTTTCTTCAATACAGGTATCTGTGCTTTAAGCTGTAAAAAGAAAATACTATAATGTATTTTTGTATTCAGACAAGAAGTTATCTTGTTTGATTCTATTGTTGTACATTTAAAGTTTTCATATGTCCAAATTAATTTGGGAACATTTTGAATTTTTTAGTTTAATAATCATCAAGAATATACTGGGAAATTCCCTAGCGTTGAGACCTGGAGTTGACCTGCCACATCTCCTTTCAGTTTCACGTTTACATGGTACAGTCATATAAAAAACAGATAACATAGTTTTTGTGATCGAATTAGGAGAGTAAGAGTAAATTAAAAAAAATAATAATACTCTAAATAAGAAAAGTAGTATGCAACCAAGAACAACATTAAAAAGAAGAAAAGTCAATATCCTACTTTTTGGCACCAACACGACTAATAAAGACGAACATGTATAATGGAATGGAGTACTATGAGAGAAACTTGCATAGTACTTTTCATTAAATTCCAATTGTCAGGGGTTCTTTTGAGCACACAAATAAGAGCAAGGTCCCAGGTAGATCTAATCGAACAACTTCTGTCAATCATAAATTTTATGCGAATTCCTTTGATTTAGAACAATTTAAACTACTAAACTTTGGTTATTATAAACTTATCCATGTGTTTGAAATCATCTCCTATTTAAAATAACATTATGCAAGAGCCAAATTTGCTTATTACAGGTTTTTCTTTAGGCCTAAAATGTTATCTGAATAATCAATTAAACATGAATTAACATATCCAGACCATAATAAACTCTTGATGTCAAGGCTAGCCTTCGATGTTGGCGGATTAAAATCCTATATGCCGCTTAATGGCCGTTGATAATTAAACCAATCAAGTGGATAATCAAGACTATGCTGTTTATATTAATGATTTGAGTAATGATGACCGAGGCTATGTGAATATTTCAAACGCATTTTTCTCGGCTAATAGTGGATCAATTTGACTGAAATTTTCAGCAAATTACCCTTACACTATATAGTTTTTAACTATTACAGTGAGAACTGCCATCTCTCTATCTTATCTCCCATAATGTAACTTTAATAAAATCCATTGTACAAATTTACATATTTACTTTTACTGTCTACCGATTGCAAGACAACATGGATTCCGTCAAGTTTTGGGCGAAACCAGTGAAACTGTTGCGGGGGTGGTTTAAGTTGCAATAAAAACAAAGCGTGATCACTCCGATTGTTTGAGTTTGGGCAACAAAAAATATCTACTGAAAACAATTACCATTTTTTTTTCAATCTAATAATAATGGTTTCAATAACATGTATAAAAGCATGTTAATTGTGGCAGACGTGAAAGTGCCCAATGGATGAATTCGTAAGAAGTACATCGTCATTTCTAGATTGACAGTTTTGACCGTCCTATGATATGGTGCAATATTTGATTGTTCATATAAATATATATTCTTAAATCACACCATCAAAACATAATTGTAAATACCGGTACCCTGGTGTATTTTTCAAATTCAATGTCAAAAGTTTGTGGGAATTCAAATTTTCAAGAGAAAACGTTTCTATTCATTGAGATCTTCGATTGTGCAGTGGATTTTATTTAACAGGAGGTGATTTCAAACACACAACACAGGTAAGGTTATAATAACCAAAGTTAGGTAGTTAGTTCATAATAATCGAAGAAATCTGTTCAAAATTAAAATTTATGGAATGGTGGTTCAGACAATTTGTCAGGCCCTCAAACCTGCCCTTCTGAAATCAAACTTATATAGCCTGAAGAATTTTCTCAGTCAACAAAAGGATAAAACCCACTACTTCCTGGCAAGTGAACCAGCTGAGCCACCGTACCCCACTGGCGGCATATAATTCCCAAAAAGAGCTGAGAAGGGGGCGTGTTCGGAAATGATTACATGGCGAGGGGAGTCGATATCCTGAATTGATTTAGAACGGAGCGGACATAATTCACTCTGCAAGTTACTCCATTTAGATGACCTCTCCCAATATTGAATGTATAAGTAGTAACTCCCGACCTTTGAATATTCGGCTGCTAATTTTTGATATTTGCCAGCAAGATCAGCCATCTTGCCACAGACCGGATGTTTCTATGGGGAGAAATTAGTCAATATCAAATATAATCAATGACAGCACCCGTTTGTATTACTTCAAAAATCTGTAAAATATCCATAATTAAAAATATCGAAAACACATTAGTTTTTCATTATATTTTCTAGCTTGTTTAATATGTTTGATTTTATTCACTAATAATATTCACAAAGACCTCCCTGAGCTACCGAAAACGAATGAGGAATAATCAGAGAATTGCGAAAGCATCGCCCGGAGGTGAGCAACCGGTCAACCACGGTAGAATTGGAATGGGCCGTTATTGTCAAAAATGCCACCACTGATGAATCTCTGTAATGGACGAATATATCGACGATCCTGGTGATAGAGGTTAAAAATAAATAGAAAAAGGGGGTGGTGGTATCGTCATAGGTGTACGGCGATATTTTTGACTTGGGGGGGGGGGGGGGTGGGGGTGGCGGTGGTGGTTGGCGACCCAAAAATGTACAAAATCGTGAAGGCCTACATGTATGAATAAATATGCATTTTAAGTGATTCTGATGAGTTTTTACCAAATAAAATTCAATTTTTATTTGAAGGCCCATGGCAGGTTCTACAATATCTCTTTTACGATGAATAAATAAGTTCTTAATTTCTAAATCATCATTAAACGAGAACTAAATTTTATTGTTTATCTAGGCCTAACTGTAACTCGTGGCTTACTGTACTCTAAACAATTAGACGGTTCGAGTATTAAGGTTTCTAGCTATTTAATTGCCTAACTATAGACACTCTAAATTTAAAGACATCGGGTATATATAAGGGTTGTGGGAGCTATATAGAGACAGTAAACCTATACCGGTACCTCGACTTTGATTTGTTTTCCATTTGAAATTGTTTGAGTGAACGCAAAAACGCCAAGAAACCCACTATTAAAGGAATCTGGAGTCGTGGGGACACTGGCGTATAAGGGATCGAGACCGATGAAGTTGTCTTCCTCCGGGCACAAGAATTTTATTTAAAATTTAGACTACCTCCCACCTGAGTGCTATCTGCTATTGTTCTTATACGTGTAACGTCCGCTTCGACCGACAGTGGTGTTGCAGAGAAGTCTTATTTTTCATTTTTATCTCAGGGGTGGATCTAGGAATTTCGAAAGGGGGGTGGGGGAGGGCGCCGCAAAATGAGGGCACTGACCGCGGAGAGAGGGATGGGGGTATCCCCCAAGAAAATTATCCGGCATTTCCTTGCATCTGTAGCCATTCCAGGAGCTATTTGGCAGATATTTTCTTCTAAGTAAACGTTTAGAGAAAAGGCACTTTCAGCAGTAAAAAAGGGAACTGTCGACAATTGAGGGGGGGGGGGGGCCCTCGCGCCTCCCATTAAATTTGCCTCTGTATCTTAGCACGCGCGCAGGCGTCTTTTAAATTAATGTAGACCGTCTTCAAAGTATGGGTAGGCCTACCGGTTTAAGACTGTTTTCTAAGGCTTTAATTCATGCGGTTTCCGATTTAAAGTAGTTCTACAAATATGCTATCAACAGCCGTTAAAATAGCGCGGGGGAAGAAGCAACTTGACATAACGCTGTCCGTCCGGGAATATACAATTGAATAAATAGCATTGTTGATTATGCATTGAGGCACCACAATTTCACGCCAATTCGTCACGTTTCTTCGATTACTTGAAAAAAATCATCCATAAAAACAGCCAGTTAAACACGACTTCCACCAGGTGTAACTAGCGTAACCTTCTTACTATAGTGGAATAATTTTAACTAACGCTTCTTCAAGAAAAAATGGTCGTGAACATAAGAAGCATGCCAAGATAAAGACGGTGTTTAAGGATTACCCGTGCTAGATGAAGGATACATTTTAAGCCGCCAAGAACTTTGTAAACTTTGGTAGCCTATAGCGTAAAACCTGTAATGATGAGCGTTTACTTTGGATGTACACTGTCTCTATATTTTGTATCGCAATACATATTAGTGTTAATACGTAAGTAAATTTCCTTTTTTATGTTAATCAATTCCAATGATTACCGATATGCCTACAGATTGAACTTGCGACGAAAGCTTCGCGTTTTAAAAGGCATCTTATGGAGATAATCGCTCTTTGATTGGCTCAATGTTATAGTCGTCAATGACAGAATTCTCAATGGCGCCATTCCAACCACTTTTTGTACATTTTAATAGAATTTTTCGTAAATTTATAATGTCTAAGCACGTTTTGTTTCCATTTCAATTTACCTTGCTCGAACTGTTCGGTCAATCTATAATGCCGCAATTCCAAACGAAAGCAGAAAATATTATATGAAATAATGCCTCCAAATATTTTATAGTTTCTGTTGTGCAAATCCCATAATTTTTCCTACAGATTTATGCTATTCTAGGACAAAATAATGTATTCTATAGTTTTTTGTAGTAAATTCTACACTTATGTTTTTGAATTTAATCAAGTTTTGTGAAAAGACCGCACAGTTGTCAAACTTAAGCTTCCCGTAATACAACTTATATGAAGTTGTTATACATATGCATTGAATTTAAAATTCGAAGTAAGAGTAGGCTGTAGTGTCGCAATCCGGGCAAAATTCCCCTCATAGCACACTGTATGACGTATGCCAAATCGGTGCAGAAAAGTAGAACGTTAAACCCCACTTATTTCATTTCACAAGGCTACGTGAGATGCGGGGGGGGGGGGATGCCTGACCTTAAGTGGACCGTTACTTGGTCGTAACTAGAGGAAATCCGGCTACGTTTCTGAATATGGGTACATAGTGGAGTGGGTAGGATCCTGTCCACCTTTATTGGGTGAATTGGAAAATTAAAAGCAATAAGCCACCTCACAAAGTAGAGGTGTCAAAATGGACGTAAATTGTCAATTGAGATATACCCACTTTTTCTTTCATTTGAAATAACTTGGAATTTCAGGTCAACTGACATTGCACCTTCGCGTGTATGGCGTTCGTGATAAAAAGGCGTCTGGATAGAGAAAACAGACCAGTGTAAATAAGTCGATTGCAACGGAAATGTTGTGTTCAGACAATGATAATCCCAATATTTCCAGAAGTCGGTGTCAAGTTGACTTGACCATTTTACCAAAAATAGTTGGCGTCTCTAAAAACAAAGAGTTTTTAAACTCTCCGTGTGGCTTACACAAATATTCACCGCCCCATCCAAACTTACCGTTTTTCATATATATTTTTTTGTTTAACCCTAACCCAAGTCATGCCAGTCATCTTTATAGCAAATCACTCAAATAAATCTTTGTCGTTCTAAATAATATTCTGTTTAATTTCAGCTTTTCTAACTATCATAAATTGTGAACAGTTATGTAAAGGTAAACCGTTGATGTATAATGGTCGACGTTGTGCTTCAACTACAGTCTACCATGACGGTAGAAAGGGAGCCTGTGGGTGTGGTCCTCAATGGTTTGATAAACAGTTTCCATGGAATGGCGAACTCTATACCGCCGCAGTCAATCAAAGATTCTTTGACTTTGAAGGAACGATGTGGTGTGGTGATCGATGTGGGGAATGTTATGAGCTTACACCAACAGGTATTAAATATAGATTTCGACGCCTTAATTTGAAAGAGAGTCGCGGTGGCCCATTAAGTAAGACGCAGGCTCGCTTACCAGGAGGTCCGGTATTCGATTCTGGTGTAGGTATGAGAGCACAGTACGGAAACAACCCAAACAAAACGATGCCCCATATGCAACAATGGCGTTCACGTCAAAGAACCCTTGACCAGTTAAATTTTCCTCCAAAGCGTATATCCGTCGTCAGTAGCCCGATTGTTGAACAAAATAAGGACGGAAAATTCTATTTCAAGGCATTTCATTTCTTGACACAATAATACGCTTTTGATCTTTATTTCCACAGGTGGATATATCGAGGGTCAAGGTGAACCACCACGATTCTTGCACACAATCACTGTCATGATAACAAATTTATGTCCAGCAGAACCTCCAAATTTACAATGGTGTGCACAGCATCACTGGAATCAACTAAATATGTATGGATATATGACCCATTTCGACCTAGAGAATGGTCGTCAACAGATTAGTGTATTAGGATGGGATAATCCAGAAGTTACCTACAAGAGAGTTCAGTGCACTGGGAAATTTCAAAGTTTGTACGACCAATGCCAGTGTTCAAAAGATTTCGTCTAATTCATTACAATAAATTGTGGATTTTTTATTTAAAGAAAAATATAGTTTGTTAACATTTATTAAAGGAGATAGACAGGGAAACGTCAGTAATGAACAACCTGACCTAGTTTTAAGATATTCCATCGAGAGCTTTATCCTGTATTTCTGAATATTCACGGGGTTCCGCATTATGGACGCCTCTGAACATCAAGTGACAAAGAATTCCTCTATCGCGTACGAAAGCTTTCAAAGTCAAAATATGAGCGGAAAGATGACTCCGCAAAAAGGTTTCGAAATGTACAATTCGCAAATGTTTACCAACCCTAGGCCTACTCACGCTATGGCACTTACAAGAATACATAACGGTGGATCTTCTACCCAACACCCTGCCCAACCGCATCAACCCACACTAAATCCTAAACCCACAGTCTACGGGGGGGTGGGGGTGGGTTAGTAATCCCGGGCGTGAGACTTATCATGTGTCTCCCGCCTGTGTTCGGAACTGTAGAAGATCACAGACTGGCCGTAGAAACTTTTGACACTGCACATCAGAGAATTTTCACCCGGTTTCTTGCGGCTGGTCAACACGTATGGTGGGTTGTGAGCTAGACTTTACCATAATTCAGTTAACAATATTATTCTGATGCTTTCGTTTGAGAAAGAAATCACTTTAACTTTTCGAAACTTTCAGGTTACGAAATAATATAGTCGTATAAAACAAAGTTATAGTTTCGGGAGAACAAGCATTAATATCAATAAAGCAAGACTGCAGGTGAATTAGAATTTGTGACATTGTTTTTAAAGATTATAGACAAGGAATGAGGAGATAAGATATAGTTTTACGTTTCGAACATATTCCCATAATATGTAGTATGTACTAAATATCACTTAAAGTAAAATGACGTATTGTTTTATAAAAAGATATATATATAGTTTAGCCAAAACATAACTTGCTCTATATGTCAACAACATGATAATTAATATCTCATGGGAAATTTATCTAGTAAATTTCTATGACCATTTAAAGCCCCAATAACACCCTTGTTGTAAATGAAAAATATGTCCCAATCTTCATTCTGGTCAACAAATCGTATTATTTTAGAATATTCCAATTAAAGTATGATATAAATTTCATCTTAACACGCCTATTTTAAAAAATTGGAAAAATTCAACCAATAATTGATTTGAAAAGTCTAACGTAAACCTTTTCAAATGTGACTTGGATTTTAAAATATTTTCGAACCCTCTGGACAAGTAAAACAGGTTGTAATGGATAATTTACACAGCAGGTAGGACACTTAAACATCTAGTACTTAGAATAAGGGTATCATATATTTTCTGGAGCTACCAAGAAACTGGTGTAATGGCTGACAATGGCTTCTACAGAGAGCGAGAGAGGTGGGGTTTAATGTTCACTGACAAACTAGGTCACATAGGGACTAACATGGTTGATGGGCTTTAATGTCCACTGACACAAATTGGGTCACATAGGGACTAAATGGTTTATTCAATGATTCTCTTGCACGAAGGGGTCTTTGGCAGTAGGAGAAAACCAACGAGGCTGGACAGGCGACCCTACTCCTTGACACGTACGACCGGGGATTAGAAACCATGTCATTTCACTCAATACAGGCTT
Source organism: Patella caerulea (assembly GCA_036850965.1). Taxonomy (NCBI): domain Eukaryota; kingdom Metazoa; phylum Mollusca; class Gastropoda; family Patellidae; genus Patella; species Patella caerulea. Next base: position 59,245,294 of record JAZGQO010000007.1, read on the forward strand.
ATGCTAAAGCACGCATGTGTAAACCATTCAACCATCCACCTCAGTGTCTAGAGCTTCCAGACGCAGATGACTGCAACACATAAAACCATTTAAATGTGGGCCTAAAAGAATGAAACGTGTAAATTACAGGAGGTAAATTCTTTATTTCAGTTTCTACATGTTTATATGTAATCAGTGTAGACATGATCATTTTAATGACTGAACAAACTACATTTTATCAGACATCTTTCTTGTTATTAGTCAATACTATAATTAAACAGAACTATTAACAGATTTTAAGTCCAAGCAAGCATTCATAATTACAAATGATGTAAGTTAAAATGTTATTACAATAGGTGCAGAGCTTTGATTACTTTTGATTAAACTTTGACACTAACTTTACAGATAATATTCTTGCACCTGCCAGCATTCAAGATCAATCTACTAAACCAAAAATTAATACCTAGTTTTTGATTTAAACTATAACATAGTAAATTTAGAAAATGGTTCAACTACGTATAACACTGATTCAAAAGTAAAACAAAAAAATATATATCACCAATTTTCCATAGTGGAAATAAAATAGTACACAATATCTCAGTGTTTTATAATATATATTATCTATTCATAATTATTCCACTAAATATCATTCTACATGTTTATTATTATGGCCTGTGTGTAAAAGAAGCAATTTTTTCAAAGTTTGAATATCTACATAAATAAAATAAAGGGAATTTCTCCTAGTCCGGGCTAAATAACCTCTTGACTTCTGATTGGTCAAACCTGCTACATCTGTGATGAAGACATTGTTTAATAAAAGGCTTGTAACATGATGATAAGATTGGTAAAAATATAACAATATGGTGGTAATATGATAATGTATACATGTGCTCTTTAGGTCACTCAAAATAACACCAGCCTAAATTATATCTCCCGAGCTTATGTCTTGATCACAGATGTACAGCAGTCTAATGCGGGCAACCTGACAAAGCCAAAGTCAATGACAGTGCATTGTTTAGTATCCTGCTTTGCCACATAGCTATGTAGTCATCTTGAATTCGTTCAGAGATAAAAGAATGAACAAGAATAAATTCCCTCAGATCAATCATACTTTTTGAGAATCTGTAATGATTCTGATGTTTACATAATTACACCCAAGGCAGGGCTGTAAGATGATAACTATTGTAAAACAATACTCTTGACATTAAGCTCTGGAAGGAATTGCATTCTAAAATTAATTTCAAACTAAAATAAGTAGGTACAATCTTTCTCTTTAAAAGAAAATAGAATACAACACCCCATTAGAAAAATATGCATAACTTTACTGGGGTTTGTGTGTCATTACTGATAAACTCAAAGGCTAAACAATTAACAAAACTTGACAACTGTATCAAAACCATGCCAACTTCGATCTTTCTGGCAGTGTTCACAATCGTTCAAGAAGAAAAAAAGACAAGAAAACCCACCTACCAGTAATTGACGATTTTTTTTAAATAAAACAAAACAAAACTATGTTTAACAAAGACTGAAACAATGCCACCATGTATATCTTATAATGCCAAAACTAAAACATTTTAAAGCACCAAATTGAATTTTATTGAATCAGTAATTGTGGAAATACCTTTGCTGTAAAGTAAAACTGCAGTTCATATGTTTTGAGTCCACTGTATTTATTCATTTTTTTTATAAACCATTTTGCCTGTCATTAATAATTGCATCTGTTTATTCATTAATAATAATAAATATAAAAATTTTATTCACATTTATATAAAAAAAACCCACAATTGCACATGATTTTCTTTTGTTTTGTTAAAATGGAAGACAAAACCATTCAATACACTACACTTAATTTAATGAGTCACATCAAGTATCAAATAATTGTTGAAATTCAGTCTTGTTGAATTTTTATTACCGTTATCTAATATTGTGTGTTTACTTCAACTGTAGTCTTACAATGAACATGTATGGCCAATTATAAAGAAAATGTTGAAGACGAAAAAAAAACACACAACAATAAATAGCTATCAATTAAAATTTTGTTTGTCAAAAGCAGTGGGTCATACTTTGTAAATTAACAAATGAACAAATATAAAATGCGTTTAAATTATGGTGAACGCTTATTGATGATTGGACATCACAAGGTACCGATTCATGGTGCATCATGACATGTTTCAAACTTTAAGTAAGTGTTAAAACAACAGGGAGAATGGATATGTAGCATTTATCTAGGTTTAAAGAAAAACACCACTCAATTATTAAACTGAAATCTTTTTTTTTTAAGTTCTTTCTTTCTATAGCTTGAATTAATATGATTCATTGCACTAGACGTCCTCCACAAACCCACTCATAACCACTAGAAACCAAAATAACACTGGTACACAGAATAAAACAAGGTGGGAGGAAGGGCTGTGGTTAATTAATTGATGAGGACCACTAGGATAGTCTTCTTTTTCTCTCTCAATCTCTCTATAATAAAATGAGCCAATCCCAGCAGGAGTGAAGTTTTTTTTATAAGCCAATCTCTCATGTCAACTGCTATGTTGCACCAGCCCAGTTCTCTCCCATTGATGTTCCGTTTACAGGTCACTCTCACCATATAAGGCAGTGGAGAAAGACATGTAGTCCAGTGCACCAGGAACAGCATCACGACCTGAATAAGGCGCCATTCTTTGAATACAATACTCGGCTTGATCTGGAGGCAATTCTTGACGAAGGATTTGTGCAGTAATGTATGGCTGGAAAACAAAAAGGTAGTATTGTATTAGCAGGTTCATTTTATATATTACAAGACATAGCTTATTATACCTTGTACAACTAGCATCCCTAAAATTATTCATTATTCATGTACATGCTGTTAAAGCAATAATTTGAGCACTGCGATCTATACAATCTCCTGTGATAACATGAGACATTAAAAGTCACTGATACAGATCATTCATTTTCGAGACTACACATAATTTTTCAAGGCGGAATCCAAACATTAACAGAAAATAATCTTCTGCCGTGGATTCAATTGGATTAAATTTTGTCCATCGAAATATTTTAATAAGCACTTATATGTGGCACCGTCTTGTTTAAATTATCTTGTCTAAATGTGTTTATCTAAGAACATTCATAACCAATTGGGCTTAAAGTTACAAATTCTTAAAAAATTAAGGGCAATGAAACACACATAAAGATCAAACAAAATCAATGGTTTCATGCTCCTTTAAGTAAACATACAAAAATCTACTCACCTTGTCACCAGCCAAGATTTTGAAGGACTGCATTACTTGTTCAGCAGTATCTGTGTCTGCAGTTTCTCTTGTCATAAAGTCAATAAAGGCCTCAAATGTAATAAAACCACTTCTGTTAGGATCAACAATAGCCATAATTCTCTGGAAATCAGCTTCACCCTATCAAAATAGTAAATTACATCAAGTATTCTATGTAATGAGATGATTATTTAATCACACTGATCATTTTTTAAAACAAGTACAGATTTCCTGTTAGTATAGTGTAGGGGAGAGGGATGGGGAGAGAAGGACAAGATGGACAAGTTTATCGAGAATGGTAATATGCTATTTTGGGGGCTGTAAACAATTTTAATTAAATAACTGTCTCTGAACTATGGAAGTGTGTCATGATTTGAAAAAATATCACAAAACAAAAAGGCAGCAAGCAACCTCAACTTGTTCTATTCCTATGAGATTGTCAGAATTTTAATGGACTGAAGGGGTTGTATCTCTTACACCTATTGAAAGACACGAAAATGAAATATGTTCAAAAGACGTTTGATCTGGAAAATTAACATAATTAAACAATTAAGAATGTCATAAAGATTATTTCCATACCTGTTTATCATCTCTAATATTATAACCCAAACTAACAAGACATGCTTTGAATTCTTTCGGCTCCAATCGACTAGTTTTATTTTTATCAAAGTGACTGAAGGACATCTTGAATTCATTCATTTGTTGGGCTGAAATACCCTTAGAATCTCTAGTTAAGATCTGGAAAAGAGATAATGTAAACACATAGCATTAAGTTACTTCATGAGAAGTGAGATGCAACTCTAAAAAATTAATCTCATTCATACTATGATTATCCATTATACAATGGCTCTTTCTAGGAAATTCTTTAAACACATGGACAGTACAAAGGTGCTCAAATAGAAGCGGACACTGGACCTACCCTATTCGTTCAATAAGTTCTTCAAATATACTACTGAGACACATTAAATAATAAATTTACCTGGTTTTCCAATTCATTAATATTTCTGGCAAGTGCTGTAAGAAGTTGCTCCCATCCAACTCTCAATGTCTGCAATAAACAATATCAAATTTGTGATGTTAAACTATTTTGTGATGCATAATGTATTGTAATATAATGTAACAATATGCAAATGCATTAATTCGTTGAATAATTCCAAAGATTGTTCTACTTCCAGAAAGCATGCAAAACCTCCCTAATACTAAATGTTGAAATTTTTAACCTTGTATTACAATATTTTCATTCAGAATTATTCTGAAATTGGATCAGTCGACTAGGCCCAATATGAGTCCATATTCATTTAGCACTAAAAGTCTTACCTCCATTGTGTATTGCGTGTATCTATTTTCAAAGATCATAGATTCCTGGACTTCCTAGAAAAAGGAAAAAAAAAAGTCATTAATGAATAGCCAACAAAATATAACAAGATAGGTGGCCAGGCAATGAAACATACGCAAAAAAACAGCTAAATCGGGCATTTAACAATTAAATCATGGAACCGTATTATAATGACAAATTCAACAAAACAGTGAATATTAGCTAATATCATTCAGTGAAAATATATTCATCTATTTAGCTGGATATGGTTTAAAAGATGTCTCATAAAAGCTACAGGGAAATTGAACAGAAACTTAGTCAATACCACGATCAGTCTTACCTGGTTAATTCTCTCAAGTTCATCCATATGAGGTCTGAAGCCTTGGCATTCTTTCTCTGTATGTTGAATTTCATTAAGCTGATCTTCTAGCGAACCCTTCATGTGAACTCCAATAGCGGCAACAAAATCTAAACGTTTCTCTATCCATTCGCCAACACTATTGGCTTTATTAGCGAACTGTCGTCTGAGAGTTTCGTTCTTCTGTTGTCTCAACATTTCTTGCTGTAATGTTTGATCTCGTCTTGGTATCAATTGTTTTACTTCACCCCATTTGTTAGCAATATCCTAAAACAATAGAAATGTCTTTTTATTATACGTGGGTGGGTTTTTTTTTTATATAGTGAATGAGATTTCTGGAAACTGTTTAATGCAGTAACACTCAGCAGAACACAAAAATGCCAGAATACTAAACTATATCAACAAACATATCAATTCCATTACCATTAAAATATTTTTTTACTTAAAATTAAATTCTATTTTAATATAAAGCACAAAATTAGTGCCTTGTTTCTCCTGTGAAAAGTTGTAACCTCAGCTTGTAATGCCTTTTTTCTACAATTCCTGAAAATGATTACAGCGCATAACCACAGATAAAACTAAATATTTCAATACAAATGACAATGATGAATTTAAAACTGTAGACTCATGCTGTACATCATTCAATAATTATGAAAATGAAGTCTTATTTTTATGCAAGTTTAAAAACCCAGCACTTGACCATGCAGAATTGCAAATAATACTTTTTTTTTATCAAGTGTCCCTATATTTTACTCTAACATATTGCAATTAAGTTTAAATGAAGAAACACATACATATCTATTTGTAATTCAATTAACTTGCAGTTTCTGACCAATAAAACTGAAAAATCTAAACAAGTGTATTATCCTTGAAATTGAATGTATATTTGCTGGCTCCACTGATGTAATGCCTGATAATTAGAAGATGAGAGAGGATAGCCAAAAGTAAGAACCATGCGCTCTAAGAAGTGTACCTATAAGAGTTATTTATCAGGGTTTGTTGACATCATTACCAAACTACAGGAATCGACTCTTTAAACTCTTATATCATTACTAGTACTAATCTACTACCTCTGTGTTTAACTAAAAATTGAATAGGAAAGGTTTCATCTAATCTAAATAAATTTTATTAAATCTAGATGAAATTCATGAGTGGGATATATACACAGTTCACCTCTAAAAGGCATGTATGACATAAAAGGCACAGGTATGACATAATTCCATAAATACCTGACCTAATTAGTTTCACATTGAAAATTACATTTAATGGACTTGGTTGATATTAACAAAACATGACTTTATTTAGATGGTTGATTAGTTAAACATGCCACTTTTATTGAAGTAAAACTTTACACAAACATGCTATGGAAAAATGAAGTCATACCACATGAAGGCATAAAGAAAGATGGTAGAGAGAAAATAAGAGATACATGTATTTAGTTTTATTATGTGTTGACTGGCTTTTTATTCACAGGTCAAAAAATTAAATTTATTCATGCACTTTCAAGAAGCAGTAGTCAATTTGTTGTTTTAAAGCCGCAACATTCCAGATCAAGAGATAAATGTTGACTTTCAATTAATACAAAACAAAAAGAAGTCTACTAAAAAAGAATATTGATCCAAAAATTATCAAAAAAAAAAGGATTTATCCTACAGTAACTTATAGCTATCTAAAGTCCACATAAGTACACTCAGCAAACCTCAGCAGATTCTGGTACCCTACATCTAGCCTCGGCTGTATGACAGCAAGTGATATGTACCTATGCCCATACAATTGCGATGCGGCTACCAGTTTACTTTAACAGGAAAACTTGCTGCTTTTACAAAGAAGCTCCCAAGATGGCGTCTTTTGTATAGTGTGTAGAGTTTTCGTTGCAATGTTGTCTTTTGTTTCAAGAAAATCATATAAACTTGAAATACAAACAGCTTCATACATTGTACGATTGTCAAGATTGTATCTATATTCCTACTAAAGACAAGGCACGATGGGCGCAGCCATTTTTCGCCCGGGAAATTTAAAGTATGGCAGAATTCATCATACAGCTGAGGTTAGATTGTACTGGAATCTGCCGAGTACATAAGTATTGTCAAAAAGAATACTGGCCAAAAAAGTAATAATCAGAATTGATTAATTCTATTGTAAGATATAGTCATCTCAAGTTCACATTAAAATTTAATGATTTCATGACACCAGTCAACGAATTAAAGATAACTCTGCAGCTTGGCTTTAACTTATTTTTCAAATTCAATTTAAAACAAATATTTGCATAATTCAGTACTGCTTCTTACTTCTTAATTTGGGTTTTATCATAATATACAAGTCAATACCCCAGAAGATATTGTTTGAAAGAATTACTTCACAATACAAGTATATCAATGAGAATTAGTTTTAATGTTAAGAGTATAATTTGCAACACAAGTTAAAAAAGAATGATAGTTCCACTATGATTACACATACATATAGTTTTAGTTTTTGTTGTTAGATATAATTACCCATACTAACCTCCTAATATCACAGCAAATCATGGAAATTAATTCAATGAAAACATTAGATAAGCATTCACAAAACAAATGCAAAATCATGGAATCTTTTTTAGTTTTAATATGAAAACAAACTTTAAAAAAAAACAGAAAAGGTTTGAACAGTGAGAGGAATGGGCATTTTACAAATTTCATAAACAATGAAGGAAACAATTTAGAAAGTAAAAATATGGACTTGTGAGGTATAGGTAGAAGGTCCTGGCTGATCTGACTGGATGTCAAAGACCACACATGTAGCCCTCATCAACACGCCTTAGCACTCATTGACTGAGCATCTGATGCATGCAAATCATCCTATACTATTATTTGTTAGTAATATAACAGCACACTAAACTAGCAAATGAATTACTACGATATGACAGGCTATAAAATTCTATAGTAACAGTCGTTCCACGGTTACACAAACTTTAAAACATGTGGTCAGACAGAAGTTCTCACATTTCTAAGAATATAAGTGTGTAAATTACTCCATATATTTCACTTTATTAAATTTTGATATCTTATTTCATTGCACTGAAGAATAATCGTCACTTTTCCACCTTACATTCGAGTCAAGGCATCTAATGACAAAAAAAAAACCAAATACAACAGAATTGTTGGTCACACAATTAATAGCATTATGATTGAATGGCCTTGTAAAATGATGAATTAACTAAAATCATAAAAAAGAAAGCCAGTAAGAATTAAGTTTTTACCTGAGCATGTAATGTGGTGTAAGGGTTATCTGGGGGTGTCATGTTGTATTGTTGGGCGAGACGGGCCACATCTTGAACCAGTGTAATAATCGTATTGTATTCTTTATCGGCTTCACCAAGTGTAGACTTAAATGTGTCATGGGCAGAAATCAAACCCTGAAATAATAAGAAACACATAATTAAATGTATCTTAGAAATCAAATGAATGTTAAAAATCTACAACATCGAAGCAAGGTTTTAATTTCTATGGTGTCCAGGTACAGCCAACATTAAACGAAAATGCTTGTGCTGACTGGAGACAAATTAAACATTCTTGTTGTGATCTTATACTATTGAGACAAGATTTCTCTACTTTGCAATTTCATTTGTGGAAAATATTAGGATAGCCATTTAACCAAAAAGCCAGGCCAGTTTATCATATCTAAAGTGGAGTATGAATATGACAGTGTACCTGTACTTCTTCTGTTGTATGTACAATAAACATATCCATTAAATCTTCTTTAGCACCATCCATCCAGTTATTGAATGGCTGTAATAATAATATTAATACACAATATTTAAATCAATAATATACTTATCACATTTCTTGTTATGATAAATATTGCTCTCAGAGGTGGCAGAAATTGAATTTAATGCCGATATCTTACACTTGATTTTGGATACTATTGAACAACCACAAAAATATACCAGACATATTTTCAGATTAATCTGTTTGCAATAGTTTTTTCGAGCAAGTCCACAATTATACATTACTAATCCTAGTTAACTATGTACAGAAAAAAACTTACAGCTGCTCTTTTGGCAAATTCAAGATGGAGTTGATCAATTCTTTCTAAGATACGTTCAGCTTCCTGTAAGGTAGAAAACAAACTGAACTAGCGATTTCTATTCTTCTGAGATAAACTAAGGAGAACTATAACATTATTACACATTGTTTGTAGCACTGGTCATGTATGCCCTTCATAAAGCAGATTTTATCAGACCTTATTTCCCTTACTATCACACATTTCATTTAGCATCATCTGGTTTACTTAATTTAATCAGCACTATTTTGAAATCAAACAAGAATTAACACACTATTAATCTCAACTTACATCTAAACCTTCTCTTCGTTTCTGTGTGGACTGTCCTAATCTATCCCACTGGTCACAGATTTTCTAAAACAAAAAAAATACCCAAAATATTGTTGTTTATCATGCTTCGGAATTTGTAATATCAATGTAGACAGTAATGTTATTAGAGAAAATATCTGCAACACTTGAATTCAGCAAAAGAATCTTTAATATGAAGTACTACTTACTTGACATCGGGTGTTGACAGTTGCTACATCATGATAATCTAAGGCACTGAAATATATAATAACTCATCATAAGTCTTTTTATTAATCACAGATTTAATTACAATTTAAACCACTGGTGGACATTTGTATTTCATGACCTAATTCACACTAACATTTTCTCAAATTTATTATTTAACATTTAATAACAAAAACAAAATCAAAAATTGAAAGGAAGTTAACAATTTTAAGACTGATACTCCTTTCAAAGATTCAACACTCACTATAAAAAATGTGTACTTTGCAACCAATTCAAATACTCTCAAATGATGATCAGTGGTTTTATTACATCAGGTTATGACTATATCTAGCAAGTAATGCCCAATTTTACTGGCAACACACAAAATTGAACCAGTCAGACAACACAATATATGCACATAAAAAAATGTGTAACGTTTTAGGCAATATAACCAAAGGTCTTACTTTAATTCTTGTGCAATGGCTGCTATTTGTTCAACTCTGTCTTGGTGAGCTGCTAAATCACTCTCAAAAGCTTCATGTTTCTTTTTCATAGCCTGAATTTAACAATACATAGTGAATTTTATTAAGTCTATTCCGTTATGAAATGCAATAATCACAACTTAATAAGAAAACCAATACATTATTTCCTTTTTGTATATAAAAAAAAATAGGTTGCCAGGCAATGAAACATACGCCCACACAGCAGCCAAATTGTCCGGGCAGTCAACAAGAGTTGTCGCATATTAAAGAATTATCAGAAAATCATTAGAATTTGTTTGGTTTTTATAATCAAACGTTTTTTTTTTAAAATCAGATAATAATTGTGACCTCCAGAGGGACCACAAGCTAAAAAGGGTGATTTTTCGCACAATCAGGGGACATAATTCAGGAAGTAATGACCCGATGGGCGCAAATATCGGAAGGAACCAAGATCTTTGGGTTATAAACATACATGTCAAGTTTCATCAAAATCGATTCAAAATTGTGACCTCAGGAAGTTACGATCCGATGGGCGCAAATATCGCAAGGAACCGAGATTTTTGGGTTATAAACATACATGTCAAGTTTCATCAAAATCGGTTAAAATTGTGACCTCTAAAAGCTCGACAACCTTGATATAACATATTTTCACACCATTCGCGCACACACGGCGGCCATTTTGTCCGTCAATTTTGGTCCGATTTCCACGAAATTCGAAAGCAACCTTTACAACCATGCAACGGTGATATAATCTAACGGTTTTTTAAATCGGATAACAATTTTGACCTCCAGAGGGACCACAAGCTAAAAAGGGCGATTCTTCGGACAATCAGGGGCCATAATTCAGGAAGTTACGATCCAATTGGCGCAAATATCGAGAGGAACCAAGATCTTTGGGTTATAAACATGCATTTCAAGTTTCATCCAAATCGGTTCAAAATTGTGACCTCTACACTGTTCACAAGCTAAAAAACATGATTTTTCGTACAATCAGGGGCCATAACCCATGAAGTTACAGTCCGATACATGCCAATATCGAAAGGAACCGAGATCTTAGGGTGATAAACCTATATTTTAAGTTTCATTGAAATCGGATAAAAATTGTGACCTGTAGACTGTTCACAAACAATTGTGGACGGACGGACGTCCGGACGAACAGGGGCGACGACAATATACGTCCACATGAAAATGTGGGCGTATAAAAAAGACTAATACAATAAAAAAGATAGGCTGGCACTGCCAGGCAGGATACGCCCACATTTTCGAGAGATGGACAGAGAACAAGCAATACCGAAAGTGATTTTTCCTACATCTTTAAGTCCTGTATTTCATACTGTATTGGGAGCAGCCATTTAGTTTGTCAGTTCCAGTCTGATATTAATGAAATTCGAAACCGACAATGATTATGGTGTGACGGTACACAACCTAGAAATGTGACTTTTCGTCAAAATCGGATAAGAATTGTGACCTGTAGAGAGTCCACAACCATGATATACCATATTTTTACACTATTCGCGTACAAACGGCGACCATTTCGTCCGTCAATTTTGGTACGATTTTCACGAAATTAGAACTCAACCTTCCTCATCAAAATCGAATTAAAATTGTGACCTATACAGGGTCCACAACCATGATATATCATTTTTTTAACAGTATTCGCGTACAAACGGCGGCCATTTTGTCTGTCAATTTTGGTCCGATTTTCCCAAAATTCAAACTCAACCTTCCTTACAGTGTAACGGTGATATAATCAAACGTTTTTTTAAATGGAATGATAATTGTGACCTCCAGAGGGACCACAAGCTAAAGAAAGGGGGATTTTGCGTATAACCAGGGGCCATAATTCAGGATGTTACAATCCGATATGCGCAAATATCGAAAAGAACCAAGATCTTTGGGTTATAACCATGAATTTCAAGTTTCATCAAAATCGAATTAAAATTGTGACCTTTACAGGGTCCACAACCTTGATATACCATTTTTTAACAGTATTCGCGTACAAACGGCGGCCATTTTGTATAGCAAATTTGGTCTGATTTTCCCGAAATTCAAATTCAACCTTCCTTACGGTGTAACGGTAATATAATCAAACGGTTTTTTAAATCGGATAATAATTGTGACCTCCAAGCTAAAAAAAAAAGGCGATTTTGCGTATAATCAGGGGCCATAATTCAGGAAGTTACGATCCGATATGCGCAAATATCGAAAGGAACCAAGATCTTTGGGTTATAACCATGAATTTCAAGTTTCATCAAAATCGAATTAAAATTGTGACCTCCACAGGGTCCACAACCTTGATATACCATTTTTTAACAGTATTCGCATACAAACGGCGGCCATTTTGTATAGCAATTTTGGTCCGATTTTCCCAAAATTCGAACTCAACCTTCCTTAGGGTGTAACGGTGATATAATCAAACGTTTTTTTAAATCGAATAATAATTGTGACCTCCAAGCTAAAAAAAAGGGGATTTTGCGTATAATCAGGGGCAATAATTCAGGAAGTTACGATCCGATATGCGCAAATATCAAAAGGAAGCAAGACCTTTTGGTTATAACCATGAATTTCAAGTTTCATCAAAATCGAATCAAAATTGTGACCTCCACAGGGTCCACAACATGGATATACCATTTTTTAACAGTATTCGCGTACAAACGGCGGCCATTTTGTATGGCAATTTTTGTCCAATTTTCCCGAAATTCGAACTCAACCTTCCTTAGGGTGTAACGGTGATATAATCAAACGTTTTTTTAAATCGAATAATAATTGTGACCTCCAGAGGGACCACAAGCTAAAAAGGGTGATTTTTCGGACAATCAGGGGCCATAATTCAGGAAATTACATTCCGATAGCCGCAAATATCGAAAGGAACCAAGATCTTTGGGTTACAAACATGCATGTCAAGTTTGATCAAAATCGGTTCAAAATTGTGACCTCTATAGGGTCCACAAGCTAAAAACGTGATTTTTCGTACAATCAGGGGCCATAATCCATGAAGTTTTGATCCGATACATGTCAATATCGAAAGCAGCCGAGATCTTTTGGGGATAAACCTATATTTCAAGTTTCGTCAAAATCGGATAAGAATTGTGACCTGTAGAGAGTCCACAAACAAATTGTGGACGGACGGACGTCCGGACGGACAGGGGCGACGACATAATACGTCCACATGAAAATGTGGGCGTATAAAAATAGTACAATGATCCTAATGGGCAATCAAACTTACAATATCAATATGAATTTATTGAAACTCTACATTTTTCTCACATACAAATATGAATTAAAACAGAGTTGAGACTCACCTTAAGTTCATTTAATCTACACTTTTTATAATCTCTACTTTCTAACATTTCTTCTTTACCAACAGCCCATTCTTCATGGATTTCACATTTATGTCGGAATTTCTGGGCAAGATGATCCAATCTTTCCAATCTGTAAACAAAGTAATCTAAATCTACTACCAAACACGATTTTACAGACAATCAAGCATGAAACAGTAACACATGTCCTTCTTAAAAAGGGAATAAAATTGTTAACTTAAAGGTAACTACCCGTGTCTAAAACTCTGTGATATAGTCAGTTTTATCTTATGAATATGTCTCAGCATTCTATTTTGGAATTCAGTTTCTGTTGTCTCCAGGAATAAACAGAGTAAAACTCCTATCAAAGTTAGGCAGGCCAATTAAAAATTTTTATTATTCATTTTCCCTTCTATCTAAACATAACTTGTGGAACCTTGGGTGGATGAATCAAGTGATTCATATCAGAGGTGGAAACTGTAACCATTTTACAAGGATATCCTCTAGAAGAGCAGTATTTTGTGTAATAGTTTGTTAATTGTGGTTTAACTATTGGAAACCAAAGCAAGTATTACAAACCTCTGTAATTCTGACAACAGCCATTCTTCAAAACCTTTCTCTGCTGACTCCAAACCTTTCCATGCATCAGCAATATCCTACAACATTTAAAAAACCCACTGCCAAAAATCAACACAAAAACATTGGAAAGTCTCTAAGAAAACTACTTGAAAATCATTTAGTGTTTGATAACATCAGGGAAGACGGACAGATAGAGGAAATTACAAGTTAGACTACAACTAGATAAAATTTCAGTCAACAGGTTGGGCACAAACTAACTCTTAACCAGTCGTCATTTTGACATCAGGACGTGAACTGGTCACGCAAAATAAGATGAAATATTTATATGCTATGGAATGCCGGATATTTATAAGTGATAGACTCTTGACACCATCGCTAAATGAAATATCAGTCCACAATGGTTCAATTCTGTTCAGTATTTAGTTATTTATTGTTGTCTACTGCAGACGACATGATAGGATATAGTCAAACACAAGCCTGCATAATATTTTGAAGGGCCTCTTTTTTTTCTACGACTGAATCCAAGTCAGCAGATTATCTACTGTTTATACATGGATACCATTTTAGTATGGATTATGTTGAGGAAATTTGAACTTTTCCCCAAAAAAGAAAATGATGTATACTGTGAGCGGGGAGAAATAGAGTTAAACACCAACTAGACCCAAACCGAGAGGAAACCGGACGTTAGATAGGCGACCCTACACCTTGTCACGTACAACTGGGGATTCGAAAATGATGCCAAGATATACAATCATCTTCTTACCGAAACAAGTTTTCCCTCTGTTGGTATATAAGCTGGGCGGTTACTAAGTCTCAAACGTGTTTGTAAAGTATTAAAACTATTTTCTAGGCGAGCTTTATCTTCCAACTTGGGTGGTTTATGTTTTCTTCTGTAATCACGAAATTCTTCTAATTTATGCTGTGTACCGGGCAATGTATTGTCTGTTATACGATTTTCTAACCATGGTTTTGTTTTCTTGATCCAAGCTAAAAGCTGAAATAAATGAAAATTAAATCATATTTTAACAAATATCTTTTAAAGTTGATTACTGGTCATGGATTAAAAATAATAGGATGTTAATAGTAAGTGCAGGAGGACCGCACTACACGAAAAACAAAAACCTATAAGATTAACCTGCCGAAAACATCAAATCAAGTGAATGGATCCGGGGGCCAGCCGTAAGCGCCCACTGCGCTGTACAGTCCCGGGCCTGTTATGGTACAGGCTTCACTAAAAAAAGATTTGAAAAAAAAAAAGAGGTAACAGAAATAATGCGACCGTGTTGTCAAAACTGTGTTAAAATAGTTTATCTGATATGATGACAAATATTTCAGGATTTTTATGCAGTGATGGTAATACATGAAATTCTAAACTTATTACTAAATACTTACGTCACTGGCAAGTCTTTCATACTCTTCCATTAAACGTTCATTTTCTTGGTTAATTTTGAGAACTTTACAAATTCGGTTAGCAGCTGTTTCAGCCTATCAAATAGAAGCAAAAATGATTTACAGCAACAGATATGTTTAACTCAAATTATAATTGTTAAAAATTAAATCTCAGAAGACCTGAATCACTCTGGAATTTTTATACTGTCACTAAATCTTGTAAAGAAGCACTAATTTGAGATTTTATAACCATGGGTTTTTTTTTTTATAATCTTAGCTTATAGCTGAAATAAATGGAAATTAATTGGAGTGAAGTGAACTATACAAACTCTACTCCTAATGACTTAATAATTTTTCATTTAATAATCATTTTTTTTTTTTACTTAGAAATCAATTAATTTATCACCTGCTGAGCTCCAGAGAAGGCGTGGTAATATGATGAGACATAGGCCATAACTGAACGTTCATCTGGTTTAGCAGAATTAACCATGTCTATAATACAACAAAATTTAACCTTTATTATTAAACAGCAAAGTAACAACATCTTTCCCCACCTGTTACAGGGACTATAATAAATTGTTGACTATATGCATTTACTTGATAATTTTTGCTACATGTATATTGCCAACAAAAAGTATGCTTCAATTTTAGATATCCCGAGGTGAGAGTGAGATGTAACAACAGATGACCATGACAATACATGTGCATGATGCTTTCACGTTCGTATAAATACAATACAGCTCAATTTTCTTAAAATTTAATTCAACAGGATGCGAACGTTGCAAATTACTATTTTAGTGAGCAGACATAGGGTCTAAAATGTGGTTTTTAATAGTTAGATCAGTACAACTCCTCGACTTTTGTGCAAAACCCAATAATATGGCTCTGTTTAAACCTGAACCCTCAAAAAAACGCGCCATTATGATAATTCAAGGGGGCATGTGTACTATCAGAGCCACTGGAAGCGAGGTTGCAACTGAAGTGTTGTGATGGCTGCTAGAAGTGGACACTCGCATTACTGACTTTTGATTTTTACCCTTTGTGCAGGGCTAGGGTAATGGTAATGGAATGTAATCATTATATTCTTTAAGTAATGGTCATGTACAGTGAAGTTGTTATGACCTCCATAGGTAGTTACAATCTTGCAAAATATCAAATTCTAGAATTTATGTTTTATGAAATGATTTGTATCATTCAATATTACCTTCTGGATCTAACATTCTTGGAATATCCAAATATTTCTCTGCGATATCAAAGGCTGTGTTCAAATTCTCTAATGGATTTTCCTACAATAAATGATGCAAGGAACATCTTCATTATTATTGCTACCTCAAAACACATCATAGGTTACTTTACTACAAGATCAATGTCACAACATGGGTACTACTTTCAATCATCACCATATATTTCTACTGTTATCTAAATAAAGGTTTTGGATTTCAGGCTTTGTCTTAAGGAATGGTCTATATAAAGTATTTATAATCAGTTTGATCATCAGCAGACTTTCTTCTTTTTCAAATTTATTTCTAAATGTTCAACCACTCTGTCGTTAATGCAAGTAAGCATCTGTTTGATATCAAAACAATGCTGTTGATGAAATTCATTTTAACTACAATACTTAATATTAAATAAAAGTCAAAGTGACAATACTTCATTTTGGAGAGGTTAAGAAGCTGGAATACTAAAAATCTATTAATTTGCTATTTTCATGCCTAATACAGATTTTAACATCTACAAGTAGATGATAATAACAATGGGCATAAAAACAGCTATCTATCTAAATTATGTGAGGAAATCTACATCTAATACCATGCAAAGAGGCTTTAGGAAATTCACATTAGAACTAAATAGAAGGCAAGCGTGTCATAAAAATGATAAATCTTTGAGAAGAAACAGAATTGAAATGATGGATTTTATATTCCCAAGTGTGACTTTTCTAACCATGGTGAACTTTCTATTTAAGTCATAACTTTATCTACTTTAATTCTTTTTCATTTGAAAATATGTAAAATTTAATTTCATAATTGAAATATTTATCTAAATTAAAATTTGATCTTTTATAAGTATAAAATAAAGTTTTTCTTAAATAATTTCTTTCCATTTTAATACACGGAAACTGAAATGGGATGTATGGAGGAACAATCAAGTGACTTCATTTAAATTATGGGAAGAATTCTAAATGATGAATGTGAAAGGAAAAAATCACCCCAATAACCCCAACACCAATATGAAATAAACCAAATAAATAAATGTTTTGGAAAAGGAAAATAAACAAAAAGAAATAATATCTGTTAATAAAGATGACATGCTGTTTATAGAAGAAATAAATTGAAAGCTCGGTTTGAAATCCTACCTATGAACTGTTACCTAGAATAATGAACTAATGTAACAAGAGATAAAATTGCAGAGCTTACATTATTCATTTCAACATCTCTATCAAGTCACTGAAAATCTTTATTAGATTACATGTGAATAAATCTATTTTGATCTAAAAATTGATTTCTGAAATCAGACGATTATTTTTATCAATTCATACAGGTTGACTTATATTCCAATGCTCATGATTGTTCTTACAATTACAATATGTTGTACTTAAGAAATTTTAATGTAAGCTGTATCTAACTTTCATCAAAAGTATCTGATTCTTAATTCATGAAAATGTCTATGTATCCAAGAAGCCCTGACACTGTATTCTGAAATGAAGAATGGTGTTGTAAATGTCTGTCTTGTAAATAACAGGATGTCTCGAATGGTCCCTATTTGTTTTTCATATTGACGGGCGACCTACTACAACAAATAATATTTAATGACTGAAAATTATGGACGATGAACTTGTTGAGCCTAAAGACTCACCTTAGATAACTTATGGTAATCTATAAGATCGGGGCGATGCCTATGAATCAAGGCACAGAAGGCCAACCCATCTTTAAAGCTGCAGAAGATAAAGATTATCAGCACATGCAAAAGAGAAATTAATTTTCTAAAGAAACAGAAATAGAGAGTAGTTTTTTCTGTGTCAAAACATTTTGCTTGAGAAAATATTCAAAAATGATAAATTTAGAACTATAATTAGAGTTTCTACAAAATTCATAGCAAAAAAAACACAAGAAAAAACTACTCAAGAATAAAAGGGAGCAATTGTTAGAAAAGGAAGTTCTTGTGCAAAGATCACAAGATTTTATAGAGTATTTTACCCTTGATAACTTGTAATAATCTAAAAGTTCAGGACGATGCCTGTGGATTAAGGCACAGAATGCTAAACCATCTTTCCAGCTGAAAAATTTGAGTTTAATAATGTCAGAATTTCATAAAAAAAATGCCTACATTTTACCGCTCTTCATACATGATTTATTATAAATGACATTTACATCATATATATTATAAAATATGTATGAGTTCTTTAGTGGAAGAAAACACTATGGTACCTTAAGGTTCCTTGTTTTAAAAGTATGATATAAAAACCGATATCAGTAATTATTCAAACGGGTTCAATAGTATAACAAAACCGTGACCAGTCAACAGACTAACCGTTTACAACCATGGCATAGCGCCCTCAAACATTAATGTGAACGATTGTCAATTCAGTAAAACCATGAGTGTGCCAACTGAATATCATATTTCCAGCAATCACCATATTTATTTAGCTGAAATAAGTCCCCCTGTCCCCTGGTCACAGTTCTACTCACACAAGCCTGACAGAACTATGCGAGGATTTGATTTTGTGTTACTCAATTGCCGTTTCATCAACACAACATTCTGGAATACTAGTCATGCATCCTCTTCAAGTGTCAGACTCCAAGTAAGCAAATGCTGTGTTTAAGTATACAAGGTTAAATTATGTCCATATAATACCTGAGATGGAAATTTTGAACATTAACATTCTTATATGGAGCTGTCTTTCTCTGACACCATAATAACAGACCTTCTTTAGCTGTTAATTCTGAAAACAAATAAAATCACGATATTAGTACTGGTAATTACAAATTTACTGTTGACTTAGGGTAACACTGAAATTGCAATTGCAGGAATCATAAGTAATGTTTAAATAGATAATTTGTTTGAAAATGGGTATTTTTCTTCTTTATAAAACATATAATACAGTCTCTTTTTTTTTTTATTAATACCAGTACATGTAGGTGCAGAGCTTGTAAAACTTACCTTCTACTGTGATATCTTGAATAGCAAATCTCAAAATAATAGTCCAAATCATACCTAATGTCATTTTAATATTACCATCTACGATTTCTGTAAGTACACAAAAGCATTACAAAATATTAGCTAATACTACAAATTTGTAGTCAATATACATGTATAATAGAACACTATCTTAGCTTTACCATGTTCTCTGTCAAATAAAAATATGTCTCTGTCTTTCTGCAAACTAGCTCTCAAAAATGGAAGTTTCCCAATATTAAAGTTTGCAAGGGATTTAAACCATACAAGCAGGAGACAAGGGTTGCAAGTTGCAACATATTTATTCTTTTGTAGGTGACTGGGGGCAATTCCATACAGATCAAATTATAATTTTTGTCATTTGTGGTTCACAAGATTCTACAAACTGAAACAAGGGCTTTAACGTGGAAGTAATTTACAGAGAATTTTGAAATTTGACAGGATTTTTCGTTCAGTATACCCGTTTCACAAATTTAAATGATGCATATAAATTTCATACACATCTGATGAAACAAGGGGTATAATAACTCTAGACAATGAATAGAAATTGCTGAAATTCAATAGGTTTCTTCGTTTAACTAATTCAAATAATGCATATAAATTTCACAAAGATTGGATGATAATTTTTGGCATTTGGGAGCATTCACAACAAGGTCTATAACTCTAAACAGAAATTATTGAAATCAAATAGGTGGTTTCTTCATCACACTGATGTCAGAAATTGTGGATGACAGACAGACAGGGGCAACAGGAATACTTCCACATTTCCATGTGGGCATATAAAAATCCCTCAAATGATATTCAGACTTTCAGCCTGCTCTGATACATCTGTAATCAAGTCACTTTACATCTAAGCTAATCATACGAAATTTTAAATTTTCATGTCTTCAAAAAGCAACAATATTGCTAATTCTCACTAATAATAAATGGTTTATCTCAAAATACACTGAGTGTTGGGGTAAAGTGCAGAACATAAAGAGAACATTTTTGAATCGACAGTTGCCGTAATATTTCAAAGTCTTCAACAGATCCATGTCCTTTCAAGTATTTTTTCATAAAATGAAATTTAGCAGGTTTAAAACATCTCTACTTTCTTATAATCGTGTTACTAGTTGATATTTATCAAATCTATTGAACATGTTAAAGTTGTATCATGTATAAGCGTGTTCATGTATGTAGAAAACTATAAATAAACTCAGATCTTGTTCAACCCACAGACCATGTACACTGATGTTACATGTAATCTCTATAGTAACTTAATACTGTGTACACCAAACTACCCCCCCAAAAATTCTGTTTTCATGAATTTAAAAATAAAGTAAAAATATTGAACGTATTTTTTAACGAAACAGTGTGATATCCAGCAATATTTAAATTCACAAATAAATAATTCAAATATAGGTTGCCAGGTAATGAAATACAAGCCAACAGCGGTCCAAGCAGTTTATAAAGGCTGTTGCATCAGATGATAACTTTAGCCTCTAGAGATTCCACAAATAATTAGGATCAACGGGCAGATGGACAGACAATATAATAGCCTGTTGACAGTTGCCTTATTATCTAATTATTTTGGTCCACATTTTGAAATGTCCAAAAATGTGCAGCCATTTAACCCAGACAGTGGGTAGAACTACTGAAATACAAGTCAAAATGTAAAGCAAAAACCAGTCTGATTTAACAAGTGGGCCTAAGTGACATGAAAGATGAAATCTGGTCAATCAAATACCAAAATGACAAACTATCAATGACTGTACATCGGTAAAGTTCGAGATTTTACTTTAGTATTTCACAATTTACAAAATCCATTATTTCTGAGAACAGCTTTGATATTAATTCAAGACTTACATTTATAAATAATCATTATGCCATACTGTTCTTACCTTCTGCACCTATGGATACAAGTTTCACACCTTTACTAGCTATATAATCTAATGCTTTATTTACGTTGGCTATTTTATGGAACCTCATTTTGCCACGGTCAGGTTTGGGTAACTGCTCCCCAGAAATTACTTCTAATAAAAGCATAAGTTTGAGGCCATTTCGAAAATCCTCTTCTATGTTTTCTATGGATGTACCAGCTTTCCTTAAATGTGAATTGCACCATGCTGTGAATGTCTGTAAGTAGAAGAAAACAGTTTAAATATTTAATTTTTTAAACATTTGAACGTTGTCATTATCTCAAAATGAACAAATGTCAGAAAGCAGGTCTGAAAATAAGGCACCATTCCCAGACATTATAAATGTCAGGAATTAATTTGGTATTTGTCACACACAATTTTAAGTCTATCACCAAAACTGCTTTTATGCTTGGCTCAATCATGTGGATTCCCCACTTTCTGGACTAATACTAAGATAATTGGAAAAGAAGCTACTGTGTGTAAGATGGGAGGTAAATACATATAAATATAAAGTTTGATAAACATTTTCATAAATATTTATCCGACTTTTAGTATGTAATTAGAGAGTGCTAGCGAAGTTCTAATTTATACAGTAATCCATGGTGTGGACATTTTATTATAATATTAAATATTTATTTAGATGAGCTAATAGCTTATCACATGTGTCTGACACAACTGACAATCAATCATACTAATCTACTGAAGAGGCATCTTGACATGTACAATTTACTAAGAAATAACTACTTATTATGACTAAAAGAAAAGCTCTCTGTCTTACAGGGTCATTTAAGGTGACTTAACTAATGCAGGGAGGCAAACCTAAATCAGTTAACACTATGATATATAGTGTTTCTACACAGGTTTAAAAAGCTAGAACTCCATATCTTAACAACCCTGAATCATTAACCTGGATAACCTGTTTGACAATCCACTCAGTAAAGGTTAAACATGGTCTGTCAATTCCTATATCAAAATATGTTGTTTTTAGTAGACCACTGGACTAGAAAATGCTTGGTACAAATAGATTAATGACAAATGTTCAACTGTCACAGTATACAAAGACAATGAATAAAACATGAATTGTCAATCATAGCCTATATGTATTAAAATTTTAGGCCAAAATGAAAAACATCTGGAAAGGAAGTCTTTTAGTCGAGTCTATACTATTATTACTAGCCAGATTCTAAAAATATGTAACCTTATTTATAAGAGTGAGATTTGTTTATTTAACACAGTCACAGAAATACTGCATTCAAAAATATTAATGTCTTATTTTCTTTCTAGCTACAAAACATTCTAATTTTCATATTATGGCTGTGCAGCAAAGGGTTAATCTGACTTCATTTTAAATTAAACTAATATTGATGTCTTTATTTGTAGTTTTTATGCAAATATCAATGACCGATTTGACCAGCTCTTTTATCATCGGTAGACCTTACTGTTGTCTACAGGTGTTCATATAATCATACAATGTTAGTAGGCTTACATTATACATACATATATCATGTTTAATTATATTCAAGATATATGTTTACAAGTAGAGCTATAGATAACTACGCCATGTGGTTTATCATAATACAGATACACTAACAGGTATAGCACAATGTACATCTTAACACGATAGATGAATTTGTGTTTGATGGGTTGTCTGTCTTAGCCTTCAAGTGTAAGGAATGTCAGTTATTTTATGTCTATTGATTCGACAATCAAAATAAGAATCATAAGAAACCCTGTTTGATGAGTTAAGTAGACAGTACTAGATAGGTGTTAGGAGAATATGACTCAGAGGAATTGATTTTGTCTTGTATACCTGGCTCTCAGGCCAGCCTTAGATTTAGAGGGGGTTTGCCATTTTTGGTCATAGTGCATCCATGTTGTAACAACTTAAATTACATATGACAAATTTATTTTGTTTGATTTGTTTACAAATGTTTAGATTTTGATTTTGTGTTTCCTCTTCTACTACACACAGCAACAATAAAATAACTGTCCTCCAATTACTTCATTGTGTGTTTTTTCTAGCCATTCCCAAAGAAGCCCACCAAGTTATTTATAGCTTCTATTTCTAGCTCCAGTGTGAGGTAAGCATGCGTGGAGGTGTATTGCTTGCTTAGTGTGGTCTAGTTCCGGAATAAAGACATCTGAATTAGATTAGTAATATACAAGTACTCAAGCATAAATATCTCTACTTTATCTCAATATCTATATAATATATATTATCATCTTGCCTTTGTAAAACGTAGTTAACCTACAGGTGGCCAAAATGAACATAGCCAAGACTTACATGTGTTACCAACGTAATATTTAATAGTTTATAGATTAGTCATTTAAAATAACAAATAAATTTTCTATTCATTAAATTGATTACACATCTATTGTTAACGGAGTGTCTCTATATCGCATACCAATGTAACACATCACTAGTAGCAGTTTTCAATTGATAACAAATATGACAAAGCCTGTGTTATAAGGGACTGCCCAGTCATATTTCTGCTTGGAGTCACTTTTTTCTACTCATTGTTAACCAAATAAAGTTGGTGGTTATTAAATACTTCGAATATAGTTTGGGTACAGTGTACAGTCTAATGGGTTGAGTGGACAAAGAGTGTCTGTCATTGAGTGGAATGGTTTCAATCCCCAGTTCGTAAGAAACAAGGAGTAACGTCACCTGTCCAACCTTATGGTTTTTCTCCAGATCCTCCAAACTTTCCCAACAGCTAAAGATATAAGCGCAAGTGATTTATTGAAATGTAATTGAACTATATGTTTGTCTCCAAATCACCTAATTTGTGTTAGGTGGTTGCTATGCCCAATTTCTTTCTCTCTGTAATGTCTGGATTAGGGCCATAATTTAAATGATTATTTATAGATAAGGAACCCTATCCATGGATATTTGTAAAGACGATATAAATTCCTATCCAGTGCTTCTTAGTTCTTATCAAGGTAACGAAAGGCTTGTCTAAGCCAACATCAATTGCCAATATATAGTGCACCTGAACTACCATACAGACATATCTTTGGTTTTTCTAGAACAAAATTTAGCGACAAAAAGTAAGATTCAGTCCCAGATTTAATTCATTGACAGCACTGAGCTGAAATTTCTTTATAACACGTTACATGCCTGACATATTTCTGCACTATTTAAATCCTTTGGTATTTTTATCATTTATTCTAACCAGTCTTTTAAAACAAATTATTATAGCGACAAGCATACAAATGTTATATTATATTCATTTATAATTCTATAGAATTTCATATATCAGAAATCCTTCAGTTTAGATATGGTAGAAGATGCAGACTTTTACTCAAAGACTACAATTATTTTTTTTTTCTTTATGAAGTATTAATGTTGACATGTACAATTGACATGTAGAGATTTTATCGGTAAAGCCTCATTCTTTAGCAGAATTCTGAAGGTGAAAATATAATCATGATTTTGGCAACTAGCTCAAACCTAAATGTATTTGATCTTTGACATACAAATGTACCAGGAATCCTTGAATTTTTATTTTTTTTGTGTTTGTTTCCTAAGTTCAAAGCAAATAAAAAATCATGGCCAACCCTATCAATGCAGTGAAACACAAATTTGCTAAGTTTTACACCAAGATAACATTTAATGTGTATGTGTCTGACTTTCTAAACTAATACTTCAATGATTTTTAACACCAGGGCGGAGTTGGAAAAGATGACTTCTCAATGAACACAAATTTCACAACATAGCCTTTTTTGTTACATGTGCATATAAACCTGACATTGTCAAGGAATCTAGGACTGTGTAATTGAGCAGATATTCCCCTGCTTTTCAAATATTTAGAGAACAGAAACTACAGTTCATCACAGTTTTCATATATTTTTTTTAAAAACAATATATTCCCTGGCTTGAATCCATACTAATATTGATAATTTTTTCATTCATACATAAAAAAATGTCCAAGTTTGTCATGAGTTTTCTCAGAAATTTCAGTCTCTTGCAAAAAGATTGATTGACTCTTTGTGATTACTATGATGATGCATGTCACTGCAACCAATTTTTTTTGTGCAACAGTCCTCTCCTACGATTTATTTCAAATAAATAAAATTAAAGTACATATACATGACGTTTAAATATTGCACTGCTTAATGAACTTAATTGTCCAACTACTCTCCTATACTATACAAAGTCCATCGAGTATTTAACATTTTGATATCAAGTTCATTGAGTCAACATTACATGATATCAAGATCAAGAGTGATTAGGTTTTCGCGAATAATTCAGTAGCTTATACATCTACATGTAGGTTGTAACGTTTAATTGTATAATTTCTGTTGTCAGAAGTTTTCCACGTGGAACTAGGGTCAACTACTCAACTTCTAATGCTGAATCAAATATC
Source organism: Patella caerulea (assembly GCA_036850965.1). Lineage (NCBI taxonomy): Eukaryota > Metazoa > Mollusca > Gastropoda > Patellidae > Patella > Patella caerulea. The sequence continues at coordinate 59,270,920 of JAZGQO010000007.1, forward strand.
GCCAAGTAAGCTTATTAGTATTGGTGTCTAATACAAGTTAGTAACATACATCTAGTACTAATAGGATAATGAAATGCATTAAATCTCTACCACATGTAAATCAGGAGATTATGTGCTAACTGTAAAATTAGAAACTGTCAGCAAGGTAAGCTTATAACTTATATCAAAAGCTTATGAATTAAGTTTCACTAGTCAGGCATGTATGTATATGTGTTGGCAGACCATTGCTTTCGTTAATTTATGCCAAGTCATCAACAATATTTACTTTCACTAGCTCGCATTAAACGCACTGTCTAACACATTTTATTTTAGCCACCATTTAGATTATCATATCTATTCAAATGAAATTTTTCAATTTCAAATGTTAATTTAATTTCAATTCTAAGTATTTTTCAAAGCAAAAATAAACACATATTTGATCCAATTTCTGTAAGAATGGCTTTTATACTAGTTAGATGTTTATGTGAAAGTTATATTATGATATACACATACATGTAGTATCTGTCTGCACATTTATCTTTAAAAAAAATAAATGTAAATACAATTCAATTGTTTTAATCAATATAAAAAACAACAATTTATACAATATACAGTTCAAAAATGCATATATGTAGTATGAAGTACTAAATATTTCAAACTAATAAACAACAAAATTATCAAAACATTATAAAACAAACATCATGATTCCGAAAATTATTAGGTTTATTTGCTACTGTAGTATAGAATAAGTTCATTTGATTTGAATAGGGAACTTCTATCTCTTATTTACATTTCAAATAGTTTTGATACTTTAAATTAGTTGGCTTTATCATGACATGCAGTCAAATTTAACATAATGTGTTACCATTGAGATTGTTTATTTTATGATCTGTATCACCATGCCAACCCAGTTATATAGTTTTATTTATTAAACTTCGGACTTCGGGTAAGTGTTGGTCACAAACAACCACTAGTATATGAATAACTGCACAGACAAAAGGTCATCCAGGGAACTTACATGTTGCGCTTGTGAGACCAACATTCACCCAAATTAAATACACATTGGATATTAGAACATAAAATAAAATTTATTCCCCGTCTCATTATTACTAAGTTGTCAACAGGCAAATGCATGCACTTTTGGTCAATTTGATAAAAAAGAATTTGATAATGAAGAAATGTCTCTCACTGTCTGCCTACATGTATTATGCATGTTTCAATGGCCGAGAGTGAGAGGGAGAGAGAGAGAAATGAGGTTTAACCTCCAGTCGACACAAACTAGGTCATTTGGGGATTAACATATGGTTTAATTTTATTTCAATGATTCGTTTGCGCATAAGGGTCTTTAGCAGTGGGAGGAAATCAGGGGACCCGGAGAAAGCACACAAGGTTGGACAGGCGACTCTTCTCCTTGTCACGTACAACCAGGGATTCGAAACCATGCCAGTTTACTCAATGATGGACTTTATGATACAGCAGGCATGTGCTAACCATTCGCCCATCAAGTTTTAACAATATGCAATCTGATTAAAACACAGATCCTTTTTTATAAAAGCTGCATTCTGGTTAAATGTTGGGAATTAGCCAATGAAATGGTGTGTAACAGCGAGTTCTTGGCTTGTGATGCACAGAACTGTGGGTAAACCACTTCAACCATCAACGCTGGTTGATTAATCAATATCTGATGTCATAAGAGAAATGGGGTTTAATGTCCACTAGACACAAACTAGGTCCTTTCAGGACTAACACATGGTTTAAGTTTCATTTCGTAGGAGTGGGATGAAACCTGTTAGACAGACAATCCTACTTTTTGTCATGTTTAACTGGGGAATCCTGCATCACTGACAAAGGGCAACCACATCGGAAAATAACGAACTTTCTCGGCCAACGCAGGGTTCGAACACGCGACCTTCAGGCTAGCGAGCCAGTGTCATACCTACTTAGTTTAGCTACCATGGCTGTTATGTGAATAAATGTCTAAATAATAGTTTATATAACATTTTAATATAAGGCCAAACTAAAGAACTGTAGATTTACATAATGCACCTTTAATAATTTAGTGTGAAAGTCCTGCTATGTGACATTTATTCCAAAGACATTTATAACTATCTGAAACTCTGATAATAATTTAATGAAATAGGAACTACAGCTCTAGTAGTGCACAAATGTCACATTTATCACCACACTCACTCCACAAAAACAACAAAGTATGTGACAGTTAAAATTCTTCATGTGAGTTAATAATTCAATATTTAGATTTAGACAAAAAGTAAATAATCTTTTCTTTGTGTTTGTTATGCATACTTATTCCTACTTGCATCATTATTTACATTATAACTACTCCTACAACGTAAGGTTCGCGTTCGCTAGCCTGGGGTTCGGGTAGTGGTCGATCCCTGCATTAGCCAAGAAAGTTTATCCCGATTTGTCGGCGTTGTTCACCCTTGTCAGTGATACAGCGTTGAGGGCCTGACAAGGACAGCTGTCTAGTCGTGGGGATGGGATGAACAACCAAGATATGTCTCCACGTTGTCGTGCAAGTTAAACATCCCTTGGGATTCGATATTGGACTAGGCTATATTACCGCTGACCTGGCACAATTTCCCTAACAGCATACTGTATGGTGTACATGTATGCCCGTCTTGATTAACCCAGTTCAGAGCAGAACAGTAGGACGTTAAATCCCAGTTCATTTCACTCCTTAAACGAATATTAGATTTTTAAAAAATTGTGGTCAACTGCAATCATTACAACTAGTAACAACTAGTACCAGGTATTTAGAATTTGTACTAAATATCACACAACTTGATGGGTAGTTTATATAGATTAGTTTTGCTGTATAAAAATGTTTGAAATTCTTCAAATATTATCCACGATGATATTGTTTCAATACACTGGTGGTTACTGGTGTCACACACATTATTAACAATGCTATCAAACAAAATGGTTGTATAACAGTACCGGTATGTTTTATGCATGCCACAAGGTGTTGTAAATCTTTTGATACCTTTGACTTTTAAGTTATAAGTCTACAAGTCTACAAAAGTATGTTGGTTATGATAAACTGTAATTGAACATCAAAATCTTGCAGTTACCTTTCATTCAGAAATATCTTGATGAAAAAAAATCAACCCCATGGAAAGGAAATGAGCTTCGTACTTTTCTGAATAACCCACTTGGCCTAATGAAAATTGGCATGAATTTTGTTCTATCTGAATGACTATGCATCAATCTGATTAAAACACAGATCCAATTTCGTTTCATTTTTTATAGTTCAAAATCTCGTTTTTTCTTGTCTGTCTTTACTACTCTTGGAACTGGAAGACATGTTATTTAAGTCATGTTCTGCCTGAAATGAGGGGTCAGCCAATCAAATGGTCTGTCGAATCGACCTTTTCATGCATGGAACTGTGGGTAAATATTACCAGCGGATTGAAATCAAAACAAAACAAAAGTAGATTTTAAAAAGCATGGCGGTCGCTAATTGGATAATCGAATGACTGACGTTATCGGGTCAAATGTCACGTGCTTGATACCTGAGGTCATAGAACGTAGGCTCCCACTATAACTTATTAGATTTACATGAGTGTAGGCCTCGAAAGTATAAAAAAACGAAACGAAATATAGATCTATATTTTAATTACATTGGACTATGCATGTACGTTGTCCCTTGCCAGGTGCTTCTCCCTGCACTGCTAACAAGGGTGAACCACCCCGAAAAACCATGAAGAACAGGTTCAAAAACAAGACCTGAAGGTTAGCAGGGCAACCTGTTTCTCACTGAGCCACCACAGCTCCTAAATGAACACATGAGGTAGGCCTAGATCTATACTGTAAAAGTGAATCAAAAGTTGATATAATGCAAACACGCTGTGGCTACAAAATACTAAGTTGAGTTGAGTTATAAGTTATTTAAAGCTGACATGTTCAAGACTGCAAATGTGTAACTTTTAGATACATGTCTGGTAACACTGAAGATTAGGCCATTAACTATACATCCAGTAGTATTTACAAAATTAATGAGTTATTTTTGATGGAGTTATTACTTCATTAATTTATAGTCCTAACACTCTACATCCTACTACTATTTAGTCAAGAGTCACATCAGAGCTCAGCTAAAAATGACAACAAGCAAGGGCTAATACAATTTACTATATCTGCCTTGAGTCATAGTGTGAAGTTGTTAAATTTAGAATCAATACTGTATGAATAAGCCACTGCTAACATTCCCATTAGCGGAGACAAAAATCACTGATTTTCCCCAGGTAATGTTTATATTTATTATTTAGGGGGCTTTGTTTAAAGTTGAAAAGTAAATATTATCTAAATGTGTAAAATAACTAGTTTTTTGAAAAGAAAAAGTAAAACCCTTACCCTGATGTAAAAAACAATATCTGAAAACCACTCGTATAATAAAAAGCTGACAAAATTCAATTTAGAACAGAATTGTATATTCTTATACCTTGCACTACAACTGGACTTCTACACAACAGTTCACAGCTGTGTTAATTTAGTCAAGAGCCAATCTTTGCATTAAATTTTTTTTTCTGGGAGGGACGCTGAGGAATAGAGGGCAATCATACTACCAGCGGGACTGATAGACTTTACATTTTATTGTATTAAGAGACTTTAATATGTAATACTATTTTGCCAAGTGATAAAATGTCATGGCAAATTGCATCTGATCATGATTGCTGTCTTTTGTGAGAATCTATCAAAATGGATGTTATCTTCTAGTTTCATCGTTCATTTTATAAAAGAAACAACTTTACATTAAATTAAAAGAAATTAAAAATCAATCAAATGAATGCGTGTTTAACATCTCACTTTAATGCAGTGCACCCACCGGGCTAATGAAATCTGCCAGGTGTGATACAGCAAACTAAGAAGAGGGCAATTTTTGTACGGACTGTAAAGTTCCTATCTACTCTTCATTAGAGCTTTTTGCTGGGCCCCAAAGGCAGCCCCTGAAATGACTTTTTTTTTGTATTATCAAAATGTCCTTATGTGAGATAGCAGTTTTATTTGACAAGAAAAGATTACACTAGCACTGCCTGGGCCAACTGGGAACATTCAATTCGTCCAACTCATGGCAACTAGCTTAAAGCTGGCCTTGACAACATCATGGAGGTGTATTTGTTTTTTCTAAAAGCACTGAATCACTTGTTTCAGTAGATGCATATAATATAGAGTAATAGCGTCAGCATACATTACATGCTTTATGTCACTTTCAGATACGATGTAATATACATGTAGTGTACTGATGTAGTCTACCTATTACTACTATACATTCACTTGTACCTTGACAGGTAATTCAGTAAGTTCAGCTGGTATTCAATATGATGACATTTAACAGTCAACAAATAATAAACATCATTCTATCTTGATAAATACATGTAACAATTTATCATCAATTTAACAAATCACTATTTTATCTGTCATTTTCTATTGTAAATAGTTTCTATGTATTGTGTCGGCGAAGATGGCTCCGCCCCTTCCATGCTTCAACCTTATTTGGAGTGCAATCAAAACCTGTCATGGCGGCGACCGGTATTCTTAAACATGATTTCATGACATTTAAATTCTCTGAGTTTATTCATGATAATTTGTCTTTAGGAATAAATTGTCTTAATGAAATGTCCCTTAAACCTATAATTAGCATGCATGTTATGATGAAATGAAGCCTAACCTACTCGACTTTGAATAACGACCGCCAAATACACTGACCTTTTTCTGCTGGATTTCCCATGCAGGGTCCAGTAAACCCTCTCTGTCCCATTCTTCTTCTTCTTCCATATAGCCATCAAAATACTCATCGCTCGCCATGTTTCCTGGCTACACTCCTCTGAACCCCCTAGGTGCTAAAATTGTATTAAAGAGTAATTTTGGAGTTCTGAAAGTTAACAAGCAAGGAAAGATCAACACCCTAGCCGGAGATCTTGTCACGTGACCTACTTTCTTACCGGAAATGACTTACTAATGCTTTCGTCAGAGGTTGGAGGTAAAAGGTCATGGGATCTAAATGGAATGTCCATGAAATAATGATACACCACACACTACCCAAAATTTGGCATTTATCATAATTCGAGATAAATTTATTAGCCGATAACATCTTGATTATCAACAAATTCTGATGTATTGGATCAGACTGCCTTTAGGCCTAACACCATTGTAAAATGAATATTCCACAGATATTAACCAAAAATTGTATTTATAAACCATTGACGTATTTTAAGTTGGGTTGACCTATTTTAAAACTTTAAAAAATTGCCGTATTGAATAAAATTATATATCCGGTAAATTCTTTAAATTATCCGCATAACTGTATTTTTGAGGTTGGGCTATAATTTACAAATAAACGCTTTGTTTCCATATATTGATACCATTTGACCTAAAATCCCCTGTCGATCGACAATTTTGAGAATTGACTTTCCTTGCAATAAGATATTATAAATTTGAAGGCCTAAAAATATAATTTCTAAAAAATAAAATAAAAAAATGTAACAATACCACCATACCACCTACCTTTTTAAAGTCATAAATATATATAGTTAAGGAGCACGTATCACACTGACTATGGATAAGAGAAGAATGTCTGACTTTACGATCTGGTCCGAAAACTGCTTACATATTACGTCATGGCATATTCTACGTACTAGGGACTGTCATGACGTAATGACACCTGCACGTAAATGATTGATAAAGGTAATCTAACTACCACCACCCCTTATAAGCAAATGCTCATAGAATACAGCTGGAATGAATTTTGTTTGATGCAGCAAGGTATAATATCTTGTGTAACATATAACGTAAATTGATACAGTGCAAACGCGCAGAAATAAATATGAATTATGTTGATATCGCTATATCAAATTAAAGAGATAAACGACATGTTTCTGGAATTTCTGATCAAATTCGCGAACACAAACTATGTGTTTCATTCGATTAACATCATTAACCCACGCCATTTCCAGGCACCGCTTTTCCGATAAATGCCACAGATCTATATAAAACAATAAAATTGCAATCCACTTTCAACCGGAATTCGCATGATTTTGAATGTTGAATGCATTGGCCAAGCCGTTCCGCTTTGTGCATTTTTTGGTCTACTTTAAATGCCACATGGATCATTGAACTGTTTTCGTAAATATTGGAACTTAGAAAACACGGCCTTATTTCCAAAGCCGTGCTGAGAAGGATAGCTTGACTTGATATTGTACCTGAGAGAGTTATCAAATATTTTAGATTTTTCATGTGGTTGTTTTGATTTGGGATTGTGTCTTTGTATTGCAGTTGATTCATGCGCTTGTAGTATCCCATACCCCCCCCCCCCCAATAACAAAATAACGCCTCTTTTCTGCACCTATTGTATAATGAATACGAACATGCACCGATCAGGATAACACAGACGGCCATATATAGTGTGCTATATATAAGAGGAACATTTTGCCCTGACAGCTGCATTTCGATCTGCACTTTTAAATTCCATTACATGGAGGCCGTTTTACTTTTACGCCAACGTGTACAAGCGATGTCTGTTTTTCGTCCTATCAGAACGACCATATATGTTACTCCTTGCCAGGTCCTCGGCCCTGCACCCCCGAGAAGATCGTGGCTCAAACAACACCGTGTTTTTTACAGTTCTTCAGAACCGAATTATATAACATATCTCTGCTTGATACATGTAAATGCTGAAATGAAATGAAATGAAATGTGGTCTAACGTCCTATACTGTTTTGCCCCGACTTTGCCCGGACAGTGGCGCTATAGGACACACTCTTATATCTGATTCCATGGCTAAGGCATCTTTCACTTGCACCCAAAATGTGTAGGCTATCTGTCTCATACGCTGTCCCGTGTCAGACCCACTGTTCTGCGTATACTGAAAAAGGGGAACCACGCGGGAAAATCGTTATGTACTTTCGCAACCAACGTTGGGATCGAACATTGGACCAACGTCTTACCCACTGAACCACCATGTAAATAGTAAATATTGGCCACCCCATGCGCCTGAAGAAAAAAATTAGAGAAAATTTAAGTGTGATATTATAATTCATATCTGATTTATCCCCGGACACACCGAAACAGTCCAAAACTGCCGTTTCTTAGACCGCCCATCGATGGAAATATCGCTACAGCGACAGTTTGGGGTTAGGAGGAGGGGGGGGGGGGGCGGGGTTAACTCCTAATATAGTTTGGACGGCCATTCCTTAATGCTTGGTATTGTGCCGGCGACTAAATGGATGAGACGGATCTGCACGAACCGGGATATAATGAAGACGGCTGTGGCGACGAATCTGGCGATATGTCATAGAATATTGTGTATTGTTCATAACATTAATATATTGACATTTATAATTAGATCTACATGTCTGTTCCGTAACAACAAAATCGTTGATAATATTCTTATTTCCTGCAGATATCCTCAGTGTACTTATATAATGTTATCAACTTTGGGTGAATCTAAGTAGAATTATACGTATATAAACAGACTATAAGTAGGCTATATGCAAATGTAATTGTAACAGCACTTAATCCACTTTCAGTCGCTCTTCCATTTCCTCAACTAGTTGTATGCGTTAACAAGGATTTGTTACAATATAGTATAATTTTCCGGGTAATTTGAAAATTGATCATCAAGATCTCATTTTGTATACTTGAAATCATCTATATGGCACAACAAATTACGAATCTATGCTGTTTAATTTATTAAAGGTTTGTCGTTAATTAACAGGCAAGAGCAGAAACAAATTATTGCATTAAGAAGTGACTTGTTTGTGTAGGACGCAGATAGTTGTCCCAGCAGGAATCAATCAAAATTACTCTGAACATCTAAAATTTATCAATTCAATCTTTATGGGGAATAAAAAAAAAACCCTCTTAGTTGGAATATTTATTGATTCAGACATTTTCAGTGTACACTATACATAGAATTGGTAAAAAAAATGAACCGTTCGTTTGTAAAGTTTTCAATAAGTTATGAAATGAAATATAGGGTTTTATCCTACTAAGCGCCCTGTACTTCTCTGCACCGACTAGACTAATAAAGTCGGACACGTGGGAGATTTTGTCCGGACAACACCGCTACGGCCTACTCTTATTTTAACTGTCTTAGGATGAACCCCGTCTCTTCATAATTATGGTGGCGGAACACGATTAAAATAAATTACCAGAAAACATAGAGGTATTTTAATTTGGTGAGTTTCCCGTGTATCGTTAACTAAACTTGAAGGTCTCAGGATTTTCTGGCGTGTCGATAGTCGCTCGGTTGATACAAAAACCAAGACCCTGTTTTTCATTGTCGTGCACACGAAAGAACGGAATTTGGAATAAGAGTGAGTCGTACCACAGCTGTGCGGGCCAATTTTCCCTCATTAGTAGGGCCTACACTGGTGGCGTTTGCCCATCTCCGTTACGAATAACGGGCAGAGAGAGGACTGATGTATTGCAGATATCAACTGTGCTATATCTTTAATTGACCAATAAACCACAGTAAATACACATAAAAACCATATTTAGCAATATCAACTCATAGTGAATATACAAAGATCCTTGCTTTATAATACACATTGAAATAACAAGCAAGGCCAATATACATTATCGTAAATACGCAATTTCAGAATGTTCTTCATTTTTGTTGCATTGCATATCATTATCACCACATCAGGTGGCCCAAATTCTTTTCTAATATTTTGGGGAGGGGGTGGGTGCTCTTTAAAAGATATGATCAATCAATTTATCTTGGGCCCACAGGATTACTGTGTACACATAGAAATACAAAAGCCATTATTTGTCTGCAGCTTCAAATTTTGTTATTTTTGTTCTGGGTGACATACTGTATATGAGTTAGATTTTCAATTCTTTTGGGGAAATTGCAAAAAGTATTAAAATAGCATTATGCAAGAGCAAAATCTGCTTATTACAGGTCTTTCTTTAGGCCTGAGATGTTATCTAAATAATCAATTAGACATTAATTAACATATCCAGACCATAATAAATTCTTTATGTCAAGGCTAGCCTTCGATGTTGGCGGATTAAGTTCTTATATGCCGCTTAATGGCCGTTGATAATTAAATCAATCAAGTTGATAATCGAGACTATGCTGTTTATATTAATGATTTGATTAATGATGACCGAGACTATGTGAATTTTCAAACCCTTTTTTCTCGGCTAATATAGGTTCAATTTGACTGAAATTTTCAGCAAATTATCTTTGCACTATCTAGTTTTTAACGATTATAGTGAGAACTGCTATCTCTTTATCTTATCTCCCATAATGTAACTTTAAGTTAATACCTTAGGAACAGCAATATCACCCTTGTAATAAAAGGATCTATCTTCAAATCTGTTGCAAATTAGGTAAGTAGGTTTTCAATATCCAACTTTGATTCTTTAACGTAACAGACGAAGATAACAAAAAACAGTAACAAATTGTATATGGTGATGACTTACTTGACTCATCATTTTTTATATAAAATATTCAACAGAAACAACAATTTATTTCATTGCAAGGTCTACTATATGCCAGAGACATGAACATTTCAAAATGAAAATAAAACAGATTATAACTTGACATGCTATTTTAAAAGAGCAGTAATAGCAGTCTCAGTTGAGGCAAGCAGAAAAGGTTTCTTTTAAAGAATGAAGGCTCTGGTATAATGGATTCTTAATAAATCTTTTCTGGCTGAATCTGATGGATTATATCATGTGTAATAAATAAATTCAATTTGATTGTAATTCACCCTGAATGTCAATAAGATTAAAAATACATGTAATTCTCAGAATTAGATTAATTCCATGGATGATTTCTCTCATTTTAAATCTGCAATGTTTTATATAGTTCTTTGAATTTCAATTTATAGCACACTCTATCAACAGTTAAAGATGCATTATGTAAGATTTACATAAAGAGATGTTTAATTTTTTTTATAATAATTCTAAAATAGATGATGAAAAATGAATATATTGCAAATTTCATTAAAATTACTTTATTCTGAGCAAAGGTATGACTTTAGATTTTTTATGATCATAGTAACGGTACTTGACAATCAAGACTATGTTTACGATTATCCAATTTATTGTTACATATTTGCAAGGGTGCCGGAATGGAGTGAGGGCCAGGGTACCAAAAGATAGGTTGGAATCTCTCCCCTCGACCTCTAGAAAATTTTTAAATTTGTCAATTCCGAGACGGCTGTTTAAAATACATGATAATGAAAGAGACATCTGGTCAAGGCATGTACTTTCATCATTACGGCATGGGTATAAATGTATCCTCCAGACAAGGGCCAGTTACCATTTGTATACCCTGGTAACCAGGTTCCGGCACCCCAGCATATTTGAATCTTGTAGGTGTTCTAATCCATTTAAATCTCAGCCATTATAGGTTTCTCATGTGAATAAATAATGGTTTATATAACATTTGAAGCCAAAATAAAGACTTAGCTCTTACATAATGCATATTAAACAAGCCAACAGTGAGGCTGAAGTCCCCCGCCGAAATCCCAAAATAAATAGATAACACATATTAATTAATCGCACATTTATTTTTTTCAAACGTATCGACCAATCAAACTGAACACGAAGTGTCATCCAAAAATTGCTTATCTCTGCCTACCGTAAGAAGAAAATGCTCATCTTCGAACTCCATCAAGGCATTGACCTAATAAGCATACACACCAATTTTGAACATTTTAACTCAATTCGAAGGAGAGTTATTGTGTTCCAAAGTCTCGGCAAATCAAATTGCTTATCGCTCTGCTTACCCTGAGCAGAAAATGCTCATTATCGATCATAGTCAAGGTATTACTGTAATGAAACTATACAAAGCATCAACCAATCAAATTGCTTATCTCTGCCTACCCTAAGCGGAAAATGCTCATCTTCGAACTCCATCAAGGCATACACCAAGTTTGAACATTTTAACTCAATTAGAAGGAGAGTTGTTGTGTTCCAAAGTCTCGACCAATCAAATTGCGTATCGCTCTGCCTACCCTGAGCAGAAAATGCTCATTATCGAACTTAGTCAAGGTATTACTGTAATGAAACTATACACCAAGTTTCATCACTCTCACTTAATTAGAACTAAAGTTATCGTGTCCCAAAGCATCAACCAATCAAATTGCTCATCTCTGCTTACCCTAAGCGGAAAATGCTCATCTTCGAACTGCATCAAGGCATTGACCTAATAAGCATATACACCAAGTTTGAACATTTTAACTAAATTAAAAGGAGAGTTATTGTGTTCCAAAGTCTCGACCAATCAAATTGCGTATCGCTCTGCTTACCCTGAGCAGAAAATGCTCATTATCGAACTTAGTCAAGGTATTACTATAATGAAACTATACACCAAGTTTCATCACTCTCACTTAATTAGAACTAAAGTTATCGTGTCCCAAAGCATCAGCCAATCAAATTGCTTATCTCTGCTTACCCTAAGCGGAAAATGCTCATCTTCGAACTCCATCAAGGCATTGACCTAATAAGCATATACACCAAGTTTGAACATTTTAACTCAATTAGAAGGAGAGTTATTGTGTTCCAAATTCTCGACCAATCAAATTGCGTATAGCTCTGCTTACCCTGAGCAGAAAATGCTCATTATCGAACTTAGTCAAGGTATTACTATAATGAAACTATACACCAAGTTTCATCAATCTCACTTAATTAGAACTAAAGTTATCGTGTCCCAAAGCATCAACCAATCAAATTGCTTTTCTCTGCTTACCCTAAGCGGAAAATGCTCATCTTCGAACTCCATCAAGGCATTGACCTAATAAACACATACACCAAGTTTGAACATTCTAGCTCAATTAGGAAGAGAGTTATTGTGTCCCAAAAAGTGTGACGGACGGACAGACAGACGGACAGACAGACGGACAGACAGACAGACAGACAGACAGACGGACGAACCCATTTTAATAGTCCCCCAACTTTCTTCGAAAGGCGGTGGACAACAAACAGAAATACTTGCAGGTTCTGATTATATTTTGAACTAAGGAGGCAGTGCATATATTTAATATGAATTGTCAAATTAAACTAATAACTTGGCAAAAGATGACACTCAAGAAATAATGAAATATGTGATTGTAATTTTTTTTAATGAAATACGTTTTCATTCCCATTCTATTAAAAGAATAAATATACAGCTGAAAAATGTTATAAATGGAAGCTCTGGTCACAGCACTTAATATCTTCATTATATTCATGTAAAGATTTTCAATATCTAAATTTGCTTAAACTCAGTACAATGGATTGGATGAGTTAAACCCTAAATCTTGAATTAAAACTAAGTCTAATTCAAAAGGAAGACAACAGCCATTTTTGGTCACAAACAATAGATTTCATAATATATTAATATGCTAGTTTTTAACCATGTACATGATAAAATTATCACAAAAAAAGAAAAGAAAAAATGTCTTAATATAAATTTATAATAATCACCCTGATGTGAGCAGGGATTTTACAAATATATACATACTGATAGGGGTAGTTAAAACACCCCCATTTTTGATTGTGTGGGTAACTAGACAGGCATTCATTTTGATTTGACTGCCTTGAAATATATTGCACTCCCAGCAAAGACAAACATTACGTCAAAAAGTCAACAAATCAGACAAATCTCGAGCATTTGATACTGGTTAGGTTACCAACCAAAACGTGTCCATATAATAAGCAGATCATGTTCACATGAAGAATCCAGATCTCATTATGGCAGAAGAGTCCACAAAAGCTCATCAAACACTATACAATCAAATAAATTATAGCAGTTCCTTTCTAATCTATATATTATATATGTAGCAGTTCCTTGATTCACATTTCTCTGTAAATATGTACATTTAATATCAGCATGGTGTGATTCATTTTATATACAGGACTCTTATGAAGAGAGCACTAGTCTTTTTTATAGTATATAGGTTTTTTATTATCACAGGGTTTTGTACATGGTTTTCAACTTTGTGAAATTTGATGTCTATTATTCCTTTACTTAGAATTGAAATGGAACAAGTATGAAATAAAAATACTATAAGAGTGTACCCTGATTCAGTTTTGGGACTAATAATGTTAATTTCTCTAGCCGATTGCACAAGAAGTTAGTTGCGATCACTATATAGTCTGGCCATGTACTGTTCTCTATGTCTGTGTTGAAGAAAGAGCCTTATAATGCGATAAATATACTCCTGGGAGAGCACTAGTCATCCATACCCACACTTTTGGCACACAAGAAACACGCCCAATGTCCTACAACTACAGTATTTTTTAAATAGTTTTCGTCTAAAACGGCAGTATTTTTTCAAAACACGATCCACCGCGGAGTAAGCGTCCATTGATGATATGGTGGATCTCAGATCTTTAGGTTTATAGCACTCTTTCTTGCCATCTATACAAACACGAGCTTGACTTTTAGCAAAATCTGATTTTATCATGTTTTCATCGGGTACTGATGCACGACATGTGAAACTAAATCTCTGTTCTATATAACCACCTCGAGTTCTGTTAGTTTGAATCCAAGGTGTCCATTTCGTTTTCTTTGCATATTCTGAAAAATAAATTTTATCACATTGTTAAAATCATAAATACCCCGGTAAATAATTTGCAATAAAACATATTATTTTTCTGGTCAAATGTTTAGATATATCATGTGCATTAATTGAAAGCAATTTTGAAAAGAAAAGGAGATTAAAATGTCCGGCAATAGAAAAGCCACAAGTTTTAAATCACTCTTATTGAATTTATCAGTTTACCGACAAAGGATGATCTCAGTCAATCAAGACAGATTAAGTTGTTAATCGAGCTGATAAATACTTTGATCACTTAATTACGTAATCAGTTCAGCCTTTAATCAACAGTAAATGAAATGAGTAGAAGTTGTACACTCAGTAGTCAATGTATTTATTCAATCGATTGGGCATATTACTGGTTGAACATTCGGAAAATTACATAGGACGTGTACGGAATATATGGCCGAAATAGCATTCCAGGTAGAAATCATAACATACACCACATGTATAATTCAATGGTTGAGATACTTTTGGTGGTTCTATGCTTATAAGTGCAAGAGAACCACACCAAATCAAAAAGAAACACTGTGGCTGTAAACCTCTATTTTTGGAGACTAAAGGGGGATAACTCTTGAAATGAAACCTATTCACAAACACTTTTGTACATTAACTTATAATCCCTAATACCAGTGTGCTTCAAATGAATAACAGAATTTCTGTTTTTAGGGCTACTTGATATATGGGTACTTTTTTTATTCATTCATCGGCTTTACTCCTAATTCGTTGCCTGAAAACCATATTGTTCTATCTCCCATTACGGAGATTGAACAATATGGTTTTCAGGCAACGAATTGTATACCAGTTAAATTCAAATATAAAGGTATATTATTTATTAATACCTTTACAAGTCTGTGCATTACACATTCTCCAATCTTTAAGATTACCGATACATGGGACACCTGCGTAGGAAGGTGGTGGATTATCACAAGCACGGCGTCTAGTCTGTATACCACCATTACATTTAGCTGTACATTGACTCCATCCAGACCACATAGACCATATACCATTTACTGGTGGCACTAAAAAATAAAATATGTCAATAATATTAGGAATCATTTTCTTGTTTATCAAGCCATTGTGGCAAAGATAAATTTTCCATGCATTCATAGGACCACAAGATTATAAGGTAACCATCTCTAAAGTTCCCTAAACGAAATAATATGCTCGGACCTAGGGAAGAAAACTTGTCTGGCATTTGAGGTTGTGATATTTCTAAAACTTTTAACCATCTCAAATTACCACAAATTGTCATTTGAAACATTGCGATGGAACAGAATAAATTTGGTTGCAGTTGTGAAAATTAGAAAAGTACATACCTGGACAAGATGGGACATTTTCACAATACTGTTCTTCTTCATTTTCTCCCATACACCCTCTACCACCATATTTAGGTGTTGGATTTCCACAATGTCTGCTTCTTTGCTTTATAGCAAAACCACAACTCTGTGAACAACTAGACCAGGAGGACCATTCTGTCCACTGACCATGAACTTAAAAAAAAACATAATTCACAGATAAAATACTTCAAATTTTAAAAGACTAAGTTTTTGGTTGGATTCCTGGTAAATGAAGTTGAGACAAAATTGTCAAGTCCTTAATTTTAATAAGAATATAAGTAGTTGATGGAAAACTAAAGCAGAGGATGTGGCAAATGTCACTTTTCTGAGACTTTGGCAGATAAGGGTTAAACAATAAATGATTCTTACCTGTGCAGTTGCTGACTTCAACACTGGGACCACTGCATGGTCTACCACCATATAAAGGACTAGGATTGTTACATTGTCGAGACCGACACATACATTCCTCACCATCACTAGTTACATGTTGACATTTATCCCAATCAGACCAACTGGACCAGTTACCATTTACTATAAACAAACACATTTATTACAGATTACAAATCAACACATTTATTATATTTATCATATTCTTCCTAGAAGATAGATTGTACTGGTACATAGAACCTACATGTAAATAAATATATAACCAAACAAATAAATAAATAAAACTAATAATTCAAAAAATAGATAAAAACTAAATAAATAATCAGGTTCTGCTTCTTTATATGCAATCATATATGTTAAAGAATTATCACACCTGGATATTTGATGTTTGGACAGGAGCTGATAAATTGTATCCAGTTTTGAGCATGAGGATTGCCTTCTGGTGGTGGACCACAAGTCCTTGATAACCTATTCCATCCACAATATGGATCCATTGCATATACACATGCACTGAAATATAACAGAGTTACACATCAACATATAAACTCATCTGATCATCACTCTTCAGGCTCATTAACATCCAATAAACAATAACTGATTCTGGAAAAACCCAATGGTATAATATTTGTATTTATTTTAAAGATACCTTTCGGGATGGGAGGAAACCAGACAAACTTGGGGAAACCTAAGAGCTAGAAATGCAGTCAAAACAAACAGAGAACTGCTCTGTCACATTATCAGAGAACATTTGTGTACCATTAGTATAAAGATAGGTTGCCAGGCAACGAAACATACGCCCACAGCAGCTAAATCGTCCGGGCAGTCAACAAGGGATGTCGCATATTTTTACTTTTTTTGGTAATGAAACATTTGTAATACACTAAAATCTGATTAAGAGTAACTTAACTTATTATGTAATTATCTGAAAATTATTAGAATTTGTTGGCTTTTTATAAAAACAATTAGTATAGGAAACATTTAATATCATGGATTTAGCAGTTCAGTTATCAAAATTCATTGAAAATCAAAATACTTGTTCGTTTCAACACCTTAAACTCTGTGTATCAAAACAATCAATCTGAAGTGAATAGGATAAGTTTGGCCTCTATAGCGTCACAAGGTTTTTTGAAGTGATCAAGGGAGATAACTCTAGAAGTAATTATTTGAAATCGCTCAAAATAAATAGACTTTTTCGTCTCATGACCTTAAACAGTGTGTGTAAATTTAAAGTCAATCGAATATTAACTTTGGCCTTTGGGATTTTTTGATGCAATCAAGGGCCATAACGGTGAAAATCAATAGGCTTCTTTTTCTTATGACCTTAAACACTGTGTATAAACTTAAAGCCAATCGGATATTAACTTTGGCCTCTAGAGCGTCCACAAGATTTTTTGAAGTGATCAAGGGCCATAACTCTTGTAGTTATTATCGGAAAAAGCTGAAAAATAATAGGCTTCTTCGTCTCATGACCTTAAACATTGTGTATAAATTTAAAGTCAATCAGATATTAACTTTAGCCTCTAGAGCGTCCGACGGACGAACGGACAGACGGGGGCGACGAAAATATACGACCACATTTCAATGTAGGCGTATAAAAATGATGTTAGCGATATCAAATGCATAAACAAGATGATAAATTTCTATACATAATAATAATGAATTAATTGAAATTTCTACAAATAATGTTTCATCATACAATGCGCATTAAAAATTATTTTATTCTCTGTATTTAATGATTCTTGCCAACATAATTTTTGATTAGAATTACTTACTCTTCATCTGTAAAACGGCTACATCTATTAACAGGTATTTTAATAATTTTCTTATTTGTTGAAATATATATAGCACCCTGAAAAAATATAAAAAAAGAACCAAATAAAAATCCAGTATCTGATTATACAGTTACCATTCAATAACAATTAAGAAATAATATTTATTTTTTCATTCTTTTTTAATCTCTGCACAGGTTTTATTTCATGCAAAATACTTTTCTTTTTTTTTTTTGCTAAAATAAAACTTATTTTCAACTTAATATCTCAATGACAATAGCAACGAGAAATCATCTACACCACAACATCAATCATCACAATGTTTGACTTCCTTCTTATGCAGTCTCACTGATTATAAAATTTGTTTATATTGTATACATTTTTAATGTAATATATTTTACAAGAGTGAAAAACACCAATACCTTATCAGGAGAAAGTTTCATAGCTTTAACAGGTCTTTTCTCTCCATTAGGAACAATTTTAATTTCTTCAATCAGACATGTAATGTTCATATAATCTTCTTTTAAACGCATTTTTTTGAGTATTTTACCATCTTCTGTAGCCAGAAATATAACATCATGTAGTCCTTGCTTACCAATAACATGATCTACTACAATATGAGTCCATCTGGAAAAAAATAAATATAACTTACAGTCCAATCAACTAAATATGAGGGTTTCTTATTGAAAAGGAAACAGGTGATATTCAAAGTTTTACAAAAAATCTTTGAGACATACAAAGTAATTTATTTTTCCATGAGATATAAGGCATAAAAAAAAAATTTTGTTACTCAGTATTCTGAGATGATTTATTTAGACAAGGTAAATAGGCTCCGATTTTGTGTAAAGGCTACTACTTGAATACAAATTATTTACATTTCTACATTGTTTTTTGGGGTATTACCACAACATTCATATCATCTATTAAGATTTCATTTTTGAGATAAGGAAGGGTTTAAGGTGTAAAATTTGGGACAGTTACCTATAAAGGGTTCAATATCTAATTTTTAAATTTTTCGAAAAAATAAACACCAACCTTTCATTATCATTATGAATTAATGGTTCTTGATCAACTGGTTGTACAGCTAGATTCATGAGTTGATATTGTTGAGCTAAAACTAACGGTTCACCATCCATCTCTGGTGATCTTTTACTATTACTACCATGACTTGGACACTGAGAAATACACGAACCAGACCATTATATTCATAAATATGTAAAAATCACTGTTTTATCTTCACAATATTTCATAAATTTCACTTATTAAAGCAATTGTTAATAAACAATAAAGGTACCGTACTCACTCTTTCCATAGGTTTAGAATTATCATGTTTCATCCAGGCTGATTTAGCATTTTCTTGATATTTAAAAGAACCTGTAAATGCTGTTTGAAAAGCTGTCATATTATACACACACACAGCAGAACCTGCAATACTGTTACTGCAATAAATAAACAGGTTCAAATGAAAAGTTTGATGTTAACGCATAAAATATGTATTCAAGGTTAAATGATGAACATTTTTTGAGGATCACTAAGTTCCTACACACTTTTCAACATTGCAATTAGCCATTGATGACAAAAATCATACACAGAGCATGATAACCACTACTCATTTTAGAACAACTGATAAGCCTACCATTTCTGATTTGAGTAGTTAACTAACACATTCTTTCTAGTAGGCTTATCTTGATTAAATATCACACCTGTAGGCCTAATATTTCAAGAATGGTGCGTCCATAATATTTTTAAAATAAATCAGACCTGAATTCAAGATCAAATTTTACACTAGTGGACCACAGTTGGATTCATAAATACTGAATGGAAATTTAGAAAGCAAAACTATGTATTGAAAACATCAACCCAATCAATCTGATACTAGAGTTACCTCCCTTGTATGGGAGAAATTGACGTCTGCTAGCCTTATGTGCATGTGCACAAGTGTCATTTGACTGGAGGTTTGTGTCATGAAAGGATATTGTTTTTACTTTTTAACTAAACACAACAAATTTAACAAAAACATGTGAAAAGGTTGATGTCAGCTTATAATCTGAGCAAACAGGATGCATTTACAGCCAAGACAAGGTAGGCCTATGTGCAGCTTACTGTTTAGTGTTTCAGTTACAATATTGGTTGTCATGCTCAAAATTGCAGATAATTAACTTTTTAAGAAAAAAACCGTGGTTTTAGTTTTAGGCTCTGCATGTAGTTATTTTGAACAATTCTCTTTTTTTAGAAAAAAACCAACAGAATTTAGGTCAACACCTTTGCACCCTACCTACCAAACAATACATAGGTCTGCCAATCCCCACTATTATGGAAAAGTGTTTAGAAGATTTAATTCCCCCATTAAACTTTACAACATACAGATATTTTTCTTTATTTACTTTAGTTTACTTTAAACCTTCCAACAAACACATATTTCCCCTCATTAAACCTTCGAAGATAGATATTATCCAACCTTTCAAGATAGATATTATCCTTCCGAAATACCAGTGCCAATATTTTCCCTTATTATAACCTTCCAACATATTTTCATTGAAACAATGGTTTGCCACAAATGTAAAAAACACATCAATAATCAATGTACGTAATCATCTTACATCTCCTTAATTTGTAAAAACTAATTTGTAACACAAGCCCATTCACAATTAAAAAATGTAAAGTACATACCATTTCAAATTGAAAATTTAAATTTTAAGGCCCTGTTACTCATAATTATTAGGGGCTTGATGGTGTATGAAATCCGGGGGAAGATTCCACGTATATGTTCAGTGAGTCGCATCTTAGGGATTCTGGTCATCCAGTCATTTGGCGGGTGTATGATGTATGAGGTGATCTGTCCCCGTTATAGATGCTAGGTTACACCCGATCCTATGCATGTACGGCTTTCTAGATAGAAAGGGAGGCCATGCGTGGTCAGCGTGAGTCTTCCTTGTAGCTCTCCATCACAGTGATAGATTGAGATACACAGGGTTTCATGGATCATCATGTAGGGGAATAATTTCTTCTTAAAATTTATTGCTTTTTGATGCATCTAAGGTAAGAATATCCATGAATAAGTTTAAACAGTAGGAAGAAGATTATTCTGCCAGAGAAATTTTGTACTGAAGACTGTAAAAGGTAGGTGCCGTTGGGATTCTATTCAAATTAATTACTCTTTAAGTAAATAGTGCTATATTGGATTTGTCCCCTTTGATAAAATAAGTTTATTTGATAGAATTAATTTGTACCTTTGTTTGGTAAAATGATACAGAGATAAAACTTTTAATTAGAACTTACGGAGGTGTTGTAAATATGGCATATATTAATTCTTCTTGTTCAGAATAATAAGTACTCTGTAATTCATCATAATAAAATGGAAAATCTCCAGGAATAGAACAATTCATTCTGGCTTTCAGGAATGATGTCCAGTTATCTTCCAATAAAAATTTACCGCCATTATCACTCTGAAATAAGTGTTAAATGTAAGTTAAATAGTGCGAAATCCAACCAACTGAGAATAACAAAATATCAGTTCTTGTATTGTACTGGGTCTAGTTAGGTGCGAGAATGTTGCCAAATGAAATAAATCTGATGTGTTTGTTTAGGGCTATGATTAAACTCTAATCTCTAATCATTAGAGGCCTTTAATTTCATATTCCCAAACCATGTTTATTAACACATAAGAACAAAATATTTCATACAAGAGCAAATTTAATTGTCGAGTCAAGGGCCATTTTCATATAGGTAATTGACTCATCATCACTATGGCTCATCATCAACAGGTAACAATTATTAACTACTGTTTTAAATAAGAATGTAATAGTATTTGCTCTGTTAATGACAAACTTTTATCCAAGACATCAAGGGTCAAGAGAATCGGTACCTCTTTAAGGTCTGTTGTTACTCTACTTAGATAATTTGACACCACTTTCAATTTCTTCTAAAAGTATTTTCTTACCTTACAAACTCTTGCTACTCTTGAATAAATTTTCTAGAAAAGAAATAAAACAGTACATTAGTATGATTGTTTTGACGTTACCACATAGTACCGGTAGTTGTGTATTAATCTTGACATTCAGGTTATGGCCTATTTAGATTTTTTTGCACCTTTCTTGTAAAGGCATTTGACATTTACTTGGACATATTGGATTGTCTATGTTGTATTCTTTTACTGGATATTAGACAGTTATAACAGATATCATCAATTGTACAAAGAAAATGAAATATTGATTGTGAAATGATACTGGATATTTATTTATCAATTTAGTTACCAATAGTAGTTGCTTCCCTTTATTTGGATTCTATGGCAATCATGATTTAGCAGATAGAAGTAATTTTGCAGCATTTATTGAAATAATGGTATAATCTACTCCATTAAGTGTCTGGATTTACAACAGTATGACTAATCTTGAACAGTGTGTATATCATGCAAATAAGTAGCTTAACCATCATTCATGTATGGTCAAAAATGCTTTTTATTAGACAAATTGACTCAAATGTGAAAAGTTTTAAAAAAGAAAAAAATCTCAGTTAAATAATCTATATTTAAATAAACATTGATCTTTTACTGTTAATCCCGGATAAAATTAAATCTACTTCAGTTCCTCTTTAATTGGATAAAACCATAAGGCTTATTTTACCAATCTTGTATTGTATTTATTACAAGAACACCTTTTTTCCAAATTGATAAATAGATATTGGATTAAGATAAAAGTCAAAATAATTATGCCTCCTTGTAAAATGAAAGATATGTCATACACATCCTCAATTAGACAGACAGCATAAAAAAAGTCAAATGACAATATGTATGTGAATATCTCTCCATTTCCTAAAAAACAGTTTGCAATCTTGTAGATAATCAACAAAATATACTTACTTTTCCACAGTTGATGAATTCCACAGCTGTTTCACGGAAAAAAAAATAGATGAAGCCTTCTATTTCGTATGTTGAGATAAAGTTAGGCTCTGTAATAGTGAAATAAACAGGTGGTTTATTATCGCCTAGGGTGTCTCAATAATAGACATGCAGACATGTAACAAAGCATCAAGAATGGTAAAAACACAAAGACAATTTTAAATTTATATCTGTTCTCAATATGATTCCATTTATAAACAAATGATCTATATGTGTCTAAATTCTAACTTGGGTTTTCTAAATTTAAATTCAAGTACCAGTACCACTGCGATACATATTAAGTCATTTTAGTACATTCATGTGCCCATTAAATTTTGCCTGTAGTTAGTTATTTGATATGAAACTTGAATGTGTGTCACAGGAAATACATTTGCTACACTGTTTTACATTTTAATTATCCTTAAGTTAACATACAATTATATATCAAGATTTTTCCCATGAGTTAAGTAAAGTGGGTCAATTTAGACTGAGACAGTTGTATATTATATTAAATGCAGCAGAGTTGTTTATGTTTTGTAAGAACTGTGACTTATACTGCTCCAATTAATCTACTCAGGCTCCTGTGAACATTTTATCAGTGTCTATTTTCACAATTCCTGTAAAGCATTTCTAAAAAAAATCAGTGCCCTTGCCATTATAAATTCAAAAGCAGCCATGGTTTACCAAGTTATTGAAACAAAAGAAAATTTGTAAGAAGGTTAATCAAAGTAATCATTAAAGGCAAACTAATCACTAATCACATTGCAAAAATAATTGCTAAAATTAACTAGAACTTCCAATAAGTTTATACCAAAATATGAAATCAACTGGTTCTAACATTGAAACTAAGAAATGTGTTTTCATATTACCGGTATATGAAAACTTTTTGTGCTATCAAAGCAATATTTAGTTATAAACAGGGTGTTATAGAATCTATTCATGTCAGATGAATTTTAAAACATCTGTTAAACGGTACCGGTAAATCAAAGGATCTTTGACAAGTCTTTATCAAAATCCTTTTTGAGGATACAGAAGTATATTCAATGAGGGACTAGTGTTATTTATGGATAGATCTCAATATAATGCAACACATAGCATTTGTTCTTCACTTTCTATCCATATGTTTTCCTATCTTTCCTTCAGATACTAATTAACTTAGATGAGAAAGGCAGGGGGTCTCTGACTGATCCATGAGAAAATTATCAACAGCTCTTGATTGAATGAAATTGAATATCATTCATGTGCAGAACTTACAAGTTAAAATGATAGTCATAAATTAAATTATTCAATATGCTTGAAAAAAAATAATTAGATGATGACGCTGTGAATTTGAAAATAAGGTATCACTAGTAACTCGAGACATTAGGGTAACTTTGACATGTCTATATTTTGGGTATTGGTACTAACAAATAGTAAAGCTTTATCAAAATGTTTTTGGCAGTATAAATGTTAATAATCATATTGTAGATCATGACGTTTCCCTTGCCAAGTTTGATTTTACTAAAGTGGGCAGAATATTTCAGCTAGTGAATATTAAATTATATTGTTTTTTAGCGACTTGTGTTGATTTTTTATTATTCAAAAAAAGATTTGTAGGAGATCTTATCTAATATGCTGTAAGTCAGGGGAATAACTCCTTACCGTTTAGCCATTTTGAGTTAGATCTAACTGTTCGTAGATGTTTTGATGGTCCAAGATTTCTACTGATTGATGGATCAGTTGCTGCAAAATCAACTACAGTTGCTGTATATAGATCTCCATTTTTAGTTATTAAAGCTGTTGCATTATGATATGGATTAAATGGGCTTTTGGCACGACCATCTATAGACTGATTTACTTCTGACAAATTGTCTGCCTAAAAAAGAAATCCATTGAGATGTGTGTATAATGTACTTAACTTTAAAATGTATTTATGATAAGTGATTAAGTAATTCTCTTACACCTTTTAAGTAGCAATAAGAAAGTAATTACTAGCAATATATTTTAACCTGTAGAAAGTAGCAGGTGTCTTTACATCATCTGTATATATTTATCAATAAGGTGCGAACTACCATCATCATAAACATCACAGAAAAATAAATATAGGTTGTAAGACATTACATGTGTATTAATCATCGAAAAATCTGTGCTTAGTCAGAATAATCTGTTTTTGTAACATCTAATCAGGCAATCTTCAACACAAATAAAGAGAAAATGCAAATGATACATTAATAACATTGATTAAGAGAAATATGTCTCCATGAAAAAAGCATTAAGACATATCTGAATCAAGATTTCTTACCAGTCTCCACTGACATATTGGATTGAAAGCATTGGTACCACAAGTAAACACCATATCTTCATGTAGTAAAAGAACTCGCACAAAATTATGACAATCATCCTGAAACACAGAAAAATCCAGTCAGATAAGTTATGCTAGAACAAGACAATACAAATACTTTTGTTTAGTTTCACCATCGTAAGAGATATACAATTGTAGTTCTTCAAATGTCCAAAAAATATATACATTTTTTTAATGAAAAGCATCTACATATGTAATCACTATCTGGTTCTCCACATTGCTACCATTCAATATAAAAAAAAATCATACCTTAGCTTGTCCTTTAAACATACAGGTCTGTGGATCACTCGGCATCCATCTGGCCATTTCAATCTGTGATATATCATCAAGAGAAAGTCGGAACAGTGAATCCCTAAAAAAGGAAAAGAGAAACATCATTGACCAGCACAAACAGTATCGATAAATCAGATCTTTATATACAAATTGATTAAAATAGTTTGCTAGTTGTCGGTGAAGAACACAATGCTGGTCACATATTTATCAATTTGTAAGTAATGAAAGCATTTATAACTAATCAAGAATTGCAACTCAAAAAGTAATTATCAGAAATAATTTCTATATTCCTGAAGCAGTGGCCCGAGAAATCTCACTCAAGCCATTACTACACTTTGAGGTAAAAGTTGTGTTTTTGACTGAGTGTTGAGTGTGTCTATTATTATCAAATCTCCTTGTTGGAAGTGTGCTGTTGTATTCAGTTTGTTGAAACAAAACATGTCCATAATCCGTCTCGTTATCAAAGGTATTACAATCTGGTGAAAATTTTGTTAGTGTGCTGCATGGTCCAACAGATGATAAAAATGTGGCAATTACTCAATGTTTTTGATGGCAGACATATTGGATAGCCTCGTTGGACAATTAGTTTTTCTGCAATATTCTGATATTCTCTGGTTAATCAGTCATACTAAGTTGTGTAATTATACACTTTTACTTTAACATATTTAGATTTTTAATGCTGTAATGAATTGGTTGTTAACCAGTCATAATTTGGGACAGGAACCATCAGTCAGTCCAGCAATGTTTGGTAGAGAACACCTGATATATTTAATATGCAAAACATACATAAGTAATCAGATGATAACTTTAGCAGTTCCAGTTATTGGGAATCAGCGCTCACGCTGTCGATCACCATTTCCGCCAATGGCGATAAAAATATAATTTTGGAGATCAAATATTGAATCTGGCAAAATTTCTCCATCTCACAAACATAAATACTGTGTATAATTCGAAGGATAATTTGAGCTATCAGAAAATCCACAGGCAAAAGACAGACAAGGGTTGCAATAATATTGTTTGGACTGCATTTCAATGTGTACATATAAAATGGTAGTGTAGGGGTGCCCAAGTAGTGTAACATGAGTGCTTTAGTTCATTATGTCTGTCATTGAGCCAAGTATGGATCCAGGAATGTATGTGACAAGGAAACTGAATGCATGCCTAATATTGTGGGGTTTATTTGGCTTCTCCACACTTCTAACAACAAGCAAATTCTTGAAATAAAGATATGCCAATCGCTGTTCCCAAAATGACCTAGATTATGTTGAGTGGACAATGAACACCCTATGGTCTCTCAATGATTAAATTAGATAAACAATATCTATTTATACTTCCAACTTACCGTGCACCAAGTAGAAGTTGATTGCGTTCATCATCTAATGTCAACTGTACATAGCCTTCAATATCATTATGCTGGAATACATTGACTTGCGACATGAGATCTGAAAAATTTAAATTAATAATATTAATATTCAGAGAAGAAACCTCTTGATTGTGAAATTAATAATAGAGCCATCAAAAGCTGAAGACTGAAATATCATAAATATTGAAGCCCTCTATAAGCAATAACTCTATCTACTCCATGAAAATGTAGTGTTTTCCCCCCTTGAACTGCTTGACAAAACTATCAATACATAATAGTGTAAACCAGGTAAACCATACTGAGACCAGGCAGAAACTGACCTATCCAAGAGAAGTGGTCTTGATCTGGTTAAAAAGTGTGATTGTGTAAATGGAAACTTATTCCATAAAATTATTCTTTAGAAGTACGTCAGGAATAAAGTAAAGCTTCAATATACAAGACAATTATATAAATAAATAAACTTATACAGTTTACATGAGATATGACAAGAAGTGTGCTGCAGAAAGTAACATATGTTTTCTTTGAATAATATAGATGTATAAACCTAAAATGAGGCATTGAGTGCATGTAAGCCTTGAGATCTTCGAATCAGACATGTGAACCGAAATTATACAAATAAACAAAATGAGGAACATTTAATAAACTGTTCAAACAAGTTATGTACTTAAATAAACTACAACATGTACTACAAGGATAAATCTTCAAAAATACTTTTGTTTTATGAAAGATGCTGTATGTACTAGCTAAATCTATCTTTATTTTGACTTCAAACGTTACATAAACTATTATTTAGACAATTATTTGCATTTGAAGCCTATAATAAACTCTGGAAGTGATTTACATAAATTGTTGAAATTCAACCAGCTTTTTTGTTTTATTAATTCAATGAATGCATATAAATTTCATACAGATCAGATTATAACTTTTGTCATTTGAATGTACATAAATTAATTGACAGAAATGGACTTCTTCATTTCACAGACGAATATTAGGCTGCTCATTTTTGTCATCAAATCTGTTATGACAAATAAGCCTATGGTTGTGAATGGCGACTTGCTGGTGCAATATATTTCAATCATCACAAAAATAAAAGAACTAAAAAAAAAAATTAAAAAAAAACTGGCAAAGATTTAAGAAAGCCCTTTGACTTCAAGCAACAGGTAGCCTACTACATGTAATACAGATAACTACTTGGTATATATCATTTCTATTAGTTTGTACTTAGTTACCTATCAGACATGTAGGCTACACTTCAAGAATGGGTCAGTGCTTGCAATATCGCTCCCTATGGGAATACTAAATTACACACATGTTTGTCTACTTGGTACTTTAACCTCTAAACATTTACTTTACAAAAAACAAAGTTCTTTCTGGATTTAACTATTTCCAGGTACACTTTTGAAGTTTATTTTATAGTTTAATTAGGATATATATATTTATTCTATGTAACATTGGTTATAGAGTTCCTAAGATTGGCACATCCATATAAATCACCAATTAATCCCTTCTGATAAATTCAATTTCAACTTTGAAAGTCACTATTTCATCCCGTTTGTAGTAATTTCACCCATCAAATAATTAACTAAAACTTGAATTATTTTCTAAGAATCATCAATATACTGGAATTCATTCAATTTTAGCAATTATTTCAGACATAAATTGCTTGGGAGACTATTTACAATCCAATGTTAAGGTGTCAGAAGTTGATCAAATAAATGAACTATCTCTTCATTAAGGCTGGTTGATTGTGCTATATATTTTGCTCAATGTCCAGAATCTCTCCTAATCAGTAAGTGTTTCTGCTAGATCTATGGCATCTACTTAGCTCTGATAAGCCTAAGAATTAACAATTACTTTTTTTTTTGTTCAATGATAATAGAGAAAACTTTATTTCCCAAACCTTTAGCCACCTGGAGATTTTATAAGACATGTGATCTACATATTCGCAGGGATCAAAGTATAATTTAAATACAGAGTATGTATAACACTATTTAAAATGGAAGTTGGGTATAATTTGAGTAAGACTTGTAAAGAGATATGGACATCTTAAGACAAAAACTATTCCTTTCCCATAAAGCAGCATTAGTTTTGATTAAAAATCAGTTTTAAATTTCCATACATACATACAAGTAGGTAATCTTGATGGGATGGGTTTGTTACAGTTTTATGATCCTATCAGTACGTTTTGCATAAACAGATTCTTTCACAGTAAATGTGTAAATATCAAAATATTTTGCATTTTGAGAAAATCGTATCAGCTCATTTATCTCAAAATTAACTTCTTTTTACATTAAAAGATTTTTGGCACACCTAGACACAGATATCTACATCTTTAAAGTATATATACAAACTAAACTAAAAGCGATAAAAAACGATAATGCAGAGTGTAATGACTCTGCTCTATTCAAATTAAAAATTTTTCAATCTTTCCACTTTCAGTTATATTACTGGTTGACATAAACTAATTAAGGTAATACAAGGTACATCAATTACTTCCAAAGATATTCCACAAATTATATAATTAAGATCTTTAAATATACATATCGCAGGCCTGAATTTCTCTTTTGATATTACTGCTAAATATGTCTTTGATATAGCTAAGCTGTTGAAAGGATCTATCATTAAGCACCAACTTGGTATGTAATATCGGTTGCTGTTAAATTGTATTAGTATGATTTGCATGCGACAAAATTCTTCTGAGTGGGGGGTACAAATACCATCTATAATAATCTTCATCCTTATAATGTCTATCTTTGTGTACCCGGTACATCACCAGTTGTAAAAAGCATTTTGTGTCTATCAAAGTTTTACTGTTGAGTCAATGAACATGTATATTTTTACCTTTTTGTGCACATGTACAGGATATTGTCCAATATCTATATTTTTAGACATTTGTTTTTCCATATGTGCATCTTTTTATTTTGTTTTTCTACCCTTTTGAAACCTGAAATGTTTGTGTGTCCTTATGAACAGCTTACTGTGGTCTGGGTGTAACCTTATATATAAATACTTGTAACATGTAATCTTGATATTACTTTAGTGTCAGGCCGCAGCACATTCTATAATTACTCTTGCATTGTGATGCTTTCCACATTTCTTTAGATAGCTCGCTGTGATATACACACAAGTTTTTAGAACATGTTAAGTACAGTTCAGACCTTAAAAAATAATTAAGCGTGATAAGGCATAGCTTACCACACAGCAATAAGAGACAACATGTACAATTTGAACTACATACAATAAAAAAACATCATAGATGGCAGATAAGAATAAAAAATATACAAGTAGACAAAAGGCAATAGGATTTATCTTGTCGAATGAGAGAATCTTTCATATAGTTTTCAAAGAATTAAAAAAAAAAACTGCACATCATAGAAATCAGTATTACAATCATGTCTAGAAATATTTTCAGGTGTAATTATATTGAACAGGTAAAATAAACATGGAAAACGTGTAAAAAGTAGTTTAAAATATACATGTAGTCATGTTGATAAGCAAATAAACTCAGAAAGTCACGTTCCTGGAGTTATCCCTTTATCATAATCTTTTCTTCAGAATATTTATATATACAAGAAAATATGCAAAATGTCAACCGCATGAGGAATGCATGTTTTTAAAAGTAACTATATAATTTATTCAAAAAGGTCATTCTGACTTTAATATTTGTGAAATGTGAATTTAGAGTTATATCTTAAGATCTTGCCAGGAATTAAATATGTAAATTTAATATGAAAACCATGGCCATTATTCCCGTTGCTTTTTATGACAGCCAATTTGTTTTCACTTCCCAAGACATCCAGTATTGATGTTGAACTCGTTTTCTTATGACTTTTAAGTGTAATTTTGTCAAATTCAGGCAAACTTTGCCAATATACATATCAGGTTTGTTTTGGCTTTTACTTCTTCACAGAACCAGGTTCACAAGCAAATAATCTCTTTACAATACATACCATTGTAGGAAATTCTCCTGAAGTCACTTGGGTCATGGCATAATTCTTCGTCACAAAATACAGAACACAAACATCCACAAATAATAACAAGTAGAATGTTTGTTACTGTTCCACTCATTCTCCACATTAAGTTATAACCACCAGCATATCTCTAATACCACCTCCATTCACACATCTACATACTGATGTACACACTCCTCAATTAAACCTGAAAAAAATAAACAGAATATTGATTTAAATTGAAAAAGAACCCAACAAAAGAGTTAATCCATTCATTGTTATGATATCTTCAAACAATGAAAAAAACTTCATTTTGATTTGCAGGAGTGACAAGTGTCACTCTTAAGGTAGGATGGAATAATTCACCAAATTACGATACAGATATTTATGTCTAAAATTATTCTTCACATTCAGGCCCCGAGTTCACAAAGCATTCTCAGACTTAAGTTGAGAATTTACTCAAAATTGATCGCCTTATTTTAACTAAAATATAGCCCTTTATAAAACCTTTGCTGTTTTAAGGTATCAAATAGGTCAATAAGAAACTGTGCAAAGTTTTGTGTTTCTGAATCAAAGATATTTCTTGTAAATAGTGATTGAAAGTTGAGTAAATTCTCAACTTAAGTCTGAGAATGCTTTGTGAACTTGGGGCCAGGGTTCACTTTGGTAGGAAATACAAATGGGGGGATTATTATTGGATCCAAATTAAACAATCAACCAGAAAATATGGAAACCCAGAAATCCATGTTTCAAAATAATGATATAAAATTTGAAAGGATTTATTATTGTCATTGTCTAAGCTATTATTACAGTGTATTTTCATTAACAAATCTACTTAGACCTTTGACAACACCACATTAATTGGAAGTCGCCATAGGTCAACTTTACAAGTAGATATGACATGTTTTGCTTAAATGTCATTTGAAACGCCATACTTTTTTGCAAGTAATTCTTTATTGCTATAAAAATGTCACAAAGAACCAATCCAGCAATAGGCCTAGTTGTTTTTCCATATAAATATGTAAGTGTAGACATTTAGGGGAAATTTTATCCTTAAAAATCTATCCACACATCCCCTTGATGTGTGTTAAAACTTATAAGGTTCAAACTTGGCAATAATAGAAATAGAGAAAATATATGGTCCTGTTTCCATCCATATACTGTACATCTCTCCAAGTACCTAATCCATTCTTAGGATCCTCAATCTTCGCATGTGGGTACAAGTGAATTGATAACAAAATGAGCTGAACACAGCCCATATATCAAGCGCGGATCCAGAGGGGGGGTCCAGGGGGTCTGGACCCCCCCCCTGCTCAGACTTGAAAATTTTTTGTGCGATTTTATTGGCGACTTTTAGACCTGTAATTTTGGAATTTACCTTCCGGAAATACGTCAGAATGCACCAAATTGAATCTAATTTACCAAATTTTCCTGGGGGAGGGCCCCCAAACCCCACGTTAATTGGTTGAGTGCCTTTTATCAAACCTAGACCCCCCCCTGCAAAAAATCCTGGATCCGCGCCTGCATATAATTTGTTATGAGTTTGGATTTAATCAGGAAAAAAATTATGAATACTATAATGGATAACCTTTCTTTATGGGGCAAAAACTTTGTTTTTGATATTATGATAAATATCCACCATTTGGTCCATAAAATACAATTAATAGAAAAAACATATTGATGTTAAGTATCCATATTACTTTTAAAGGCCATGTTTTATGAAAAATAATGTATTCACAAAAACCGTATTGAGCAGAAGATCAATTTATCTCACTAAGTCTGTAACCCTACACCTTCATCTGATATTTTACTTATATCCTAGTCTCAAGCCAAAGGTTTCTATTGTTAGGTGATCATGTGTCTGCCTCAATTAACTTAGCTACCTACATACTCTTATAAAGTTTCCACCTTTTCAGACCTAGGTATAAACTTTTCGTTACACTATTGTATATTTGTTGATGACCTCTAATCTTACGAGTTCATCTTGGCCTGCTGTTCTCAGTTTTTCTTGTGAAGCTTATAGGGTATTGGGTATCAAACTTTCATAGCCTACCAGGTATCACTAACCAAGCATTTTTTGACAGACATTTGCAAAATATTTGTTGGTTGGCTTTTTTTTTTTGTATCTTAAAAAAAATCTGATATATTAGCTGGTCAGATAGTGAGATGGATCCACAGCAAACAGCTTGACTTTAATGTAAATTTTGAATCCCTACATAAAAAATATACTGGTAAATTTAAAAACTTCTCATTCATATGCAATAGAAGGTTGATGTCCATGAGCTGGTAAAACTCTTTTCACTACAATACTCTGAATGAAATATTTTTTAACAAATCTGATAAGGCAACTGGAATCTCTATCTGTGATACCTCTCAAATCTCTAGTAAATAATCTTCCAAGCCTGTGCTAGCCTAATTGGAATAAGTTCCCAAAACAAAACCTAGTTCTTCTTAATGAAGCCAGAGATTTTGCCTAATTTATTCGAAAAGTGGTGATTTATATGAAAAATGAATGAAAAAAACTTTGCCATTATTTATTTGTTTTTCCATAAAATAACCGCAAATTACTTTTGTCTGACCTTCTAAGCACCAACAAAGGCAAGACTACAAGTTCCTAAGACAAAAGACAGAACACCTCAATATAAGATAGGGCAGATCAGATCATTCTGACCATTGACCTTTGAAAACCAGAGTGATGGAACTCCGTAGATTGCAATCAAATGGGTGGACTTCTTAAAATATGTTGTCATAACATCCGCAGGCAAAAAGTATTGATAAGAATACAGCTACGAGGTATATTGCACGCAAGGCTTTACTTAATTCATTTACATCATAATTATATTCACATTGAAACCTATAAACGTTACATTTCCAGGTTAATTCACAGTAAGCTTAACGATTCCAGCAAAGATCTCACTGTTTTTTTGGTCTAACAGACATAGCTACGTCTGTTGGAACTATGTTAAGTATGGTCTTAATAGAACCACCTCCAACTGATCAGATAAAATCATCACATTGTTAATTGTGAAATCAGATACACTATTTGTTTTCACATATCAATGGCATCATATTCTTTTATCTAAGATTAACCTTATTCCATATGCTTCTTTTTGTTGTGGTACATTTCTGGCAAATTAGTTTTTTCCTATTGAAGTGAGTGCCGAGATCCTGGCAACCAGCTGGCAATAGTGATTAGTTTACTTCACATTTCTGATAATATTTATGTGGGTGCCAGATCACAACCTAAGAAAATCAAGACTAGCGTGGCACTAAAATCTACCATGCTTCATGCAGTATAAAATATTATGACTTGATTGAATTTGTGAAAGGCTACAACAGGTGTGTGTACGCAAAAAACTTAGTTGAACTGCTCATAGAACGTATACA
The DNA here is from genome assembly GCA_036850965.1 of Patella caerulea. Classification (NCBI taxonomy): domain Eukaryota; kingdom Metazoa; phylum Mollusca; class Gastropoda; family Patellidae; genus Patella; species Patella caerulea. Next base: position 59,305,143 of record JAZGQO010000007.1, read on the forward strand.
AATCAAAATTTACAAATCCAAATTTAATCTGCACAGCTTCAACAAAAGCCAAAAATCACTTTGATACCATGTTGCTTCCCCCCCCCCTCCAACAAGCTGTAAGATGACAAATTATCTAACACATTGTAGACTTTCAAGAAAATTTAGTTTCTATCGGTCAATAATGCAAACTTAACATTTCTTGTAATGTTGAAGGCATAATGCGTGTGACACTGAGCCCCATGTTGTCACTTCATATTTGAGTTTTATGGTCAAGCCCTTTCCCTTCACAACATTTGAAACAGCGATTAATAACTTTTTAAGCTTTTTAATTATTTTCTCTGCATCAATGAGGTTTGCTTGCACAGCTAATAAAAACTGCCTGCGACTGAGATGACATTTTGTAAAATTGCCAATATTGTCCTTTGATTGGTCTTCAATTTCCACGAATAACGGAATATTTATTCAAACATCATTCCTTGTCTAATCATACAATCTAACAAAGTCAATCAAAATAAAACGTTTGATTTTGGCAAACATTATTAACTCCGTGATTAATAAAATGTCTAGACAGTTCAGACTGGGTCAATTTTAAAATACAGCAACCATCCCTGAACATCCTCTTAAATGTCTATTTTACTTTGTAAATTAATAGAGGGAGGTCTCGAAATTTCTTAAGGCAAATGGATTGTTTCTAAAAATCTATAGTACATATTATGTTTGGAGAAAAATGTTAATTTTAAACCAAAGTCTGTATTTCTTCATGGTAATGACAGTACTAGATGGGGAGGGTACATTTATGGGATCTTTTTCTCAGGCATTAATTTGGTGTTATTTTATGTAGTGGACTAATTGATCCAAAGCTCACCTTAGATTATCAGTAATGTAAAGTAATCCAAGTGGGTTGTCTTTCAGAATTAATCATTGATGAGTATCAGTGCCAAGTACTCAATTTGAACCAACCACTGAGTTATACATCACTGTTGTTTTAGTCTGTGTTTATAACTCTTCTCTGAATTGTTAAACTAAATTGTTGACAAAAGTTTACTAAGTATTAGCCATGGATTGATAAAGATGAGCTTCCACCCAAGATTATCAGATAGTTCATCCTGAAATATGGCTTGTTACATTGTATTCTAATATAGACTCTTAAAAAGAGTTTGCCAATTATTGTATCTGAGTGAGTTGTTCAATCTATGCAAAGGTTCCACAATTCTTGAAAGCAGGAATGCAATCATGAATGCTATTTCAAAAGTTTCCTCTGTCACCAAAAGGAATTTATCAGCTTCAGGAGGCTTCCATTCCCTTTAAAAGACTTCAACTACAAATACTTTTATGTTATGTAGCATATTGTCTTCTGCATACAAACAAATTGTGTTGTCTGATTGGTTATATTCCTGGTTGGACTTGGTAAATCGCATAGAACATGTCCAGAAGATACAGGTGAAGTAGGATTCCTGGATGCACTGGTACCTTATACTAACATAGTTTTATAGGAGGTTGGAATGTCAGTAGGTGAATTAGAGATTTCAATGTCAAGTTACTGCAATGAATTGATGTTTATGCATCAAGAATATGATCAAAAGAGTTATTTTCAAATCTTGCTGGAATTAAATAATAACTTGCAACAATGAGATTGTAAAAATGGATCAAATCAAGGAAATGCTATCAAATTAATAGTGTAAAAGCCAAGACAATCTGTATGTTTATATTATTCTAGCCAAGTGTGATTGAAGGTCATAGCTGGTTTTGTTTATATGTTACATATATATATAAGAGATAGGGCACGTTAATTTCATTACAGGGGATATGATCACCAAACAATAGGAACCTTTGCTTCACACAGGTGTGTAACATAAAGCTCTCTCCACACTAAATATCTCCATGTGCAAAAAAACATAAAACATAGACTTTTAGTGTACATATGTGACATATACATGTACTATTACAAGACGTCTGCTATGTGTCTAGCACACAGCTTCTGTTTTTCTTTAATTTTCGGCATTTACTTAACCCATGTAAACATGTATTTTAGGTGACTATCCTGTTGAAAAAACATAACTATAGCCAAGTTACAAAGCCAACAACAAGTTTATTTCATCATTTCTTACGACTTAATATATTTTTACTTTCAAATAATGTCTTTTGCCAAAGCTTTTAAACATATAATAGGTATGATATGATAATGAATTTTGTACGCAGTTTGTTTTCTATAAAAATATCGCCTAGGGCAGTCTTAAACAATTTTTGCTTTTGAAAAATTAAATAAATGTCTACTTTGAGTTTTAATAATAAGAAAAATCAATCCAGATTTTCTTATATTTAAACATGAACTTTGAAACTTTTACTCTTTATATGTACAGAATTGAGGCCATACAAAAGAATACAATAAATATAAACTATGGTCAAAGAATTATTTAAATTTAAATGTTTTTAATAGTTCTGCTTGTTGTTATATCTGGTTGAAAGTAATATACATGTATACAGAACAGCTTCATCTTCAATAAATCTCATTCTGTAAGTAAGTAAGTAAATTTTATTGCATCAAAATGCCCCATTTAACACAACAAAAAAATGCCCATTTAACACAACAAGCAGCATCTAATTTTTGACTTGAATGAAGAGCTTTGCGATGGGACAGAACTAGTTGCAGGTATGTTATTGTACTGAGAAAACATGAAATAACTGGCAACTAACAGGCCATATTGTTTTTATGTTTTTAGAATGTCCATATCATACAGTTCTTTATGGATCTAGATAAACTTTTCATAATTGTTAACATACTAAAATGCAGCATCTATTTTGAAACTATTCCTTGAATTTATTATTGTTATTGCAAGGTATGAAGTCTTGAACTTAGTCAATGTTTGTAAATTTCAGGGTAATAGTTTTACAGTTTATCATGGAACATTTTGAAACATTTACAGTGTTATCTACATTAAAGATTAAATTTAATCATTTTGAGACTTATTTTCATAATTTTTTTTTCTGTGGGTTACACAGGTTTTGAAATTCAAACATTTTAAAATGTTGTAGTATTATGTAACCTGCATAGAAGTGTATTTTTATTTCAATCCACTTTTTATTGTATTGATACAAAGTAATACATATAATATTTATAGATGTATTTTACGATGATTATATGATCACCCATAACCTAGCAAGTTGTCTAATAAACTAAAGATATTTAAAGAAACAAGTAAAAAGGATCATTCATTTTCATTAGTTTTGGTAGCATAAATTATATACCTCCATATATCTACTGGTAATAGATGTATTTTACGATGATTATATGATCAACCATACGCTAGCAAGCTGTCTAATAAAGATATTTAAAGAAACAATTAAAAAGAATCATTCATTATCATTAGTTTTGGTAGCATAAATTATATATCTACTGGTAATAGAGTTCTATTTACTCAATGTGTTGACATTACTTAACTGTTTAATTTGAGATACAGTGATGAGTTTCACAGGTTAGCACCCCTTTCAGTCTTGGCTATACAATAAGCTGATTTCAAAGCATTTTCTTTCCACATCAGATAATTTTATCAGCAAGGAAGTAAAAAGTCAATATCTTGCATAAGCATCAGAAGTTGGTGTTTCGTGCATCTGCACATCAAAATCAGTTTTACAACCAAAAGGACACCAATGATTACTGGTGGGTTACAAATTTGATAACTTCCAAAGATTTTTCAAGAAAATGACATATGCTTCCTGATGGTGATGTCACAGTAATACTTGGTGAGGGCATGGGATGCCATTATCATTTCCAACCCCATGTGTTTTGTGGTCCTACAGCAATTCTGTCTACTTAAACAGTGGGAATCTGTAATGGTCTTGTATGTTGTTTTAGACCTCAATCTGGAAGTTGTTCATGGGAAACCATTAATTAACACTGGTACATGTATATGGCATCAATTTTTAAAGGTTATTCCATGTACAGTAACCACATACACCTTCCTGCATGAACAATTTGGAAATAACGGCTTTGCCTTTGATAGATATCAACCATTGGATGCATGGTGCCAGATTGGACAAAGAACAGTGAGGAACATGTTAACAGAATGTTTGTTCTTTTAAGAAAAAAGCAGTTTTATCAGAAAATAACATAGTGCAGTCTCGTCACATTTTAACATTCATTGTACATAGATTTCATTCTTTATTGTAACGGATGATTTAGAGTCAGTAGACCTATCCAGATGCTTTTCTTGCTATAAAAGCAGCCATTCTTCATAGTCCATTGCCACATAATATTCTTCTTGTAGTAAGTACAAGTACATGAAGCTCCCTTTGAACTTGACATTTGAACTGCATGTATATATGTGTACTAAGCTTGCTTATATCTTTACCTTTACCTATCAATGCTATGTTTAGATAGCTTCAGATTTTCACACATGTTTTGATATTGGTAAGAATCAATACCATTCCTTCACCTGCATTTACAATAGAAAACCAGAAAACATCAGACACACTTCATCCAGGCATCCTTATATCAATTTTCTCTGTAATCCTTCCAAAAATTCAATATCATGTCACTCAATGCAGTTTCTTAACAAAATTCAGCCACAGAGGAAAGTTCATTTAATGGAACTCAATAGCAAAAGGCAGCTAAAAAAACTTTCTGAGATATACTTAGAATATTGAGGCTAAATCAGTATCCTATATTCATTATATAACTTTTGTAAATTTAAATGAATAAAATACTGTTAATAAATTATTGTATTTTACAATGACAACAAAAACTAAACTTTTTTTCAGAGCTTCTCATTATTTTTATTACTTTCTGTAGGTGAACAATTATCTTAGAATATGAGGCATGATTCTCAGATTGTTGGGTTTTTTTTGTTTTTTTTAAAATTTGCTTTATTTCTCCGATTGTTATTTATGTTACTCACCTATAAATACTATTTCTCAGATGGTATAAACAATATATTATGTTGGAAGAAACACTGACTGTAATGTGTTTAAAATAGGGAAGTAATCAGACAGACAAGATTACGAGTATTCAGTCTTAGTACAGGAAATAATTACCTCTATTCCCTATCCGCAACAAAACAAAATGAAGCAAATCAAAATATCAATACAGAAAAAAAGAAACATGAAATTGTTCTCCAAATTCTACCTTCAGCATTATATTTCCCCATAACAATAATAGTCCTGTCTGCCTTATGTATAATCATATCAGACTGTGTGCACCATGCTTTTTTGTTGATAAAAAAAACCCTGCAGAACGCATGCATCGACTTCAGAATGACTATTCCAGAAATCATTATCTGATGAAAAAAAGTAAGGCAATAACATGACTTCAATACAAGAATACTGTTAAACAGATTTATAGCATTGACAACATCTTAAAGTGAATATCTTTCCAGTATAGAAACTAGGTTTATTGTATCTACATGGTTTATGTCATGTAGTTACCTCAAAAAACTAATTACATATACATAGCTATTCAAGATCCTGATTGAAACTAAGAACTAAATTACAAATGCAACATATGCAACATGAAAATGTTATCGAGATGATTTGGGTTGTAGGAAAACCCTGATATCTGTTTAAAGTACTGTATAAAGACAACGAAGCAACTTAAAATTTCTTTCTCAGTTGTTTTTTTAGAAGTATGTTTAGGACTAATTTATGAAAGCATACTTTATCCACAGACATTTTGACTACAAAAACTTGTTTTTTTAGAAGTATGTTTAGGACTAATTTATGAAAGCATACTTTATCCACAGACATTTTGACTACAAAAGGCAAAATAAGCATGATGTTTAAACACTTGGAAATCCAAATTAAATATAACTTTAGAAAATCTCCCTTGGAGTTCAAGAATACATTTTATAGCTCTAAAAGATATGATCTTTCCAACCATGGTTTTGAAATGTTATTCTAAAAAGGTCATAATCCATTTCAATGTTGAAGTAGAAATAAATATACTTATATATATTATCCTGGTATCAAGTTTCTTTCTTGAGACATAAACTTTTCCTTTAATTTATATTAATAACCCCCACAATTGTTTTCTCAACCTGTCTGTACTGATCAAAAATGGTTATTTGATATATTCTCCAAATTTGCAAACCCTTTGCAGACAAATACAACTACCATGTTCTAATTATAATAACAAGTTTCTCTTTTATCTCTTGTAATGTAAGAATAATTGGTACCTTTTTAAGTAATGTATTATGTGATAGACATTAAGTATTTTCAATATAGATTAATTTAACCAGGGAGGTATAATGAAAAGAGTAGAAGTGCCTTAATAGTTAATTAGGGTTTCACACTGCGTAGCTTGTGTGAAACACTATTGTTTTTGTTAAAATTATTATTCTTATTATTAGGGTTTCACACTGCGTAGCTTGTGTGAAACACTATTGTTTTTGTTAAAATTATTATTAGGGTTTCACACTGCGAAGCTTGTGTGAAACACTATTGTTTTTGTTAAAATTATTATTAGGGTTTCACACTGCGTAGCTTGTGTGAAACACTATTGTTTTTGTTAAAATTATTATTCTTATTATTATTATTATTATTATTCAGATTCCAATTTGAATAGATCTCAGCAACTACGTGTCGCATCGTTACGATTTCTTCGGTTTTACTGGGAAAGTGGGTGTGACTTAGAGGATAAAGCTATTTTGAACGTTCTGCGACAATGCGAAATGTCCGAAATCACCGAAGTTATCGTTTTTGAAAATATTGCAGTAATTTTAACAATAATCATTGGATTTTAACTTTCGATACATTTTGGCATAGCCTGAGACAGGGCACATAGCTACGCTACTTTCGATTTTTGATTTTCGGCAAATCTTCGAAGATATTAGGCGCCAAATTTCGAAAATTTAAAATTTTACAAAAAACTTTTTTATTTATGAACATTTTTTAGTCGTATTGTGCACAGAATTAAAGAGTCATCTGACTAGTGCAAAAATGTTCAAAATTTTTGTCTCAGTAATTTTCCTTGGCCGACATTGGCTAATTCAGTTTTTCAGTCCTAGATTAATTTTTTATTGTTCGATTTGTATAAAACAAAGTTCATATGCTTCGTTGTCTCAATTGTCATTTTTTTTGTTACCAATAATGTTATCTGTCGGCACCGGAAGTGGCATAATTTTACCAAAAACTACAATTTTGACAGTTATTTTCTTATTTCGAAAACAAATATTATTTTTTTGAAAAATTATATGACTCAAAGAGTGTGTCTTTTCATGGCGCAAAAAATGTAGGAAGCAGTTTTTTTAATTTCGATTTCATTTTCGAGCAAATTCGATTAAAAGGCTAAAAATGGTGTAAAATTGGCCTATTTACAACCTATTCAGGCTTTTCAGATTTTAAGATATTTCTTCGTAACTTTTATAAACTTGTAGCTATAATCCATACGAAGAAAATGTATGTTAAAATTCGTTTGTTATATAAGCAGTTACCAAGAAATGGGCAGTTCTGTAAAAGTCACTGTTTTCGTTATTTTGCCTGTAAAATAGTCAATTATGATTGGATTTTTATAAAAGTGACATCATTTGATTCAAAAAGCACGTAGCGTCATATCAAGTTGATTACAATTTAAAATTGACACCGGAAGTGACATCATTTGGTCAAAAAATGCATTTTAAACTTTTTAAATCAATGTTTTATTCAACCAAGAATAACTTAATATGTATTAATAATTTTAACTTTTGGTTTAAATTCAGATATAAACAAAACTCATATGGTCATATAGATATCATAAAATGGTTTCTAACTTATTCGGTTGCCGAGAAATAGACGGTTTTCTACAGGTCACTTTTGAAGGTTTCGGGGCCATAAAAGGGTCAATTATTATTCGATTTTCATAAACGTCACACCATGTTATACGTAATGCCATTTGGGATTTCATACAAGTAATTTAAGATTTTCATTATCACCGGAAGTAACGTCATTTTGGCAAAAACTGTATTTTTAGCCTCCAAAACAGATATTTTATTCAAATGAGTCTGTTTTGAAATCTTTTTCAAATTATGGAATTTGATGCCAATCAACAAATAGAATAAACCCATACGATCATACAGATACCACAAAATGGTTTCTAACTTGTATGGTTGCAGAGAAATAGCCGATTTTCTACAAGTCACTTTTCAAGTTTTTTGGTCTTTAAAAGTGGCAATTATTATTCGATTTACATAAAATTTTCACTATATGATATCGTATGCCATTTCTGATTTCATAAGACTAATTGAACATTTGCATTAACACCGGGAGTAATTTCAAGATCATTTACAAGTAACAAATGTATAAAATGAATTGATATTGCTGGATTTTGTTGATTCTGCGTCCATTTTATTTGTGTGCAATGTTAATTTGGAAACCTGTTTAGTGGTTTCGCTGGTACCGGAAGTGACATATGTTCAAGGGTAACTTGGCCCCGGAAGTGACATGTTTAAGGGTAACATGGCACCGGTGAAACCCGTCATTCCTGCATGCAGGTCTAGTTCTTATTATTATTATTCTTCTTTTGTTTTGAGTAGATCTCAGCAACTGCTTGTCGCATCGTTACGATTTCTTCGGTTTTACTGGGAAAGTGGGTGTGACTTAGAGGATAAAGCTATTTTGAACGTTCTGCGACAATGCGAAATGTCCGAAATCACCAAATTATCATTTTTTGAAATATTGCAGTAATTTTAACAATAATCATTGAATTTTAACTTTCGATACATTTTGGCATAGCCGGAGACAGGGCACATAGCTACACTACTTTCGATTTTTGATTTTCGGTAAATCTTCAAAGATATTAGGCGCCAAATTTTGAAAATTTAAAATTTTACAAAAAACTTTTTTATTTATGAATATTTTTTAGTCGTATTATGCACAGAATTAAAGGGTCATCTGACTAGTGCAAAAATGTTAAAGAATTTTGTCTCAGTAATTTACCTTGGCCGCCATTGGCTAATTCAGTTTTTAAGTCCTAGATTAATTTTTTATTGTTCGATTTGTATAAAACAAAGTTCATATGCTTCGTTGTATCAATTGTCATTTTTTTTATTACCAAAAGTTTTATCTGTCGGCACCGGAAGTGGCATAATTTTACCAAAAACTACAATTTTGACAGTTATTTTCTTTCTTCGAAAACAAAAATTATTTTTTGGAAAAATTATTTGACTCAAAGAGTGTGCCTTTTCAAGGCGCAAAAAATGTAGGAAGCAGTTTTTTTAATTTCGATTTCATTTTCGAGCAAAGTCGATTAAGAGGCTAAAAATGGTGTAAAATTGGCCTATTTACAACCTATTCAGGCTTTTCAGATTTTAAAATATTTCTTCGTATTTTTTATAAACTTGTAGCTATAATCCATACGAAGAAAATGTATGTTAAAATTCGTTTGTTCTATAAGCAGTTACCAAGAAATGGGCAGTTCTGTACAAGTCACTGTTTTCGTTATTTTGCCTGTAAAATAGTCAATTATGATTGGATTTTTATAAAAGTGACATCATTTGATTCAAAAAGCACGTAGCGTCATATCAAGTTGATTACAATTTAAAATTGACACCGGAAGTGACATCATTTGGTAAAAAAATGCATTTTAAACTTTTTAAATCAATGTTTTATTCAACCAAGAATAACTTAATATGTATTAATAATTTTAACTTTTGGTTTAAATTCACATATAAACAAAACTCATATGGTCATATAGATATCATAAAATGGTTTCTAACTTGTTCGGTTGCCGAGAAATAGACGGTTTTCTACAGGTCACTTTTGAAGGTTTCGGGGCCATAAAAGGGTCAATTTTTATTCGATTTTCATAAACGTCACACCATGTTATACCTAATGCCATTTGGGATTTCATACAAGTAATTTAAGATTTTCATTATCACCGGAAGTAACTTCATTTTGGCAAAAACTGTATTTTTAGCCTCAAAAACAGATATTTTATTCAAAAGAGTCTGTTTTGAAATCTTTTTCAATGTATGGTATTTGATGCCAATCAACAAATAGAATGAACCCATACGATCACACAGATACCACAAAATGGTTTCTAACTTGTACGGTTGCAGAGAAATAGCCGATTTCCTACAAGTCACTTTTCAAGTTTTTTGGTCTTTAAAAGTGGCAATTATTATTCGATTTACATAAAATTTTCACTATATGATATCGTATGCCATTTCTGATTTCATAAGACTAATTGAACATTTGCATTAACACCGGGAGTAATTTAATTTTGTCAAGATCATTTACAAGTAACAAATGTATAAAATGAATTGATATTGCTGGATTTTGTTGATTCTGCGTCCATTTTATTTGTGTGCAATGTTAATTTGGAAACCTGTTTAGTGGTTTCGCTGGTACCGGAAGTGACATATGTTCAAGTGTAACTTGGCACCGGAAGTGACATGTTTAAGGGTAACGTGGCACCAGTGAAACCCGTCATTCCTGCATGCAGGTCTAGTTCTTATTAGGCTTTCAGACTTTCGTCTGAAAGCCTATTGAGATTACTAAAATTATTATTATTATTATTATTAGGCTTTCAGACTTTCGTCTGAAAGCCTATTGAGATTACTAAAATTATTATTATTATTATTATTATTATTATTATTATTATTTACCGCGAGGGCCTAGATCTCCATGATCGAAAACAGATATCGATCTGGAATTAGCTTTTCTATCGGGAAACCATGTGGTGGCTACTTGATAAAATATTTTTGAAATTTCTGCGCATACCGGAAGTGACCGAACTTTGTACTTTCTCTAAAAATTGAAAATCGGCCATAGTTTCGTCAATTCTTTATCCATTTTCAAACAAATTACATTTTTGGAATCCCTGAATCTTTTCTGAGACAATGGCTATCTCACATTTTTCAATTTCGAACATTCGTCTATGATTTTTATCGTTTGAAAATTGAAAACATGTTGTTTACGAGACAATTTTTGTTATTTTTCAAAATTTTCAAATTTGACCTACATTTTTGGATACCTGAAGTCCATCCGATTCCAGTAATATAAGTTTCATTCAGAGTTATCGCCCTTTATTTTTCGATTTTTTTCGAATTTTCTTCCCATTTTGTGAGCTCGGTTTTCGTTTTATGGCAGAATTGACGTTTCTGAAACTTCTGGAACATGAAGTTATAGTCCAATACCAACTGATAAAGCAATTTCGACAAGAATCCTTAAACCGGAAGTGGTCGAAATAATGTGCAATATTTTGAAAAAAATGCAAAAAATGGATATTTTTGGGGAAAACGCTATTTCTCCGTCCGATATCAATGGATTAAACGAATGAAGGTACCGTTTGATGGCACGATTGTTGGACTATCATATGATACCCCATTCATACGGATACTATGAACAGACAGCAAAATATGGCACGCTGAAAATCAAGTATTTTCTGATTTGGAGCGTTTTTGGACGCCTGTATCTCGGAAACTTAACCTGCAATTTTTTTTAAATTTTTTCTATCGAGAGTCCTTTTGGAGGTATTTTGCATGAAGCCATCCAATAAGACTTTGAAATGTCTGGAATAGGATAAAAAAGGGACTGAAAATCGAAAAAAGTCGAAAAATCGTGAAATTTTGGAAAATGCTCTACTATTTTTTTATTTTAAGAGATTTTCAAAAAAAGGTTGTATATTCAGATAGCTGACCTAATTACGATTCTAACGATGTATAATATGTATGTAATTATTAAAATTTAATTTTCGATATTTTAAATTTTTTGCATTTTTGACACTTTTGAACATAGGATTTCTCAGGGGCATTTTATCTGATCAGATAATGTAATATATCATTACAGAGCCCTGTGGCTATTTTAGTGCCCAAACCGGCTATTAAAACTATTCCGACAATAATAACCATACAGGAAGTATTCAAAAAATGAAAAAAAAAGAGTAAAAACATTGTCGCACTTGCGAAAAACTTGATTTCTCTCTTAGGTAATAGCGGACCAAAAGAACTAAAGTGTCGCTGGATAGCCCTATTAATGGACCATCGTATGGTATCTAAATAATACGAATTCGATGGTAAGGAAATAAATTATTGTATGCCAAAAATCTAGTATTTTCCAATTTTTTAACATTCTGAGACGCCCTTTTCTCGAAAACGACGCCTACGATTTTTCTTAAACTTTTCTTACTCAAAGTCCTATCGGTTGTCTTTTTAGGGAATCCAAAATGAAAAGCATTGAAATAATATAAGTGGTCGAAAAATGGCCTCAAACTTTGAAAAAAACTGAAAAATCGTTAAATTTTTGGAAACGCTCTTTAATTTATCTTTTTTTCCAAAACTACTCAATGGATGTTTCTGACACTTCTGGTACAGAAAGTTAAGTATCCAAAGAACTTCGTAAAGCTATCACAACAACGATCGTAAAGCCGGAAGTAGTCGAAAAAATGTCCGATATTTTGAAAAAAAATAATTTTTTTACGAAAACCTTTTTTATTTATGAATATTTTTTGATGATATTTTACACGGGGTTAAAATATCACCGTACTTGAGCAGAAATGAGAAAAAAAATTGTCTCGGTAATTTGCGTCAGCCGCCATCGGCTAATTTAGTTTTTCGTACCCAGAAAAATTATTTATTGTTCGATTTGTATAAAACAAAGTTCATATGCACCGTGGTCCCAATTGCAATTTTTTTTGTTACGGTGAAATTTTTCTGTCGGCAACGGAAGTGACGTAATATTAACAAAAACTACAATTTTGACAGTTCGGTACCACTTTTTGAAAGCAAATATTATTTTTTTTCAAAACTGATATAACTAAAAGGATGCACCCTGCAAAGGTGCACAAAATCCTTAGCTCATATTTTTAAATTTCAATTTCAATTTCGGGCAATTTCGAATAAAATGTAAAATAAAGTGTAAAATTCAGTTATGTACAATTCATTCAGCGTCTTCATACTTTGAAATATTTATTTGTAATTTTCATAAACTCGTAGCAATAATCCAGACGAAGAGAATGTATGCGAAAATTAGTTTGTAATATGAGCAGTTGCCGAGAAATATGCAATTTTGCATGCATCACTTTTCACGTTATTTTGCCTATAAAAGAGTGAATTATTATTCGATTTGCAATATTTTTTTTCCATTTGATGCCTAATGCCAATTTGGACTAGGTCAAGCCAATTTTACATTTTCACTGTGACCGGAAATGACGTCTTTTGGGCAAAAACTGTATTTCTAACCTAAAAAACAAATATTTTATTCAAATGAGTCTGCCTTATAATGTTTTTAAAATTATGATATTTGATTCCCATCAACGAATAGAATGAAGCCATACGACCATACAGATACCACAAAATGGTTTCTAACTTGTACGGTTACAGAGAAATAGGCGATCTTCTATAAGTCACTTTTCAAGGTTTTTGGTCTGTAAAAGTGTCAATTATTATTCGATTTTTATAATTTATTTACCATTTGATGCCTTATGCCATTTATGACTTCTATGAACCAAGTTAAAATTTTCAATATCACCGGAAGTAATGTAATTTTTGCAAAAAACGTATTTTTAGCCTTCAAAACAAACATTTTTTTGAAGGGATTTAAATTTATTATTCGTTTAACTTTATAACGTCTGACTCTAATGGGCAGTAAGACTGAATCAATACCATCATATTGATATCAAGAAAAGGCTTCTAGCATGTTCCCTTGTCGAATAATAACCAATTTTCCGAGGGTCACTTTTAAGTTTTTTACCTTCTTAATTTCAGTTTATGGGTTATAGGTTAATTATTTATTGCCCGATATCTATAAAAAAAAGTTTGCATTTTGTATGTTGCGAATTTTCGACTTATTTTTCACCTATAAAAATTTCTTTCGGCACCGGAAGTGACGTAATTTTGCCATAATTTACAATTTTGACCGGTCTTTTCGCCAGCAAATATTACTTTTACATATGATAGAGGGTGTCACTGAAGCTAAACAACTAATGTATAGTTTGGTAGCTCAATGGATCGGCTATGGTATAATAAACTTCCTGTATGATTCCTGAAAGCCGGTTCAGTGCTGCTTGCAGGTCTAGTTATTATTATTATTATTATTTACCGCGAGGGCCTAGATCTCCATGATCGAAAACAGATATCGATCTGGAATTAGCTTTTCTATCGGGAAACCATGTGGTGGCTACTTGATAAAATATTTTTGAAATTTCTGCGCATACCGGAAGTGACCGAACTTTGTACTTTCTCTAAAAATTGAAAATCGGCCATAGTTTCGTCAATTCTTTATCCATTTTCAAACAAATTACATTTTTGGAATCCCTGAATCTTTTCTGAGACAATGGCTATCTCACATTTTTCAATTTCGAACATTCGTCTATGACTTTTATCGTTCGAAAATTGAAAACATGTTGTTTACGAGACAATTTTTGTTATTTTTCAAAATTTTCAAATTTGACCTACATTTTTGGATACCTGAAGTCCATCCGATTCCAGTAATATAAGTTTCATTCAGAGTTATCGCCCTTTATTTTCCGATTTTTTTCGAATTTTCTTCCCATTTTGCGAGCTCGGGTTTCGTTTTATGGTAGAATTGACGTTTATGAAACTTCTGGAACATGAAGTTATAGTCCAATACCAACTGATAAAGCAATTTCGACACGGATCTTCAAACCGGAAGTGGTCGAAATAATGTTCAATATTTTGAAAAAAATGCAAAAAATGGATATTTTGGGGGAAAACGCTATTTCTCTGTCCGATATCAATGGATTAAACGAATGAAGGTACCGTTTGATGGCACGATTGTTGGACTATCATATGATACCCCATTCATACGGATACTATGAACAGACAGCAAAATATGGCACGCTGAAAATCAAGTATTTTCTGATTTGGAGCGTTTTTGGACGCCTGTATCTCGAAAACTTAACCTGCAATATTTTTTAAATTTTTTCTATCGAGAGTCCGTTGGGAGGTATTTGACATGAAGCCATCCAATAGGACTTTGAAATGTCTGGAATAGGATAAAAAAGGGACTGAAAATCGAAAAAAGTCGAAAAATCGTGAAATTTTGGAAAATGCTCTACTATTTTTTTATTTTAAGAGATTTTTAAAAAAGGGTTGTATATTCAGATAGCTGACCTAATTACGATTCTAACGATGTATAATATGTATGTAATTATTAAAATTTAATTTTCTATATTTTAATTTTTTTGCATTTTTGGCACTTTTGAACATAGGATTTCTCAGGGGCATTTTATCTGATCAGATAATGTAATATATCATTACAGAGCCCTGTGGCTATTTTAGTGCCCAAACCGGCTATTAGAACTATTCCGACAATAATAACCATACCGGAAGTATTCAAAAAATGAAAAAAAAGAGTGAAAACATTGTCGCACTTGCGAAAAACTTGATTTCTCCCTTAGGTAATAGCGGACCAAAAGAACTAAAGTGTCGCTGGATAGCCCTATTAATGGACCATCATATGGTATCTAAATAATACGATTTCGATGGTAAGGAAATAAATTATTGTATGCCAAAAATCTAGTATTTTCCAATTTTTTAACATTCTGAGACGCCCTTTTCTCGAAAACGACGCCTACGATTTTTCTTAAACGTTTCTTACTCAAAGTCCTGTCAGTTGTCTATATAGGGAATCCAAAATGAAAAGCATTGAAATAATATAAGTGGTCGAAAAATGGCCTCAAACTTTGAAAAAAATTGAAAAATCGTTAAATTTTTTGAAACGCTCTTTAATTTATCTTTTTTTCCAAAACTACTCAATGGATGTTTCTGACACTTCTGGTACGTACAGTTAAGTATCCAAAGGACTTCGTAAAGCTATCACAACAACGATCGTAAAACCGGAAGTAGTCGAAAAAATGTCCGATATTTCGAAAAAAATTAATTTTTTTACGAAAACCTTTTTTATTTATGAATATTTTTTGATGATATTTTACACAGGGTTAAAATATCATCGTACTTGAGCAGAAATGAGAAAAAAAATTGTCTCGGTAATTTGCGTTAGCCACCATCGGCTAATTTAGTTTTTCGTACCCAGAAAAATTATTTATTGTTCGATTTGTATAAAACAAAGTTCATATGCACCATGGTCCCAATTGTAATTTTTTTTGTTACGGTGAAATTTTTCTGTCGGCAACGGAAGTGACGTAATATTAACAAAAACTACAATTTTGACAGTTCGGTAGCACTTTTTGAAAGCAAATATTATTTTTTTTCAAAACTGATATGACTAAAAGGATGCACCCTGCAAAGGTGCACAAAAACCTTAGCTCATATTTTTTAATTTCAACTTCATTTTCGGGCAATTTCGAATAAAATGTAAAATAAAGTGTAAAATTCAGTTATTTACAATTCATTCAGCGTCTTCATATTTTGAAATATTTATTTGTAATTTTCATAAACTCGTAGCAATAATCCAGACGAAGAGAATGTATGCGAAAATTAGTTTGTAATATGAGCAGTTGCCGAGAAATATGCAATTTTGCATGCATCACTTTTCACGTTATTTTGCCTATAAAAGAGTTAATTATTATTCGATTTGCAATATTTTTTTTCCATTTGATGCCTAATGCCAATTTGGACTAGGTCAAGCCAATTTTACATTTTCACTGTGACCGGAAATGACGTCATTTGGGCAAAAACTGTATTTTTAACCTAAAAAATAAATATTTTATTCAAATGAGTCTGCCTTATAATATTTTTAAAATTATGATATTTGATTCCCATCAACGAATAAAATGAAGCCATACGACCATACAGATACCACAAAATGGTTTCTAACTTGTACGGTTACAGAGAAATAGGCGATCTTCTATAAGTCACTTTTCAAGGTTTTTGGTCTGTAAAACTGTCAATTATTATTCGATTTTTACAATTTATTTACCATTTCATGCCTTATGCTATTTATGACTTCTATGAACCAAGTTAAAATTTTCAATATCACCGGAAGTAATGTAATTTTTGCAAAAAACGTATTTTTAGCCTTTAAAACAAACATTTTTTTGAAGGGATTTATATTTATTATTCGTTTAACTTTATAACGTCTGACTCTAATGGGCAGTAAGACTGAATCAATACCATCATATTGATATCAAGAAAAATCTTCTAGCATGTTCCCTTGTCGAATAATAACCAATTTTCCGAGGGTCACTTTTCAGTTTTTTACCTTCTTAATTTCAGTTTATGGGTTATAGGTTAATTATTTATTGTCCGATATTTATAAAAAAAAGTTTGTATTTTGTATGTTGCGAATTTTCGACTTATTTTTCATCTATAAAAATTTCTTTCGGCACCGGAAGTGACATACTTTTGCCATAATTTACAATTTTGACCGGTCTTTTAGCCAGCAAATATTACTTTTAGATATGATAGAGGGTGTCACTGAAGCAAAACAACTAAAGTATAGTTTGGTAGCTCAATGGATCGGCTATGGTATAATAAACTTCCTGTATGATTCCTGAAAGCCGGTTCAGTGCTGCTTGCAGGTCTAGTTATTATTATTATTATTATTCAGATTCCAATTTGAATAGATCTCAGCAACTACGTGTCGCATCGTTACGATCTCTTCGGTTTTACTGGGAAAGTGGGTGTGACTTAGAGGATAAAGCTATTGTGAACGTTCTGCGACAATGCGAAATGTCCGAAATCACCGAAGTTATCGTTTTTGAAAATATTGCAGTAATTTTAACAATAATCATTGGATTTTAACTTTCGATACATTTTGGCATAGCCTGAGACAGGGCACATAGCTACGCTACTTTCGATTTTTGATTTTCGGCAAATCTTCGAAGATATTAGGCGACAAATTTCGAAAATTTAAAATTTTACAAAAATTTTTTTTATTTATGAATATTTTTTAGTCGTATTGTGCACAGAATTAAAGAGTCATCTGACTAGTGCAAAAATGTTAAAAAAAATTGTCTCAGTAATTTTCCTTGGCCGCCATTGGCTAATTCAGTTTTTCAGTCCTAGATTAATTTTTTATTGTCCGATTTGTATAAAACAAAATTCATATGCTTCGTTGTATCAATTGTCATTTTTTTTATTACCAAAAGTGTTATCTGTCGGCACCGGAAGTGGCATAATTTTACCAAAAACTACAATTTTGACAGTTATTTTCCTACTTCGAAAACAAATATTATTTTTTGGAAAAATTATTTGACTCAAAGAGTGTGCCCTTTCAAGGCGCAAAAAATGTAGGAAGCAGTTTTTTTAATTTCGATTTCACTTTCGAGCAAATTCGATTAAGAGGCTAAAAATGGTGTAAAATTTACCTATTTACAACCTATTCAGGCTTTTCAGATTTTAAAATATTTCTTCGTAACTTTTATAAACTTGTAGCTATAATCCATACGAAGAAAATGTATGTTAAAATTCGTTTGTAATATAAGCAGTTACCAAGAAATGGGCAGTTCTGTACAAGTCACTGTTTTCGTTATTTTGCCTGTAAAATAGTCAATTATTATTGGATTTTTATAAAAGTGACATCATTTGATTCAAAAAGCATGTAGCGTCATATCAAGTTGATTACAATTTAAAATTGACACCGGAAGTGACATCATTTGGTCAAAAACTGCATTTTAAACTTTTTAAATCCATGTTTTATTCAACCAAGAATAACTTAATATGTATTAATAATTTTAACTTTTGGTTTAAATTCACATATAAACAAAACTCATATGGTCATATAGATATCATAAAATTGTTTCTAACTTGTTCGGTTGCCGAGAAATAGACGGTTTTCTACAGGTCACTTTTGAAGGTTTCGGGGCCATAAAAGTGTCAATTATTATTCGATTTTCATAAACGTTACACCGTGTTATACCTACTGCCATTTGGGATTTCATTCAAGTAATTTAAGATTTTCATTATCACCGGAAGTAACGTCATTTTGGCAAAAACTGTATTTTTAGCCTTCAAAACAGATATTTTATTCAAGTGAGTCTGTTTTGAAATCTTTTTCAAATTATGGTATTTGATGCTAATCAACAAATAGAATGAACCCATGCGATCACACAGATACCACAAAATGGTTTGTAACTTGTACGGTTGCAGAGAAATAGCAGATTTTCTACAAGTCACTTTTCAAGTTTTTTGGTCTTAAAATTTTACATAAAATTTTCACTATATGATATCATATGCCATTTCTGATTTCATAAGACTAATTGAACATTTTCATTAACACAGGAAGTAATTTAATTTTGTCAAGATCATTTACAAGTAACAAATGTATAAAATGAATTGATATTGTTGGATTTTGTTGATTCTGCGTCCATTTTATTTGTGTGCAATGTTAATTTGGAAACCTGTTTAGTGGTTTCGCTGGTACCGGAAGTGACATATGTTCAAGGGTAACTTGGCACCGGAAGTGACATGTTTAAGGGTAACATGGCACCAGTGAAACCCGTCATTCCTGCATGCAGGTCTAGTTATTATTATTATTATTCAGATTCCAATTTGAATAGATCTCAGCAACTACGTGTCGCATCGTTACGATTTCTTCGGTTTTACTGGGAAAGTGGGTGTGACTTAGAGGATAAAGCTATTTTGAACGTTCTGCGACAATGCGAAATGTCCGAAATCACCAAATTATCGTTTTTTAAAATATTGCAGTAATTTTAACAATAATCATTGAATTTTAACTTTCGATACATTTTGGCATAGCCTGAGACAGGGCACATAGCTACGCTACTTTCGATTTTTGATTTTCGGCAAATCTTCGAAGATATTAGGCGTCAAATTTCGAAAATTTAAAATTTTACAAAAAACTTTTTTATTTATGAATATTTTTTAGTCGTATTGTGCACAGAATTAAAGAGTCGTCTGACTAGTGCAAAAATGTTAAAAAATTTTGTCTCAGTAATTTTCCTTGGCCGCCATTGGCTAATTCAGTTTTTCAGTCCTAGATTGATTTTTTATTGTTCGATTTGTATAAAACAAAGTTCATATGCTTCGTTGTATCAATTGTCATTTTTTTTATTACCAAAAGTTTTATCTGTCGGCACCGGAAGTGGCATAATTTTACCAAAAACTACAATTTTGACAGTTATTTTCCTTCTTCGAAAACAAATATTATTTTTTGGAAAAATTATTTGACTCAAAGAGTGTGCCCTTTCAAGGCGCAAAAAATGTAGGAAGCAGTTTTTTTAATTTCGATTTCATTTTCGAGCAAATTCGATTAAGAGGCTAAAAATGGTGTAAAATTGGCCTATTTACAACCTATTCAGGCTTTTCAGATTTTAAAATATTTCTTCGTAACTTTTATAAACTTGTAGCTATAATCCATACGAAGAAAATGTATGTTAAAATTCGTTTGTACTATAAGCAGTTACCAAGAAATGGGCAGTTCTGTACAAGTCACTGTTTTCGTTATTTTGCCTGTAAAATAGTCAATTATGATTGGATTTTTATAAAAGTGACATCATTTGATTCAAAAAGCACGTAGCGTCATATCAAGTTGATTACAATTTAAAATTGTCACCGGAAGTGACATCATTTGGTCAAAAAATGCATTTTAAACTTTTTAAATCAATGTTTTATTCAACCAAGAATAACTTAATATGTATTAATAATTTTAACTTTTGGTTTAAATTCACATATAAACAAAACTCATATGGTCATATAGATATCATAAAATGGTTTCTAACTTGTTCGGTTGCCGAGAAATAGACGGTTTTCTACAGGTCACTTTTGAAGGTTTCGGGGCCGTAAAAGGGTCAATTATTATTCGATTTTCATAAACGTCACACCATGTTATACCTAATGCCATTTGGGATTTCATACAAGTAATTCAAGATTTTCCTTATCACCGGAAGTAACGTCATTTTGGCAAAA
The DNA here is from genome assembly GCA_036850965.1 of Patella caerulea. Taxonomy (NCBI): domain Eukaryota; kingdom Metazoa; phylum Mollusca; class Gastropoda; family Patellidae; genus Patella; species Patella caerulea. Next base: position 59,325,884 of record JAZGQO010000007.1, read on the forward strand.
ACTGTATTTTTAGCCTCTTAAACAGATATTTTATTCAAATGAGTCTGTTTTGAAATCTTTTTCAAAGTATGGTATTTGATGCCAATCAACAAATAGAATGAACCCATACGATCATACAGATACCACAAAATGGTTTCTAACTTGTACGGTTGCAGAGAAATAGCCGATTTCCTACAAGTCACTTTTCAAGTTTTTTGGTCTTTAAAAGTTGCAATTATTATTCGATTTACATAAAATTTTCACTATATGATATCGTATGCCATTTCTGATTTCATAAGACTAATTGAACATTTGCATTAACACCGGGAGTAATTTAATTTTGTCAAGATCATTTACAAGTAACAAATGTATAAAATGAATTGATATTGCTGGATTTTGTTGATTCTGCGTCCATTTTATTTGTGTGCAATGTTAATTTGGAAAACTGTTTAGTGGTTTCGCTGGTACCGGAAGTGACATATGTTCAAGGGTAACTTGGCACCGGAAGTGACATGTTTAAGGGTAACGTGGCACCAGTGAAACCCGTCATTCCTGCATGCAGGTCTAGTTATCTTGTTGTCCTTTTTAGACTAAAAGGGATATCTTTGAACTACTTCCAGAAAATGTTGATCAAAACATATGACGTATATTTGGTATTTTTGGAAAGTCATTAGAAAGATCAGCTTGATGCATTTATTAACTCAATTACCTCAGTCCTTTCTTGTAGCTATTTGGGGTTTCACAGCCCCCGCCCCTGCCCCCCACTTTTAAAAAAAAAACTCTACTAATTATTCAGGTACTTTTACTTTATCAACAATTTTATCTTTCATACCCAAATTTGGTATTTCAAACACTTACATGGATATGATAAAAGGTTGGTATCACACCATTAAATGTTCGGTTATCTTTGTAACATTGCATATTTTGATAAAAATATATTCTTGAACTGGTTTAAATCTTTACTATTTGGAGACTAGGAGGGTGAAAAGGGCCTTTTGCAAAGAATGGGACATTCATAATTCTAGTCATTCATATCCCAACGCGCTAGCTTTAACATTTCTGTGTACAACATGTATGGATCATGTTCAGCCAATCATCAGAAGAAAACATTAATGATTAAAACAAAGTATTTCAGACAACACATGTCCTTTTTTGTCACAACAACATGTCATTTGAGCGACATATTAATATAGCTATGAGAAACAAGATACTGTCAACTAAGGACTTACTAAATTCTGTTCTCTTAAGAAAAAAACGATTACATCCATCACATCTACAGAATCTGAAAGTCACATGTCGTATGGTGACATAATGATGTGTTAATTATAAGATTTTATGACTTCTTTAAAAATATTTTCTGACAAATTCTCAAGGATAGAAAAGTGCTGTCTTTTATGTTAAACCATGGCCCACTGAGCCGCTGCTTGTTATGATAGCTAGCTGACAAACTAATTATTGTAATGTTCAATTTACAAGTTTTATAAAAATGGAAAAGTGTTAAAAAATGAATGTACATGTAAATATTCCGCACAGAAAAGTTCACTGAAAAGCTCTTTATTTCTACATCTGTTGCCATAAATTAAAGCAGATATTTAAGCTAAGATGGACACCTCAGCATTGTCTTTGCTGTCATTAATCTGATATATGCTGTCATGAAAACAGATTAGTTTATGTTAAACAATAACAACAGGTACATGTACCACTAATGGCTTTTCAAGAGCTTCAATCATTAATCTACGTTTGTGGGTATGAAATCTGTATTAATCTGCTAGTTACTTGAAGTTAAATCTATATAAACCTAGTGACGTGTACTGGGTACTTGAGATGATGACCGCCAAGCCCACCTGGTCGTTATATTGCAATCATGTTGCAATCACCTATATATTTCATTTTTTTCTGGAAAAATGAGCAAAGCACTATGGCAATGGGACACGCTGGTTAAACTGATCATTCTATTAGTTCCCAGGGGATTAAGCAGAGGCATATGTCCAGACTATCCAAATTCAATGATGATTTCTGTTAAAAAGATACATTTCTTTTGTTTCAAGAAACAATGGAGCAAGGTTCATTTCAACTAACAGGAACTTAAATGTACTAAAATGACTTTGCTTAACAATTTAATTTCAAGACAATCTGCTCCTCATAATGTTCTTTAATTGGATTTGGCACTTTTCTGGACTAAGCATATAATATTTGTGTCATATCTTCATGATAAATACTTATGATTTTTTGAAAGAGACTGATTATATAAGACATTTTACAAAACAAAATATAGTTTCTTTTCCATTTAGAGACATAAAATAAGCCAGATAATATGAATGTCAAATTGACATTAAAATTATTAATCATTTGATGTGTTTAGTATTTTACTTGTTAAAAGTCTCCCATGAATAACTGTTATTATAAAGATATTTAAAATAAGGATTGAGGGGTTATATTTATATTGTGAGTATATAAAGAGTAAGCGTATGGTTAGTTAGATTGTATGTATTCCTATTTGTACATCAGGTGTGATCTAATGTACTATAAGTGTTTATTGAATAGTCTTCACACCCTGATAATCAAGTTTAAAGGACAAAGTTGGTGTCAGGCATTATCACATATGTGATAGAACTGATTAAATACATTCCGAATATAATTTTAACATGGAGATCATTGCTACAACAGATGTGTAACAAAGATTTCAAGAAATAGGATGTGATGAAAAACTGGAAAACAGAGTTATTCTTATATATAACTGACTAAAGTAACAAGTGATATCAGATAAACAGTCGAAATTTCAGCTCAGCAGGCTATGGTCCAGATATCGTGATATACAATCTATACAGGACAGACCACGCTCAGGTCGACCAAGGGCGACAACTCAAGCCCAGGATCGATTTATCCGTACCTTGGCCTTGAGAAATCGTGTCATCACAGCAAATCAGATCAGCGCTCATCTTCAAACAGACACTGGTGTGAGAGTGAGTGGCCAGACGATTCAGAATCGACTGCATAGGGGTCACCTTCGCGCCCGACGTCCTCGCGTGATCCCTTGTTTGAGAGATCATCACATTCAGGCAAGACGTCGTTGGTGTAGGGATCGTCAACACTGGGATAATCGACGCTGGAGCAATGTGATGTTTTCTGATGAGTCAAGGTTCACTGTTGACTTTTTGGTCAGACGTAGGAGGGTGTGGCGTTGTCGAAACGAGCGCTTCCAAGACGTTAACGTCATCGGACATGATCGATTTGGGGGTGGTTCTGTTATTGTGTGGGGAGTCATCACTGTTGCTGGAAGAACGGCTTTACATGTTGTTGCAGGGCGTGTTACAGGACAACATCTTGGCAGTCCATGTTGTGTCGTTCGCACGACGTTATGGCCGCCGTTTCATCTTCGAGGATGACAACGCAAGATGTCACAGGGCCAGGATCATTACAGGTTACCTCCAACAACAGAACATCACCACATTACCTTGGCCAGCACTGAGTCCCGACCTCTCCCCCATCGAGCATATCTGGGACATGCTTGGACAGAGGTTATGTCAACGTCAACAACGTCCTGCCAATGTCCAAGAACTTGCTGCTGCGTTGCAACAGGAATGGGACAATCTGGACCAAGATGACCTTAGAGGTCTCATTAGGAGTATGCCACGTCGGATCAATGCTTGTTTGGCAAACAGAGGAGGATTTACCCGTTACTGACTTTGTTGTGATGCTGTGGTAACTTTGCTGTTTGACCCCGGGTATCATATTACCCTTATAATGGTCAGTCTGTGCCTTACTTAGTCTAACGATCATTTGGAATAAATCGATGAATGTGAACTTCATTTCATTTTGTCATTTGTTTCTTCGTCAGTTTCATTAGGTGACTTTAATAACACTTAAAAATCAAATATCCCCTACTTTTTTTGAATAGTATATGTAGTTTAAATATTATTTTTGGCTTGATTGTAGGCTGAACATTTACTGACACACAAAAATCAACAATAACTTTACAGAATCCTGTACCGTATTAGTGAGGTAGGATGGCCGAATAGTTAGCGGGCTGTATCATAAAAGCCTGTCATTGAGTCAAGTGGCATGGTTTCAAATCCCCGGTTGTAGACGACAAGGAGTAGGGTCGCCTGTCCAACCTCCTGGGTTTTCTCCAGGTCCCCCGTCTCCTCCTACTGTTAAAGACCCCTACTCACAAACAAATTATTGAAATAAAATTAAACCATGTTAGTCCTAAAATGACCTAGTTTGTCGAGTGGACATTAAAACCCATTTCTCTTTCTCTCTCTGTACCGTATTAACAAAATTGTTGTTTATTTCCATCTCTGTATAAATTCAAAAGCAAGATATACAAATAAATTCAAATGTCAAATATTAATTCACTAGCATATTCAATTAGCTTTACAATGTTAAATATAACCTGCTAAATTCATGCAAAACTTAAATATAGTCATATATAACTACCTGGTTCATCTCTAGTTTCTCTTTTCCAGATATATTACAATTCACTAGCATTTCTTCCTTCAGTATATGATATGTCTATAAAGCTTTATTCAGTAAAGGCTAAACATTAATCCATTCCTTATAGAGCAAGTTGAATTTAGTGATTTCTATTTCCTAAGGCTCCATATTCAAAAAAAAAAAAAAATTTTATATGTAGAATTTTACCCCCAAAAGTAAACAGAACACACTATTATATTTGTATTGGCTTCTTTCTTACACCTAAATGAGAACTATTATGAGGTATGAACAAGTTTCCTAAACAAAACAGAATACATGATGTGCCATTGTGGCTCAACACCTGGATCGATGCTACTATAATACCTGTGTATCTGTGAATAATCTTTTTTTGATTCTTTTTGATGCTGTTTGCTCAAAGATATGGCTATATGTTTATTTGAATGGATCAGAACTTCAAATTGTTTTTGATTTAGTCCATTTTAGGAAATCTGAAGTTATTAGAAATCATTAATTGCTCCCATTTAGAAGCAAGTCACCCATCCCTAAATTATCAAAGATGTGACATTGCAAGTCACCCATCCCTAAATTATCAAAGATGTGCAACACATGGCTGAAATGCACCTTTGATGTATAAGATAAGATCATTTTATTACACAATTTACTAAATCTATATTTCATAAACATTACATCTTTCTGAACATGACACAGATGGTTCAACTTTTTCTATCAAATTTTCAAAATTAATCATTAATTTCACTATATATGCAAATTAACCAATATTTCCGAAGAATATTGCATGTGTTCACCTAAGCCAGATGGTTCAAGGCAATGTTTTGCACCACCATTTTATCAGAACTGTGCTGTTAGTGTTGAACATCCAGTCTATTTTATATGGATCTAGAAAATTAGTTGTAGATATCATCTACAAAAACATCAATCAATCTAATTTGCACAGAATAATAAATTTGAGCAAATGGTGGAAACAATTATCTGAATCTAGAGTTTTGGAGTGTTTGATGATAAGGGGAAGATAAACAAGTTTATGTTGCTATCACACCGTGATAAGGTAGATGTAGCATATAATGAAATTATATCGCTTTTTGTTAATGTGGAGGTAAATTTGATCTACTTTTAATCAAAGGTTACTAAAACGAATATTGAATTATCTGAGCTCAATCTATCTGATGTAGGTGGTAAGGATAAAAAGTCCTGAATTTCAAGACCAATGCCAATTGTCTCTGATAATATTAAAAGTGGTACCAAAGATTAATTCCCCAGACATTCTAAAACTAGTAGCCATAAATAATACCAATTTAATGTTGGAGTAAATATATAGTTTATTACAACAACATTTTGGTTAATGCGTAGTCCCAAGATTGTAATGACAGTAAAAATAATTCTTTAAGCTGGATTTAAGACCAAAAACAAGTGAGATTATCAATTAATCTGACTGGTTGGATTTTATTGGGAATTTTTAGGTGAATCAGCAATATTTGAGGTTTATCACTTTTCCTAAAGCAACATAAAATTCTTGGCATTATCAAAAGGCATGACTTTATAGCCATTTTCATAGCGTACTCAATGAGGCACAAAATTCCTAACTTTGTTTCCATAAACTCAATTGACAAATTCCAATTCAATTTTATGTCTATTCAATTATGCGCTCAGATTAGGTTCCTATAAAGAATGCTTCAGATACTAAACATGTGAAGTAGCGTGACTGACCCTACTAAATGACCAAAAGATGACCAGTTTTGTTACCCTATATAATTACTGTATTTGCTTTCAGTTAACCTCAAATAATTTTTGTTTGTTACTTATATTTATATTCCAGTATAAAACCAATTTGAAGCTGTTTACAAGTAGATTATTCTTAAACATCTCATTCATGTTACAATGACTATAGAAAGATTAGAGTAAGTCGTCTGTATACAGAATCGGGATAAACTGGGGTCACTCATGTATGACCCCTTTTCATTAATTCTTTTTATTTAAATAGGGAGTCCACTTAAATATATTGGAAAGTGAATACGCTCACAACATTAGAGAATGCATTTTTTACATCAAAATTTTGTACATCTCAAATGAAATCAACCGGAAAAGATGTCCATTTATAACGCAGATGTGTAGGTATCAAAGGCAGAAAAATGTGCTGATTTATATAGAAAAAAGATTTTTCAGTCTTTTTAAGAAGGGTCAATTTTGGAATATAATTAGATATCTCAATTTCTTACAACTCTGATAAAAAAAACCTGTTTACCTCATAATTTTGAATTGTGCCAGGCAAGATTCCGAGAATGGAACGGTTACATTTTTAGTTCAGTTCATATCTGTATTTATTAAAGGGACAATAACATTCTTGCTGGCTTGGTAGCTCCAGAAAATAAATAATACCCTTATTCTAAGTACTAGATGTTTAAATGTCCTACCTGTTGTGTAAATTATCCATTACCACCTATTTTATTTGTCCAGAGGGTTCGAAAATATTTTAAAATCCAAGTCACATTTGTAAAGGTTTACGTTAGACTTTTCAAATCAATTGGTTGAATTTTTCCAATTTTTTAAATTAGGTGTGTTAAGATGAAATTTATATCATCATTTAATTGGAATATTCTAAAATAATACGATTTGTTGACCAGAATGAAGATTGGGACATATTTTTCAGTTACAACAAGAGTGTTATTGGGGCTTTAAGTATGAATTTTAATTTTCAAAATCTTCAAGATAAAAAAATATATCATAAATGCCTTGCACAAGACAATTAAGAATACTCTCACCTTTTCGAAGACAAAGATATGATTGACATTTAGTAAAAATGCACATAAGAAATACATTATCCAGATATCCATTTATAAATAAAATATGAATAAATTAACCTTTAAGAGGTACATGTGTATATCACCCTGATAAATACATATACATGTACCTGTCATAAGAAAAATAAACACATATTTACATTTTACTTATGTTACTTATATAAATACCTACAGATGTCTTATATGAAGTGTGCACAGGCATAAGTACATGAATTAATCCACCAAATTTCCCCCCTGGACAAAACGTATCTTGACAACGCTCAGATAATCGACAAATATGTTTATATATAGAACTAAGATCTTACACTACTACAGTTATGAGCACTGATTATCTAAATTACGAATCGTCAAAAATTAGTATTGGCACAGCATGCAATTAACCCATTTTTGTTTTTGCTTTACAGTAGGAAGATCGCTTATTATGACTGATACACAGCGATAGTACATATTATTTACTTTAAACTGCTCTGTATGATACATTAAAACTAAGTAAACCAACTACTAATTACTAATGAAACCAAATTCTTTTCAAGTTGTTCATAATAAATAATAGATTACAAACAATTTATGGTAATGTCCACAGTAAAAAAAAAGAAATGGTGGTTGATGGTTTTGTGAAAGAAAACTCTTTTCACAGCAGGCTTAAATGCACGAAGATTCACAAAGTCAATAGATTCTTTGATTCAAATTATTGAAACGACTAAATTCATCTTTTTCCTTTTGAAAAGCTATTTGGTAATTTTTTTCACACCAGGTCTTAATAAAAATGCAATATAAAAGACACCATCATAGCTCCTTTTCCCTTTATCTTTCAAATCAAATTTTCAAAGGCAGTACAATGTTTTGTTTCAAATTACTGGATTAAATTTGAGATAAAAAAAATTCAATTAATCTCGTCTTTCTATTTCCGAAAAATCTTTAAATCATGACCCACCAACGGTTGCTAATCTTTTTAATACCAACTTCTTGAAATAAAGAAAGGAATTAATGTGTTGAGTCTCGTACTTAACATTCAATGCCAATTTATGACTTTTTTATAATTAATTTCTAAGGCAATAATCCTGCCTTCAAGCCAGAGTAAATGTTATCATTGAGTCATCTATTGTCTTGATAATAATTTTTACTTTTTAATCATTTTTCATTGGCCTGTCACTGTTATAATGACATTATGGTCATATAGTGCCTTAAAAATTATCAACTTCAGAAAATGTTTAATTCACCTTTTAATCGTTGTAATTAATTACATTAAATGAATGATCAGGAGACTACATAATTTGGTTAGTAATAGTTTTGATTGATGTAGCTTCTGGAACTAATTAGGCACACAAGTAAACTTCATTAAAATAAGATAATTGGGCACAACCTATGAAGAATTTCTCAGAGAATAAGTTTGATGAAATATACAATACAAGTGCAAAGCAATAATCACAAATCGTGTAACAATATCACCCTTTTCAATTTTTAGAAATGATGGGGAAATTCTATAGCAATTTAGGTTTATTAACCAATTGAAATCAGATTAATTACCCTGCAATAGTATTACATCACTTTAACAGGATGTCACTGGGAAATATCTCATCATATGTAAACATTTTGTCACTTTCTGTAATGCAAAGTTTCAGTTTATCACTTTTCAAAAAACAGTAGTCAGCTCCCACAGTTTCTCTTGAACAATTGCTTACATGTACCCAGAACCTTGTGTAAGAGGATGTCAAGTGTACCTTGACAGCTAACAATCTTTTAAAGTTATCCCATAACCTCTTCTTTCTACTTCATTTAGATTTAAGTGATGGTTCATGTACATTCATTTCATTGCTTAGTAAATTCTGAATAATCAAGTCCCAATTGTTCTTCACCCTTGACCTTTTTCATACAGCTGTTACATAAATTTTCATATGGTAGCATTTTTTCCCCTCTCTCAGAGGAGCATTTACACAAAAATCTAAAGAAGCCAGACATTCATGTCAAAAGTGGCTTTAAAAGTGTTCTTCAGTAATGATATCAAGATGAAAACAAGACCATTGTGTAGGCTTCTTTCAACATAATTTCTATCCTATGATTTTAACAATAGACATTATTCACAAACTTTTTACTCTGCAATTTTACATCAAGTTATTTATTTTTTTATTTGTAAATAAACTAGAACCACAGTAATAGTAAATACAGGGGGGCAGCCTCACACATAAGCAATCACACAAGACACAGGACACAAAGTTTGCATTTAAAGTCCTACAGATCATAGCTAACTATAACAAATTTTCGGTTTACTAGCATATGGTTACAAAAGCATCAAGCAGTATCTTTTTGTTTGTATGAAAAAAGTCAACTTTCCAAAATCTGACATAAGATGGTCAATAGTAGTGGGGGGTGAAAAATTTGTATAGAATGAGAGACCGGTAACCAAAGAGCCTTATTTAAAAAATAACACTAACAAACAGCTTATGCTTTGAGAAAGCAAATTTCTACCTTAACAGAACCCTTTAACATTAAAATGTTCATGCTGTGGAGGAATCTAACCTAGAGAAGCAAGAGTCAGATTTATTGTGGCTATTTTTATTAAACAAAACCGTATGGTGTATTTTACCTTGACTTATATCTTGTCTACGATATAATACTATATCTTCCTATTCTTACCAGCAAATGCTACCATGCTAAGCATGCTGTCTGGAGGTGGGTTCCTAACACTTCACATCCTATCTATCCAAATACTCATGGTGCATATGTAACACACTTCTAAATATAGATTTTTAACGGTATTGTGTTAAAATACCTGCACTATAAATATACATGTACCCTGTTTGTGGCATTTAAAAAAAACCCTCAAAAGTAAATAGGCTAAAGACGCATACTACATCTTTAACACACTAAAATATAGATGAATTTGCACAATTTCTAACAAAGGCTTTTAACATATGAGACCCCAAATAGAGAAAATTTTGAGGCTAATTATTGCCAGGGGTAAATTTGGCAAATATTTTCCAATGAAAACTTATATTACCAGTATTTGTTTTATAATAAAAATTTAAGTATACAAACAAAAATCAACAAATTTTATAAAATTGTTAACAAAAAATATAACACATGTACAATTGTACCTTGAAAGATTACATTAAATTTATTATAGAATAATGTGAGCCAAATATGTGCTTAAATTTTTGTGCAACTCAAATAGCCCCAGCTTTGCCATTCAATATGAAAATGAAAACCTACGCTTATCCCAAGCTTAGCCTCATCTTTAGTTGCTCTGGCCATTATCTAATGGAACAGGGTCACCTTGACAATTTCTTACAAAGTATGCACCTTTTATATGTGATTTCGTATGCATTTTATCAGATGTGTTGAAATTTAATTAAATGGAGCTTTTTTGGCAGCCTTGAAATACCAGAAAGTATAAATTACTGCTGATGTATACACTTGAAGTTCTCCAGCTCAATAAAACAATTGTATTAATTACTGTATCTGGCTTTCGCAATCTGCCATTTAATTTCAAGACAGCCAGTGGTTAGATCCACTTACTCAAGGCATTCACTCTTGCCAAGTAAAATGAGGAGATGTGTTTTATCAATTATATAGCGCCATATTACTAACCAGGCCCTGGAACACAGCATTTCTAAATAGACCTCCAACATACAAGCCAAACTTCAAATGGACCATCATGTTTACCATTCAGCATAGGTCAATGTTTTCATTCCCTGTATGTTAATCAGTCTAACTTCAGCCATGTTACAGTTATTGAAATCAGAATTCACAAATAAATTTAATAGTTTTGAGTTAAAATAGTTTCACTTTATTATTAGAGCTGCTAAGGGTATCATAAAACAAAAATAATTCCAATCTTATGAAAAGTTACAACAGATCAAAATTGATTCTTGTCTGTGTGGAAATAATTCCAATAAACTTAAGAGTCGTGATAACAAATCTGTCTAAAAATTTCCATTTAACACAAAATTAAAATAAAAAATACATTAAAACTCGAATCTTTACAACACATGTTTTTTCTTGATCATTATTGCCATTTCCACAAAGACAATGAATATGAAGGCATATGCTAGCTAGTGTTAACACTATAACTAAATCATGGGTAGTTCTATACATAACAATAACGGGAATAGTCTGAAGAAAGATGGTAAAAAAGGCTACCTCATGAATTTTTGGGGGGAGGGGGGGCAGGTCCGAAGCCCGCAGAGGACAGTTCTCTCCAAACAGATTTTTTCACTATTTTCATTATCAAATAATGAAGATTTTTTTTAAAGTTTTATACATACTCATATTGGTCTCATGCCAAATCTGTCAACTACGAAGGTGTGAATTTTGAAACCAATTCCCAACCTCAATAAAATTTCACCTATTGTGGAACTTCATCATTTCCATGGAGGCAAAGTTGCAATGATCTGATCATTCAATGATATCCTTTCATCTCAACTTTTCTAAACCTGCACCACGTAAAAAGTTGATTCAGATTCGCAATGTAAAGGGGATCAACATTGCTGATTTCAAAGCAGACATCATTTAGTCAAATCTCATCAAGAATCCTCCGGATGACTTACATGAACTTGTTGATTTATTCAATGATACCCTGTCTGAGTTATTAAACAAGCATGCGCCACTCACAACAAAATGTGTGCGAACCAAAAAGTCAGTCCCTTGGATAACAGCACGTGTACTTGACTCTCGTAAATGTAGACGTCGGGCAGAGAGAAAGTGGAGAAAGACAAAGCTTGAAATTGACCGTCAGCTGTTTAATGCAGCCCGGAATAACACAAACAATATCGTCAATAAATCAAAAGCTGTTTATTATAACAAACTTATTCAGGATAATGTGGATAATCCTAAAGCACTTTTTGGCACTTTGAATTCTTTACTTGGCAAGACGCATGATGTGGCCTATCCCAAAGACGATGATTTGAACAACGCAAACAACTTCAATACATTTTTCATTGACAAGATCAGCAAGATCCGCTCAGAATTTAATCCAGTACTTGATAACATTGTTGCTGATGATTACACGGGTGAAAACTTTGAATCTTTTGAACCAGTCAGTGAACATGATCTTAAATGTATTATTGAAAAGTCTAAACCCACGTCATGTGGTTTGGACCCCATTCCGACCAATCTTCTTCTTCAAGTGTTGGATGTTCTTCTTCCAGTAGTAACTGTAATTGTTAATACTAGCCTGAAGAATGGTACTGTACCTCAGGCTTTTAAGCATGCCATCATTAAACCTCTATTAAAGAAATCAACACTGGATACGGAAGTTCTAAAAAACTACCGACCCGTTTCCAATTTACCGTTTTTCTCCAAGATCCTTGAAAAGGTTGTAAAATTGCAACTTGTGAATTTCCTGGAAAGAGGCAATCTGTGGGATAAATTCCAATCGGCATACCGAGTAGCACATAGCACAGAAACTGCTCTCAACTGTGTATTAGAAGCAGCTAAGCGATCTATTGACAATGGTGACGTGTCAATGTTGGTGCTACTTGATCTATCAGCAGCCTTTGACACAATTGATCACAGTAAGCTTCTGCATCGTCTTGAGGCTGATTATGGAATCAGCTCAGTTGCCTTAAATTGGTTCTCATCATATTTGTCTGGAAGGTCACAAGCTGTAGTAATCAAAAACGCTGTCTCAAACTCAGTGACTCTAACATGTGGTGTGCCTCAAGGATCCGTCCTTGGGCCAATACTGTTTTGTCTCTACACAAAACCCCTTGGGGAGCTATTGAATCGACACCTGGTTTCCCATCACTGCTATGCTGATGACACCCAGCTCATCGACAGCTTCTCTCCATCACACACGTGTCAACTTTCTGCGTGCCATAAAATGGAAGAGTGTATCCGAGACATTCAACAATGGATGAATCAAAATATGCTGAAATTAAACACCGAAAAGACAGAGGCTATCCTGTGTGCGCCTCCTGGCCGACTGCAGAAATGTGCGATTACTTCTCTTAATGTCAACGATACAACTATCCCCTTCTCTTCATCTATAAAAAACCTTGGTATTCATCTGGACTCGTCTCTTACAATGGAACCCCACATCAGCTACTTATGCAAGGTTTCACACTATCACCTACGAAACATAGGATCGATAAGGCACCTTGTAACCAGGGATGCAGCCGCCACCCTTGTATGCTGTATGATTATGTCGAGGCTTGATTACGGAAATAGTTTGTTAGCAGGCATTTCAAAAGAACAGCTATATCAGCTTCAACAAATTCAGAACCGCTGTGCGAGAATCGTCACTAGGACTAAGCTGCGTTCTCACATATCTCCAGCTCTAAACTCTCTCCACTGGCTTAGAATTCAGGAACGGATCGAATTTAAAGTGCTCTCTTTAACGTTTCAAACGGTTTCAAAAATGGCTCCACCCTACCTACAGGATATTGTTCATCCATATGTTCCATCCAGGTTCCTTCGCTCCCCTGATCAATGTCTGCTTGAGACGCCCAAATTCAAATTGAAAACATTTGGTGCAAGATCTTTTTCACATATCTCTGCAACGCTTTGGAATTCATTGCCCCTAAAAATAAAGTCTGCTGAAACATTAACTTCATTCAAATCAAACCTAAAGACCCATCTTTTCCAACGTTATGTTTGAATATGACATTATCATGTGCATTTTGTAGTGTTGTGTGTTTTGTGTGTAGTCAGCGCTTAGAGCATTTCCCTATTGTGACGTGGATTTTAGCGCTTTATAAGACTCCTTATTATTATTATTATTATTAATGATACTTATTGTCATAAATAAATCATGTTACTTTTTTATTCAGTCAAGGATTGGGAGGGATCCCAACCTCCATGAAATTTTGCCTATTGTGGAACATCACCATTTTCATGGGCTGCAAAATTGCTATAATGCTCATGGTCATAAAATAAATTCTATTACTTCTTTTTTCAGTCAATGTTAAAATTTCATACTATCTATTTTGACGTATTGACTTTTTGAATTGGGTGGATGTTCCCAAATCAGGTATAAAGACAACTACTTAGTTTTACAAGGGTAGAAATTTAGGACAAAGGACCTGTTTTAGATTTCACCCTTGACACCTTGGTTTAGCCTCTTGTCTGAAATACTGTGTAATTTTCTTGATGGATAAGTCTGAACAAGAATACTATTCTTACACTTTCAAAGGAGGCACTTTCTTTTGAAACCATACATGTATAAACAAGGTGTGTGTACTAAATATAGAATAAACCAGAGTTGCCCGCCAACTAAATATAGAAAGCGTACATCAAGTTCTAGACATTAAATAATCATACATAGGGCCTAAAGTACAACTACCTGGTTAAATTTAATGGAGAATTACATTTTCACTCAGTGATGGTTGACATTTACAACAGTCATTTTCTCATCAAGGTAATCATTTTAATTTGTAACACAACTTTGAAACGAAATAGGGTAACACATGTACATGCTGATTTAATTACATGGTATTTATTCAATAGCCCAGGTTTTCAGCAAAAATTACAAGATTTTGGTCAAAAATCAAATAATGATCTGTTAATTATTTGATCATCTGTGTCCAAATTATTCAAATTATGTCAAACGGGCAAGTAATTCAAGTCAAACTGGATACAAAATAACCAAAACCTATTTACGTATGTCCAAATATTCTGGTACAACAAACAATACTATTACTATGAATAAATATTTGAACATGCCACAGAAATCACTTAATCTGTTCTCTCTACAACTTCTGCAAGCTAATCATAGGTAAAACCAATATGGATGGCAACCATGTAGGTATTTTTAATCATAAAACCCTTCTCCCACCCACGATACACAAGGCAAATCTCTCACAGAATAATAAAATTTGATTCTTATCAATTTAATGATTTACTACATTCATAACCTTTCACTTTTTTCCATGTGACTAGGACTCACGCTTCATTGAATAAGAGATTATGAATGAAAGGTCGGCGTTGATATTAATTGTAGCATTACTGCATTCACTTGATCTTTCTATCTACATCCCTATAAGTAGTGCATGCTCTGATTGGTGGCTAGATATTTGAATTGAAAAGTTTTGACCTTTTATTATTTTCACATCAAAGGGTGTGTGCTATTATTATGGTACAACAACTTTACGGCCTTCTACATAACACTTTAAATTCACCATTAACAAAAATGCCATCATGTCAATTTTAAAAATTTATTAAGTAACCTTGAAGGGACTGGCAAAATTTATTAACTTCAATAAAGAACAACTTTGAATTACTCTTACAGAATATATTCATATTAACATCATTTTGAGTAAATTATTTTATAAAAATCTCACATCTATAATATCATTATTTTAAGTCTACTCTCGATCACTAGAAATGTTCATCTATTATCAATTCTATTCAAATGTTAATTTGGACAAAATGAAATTAAAAGTAGCTGAATTATCTCTATTCAAAATTTTGCAGTGCACTGTAGTATTTTCAGGGACATGGATGGTAATTCAGCATAGACTTTTTGTGAGACAATGAAATTATGGTAGAGTTCATTCTAGAACAATCCCAGAAAAACTCAAGGACTTTGAAATGTAGGAAGCATACAAGGTCTCTGTAACAGGACCATTAAAATTATTGCACAGCTCTAAATTGTGATAGGGATATTCACCAGAACTAGAACAGCAAAAAATTGTAAAAGCTTTGATCTGTAGCGTGCTTATAAGATTTCTGTGACATGGGAAGTAACTCTGTGAAAATCATTTTGCAATAAGGCACCCAAGACCATTTGAAAATTTCTTTTTCAAAAACTCTGAGTGTTAGCAAGAATTGTGGATATATGTATAGATAGATGATTATAATGGCTAATCAGACATGAAATATGGGCAATAATAATGAATTTAAAGCAGTTTCCTTTAGTTGACAGTCCCCTTTCGGCTGAAATGACATGTCATGTTTCAAACTGAATCCATCATTTAGCTACTAAGTATGTTTTTTTCGTGGCACATGATGGGTTTTCTGCTTGCTAAGCACCTCCTTGCATGCTTGATGAGGGTCCATTACAATCTAGTATTACCGATGGTGTCAGTTTCAAGACTCTTAGGGTTTGAATTGGTGTTACAAGATCACTTTAAAACACTTTCAAAGTGAAGGTGAAGAAAACAGTCTGCTTACAAATTTTGGTTACATGTGAAGTATTTGTATTATATCTTTTTAACTTCCATTAGAGATGGCAAAATTAAATTCTTTTAATAAAAGCGCAGACTTTAACAAACTTAATTTTGTTTTCAAACTGGGCCATGAGTTTTAAACACATGAAACTAAATTATCCAAAAATACATGTTCAACAAAAACATTTTAAATTGTGTCTGATAAAGAAATATGCTGGAGGAGACAGCTTGCTCAAAATTTAAAACACTTCACATGTTTTACATTTTTTAAACAAGGATTATTTTTGTCAAGACAAAAATGCTCCAAACAAGAGTTTATTGACTACTTTTTGTATAAATTAAAATAAAAAAATTGTGTTCTGCTTATTAAATGAGAACATTATAAACCATTTTAAGTGGTAATATCTTACTTTCAAATTCTCAGCTTTTTACCAAAATCTTAACAGCCAGACGTTTTAATTTTTAGTCTGTCCAGACAGTCTAATTCAATAACTTCTATGATATTGTCTCTGTTCCAAACTTGTACTTTTCATAAACGTAATAAAAGTTGGCAATGTTTCTAGATAAATAATTCTTTATTTTTTGAACAAATTGTCGAAAACTATTACATATTAGATATTGAGCTAAGTATGCTAAACTTTCAACCAATCAACCCTACATCTTTTCATATAAGTGCTGACCTCAGATAACAACTTTTCACATTTTTCCTTTTTTCTATAGCTCTATGTAAGTATGTATATAAATATATATGAATACCGCGGATGTTTACTCATACTGTGGTCTCTTTAATACACAGACAAAATTCTATTCATCATTACCATGGCCGATAACATCATATATTTAAAGCCATTATTTCATACTTCATGTCGTTTAGTGCTGCTCTTTTCGTGGTCTCCTGATCACTATCTGATGTATTGTTGAAATTTATGGACTAAAAACTAAAGTAGCGACAAAGGTTCAGTTAAAAGCCTTTTTGTGAGTACTCTCACTTAAAAGATCATAAGAAATGACTTTCTTGAGATGTTAACCTCATTTCTACACATCCTGGGATTCAGTGTTCAACTTCTATTCTCGAATGACGTAAATGTTGCTAATTATGTTGCCATGAAACCAAGAATATAGACATGTACATTGTTTTTACTTACCTACAAATTAGAAACAACTTCTACCGCTGCTAAAATTCATTGTGATCCCCAATTCAATTCTTCAAGTCAAGTCAAATAGTGGTCACTGCTATTTAATCCCTTTTATATAAGTAAACAGTGGAGAGACAGTAGATAAACAATATGACAGCAACTTGATTAACCAAATAAAGTACCAAACAGCCCTTGTCTTCAACAAATGCAGCCAATTTATATACATGTACATTTACTTATCCAGTTGAATGTGTGTGTATATCTACTACTATAAAGACCTCTACGATGTATATATCCTACACCTGACTCTATAATAACTAACAGAAGAAGTACTCTATCCCAGCTGACTGTATACTGACCAGACTCGAGCAGATTTATCTCATTGCATTATCTGCTTGAAATAAAATTGTCTACATACAAACGGATAAAAACATTATAATTAAGTAACCATTTAATTATTATTTTGAAAGGGCCACTCCCATACTGATAAAGATTTATAAGTTTGTTTTGGAGACATGTAGATATGTATTGGTGATTTGATACTTTGCTCTATATTGTAATAAAAATATATTACACAGTGTTAAATTATGTGATATTTCTCTGTAGAAAAGATCCATATGTGTCATGTCCAACTTGAATACTTGAGATAAATTTGCAAGGTTTGAGATCATGATATCCTTGAGTCTCCTTAAAAAATTTCCCCAATTAGCCTGTTACTGGCTCTTAACACATTACATATGGTGTTTAACTAAAAAGGAGATATAATAATCAAGTTAAAACACAACATCAACAATAACTTTCATAATAAAATGTTCATAGACTTTAATAGACCCCAAAAACTGAATGTGACTACACAAATGTTTTCATACACTTGGTACTGGCTGAGAAAAATATATGCAATATTATAAAGGTCTTGCAAATAAATCATTTTGCAGAGAAATAGTTTGTGTCAACAGCGACTTTCTAAAAGGCAGCAGAATTTTATCTGGACAGCAGCTTTTCTGCTTACTATTCTCTGATTTCAAGGGGTTTTTATTATGCATCTATGAAATGGGTGGATCTTATATTTTCATCACATCCCAATGAAAAGGTACATTATCCCTGTCCGCCTCACATGTGCAAATCCTGACTAGTGAAGACCCGTATTGAAAAAATCTAGCAATTTCATCTCTTCATCGCTCACACCGAGATTCAACCCCCATCACATTCTAGTCAGGGGCGTAAATGTGGGGGGGTGTGGGGGGGTGGTACACCCCCCCAGCAAAAAAAAATAGTCGGTCGCAAAATCAGTGCAGTCGGTCGCAAAGTAGAGGTAGTCGTTATCAAAATAAGTATACGTCACGCTACTCACGCAAAACTTTAGTATAAAAATAGTCGGTCGCAAAATCAGTGCAGTCGGTTGCAAAGTAAAGGTAGTCGGTATCAAAGTAAGTACTCACTGTATACGTCACGCTACTCACGCAAAAAAATAGTCGGTCGCAAAATTAGTGCAGTCGGTCACAAAGTAGAGGTAGTTGGTATCAAAATAAGTACTCACTGTATACGTTACGCTACTCACGCAAAACTTTAGTATAAAAATAGTCGGTTGCAAAATCAGTGCAGTCGGTCGCAAAATAGGAGCAGTCTTAGTATAAAATAACCTTGTCAACTTATCATTTTTGAAAAGATGTTGTGTTTCACTCTCATTCTGTTGTGAGTACAATGTTAGTCTTACAACAAAATGTAACCCAGGGAGAAAAATAGTCGGTCTCAAAATAAGTGCAGTCACTGCAGTCGGTCTCAAACTCAATGCCAGAAAAGATCCCAAATACTGTATATTTGCGTGAATCCGTGAGCCTAAATTGCATACGTCACTCTTATTCTGTTGTAAGTATGTTAAATTGGTCTAACAACAAAATTTCACCAAGGGAGAAAAATAGTCGGTCACAAAATAAGTGCAGTCACTGCAGTCGGTCTCAAAAACAATGCCAGAATGGATCCCAAATGCTATGTATTTGCGGGAATCCGTGTGCCTAAATTGCATACGTCACTCAAAACTATAGTATAAAATAACCATGTCTGCTTGTCACTCTTATTCTGTTGTGAGTATGTTGTTCTATAAAATGTTTTCTACCACGGCAAAAAATAGTCGGTCTCAAAAAAAAAGTACATACCACAGTCGGTCTCAGACTAAATGAATTAATGAAATAAACATACAATCATAAATCAAGCGAAATTGACAGATAAGCCTCAAGATTCTGTCCCATTTCTTATCAACCCCAGTCCCAAATATTTAAAAGCTCTGTTACATATCTGAATTTTTTTTTTCGCGCCTTCGGCGCGATTCCATTATAACATCATTCTTCTACTCGGTTACATATCTGAAATTTTTTCGCGCCTGCGGCGCTCGATTCCATTTTAAAATCATTATTCTACTCGTCAGTTGTCTTATACTGTCTCAGCACTATCATATTCACGATTATAGTGAACTGCCCAGTTTGTAGTACCACTGGTGTGTGGGCGGGGGTATGTGCATCAGTCGGTCGCATTTTGGCTAAACACCCCCCCAAACGAAATCGATATGTACGCCCCTGATTCTAGTCAAGGGTCCAGTTCTCTTACCTCATGACTATCTGCCATCTACTAACCTAATTCTGTACAGAGATATTAGGAAACGATAATGTTATCTCAATACATGTACTTCAACACATTGGCTTCCTAATTTTTAAACCAGAATGTTCAAATGTTTGATTTATCAACCCCTCAGATATAAATTTGTCAAAATAATGTTCTAAGTGAAATGTATTGGAAGGAATTGGATGAGAATCTTATATTGATGAATTGCTTAATCTGATCCTGTGTTCACATATCAGTATCAATAAACATATTTGAGGACCAAAATTTGTTTTGTGGGTTTTGACTTGATGATTCATCTCAAATTAATCATGTCTTCAGGAGAAAAAAAAAATATTAACCTAATTTTGCCAATCACATGGCATGAAATCAAAATTAAGACCTTTGGATTAAATTTTAACGGTTTACATTGTGAAAATAATAGTAGGCCTACTGTATGCTGAAATGTATGAATAGTGTAGAATTCATAGTTTAAAATTTACATATATGAACTTTATTCCTAAGTTGGAAACTTTAAATATCATATAGGTTTTTTTTCTTGACCTTCAAATAAAAGGAAATTCCACTTTAAAGTTTCCAACTTAGGAATAAGTTCATATATGTAAATTTTTAAATATAAATTCTACATATATGAACTATCTTCCTAAGTTGGAAACTTTAAATATCATATAGGTTCTTTTCTTGACCTTCAAATAAAAAGAAATTCCACTTACGTCTTAAATCCAGAAAAATGACATCCACCAAGTCAAACCCAATGGTTGGATATATCTGTTTTTGACTTCTACAAAACCAACCTAAAATTAAAATATTGTCACTGAATTATCAACTGGATTACATGAAAACAGGCAATAAAAGTTAATCCTAGGTTTTTGGCTGTACTGGAAATTTTCCCATCACATCCTCTCCCCCCCCCTTGTAAATTAACATACAACGATCTTACTTATAAAGTATTTATGAGACACTAAGTCTAATGCAATATTATTTCTATGTGCTTTATTAACAGTTTATGCAATTTCTAAACTCATTTCTTTCTTCTTATCAAATTTTTAAAATTCTTTCACAAGGAAATGGAAAACAAGTCTTTCTGCTCTTAAAAATCTAATAGAAAGATGTTAAAACTGTATATCATTGTTTTTCATTTGGAAGTTGTTTTTCTTGCACAGGTCTTCTTATATATACTTGAATGGTATATGTACAGTACATACAAGTAAAGTAATAAAGATAGGTTGCCAGGCAACGAAACATACGCCCACAGCAGCTAAATCGTCCGGGCAGTCAACAAGGGTTGTCGCATATTTTTACTTTTTTCGGTAATGAAACATTTGTAATACTCTAAAAACTGATTAAGAGTAACAATTCATTATGTAATTATCAGAAAATCATTAGAATTTGATTGCTTTTTATAAAGTTTTACCACACGCTAACAATTGAATTAGTATATATACATGAAACATTTAAAATCATGGATTTAGCTGTTCAGTTATCAAAATTCATTGAAAATCAATATACTTGTTCGTTTCAACACCTTAAACTCTGTGTATCAATCTGAAGTCAATCAGATGATAAGTTTGGCCTTTAAAGCGTCCACAAGATTTTTTGAAGTGATCAAGGGCCATAACTCTGGCACTAATTAACGGAAATCGCTGAAAATCAATAGGCTTCTTCGTCTCATGACCTTAAACACTGTGTATAAATTTAAAGCCAATCGGATATTAACTTTGGCCTCTATAGCGTCGTCCACAAGATTTTTTGAAGTGATCAAGGGCCATAACTCTGGCACTAATTATCGGAAATCGATGAAAATCAATAGGCTTCTTCGTCTCATGACCTTAAACACTGTGTATAAATTTAAAGCCAATCGGATATTAACTTTGGCCTCTAGAGCGTCCACAAGATTTTTTGAAGTGATCAAGGGCCATAACTCTGGTAGTTATTATCGGAAATCGCTGAAAAACAATAGGCTTCTTCGTCTCATAGACCTTAAACACTGTGTATAAATTTAAAGTCAATCGGATATTAACTTTGGCCTCTATAGCGTCCACAAGATTTTTTGAAGTGATCAAGGGACATAACTGTGGCACTAATTATCCGAAATCGCTGAAAATCAAAAGGATTCTTCGTCTCATGACCTTAAACACTGTGTATAAATTTAAAGCCAATCGGATATTAACTTTGGCCTCTATAGCGTCCACAAGATTTTTTGAAGTGATCAAGGACCATAACTCTGGCACTAATTATCAGAAATTGCTGAAAATCAATAGGCTTCTTCGTCTCATGACCTTAAACACTGTGTATAAATTTAAAGCCAATCGGATATTAACTTTGGCCTCTATAGCGTCCACAAGATTTTTTGAAGTGATCAAGGGCCATAACTCTGGCACTAATTATCGGAAATCGATGAAAATCAATAGGCTTCTTCGTCTCATGACCTTAAACACTGTGTATAAATTTAAAGCCAATCGGATATTAACTTTGGCCTCTAGATCGTCCACAAGATTTTTTGAAGTGATCAAGGGCCATAACTCTGGTAGTTATTATCGGAAATCGCTGAAAAACAATAGGCTTCTTCGTCTCATGACCTTAAACACTGTGTATAAATTTAAAGTCAATCGGATATTAAGTTTAGCCTCTAGAGCGTCCACAAGCAATTGTGGACGCCGGACCGACGGACCGACGGACCGACGGACGGACGGACGGACGGACGGACGGACGGACGGGGGCGACGACAATATACGACCACATTTCAATGTGGGCGTATAATAAAATGAAGTATAGACATACCGGTAATCACACTTTGTACGGCATATTATAAGCAGGTCCTATTGTATAGAACATATGGTTTGTATAGGATTTATTTGACTGCACAATCTCAAAGAGCTTTTAGTATATACAATAGCCATAAAGTATGTCTATATAAACTTATGAAAATTTACATAAATACATCTAAATGGATGTATTTAAGATAAATCCCTTCTAACCAAAGCTTTAGAAGTTCCTTACAATATATATATTTCCTACTTTAATGAACAGATTCTTTGTAGGTAAATTAAATCTTGTGTTCAAACTCAATGAACACACCATAAATTGCATTTAACAGACAAGCTGACAATGCACTGGTATGTGACAGGATACATATTTTCCGACCGATTGCTTCAGTAATGCTAGCATAGAACCCACGATGTATGAACTTGATCCAAGTGGGTTTTTTTTATTGTGTTATTGCTATAACCTTCTAAATTGCTGATTTGGTCAAGTACACACAAAATTATTTTGCTGTACCTGTGTGCTGAAAATATATAATTTAGTCTTTCACAAAACATTAAAATTTCTTCTTTACCAATTGGTATCAGATGTGGGTAATGTGCAGAAGCTGCAATTACCTCATGGGCTTGAAAGATGATCGGCCATTGTATATCACAATATATTATCTACTCACAAGAATTGAGATTCAAATTCATAACTTATCAGAGCAAAATCTCTCTTTCCCCCTGTAAAATAGAATAGACAGAACTTTTTTGCGTAATTTGAAATTACCGCTGTTGAATTTATTTATGTTGAAGTCTTGATAAAGTGATTGAAATGTCTTTAATAAATCTGCAATCATTGCAGTAATGCAACAACCATTGCTTATATAGTTTACTCGCTTGTCCCCTAAGGACATTTAACATTCATACCTTCACGTTAAGGTATGCATTCAATATAGCATGATATCGTTACCAGTTGAAACCCTTACCACTATACACATATGATCTTTCTGACAAACTTAAAACTGGGTACATGATCTTAATCTAAGTACAAAATAAATATGAAGAGCATAATGGGGAGCATATCATATTTGTATGATAATTCAATACCCTGATTGCTGTCATATATTAATATACTACACACCCAATACCAATCTTTATAGGCTTCTTCACAATGTTTTTCAAGAGTTATTTCTTTTAACAATAGCAACCTGCATTTTTGTGTCTATCTTGCACTCGAACCTACATGCCTGTAAACAAAGGCCAAGGGTAGACATGTATATTATCATGTAAATTCAATGAGTATATTGTCATTTTACTAAGAAAGAAGTGATGTTTGTAGAATGGAGACTGTAATTAGACCATTGAACAATTTCACGTTTTCATGTCATATGATACAGACATGTTACATGAGTTACTTTTGAAATAAACTTCAGCCTATGGCTTTCTACTTTCCACCCTACTGAGAGTTAATGTTCTATACTATAATATGCAATTATAAAGTGAATTTTTTTCACATGGTGATGATAATGTCTATAAACAGAAAGACTTTACTTGCATATTCTAGGTATCTAGTGTTTACTTTCATTTTTTAATATTTCTATAAATTTTTGCATACATAAACATTTTATGTACAAGTTGGAAAAATATACATTCTTCATCAGAAGGCAAAGACATGTGTGGAAGGCTTTGAGAATGCTACAATTGATGTCTCTTAAATGTCCAGATGACAAAGTTTTTAATTCCATTGCAATACACCACCATTACCTGGGTCTATTCACAATTGATGTCTCTTAAATGTCTAGATGACAAAGTTTTTATTTCCATTGCAATACTCCACCATACCCTGGGTCTATTCACACATTTTTTACGAATTCAAATTATCTGCCCTTGATTGTAAGTTGATTCTACAAACCAATCAAAAACAGTTTACATACTTAATGTAATTGTTTACATTCACCGCAATCATCATGGTTACTTCACTTCGTCCACTCAATTGGTAGATAAAAATAGAACAAGTATCAAGGGCAGCTGATTGGATTATGTTCTCCCCCGTGAATAGATCTAGGGTATAGTGGAGTAAACTGAACGATATCACAGGGGATGCAGAGGATGTAGCAAAATACAATTTCATAATATTATCTAATATATATCATTTGAAAGGCTTCAAGTGGTTCTTCTAATTTTAATGTCTTACATAAAGTTAGGTTAGCATAACTTTGATATAAGTGATTTGTTGATGTGATATTGGTTTTTCTTTTTTTTCCAAATAACAAATAAAACTTCCTTAAGAAACACTGTAACTAACAACCATACATTTAAAAGTTTTTGTACTCGAAAAAACAACCTAACTGATGAATTACTGGATGCCCACATTTTACAAGCTCGTGTTTTGTATGCAAATGAACAATATTTTTTTTGCATATTACCACAGGCCAATCTTCTGTTATTATCCTAATTATAAGATGAAATTGATATAAAAGTAAACCATATTGGTATCCAGGCAGGGTAAACTTACTTTTCTGGAAATCTATTATTACCACTGTTTGTCGTGTATTTTGTACACAGTGAATAGTATATTTGCAGATTAAATTAGTTTGTCTATACCGTTTATTATTGCAGCGATTCATAGCGGTCCTCTCACACCACTGATTAAAATTGATGATAAGATATATAAATATATGCACAACAATAACCAATCATATCAGATGAATGGATTGGGTGAATGACTGACTGTATGACACAAACTTCACTTAATTTGTAATCAATTTCACAAAATTTATTAAAATTTTGCTTTCTGAAATGCATGCAATTCATGAATGTCCAAACTACATGCCTTTATAAATAGAACAGACCTACTAGTGCTTGAGTTTTGGCAAGGTTTCATCTGATATATTTTTTACCAATTGAAATGAATGGAGATTTATAGCACACCAACAAGTAACACAAAATTTGTAAGTTATTTTCATACCATTTTATGAATGAAATCTTTCCATTAGAGTTACACTACAAACTATTGTTGTACCACTTGATTTATTTATGGTCCAGAATTGTGGGTATCTTTTTCATCTTCAGACCAAGATTTAAACAGATATAGTACATCAGTATCAAATTAATTCTAAATTTTTTGTCTTTTTGACAAACGATCAAATAACAAGCCATAATATGAATAAAAATGTGTTAAATATTTTACATAATATAATTGTGGCAACCTTTTGTTGAAAGCATTGCATCGTTGACTTTGAACTGCTTGTTGAGCAATTATTGTATAAATCCTTTGATGTCTGTTGTTATGTATATAACATGTAAATAAAAGATGTAATTACACCCCGGCAATAAAATAAGTAACAATATAAGTTCAATGTTTATTGTCGATAACAATAGATCAGTCGTGATGATGACCTTTTCAAATAATAATGTGGCATTGTCACATCTAACATTTGTGGATAGTTTAGATTCTAGGACATTGGCATGATATTGGAGACAATCAAAGAATTTCAACCATCAAATTCCAGAGTTTGGTTTGATATTCTTTTAACAACTTTTTTTGATGCATTAAATAATCAAATATAAAGAAAAACAAACATTTGTGGTGTAATAAAACACTGTTCCATTCCTACATCTAACTCAATCAACTTAATCGAAATGGAAAAACAGCAATATAGCATGTTTAAATTTTATAATGAATTAAGATCATTTCACCTTTAAACATAGGAAGCCATTAAAACAGATGTTACACTTATCAAATTTAAATATATTCTAGCTGTCATTTCTCAAAATGAAATTTTACAACATCTTGTCATTTAAACTTGCACATGTGGGTTATTTATGTTGTGATTACTTGTTTTCTTTCTTTATTCTGAAAGCAGACACCTTGAAGATTATTCCACAAACCTTCATTTCAATTTTGATATCCAGTCACATGAACGTTTTTGGTTATTATAACTGCTCAAGTTTATTTATATTAACAAAATATTTGACATTTATAAAAATATACATATTTTGCTACGTTCATATCAGTATTATCCAATTTTTCTCAAAATAATTTAAACTTTGAAAATATACCATTCTTTGGGTTATTTTGAAACCATTTGGTTCAATCACTCCGACTTACATTAAAGAAAAGTTATTTTCAATAATATCATTTTGATCATATTTATATGAAAGGTAAGAGTGAATATCGTTTTCATCATAAAAGTGTTAGATATAATCTCAGATGGTATTTATTTAGCTAGTTTAGTAAAGGGATATCCCACACTAAAGTGTTACTTAAAAGGTGGCTTTATACCTCAAGAAATAAATAAATAAAAAAAACTCTTTACCGATATTTATTGCAGTACCAGTAGACATTTTCAGATACTGTATAATATACAAATTACACAATTGTCCACTCTTAGGTCAACTGTTTGAACGGTCACTTTATGAATTGAACATTTACTAAATTTTGAACAGTTACTCAATTTCAATGCCAATATCTCTTAACAAATACCTACCAGGTAATGCTGTTTTACAAAATGATTTATTTGAAGGCGCTTCTATTTTAAAAAAAAAAACAAGACATGAAAAACAAAAAAGTAATGGATTTAATATCATCTTATTATATTAAGAAAATTTAATCCAGACATTTTAAGTACTTGCCAATCAAATTCAGATGCATTAATACGAACAGTACCTTTCAGAACTGTGGAATTTCTGGCAAGTGTTTTCAGTTTTATTTGAAAGGCATATTTCATTGTTTATTTCTTTTGAATTAAATGGGCTTCTCAATTGATAAGATCTAAACATTTATTTGATAATAAAATTTCTACAATTTAATCAACTGCCCAACAATGTAATTGGATTCCTCATATTTTAGGGCTCATTTCATATGTCTAGGCTAGGTAGATGAACAGGTTCCCAATAGTTGAAAACAAATGTCAACAAATTGACCAATGAGACCAGGTGAATTGAAGTAAAGTTAAAACAACAAACAAAGTAAACTAATGCTAGTTCATAAAGCTCTAAGTTTGAACATTTCTTAACATTGGTATTCAATTCACTCTGATCCTTGTCCAGCTGTCAACTATAATACTAAAACAAACAAAAAGATGGACAAGCTTTTAAAGGTAATGGTATCAAATGAAATCCTTTCATTGTTGAACCAGTCAACCCTAGGAGCGCAGACCCTATTTTCACTTTTCAACATATCAATACAATACTTTTATTGTATTAATAAAAAGCCCATAGAGAACAACATACCATTCAATCTTTTTACGGCTATAATTGCACACATCATTTCCACCGGAATGCTGATGTATCCCTACAATACATGGACAGACAAATACATGTATACCAATATAAATATATATCCCATATCATGGATTCCAAGTCAGACTTCATTAATAATCGACACATTCCAAACATGAGATTTGGTTGGCAAGACATCCTTAAACAAGCAGGGAACTTTCAATTAACCATCACATTTTGTATATATGGATCAACTATTATAATAGAAGGCTAAATCTTTTACATGTGTACATGTATAGTTTGTGCTCTTAAATTAAGTCTCTATGATCGAAGCCCTGCCTCTTTCATTATAGCCTCTGTCATAGTAATTTCTACTAAATTTCTGGAAACAACAATATGTCACACCTCTGAGAAATTTTAGATTTGGTCCACACAGAAAATTAATTGGAAAAATGTCTTCACTAATCCCCTCCTTGAGATGAGAGGATTTGCAATCACTTTTAAAATGTTATCATGTTTTACCATCAATATCTATTGTTTTTTCAACTGAAAAAGTCTGAAATTTTAGTAGGGATCTTCTTTAATCCTGCCAAGTTTTTAAAAATTTCATTCCAAACTTTGTTCTGTATCGTGTTCACGATGTTAACTTGTGCTCAGAAACGTAACTCTTCAATACGCAATTGAAACTTATGACTGTACAATTTTTAAATTCAAAAGGGTTCTTCCTTATAATGTAATAATAAGCAATCGCTCAATGCAAATTTGATAAAAAAAAAGTGACATGTAGCCTAGCCTGTAGAGTGTTCAATAGATATTGTGAACCTACAATAGATAGAGGTGTTGAACATAAAAAACTTTTCATCCCGTTCGACTGATAGATTTATGAGATTACAAAATTTACTGTTACAATTCTATAAAATCGCAATGGTCTGTGGTGGCCATGAATTACATGAAAATTATTTAGAAAATCTGTAAGAAACGGCACACCTTAGACAATTATTAAGAAAAACATTGTTACACAATTTATGCAACGTTATGTGGCAATGTGAATAAAAATTATTTTCCACAATCAAAAGGTGCAATAAAAAATGTAGTTGAACAAAGCCTAAGAAATAAGAAAGTTGATTTTTGCTCAAACTTTACCTAATCTTAAGGATATCATAGGGAATAAAAAAAATGTTGCAGCTTCTGCACTATGGTTTGAATCCCCATGTATTATGTAACTAATTAATGAATGAAATATACTTATGTTATATAATATTATTATAATATTATTTGCAGTTTGAACAGCACTAATTCATCTTGATGTGCAAAGCAGATAATAATTTGTGCTTCCAAGTAATTAGTAAAGCTGTGAAAATTATAAATATCTAACAACATATCTCTGCAAATATGAACTCTATATATTTTCTCCAGTTCATCTTTAGTCAGCACTTTTCTAGAAACATTCACATTCAATTTTCTAGTGGATCTCCTTGTAACATTACAACATTAAAGACAGACAGAAATTTCAATATGACAGGGACAAAGATATATGTTTGGTGTTTACAGTTAACTATAAACTTCCAGATACTGTTTACTATTAATGCAAACAATACACACACCTGTAGTCAATTCTAATGGCACCCTTTGAGTAGAAAAGAAAATTTGGTACAGTGCACGCTAAATTTTACCCCTACGGATGTGCTTAACTATACATAGTAAGAGAAATTTGTGAAAATTGGCAAACG
The DNA here is from genome assembly GCA_036850965.1 of Patella caerulea. Taxonomy (NCBI): domain Eukaryota; kingdom Metazoa; phylum Mollusca; class Gastropoda; family Patellidae; genus Patella; species Patella caerulea. The sequence continues at coordinate 59,355,672 of JAZGQO010000007.1, forward strand.
CATTCAGTAATAGGTTTAAATTTTTTTAGTGATATAGTAAAATTGTTGCAGCGATTACTACTACCATATAAGAAATAGTACACTCTATATTTGTATGCCAACAGCTGCTATCCTCTAAAAATGAAGAGATAATTTTCCAGTTATTCATTCAATTCAAACATATTTTCGCAAATAAACATAAACAGGTAGTCAATTAGAAAAAGTCTGGCATGAAATTTGGACTGAACAGAATAGCAGAATATCATTTTAATGTTTTCATGCCGACTACAATAATACTATTATTATTGACTGTTCCATTTTTTGCTACATTCTAAAGCCTTTTAGTAAACCTATCTCTGGTTTTGTGCATGGATTGTGTTGCCAATACTAATAGAGTGTTGAGCCATGGAGTAGACCTACTGATAATACACTGCTTCTAAATTTTCAATCAAAACAACCCTTACAATTAAAAAGAATCTAAATAGAAACTGTATCGTTCATGTACATAGTATACAGTGCCAATATTTAACAGGGTGTTGGATAATGGACCTACATCAGTACTCAATGATAAAGTGCCATCAATGTTTGAAGTGTTTCAAATTCCAAATGTCTAAAAATAATATAATAAATACATTTAATTCAGCAGAGAGAGGACTGTGTTTATAACCTTATATTTGTTTAATTGTTGTAAGTGTGGTTAATCTAACCCCCCCCCCCCCGGCACATTATAAATTATGTGGTGGTTAGGTAAACTCCTGGGTTAATTGGAATAATTTCTGTCAACGCCAACTTTAAACTCTGTTGAGTGATTTACATGGAAATAAGTTTGGAATTTTGCAGGTCCAAGTTAAGTACACTCTCAACTTGTATTTCTTTCATAGATACAGGTAAATTTCGTTACCGTGTAACTAAAAACAGGAACTGCTATTTGGCACAGCACCAACCCTCAGTTAAAGTTTTATGTCTCATTTTTTCTCATCCCATTTGGTTAATTTTGGATAAATTCTTCAAAATAATACATCTCAGTAGGAAAAATTGAATATATTCCATAAAATATAGTCTGAAACAAATCTTCTTTGATACCGTTGGCCTAATTCAAAAGTCACCCATAGCCACAGTGGCTCATTGAGTAAGAAGTTAGTTCGCTATTAAATATAGTGGCTTAACCACTTTTCATTTCATTTTAAAAGTCATCCACATATGTTTAGGTGACCGAGACCCAATTCATTTAAAATAAAAAAGTCAATAATTTTCACAGAAGTAAAGCTACTCTTTATGAACTATTCAATTTCCAAAGGATTACTGCCCAAATATTATATTACATCAATTCAAGAAAACATAATCCCACATGCATGTGTCATATAGTACTACATTTACCGATATCATTCAATTGTACAAATATTCAAATTCTATACATTTAAGTCTATAATTCTTGTATTGTATATTATATATTCATGAAATTGAGAGGAAAGATTTTTAGTTATATGATTTTACTATACATTACTTCTCACAGTATTCATAAACGAAGCTCATTTCAACATGGTAAGAAAAGAATTAAATTAGCAAATATATGAATGGATTGGGAGTCCTGTCAATAGTACACTATCAGTAGTTTATAGTTACTTTATAAGAACTACACTATTCAAGTTTTTATTATCAGGGTTGCTTATGGAATGATGGGGACAAATTTTCACATGGGCAGCAATTCAATTCCAACTGATGGCACCGGTGTGTTCATAGACCACATTTTGTTTCATATGAGTAGAAATAAATGGAATGTATCAGTAATGGTTTTATTTGAGCAACACTACAATTCTTGTGGACCGGAAAGGAAAAGTTTAATAACAAATATCTAATATTATGGAGTCAAGCAGTAAAACAATTCTTGGGAAGTTCTCTTCAAATGTTCCTTTATTTTAAATGTCTAGCAAGAAGTAAGAGTTTATTGGCAGTCTTATTTTCTAGACACCACAATTAATAACAAGAACAGAAAACATCATCAAGATCAGCACTGCTTGTCATAAAAAGACATCATTACACATTATGCCCACATGGCACCAGTTTATGGTTAGTTATGGAATCATAACTGTATGATTGCTAAATGATGGGAAATTTCCTGCATATTTGACCTTGTAATCTAATTTGTACCGATGAAAATTTGGGAAAAAAGGTCCTCAATGTAAACAGAAATGTTTAAAGTTCACTCCAAGAACTGTTCGTTTATGGTAAATAAAACCTTTTTTTCGCCCCAGAAGCAATTTGCTTTGAAATCTATTTATTATTGAATTTGATTTAAAAACTCTCCCCATTAAATACCAGACAACTCTTAAGGACATGTTTATTTAATCTTAATGTATCTTATATACATATGAGTTTATCTTGAAAAATCATTTAGACTATACACAGTTTGCTTCAGACATGTAATATGCAGACCTAAAAAGATGACATTATTTATGATCATGTAATGAAATCATATAGGTCTGAAGAAGGCTTACATATATATACATAACTGTAAGACAAATGATCCAGAGTGAATGTAAACTTCAAACTTCTATGGTTTCATGCACCTCAATAGAGATGATACAATGGCCTTAATAAGCTGATATTTTAACAAAAAATAGACAGTTGTCGGTAATTGCATAGTTTGATGTCTCCTATTACCTTTTCTTTTATTAAGTTGCAATTTATATCAATAATCATATTTTATAGTTTTATAACATAGATCTTTCAAGTCATATTATGTTCAACAAGCCAACAGTTGAGACTCATGTCCCACCACAATCTGTCTCAAAATAAAATGATGACATTCAATATATACATTTTCTTTTGATAAAACATCTAGCAATCAAATTGTTTATCGCTCTTAATAACTTAACTAGAAAATGCTAATTATAGAATTTCATCAAGGTATATCATTGTACCTGTATATGTAATACATGTACTAAGCAGAAAATACTCATCATTGAACTCAGCCAAAACATTCATTTACATACTGAACATCAACACCAAGTTTGAACATTCTACCTTATTTATAAACAAAGTTATTGCATAGCAAATCCTTGACAAATGCTCATCTTTGACTTCAGGAAAGGCATTCACCTGCTTGACAATTACAAGTTGGAACTTTCTAGCTCAAATAGATGCCGATTCATTTTGTCCCAAAAAGTGTGACAGATGAAATCCATGTTAAATAGTCCCCAGTTTTCCACTTTCTTCAAAGGAAATGGAAAATGAAATTGATTAATCAATATAAGTATATTTCTATATATAATTAGAGTTGAAATTCATGCCCTGATTTTCTGATAACTGTGTTTTAAAGCTGTAATAACCATATATTGACTGCTAGATTGACCAAGATCCTGATAAACCGCTTTTGCTAAGTCAATAACTTGTGATTACAGCTGGACATTTGTGAACCACTGGATTGGTTAAAAATATCTTTCTTAACCTTATTCCATAATGTTTATTAAATTACCAGATAAATATTTTGAAATTCAGATGTCACCTAGAGTTTCTTTTGACGTAACATATGTTTTATTTGATATTTCTTCAGGTTAAAACTATTTAACCAAAATAATTAATAAGTTTATGCCTTAAATATACATTTTGGATAAAAAGCAGGATATATATTTCCCCAAAAGTAGTTGATTGCCAAATCTCTGAAGTTTTTCTGATGCAAATTTCAAAACTAACAAACTATTGTAGCAAAACCATACCAATTATTATGGAAACAATAGACAGGGGCGGATCTAGGAATTTTGGAAAGGGGGGGCGCCGCAAAATGAGGGCCATGACTGCGGAGACGAGGCACGTTCGGAAATCATAGAAAAAGAGCCTCAAAATCGAGAAAAAAAGCTAGCTGAAAGGCACTTTCAGTATTAAAAAAGGGCACTGTCAAAAATTAGGGGGAGGGGGGCGCCCCCCTTGAATCCGCCTCTGATAGATCTTTCTTCATGGATGCTTTTGAATATCAGCTCCTTTTATCAAAAATTGTATTTAAAAAATGAAGAGAATCCACTATTTTATTACCTCACAAAACTGTGTTCAATTGAAAATTTTATCAAATGATGGGTAGATTTTTTTTTCTGGGGCTTAATCTGCAGAAATATTTACTGTACTGTGTACTGTCTAAACAAATTTTGGGGGGATGTGAAAATTCCTCCCCTTTATACTTTATCTATCATTTTGTGACAGGTGCTCAAAGAAGTACTGCAACCCCCAAATTAAAATGTGACATACATGTAATTAGGCTTCCCTTTCGTGTAGATATCAAATTTCTGTGCCAGATATATTATTATCATACACATACTTGTTTACAAAATACATGTGGTATCATTGAGATAAATCACATTTTATTCAAAGAAATCTAATAATATTGCACACAACATAAGTTTAAAACTTTGTTTTTGCAATTCCTACTGTATTTAATAAACTAAAATGTTATTATATTAGTTACTAAATGAAAATATAATAGATACTAAATTAAAATGCTTATTAGTATTTGAAATAAATCGAAAACAAAAATAAGACCAATTTATAAGACCCAAAACTTCACAATCTTCTTAAAAACCATGGCTTCCACAAAGTTTCAGTCCACATTGACAACATAAGTCTAGATTGAAAACTTAAAGCATTTGTAGTTTGATAAACAGTATTTACTTGTCTCAACTACAATATGTGTGGGTATATAGTGTACATGCAACTATTTGTTTAGTCTTACCTGAATAGAACAAGTTCTAGACTTCTAGTCAAGAAATATAATCCAGTGCAGCTCTTCCTAATACCAGAGATACAAATAATATATATAAAATCCTGTAGCACCACAACTCACTTCACTAATCAGATTATACTAGGTAAACTATAAAATCAGAGAAATTAATACTTATATCTTTCTTAATTATATAATTATCCAATTCGCTACCGCTCTTACATTGTTGTTCTACTCACACTCCTAAATGAAGAAATAGAAATGCTCCACGTAGGTCTACACACTAAAATCATGTAGAGAGAGAGTCAAAATATAATAGAAACACTTGGCTCTACAGGTCTAATCATATAACTTGGGTAGCTATCTGTTTTTTCCACTCTTCAGAACCAGTCAACTTGCTCTAACTAAAGCGAATATTCTTAACTCCTTCAAGTGTGAAGTATGTAATGCACAAATCTTTGACTCAAATAACCCAAGTGAAGAGAGTCCCTTTAAGTCGTCATGCTGACTGCCCACATAGTGGTCTAGTTAAATCTGACCTAAACATTGTAGTGAAAGGCAGCTGTCCGTCAAATTGTACACACTCTCCCCTTTTGGTAATAGTTTCTTCTGAAAGAAACCTGTGTCTACACTGTTTTCACTTAATTTTTTTTCTCTCCCCCCAAAATGGAATACTCCATTGTCAATGATTAGGGGTAACAGTTTATGTATGTAATATGTAACAGACGTGTCTAATGACACAACATTATGTTTTACTATATCACAATACATACATGTGCTTACATATTTTAACTATATATATGTACTTAAAATACTTGTACCATAATGTACATGAGGCAATGCATTCATAGTATAGGTAAGTGTCACTCATACAAGACGAATAATCTACCTATAATTCGCCCATTAATTGCACTAGTGGTCAAAAGGGCAGCTAATTATAATTCTTACTGAAGGTAATCAACTACAGACCAATGTAACTCTCTTTAATATAAATTGAGCAGACGTATCAGTCACATGCTTCTCAGAAATTTAACTTTAGTATATACACATATACCACTAAAAACCTATTTAAACTGATTAATTTGAGTGCTAGTAGCAGACGGTACTAAACCTAATCTTCACTCAATCACTATTATGTTACTTAGCACATGTAAATTCCAGAGATTTAAGTAAACGCAGGTCTATTTTTACCTGTATATAAGACTGTTAGTATGTTGAAGTAAGACATACATAAACTGAAATCATATTAATTTGAGAATTAAAAAGTTTGATTTGATCAAGCCTCAACAACATAATAGTAGATTGAGAGTAAGACAAACATTTTTCTTTTTCTAACCATGCCTCCTCGACCATAAAAACATTTGCCCATCTCATTGACAGTTTTAAATATTTTCTTTTATTAAGTGTTTTGTCACTATACTTACTTTTAAACACAGGTTGATTAAATAATTGACCCTTCAATTTTTTAGTGGGACTCACTCTGGGGCTGGGTGAATCAAGGTGGCATTTTCCCTTGGTGCAGGAATGAAGCAACGCCAAGGTTCCATTGGAGCTTTGGTTTAAGGACCAGTAAATTAACAATCATCCCCCTCCCCATATAAATGACAACATTAAAATTATGCTTGTTATAGAATTTATTCAGTGTAAACTCTGAAGATTATAATCTACTGATGGGTTGGAACTGCTAGAATGTTGTGGTCATTTACGGAGAACCTCTTTGATTAGGTAAAAATAAAGTGTTGTATTGAGTTGATCTGACATGTTACTTCAAATTATGAAAGGACAAAATCTATATGATCAGATGTCAGCAATTGTTCACTAATTTTACTGAAATATCAGTGCAAACAAAATCTGCTTATCTCAACGTTAGCTCTATCCAGTGGCAAATTCAGGCAAGGGTCCGAACCCCTCCTAAACAACAATCTGAAATATTTACTTAAAAGTTTATTTCAATGAAATTTGTAAATTCAAATTTGAGCTTTTTGTTGGTTGGGGTGATATAGTTGATACTCACAAAAATCACCCTGATTTTTCTAAATTTTCATGAGGGAGAATGCCTGAAGATATCCCACCCCATCCCAGCAAATTGATACATCAAATGATTTTCAATTACGATTCACAAATCAAAGTGGTCTAGTCATTTTTATATTGTTAATATGATTGAACATGCAAAGAGTGAGAAAAAAATAACAATTTGATTTATTGCATTCAAGAACACCTGTATGGATAAAGTCTGAGAGTTTATGTTTTTACCTACCACTTTAATGCTGTGGCCAAAAGTCTGATTTAAATGAAGATATTGGGAGTTACAAAATCTTTTCATTTCGTTATAGTGGTATAGGTGACTTTATTTCCATAAGCATATCATAAACTTCTGAACTTCTGATACTCTCTGAGCCTGAAGATACCACTATCACTGACTTGCTGAAATTTTGAAATGTGTTAATTTCAAAGACCATGTTTTTTAAAACAGCCTGTGAAAGTTTTATCAATTGGTAATCTATATTCTTGTCATAGGTCACGTCAATCATTTTTTCCAACAGAAATCGCAGTTTATTTCCTAAATTTCATTGCCTGCAAAATGTATAATCCATATTCAGATAGGTAACAAAGCTTCTTAGTAGTTACATGAACAAATTCTTATGGGGTGTGGGGGGAGTTGAGATGTGTTTGAGAAATAAGTGCTCAACTTGGGCACAGAGATATGTTGAAAAAATAAGTTTGAGTCTTAAACTCATAGAAAACTTCTACCTTAAAAAGCATATCATCTGTGCAAATGTACTCTTTCTGATCAGCAGCAGTAGTCACAGTAGTGGGATCTGAAAGGAAAGAGAAAACATGAGGAGTTCTGGCAGCTTGACAGTGTAGAATTGTGCCCTCTGACAAAATATGACACCAGAACTGAGTCATCCATATTGCCAACACATCTACCGGTAATTCCGTGCGACTTATCTTCATATCCAAATCAAAAATAACCAATAACAGGTGGGTGATATACTGATAACAGTATACTCATAATCCATGACAAAGCTCTTAAAGGCTTAACTTCAAGTACCCACTTTTTGTCCAAACTAATCCAAATATTTTCAGTAAAATGACTCTTTAAGGAGATTTCTTACATAATGTATGTGAACAGTTAAAGCTGGCATATCGTTGAGGTAAAAACTCCTTTTTTCCACTATAGATTTACGAAATCACTTCAAAGTGTTATACAGACCCCTTTAGCTATTAAATTATATAATGGGGCTTCATGCCGATTTAATTACATCTATCAATTAAGAAGGAAGTAATAAGTGTTAATCTTGTAACCTGGTCATACAACAATCAAATCAAGGTGACATACTTGTAGGTATGTCTATCTATATGGATATAATTCTAAAATGCCCTCATATCATTGGTTGCGAAATTGATTAAATTATTCCCATGTCACTAAGCACTTGCTTAACCTCGGTCATACATGTTTCAAAAATATTAAAATAACTTAAATACCCACCATTATTGAAATTTTTATCATATACATGAATTTATATGTACGGTAGTAATTTTAAACCTTGGCCTGGATATATCATAATTACATACAAGCAGACTTAAATTTCATTTTAACCTATAATACCACTTGTCAGTTAAGCCCTTAAAACCCTTTTTTTGTCCATGTTAAAAGGAATTAAAGATAGGGGGTGGAGTATAATATAGTGTTACCAAGACATGTCTGGGTAGTAATCTATACACAAATGTGTAACACTGCATCAACTCCCAGCTAACAAGTTGGTTAAACTTAAAGAGCACATCAAATGTCCATATGAAAGTTGCATGTACTTGAAACCAGTGTTTATTATAAACAATTTGGCTGATTACAAACCAATCTGATTAAAATTATTTAATCGATTATGTGTCAATTTTTCGATTACAATTGATTTGCAAGTGATGTCACAGGGACTATACATCTTATCCCTGTATACATAAGCTGATGTGGATTGACTTAGCTTACCTAAAAGTGTTGTTACCAACAGGCATTTCTGCTCTAATATTGTTACAGATTATAATAACTTGGGACTGGATTATAAGATATTAGAGTAAATTTGCTAATGCCACATTATCTTTAATTGTGTGGCTGAGAAATATGTAAGGCTTCCTTACAAGGGCGGATACTTCTATTTTTTCATAAAGTTAACAAATATGAAGTATTACGGAAAAAGTGTGTTGTGTTTGAAAATTATTTAATTCCTCAGATTAAACTATTACTATTGCCCTATCATATTATTTTTTCTCCAATCTTTAAATCTGAAATTAGTGACCCTTTAAATTGATTAGAAAGTCTTGCATATGGATTTAAAGTGGATTAGAAATTTTTCACCAAACAAAAAATATGGGAGGAATAAATAATTTAATTTTGAAATTATGAATCATGAAACCCGATCCTTTTTATATGAACTTTCAATTACATTGGACAATACAGACATGTCCTTTAAAGTTATAATTTTCATGTGACCTTTAGTTTATGTGTTGATTAGGTAATAAGAAGATCACAATTGTCTAGGTAGAGATGATCTGGCATGACATTTGGAATTATGATTTCAACAACCATTGTAAATGAGAATATGACGAGCTCAATGATACAGGTTCCTTTTGTGGGATCTGCTCATCATTTGTTCCCTAAAAGGTCACCCACAGATCACTGTCATTAAATCTGCAGTAAGTGTTATAAAGCCTGGGCATCTCTAATCTTCAGTACTTATAGCATTAATACAAAGATTAGAATCTGTCTTCTGAAAATCTGTGATGTCATTTCGTCCTTTGATGTTGGAGATGAAGAATAAAAAAAAAAACACAAAGAATTTAAAGCATGCTCAAGTACACAAAATTTATACAGGCTGTCGAAAAAGAGACAAAGTAGGAATCACAAAAATTGAAATTAACTGTGACTGAAAATTCGAAGAACAAAGCAACGATCATCATCATTAAAGTAAAACTTAGCTGGTATTTGTAATACCATATTTTCGGCAAATCAATAGGTCGATATATTTTCGATACATGTTCAGCTTACAGGAATTCAATAATTAACTATCAGAATTTCAGATTCTACACAACAAATTCTGATGAGCCAACTGAGTTTCAATCATTCATAAAAAGATACTTTCATGGTTTTATACTTACAACCCACTTGTTATTTGGAAAATCTGAATTAATCTCAAATAATACCAAATATTATATTTATTACATGATCACCAAATTCTAGTTTATTTTCCCATAATATTGATATCCTAATTGAAGCTGACTTAACCTATTACCTTTAAGGTTGGTATGGTTGGATGGTTTTAACATTTAGATAATTTGTTGGTCATGTTGTTTTCTGTCCATGCTGTTCCATCATTCCACACAATTAGTGTAACTTTAACATTATCTCCTTTTTCTACTAGAGTTAAACTGAGATCCTATTATTCTTCATTAAGCAGAAGCTGTTGTGATTCTCAGCAGGGGATTTTCTTTCTTGTTTTCATAATAAGCGTATCTATAGCCATATCATTTGTAAAGTAAACAGTTTGGGTTATGATCAGGTCCTGATGCATGCAATACCTTGTGAAAATATTCCACATAATTATATCTTCTGTCCATGTCTACTGAAATAATTGTCATGACAGACACTGGGTCCAACCTTCTGTTTGTGAACTCCATACTGATCCCGTTAAGTGATAGCCCAACAGGATAGCCATTCCACTGTTTGTGAAATATTATAGGTTCTAGGATTTCAGATTCTCTTACTTCATGTCAGAGTTAGGCATGTAAAAAATGTGTCGTTTTTATCAAAGATTAAGGGCAAAACGAGTTAATTATACAACTGATATACTGACTTCTGACATAACATCTGGGCTCAGTTCATGGTAAAATTTCACACCCGAAAATTACTATCAATACTATCAAATTAAAGATCAATTTAGGAGTTATGTGTGTGCATGATAGGTTATATTTGTATGTCAAGTAATTTTATGCGTGAATTCTGTTTTATATCCAGATTCACCTTTTAAACAACTGAATTTTAAAAAATCATCAGAGACTCATTACAGCAGAGATTGTGCATGATCTTTTTCATTATATATCATATAATATGCAATAAAAACGCACCACTGAAATGACACAAAGTGATGGCTGGACATCATGCAGCTGAAATTCAATTCTCAAGCATGGATATAAGCTGCAAATTACTGACACAAGAAAATATCATATGTGTATTTTAAAACACAGATACAAGCCTGCTTGTGAGATCCTTCTTCACTTCTCTTTGGTACTCATATCCAAATGATGTAATGGCACGTTCTACAGAACAGTTTGACTTGTACTGACTATCTTATTCGAAGCCACATTTCATACCCTATGAATCGTATTGAACAAAGTCTCTGTAAAGGAAGAAAACATCTTGGACTAAAACTATTCAAGCAAAGTTAATAATCTAAAAAAAAACATCAGTCAGAACATGTCTTTTTTGGAAAAGGGTTGTTTGTCAAAAATTACCCAATTTATATTTAGTAAATAATCCAATCCGAATTTATACTTTCGATGGCCTCTACAACATGAAAATATGACCAGTGGAAGTGGAGGGTCATATCAGAGGTCATACGAGTGGCTATTGACCAAATGATGCTAGACATTTGATTAACCAATCAGCGTTGACGCTTCTAGAGAATTACCAACAGTTTCATGTACCTCACATCAAAACTCGCCATAACGGACCATTTCATTGGCTAATCCCAGAACATGGGTTATAACATCTCTTCCAGATCCTAATATTTTAAATAGCCGATAATATTTTGGGGGATAAAATTGCTTAATTTTGTGTTATAATCCCTTAAAATCCTCTCCCTTATGGCCGATCAACTTAACTCAACATATGCGATACATTTTCAAACATCTTTAAAACCCCATCAGTCTTCATATGGAAAATGAGTCTGGTTTCCCAAGCTGTATTATTATACGGTGTCTGGATATAACCAGGTCTTTATTTTATAAAAATAATGTGTACATGTAAGTGAAATGTAGCTTTCGTTATCAAGTACAGCACATGGAGCATTCGCTGTACAGACCTCCTAAGGAACAGGAATTAAATTATCAGGTCACGTAATGAAAAATTGAGCCAAAATCTTAAAAGGATTACGTAACCGGATAAGCAGTGTTGACGCTCATGTCCATTATCTCCCGTAATCTGGAAAAAAATCGCAAGTCAAATTTTGGTGAAAATTGAGTCAGAGCCATATTTGGACTTAGTACACATGTATATAATAATAGTTTTTTTTCTCCTTCACTGATAAGGCTTCTAATTATCTTTATCTAAAAAGACAAAATAGAATTGATTTTATATTCAGTAGCTTAATTCTGAAACAAAACACTTTTCCTTTGTTTTCTAAAATCTACACGAAACAGTGTTACTAGGTTTATCCAGATTGCGGGAGATATGACTTGATATTTTCAGCTGAAATTTTGAGACGCAGTTAATACACCATTCCTCTATATTTTGGCGCTAAAATTTCATACTTGGACTTTTATTTTTGAGACTGTTCAAATCGGCATAGTCACTTTAAGGAATTAAAATTTGTAGATTTTGATATAAAGATGAAAGAAATCTTAGATGAAATTTGGATTATACTCGACATGTACAACACAGCTTATGACATAAGGTTTGCACCTAGTGGAAATGCAAACATAAATCTTGATGAATCTTCTGACTTTATATGATCAGTGTCAAGTGATAATTATATATAAATATATATCAAAATATGAAGTTTTAGAAAGAAAATACTGATTCCATTTAACCCACGACAGCATATATATATTTCTACCTAAGAGTAGATTATTATTTTATCAACTTTTTATGTGAATATATATACATGTCTAAATTGAATTTTAAGACAACAAACTTCAAGGTCAAAGTAGAGGTCAAATAATAAAAATTTAAATATTGCACTTTTTCAAGGAAAAAGATAAAACTAACCACAAGGTGAGCCTATACATTTACTCAAATTTTAGAATAAATCTATTTTCATTGACCTATTGTAACATACTGTTTCTTGTCTAATAGTGAGCTGAAGTGTTGGAAATTTGATCTGATTTCATCACATGTGATAATCCCATGTTGTGATAATCATGGCTAATTTACTACGCTTTCACAGCTCACTAGATGTCACAGGACAAAATAAAACCACTGACTTTTACCATAGTACATCAATAATCTATACTTCAAGGTACTTAATTAGTGATAACAGAATACCTGTCCAATCAAACCAAAAGGAGGTAAAATGCTATTTAAAACTATATTTTTCCAGGTCTCATGTGACAGAGAGAGAAATGAGGTTTAACGTCCACTTGACAAAAACTAGGTCATTTTGGGACTTATTTCAATAATTCACTTGCGCATAGGGGTTTTACCAGTGGGATGAAACTGGAGGACCCACAGAAAACCCAAAAGGTTGGAGGTCTCATGTGAATATGCAGCTCTAAAATATGGGTTCATTACACTTTAAAATGACCAAATCAATACCATAACATTGATTCCTTTCACTTCAAATAAATCGTAAGTTATCATTTTAAAAGTCAATTTAAAAATTTAAAGAAAACATGTTAACTGAACTTTTCTACAGGGTGGTGATATCTCTCCAACATTTTTGTATATTATAAAGGCCGTACTTGGTAATGAAAAATGTTATGTTATATAGTCACATGAATCAACAATCTTTATAATGAATAAAAAGCCATTCAGTCAGAAATAAAGTGGAAATATAAATGTTCGGTTAATCAAACTGTCACAAACACTCAATGAATAAGAGACTGCTGCTATTTGGGGCGTGAAGCCTTTTGATTTGCCAGCTGATTAACACGGATTACGAACAATTCACACTTTACCTTCTATATACCTAGACATAATATTTTCAATCTTGAGGCAATAATTCATATTAACCAGGTGGGTTAGTCTCATTTTTATATTCTATTCATTCATACAGTTGACCAAGTGTAGGCTTTACCTGATTATAATAAATAATACTGTTAATATACACATTAATTACAAATATTTCAATTATACATAAAGTGGGCTATTTTTCGGTATAACCTGTAAAACACTGTCCATTTAAAGGGGAACACCAACTATTTTCAACAATGTTTCCATAAATCTTAAATCAGAAATAATCCCTCTGTAACACAAGCAAAAAAGTTTTTGTAAGTGAGAAAATTAATTGGTTCAACACGCTCACTGGTCTCTATAGTAAGCATACAGAATTGGTGTATGGTTAGTGTTCTATTATGTTCACATATTATTGTTTTGTATGGAAATCCGATTAAAGGGACTTTTTATTGGGATATTTTAAATATGAAATTGATGATTTTAATACACTGTGGCCCAGTTCACGCCACATGGCTAATTGTTTACGTCACACGGTTTGACACCCTTCACGTGACAGATATTTCATCTGCTTGAATGTTTCTGTAGGTACTGACAGTGTTTTTACATATTTAAACAGGCTTGTAGCACATATATATTCAAATAAATATATAAATTCCCAAATTATGTCATCGTCAGACACCAATGTATTGGAATATAAGATATCACTTCTATGAGTCGATAGTAATGCTGTACACAGATACGAGCCAAGGAAAAGTAAAAGTCATTCATTATATTACATGTCTTACATGCTCATAATTTTGGTCTGTTTTTGTTGAAGACAAGTTGCCAGGTAACATACGCCCATAGCAGCTAAATCGTTCGAGCATTTGACAAGGGGTGTCACAAATGTATTCTTTGGGAGCATTTATAATTTTTGACCAAACTACAAATAATCAACAAAATACGGTGTTAACCTTATGCCAAATCTGTATGCTAACTAAAGAGATCAGCAAACATGTAGATTCAATTTCAATTTTCATAAAAAATTAATTTCTGGGTTACAAAAACTTTTTTGCTTATGTTACAGAGGAGATTATTTCTGAATATATATTTAAGATTTATGGAAAATTTGCTGAAAACCATTGATCTTCCCCTTTAACTTTCTTTTGGGCTGCATTTATTGACATTAAAATGCAATTTTAGTGTAAACACAGCAAATTTATGTAAATGGTACCAATCTGAATAAGATGCTTGGAGGACTGAAATTAAATTTTCTGTGAGGAGTTCCCCATTTGGTATGTAATGAATGGTTCCGTGTGTGGTTATTTCAGAGCAATGTAAAAAGTGTAATTTCTTTAACTTTATCGCGCCTGGAACATTTCCTAGAAAAGAAACACTAATGTGGTCAAGTGAAAATGCAGCTTAAGTATTGGTTTCCCCAAGTCAAAGTGAACACTTTACACTTTAGATCTGTAATTAAGCTTACTGTCATCTATAATTATTTACTTTTTTTAAAGACAATATAAGACATTCTTTTCATCAAAGCTCCCCTTTAATTCTTCACTGCAAACTACACATGTATAACATCATATCATTCAATACTTTTTTGTGGAAAAACATTTGTTATCTGAAAACTAATACCTATAATCTGGTGATTTTTGTTAGAGACAGGATGTTTCCTCCTGGGAAAGTGAAATTACGTACATAATAATTATCAATCATGTGAAGAAAAAAAACAGTCATTGCGTATTTTCAATACAGGGTGAGCCAAGGGTCACATATCAATCCTGTGTGATATAGTATATGAATTAATAGTTTCCTGCAGTTAATCAATATTATAATAAGTATCCAAAGTTGATTTTACACATTGTACCAGGCAGAACTTTCTCTTTTCTCATTGATCTTTTCAGGGATGGGACCATATAACCAAGTGTTATAGAACACTCTATCTTGATCTTAAAGGAACTATTTTCTTCTTGTGACAAGTTTAAAATGTGAACAAATTACTGTAAATTTAAGTAAACTTATAAAAGATTTGATAAAGCCATGTTACAAGAGATGTCTACCCTAAACATTTATCAATTCTACATCATGAATGGTCTTTTCTTTCATAATCTCTGAGATGTATACGCATCAATTGGAGTGATTCCATTTGCCATTCTAAAATGAGTATGCAGCTTTAGGGTATGCTCATACTTGGTTTGTTTAAGCTAACTAGTTTAACCTTCATGAATGAAAGTATGTGTTGAAAAACTTGTAATTTCCTGTGCGCAAGTTGAGAGGTAATATGTGAAAAGAGTTAATTGGGTAAAGTTGCCTATTTCTATATTATAATATCCTAATCAAATTGTCAGCCTCAACAGGAAGTGGAAATGGAATGTCAGGATGCCCTCGTTGATCACTCTTGTTACTACAGTTCTTTATGTGTCTGCTCCCAAGAGAAGTTTTTTGCTTCAGGGGTTGTAATAGCAAATCATTGCCTCATGTAGGATCGTCAACATGGGAACAGTCAGCTTACAGGCATTTCATCATCATTTACACTCAACAAAAGAGTTGAACAAGTAAAGTCTTTTTATCTTTAAATCTCCAAACGACAGTTCAATGAAAACAAATTTGCTTGCTTTGGGGGTTCTACAAGAGGTTCTAATAATCCCATGATGTTAGCACTATTGTTGATGCTGTAAAGATGGTGATTTAGATACTGGTATTTAAATACAGGGATTTTGTTTTATAGTAACTTATACAGAGTGATTTAAGGTGTAGGATTAAAAGAGACGGGGATTTATAGCTTGTAGCGATTAGCATTATATAATCTGTAAATAAACATACTAATTATACGATTAATTTATAGCTATCCAGCTAGCTAATCACTGGCAATGAATTTGTGCTTTCCACATATAACACACCTTTTCAAGACCATACTATATTTACAGGCTTAAAGCCACACACTGAATTTAAAAAGGACCTTCTCTGCACAAAGGTGTAGGCAGTTGGTGATAGAGGCTGGTGATTTACAAAATTTGGGAAGAAAGAGACAAAATCTTTTATTAAATTCATATGACCTTTAGAAATCTATACATATGACTTGTAACTATAAACAAAAGGAAAGAATGGAGTTTAGCAATCTTCATCAATATATTTCTTTGGTCATTGAGAATAACATATTTCCTCTAATCAAGTGTGGTATATTATAGGAAGAAGAATTCCACCCAGGGAGTTCTGTTTCTGTCTACTCATCTTTTAATTCAAACTGTTAAAAGAGTTATTTTACGTCCACTCCAACGTGTACATGCAGTTTGGACCTCTATAGCAGATTTTTTTCAATTAAATAATCAATATAAGACTGCATCTTTGTGTATTAAAAATAGATGTTATCCAAACAATGAAAAACAGTGCCTTTATTATAATTGTTAATAGCTTGTCAGATTTTAATATCCATAATTAAGTAATAATACATCTGGTAACTAAAATGACAAGTTTAATTTACATTTTCTTTTGAAAAATGATATGATAATACTTCCTTTTAAAAGGTCAATTATGCTAATGATAACAGGTAGGGCTTTGATGTCAGAAATCTTGGTTACAACTTGAACATTATTTATAATGTCATGTCAACATTATAATCTATATGTTATGTCACTACATACACAAATAATGTCATGTTTGTGTCATAATCTAAACGTTAGTGTCATAATTTCAAATAAGTGACATATTGGTTTCAAGAATTTCAGATTTGTTAAGCTTTAAGGCAACATAATAACATGCATACAATAGGTCCTTTTCTCCCTGAATATAGATAATGTACACAAATTCCTGAGTATCACAAGCTTTAACTAACTAACTGTCTATTTCCTGCAATGAAACATATTTGAAATAGCGATAAATGAAATTGTACAGATTTACATGTTAACTTCCAAGTATCTGAAATGAGTACTTTTGTCCAGATCATGTATTTTTCTTATTTCATGTTAAATAAATTTCATTTTGATTAATTAGTTTGCAGTGTCAATAATCATCTTGTTACCGTTTCGAATCAAATATTGCATAGTACCAATTTTTTGTTATCATATTCATAATTAGGTCTAAAAAAATATTTAAACAATACACTGTAGAATGAAAATGTATGTTTTTTTTACAAAATAAAGTGGGTGGTCGGAATCTGTCATAAGATGGTCGGTTGTCTGCTAAACAAAGGAGGCAAGGTTATTTAAAACAAGCATAAGAAGCAGCTAATTTTGAACAGAAAACTTGGCATTTTGATATCTTCGTATCAAAACATTGTTCTTCATCATTCTTTTCTAGGAAAAGAAGTTCTAGTGTGTCAGAAACAAAAGTAGTTGAGATAATCCAACCATATCAAATTTTGGAAAAAGAACATTTTAACAACAATTTTACTAATACTTAATTTCTTAAATTTCCATTCTAGAATTTCTTAAAATGTAACAAAAAAAGTTTTACTAATGCATTGATTCATTCACACCCTTTTTAAGAGACAATAAAATATATTTCCTTCCCCAAAAATCTTCCAAATTACATTCAGCTAAAATTTTATTGCTGATAATTTTCATTGAACAATAACTGAAAAATCCATATAATGTAAATTTACTACAAAATAATGAATAAATAATATGAAAGAAAGAAATGAAGGTATGCAAATACCAAAAATAAAACAATGATATGACACAACCTCAGAATGACATCTTAATCCACATTTGTTTGAAGAATTGATTTTTAAGAGGTACTTACATTATGAGGCAGGATAAATTGTATTATCTGACCAATGTTTAAACAGGCTTACTTTGCCGTCCACCCTATCTGAAGTCATATTGTCCTCATCAATATCAAGTAAATACTATAAATATTACACACTTGTTAAGATTTATATTGATTATATCATCTATATATCAAATTTTCACAATCATAAGTTTGGCATTCATAATAGAAATAAGAGAACAGTCCTAGGGTGGATACTGGGGGCCACAAGGATAAGCTCTCCCTCTTGTCTACAATAGAGCTAATATATGCTATAAAATGTCCACAGGGTCCGATCGCCATATAAAATCGTAAAAAATAAATTCTAAATCTAATTGTCTCACTCCACTAGACTGTCAGTTTTTTCGTAAATATTAGGGGAAAATCACCAACTATATTGTACAAACATATTTAACAGAATTATTGCTCTTTTCTGTTGACAATACCCCTTTTCAAAATTCTTGAATTCATAACATATCATTGGCTAATCAGGTCTAACTTTATACAAAACCAAGGTAAAAAAAAAATATATCACTTCCCCATCACAAAAAGTATGGTGATAAACACCAATTTACAGTTACCTTTCTCAGAATCTGTCAAATAATGCATAAAAATTTACAACAAATATCAAAATTTTCTTCTAACAGTAATTAATAGACATTTTGTGTTTAATCTCATATGAATATCTAAATTTTTTACCATCTTCCAAAATTGGTCCCTGGTGTTAGCTCATTAACATTTTATATAACAAATAGCGGATTTAATTGGATTTTAAATGATTCTGTTAATTTTTTTCGCCTCCAGCCATTCTCAATCAATGAAGTATAATATACACCAAATATATTTTTCGGGAATGGAGAAGTAATAAGAAAGATAGGGGAAAAGTATTTGAAAATGAATTGGTGATCAGTTACTGCTAACTGAGATGAGGATAGTGAAGTGATGTCAGTAGTAAATAACACTAGACATATCAGATAGACAGGAGTAGAATTAAAATGGTACTAGAGAATAGATTAAGAGATCAACTAATAGATTTGTAATTGAATTACACACCTTTTGGTTTTAACACTCACCATCTTGGTTACCAGGTGTTGATTGATTGACTCAAAACTTCACAGCTTATACACACATTTGAGACTTCAACCTATAGTTTATAGTTTTGTCTTTTCATTTACTCAACTATCCTGATGTATTTCAAGCCTTTCTACACATATCATCTTTACTCTAAAATGTCATGACAATTTCTAATTTAAATTTCAATTTAAAAAGTAATTGTTAATAGATATTTTTAAATAGTATGAAAGCCCCAACATGTCAGACTAAATGAAATGAATAAAATGGTATTAAATTTCCTATTTGTCAATACCAACTGGGCTAGTATGTTATCTTATAAATTGAAAATATAACAACAACAATTGAAAAACATGTCTGTCTAGAAATTCTATTAATGCGGATAGGTAAATGGGACCTCAGTTTTAATTCCATCCAAAAGGCCTAGACAGTGCTCCTTTTCAGGTCCTTGAATCTTCATCCATGGAAATATTTTTGGTCAACCTTTGACATCCGGGAGTGAGCCACTGAATTACTCACTGAACCACGGTGACTCCCAAAATACCAGAATAAAGGTAAATACAGAGTTTCAGATATATCTATATACTGAAATTTTATCATTAAATAATGCACAAAATTATACAGCTTAAAACATTGGTTGAGACGTGTTTAATTGTATTATCTCAAATCAGTGAAATCTGAAGCAAGAAATAACAAATGACCAAATCAAAGAAAGATATATCATTTATCAGCTGTTTTTCAAAGATACAAATCTATATTGTTGACATTTCTTTATTTTCCATCTTTTCCCCTTTTGATTGCCATCTTTAGGATTTGTACACTCTGTACACAAAGATATCTTCCCAGTCACTGGGTGGTATAGATATAAAAAGATGTCTCTGGTTCATTTCTATAAATTGTACAATTCTATAAATGTTATTCTTTCATGTCATGTTATCCTGACCCTCACATGACTGAGAGGTCAAATATTAGGTTGGCATTTGCAGAACATTTGCCCTGTTCAGTCACATGGAACTAAGGTGTCTATTCTAATTGCTAGACTTACATGTGAAGTTTATCATCAATATAGACATAGTCTACTTTTATAACATTGTTGGGGGTACTTGCATACAATAAGAAAGATTGAAATGTAATATAAATTTATGAAAGAAAAATTATGAACTGTTTTGACATCAAAAATAGAACAACTGATTTGTCTTAATAGAATGAATCACCATTGAAATGAACATCTGTGACCAATGTTAAAAAATTATTATTTCAAGATACTGATCCAAAATTAAAAGAATTCTTAAGAATAAAAGCAAGTCCTTAAATTTGTTATTTTAAGTTACAATCAGTATATCAGGATTTTGAACATAATCAAATTAGTACTTGGGGTATAATGTTCACCTGTTATTATATAAGCGGATATTGCGTCAGCAAATCTAATTACGTGAATGTAAATCTATTTGAGTGAAAATTCTGCCATTTATATTCATTCATATATTCAAATATGTGAAGCGACAGCAAAGTTACATAGGAACAACAGTAGCAACTTGAGATTCTTCTCTGAAAATTGATAACTTAATGAAACCAATTACGGAAATTTATTCTTGAACTTTACGGATACCTACTTATAATATCTTGCGAGAACTATTCAAATCTATTATGTGTGACATAAAGTTTAAAAAGTGACAGTGACGTCACTTTGTGGTTTTACAGAAGGAAGTTGTTGGCATCTTGCTGAGGAAGTGTACAATGACCCGGGTTGTTAGTATTTCTCAAGTACTTCCATTAAAACCAATACAATATATACATATGAAATTTCTAACAGAGTTTTTGATTTCAAAGTGGTGTCTCCCTCTTCTTATTTCCTTCATGTGCTTACATTTACCAACTTCAAACTTAATTGAAAATAATTCAAACATGAACACACATGCCATACTACACATAGCTCCAAATTTGTAACCGGAAAACAGTTTATTGAATGAGAGAAATAAAACCACTAAATTTGGGGGCGGATCTAAAACAAAGAACATGATCACAGTGGTATTACGTTCATTTACAACCCCTGTCATCCAGGTTGTAATAGAGATTCCCATATACAATATAATTTATCTATCACTAGGAACAGGAATGAACTGATAATTGTCAATGCATCTTGGATTAAGAGGACAGGGTTTTGTGGACATTAAAGTATGAAATAACCACACCTCCTTCACAGTACTAATTACACCCTCCTTCCTCCCCATTTTCATTCGATTTTATAAGGACAATAAGTGGCTGAGTATGTACATTTAACAATGTCATTTCTGACATCTGCAAAGATACTATTTATAAAGAAATAGATAAAAACCCAAGTGACATGAGAAAAAAAACCCTCCTAATTGGATATTCCCCAAATGACTAAATTAAACTGAAGTTCACCTATGATAGAGTTTGACACCACACAGGACACAAATTTGAAGCATATGTTTAGCTATTTAAGAAAATAGTATTTACGATAAATACTGGCAATTTAAGATTTTCGAAATTTCACCACACTTACAATGTACCACTATGCTTCAGGCCTGTTTAAGACCTTATATATAGTTAAACATATAATCTACAATAAAATTTATCTTATCTTATATATAAAGATGTGTTTTTTAGCCTCCAAACGAATTTCTGCAGAATCCGAGAAAATTTGAAATAAAACTCAGATTATCGTTACCAGATTTTTATAACAAGGGCAGTAAGCAGCGGCGGATCCAGGAATTTTCGCAGGAGAGGGTTTGCCAGGTTTCGGTTACGGAAATCTGCCATCATCGTCTCTAAATTACATACAAATTGAGCTTTTTAAACAGAGAAATCGTTTTTATACTGATGTAGGATCACTTTGTGATGTAATTTCATTGATGCAAAGGATCTGCCCCTGGTAAGTGTTAAAATAATTGGTTGTCTACTCAGAATTATGATAGGAAATTAAATGAAATGAAATGGGGTTTTAACATCCTACCTTTCTTCTCCTAAACTGGGTTAATGAAGACAGGCCTTTGCCATACAGTGTGCTATGAGGGAAATTTTGCCCGGATAGCGACACTACATTCTACTTTTATATCGAATTCCAAATGCCAAGAGATCTTTTACGTGCATGCCAATGTGTCCATGGGACCTGTTTTTTTGTCCCATCTTAATGACTAGACAGTGGTCTTTGTCAGAATTTTGATAGGGAAAACAATCTCAAACCAGTTTGCCCTGTAGTGTGAGTAATAGGAGTTAAAGGATAAAAAACTCTTTGGATTTATTTAGAATCAAAGTCCTGAATTGGGTTCATCATATCAGTGATGGTGCAAACTACTGCAAACCCAAAACAAAATATTAGAGACACTCGACAGGCAATCCCTATGGTTATATTCAAGCCAACCGACAATAAACACCTGATTAAAACAGTAATGCCAAGGTTGTGATTGGAAGACCCCAATTCAACCTAACAAACCTTTTTAGGCCGAAAACGGCTTTGAATATCAAGAGATTTTTCTGTTACATACTTTTTTTAATCATGGCTTCACATGTTAATACAATCTGTTTTACAGACGGGCGTCTTTTATCTCTGTCCAAGATGTCTGACCTTTAATAGTAAGTGCAGGTCAGACCGCTATAATTCTACGGGTGACGTCACATCATAATTGATGGTCACATGTGCGTTATATTTTTTAAACCATTTTACTCCTCCGCGTACTATTTTCTGTACCTATTTATGCTAAATATGGAATACTTTTTATACAGATATATTTCAAATACCTTTATTTATTTTTCTTATACTTCAAAAAAAATGTTTTAAAATTTATTTTGTTGGAGTAAAATAGTTAATATGCCTGTGATTGTAGCTTCCAAGCGAACATTCACTGTGGATCAGTGTGATGTTGTGCCACCCATAAAAACAGATCACAATTGACATAGTTTTAATTAGTATGGGTTTATAATCAAATCTATCCATATTGGCTTAAAGACCAATGTAAATGATACTGCATAATCGGCATTTTTTTGAATTATTATAGAAAAAATCCTGGCACCGCTAGTGATTACATGCACATAGTATTCATTGTAGCATTACATTTTAAACATACAGTACCAGAAACTTTCGAAAGTTTCTGCAAGCTACATATACATTATGATTATTAATGTTAATAAGAAAGCTATGTGTCTGTACATTTCATGTTTAAAATAACTTGGTTCCTAAATAATATGCTTGACAAACTGTGTAATCTGTATAAGATCTATGACTGGTATATTATCATAACCAGTAACTGATGTAATAAAATAACACTATCACTATCTATATCAGACATTGTTATATACAGTACTTCCACACTCTCTATTTATATACAACATAAGACAAGCACACAAAAAAATCCATTTAACAATACTGGCATTCCTAAATCTAAGCTATGTCATTAGGATTGTTTGTGCCAACCTGAATTCTTTTTTCGACTCATCACTGTGAAATGGCAGGAATAGTTTAAGTTTGAACCTAATAACCGAGAAAAAGTTCCACCATATATTTTTAACAAAATACTCCCCCTCCTGTCACACCATCAGCTCATCATTTTGGTAAAAAGCACCATAACTTATTGGTTATCAATGAAAAGAAAAACCTATAACTAGGTGTTAAATGAAGAAACATCAGATTTCCATGTATTTGTGGATGGTAATGATATAAGCATTGACATGAAACCACACTTCTTCATTAAGTCAGTTTTTCTGTTCTTTGAAGAAACAAATTAAATCTTCTAGTTGTCCAATTATTATCAATTTAGGCTTTCAAAAACAGTGACGGTATTAGCAGACATGTCCCAGTACTATATTGACTAAATTATGTACAGAACCTTGTTCTTTTCATATTTCAATCAAACAATCCCTGCTTTTGTAACTCCCAACTTTCGGATATCCTGGATGCCAATGGTATTATAATTCTTAAAACTTCTGACTATCAAATACTACATTAAAAAAAAAATAATGGGTAAGAATCGGTAAGATACAATAAAAGACTGAGTGGGCTCAAAATCTTCTTGTTCTGTCAGACTATCCTAGCAATGTTTCTTAATCCTGAACATTATTCAGGATGGCTTATAAGCCCACAGTACTTTCATTAGTAGCCTGCCTATTACTTTTAGAAAACATGCAAATAACACTATTACGGTATACTAAATCTTACAAAACCAGCATTTACACATTTTTTATCAATAATAGCCAATATTAGCTTTGGGAAACATTTGTCTGAAATTCTATCCATCCTTAAGAAATCGCCAGGCATCTTATATAAACAAGGATTTTTATTATCTGTCTTGCAACACGGATGTTTAAATTACCAACTGCATATTCAAATAAAAATGGTTTGGCGTTCTCATACTTTTCATTACTGGGTTTTCATGTTCATATAGGCCTAGCTAAAAACTTAACTGATTTCACATATGGATAATAAACTTCTTGTTAAAGATTCTGTGGCATGGAAGTGACATTTAATCATTATATCTTAATCAAAGGATAACCAAAAGCAGTGGGCAGAGGGGTGGGCACCCATTCAATGACATTAAAAAATTTTTTTTAAATTTGAAATTATCGCTTTCAATTTTATTGTACAAACAGCTTTGAATGTGGGTCCATGTTTTAATAAGTGAGATCTGAGCAGAGACACTCTTACATTTAAATAGCGGTTATGTTGTTGATTAATTATATCTAATTTGAACAGAAAGTTATTTCATCTGTTTATACTTGTAAGAAATATCTTCTCATTTCTCAGTACTTGGCCTCATATTTGAGCATTGGGGGCACACAATTAAGAAGATGGCCCTGAGCATCGACATACCTGACAGAGGTATGTTTTACAAGACCCCCCCCCCCCCCAAAAAAAATATCGAACCCGAGATATCTAAACTTAAACCATCATTTCAAGCAAAGATTTTATTTGCCCACTAATTTCAACAACATTGTAAGGTCCTACATGTAAGGCATAGATGTAAAAATATGCATTATTTTTTGTTCGTTCTCAAATGAAATAGATCCTCATTATTCTGATAGCCAAGCTTTGAATAAATATTGTACTCTGAATTGCAACTTCAAAAATCCAATGTTGATCCATAATGGTACCTTTAAATCTCGAACATGCATGTACTTTAAAATGATCAAACCATATTGTTTCAGTTACAAATTACAAGATGCAACTAAGAATATTTGTGATATTTTCTAGCTTTAAATTGTTTTTGAACTGGCATTTATTCAAAAATGTAAGAAGTGTATGAAACCTGCAATACGGGTTAAAATCCTATTGGATTATGGCCAAACATTGTGTTTTCATTACATTTATTTTTAACCAAAATTAAGATTGGTATAACATACGTAAATATTCAATTAAGAACACATTGAAAGAGTACCATCAATTAGTAGTGATGGTACTATTACCTACTGTCTGATAAACTAATATACCTAGTCGGGGAATTTTAATATCCTTAGGTGGCACGCCAACATAAACTGTAACAAGTGAACAATTTGAATAACTTGTTTTCAGCACAGCAACTCCATGGTGCGAAATGTAACACAAATCATAATAATGTGACACATGCACACAGTGCCATTATCAATTGTGCTAAAATAATTGCATCATTGGTTATTTTTACAAACGATTATCACCCATAGCTAAAAGACAAAATACCTACAAATAGGTACACGATAGGCCAACTTAATTGAATTCAGTGAATAATAAAAAGCAAATTTAAAGATTTAATTCAAATATTAGTAAGTGCAGGAGGACTGCTCTACATGCAAACTACGGAAAAGAGAAACCTGGGTACAAGACAAACTACACAGATATAGCAGGCATTAAACAACAAATACAAGTCACCGAATCCGGGGGGCCAACCAGAAGCATCCACTTATTTCTCATTTTGTCATTTATACTTGTTTTGGAAAAGTTGGCAAACATGAACCGTTTTATTTGAGCAAATTAATATAGATAAATAATTGTCATAATAAATCCTGAATTTCTAGACTGGCCCTCTCTTGACATTTTTATAGAAATTACGAAACTGATTTTCTGATCTTAAGTAATGATAATGAAAATAATCATCTCATAAAGATGATTTTATAACTACAAACACAGATAGGAATGACTTCAAATAATAAGAATCACAAGAAATTGACAACATATAGAAATTCACAGATAAAAATTGTACAGAATTAAGACAAGAGCAAAGAGATTTTATCGTCCCTTGCCATCAATCATATTGACAAAAATTTCATTAGAGTTCTGACTACCAATTTAACTTTATGGTGGCTTTCTGTTACCTCAACATAATTCAGAAATTGTCTATTATAGATAATGTATACTATGGCATATTCATTTAAAACTCAGGGTCACCACAAATAGTAATTTTCTTCAAAAGTTTTTTACCAAAATTCATAGAAAGAGCCAAGATCAAAATAAAACTGTGGGTGTTGCTACTTTGAGTTAATGGATGAATGAGATTTTTAGCTTTTTTATAACTGAATGAGAGATTACCTTAAAGGAGCAATCTCAGTTTTAACTGGATCTCATTTAAGGGTGTGATTGCAAAGTTTGGAAACGAAACGAAAAAATATGACAAAATGCATTTCAGTTTCCTTTCAAAGTATGGAGTCAATTGGAAATTATCTACAATTACATGTATTGGGGTTACGTACCCCTTTTAAGAGTATCCACCTTCAATTTTTCTTTGTGATAAACATGACTATTTGATATATACTGTTAGTAAGTTAAACAAGAGGTAATTAAAACTAAGAATAAGGTGTAAAATTATATTCCTCCCTGGAATACAATAAAATAACAAGCATCACTACAACATAGTGCGGAGTTATAGATATGTTTATCAAGGCATTACCAAATCACAAACAATAACTGGGCATTATCAATATTTCTTTGAAAATGTCAGTGGCACTTATTTTATCAAAACTAATCTGTAATAGATTATTTATCATTCTTTATTCAAAGAAGAGCTGTCTCACTGCCCTGTGGTTTTTCCTTTTACCAAAACTTCTAACAGCTTAAGCCCTGTGCCTATCATACATTCTAATGAAAAAAAAAAAAACCCAATACATGCCAGTCCCAAAATAATTGATATCATTCTTTGCCCCTACTTTGGCCTGACCATAAATCTTAAAAATCTGTTACAACTTCTTCTGCATGTTAGTTTATGTTTACATAAATCTTTATATTTAGCTAAAATATATATTGAGAATAACATCAACATACATAAATCACTTCGAAATACAGAAAAACTATCTAAGTCTATACAAATATGTTGTATTCATAGCAACAATATTCTCAGTTAAACCTCAGTGTATGAAAACTTCAGATGGATAATATATGCATTTGAAAATTTTGGCATGAAAGAGTACAATCAAAAATGCCACGTGCCGACTGACACCCTTAAGTCCTCACATCTTAATTATTTTTGGACTATGGACTCTTCAACACTGCATGACGACTTAACATTTGACTTACATATTTATGAAAAACAGTACGGTTTCATGTATCAAAAAACCATAACCATGTTAAAAATAATTATTTACGTAAATCGCTATAAACTGCGTATTTTACATTGCCTCTTTCAAATATGTTTCTAATGTACGTAAATAGTTCTACTGCATATAAATTATGCAGGAAATTATTCAAGATATAAGTAATTGTTTCATCCTGTCAAATTCTTTAGACATTGTGCGAGATATCCGTTATAAAAGTAACTAGACCTGATGCAATAATTAACCAATATAAGTACAAAATGAATTTCCTCACACTATACGTAAATGCTTCTGTAATGGCAAGAGTCATTATTCCTGTTCTTCAAATAACTTGTATATTTTGATTATAATCAGATGAAGAATTCCATGCATTTTTTAGTTACAAATTAATAAGTTCGTTTCGTATTTCAAAATGCATTTCAAGTAGAAGAAGGTGGAATGGAATGCAATACAAATTTTAAAAAAAAGTCATACTAGAACACTGACACCAGCCATTCTTTAATGTTTTTAAATTAAAAATTGACAAGGGTTCATAAATTACATGTTAAATCATGTACCATTACCACCCAGCCCTTTCTTTATAGTATAAAAACTTAAAGATCACGTTTGATTTGGAATTGAAACAAATTTCCTTTTGCATTTAATGGTCTAAAATTATTACATTCTGAGAAAACTAGTTAAGTATTGGGCGTACGGATCTGATATTGATATAATTCAAGATGTAGCTACACTACAAGCACCCAACAAGTACTCAGCACTGTTATGTGTGAAACCCTTCACAAAAATGGGGCATGGCAACATGGGCAATATGGTTATGGGGAATGGTCACTTACTAATTGCATGTGCGGGGGCTGGAGTATGTCTCAATTTAGACTATCCAAATTTTAGTCCAATCATTGTAGGTCGAACCCAAACACTCCCAACATCAATGAACCTGGTCAGGGCCCCTACCAGATAGGTTAAATACAGTTCCAGTTTCAGAATGAATATGTTAAATGGTTCCATTTTCATAATGTAAATAACGTTTTAAGGCTTTCGTAATTTGCCAAAACCAAATATTTTCTCAATATCTGTACAAAAAAATGTGTTAGCTATGTGAATTTCCCATATGTCATAATTTCATACATAATATCATCTTTTTAGAAAGAATAAATGAAATGAAATGGAGTTAAATGTCCTTCTGTTCTGCACTGACTGGGCTTATGAAGATGGGCATACAATGTGCTCAGAGGGAAATTTTTGCTGAAACTTGCACTATAGCAAACTCTTATTAAATTCCAACTGTCATATTATTACATTTACTTGCACGCCAAGAAAACATAGGACCTCAGTTTTTTTTGTCCCTTCCAAACAACTAGCCTATACATTTTCCCTTGCCATACCCTTCATTCTTTACAACTTACAAGGGAGAACCACACCGGAAAATCCTGATGTTCTTTTTCAGCCAAAACCGGGAATGAACATGGGACACTCTTAGAAAGAGTAAAACAGCAGTGTAACTATCAACCACACTAAATGGTGCAGATTAAAAGATAAATAAATGTATGTGCGCATATTCTAAGGGTTGTCTGTCTCTTGAGTGACACTGGTTGATAATTAAAGCTAAATAGAGCAAACATTTTGGCTTGCTTCAATACAAAAAGTACAAGAAAAGTTGTTGTTATTAAAGGTAAGTTATGATATAACCAAATAAAATTGTAGTCAACATATGTTATCTTTAACGGAAATACTTTTTTGCATCAGTAAATATTGTCTCTGGCACCATAATCATTTAGAAATTATTATGAATGCCAGAAAAATCACATTCATGTTTTCTGTAGACGCATGTTTTGATTTATAGTTTAATTCTTATAGAATGAGTATTCAAATTTGAACAGCCATCTATGCACAATGAATGCTGTACATAAGATTGTTTCTTGGCCTTAGGGTCATGATTAGAAAGTTCTTTTAAGTTGGGGCAGGCTTACTAGAGAGCAATTTACCAAAGTTCTATCAAGTCATCTCAAGTATGCAATTACCGTCCAGATAGGGCAATAACCCCATTTGTCTGTACATTTTGACCCTACACTTACATTTGATTTCCAACATGGTCTTGGACAGGCGGGTCATTCAAACTGGGTAACACCAACTGATTTTACTCATTAATATAATGTAAACAATAAGTACATGACATGTCCATTCTTCTGATCTTAATAAAATCAACATATTTTACATACATGGGGTTGTCAGTCTGTTGGGGGATAATAGCTGTAAGAATTGGACTAGACAACCGAGAGGTCATCTGTCAATTAGCTTGGTAAATATATAGAAGGCTTCATGTAATCATTATTTGATGTTTGAAGACAATAAAATAATCAGTCAGGGTTTAAATCGAGTAAACACACAGAGCCCTGACTACCTGCACGATCATTATATGTTAATCGAAAGTCATAGTCGAGACTAAATGTAAATCATTTCATCAATGTCAATGAAATTAAACAGATTTTTCAATGTAATGATCTACATGTATTTGTTGACATTTTATTTGTGTATAATTCTAGGCTATCAAGTCTGTCAAAAAAGTTTGGATTTTACAGTTGTGTTAAGATAAAATTCTCTATTGTGTGGGAGGAGTCTCATCCCAGACCCACTCTGCTCCAACTGTGTACTGGTACCTAATCAAGACCAGATAGGCCTTCCATCTGTTAACGCCCTATTCTTGTCCCTCACAAGTTCTATTTAGTACTTAACATCTACAGTGTACTATAGGGCAAGCTGAACAGTGCTGAAATTAAATGGTGAGTGAACAGGGGCCATTTTGTTAAAACAAAACACATTGGATATTTTTTTACTCGCATTTTACAATGTGAGACATTGATGTAGGATTAAGCACTAATCTGTTATAATATGCCATTATAACAGACACCATTTCTTAGTGTTTTCTTTCAGAGCAGTTGACACACAAGGTTGTTACTGATCAATAAGACATTACAGATATATTCACTTCTTTTCGATTCTGACTATAGCCTCTGACACCCAAGTCATGTAAAAGTGTTCAGAAATATAATCAAGTGAATATAGGCCTACAATTCTGGGTTTAAAAGGTTAAGATGTCAATTAAATTACCTGTTCTTATAAGTATTTATTTTCATTCAATAATGATTTAATTGATCTATAGAGACAGACGTATATGTATAAACCGAGCAGCTGTTGGACTTTGTCTAAATAATACTAAAGAAATAGAGTGTCATTAAGATCTTCTTGTGCCTTTCACAACGAAAATAAACAAATTGAAAGGTCAGAAAAAATGGTCAGCACTAGAACTTACCTCTCTTTTTGCTATGTGACATAGTTCAGCTACTCTTCCTTTTATACACAAATTCTCTGAAGCATAATAAAACCATGCAATATTTTAAAAATCATCATTATCCACAAAATGAAAAAAATAAATCACATTTTACTCAAACCTATTTCTCTGGATAAATTTTAATGTGGTCATATATTGTTGTCACTCCTGTTTGATAACTATCTGCCAATTATTTTTGGTTAACACCCTAGGGATTACATACTTTAATATCAGGAAGAATTGTAGTGGCATGGTTTTGATTCCCAACATGTACATGACTAGGGTCTGCTGTCCAACCTCATGGGATTTCTCTGGGTCCTCTGGATTCCTCCCACTGTTAAAGACTACTCCACACCAGAAAATTATTGAAATAAAATTAATCTGTATTATTCCTTTAGTGACCTAGTTTGTGTCCAGTCCACAATAAAACTTATTTTGTTTCTCTTTTTTTGAAATAGAGATCACATTTCTAAAGCATTTTTTTTGAAGATATTATATATATTTTGAAAGAATAAGATTCCTATTGATTTTCAAAGTTTCTAAAGTTAACATTTGTGAAGAAATCATTGTGAAGATTTTCAGCCATTATTATCAAGACTTTTGAGAACCAATTGTCTGCTTTTTCTTCCTCTGTGGAAATGGATGTTATGCCCCAGTAACGAATGAACGATGAATAAAATATGCACCTTAGTAATGAAACCTTGTAAAGACTCTGGAAGCCCCACTTATCAGGCTAATTGTATAAGTTGATTGGTCACATCAGAGGATGACACTTACATATTTTCAACAGTTTTCAAAGTTAACATCTAGCGACATGCCCACTTGTGAACAAAACCATATTAACACTGTGGAGACTACAATTATTAACCAATATCTTTGAAATCTTTTTGAAATCTTTTTGGGATGGCTAACATGAAATTTTTTCCCTTATATTATAAGGGAAAAAATTTCATCAATTTTCATCAATTATACCCTTTGACATTACGAGTACCCGATAACAAAATTTTGTTGACTTTCTAAGAGACAACAATTTTCATGCAATCTTTATAAATTCTATTCAGACAATAACTTTCATCTGATTTTATGAACTAGCACACAGAAAACCATCAATTCTGCTTTGAGAAAAGATTTCTGCCTTGAATGGCCACCATAACCTACGATTTTTGTAATGTGGTCCTACTCCAGTTCACTTCTGTTATACACACAAAGTATAATTAAACTTTTTCAATTTTTTCAAAAGAAAGCAGATATACTTTTCAAAATTCTTGAAATATACTTGGTGTTTTCAAATAAAATCATTGATTTATGACTTAAAATGTCGGTCAACTAGCTTAGTGTCTGTTCTCAAGTTAAGTATGTTGTAAGTGGCAGAGGCTTATTGATTTCAATGATTTTCAACATGTCAGGGGTAATGCCCATTTTAAACAGTTACTACAATAATGATTCAATTTCTTTCTTATTTACTGTATCTTGAACTACAAACAGCAATAATGATGTGAAAATTTTTATACGCCCACATTTTCATGTGGATGTATGTTGTCGTCGCCCCTGTCCGTCCTTCCACAATTGTTTGTGAACAGTCTACAGGTCACAATTTTTATCTGATTTCAATGAAATTTGAAATATAGGTTTATCACCCTAAAATCTCGGTTCCATTCGATATTGGCATGTATCGGAATGTAACTTCATGGATTATGCCCCCTGATTGTACGAAAAATCATGTTATTTTAGCTTGTACGCCAATAGTGTAAAATATGTTATATCAATGTCACAATTATTTTCCAATTTAAAAAAAAACGTTTGATTATATCACCGTTACACTGTAATGAAGGTTGAGTTCGAATTTCGGACAAAATGGCCCCCACTTGTACGTGCATAGTGTAACAATATTGTATACCAAGGTTGTGGTCCATGTAGGGGCCACACTTTTAATTCGCTTTTGATGAACCTTGAAATACATGTTTATAACCTAAAGATCTTAGTTCCTTTTCGATATAAGCGCATATCGGATCATAACTTATTGAATTATGGCCTTTATTAGCTTGTGGTACCTATGGAGGTCAAACGTTAGCATGGGGCAGAACTTTATAAAAACCAAACAAATTCTAATGATTTTCTGATAATTACTTAATGGCCGTCGCTTGTACGCGCATAGTGTAACAATATTGTATACCAAGGTTGTGGTCCCTGTAGAGGTCACACTTTTAATTCGATTTTGACGAAACTTGAAATGCATGTTTATAACCTAAAGATCTTGGTTCCTATTCGATATAAGTGCATATCGGATCATAACTCTTGTTGACTGCTCGGACGATTTAGCTGCTGTGTGGGCTTATGTTTTGTTGCCTGGCAACCTATTTTTTATCTTACAAGTGGGCTCATATTTATCAATATAAAGGTGTACCTTGGGATAAAAATATATCAGATTGTAATAGAGACTCTGTCCTGTGTGGCATTCAAACCAATCCAATGCAATTTGCAACAAATGTATTCAAATAAATATTTGATGTAATTCCTGCTCCCCCAAGATATCAAATTAACATAATATGATACAAGTTACTCCCATTGATATTTGATTTCTGTATACAGTTTACCTTGAAATAGGAGTTGCAGACTAGAAACTACTTTCAGTTAAAGGGGAGATAACTCATTTTTAAATTAAGCTTCCCTATCTCAATCATTCATTATAACTTTGTTTTTTTTAAATCAAAATTGAACATATTTGGTAACAAATTTTAATAATGTAAACATCCAGCAATAACCAAACTCAGAGGATCCAAAATAGCAAAGAAGAAACAATTCACGACTAAATCAAGCGTCAAGATGAATACAGAACTGTCAGCTACATAAAATTGCATTATAGGGCATTCTTTCACTCATATTATCAATACATGTAACAAGATAGTGGTAAGTAGACTTCCCAGATTCCTCTCACAAAACTAGTACTTTCATTCTAATCATGTGATCTCTTCAGGATGATGTAAGAATGTAAGACTTTGATATTTGCAGCAAATTAAACCAAAACAGCTGCGTCCTTAGTTGTAAAACAGACAAGCAATTGCTCTGTCGTAACTGTTTTAATTACTAAGGTAGAAATATAGTCTTCTACCTATTAACTTGCTTCCTATGCCAGAAACAATATGTGGGAGGTAGTAAACAATGCTTTTCGAGGCAAATTAATGAACTCTTTGCAGATATGAAATGAAATGGGGCTTAACATCCTACTGTCAGGTCCGACTGGCCTAATGAAGAGGGTTGCAGATATTAACCATAACAGACCAAAACACATAAGTGGAAATGTTAGATAAAACTAATTGAGTTTTTCAAGACTGTTCCAGATAGTGACCAAAAATATGGCACTAGGAAAGCATTAGAATTCAAACTTTCTTTTGCACTGGATGACATAAGAGTTTATCCTGAAGCCCATTCTTTTTGTAGATATTTTTCAATAAAGCCAGTATTCTGATACAACTGATCATGATTGTGATTTGAACAATATAATGAAAATGGTACTGTCCCATCACTAACCCAAATAAAACATCACTAATCTTAAAAAAAAAAAACCCACCAGATCAACACAGTTCAATACTTTATTTTGACCTCAATTTTAGAAATTGCATTCCATAAAAAGTAACGGGTGAGTATGCCTGTGCAATCAACCTTCCCTACTAATTATAATGATCTAAATTTGAAAACTTATTTGGAAATATGGATTTTCTAATAAGATAACAACATAAGATTTTTATTGCATCCAAACATCCATTGAGGACAGTATATGACAATTATAACAACAAGACAAGCAGTATCGCATCGGAACCTCCCTTGAGCCTTGAGGACAGCATACAATACACAAAATATGACCACTTGCTGTGTTCAGCCATGCAGCGAGTAAAGTAAAGTAATCTTTATTTATCGTCGGTGCATATATACATTTAACAAGATAACACGAGCTCTAAGGAGCTCTTAAACCGACAGAGATTCCTTGCTGCCATGTGCAATTAATTATGCACCATTCTGTGAAAGGTTTACCATAGATTCATAATATGTTATCCATAAAGTTTGTTCTATCTGCACACACCTACTGTATATACCCATGCCAAATATCGTAACTACTGGGTAAGATGATCTGTTCTATGCGAATATCCAGTAGTAAGTGCACCGCACCTAACACAATTCTGCGCGGGAAATTTCCCCACGTGTTGACTTTATATTTGTGAAATAGCTTTATTTAACGTCCGCTTCCACCGAGGTTGACTTTAGATCACCGTTTGCTTTGTTATTAGATACTCACATAAAAATTTGGCTTACGGTTTAAAGTCACCCGAAACTATTTTAAAAGCACCGGCGGAATTAATTCTCAAATGCTCATCTGAATTATGTGACTTAATTTATATACAACAGGAAAACAATTTTAGAGGTCCTACTAATGAAAGCAAAGCCGCCAAATTATTTATTTTCCCATGCATTTAAATCTCCTATAACGTGTTAATAGAGCAATGTTCACTCGACCTGTCCCACATTTATGTAATTAATGTATGTGTCTTACTCAATTTTGATCAGCAGCGAACACGTGAGGTTTAGATGAAGGAGTTCTGTGAAATGAATTTATTCAACACCGACTTCCGCCGGGGTAATATAACCCAAAGGAATGAACGGGCGTTTCGGCTAAATAAGGGTCGTGGTGACCAGTGATTTAGAATGCGGAAAAAAATACGTGGGGGCACGAAAACACAATATTTATATCGTTCGGTGGGACCACCCGCGAATGTTATCCACATAGTGATATGATCTAACTGATTGACTTCGGGTTAACTGCCATAAATTGAACCGATCTGAAATTGATGTGGACAAAACGATTACAAATTATAATATCACCCCCAGTCTTAATTTGTAACCTGTGGCCAGTGAAGATTTTAATTCAACGTCTAAAAATAGTTTGATAGATAGTCTGCATAATTTTGACTTTTTGTAAATTTTACACATTTTCTTATTAAAATTGAAAAATTGTAGTAAATGAAGTTCTTCATAGAGTGTTAATATAATAATTTGACTTTTAGTCAAGACATTACAATACATTATGCAAGTGCTAAGTCCGCTTATTGAAGGTCTTTCTTCAGGCCTAGAAATGTTGATGTCATCGCTAGCCTGCGTTATTTAGCAGATTGGAAAACATTTTTTCAAAAATTCTTAAATGTAATAATGGATAATCAAGACTTTGTTTTTCGCCTTACCGACTTTAGTGATGATGATGGAGCACTTTGAAATTTTCTGCATATTCTATTTACCTTATCTATTTTTGACTATCATGTCAAGAGAACTGGGGGGGGGATGGCCTAGTGGTCTAGAGTGCTGCGCTTCGACCTCTAGCTGGCCGGTCACCTCTGGCTTGCGGTAGTGGTTTCGAGCCCTAGTGTGAGCGTATGTGGCATGGAGATAGGGGCGCCTTCTCAACCCAGTGGGTTCCTCCGGGCACTCCGGTTTCCTCCCACTGCTAAAAGACCCCTTCGTGCAAGCGAATTATTGAAATAAAGTTAAAATATGTTAGTCCCGAAATGACCTAGTTTGTGTTGAGTGGAGTTAAACCTCATTTAGAGAGAGAGAGAGAGAGAGAGAGAGAGCTGTAAACTCTAATCTACCGTAATGCCCCTTTAACCAACATTTTGATATGACACAGTCTCCTAGCTAGTACTGACTTACAATATTCAAATTATGTTGCCCCTAATTATTCACAACCAATTAAATTACAGGTTTCAATAAAATTCAAGAACAGGATAACAGTAATCCATTTAATTGTAGTGATTCATGGGTCAAATGGCATCAAGCCGATTGCCTAATTGCAGTAATTTATATTTTTGATCT
The DNA here is from genome assembly GCA_036850965.1 of Patella caerulea. NCBI lineage: Eukaryota > Metazoa > Mollusca > Gastropoda > Patellidae > Patella > Patella caerulea. The sequence goes on from JAZGQO010000007.1 coordinate 59,392,746, forward strand.
TTAACAGATGGAAGAGGTAGAAATATTTTTCTTTCATTATTCAAATTTTGACAGGAGCATAGGCATTGTATTACTCATGTTGAAAATTGAAATAGGATCTGAGGTTGATTTGTGTTGTCTGTTTCTTATATGATCAAATATCAACATATATGATCAAATATCAACATTAAAAGTAAAACATATATTTATTGCACAGAATCAATATACAAAATATCTAACAACAAAACGAATCTTAAAAATGACAAATTTATAAATAAAAATTCAGCTAATAACTGCAAAAATATACATAAAGAGCTCCCATGCAATGTTTTACTTAACAAATATCAGTAGGTTAACCTTTGATAGAAATATAAATACATATACAAGAAAACTAGGGTTTCAATGTAATACATTAATTAAGAAGTATGAATATAATATTGCCAAAGTCCAATCAATTTAATATGTCTGGAATATCTGACTATGAAGTTTTCTGCTATTTTTTCTCAAAAATTTTATGTGAACTTTGAACTGAGTTCAAAAATCAAATATGCACCTGAAGTTATTTGATTTAGATATCATAAGCTATCTTCAGATTAGTGAATAATTAATAAAGTTGAGTATATCAGGGGCAGGTCCAGAGGGTGTGTGTGTGTGGGGGGGGTGGAACCCCTCCCTGCTCAGCAACATAAAAAATATTGTAAATATGGGAAAAGTGTCACAGTCATGCGCTTTAACCTTTATCGTCGATGGTGGGATGGGATGGCATTCAAAGCGTGAGATAATGATAGAAACATGTAATATCACAATTATTGCTTTGCATCAATGAAATTGAATCATAATGTGATCCTATCAATTCACAATAAAAATTAACGTCAAACAGGTTGTTGGATTGAATTCTTTAAAAGGCCTGATGTGTATGTATGCCTACATAATTTGGTGATGATAATGGATAATGTCAACTGGCAAACCCCCTCCTCCAAAAAGTCCTGGATCAGCCCCTGGTATACTTATAAATAATAAATATAATAATATATGGATACATAATAATAAATAATACTATGGTTCAAATTATATACTGGCAACATCAAACACCTGAACATGCTATATCTATATACATGTAGTACGCAATGTCTTCCCAAGACCATTAAACAACCATTGAAACAATGGTACACCAACATAAAAGGATGATGTCACATCTGTCATATAACAAGTTATAATTCACAAATAAAAACTCATTTCAAAAGCACTTCATTATTTAAAAGATTTCCGTGGCAGGGGCAATTACTTGGTGAAAATTTGATCTACAGCACTGATTTTTGACACAAGCTTCTTTTTGAATATAATCTTCCCTTCCCTCTCCTCCCCCTCTAATTTATTGTGACATGTACAAGGTTTTAGCGACAGTGTCAATAATTATATGTAAAATCTTTGCATGAGTCTATAATCTATATAAACCAGAAAAATCTCTCCAAATCTCTTTTTGACTAGTTTAACAATCCCAGCAATTCTGAACGGACAGAAATCGTGGACAATATACAGTGTCAACAAATTACATGCACACATGTATGATATATAGACTACAAAATGACACACATCATCAACATTAACAATATAACATCTAATATCACATTTTATTTTGGCAACATTGTCTTTAACAACAACAATATACTTTATTTATAACAGAATATATTAAAAATAACACTTTTTAGTACATTGAAACATGAGAATACAGGTCTATGTTAACTGTTTGTAGAAATTTTGATTTAGTTTTTAGCATCCTGTTTGAAATACAGGCTTAGAATTTGATTAATTTTGAGGCATTACATAATCTTTTGAGGGCTCTTTGTGGATGGATACTACCCCCACACTGTGTCATGTATCATAGCAGTTTATATAAATTTTACAGTGTGCCTTAGAGTTGAGTTTAAATAAATAATCATTTCATTTATAAGAGATGAAAATTAAACAGTATAGAACTGCGTAGCAGCTGATGACTGAATTTCTATTTGACCAAGTCTAAACTGACTTCGTTTTAACCAGTTGAGTAAAACAGAAGAATTAAAATTAGTCTGATCTTTGGTTGGATGTGGTGGTTTCCAGTTCTGACAAACTTGCATTCTAACCTGTAGATGGCCTGGTAACTATAAAAAAAAAAACATTATAAAACAATTACCCGAATTCGAACCAACAGTTGATTAATCTTGCAATAATCTCTCTGTTGTAACCTAATCTGTTCCAACTATCCTTTATGGCTTTTAAAAAATATCTATTTTTTTGTAATAATTTTTTCATAAAGACATCAATTACCTTAGAGTGGTATGCAAACAAAATGGTGGTCCACATTGGAAATAGCTGAAAAAGAGAGCAATACACAATTAGATCCTCAACAATAACAATTTTTTTTATTTTAACTATCAACTTAAAAACCATAATTTTCGAAGTGGCTGTAAATTATTTTGAAAAAATAAAATTACCTTTGCTAAAACTGAAGAATTGCATTCTTGAAGTGCTTCCATCAAACTAAGGAAATGCAGGTTCACCATTTCCGCTAGCTGTAAAAACAATGAAGACATCAAATGGAAACTGGTATTGAAATATTAGTGGAGAGTATCTGAAATTTATGAACATGATGTCCAAAGGCTATAATCACCCATCAAAATATGTCAAACTATGCTCCCTCCAGCTGCGGGGGGTTGGGATGGCCCCTACGCGCAAGCAAATTTTTGAAATAAAATTAAACCATATGTTAGTCCTGAAATGACCTATTTTGTGTTCAGTGGACGTTAAACCCAATTTCTCTCTCTCCCTCCAGCTGCCGCAGCCTATTCCTTTTATCCAAAGCCCAACTTAGGCATGGGCCTGAGGGGCCCAGGACCCCGCGGTTTAAGGGGCCCCGCGGTTGTATGTCATTCGGAACTAAATAGATTTCGTATGTGATCAAATATTATGTAATTATTCTTGTATTACAGACTGTTTAATTGTGTGTTACCCATACATGCTTATTTAAATGTACGAGATTATACAGATGAAAACGACATAGTTATACCCAACCAATCAGCTGTACTAGTCAGTGAGAGTCTCTCAATTAATTCTAATATACCTTTTTTCTGTTTTACTATCATATGTACGGTGAGGATATAAATAGACTATCGGTGGGTATTTTAACCTTCATTTATGATTAGGATTATAGACATACCACTGTTGAATGAGACAAGAGTTGCAGAATTCCTGGTGTAACTCTTGCCCAAAAATCCATCACCATAGAAGAAGCTGTATCATACTGTTCACTATTCTGTGGATGCAATGCTGCAGCTGATTCACAATACATTGTCCATAACTGTAACATAAAAATACATGGAAAAGATAAACAATATCAATAATGCTTTTATCATCATCTATCTTGAAAATTTCCCTCAAATTCATTTGCAGACAAAACCAGAGAGATATAAGCTTCCTATTCCATGATACACCAACAGATGATATGTAATAATAACACTCTATTTAAATAGCAAGATACTACTAAAACAGACGTTGCAATCGCTGCACTTTAAATGCATTAAAGGAGTCAATTGTTTTAATTTTTAATGTTGTAAGGCAATGAATTCCAACAGAGAGGGAAAGAGAATGAGAAAGATCTTTTGGTAATTTCAAGATTTACTGATGGTTTATGTATAAATTAGTGTAAATTCTCACCTGACATAGTATAAAAGCATGAAATAATGAGGACATATGTAGTACTGATGCCTGAAATACACAAAGTCATATTACAATTCAGACAACGTTTTTTAAGCAATTGAGAATGAATTATTCCAAAGACTGAAAGATACCAGAGTGAAATTCTGTTTGAGAAATCTGCTACTTCACGACAGTATCTGTAGTGGGGTGGAATGGACTGTGTGTCGATATATAATTTCTTAACTGACATTAGTGTTTTGGAAATTCTTTTTCTTCTCAATTTGTTATGAATTGACATTTTGAACATGACTCTATATCAAATCAATTACATACATTTTCTTCTTGGAAGAAAGAGATAATTCAGCTAGATATTTGGAACCTGGAAATGTGTCACTTGTATTTTAAGAAATATTAGAACTGATAAGATTGTGTAAACCATTCATCCTACCTTTGATTGTTCAGCAAATCCTGTCATTATAACCATGATGTGATCGGCTATATGACAACTAGTTTCTATTGGTATAGGTAAACATGATGTTGGTGCTCCACCTTCTCTAATTGCAGTATGTGTTAATGATCCAATCAAAATCCATGATAACAAGCGAATATGGCCAATACTATCACTAAATTCTTTAGGTCTGAAAATCATAGAAATCATAGCTTGCATGAGCTTATTGTAAAATTAACAAGAGACCGAAAGGTAGTATATATTATGGATTTTACCCTTTCCCTGAAAGTGTGGTAAAAGATTGAAGGAAATGAAATAAGGTTTAATGTCCTTATTCACCGATCAATCAACCAGTCTAATGAAGGAGGAAAAAAAATCGTTTAATATTCATTCAAAAGAATTATGTTATTGTGGAAAAAATAATTTGCTTGCTCGCATTGTTTGATAATCAGCAAGAAGGAGCTAATAGAACATAGAAAAAAATCCATGGGGTAGGACAGGCAACCCAGCTCTTCGTCACATTCAGTCAAATCGGTGTCCTTATTGGTGATCAACATTTTAGATCACTGGGTTGCTCTTATTGTTTTGTTTACAGTAATAATGTATCTGGAGAGTGATGCTTCTCTGTTAAACATTTGTAGGATGGATTATGAACCCTGATGCACTTTAGCTATTGTAGGCTACAAGGCATGTACACGTACAAGGCATTGGCTATTTCAAAATAAGGTAATAAGTAAATGAATATTTACCCTTGTTGCATGGCAGAAGGAGGATGATATAACCATGGTAGATACCTAGTTATAGCACGATTATCATGTCCATTCCCCCGTGTTATTTCAAGTGCTACAAATTGAGCTATGCCAGCCTTTAATTGACATCCTAATGTATCTTCATTTAAACTTCGACCTGTACATTTGATGTTATTCTGAAGAAAATGAAAAGTGTTCACACCTTAGAAGTATATACTGCAGAATACAGCAGTTTCATTAACATTTAGGCCTACTATATTTTAAGATTATCTGTGAGCCAGACTTAATCTTATATCCTGAAAACATAATATATGCAAGAACTCTGCATTTATAAGTACTGACATGAAATAAAATTACTGTTTACTACCAAGTGATTTTTCGACAAGGCTTCTCACTGCTGGATAGACATTAGAGAAACTTAGTTGAAACGATGTTCAGTAATGAACAGTGATTATATTCCATAGGATTGTGATCATTGTATCTATATTAATAGATGCCATCATCTTGTAAATTTGGCTTTGCCAGGTGGCCTTGTTTGATAACATGCAAAAATGTCTAAATAATAGGTCAAGATATGTGTTTAATGCAATAAGTAATAACATACATCTAAATACAATTAAAATAGGTAAACTATAATTATTATCTTTGAATGAAAATTGAATATTTAATTACCTTGACTTTAGAGAGTGTATGAAGATCTGATATAAACTCTATACATTCATTAAGATGTTGTCTCATACATTCAGCAGCATTATAACTAATGAGAGATTGTGGTGGAGAATTATATATCATTCCTATTTCTTCGGCTGTTATATTAGTACATAAACTACCACCAGTATCTAATACTACAAACTAAAATAAATGTTTAAAATTACATTAACTTTATTTAGCAAATACAGATCCAATGTTTTGTTAGATTTTCCCATAAATATCATCAATATGAAATGTCTCAATGAATATTTCAGAACATTAAGATTTATTCAGAATTACCAGCGCCGTAGACAAAGTAAATTGAAGATTTGGGGGTGGGGGGAATGAGGAGGGCACATATTTTGGAATTGGAAATTGCCTGGGTACGTTGTGAGAAAGGCAGCTGGGGGCGTCTAACAACATTCTGGTCAGGGCTTATGGGATCAAAGACACAGAAATGTTTGGGTTTTCTGGAAATGTTAATGCTAGAGAATCTCTAGTAGACATATACTTAAAAAAATTTAATCCACCGAAAATTATAATGAGCCCCCACCCACCTATAAATCTACATGTAAGAACATTAAAAATAATTAGCTAATTAGCTTACTCCATTTGCAAATTTTGGTGGTTTAAAAAATTATAGATGTATAAAATTATGTAGAAATATTTTATAATTAACTAAACTAACCTGAACTAACATAAGAAGGTTTTCATCTGGAATACTGATCTTAAACTTCAATGTTTGTATCAGTTCAAATATAACTACCCTTGTCAGCAAAAACTTGTCTCGTTCCTGTAAATATAAACATATCTGATAAATGAGGTTTTATAAGACATTATAGAAATACTTTTTATCAAATGTAAAGAATTTGTCTTCATCATTCAGCTACACAATATATGATACGGTACTTAAGTCGCAGGGTTAATAATTATATTAATATTGCGCTAACGTATTTAATTTTTGTGTGTTGAGGTTGTCCATAGGTTGTTCATTGTCGGTAAGCTTGGGTGTGTCCGTCACGTGTGATTGTTTGAATGATTCGATTGGTTTTTAACTCCACCCGAGAAATGCACGGATATTCAATTGCACTCCACAACTGAACATCGTATCGAGTAGACATATGGAATAAACACATTTACATGTGTATGTCTTTCCAGATTGCATATTCCATATGTATTAGCTGTATTAAACCACATGTTGAATGGTAAAATTATATTCAATCTTTATTAATCAATATATCTATTATCGATAGCTTTACAGCTGTAGATTAGTTTAAGCATGATGTGTTCAATTCGCATACAGTATAGTATGAACGGCTATAATTTAAAGTAGTGCAATTGTGTTATGTATAATATTATTTTCCGTAATATTGTTTATCTGCATTTGGTGTAATTGTTGTTTTACAGGTCATTTCATTTAAGATCATATATCTATTAACCTGAAATAAAAGAATTTTACATGTCTTTGACACTTATTTTTAGTTTATTCTCTCAACATTTATTCTGATACACATTTATAAATTAAGTACGGTATATAAAATTAGGAAACATTTCGAAACTCTCTTTAAATATCTGGATCAGCGAATGAATTTCATTATGAAAGTTTACTTACCCTACTGAATGCTCTGTTACATAAAGAACAGATATCCAATAGATTTTGTAACTTGAATGAACAGTTCTGTATGGCAAAACTTACAATCTTGGAGAATGGCTCTAATATTGCCTGCAAACGAAAATGAGGCATTGATTAGACTAATATTATATCTTTACTTGTTCCATTCGTATATCAGGTGTTTTTATTTCTTAAAAATCATTTGCCTATATATAATTGGTATTTCCTAATATCCTCAACAGTCTTTCAACTAAAGTGAGATTTTCATTTCTTATCACATTTTTGGAAAATCATTTGATTTCCTCTGCAATACATTTTTGCAGGCTATCTTATTGGTTGGAGATTGTAATTTTTAAGAAAATGACCGTACTTACCCTGACACTACCAACAGCAAATACTTTTAATATAGAGATGATTATCTTTAATACAGGTGTGATATCACATGGGTTAGGAAGAACACATGGCAGACGACGGAAGAATATTTCAAACTGGTTGAGAATGCCTGGCCATATAGCTGTAGAACTCTCTAGTGATACACAGTTAAGATATATAGAGATATTATTCAGTAATAACATAATATTCTCTTGTGGAAGATTCTTCTTCTCGTTCAAACCCTGAAAATATAGTTACCAATTTCAATTACGTTTACTAATTAGCTACAGTAATTTCTATATGCCCACATTTTCATGTTGATGTATATTGTCATCAATTCTGTCCAGCCGTGGCTACGTGTGTCCTTTCACATTTTGTTTGGGGCATTCTACAGGTCACAATTTTTATCTGATTTTAAAGAAACTTGAAATATAGGTTTATATCCCATTGACATGTATTATGGCCCCAGATTGTAAGAAAAGTCCTGTTTCTACGAGGTCACAATTTTAATCTGATTTTGATAAAACTTAAGATAGGCTGGCACTGCCAGGCAGGATACGCCCACATTTTCGAGAGATGGATAGAGAACAAGCAATACCGAAAGTGATTTTTCCTACATCATTAAGTTAGAATTTGATATGTGCAAATTTCGAAATGAATTAAGATCTTTGGGTTATAAAAGGTTCATTTCAGTAGGCTTCAAATTCGACAGGGGATCATGTTCCTAAGTGGGTAAGATGCTGGCTCGGTAGCCTTGAGGTTGGGTGTTTGATCCCTGCATTTGGGTGACAAAGTTCATCTAGATTTTCAGGCGTGGTTTCCCTTTGTTAGTGATGAAGGATGGATGGCCTGACAAGAACAGCTGTCAATTTTGGTCTGATTTTCACGAAATTCGACCTCAACCTTCATTACGATGTAACGGTGATATAATCAAACGTTTTTTTTAAATGGGATAATAATTCTGACCCCAGAGAGACCACAAGCTAAAAAGATAGGCTGGCACTGCCAGGCAGGATACGCCCACATTTTTGAGAGATGGATAGAGAACAAGCAATACCGAAAGTGATTTTTCCTACATCATTAAGTCCTGTATTTCATACTGTATTGGAAGCAGCCATTTTGTTGGTCAGTTCCAGTCTGATATTCATGAAATTCGAAGCCAACAATGATTATGGTTTGACGGTACACAACCTAGAAATGTTACTTTTCGTCAAAATCGGATAAGAATTGTGACCTGTAGAGAGTCCACAACCATGATATACCATATTTTTACACTATTCGCGTACAAACGGTGACCATTTCGTCCGGCAATTTTGGTACGATTTTCACGAAAATTCGAACTCAACCTTCCTTACGGTGCAACAGTAATATAATCAGAGTTTTTTTTAAATCATATAATAATTGTTCGAGAGATAGACAGAGAACAAGCAATACCGAAAGTGATTTTTCTTACAATCAAAGGCCATAATTCATTAAGTTACGATTTGATATGCGCAAATATCGAAAAGAATAAAGATCTTTAGGTTATAAACAAGCATTTCAGATTTCATCAAAATCGAATTAAAATTGTCACCTCTACAGGGTCCACAACTTTGACATACCATATTTTTACACTGTTCGCGTACAAACGGCGGCCATTTTTTCTGGCAATTATAGTCCAATTTTCTCGAAATTCAAACTCAACCTTATGTAGGGTGCAACGGTGATAGAGTAAAACGTTTTTTCAAATCAGATAATAATTGTGACCTCCAGAGGGACCATAGGCGATTATTCGGACAATCAGGGGCCATAATTCAGGAAGTTACGATCCGATATGCGCAAATAACGAAAGGAACCAAGATCTTTGGGTTATAACCATGCATTTCAAGTTTCATCAAAATCGAATTAAAATTGTGACTTCTACAGGGTCCACAACCATGATATATCATTTTTTTAACAGTATTTGCGTACACACGGCGGCCATTTTGTCTGTCAATTTTGGTCCGATTTTCCCGAAATTCAAACTCAACCTTCCTTACGGTGTAACGGTGATATAATCAAATGTTTTTTTAAATTCGATAATAATTGTGACCTCCAGAGGGACCACAAGCTAAAGAAAGGGGGATTTTGCGTATAACCAGGGGCCATAATTCAGGAAGTTACGATCCGATATGCGCAAATATCGAAAAGAACCAAGATCTTTGGGTTATAACCATGAATTTCAAGTTTCATCAAAATCGAATTAAAATTGTGACCTTTACAGGGTCCACAACCTTGATATATCATTTTTTAACAGTATTCGCGTACAAACGGCGGCCATTTTGTATGGCAATTTTGGTCCGATTTTCTCGAAATTTGAACTCAACCTCCCTTAGGGTGTAACGGTGATATAATCAAACGGTTTTTTAAATCGGATAATAATTGTGACCTCTAGAGGGACCACAAGCTAAATAGGGTGATTTTTCGGACACTCAGGGGCCATAATTCAGGAAATTACGATCCGATGGGCACAAATAATTATCGAAAGGAACCAAGATCTTTGGGTTATAAACATGCATGTCAAGTTTCATCAAAATCGATTCAAAATTGTGACCTCTATAGGGTCCACAAGCTAAAAACGTGATTTTTCGTACAATCAGGGGCCATAATCCATGAAGTTTTGATCCGATACATGCCAATATCGAAAGGAACCGAGATCTTATGGGGATAAACCTATATTTCAAGTTTCGTCAAAATCGGATAAGAATTGTGACCTGTAGAGAGTCCACAAACAAATTGTGGACGTCCGGACGGACAGGGGCGACGACATAATACGTCCACATGAAAATGTGGGCGTATAAATATGTATGTTTATATCCCAAAGGTCTTGGTTCCTTGGCGGATAGTGGACCGTAACTTCCTGGAAAGTGTAAAAGTATGTGATACCAAGGTTGTGGGCCTTCTAGAGGTCACAATTTTTTATCTGGTTTTAATGCAAAATATATGTTTATATCCAAAATAGAATACTGTGAAAATCAGACCGAAACTGCCTGATAAATGGTCGCATCCTATCCGATTTTGATGAAACTTAAAATGTATGTTTATATCCCAAAGATCTCTTTCGATATAGGTGATAATTTCCTGGATTATACCTCCTGATTGTATAGATAGTGGGCATATCATACATGGTAACCGCTTGTTCAGATAAGATATTATAAATCAGCTGAGTACACAACTGGAGCAGCCATATTTCTCCCACTTCCAGTACACTAATTATCATATTAAATGAACTGATGCAACTTACCTCTAAAAGGTATTGTAATACAGCATGACAAGTTAGATCATTAAAATCAACCAATGCTGCAGCCACAGTTTTTAAGAAACATGGTTCTGAAATAACAGTACCAAAAACATTAAACGTAATAATTGTTTGGCAAATATAAAATGTTGGTTAAAAATGGGGCACAATGAAATAGAACTAAGAACAATTATTTTATATGCTGATTTCAGAGAACTAAACAACAATGATACAGTATAAAATATATGTCAACCTTTAATGAACATATACAGAAATGTTGATACCTACCTAAATTACTCTGGAATAACATTGGAAATATACCGTTTGGTGCTAACTGATGTAGAACACATCGTAAGAGTTGCCTTGCAATAGTAATACTGTTACCAGGCATTATCATATTACTGTAATGTAATATCAAATAAATAATTACCGGTATTCATTAAGATTAAGTCTATTAAAATAATACTGACATTTCAATCCATCTTATTTTTCAGTTCTAAAACAGTATTTCCATCAGGGCCATTCAACAATGCTTGTATGACGATTTGTCAACTCCAAATTTACAAATCATTTGGTGCATATAAATCCCACAAAATCTATAGAAATGCTTTCATTATCCACACATTTGATTGGATGTTTAATGAAGATAAAGTGTACAATCATGCTATGATCAGAAGTCCTGAACACAATTTTCTTAATCTTGCCATAAGATATGAATGGATCGACCATTACTGCAAAAGCAATAAACCAATTTCAATGAAATAGAATTTAACATTTTCAATTTTTATCCAAGAATAAAAATAATGTTTGGGAAATGAATTAAATAGATGTTATAATGTAACTGTCATAATCACCATACCTTTCAGCTTGCCATGAATACTGACTACTGGCAGCAATTCTATCAAAGAATAAAGGAAAAGAAAACAAATATTAAAAGGGCAATCCCAGATTTCACAGGGCATCTTTTTAATAAAAACTTGTTTAAGAATGAGAAATCAAATGGCAAAAGTATCACAGATGTTCAGATGGTTACACAAGAGTAGCATGCATGTTTCTGGAAAGCTTTACACATATCTAACTAGTCCTGTTCCCATGTTGTTCTCAGTGTTTCTAAGCGCATTCACAACAAAACAGTTCTTGGAAGATCATTCCACAATTTAGCTGAAAGCTTATTTACCAGAATGCTTGTTATATTTAGGAATCCTCAATATGCTACAATCACTAATAATAGCAATTTAGATTACCAAGCATGGTATCAAATTCTTGTACGTTGTCCCTGAAGAGCAGAATATTGAAGTTCAAATCAGATAGATGTCTTTTAAGGCAAGAAGAAAGACATTTTAATCTACATTATATCTCTTACCTTGATACACATTGTAGAATTTTCAGTAACATGGGTGTGGCAAGTCCTGGTTCTCTATGTATAAATGTTGATAAAACAACAATACATAGTCCTACAGTATCATCATCATATAGCTCTAATACGACACCACATTCTGTACATTTCTCTATCATAATACTCTCACTACTTCGACTGGCTTTACATTTCTTAGCACTTTCTCGACTTTTAGCTAACAAAGCAGCTTTTCTGGACCTTCGACTAAATTGAAAAATTTGTCACAAATTCATAAATTTTAAATCTCTTTAACTGTATTTTTTGTATTTAAAGAACATTAATGTATTTAAATTAAATATTGCTATTTATGTCATAAATGCTACTGACTCTCACATGTCATGGTTGTGTTATTTCATTCAGAATTGTATCTTTATAAAAGTAGTGCTAAGTATTTATAAGCAAAATATTTAACATTCTCAAAAGTAATTGGCATCACCTTGTCGAGCTTGAATATGTCTGTTGTGTTATTTCATTCAGAATTGTATCTTTATAAAAGTAGTGCTAAGTATTTATAAGCAAAATATTTAACATTCGGAAAATTAATTGGCATCACCTTGTCGAGCTTGAATATGTCTCATTCTGGGATTCTTGTACTTTTTCACATGCCTCTGAAAATTCTGGATAAATATTGTGCATCTCAACAGCTGTTAAACCTGTCTTCCTCGATTTTCTTTGACGAAAATTGGGTTTTAACACCTGACTGGTTTGTCCATGTGTCTCTTCTGCAAGAAATATCATTGAATCTAAGAATAACATCTTGAACTGAATTTAGAATACTGTTAGTGAATATAAATACAATGCAATGAGTTCAGGTGCAGAAATGATTGATGAAGAAGTAATAAAGCAGCAAATCTGAATCTAAATGTATGAATGATTAAAACATGAAAAAGAGAAAACTGATAGGTAACTATATATAGTTAAATGACTGTGTTGGGACACACAACAATCTGCATCTTTTTATTATAATATAGAAACCAATGTTTAGGGTTATCATCCTTATCATCAATGCAATAACCATTTTCTCAATGTCTTTTGAAAAATAATTATGTCGAATCTCACTCCCACATTCAATTGAATTCAATGAAGATTAAATTTAATATGCAAATCATAAGCAAGAAAATTATTTTGCTAAATACCGGTTTTATCATCTTGTCCAGAATTTCTTTCTGACTCAGCATCAGATGTCTGAACTTTTTCACTTTCTTCTGTACTTTCAATTTCTGATGCAGCATCGCGACTTTGTTCTGATGTACCACCTTCCCGATTACTAGAGCCATCTGTTGTACTGCTACCTGCAGCTTTATATGTTTCTGTTTCGTAACTACCATCTAAACCTTGGTTATATTCTTGCATGTGTTTACTAAGCTTCTTTTCCACTAGAGAAGAATCAGATGGCGATTCTGATTGGTCCTCAGATTCAATATCTCGAGACATGATTGGTTTAAGTGGTGACCTTGACAATTGATATACCTATCAAATATCAGATAAATAAATACATTTAAACTTGACAATATGTGAAGGCATTTTAACAACATGATGATCAAAAGGAAGTAGTGTATACCTAACATTTTTTTAAAAAATAATTGATAACCCAAAATGTTAAAATTCGGTAAGATTGCCAAAGTTTTTTTAAAATTAAACAGCCAATGTGAAATTCTCATAAGAGAGAGAGAGAGAGAGAGAGAGAGAGAGAGAGAGAGAAATGTGGTTTAACGTCCACTCAACACAAACTAGGTCATTTCGGGACTAACATATGGTTTAATCTTATTTCAATAATTCGCTTGCGCGTAGGGGTCTTTAGCAGTGGGAGGAAACCCGGAGTGCCCGGAGGAAACCCACGAGGTTGAGAAGGCGCCCCTATCTCCATGCCACATACGCTCACACCAGGGCTCGAAACCACAGCCGCAAGCCAGAGGTGACGGGCCAGCTAGAGGTCGAAGCGCGGCACTCTAGACCACTAGGCCATCCCAGTGGGGATTATGGGTGGTTCTAGTTTGTTTGACCCCATCTTTTTTATATTATCTGAAGAAGATGTCAAATGTTCACAAATTTTCATTTCATCTAACTGTTGTAAAAACTAAATGTTTTGGGGTTACTCTCCTGATCTCCTGATTTTTTGTCCTAAGGCAATCAAAAATCTGATTAAATAGAAAATAAAAGTTATATGAATAATTCATAAAATTTACCTTATTCTTGCCTATAAATTTCAAATTACTTAAATCCTCTTCTGCTGAATCAGGTTCTGAATAATCAATTAATTGCCGTGGTTGTCTTACTTTCGACAGCTTCCTACCCACATCTTTCTTACTTCTGCCATGTGTGGTTGGTGTACACTCTGCATCTGATAAAACACCCTCACTACTGTCAGCAGCATCTTGTTGTTCCTTCAAATACCTAACAGTACTTGATCCATCATGACCTTTAAAATGTATCTTTGTCTTCTCTTCTTTTCCACTTAAGCTACTTGGACTTTGAGGTGGAGTCTCTGTCTCTTGTATATTTTCCAGATCGCTCATGGATATTTTGCTAAAATCTAATAGAAATAATAGACTATTAGAGCAACTATATATTGTGCATACTAAGTATTAAAGACTACACTTTGAAAAATCTATAACCAATTGCTGCAAATCAGATGGCGCAGAGAAGCAAGGTCTGTGTATAACTTTGGTAGCATGTTAAAGATCCTCAAACTGTTGCAAAAAAAAATATAGAATAGGCCATAATACCACATTCGGGGCAAGGTGCATGACCGTCTTTGCTAGCCTGTCATCCTTTGATTTTTCAATACTGTTGCAAATATGCTTCTGGTTCAATATCTTAGGATTCTTTCGTGAAACTTTAACAAATTGCAGCATGTTGGCAGATAAAAACAGACCACTGGAGCCGAGGACAGTGAGGACAGTATGATGATTGGGGGATCTATCAAAAAGACTTCAACATCAGAATGGTATATGCTGAGACCACGAAGAAAACACAGCACTGCCAGTTGGAACTACCTTTGCTAGCCTTCTTGTGACGGACTTCACAGGGTGTTGCTCAGTCATTAACTCCATCTCAAAAAGTGTATGTATATGATAGGGTGCTGGAAAAATGATCAATTGGGGGACTATACTTGCATTAATGATGTGTGACACGACTGATGTAAATGATTTACCTTTACTTCTTGGTACGGTTGGACTAGGCAATGGATGACCTTCTTCAGATGTTTTACACCGATGATGTTGAGCATCTACTGTATTAGTAACTATCTGTACTAATATCTGTATTATAGCTGATACCGGTGATGTACTGATCTGATACTGAATTACAAATAAACAAAGTACTCAAATAAATAACCTAGCAATCCATAATCTCAGTAAGGGCATTCCCTACAGAAAATCTTAGCCATAACAAATTATTTATTTACTAAGCCTTTTGTCAATAGTCGAAGAGAAGGTCATTCTTTTTTCCTGTAATCTAATACCAGGCTACTTCTCTCAGTGATGCAGGACAGAGGGCCTGACAAGGAGAGCTATCTAGTCGTTAAGATGGGGCAAAAAAATAACCGAGGTGCAGAATGCTTTGGTGTCAATGTATGCAAAGAACTCAAAGCCTAGTAGGGTTTTTAATTCTAAAGTAATTAGTAATTTTCAAAAACCAGCATTCTCAAATATTTCATACAGGTTCCGAAACAAAAATAGTAGTACACACCTTATAAAGAATAACTAGTAGAGCTCGAAGCCATGACATACGAGTGTATTGTTCTAGATACCATAGTGTATA
Source organism: Patella caerulea (assembly GCA_036850965.1). Classification (NCBI taxonomy): domain Eukaryota; kingdom Metazoa; phylum Mollusca; class Gastropoda; family Patellidae; genus Patella; species Patella caerulea. The sequence continues at coordinate 59,408,685 of JAZGQO010000007.1, forward strand.
TGTTGGTGGTTGATAATCAGATGCATATCTCTGGGGTGATGGACTGTATTGTAGCAATAGTAGGGTTATAGGTAAAATTGTATTCCCTAACTTAAAATTATTATCCAATACCTATAAAAATAAAACATTTATTCTTGAATGTATGTTTTAATTTAAAGCCAACAATTTTTCTATTATAAAAATTAATGCAAGACATTCATTTCATATGTAATTACAGGAAATTCATGTAAGTTGGATCTACGCACATCTCGGATAAAATCGTTTAGACCCTTTGCTCAGGCACATTTTTCTTATTAAATTTCTTTGCGTAAGTCAGATTTCCTAACTCAGATCTTTGCGCAACTCAGATCAAAATGTTTAGTCCATTTCATCAAATTCTGGCATTTTTCCGTCGCCTTAGTCTGATCGGAAGTATGTTCAGAATTTGACTAAGCCAGTTTCCTCCCGATGGTCTAAAACGCTTACAGGTATTGCATGCACAAAGTACCCAATTACTTTCCCCTATCATTTTGACTCTAATCAGCCCACTTGACCCGATGCAATAATAGAACTTTCTTGGAAAATTTGAAACTCGCTGTCTGTGCTGTACGAGACTCTTTCCCGGAAGAATTTAGGACATTTTTCAAAAATGGCCACAAAACAAAAGTTATATACTTGCACCAAAAGGGTAGTTATCTACTCGCACATACGAACAAAAGGTTTAAATGTGCCTTTGAATCCATTATTATCCATTTTTCGCAGTTAATTTCTAATCGAGCTAAGATTGAATTTTGGTCTACGGCTAACTCAGATCTTTGGTTAACTCGGTTAAAATTAGTCAGTCCACTTAAATCCAACTTATTAGAAGTTTACTGTACTATCTGTATTATTTTAGAAAGCAGTAATAGAGAGAATGCACTTACAAATGGAACTCCAGATAAATAAGCATTAAATACTGCAGACGATCTGAAAAAAAAAATAATTAATATCAGAATTAGAATATTGCTTCTCTGTATATTAAACTTTTTATTAACTGTTGTAGATTATATTGTTAGAAAATACAACAAAAACTTTTAGAGAATGAATTCATATACATAATCATATATGTTAATGAAACTGTTGTATTCTCAAGTATATACTTCTAAGGTGTGGACACTTTCCATTTCAATATTTCTTTTTCTTCAGAATAACATCAAATGTACAGGTCGAAGTTTAAATGAAGATACATCAGATAATGGCAGTACTACAACTGCCAAGGTAAATTCATCTTCTATGTACAGTGCACTATCATAGGCATGATTGAAAAACTGGTTAATATTTCATGAAATAACTTCATTTCATTCTATGTCATAGAAAAGCACATTACCTTAATTTATATGGTGGAACACTAAAAGATTTTTCTGTTTGGTTATATCCAAGTAAGATGTTTAAATGACGTAAAACCGTATTCTATGAATAAAAGATAAAAATTATTACTAATTCTAAATTTATTTTACTATACATGCATTCAGACGGCATTACTATTATTAAACATGCTTTACTTTTCTGACAGCACAAATTATTTTTTCCAATTTATCACAAAATTTGTTGAGTACAAAAACTACATTTTAGATCCACCTATTTCTTCTGTTGCTCAGTTAGAAGATACTGTGGAGATCAGAAGGTTAAAAAGTAAATATCTTAATGCCTCTACAATCCTAGAAGCTGCTCTATTTTACAAACAGAACTGGCTGTCTATCTAATTATTTACCTGAGCTCGACTATTATCTCTCTTAGGATCTTCTATATATGTCCCCATAAACTAAAATAAATATACATCAATTCAGATTACTAACATAACTATAATTTTTCAACAGCTTTAAAAGTAAATTTCGTTTGGCAATTAAGGCATTCCCAAGTGTTTTAAAACAAGATCCTCAGGCCTTGAAGAATGTATCATGAGCTCCCACTGACTATGCCGAAAGTTTATGTGCATGATACAGATGATACAAAAAGAATTTAGAAATATTTCTAGTGAAATATAAAATAATAACAAAATACAAAAGACATATATAAGTAAAACCAACCTTCATTAAAAGAGAAACTAGTTGATATACAGTATGTCTATCAACACCTTCTAAATCCATGGCTCTCTGTAGTAAAGCAGCAAAATTACTTTCTTCATCTGTAAATTCTCTCAACTGACCACCTAACATGTAATTTAAATGGGTACAAATGAGCAAATCCGTATATAATACCTTTGCTTTAAACAGGTAATAAATCACAAGTACCAACTTCTACTTTTGACATAAAATATTACCAAATCACCCTGTTCACTCACGACTAGCATGACCTAATAGCATAAACAGTTACCTGGAAACATCATATTACTGTAAGAACCCAGGTTTAATTTTGATGACATTCTAGAACTTAGATTAAACAGTGGTGCTGATTGTTGTCTAACACATGCTAAATCTTTTAATGGTACTGAAATACAAAACATCTATATTGTAACACAACTATTCAAATTTTATATACAATTTATAATGGATTATAACATGTGTTTGTCATTTTTCCTCTAAAAAATAATATGGGAATCTAATAACAATTTATACACAAGCTAAAATACATTATTATATTTCCGGTATGTTAGGAATGGTCTTTGGTATTGAGGCCACTGGAATTCCCCCTCCCCCCTAAAATATGCTAAAAATAACTGCTCCTGAAATATTAGTCATGCTATTAACTCTGAAATCATTAGTACTTTTGTAAAGAGCTACATTAACATATCCTACAAGAATTTGTAATAAATTAATAAGCATAAAAATTTACCTTTAGGTGGAGAAGCGCCTTTAGATATAAGATGTAATGGTACAGATACAGCTCTTCTATATGGTGGTTTACTCAGAATACTAACACTCACAGATCTTATACTATCTGTTCTCGCTAATGCTAATCTGGCTCGATTCAATTTACGTAAAAAATGTTCACTGTGACGATCACTACTTGTTAGATCTGAAAGAAACAAAACAAAAAATTACATCAGGAAGAGGTTGTTCGTATTTAGGATTAGGACAACTTTTTATGGTTACACTCTATATAATAAACAAGCATAAGGAGTGCTTGGTAGCTTCAATGAGCTTGGGTTAGTGTTTGGTCATTAATGCTTCAACAGTATTTACGAGTTTTGTTTTAATATTCATGGATTGAGGGAAACTGCCTCTTTCAGTTTTTTATCACATTAACCTAAAATGGTTCAGTGTTCATAACATCTCTAATGAAATTTAGAAATAAGTATGTCAACTTAAATATTCTGGAATAACAGATTTATTTGATTTATGTTTTCATATACATCAACAGCATTAAAAATATTTCTCTGAAACATTATAAAGCATTGTTTTGTTAACATATTTAATCTAATAAGCGATCTAAAGAACATACCTTGTGGATAAGGAATATCACCCCGGTTTTCTAGATCTATCTGAGCTTCTAAAGACAGAGTATCAAATCTACCCAGAAAAAACTCCCATGTAAGTATTTTATGATCTGGTAAAACTGAAGCCAGTAGTTGCATTCTGTGTAGTATCATTGTACGATCGTTTATAACAGTATCAAACTGAAACTCTAAACAGTGAACCAAACACTGAAATAAATATACAAACTTTTATTGTTAGATGTATCAATAAGTTATTTAATATGCTCTTTAGTGAGGAGAATTTTGGCCAAAGAGTAACATTTCTGCCTTTTCTTCTTTCAATTCCAACTGTCAAACATTCTTTAATGTGAACACATTCTTGCTATCCCCTATTCTACATGTCAGGCAAGATTAAAATTAATAGATTGAGCTTAGATTAACTATATAACTTTGTGTGATTTTACCTTTAACGCTGCTGGTCTGATTGTATCCATATATAGAATGGATTTCTGTGCAATTGCTGCATTAATATCTTCTACTGATCCAATCAAATGACAGAATGCATGAGCCAAACTTGTCTGTACTACTTGATTATTTCTGATAGAGTCTGTATCTAGGCAACGCGCCATTACTGTTACTTTCTCCACTACAAACAAATAATAAATACGGTACAGAATTGTATTAAGCACCAATCCTGAAAAATCTGATCAGCAATATAACCAAGTTTGAATATGGTGAATCATCTTTCAAGGAGGGAATATAAAATTTGTCATGATTATGACAGTTGTATTGCAATGATAGTGCAGAAACAACATCTTGAAATGTAAATCAATTACATTTCGACAAATATATCATTGCTGTCCCACATAAAGATTCTGCTGTAATTTGTATTCATTAGTATGATTCGTACTGTAAAGTAGGATGTTAAACTCATCTGATTCTTTACAATCATAGTGGCAATATCAATGCAACGAATGGTTGCTTCTTCTAAATGCGGGGCATTCTGTCGAGTCTATGATTTTTTGTTTAAATTACCACAAACATTTTTACTACCTGCAGCAAATCTCGCCCTCCAATCATCATGACCAAAACAATCTTCTACCAATTTCCAGAAGATGTCAGCACCAGTGGGTAATGTGATAGAATGAACCAATAGAGGAACAGCTACTATTGATAACTGGGAATGTTCACATTGTAATAACTTCCATAAACTGCAAACAAAGTACAATAATAATAGGTTATTTTAATCTTAACAACAAGTATGCAAAGTTTCATGAGGATACGTTAAGAAATGCAGTCTGTAGATGTCAAGCACATACAAGAAATTAGCTTGACTTTGCCCCTGGGGGTTGGGCATGCACAAAAAAATAGGGATCAACCTAAGGGTATAAGGAATAAGTATGAAGAAAATCAAGTATGAATTGCACCCTGTAGGCAACACATCGAAACACACAATGACAGGGCGATGGTATAATACGTTTACATTATGAATGTGGATGTATATAAATGAATATCATTAAAATAAAGTGAAATTTCACTACCATTTTTAATAACATTCAACACATTTTGTAAGATCTAAATACTATCAAAATTTGGTAAACAAAAGTATGAAACATTTTACAGGCCCTGCATTTTTGTACATAATAGAGTGAATCTGGTGACTGAATTCAAAAGTGATGTTATACCCACATTAATATCTGATTTCTAATATGCTTAACTACAAAAGTGTCCTGTTCTAAGATCTGCACACACACAACAGTCTAAACAAAGGTCAGAAAAGATCGTGCAATGTTTATTAGCCACAGTATTATGAATAGACGTTTTCTGCAATTTTTTTCTTAAATAATTGAAACTGTCTAAATGTAATATTTGCACATTGAAGATTAAATCTTTTGTTGCTGTAAAAACAAAAGATAGCCATGCAAAGTGTGGAAACACTCTGACAGTTGATATGTCTCAAAAATAAATATACAAAACTTGGTAGTTGACCAAATTTGTTTCTAAATTTGTCCAATTCACAATTAATGGTGAGTTTCTATTTATATGTGAACTCAAGTAGATGTGAGTGATTCTTATTTGTCCAATACATAATTTACAGTGATTTGTTGTTAATAAGAACTCAATTATTTGAATTATGAGGACTTTTTGATGTTTTTACTTATTTTTTTACTCCTTCATTTGTAAATTACTTTATTAAATCAAACTATCCATAACATCATGCATTGGATGCTAAACTTTTTCTAAACAACAAAATGTAATATCCAATGTCACATACAAATTTAAAGACCTGATGAGTACGGAACTTTAATTCATGCATACATATCTGATATAGCCAGGCAGAGCCAATGATCTATCATATAAAAACTTACTTGGGTATAAGATGTTTCCTCAATGTGAATGGTATATAGAGATTATACTGACTAACTGTATAGTTTAAACATTCCCCGTGTAATATCAAATATTTAAATGATGACAATAGATAAAACAATGCATCCACATCAGTAACAGCACATAAACTCTGTAAAATATTTAAGAAAAACAAGCATTGAAATGTTAAGAAAGAACTACAAGAAAGAGAAATTTAATAGATGTTTAACTAATATATTCTACTAGCCTTAAGTATTGTGCATGATCTTCTAATTTTATTTTGCAACCTGCAGTTGCCTGATGAATGAGGTTCTGGCTCGCTAACCATGAGCAGTCGACTGGAGAATCCAGGTTCAAGTTTAGTGTTGTCACAGAAAATGGCCCAGGACAGATGGTCTGGCAAGGAACATTGCCTAGTCATTAGGATGGGACAAAAACAGGACCTATGTACATGTTGGTGTGTTCGTAAAACAACTCTTGACAGTCAACATAATAGTAGGATATATGGCCACAGTCTGGGCAAAATTTCCCTCATAGCACACTGTTTGCTGTATTCATAAGCCCCCATGTAGCAGAAAAGTAGGACGTTATTTAAACCCCTGTCAATTTCATTTCCATTTCTCTTTGTATCATCAGATAATCTTTTGCAGTTAATTTTAATTACTAAGGAATCAAAATTGTGTGATCTAAATTTGCTGGCACAAGTTTTATGTTTTTGCTTCTTAATGCACTGTAACTATTAAAGACCTCTTTGGCTTCAAACTGCTGGCCCCAATTAGCTGATGATACAATAATCAAAAACAGAACATGGGGCATATAGAATTTTGTTGTACTGTATAGTGTATATGAACACTTTATGAGACAGCTTTTATAAAGAAAGACTTACTTTAAGTAGTGTGTCATACAACTGTAGATATATAGGAAAAGTATTTATATCATACTCTGGTTCTTTTTCATTCTTTTCATGTTGAGGTGATCCTTTTTCAAATTCTGTAATAGAATAATGACACAATCGCATGTTACAAAAGATTTTCAAACTAGGGGACAGGTTCTATTCACAAGTCTGTGCACGTAAGAAAAGAGTGTGTTAAATGTCAAAGCCAATTGTAACATGGTTCAGGGTAAACCCGCGTTTTGATTGGTCAATTAGACACTGTCTATTGGACAATAACACCCTTCTGTTTTAGTAATGTCTTTTAAAGTCCTAAAAAAGCATGTTACAATGTCGATAAACACTTCCTGTTTCGCATTTAGAGGGGTGTTATTGTCCAATAGACATGTCCTGAGATTTTACATTAGAACCCTCGACGCTACGTGTCTGGGTCCTAATGATCTCAGGACATGTTTATTGGACAACAACACCCCTCTAAATGCAAAACAAAAAGTGTTTATCTCCTAAATACTTCCCAAAATTAATTTGGAAATACTTCAAAATGCTCATCTAACTCTAAATTGACATGTGACAAAAAACACTTAAATTATTACCTTGATATTCAGTACTTAAAATATCTTGTTTTAACTCTTCAACTCGTGGTAATTCTTTTGGTGGGATTTTCAGTGGATCTCTTGGACAGATGTGTTCCATAAGTTGAGCAGCAAGTTGATGCCATAAAGCTATATTCTGACAAAATTCACAGTTGACCTTTTGAACCTCTGATAAACATGTGTGAATGCCATCCCATTCTTTGCGTAACATCCATGTCAATAACTGCATGACTTCTCTACTTGTTTCATTATATATACCGAGATGTTTTGGTGATTCTTGTAACTCCATCTATAAGAAAAAGTTCTGCCCCATGCTAACGTTTAGTATACGAAACGTTTAATATTATGGATTTAGCTGTACAATTATCAAAATTCCTTGAAAATCAAATTACTTGTTTGTCTCAAGACCTTGAACTCTGTTTCAAGTTTCAGCAAAATCAAATTAAAATTGTGACCTCTACAGGTCCACAACCTTGGTATACAATATTGTTACACTATTCGCGTACAAGCGACGGCCATTTTGTCCTGCAATTTTGGTCCGATTTTCACGAAACTCAAACTCAACCTTCATAACACATACCGGTGATATAATCAAATGTTTTTTTAAATCGGATAATAATTGCGATCTTCAGGGGGGCCACAAGCCATAAAAGGCGATTTTTCGGACAATCAGGAACCATAATTCAGGAAGTTACAATCCGATATGTGCAAATATGGAAAGCAACAAAGATCTTTAGGTTATAAATATGTATTTTAAGTTTTATCAAAACAAAATAAAATTGTGACCTCTATAGTGTCCACAACTTTGACATAACATATTTTCACACTATTCGCGTACAAATGACAGCCATTTTGTCTGTCAATTTTGGTCTGATTTTCACGAAATTCAAACTCAACCTACATTACCAAGCAATGGTGATATAATCAAACATTTTTTTAAATTGGATAATAATTTTGACCTTCAGAAGGACCACAATCTAAAAAGGGTGATATTTCGGAAAAACTGGGGCCATAATTCAGGAAGGACCACAATCTAAAAAGGATGATTTTTCGGACAAACTGGGGCCATAATTCAGGAAGTTACGATCTGATGGGCGCAAATATCAAAAGGAACTAAGATCTTTGGGTTATAAACATACATGTCAAGTTTCATCAAAATCGGTTCAAAACTGTGATCTCTATAGGGTTCACATTAGTTCACAAGCTAAAAGCGTGATTTTTTGTACAATCAGGAGCCATAATTCAGGATGTTATGATCCAATCTGCGCAAATATCGAAAGGAACCAAGATCTTTGAGTTAAAGACATGCATTTCAAGTTTCATCAAATTCAGTTCAAAATTGTGTCATTTACAGTGTTCACAACCTTGACATACCATATTTTTACACTTTCGAATACAAGCGGCGGCCAATTTGCGCAAATATCGAAAGGAACCAAGATCTTTGGGTTATAACCATGCATTTCAAGTTTCATCCAAATCGGTTCAAAATTGTGACCTCTACACTGTTCACAAGCTAAAAACATGATTTTTCGTACAATCAGGGGCCATAACCCATGAAGTTACGGTCTGATACATGCCAATATCGAAAGGAACTGACATCTTAGGGAGGTAAACCTATATTTCAAGTTTCGCTGAAATTGGATAAAAATTGTGACCTGTAGACAGACGGGGGCGACGACAATATACGTTCACAGGAAAATGTGGGCGTATAAAAACCACTTATTTACCTTCAATATGTGGAACATACCCTTACTCATTCGCAAGAAAAATAGGGTTTAAAGTTTAACATCCACTAAACTCAAACAGGTCAGTTTGAGACTAACATGGTTAAATTAATATTTTTCTGTAACATAGAACTCTTTTAGCAGTGGGAGGGAATTACATAACATGGAGTTTGAATGGGGAACCTAGATCTAGCTTCATACAACCAAGGAAATGAACTCTTAAATGCATTTAGTACGATTCTTACACTGTTTTTTTCTGACAACAACTTTCAGGAAATGACCCCCAGTATCAATACTAAAAGAAACTTATATTGTAACTGAAATGTTTTCATTCAACTAATGGATAGATGACAGACAATGTTGTATAGCAAGGGGATAATTAAGAATGAATAGCTATTTACAATTGATTTAAATTTTCTCAAAGACCCCATTACATTTTTATCAGTCACTGATTGTAAACGGTTGCTTTTAATAGCATTCAACTTTCATTATCTTATCCAAATGCAGGAATTAAATTTTGACACCAGATATTTGATCTTACTTGTTTGAGTACCATATCCAACATCATAATAAAACTTGGTAAAATTATTTCTGATTCACGTTCATACATATATGTATGAGCACTGTTATAATGTGGTTGACGTTCTGGACTCAGAGGGGCTGGATATTCATCTTTAGGAGAAGAAGAATCTATAGCGGAGTGAAGATGACCTTCCCTTCCACCATCATTAGCCACATCTTCTGGATCTGTGTTAATCTGATCAACGCCAGCTTTACACATGCGTAGAAATAAATGCATTGGTATGATAATATCTAATGACGACAGAATCTGTAAGATAGAAAATAAACTTATTAATTTGTTCATGGGATTCTTAAAGTAAAAATTTTGGAATTATAATGTCTAATTGTTTTTATGAAATATCTATTTAAAATTTCACATGGTTACAGAGGTATGTTTGCAAATTTGTGTAGCGTTAATCCATATCATGTGTTATACGTTTTAAAGTTTATATCTAAAATGTTTTATAACAAAGATCTATCTATTTCATATTGTGAAATATAATTAGTACTAGTGCCAGGGAGGTAACTCTTTTTATCATTCCCTAACTGCGTCATTCTGACAAAGGCACATGGCAAGACAGCGACAGAGAAAATGTCTTCATAAATTGAAGTACTTGCCTGCAGCCATTGCAAAGCTTGTTCTTGTACAGAAGCACTACTATCAGCAAATCTTTCTGTTATAAAATGATACATCTTCTCTAATGTAAATGGTAATGGACACATATCTATATCAAAAGCTTTACTGAAAATATAATAATCAAACTTCTCAGGATTTAGAGACAAAGCTGTAAGTCATTTTGTAATATACATAGTGTCTCAATTCTACCACTTGGGGACCAATCTAGTGTTGTAGTCAAGGTCAAAGAGATTGATGGAGTTTAATGTCCACTCAAAACAAATTAGGCAAATTCTATTTCAATAATTCTCCTGATTGTAGTGGTCTTAAGCATGGTGGCTGGAAACAGAAGGACCTAGAGGCAAGACAGTCGAAAAAGAGAGGTTTAGGCATTTGCATAAGATAAAATTCTGTGCTATGTAAAGTATAAAAATACTATGTTATTTGAGAAAATAATGTTATAGAGATGATACTGTTTCTACACTGTGTAAAGATAAAATATCATACCTCAATAAAACTTTTAATTCATGTAAATCTTCTTCAGCTATTTCTGTTCTGATTGCTTCTAACCAATATGGCATCACATAATCCCATATCTGAAAACAATTTTTCAAATTTCTTTACACTTTACCACTTACCAGCCATTTTATGATACCTAATTAAAAGGACTGGTGAATGTTGGCAACCATTTGCACCAAGGCTACCTTCCAAAGTATCACTGTTTACTGGGAGGGTTTCATGCAGGTGTTGCCACTTTCTAGAAACTCTACCAGTTTGATTAGTTTTTCATTTAAACAACTGTAAAAACAGGTTGCCAGGCAACGAAACATACGCCCACACAGCAGCCAAATCGTCCGGGCAGTCAACAAGAGTTGTCGCATATTAAGGAATTATCAGAAAATCATTAGAATTTGTTTGGTTTTTATAATCAAACGTTTTTTTTTAAATCAGATAATAATTGTGACCTCCAGAGGGACCACAAGATTAAAAGGGTGATTTTTCGTACAATCAGGGGACATAATTCAGGAAGTAATGACCCGATGGGCGCAAATATCGAAAGGAACCAAGACCTTTGGGTTATAAACATACATGTCAAGTTTCATCAAAATCGATTCAAAATTGTGACCTCTATAGGGTCCACAACCTTGATATAACATATTTTCACACTATTCGTGTACAAACGGCGGCCATTTTGTCCGTCAATTCTAATCCGATTTTCACGTAATTCACACTCTCTCTTCATTACCATGTAACGGTGACATGGTCAAACATTTTTTTAAATCGGATAATAATTTTGACCTCCAGAGAGAACAAAAGCTAACAAAAGTGATCTTTCGGACAATCCGGGGACATAATTCAGGAAGTTATGATCCAATGGGCGCAAATATCGAAAGGAACCAAGATCTGTGGGTTATAAACATACGTGTCAAGTTTCATCAAAATCGGTTCAAAATTGTGACCTCTATAAGGTCCACAACATTTATATAACATATTTTCACACTATTCGCGTACAAACGGCGGCCATTTTGTCCGTCAATTTTGGTCCGATTTTCATAAAATTCAAACTCACCCTTTATAACCATGGAATGCTGACATAATCAAACGGTTTTTGAAATCGGATAACAATTTTGACCTCCAGAGGGACCACAAGCTAAAAAGGGCATTTTTTTGGACAATCAGGGGCCATAATTCAGGAAGTTATGATCCGATGGGCGCAAATATCGAAAGGAACCAAGATCTTTGGGTTATAAACATACATGTCAAGTTTCATCAAAATTGGTTCAAAATTGTGACCTCTATAAGGTCCACAACCTTGATGTAACATATTTTCACACTATTCGCGTACAAACGGCGGCCATTTTGTCCGTTAATTTTGGTCCGATTTTCACGAAATTCAAACTCAACCTTCATAACCATGGAACATTGATATAATCAAACGATTTTTTAAATCCGATAACAATTTTGACATCCAGAGGGACTACAAGCTAAAAAGGGCAATTTTTCGGACAATCAGGGGCCATAATTCAGGAAGTTACGATCCGATGGGCGCAAATATCGCAAGGATCTGAGATCTTTGGGTTATAAACATACATGTCAAGTTTCATCAAAATCGGTTCAAAATTGTGACCTCTATAAGCTCCACAACCTTGATATAACATATTTTCACACTATTCGCGTACAAACGGCGGCCATTTCGTCCGTCAATTTTGGTCCGATTTCCACGAAATTCGAACACAAGCTTCATAACCATGAAGTGATATAATCAAACGTTTTTTTAAATCGGTTAACAATTTTGACCTCCAGAGGGACCACAAGCTAAAAAGGGCGATTTTTCGGACAATCAGGGGCCATAATTCAGGAAGTTACGATCCGATTGGTGCAAATATCGAAAGGAACCAAGATCTTTGGGTTATAAACATGCATTTCAAGTTTCATCCAAATCGGTTCAAAATTGTGACCTCTACACTGTTCACAAGCTAAAAAACGTGATTTTTCGTACAATCAGGGGCCATAACCCATGAAGTTACAGTCCGATACATGCCAATATCGAAAGGAACCGAGACCTTAGGATGATAAACCTATATTTTAAGTTTCATTGAAATCGGATAAAAATTGTGACCTGTAGACTGTTCACAAACAATTGTGGACGGACGGACGGACGGACGACACATGAAAATGTGGGCGTATAAAAATCCATCACTTTGGATACAATAAAAATATATTTCAAATTTATTTTATTACCTCAAATGTAATAATATTATAGGGAACAAGACAGAAGAAACAGTTCAATCCTTCTTTTATCTGTGCTGTTCTTGTAGCCAATGTATCCCTGAAAGTAAAAGTTTAATATTTATCTAAATAAAACTCATAATTCTATCTAATAAAATTTCACTATAACCCTCAGAAAATTTTCTGCTACCTATTTGTTTAAAGAGGGAAACAATAGTCTGTCAGGCAAGGAAACATACGCTCACAGCCGGTAAATTGCCCTTATGGTCAGCAAGAACCGTCGCATATTTATTCTTTATAGGTAATGGGGGGGGGGGGAATTTACAAGACAATTTCATACAGATCAGTTTGTAATATTCATCGACTGAAGGTTTAAAAGGTTCTACAATTGAAACGCGGGCATTAACTCTGGAAGTAATTAACCAAAATTGTTGAAATTCGTTTTACTAATTTAAATAATGTATATAAATTTCATACAGATCTAATAATAACTTATTTGTCGTTCGAGTGTTCACAAAGTTCAACAAAGCAAAACAAGGGCCATAACTCTTGAAGTAATGAACAGAAATTGCTGAAATTCCAAAGGTTTGTTCGTTTTACTAGTCTAAATCATGATGCATATAAATGATACAGATCGGTTAATAACTTTTGTCGTTCAAGCATTCAACCATGTGAAACAAAGGTGATAACTCTAGACGTAATTAACAGATATTGCTGAAATTCAGTAGACTTCTTTCTGTCACTAATTCAAATGATGAATATAAATTTCATACAGATCGGATAATGATTTTTGTTGTTACAGCATTCACAAGGGTCAACAAAGTAAATCAAGGCCCCTAACTCTCGAAGTAATTGTCAGAAATCCAATTTAATTTAAATTGTTCATATAAAACAACATATATCAATTTCAAAAGAATCAGTTGATGAATGTAAGCTGTAGAGTGTTCACAAGTATTCAGTCCTCGAAATTAAGAATTTTCTACCACGGCACAAAAAAATGAAAAATGCCGTGGCAGAATGGTACTGCTACGGCACCACGGCATTTTTTTTTTATTTCAAGATCAATGCTTTTCTTAACTTTTCAAGATGGATAAAAATTATTTATTCATGTCACAAAATTTGATGCGAATCGGTTACGTGTGGTGTGCGAGCTCAAAAACATGCGAACGATTTCCTGGTTACGCAAATTGAAATATCAGTTACGTTAACAAATTTATTCGCATTTGATCAATATTTATACTGGATGACTTTGTGACACTGGTCTAAATAATTAGTATTATATCATAAACTCAAATCATTCATTCTTCTTTCTTGCCATTTCATTTCTCCATCAGTCTTACTGGTACTTTCACTTTGACAGATGATGTATTTTTGACATCAGGTATTGACCAGTTGTAAGCAGGTTGATTTAAAAATGCCCCAAGCCTTAATTCTTTAAATGATTAGTAGTGCCATAAATATTTAAACATGTCATCTATATTTCCAAATAATTTACTACACGTGTTCCTTTCACTTATATAGCCATGCTGTACGGTGTCGATGGTACAATGGCCCGTATGTAGGTCATCAACTTTGACCCCCACATGGCATCGCTTGCCTGCCAATGTAAACGATTTTATAGTCCTGTCTATTTTAATATTATCTCATCACATCAAACATCAAATTATTCTGTTTCCTTTTGAATTTGAAACTTGGTTTGTAGAGTGTAGAGGTTAATAAATACTATTTATTTTGTCAATCAGTCGGTACATTGAGGCTATTACGCTCCGTTACATAGGGCGTAGTAATAGTATTAGTAATTATAAACAAAGGATGTAAATCGGTCCAGGTCCATCGAATGTGACAACACAAACGATACAGTTGTCTGTTAAAAATACAAATGACGAGAATGGTAACATTGTTCATGCATTAGCCAGAGTATTGGCAACAGTCCGTGTACATCTATGTCTATTTCAGTTTATTATAATCGTTGAAAAAACCCACTATAAATGGTAAAGCATGAATATGCCTACAGCTGGGTTAAAAGTGTACCGGTATTCGGTAATTGCAATATATTTGTCAGACTTTCGTATACAAAATAATCAATTTACATGACGTTATTACACGGTCAATCGACAACCTCCTGGTACTATTCTATAACCGGTACATTTAGTCACTATAATTTTAAGGATCGTAAGATCTACCACGGCAAAAAAAATGAATTATGCCGTGGCAGATGGGAGTTGCGTCGGCTTTTACCACGGCTTTGCCGTTTGCCGTAGTTAATTTTGAGCGCTGAGTATTATGGATGAAGGACAGACAGACGGACATACAGGGGATGGTAATAGACAAAAACATTTCTATGTGGGCTTAGAAGAATGAATAAAAAGGTATTGCTTATCTTACCAAAATCCTCCAACACGTGAATATTCTACTGGGTGTGGTAATAAACAGGATACAACTACTTCAAAATGTGTCTTCATTACATCTTGTAACCAACTATATATATACTGAAAATATAGAATTACAAAATATATTAACCTTGTTGGTTTTCTCCGGGTCCTCTGGTTTCCTCACACTGCTAAAGATCTCTATGCGCAAGCAAATTATCGAATTAAAATTAAACCATATGTTAGTCCCGAAATGACCTAGTTTATTTTGAGTGGATGTTGAACCCCATTTTACTCTCTCTTTTCTCATCTAAACATTATTCACAAAATGGTTATCACATAATATCATTAAAGTTTGTAATAGATCTACTACATACCTCAGGTTTTAATCGTTCCAATGCATTTCCAACATTATCTACAAAACAGTCAAAATGAAACATGAGAATAGTTTACCATAATTAATATGAGATGTTGCAATAATATTAAATAGGTACTCTATCAATGCTTCTATAAAATGTGTTGGGGTTTCACTAAATTGATCTATGCATGTTTAAAATTAGAGATAAATCTGTAAATCATTGTATATATATCAAAGATATCATAAGGCTACACAAAATAAATGTGTTGTTTCTTGGGCAACTGACAGCTGAAAATGTAGGAGGGGAAGGGTGGCTTCTTTTCTATGTTCTCTTACCTCACTGCTGGCTAGAGGCTGGTGCAAAATAAAATAAGGCTATTGCTGCAAATTATAGTGGTTTCGAAGAAGTACAGTAGAGAAGCATGATGGCTTCATGAGTAAGGTGCTGACTTACTAACCAGTAGATTTGGGGTTTCTGTACACGTTGGCATGCACATGAAAGAACACTTGTCATTTGAAATTTGAAATAAAAGTAGGCTGTAACGCTTCTATCCAGGCATAATTTCTCTTATAGCACACACCGAATGGTGTATTTGGCCTGTTGGTATAGAAACTGAAATTGGTACTTCTGTAGAATCTGATATAAATAAATTCTTCACAGAAAAAAATATTATGTTATGAATAAAATATCTTACCATCAGGTAAATAAGCTGTAGCATCAAACCATTGAAACAAAATACCCAATAGTCTTCCTAATATTTCCTATAAAATATATAATTCATGTCAGTGAGTTACTGAAACTCTGAATATAGGTATCTGACTCGGTCAGAAACATGGAATAAGAGTTTCCCCAAAAATGTTACTGTATCAAAATAGATACATTGTCATTTAAAATAGTTTTTGGTGGGGATCTGTAACATGCTAGTATCTATAAAAGTTTGTTTATATAATACGCCACAAAATGGTCACCAGCCATGTGAAAAGCTTCCATCAGAAAATTCTATTTTGATATAACTTACAATGGATATCTCATTTTTTGGTCGACATAATTCTACCATTAACCATATACCATATCTACTCAGTAACTTATGATCCCCTCCTTCCTCAACTTCATAACATTCATCTTCGTCTGTTAATCTACGCTGCTCTTCTCCCATCTCTACCATACGTTTAGATTCTATAGGCTGAGCTTCTTTTAATAAACTATATCATTCAAACAATTGTGGAATCAGTAAATATGCAGTCATAATCTAATCACAGTTCTAAAAGTAATGACATAAAATAAGTATTTAAAGTATTTCATTGTGACTTGCAAAATCCACTTTTAAGCTAATTCACAAATAGAGTCCTATTCTTGTTTTATTTTTTTCTACATTCAAACACTCTTAAGTTTTGGTATGCTTATTCTGGAATATCATTTTGACAATAAATGCTTAAAATCTCACCTGACAACAGCATCAACAAGATATCTTTGCAATTCAGGTGTACAACTCCAAATATCAGATATACTCATATGATAAACATGATTCACTTCAACTTGGTTACTATGGCGAGCTTCGTGACAGAATTTACAATATCTGATTGGCCGATTACCATTAAAACTGGCACATTCTATGGAAAAACATGTACTAACAGCTAAATTCTGCTCTGATCTACAATTCTAGAAAAAAAATTATGATTAGATAATATAATTAGAAACTAAAGAAGCATGATGATCACAATATGTCACCAGAAAACATTCTACAGACCCAGCTGCTGCATTTCAGCTATTAGTAGAAGATCTAATACAAAATAATTTTTCTACACCCATGCCTAAATCAACCAGGAACACAGCCCCAACCCATCGCTACTCATCTTGTTGTTCTTGGAGTGTCTGTGGGTGAGGGGGAGTTCCCCAGTGCAAGTACGAACGGTATGAAACTTGGCAGGATTTCTGTTCTTAGAGAGTGTGAGGGTGGGGTGAGTTCCCCAATGCAAGTACGAACGGCATGAAACTTGGCAGGATTGTGCATTGATTAACGCACTATGATTGTTGATATGATGTCATGCTCTGTTGCTGGTCCATGATACACTTATACCTTTTTGGTCGGGCTACGTTGTACAGTTATATTTCCCTTTTAGATTAGATTATATTTTATCTTAATTACTGGAAGAATGGCTAACTATTGCTGATCGTATTATTTGAAAGACGAATAAGGCATGCAGAATGTGTTCATCATCAAACATTTTGGAATTATAACTTCAGTCTTCAACTATCATGCAAATTATCCCAAAACTTACAAGTTGTACAGAACAAAACATCCAGCATGAAACTTTGTATGTAGGTACCAAGAAAGAAAGCATCTGTGTAAAATAAAAAATAAGATATAATCCAAGCATAGTCATTTACCTTATTTTCACATATCGTTGAAACATGATTGACAGGTAGTAGTAGATCTACCATATACTCGTTATCTCTACTTAACTGTTCAGCACAATCACTACATATATATAATGGTGGTGGTGTATCACCTGAATGTATGGCAAGAGCTGGATTTAAACACATCTGAAAAGTAAAACATTCAATTAATATTGTGGGAAATTGTAACCAAATACAAATTACCAAAATGATCTTCATGAATAATTCTTCCTGATGTTGTAAATGGTACCATTTCAAGGCAGTTGGAACCGAAGGCAAAAATCGTGAACCCTTCAGTACAATGTAGGTTTTGTATCGATAAGTTACATAAAAAGATACCTTTGTAGCTTGACATTTTCTCCTATTAGAACAGTCATCTCTTTGACATGATAATGGCTTCCAAACTACAACAACAAACATAATTCTTTAATAAGATAACTACAATTTTTTTATACCATTTAAGTTAGCATGGACAGGAATCTGTTCCCCAATTATATTACATATGTAATGACTATAAAAATATATAAACTTTAATTATAAGACATTGGATTGGAGTTTACAGAATTTCACACAATAGTAATAATAGTATGGTAGAATAAAAATGTTTTAAATAAATTCAATAAATAAGCACAAATAACAACAAATGAAAGAGCTACAACTACACAACATAGACCTTTTTTTTTCATTTTTAACACATTAAACTTACCAATAATTTCCATATTTCCTATTATGTAGCATAGCATATAAAACGTAGACATTTAAGATAACTTTTAAGTTAAAATTTCAAGCTTAAATTATTTGATTGAGGTCAGAGTCTATTAATTGGTAAATGAAAAACTGCAAATTATGCAATTTATCTAATTAGAAGAACCCAGTGCAAGTTAATACCAATGTGCCAATTCCTCTTTGGCTTAAACAATATTTTCTTACATACAAAAGCTTCAGTTCAGAAGCTTTCAACTTGTATAAAACTGTGTATTACTGTCTATTCAGTATGAATCAAGACATTATTCCAAAACAGTCAACTGACACATAGCCCCCGTTTCCCCATGTGTATTCTTTGCAAATGTAAATATGAGTTTACATACCACAGTATTTATAATGTATCCCACGTCTATCTGTTAAAGCTGGATTTAATTGTGGCCAGTAATAAAACAATAGATGTGCTGCTGGAACACGAGCACTTGGTGATCCATATGCTATAATACTGATCAAATCCTGTAATATCATTAACAAACATTTACTAACATAATATATTTCATGTAGTGAATCCAGCTAGAAGAGCAAGAAATAATGCTTTATCAAACAGGATAATACTAGTGCTCTATTATAATCAGATGCGGGTATCGGTAACTGTATAATAACAACAGTCTTTTCATATTGGGGGGGGGGGGGGGATTGCTGCGCTTCGACCTCTAGCTGGCCAGTCACCGCTGGCATGCGACTGTGGTTTCGATCCCTGGTGTGAGCGTATGTTGCATGGAGATAGTGACGCCTTCTCAACTTCGTGGGTTTCTTCCGGGCACTCCGGTTTCCTCCCACTGCTAAAGACACCTACGCGCAAGCAAATTATTGAAATAGAGTTAAACCATATGTTAGTCCCCAGGTGACCTAGTTTGTGTCGAGTGGACGTTAAACCCCATTTCTCTCTCTCTCTTCATATTGATGCCTTTAAACTTACTTTCATTACATTTTTCTTCATTGCCATGAAGGTCTCCACAATTTGAGAATGGAATGCTAAAAAGAATAGAAAAGTTATACAGGTAGCCTATATGTGGACTGAATAATGCATCATAAATACTAATTTGAAGAAAGAGACCCTGTAACAAAATTTTGATGAGTATGGAGTCAAATTGTTATTCTATTAACGATTCATTTTGCAAAAGCTAAATCATTATTTTGGCTTCAAATGTTATATAAACTATTATTTAGACGTTTATAAAGCCCATAATCAACTCTAGAACATCGAGTGATAGTGATTTAAAAGGAGAGTAGGTATTGCTTGTCCTGTACCATTGCTCTGATCATAACAATTTAAGCTACATCTTCCAACCCCCATAACTTTGCCCAGAAAAAAAATAGTTTAAATGGAATTTTCAATATATTCATTTTTCTTATCTATCTATCAAATATTATAGCAAAAATGGCCCTCTCTTTATCTAAATCTTACACAATGCATCTTTAAATGTAAACAATTACCTCCATTTTCAGTATGCTCAAACACCATAGTTATAATAGCAGCAGCTGATTCACTGGCATAAGATGGTTCCTGACATCCATCAAAACCTGGTAAAAAGATAGGTTGCCAGGCAACAAAACATACGCCCACAGCAGCTAAATCGTCCGGGCAGTCAACAAGGGTTGTCGCATATTTTTACTTTTTTTTGGTAATGAAACATTTGTAATACACTAAAATCTGAGTAACAACTCATTATGTAATTATCAGAAAATCATGAGAATTTGTTTGCTTTTTATAAAGTTTTGCCCCACGCTAACAATTAGTATAGGAACCATTTAATATCATGGATTTAGCTGTTCAGTTATCAAAATTCATTGAAAATCAAAATACTTGTTCGTTTCAACACCTTAAACTCTGTGTATCAATCTGAAGTCAATCGGATGAAAAGTTTGGCATCTACAGCGCAACAAGGTTTTATGAAGTGATCAAGGGAGATAACTCTGGAAGTAATTATTTGAAATTGATGAAAATCAGTAGGCTTCTTCCTCTCAGGACCTTAAACAGTGTGTGTAAATTTAAAGTCAATCGGATATTAACTTTGGCCTCTAGAGTGTCCAAGGGATTTTTTGATGTGATCAAGGGCCATAACTCTGGCACTAATTATCGGAATTTGATGCAAATCAATAGGCTTCTTCTTCATCTTATGACCTTAAACACTGTGTATAAATTTAAAGTCAATCGGATATTAACTTTGGCTTTTAGAGCGTCCACAAGATTTTTTGAAGTGATCAAGGGAGATAACTCTGGCACTAATTATCAAAAATCGCTGAAAATCAATAGGCTTCTTCGTCTTATGACCTTAAACACTGTGTATAAATTTAAAGTCAATCGGATATTAACTTTGGCTTTTAGAGCGTCCACAAGATTTTTTGTTTGAAGTGATCAAGGGCCATAACTCTGGCACTAATTATCGGAAATTGCTGAAAATCAATAAGTTTCTTCGTCTAATGACCTTAAACACTGTGTATAAATTTAAAGTCAATCGGATATTAACTTTGGCTTTTAGGGCGTTCACAAGATTTTTTGAAGTGATCAAGGGCCATAACTCTGGCACTAATTATTGGAAATCGCTGAAAATCAATAGGCTTCTTTGTCTTATGACCTTAAACACTGTGTATAAATTTAAAGTAAATCGGATATTAACTTTGGCTTTTAGAGCGTCCACAAGATTTTTTGAAGTGATCAAGGGCCATAACTCTGGCACTAATTATCGGAAATCGCTGAAAATCAATAGGCTTCTTCGTCTTATGACCTTAAACACTGTGTATAAATTTAAAGCCAATCGGATATTAACTTTGGCCTCTAGAGCGTCCACAAGATTTTTTGAAGTCGTCAAGGGCCATAACTCTGGTAGTTATTATCGGAAATCGCTGAAAAACAATAGGCTTCTTCGTCTCATGACCTTAAACACTGTGTATAAATTTAAAGTCAATCGGATATTAACTTTAGCCTCTAGAGGCTATTGCTTGTGGACGCCGGACAGACGGACGGACGGACGGACCGACGGGGGCGACGACAATATACGACCACATTTCAATGTGGGCGTATAAAAATGAAGACAGGAATTTATGAATAATTGTTCCTCAATAAATGAATGATCTTTTCGATTAGAAAGCATGCACAATTGACCATCTTCCAATAAAAACTTTAGCAATATATTAAAGAAAATATTTGAAAATATCAAAATAAATGAATGTACCTATGATACATACCTAATGTCATTGGTAAAAGACTGCAGCACATTAAATCTATAATATCTTTATGTACAGTTGAAGGGAAAACAGCCAATGTTGATGCTACTGTGTAAGGCAACAAATCAAGCAGATCATGTTCTAGAAATGGTACCAGACATCCAAGAACATTCAAAACAGCTTCGCCAAAAGCTACAACAAATCAGAATGACATGTCATTTTATAATAACAGTTTTGACTTTCAAGGAAAGTACAGGACATCAGAATAAACTCAATAGGAAGTATGCAGGAATCTATACCTTATTGTTCATTCTCTTATAGGCACACAGACTTGATAAATGCTTAGAGGGGGGAGGGCAGAACCTGAAATGTGCTCATGCTATTCCAGTCCCTGAATACAACAGCAAGTAGTCTAATATACCCTAACTTAGGTGGCCGATATAAAATTCCAATAAACCAATCAATTGTTTACAGTCAACGGAGAATACAACAAATTCAATATAGCCCATCTTCTATTCTAGCCCGTGAGTTAAGCAACTTCAATGTTTCCTATCGTTTTGTAACTGAAATCCCCATCTATGCTGACCTGAATTTCAACCCTCCGATCGGACTGTTGCAACTGCATTCACAAATAATAATCAATACTCGAAAAATGTTGCATTTAAAAGTGGCGTGGCTCCAAGCAAAATGTTTTAATCCTTATTGAATTTAGTACAAATTCATGGAATTCAATTAAAAGAAAAGTAAAATTAGTGTTTTATTAGATTCCAGGCAGTTTATTATGCCAACAAGATGAAATAATAACTTTTGTTTCACTTTACCTGTCTGCCCAAAAAAGGTAGATTGCCCAAAATTTAGTGGGGCAGTTATGCTGAACTAATAATAAATATATTACCTAATTGACCAATCTGTATTACAGATACCAAATCTATTATATTCATAACAGCATGATATAGTCCTGTATAATCCAAATTAGGAAATACAGACAGACGGACACTATCTCTCTGTCGTGGACCATAACTCTCTACTGGTATACTAGGTACATCTTTAAGAACACTGAAATTACATAACAATAACAATTTCTATCATATTATTTTCTATTTATGGGTAAACTTCATTTGTCAGGGTATCCAGAAATGAAATTCTCAGACCCTTATCATACTACACCATATCTCTGGTGTAATTTGCCAGGGCAGCAGCAGCATATACCATTTTCTTTGTTCCTGACAAGGAATTTCTGCTGTTCAAAGTGTCTTTTTTTCTTATTAATTCTTTCGTAAAAAGAGTTTAATCATCCGGAAGTGGTCATTTGCTTTAAGGGTATAAAAACTTTACTGTAAGTGGGTTTTGCTTTACTTTCACAATTTAGTGTTGTCTATATTCTACAATTTTCTGAATATGCCACTGCTGACCCTAAGTAATACATCAAAACCGAATGAAAAAATTACCTGAGTAGAGTTTGAGAGAAGTATTTGAGTGTATTGGCAATATCTTCTCCATTAGGTTGTGGTGTTAAGTTATTGATGATGCGGTAATGATAATCCTTTAAATTACGGATTTTTGATGTGACTGAAAATATAAAAATATTACATTAATACAGGACTCTCTATGCAGGATACAGAAAAAAATAAATGGAAATAGATTTTGTATAAGGATGATCTTGAACAAAGGGAGACAGAGAGAGAAAGAGAGAGGAAGAGAGAGAGGCTGAATGGTTAGTGCTATAAGGTCTGTCATTGAATCAACTGAGGTCTGTCACCGAATCAACTGTCCTAGGGTAGCCTGTCCAACCATGTGTTTTTTTTCCAGGTCCTCTGGTTTCCTCCAACTGCTAAAGACCCTTAACTTGCACGTGATTTATTGAAATAATAATTGAACAGTGTGTTGGTCCCGAAATAATCTAGTTTGTGTCAAGGGAATGATAAATCCAATTTTTCTCCCTCTATTTTCATGAAATAAAAGTCTAGTATTTCATTTTATGTATATTGCTATTTATTTTATGTTCCTTATGTCATGTCATGTATAAGGATTAGATAAGGATAAGATTTTATTGTATCATAACACCCATTGCAGGCCGCATACAATTCATATAGGCCTACCTACATGACACAACCACGGTGACAAGGAACATAAAATAAATAGCAATATACACATATATTTATAAGAATATCAAAGATAGATTGCCAGGCAACGAAATATATATAAGAATTGTATGATACAATAAAATCTTATCTTATCTACAGCTTGGGACACTGGACTCTTTTCCAGATTAGGGTTTTTAACACAATATTATTATTAACTTTTAAGCCGTTTTATTCACCAAAATATAATCGAGAATGTCCCTAAATCAGATGACTTAGGTCTGCATCTACGGTACATCAATAACTAAACTCGATACTTACAAGTGGCAGCTCTGGTAGCCATTTCCACTGATTAGTCTGTAGCTATATTATCATCAGACTAGTCGGCTCGTCTATGTTAACAACATTTACATGACTGAAGGATTCCTGCGCGATTAGATAGATTTCTCAATATACGTTTTCGATGGGTCCACTAAACTCATCCATAAAGTGCAGTCAATTCTCTGCATTTAATACACACCAACTTTGATCCAAACGCATAAAATAGTATGAATCGGCACTTGTAGCACTGTTTGCCATTCATAACGGAAGCTGGAACCAACCTCATTATAATTTATGGAGAGGCATCGAGGCCATTGGCTTTATGCCAGTGCTAATAGCTAATAGGCCTACTTCAATTTACGTTTGGGTCATTTCATTATTTAACTTATCAATTGTTGAACCATTGCAATGTAAAATTCATGATAGTTTTGCCCCGGCTCCAAACACAAGAAATTGTTTAATAATTTTGGGATAATCTGGTAACCCAGTGTTCTCCCGCCAAAACAACAGCCACGTGTTTGTCATAAAATTTAGATTCTAATTTCTCCCTATAAAGGATTTTGTCAATTTGTTTGTGACTTATTGAAAAGA
This sequence comes from Patella caerulea, assembly GCA_036850965.1. Taxonomy (NCBI): domain Eukaryota; kingdom Metazoa; phylum Mollusca; class Gastropoda; family Patellidae; genus Patella; species Patella caerulea. The sequence goes on from JAZGQO010000007.1 coordinate 59,433,589, forward strand.
AAACCAGCTATTATAGAATTAGATAAAGTAAAGTAAATGAGACTGATAAAACATCACGGCTGCAATTAGCCTGTCGACTAATTTTAATATGTGATATAGCATCTGCCTCGTATGTCTGGTAGGCCCTGCATGTAGGAATAAATTCAACGACAGATCTTCATATCGTTTCTCGTCAAATATAAATATTTGCAGATAAAGAATTATTAGCCTATGCGGCATGCGACTCTGAATAAACCTATACCCGAGAGTGATACAGTAACGATTTTATTTATAAATCTGTTTATCGACCATATGACCTTGAACTAAAGACGCGTGTGTACGGAATCTAATTAAATTCCTGCGATTCCCCGGATGTTCAATTAATTGATGCCAATGGCGACTGCTATATCATGAAGGAAAAGGATCGGGCCGAGCTTCTGTTGGATATATTTTTTATGCAATGATAGAATATTCTTCAGTCGATTAAACTGACGAAAGGAGTAACACGTAGATTTAATAACCTGTTCAAAATCTACGACTATAAAAATGAAGATACTGATATCGGTTTGGTATTTATTTACATGCTGTCTGCTTGTAGTATACGGTGAGTTTGGCTTCGCTCTTGAATTAGGTTTTATATAAAAATTAATTTGCTTTATTAAACTCCATGTATTCTGAAAAAAATGCATAATGAAATTTAGAGACTCTCCATATGCACCCCATCCCCTATTTTGTTGAAGGGGCCAGGTTGCAAAATGAAAACAAAACTTAATGCAAGATATCATATTTTTTTCAAGTTTTATTTTGAAAATGTATTAAAATAAAGCCTTAATATAGATGGTATATATAAACAGCCCTACCTTGTTAAAGAATAATCTATTAATCCTATAATTCACTATTGCCAGTTGAGAAATAGGCAAAAATATCATTTTCAAATTAATTCAAATTCAAATGTTTGAAGATAGCTATTCCGTGGGGGGGATAGAAAAACAATGGAGATAATTGTGTTATTATTTCTGGTGTGAATGATTTTTTTGCGTGGGAAATAATGCCTATGGTCGTATAAAAGTGAAATGACAACCTGTTGAGGAAAATACAGAAATAATTATGTTTTGATTTAGAAAATATGAAATTCTTGTTTTAAGAGTCTTGTCAGGCTTTCAGTACACCCACTAGCAGCAAAGTCGTCCATGCTAAATTGGCCACAAATCCCAGATTGGCAAAGAAACTTTAGATATGGGGAAAATAAAGTAAAACAATAGTTTTATTATAAAGTGTAAGACTAGAAAATCTGGATTTGTTAACATGGCTGCAACAGTTTATGAAAATAATTACTACTAATACTTAGATACTATGTATGTAATTTAACAGGAAAGAAGAAGATCTATATACCAGATGAACAAAGAGTATTTGAAAAAATTATGACTGGTTATGAGAATTCTGTTCGTCCAGTTATCAACTCCAGTCATGTTCTAGTTGTCAAGTTTGCTTTGAGATTAAATCAAATTGTTGGTTTGGTAAGTTTATTTATTTGATTAAAAGCCATGTTTCTGAAGTTTTAATAGAATTGTGATAGTCATGGTAATGCTTGTTAACAATTTTGTTTTTTATTGTGTTTTTGAAAATAATATTTGTTACTATAAAATGTAGGGGCTTACCTATATTTGAGTTAATGGGTGATTTTTTAATTTTTAGGCAGTGTTTATTAGCCATAGAAAGTGTGTAGTTCAGATGACTATAACATTAGCACCATAAATTCTCCTTATATGCTTTTTGATAAGCCTATATTTTTATTGTGTTCTGCAAGTCTATATTTGCAATTCATTCTGAAATGTTGGACATTAAATTACAATAATAGATTCAATATTGTTGCTACAACTTATATACAGAATGACTTATGTTGATCTTTTCAGCATGAAACAAACAAATAACAGTAAATTGAATAAATCACTCAATTTGTTTTTATCATTATTATTTTATTGATATGTGTGTCTTTGAAATAGCGAGTTTATTCCCATAACAGAAGACAACACCTGGATGTTGTTAATTAAATATTTTATTATTGATCTGTTATTGTGTTTCAGGATGAGCGACATCAAGTTTTAACAACTAATGTGTTTATTGATCAGGTAGGTCCTGGAAAGTAGAATGCACACCCAGGTTGATACCATCTGTCTATTTTGAAACATTGATCAACTACTCCTAAATGGGTTATTTAAACTTCTAAATCATTAACAATAGATATGAGGAATGTTTCATCTGTTGAAATGAAATTGGGTTTAACATGCTATTGTTCTGCCTCGAACTGGGCTAATGAAGACGGGCATACACTATACAGTGTATGAGGAAAATTTTGCCTGGAAAGCGGCACTATGGCTTACTCTAATATCGAATCCCAACTGTCATGAGATCATTTACATGCACGCCAATGTGTACACAGGACCTTGTTTTTTCGTACCATCCGAACGACTAAACAGCTGTCCTTGACAGGCCCTCCATCCTGCATCACTGGCAAGGGGGAACCACATCGGAAAATGCAGGGATCGAACACCTGACTTCCAGGCTATTGAGCCAAGGCAAGGTCTTACGGAAAATGCAGGGGTCGAACACCTGACTTCCAGGCTAGTGAGCCAAGGCAAGGTCTTACAAACTCAGTCATCATGACATCCTTCATGTGCAGTTAAACATTTTTGCACATGCCATAGGCTACATTTTGCTATGATATAAATTTTGAGCACTCTTACATGTACACTGGACTTTGTTTTTTGTCCTAATCAAACAACCAAATGCCCTTCCTTGCCAGGCCCCTAGCCTGCACCACACTGGAATATCCTGACAAACTTCCTCAGACAACAACGGGATTGAAATCAGCCCCCCCCCCCTGGTTAGTAAGCCATTGATACAAAGAATCTTGCCATTAGTAAGCCATTGATACAAAGAATCTTGCCAAGGAGGTGGTGCTTCCAATGATTTAAATTTAAATGTGATGATTTAAAAGGATTATTATTTTTAAATTTTTATTTTTTTTATATATTTATTATGTATACAATTTGTAGGAATGGGTGGATGAGAATTTAATCTGGGATCCGAAAGAATATAATAATATTCAATCACTACGTGTTCCTACTAAGAGTATTTGGCTTCCAGACACCTTTATCTACAACAAGTAGGTTTTATGAAGCCATTTTAATCCTGATTTTATAATTAAAATTTAGAGAGTATATTTTAACCAGTTCCAAATTACTTATGGCATCACTGAGCAAAGAATAATTTTTCAAAATCATTATTGAGTCAATGAAAATTATACATTTAATAAAATAAATGAAGTACAGCATTCTCAAGTGCCTGTGTGTTTATAAAATTTGAATATTTTTCAGTGTGGATGATGGGTCAACTGGTTTTATGCAAGGATCATATGTTCTTATCCATTCTGATGGCACTGTGTTATGGCCAGTTCCTGTAAAACTGAAAAGTTCTTGCAAAGTTGATATTACATTCTTCCCATTTGATGACCAAATATGTATTCTAAGATTTGGCTCCTGGATCTATAGTGGAGACTGGATGGATTTTATCATAAGTAATAATGACACTCCAGTGGACTTATCTTATTATATGAAAAACAGTGAATGGGAATTACTATCAATCAATCAACAGAAAAACATCAGACGTCACTCATGTTGTTCAGAAACACATCCAGACTTGACGTTTATGTTACACATACGTCGTAAAACATTTTACTACATATTCAACATTATAGTACCATGTACAATGTTGTCTATTCTAACTATGTTGACATTTTGGTTGCCCCCTACATCAGGTGAAAAGATAACTCTTGGTTTGTCAGTTTTCTTAGCATTCTCTATGTTTATGTTGCTGATAGCTGAAGAAGTTCCTGCAACTTCAGAAGCAGTTCCACTGATAGGTAAGTTTTATTAATTCTACATGTACAATTGCCAAATACAATCAATCAATCTTTTGACAAATCATAATTCATATTTAATTGTGCTTCATAAAATAATGATTTTCATGTGGATCAATTGGGGTACTCATTTATTACAAGGATTCCAGTCAAATATGGAATGCTCGAGTCAAGTTCATAAATATATTTTGTATTATTTTAAGGTATTTATCTTTGTGTCGTGATGACAATGACGTCAGTGTCAGTCATTGTGGCAGTATTGGTGATTAATATCTATAATCGGGGTATGAAGACAAGACGAGCTCCAAACTGGTTAAGAAAGTTAACATTAGTATGGTTTTCTAAAGCTATTAGTATGCATCATGATATTGAACTGGTGGCTAAAAGTGTTAATCTGGTAAGATTTCAGTTCTGATTTAATTTGAGCGGTTTATAATCCTGACCAATTTGGAATCTAGAAAAAGGCATAATTACTTGGCACCGAATGAAGTGAATTGATGTGATATGTTCACATAAAGAATTGGAAGAACACAAATTGCCTTTCACATCGCAATTGAACATAATTTTAGCTTGCCTCTTTTTTGTCTCAGTGTATAGATTTTGTTAATTTGATATATACTTCAATTACTTTTCTAATTCTAAATAAGTGACATTGAATGAATTTAAAATGCCTGTTTTAAAATAAAGCATTTCAGAATTATATTTTTCAGGATCTGTTTATGTTTGGTTCACTAAGGAGACCAAGCATGATGACACCTAGGTGTTCACTAAAACCAGAAACAGAATTAATAGTCAAACAGAATAACAATTCTGAGGATTATTTAAATGATGACAACACAAATGGTGGACTGGGAACTGATCAAAAAGACACAAATGTGAATACCACCACTGTTCCTTGTAGATCATCTTATAATCCTTCTGAGAAAGTGTGGTATCGTCATGAAGAACTGGAAGCTTTAAAAAAGGCTGAACAAGAAAATGGTAATAGTAGTCACACAGGTAATGACAAAAAGGTCACTACGTCCTCAGAAACTGACGCTACCAAGCCTTTATTGGTGGAAAATGAAACCAGCAAAAACAAGTTACTCCAGCTTCCCTATTCAACTGCAGAAGATATCAGTCTTATGACAGATATTCATAAGAAAAAGGTCATTATTGCAGAATGGCAAAGAATTGCAGCTGTAGTAGACAGAGTATTGTTTATATTTTTTCTGTTAGCCACAATAATGGCTTACTTGGTCCTGTTAGTAATACTGCCAGCTCAACATTACACAACACAGAAAGATACATTATCAGAGGCCATACTGCAAAATATAGCAGATGATGTTTAAGATCATCAATCAATTTAAGGGAAATATTATATTTTACCATGAACAATAATGTATAAATATTGGTTTTGATTCAGCATTGAGCATATAATGTTGAAAATGACCTTAAAAATGTCTTCCATTTGTAGCATTTAAAGAGATATTGCAAAATATTACAACTGTGTTTAACAGTGTAATCTGTCATGAATACAAAATCAGTCAATGTTCCGATAATAATAGCATGTGGAATTTTAGAATACTTATTCCAACCAGAGTTTATTCTCAAGATAGATTGAGCCCTATTTTATTATTTTTTACATTGTAGAGTGAATTATTAATTAATGTATCAACGTCACTAAATTGGGCAATTCACCTTCAAAGATGAATTATGAAAGAGCTAAATCTGCCTATTTTCAAGTCTCAAATGTTATAAGAATTATTATTTACACATTAATTCACAAGACAAGTCCATAATCAACTTTCTAGATCATCAGATGTCTGAGATACGAAGTGAATTAGACAATGTCTGCAACATGTTCATTTTATGTTAAAATGGATGATCAAGGCCCCAAATTCACAGACCATTCTCAGACTTTACAATTTATTCAAAATTGTTCACCTTATTATAACTAAAATACAGCCTGTTATAAAAACTTTTGTTGTTTTAATGTACCAAATACACCAAAAAGAAAATATGTGCAATGTTTTGTGTTTATGGATCAAAGATATTTCTCATAAACAGTGATTAATTGACAGCTGAGTAAATTCTTTACATAAACATACATTATGCAAGAGCAAAATCTGCCTATTGCAGGTCTTTCTTTAGGCCTGAAATGTTATAAAAACTAATAATGAGACATTAATTAACTTATTCAGACCATAATCAGCTCTCGATGTCAAGGCTAGCCTTTGAAATTTGTTGGATTATAGTCCAGTTTGCTGCAAAACTTTCCTTTGTGATTAATGATGAAATGGATAATCAAGACTATTAGTTTTGTCTTATCGACTTCAGTAATAATGATCGAAACAAAGTGGAACTTTCATCCGCTTAGTTCTCAGTTCATACTGGATCGAATTGACTGAAATTTTCAGCAAATTGCCTTTACATGATGTAGTTTTTAACTATTATAGTGAGAACTGCCAACTCGCAATCTAATCTCCCATAATGTATCTTTAAGTATGCTTTGTGAACTCTGGACCAGACTCTGACTCTGTTCATTATTATAGCAATAGTACTTGACATTCAATCTGTTAAGGCTCAAAATAATTTGACAGAAATTTCAAGCTATTAAAGCAAGGACAGACATCTCTTTATCTAATTCTTAATGCATCTTTAAGGTTTCAGACTGACTTGATTTTTTGCTGTATGATTTTTATTTTTGTTAAAAATTTATTTCAACATATATTTAAGATGTTGTTGGAGGGGAGAAATGGGGTTTAATGCCTACTCGACACAAACTAGGTCATTTCGGGACTAACATGGTTTAATTTTATTTCAATAATTCGCTTGTCTGTAAGGGTCTATAGCAGTGGGGGAAAACTGGAGGATAAGATGTTGCGGGACCAGGGATTAATAGAGAATGCTCATCATGCCTAGCTTTCATTTATGTTACTGGTAACTGTTATTTTACATGTACATTAGTTTACTATAAGTTTATTATGTGTTCAACTGTTATTAAATATATGGTAATCTTAGATACTGGATATTCAATAAAATAGTTAAAATGATTTACCTTAGAAGGATTTGAAATAAATTCCTTGTTTGTTGTTACCTTTGTAAATGACTACAGCCATGGAACCATACATATTAGAAAAGGAACCAGATATTGTTTAGAAAAGTAAAATTTAAATGGTTCACTCCTGGAAATGTATGCTTATTCATATAAAAAAACAACAACATGATACTGTTATCTACTTTGCATGGACTAATATGATCCCATATACTTTATTAGTGATTTATTCCGCTGCAAGACCAAGCCATCTGTCATATGCCTAGCTGTTTTACTTTCATTGGTGAAATTTGTGTTATTGTTAATCAAACAATTGTTTGATGGTCTAAAAAATAAAATACATGTTCATATTCTACTCATGCTGAAGCCATTTTGGATAGCCCTGCCAATCAAAAATGTATCTATACAACATTTTCCTATTTATTCCAGCACATGATATTTTGGAACATCAAACAGGTCATTTCAGGACTAACAAGTAACTATTTTTTTTCTCAAAAACATCATGAGCGCAGTTCCTTGATGTATAATAAACAATTTATTTATAAAATAGTGTAAAGAGCCATTTATTATGCTGAAAATAATTTGATATACAACGAAACAAAATATAACTTTTATAATAAAAACAACAACACACATATAATTAAAGGTATATTGCCCCTCAGATAAATCAGAACAGTTCTCTGCATAAAATGTTCATACTTGTGACTAGTAGCTCGATATGTATTGTTACATACAGTAACATTTAAATCTTTTATTTCAGATCTTTTATTACTGCTAATTGCAGTCCGGTAACATGGAAAGTGGAAGTTTTGATTTTTAACATTTTTGTGTTTAATACTGTCGATCTTCACATGTTTCTATGTCAAATTTTATCTCAATTTGTTTTTAATTTGTGCTGTAAACTTTTTGTTAAACAAAATGATAAAAAAAACCTAAGATATTTCACCAACATAGGCTTGTGCCAGAATTTCGAAACTTTGTGATCTTTAACATATTAATTTTAAAAAAAACTTAATTGATACTATACACAGGATTAATCTTTAACATCTACAGAATAAAGGCCAATATACCTTTAAATCACCATAATAAAAAAATTATCATTGAATGTTAATATTCCAAAAACCGACAGGTAAAGTGGTAAATCAATAGATTTTTAAAAAATTAAATGCAAAGAAGAGAAAACAAAATATTATTAAACAAGCCAACAGTGAGGCTAATGTCCCCCAAACTCAATCCCAAAATAAACAGATGGCACTCCTCATTTATTTACACATATATCTTTTAAAAAACATCTCGGAATCAAATTGTTTATCACTCTTCGTAACCAAAGCATGATTGAAATGATCATTATCGAACTTAAATGTATTAGTCAGAGAAGTACATCAATCAGATGCAGACTTTAAGGTCTCAGTCAATCAAATTAGCCCACTAAGCATAAAATGCTCATCATCAATAGAATTCAGTGTCTGATGACATTAAATACAGTGTGAAAATTTAAAGTCAATCGGATATTTACTTTAGCCTCTAGAGAATGTACTTTTAATAGTGATCAAGGTACATAACTCTGGCAGTAATTATCGGAAATTGGTGGGAATCAATTTAAAGTCAATAGGATTAGCCTCGGTCTCTAGAATGTTCACAAAATTTTTCAAAGTGATCAAGTTCCAACATTGTAGCTCAATTAAAAGCATTTATTGTGTCCCAAAAATGTGACACACAACACAGATCCATTTTAATAGTCTTTTCTTTGAACAGTGGGGGACAATTATGTTATAAATTTAGTATACTTATATTATAATTATTATGCACAAAATATATTTACCCGAAGACATTGCTGCAGAATTTAAATATTTATTAATTAAAATTTATAAGGAAGTTACAATTAGCTAGCTTTCATTTATAAAGTGAATAATTTGATCTTGAAAGCATTTGATTTTTGGACGCGACGAAAGAAAGGACCCTGTTTTGGTAGTACCTCAGATCATTAAAAAAATCAAAAATTACTAAACATAAAACAATCACCTTCACCCTTCGTTGAAACTAAACCCTTAAGCTATTTGCCACCTAAGCAAATAAATGTATTCTTTGATTTCAGTAGGTAATTGTCCATTTTGATGATTTTTCACAGTCAAATTTTTCTTTATCATCACATAGTCTATTGAAAGTCATGTCTGGATCAAACCCAAGGATTTCACGTTCTTCTTGAATACGGAAAGAAAAGGTAGATTCTTCAGTTCCTATAAAATATCTGAAAGATTGAAGGACTAATTATTTGATTTACAGTAAAAAGCACAAATGGAATCAAAATTGTATTTTTAGGTGTTTAGTTTGCTCTGATGGCAGGTGCACTGGGCTCTTGTATGATTGGGACAACGGCAAAATGTTGGATACAGATAGCAACAATATACATGTACATACATTGAAACATGGACAAAAAAGGCACAGTAATTTTGATGCTTGTAAATGACACCATGTGAATAATCTGTATCTACACTAACCTGGCATGAGCACATATCCACTGATCTATTATAGCTAAGCCACCTTCTTTATATACTTCTCTAACTTCTGATGTAGGATTAAATGCTAATACTTCAAAATCTGATAAATATTCACTTAATTCTTCAAATTCTGTGAAAAAAGAAAACACAAATAAATGCACTAAAAATTTAAAACATCTTTTCACTTTAGTATACAGTAGAATCCGTATGAGCAGCCACTCCTATTCAGCGACATCTCCTTGTAAGCGGTCACAATAAATTCCCCCCGTAAAAATTCTATTGTTTCATCTCCTTATTCAACGGTCACTCCTCTAACGCGGCCAGCGGTCACTCTTTTGCAAATGAATTTAACAAAACATCGCCCATTCAACGGCCATTGTTGAATGATACCATCTTGTCGTTCTTCGTAACACCCCCGCTAATCCCGTGAGTAGTAATCAATTAACTGGACTCCCGCAAATCAGATAAAAAGAAATGTGAAAATACCAATTAACCCGGGATTATCTGTTAATTAGGGTTTCACACTGCGAAGCTTGTGTGAAACACTATTGTTTTTGTTAAAATTATTATTCTTATTATTATTATTATTATTCTTCTTTTGTTTTGAGTAGATCTCAGCAACTACGTGTCGCATCGTTACGATTTCTTCGGTTTTACTGGGAAAGTGGGTGTGACTTAGAGGATAAAGCTATTTTGAACGTTCTGCGACAATGCGAAATGTCCGAAATCACCGAAGTTATCGTTTTTACAAATATTGCGGTAATTTTAACAATAATCATGGGATTTTAACTTTCGATACATTTTGGCATAGCTGGAGACAGGGCACATAGCTGCGCTACTTTCGATTTTTGATTTTCGGCAAATCTTCGAAGATATTAGGCGCCAAATTTCGGAAATTTAAAATTTTACAAAAAACTTTTTTATTTATGAATATTTTTTAGTCGTGTTGTGCACAGAATTAAAGAGTCATCTGACTTGCGCAAAAATGTTAAAAAATTTTGTCTCAGTAATTTTCCTTGGCCTCCATTGGCTAATTCAGTTTTTCAGTCCTAGATTAATTTTTTATTGTTCGATTTGTATAAAACAAAGTTCATATGCTTCGTTGTCTCAATTGTCATTTTTTTTATTACCAAAAGTGTTATCTGTCGGCACCGGAAGTGGCATAATTTTACCAAAAACTACAATTTTGACAGTTAGGTACATTTTTTGAAAACAAATATTATTTTTTTGAAAAATTATATGACTCAAAGAGTGTGTCCTTTAAAGGCGCAAAAAATGTCGGAAGCAGTTTTTTTAATTTCTTTTTCATTTTCTAGCAAATTGGATTAAGAGGTGAAAAAAGGCGTAAAATTGACCTATTTACAACTCATTCAGGCTTTTCAGATTTTAAAATATTTTTACGTAACTTTTATAAACTTGTAGCTATAATCCATACGAAGAGAATGTATGTGAAAATTAGTTTGTAATATAAGCAGTTGCCGAGAAATAGGCAATTTTGCATGAGTCACTTTTCACGTAATTTTGGCTGTAAAAGAATCAATTATTATTCGATTTTCAATTTTTTTTCGCCATTGGATGCCTAATGCCATAGTGGACTATGTCAAACCATTTTACCCCTTGCGCTGCCACCGGAAATGACGTCATTTGCCCAAAACTTAAATTTTAGCCTTCAAAAAACAATATTTTATTCAAATGAGTCGTATTTGTTATTTTTTTCAAATTGTGATATTTGATTCTATTGATCAAATAGATTGAACCCATACGATCATACAGATACCACAAAATGGTTTCTAACTTGTACGGTTGCAGAGAAATGGGCGATTTTCCTTAAGTCACTTTTCAAGGTTTTTGGTCTATAAAAGTGTCAGTTATTATTCGATTTTCATAAAATTTTCACCATATGATATCTTGTGTCATGTATGATTTCATAGAACTAATTTAACATTTTCAGTATCACCGGAAGTAATGTCATTTTGGCAAAAACTGTATTTTTAGCCTTCAAAACAGACATTTTTTTCAAATGAGTCTGATTTGTAATATATTTCAAATTATGATATTTGATTCCAATCAACAAATGGATTGAACCCATACGATCATATAGATACCAAAAGATAGTTTTTATCGTGTACGGTTGCCGAGAAATAGACGATTTTCTACAAGTCACTTTTCAAGGTTTTTGGTCTTTAAAAGTGGCAATTCTCATTCGATTTACATACAATTTTCGCCATTCTGCTGCCTTATGCCATTTCTGATTTCATAAAACTAATTGAACATTTTCATTATCACCGGAAGTAATGAAATTTTGCCAGGATCACTTACAAGTAACATATATATAAAATGAATTGATATTGCTGGATTTGGTTGATTCTTCGTCCATTTTATTTGATGTTTACAATGCTTATGTGGAAACCTGTTTGATGGTTTCATTGGTATCGGAAGTGACATATGTTTAAGGGTAACGTGGCACCGAAAGTGAAACCCGTCATTCCTGCATGCAGGTCTAGTTAATCTTTTGTTTTATTAAACGACAAACCTGATCATTGTTTTCACACGTAACGGGACATTATTTGATACTGATTGAATAAACTGAAAGTACTGACTAAAAGCCGCTATGTTGTTAAATAGACGTTTTTAGCGCCACCTGTAATATTACATACAGAGTTACACCCCCTGTGATTCGGTAGCTAAATCAGCGATGTTTTTTGGTTCGTGTGCTTCTTTGATAAAATAAAATTAATTCATCGATTTTCTTCACAAAAATGGATAAATATTATTGAATACATCACTATGATAGACAGTAGTATTGAAGGTTGGTACAAAATGACAAGTTTACAGAAGTTATGTCGGCGATTCAGCGACGGCCAAATTTACCGATGCAAGTGAAGTATTGCATTGGTGTTTGCTTCCAATGCATCCAAGCGTAATATTAATTGATGTCAGCACAAAAAAAACATGAAATTTTACAAAAATGGATAAATATTATCGAATGCATGACAATGATAGACAGTAGTATTGAAGGTTGGGACAAAATGACATGTTTACGGAAGTTATGTCCGAGATTCAGCGACGGCCAAATTTACCGAAGAAGCACACGAACCAAAAAACATCGCTGAATTAGCTACCGAATCACAGGCGGTGTAACTCTGTATGTAATATTACAGGTGTCGCTAAAAACGTCTATTTAACAACATAGCGGCTTTTAGTCAGTACTTTCAGTTTATTCAATCAGTATCAAATAATGTCCCGTTACGTGTGAAAACAATGATCAGGTTTGTCGTTTAATAAAACAAAAGATTAATTAACAGATAATCCCGGGTTAATTGGTATTTTCACATTTCTTTTTATCTGATTTGCGGGAGTCCAGTTAATTGATTACTACTCACGGGATTAGCGGGGGTGTTACGAAGAACGACAAGATGTAGGTATGTGGCAAAAAAAATAAAAGTCATTAGATTTTAATGAAACTGGTATCAATAGATAGGTCTCCCCAAGACCTTTCCAATGACACCAAGATCACATTTCTGTGACAAATATTAAAGGAGGTACACCATTTTTTGTGTCACCAATTAGCGCCAATTAGCGGCTTTGTCTTCTATAGGAAAATGGTAAGATTAACGACTTGGCGCCGTGACCGAAAAGTGGGGTACAGGAGAATGCACTTAACTTTCTTATTTTTAACTCAAATTCAAAGGTAAAGGTATCAATGGAAAGCTTATTCACAGACGAAGGAGCATGTAATACTTTAAGACAAGAATAATAATGTGTTCATGTTAAATTTTAATTAAAATGACAGGTCAAAAATCATACAATAATTGGTAAAAGGCATCGGCATTGCACAACTTTTCTTGGTTAAATGTCCTACTAGGATTTTGTAAAACAAGAGTTTAATCATCTGATAAAGTTATTTAAGCGTCTATGCACCAATTTTAACAAACATAAACCATAAATATATGCTATATATAGCATCACCCAAACTCAGGATCTATTCTATCTAACAAAAAATCAAGTCCTCACAAATGAGATCGGCAGCAAGTTCCAACTTAGGAATTTCAAAGTCCTCTGCATCTTCATAACTGTCTTCCTCCGACCAATAAGCGATCCTGTAACAATGAATGTTTTGTTTATTTCCATCTTTCTTTCTTTTTTTCATTTTTTCTATTTTACCACACCACTCAGTCTTTTGATTGGTGTCTTCATCATACCAAGTGTGGCAGATGCTGCGGCCAACAACACTTCCTTCAAAAAGACCAACCAAATCAACATGAGACTCATCAGAAATTTCAGGGAATGCTGTTTTCAGGGCACTAACATCTAGATTTTTAAGTTTTTTTTCAATGTCTTTTCTCTCTTTAACATTTTTTTTTTGTCTATTGAGTGCCGCTCTTCTCGACAATTCCTTGTTGACATCACAAATTTTTTTCCTGTTCATTGACCTCTTCTTCCGTGCCTTGCCAATTGCCCATGTCACAATGCGCGCTCTTTTACCCTCATACACACTGTCTAACCACCCCACAACATTATTTTTCTTTGACCGCATCCTTGCCACCAAAAAGTCTACATTCGCATTTTTGGCCCTTTCTTTCCCCGCACTAAACATACCCATTATTTCTTCTGAGTCAATGTTATGTAATCGCGCTGACTCGGTTTCTCTCTTCAACTGTTCAGTGATATCCATCCCAAAATATCGTTGGTACTGTCGTTCTAATACTTCAATGATGGCTTTCAAGCAGGCTGTTGCCATGACTTTAAACATGTCCTTGTTTGCTGGTTCCCTCAATAAACTGTCTAGAGTTTTGTCATCTGGTTTGAAGGCACCACCAAAAAAATCTGAATTCCTTGTAATAATACTAAGTGGGTCATCAAGTGTTTGTCGAAGGGAACACAGAAGATCTTTTACAATATTAATACCTTCAATATGCGAAACTTCTGACTCCGCAGAAGCATAAAACTTAGTCATCCATGGCCCTGTCAGAAGCTTTCCAAGAATACCAACAATCTGCATTTCTGTGATAGCAGTTTCTGAAGCAAAATCTTTTAACAAACTGGGTACTAAACCACCACAAGAAATTGAACCACTTCCTAGGAAGTTGAGTAAAAGATCATGATGTTCACAGAATTTTCCACTGATATGGAAGAGGATATGAAGCCTGTTTCCTCGGTACCTAGGCAGAAGACCCCTTGGTAGGTTGTTGTCATCTAAGAATGTCTTGAAACCCTTAGGATCACCTTTAGAATCTTTATATCTTAGTTTATTCATTTGGACAACCAAGTTTCCAATCATACAGTCATTCCCAAACACCTCTCCTTTCTCACTCTCAACAGATTTTAAGGCAGCCCTACATTTAGTTGCTATTGTATCCAGCGGATGTAAGTGGCAATTAAGTTCATTGAGAGTTTTTCCCCATGAGGCATTAACCTGTCGAATAGTTGCCTGATTCACAGCAGCCCTGTCGTTCATGGTATTGGCTATGTTACCAATTATGGTTTCTCTACAATACTGGTACTCTTCCTCATGAAAGTCAGAATAAACATCTGCGAGATAATCAATTGTGTTGGTGATGTGACCATGGTAATCATTGGCAGTCCCTCCAGGAAGTTCATCTACGGCAATAAGGTCACAGTCACTTTTTGTTGTCAGGTGAATACTGTTAACGTGTACTCCTTCTTGAGTGGTAGCATCAAAGCCCAAAGTAAGGTTTTTGTATTTCATGGCCAATTCTGCACTTTTTAAATCGGCAATGGTGTCCAGTTCTCTGGCCATCTGCTCCACTGTGGTCCTATGAGGCACAGATGCGAGGACCTCTCCATTTCGTTTCGCCAGCCCTGCTATGATGCCTGGAACATTATTCGTTGGCACTTGACCCACAATAGTATCGTATACCATCATGCGTGTCTTGACACTGTATGTTTTACCATCCATTTTAGTTTCTTTCTCCTGGCTTTTTTCCTTTTCCAATTCCTCAACCCTTTCTTGCCATTGGTTAACTTCATTTTCATAACCCCTCGTCAACTCTTTTTGGTCAGATAGTTCCTTTTTTATCCTCATGAACTCCTCTTTTGAAACTGTTTCCGATTTTTTTTCCTTCAGCTTTTCCTTATTTGAATTCAACAAGCGTTTATGAGTTCTTTGAAGATTTTTAAGTTCTGCCTCCACACTCATACCAGGCCCTTTTTTCAATCTGAGGAGTTCTTCCTTGAGCTGAGCAATTGTTTTATCTTTTTCCAGCATAGAGTTCTTTCTCCGTTGTTTACACTGATTTATCTTCTTTTTGTCGTGATAGTCACTATATTTCAGCTTCTCTTTCAGGCTCCTCAAACATGTCAAGTATTTCTTTTTTTCAGTATTTCTCATATTGGATAAACACGTAAGCCGCTTCCTCATCTCAAGTTTTCTTGGGGTGAGAATGTGCCTTGGGGTCCGGGGTGAATCTGTGTTCTTCACTGGTGTGTGGGGCTGCTGCTGCGAGGGGCCTGGAACAGGTGACGTGCATGTATCCATAGCTTCATGTGATTGAACTGGAGGGTGTGATAAATCTAACAAAAAGGGCTCAGCACAAAATAATGCAAACGATTCAAACTCAGACTCTCGACTTAAATGTTTGTACCTGTCATAACGATTGACGACAGTTTTTACAGCACTAATGTTCAGTGAGATATGATCAGGTGCTATGCGTTTTATAGCTGTGACGGTCTTTGTCTCAGATTTCTCATGTTGAAAGTACGATGTCAAAATATGCCCAACTTTGAAATTGTTCTCTGGCATCTCTCCATAGAGATTCATCAGATGTTGGCGGCCTGGACCTGGCTTTGCTGGGGGAGGGGCAGTCCTTCTCTTTTTCTTCATTGTGGAAAGTAAACTGAAAAATAAGAATGAATGAAGTCCATAAGTAAAATAACAAAGTCATACTAAATTAAGAATTTGCAGAAGAATTTAAAACAAATTGAACATATTCTTGTCCAAAGAACAATCTAAGTAATGCCTCTATGACTTTTTCAAATAAATCAGCAAAAACATATCAAAATTAAGTCATAAAATGCAAAAAAAACAAACATAAAACGTTATTTTGTTTATCAACACAACGGATCAGCCAATCCAAAGCAAGAATTTGGGTCACGTGACCCAAACGCGTCTGGCTGTACTCAAATGGCTAGATTTTATATCATTCTAAATCATCAATCATCGGCGTTATTAAAACATAAAAACACCTTACACTGTATTTTATTATATCTCTACATACTTATTATTATATTAAAAAAACAATTGGTTTGGTTTATGTCCGTTTTAGTGATTTATTTTCGACCGAAAAAGATGGAAAAAACTCAAAATTTGGTCCCGATTTCCGACCCCGACCTTTGACACGGTTCGCGGCGGATTCAAAAAAGTGGGTTGGTAATCGATGAATTTCGCTCAAAATCAACACAGATGTTGTCAATATAATAAAGAATAATACATCAGAAGATCAAGTCAAACATTACTCACCTTTAGATGTTAAATAGGGTGTTTTGTGAAGTAAACAGAACTCGAAAACTGAAAGTTGAACTGTAAAAATATTCGATGCGTACAATGAAATTTTTTTACGACATGGCGGTAAATAAACATGTGTACTACGTCATTAGTCTCTGGGCTCGACTGTAGTTATTGTGTAATACGTAAAAAAAAGAGAATTAGAACACGGGAGGTTTCGGGGGGATTCCCCAAATCAGAAAAACGAAAACGAGGCTCAAGCCGAAGCGGCCTGGGGATTATGTGGTGTTTGCCACATACCTACAAGATGGTATCATTCAACAATGGCCGTTGAATGGGCGATGTTTTGTTAAATTCATTTGCAAAAGAGTGACAGCTGGCCGCGTTAGAGGAGTGACCGTTGAATAAGGAGATGAAACAATAGAATTTTTACGGGGGGAATTTATTGTGACCGCTTACAAGGAGATGTCGCTGAATAGGAGTAACTGCTCATACGGATTCTACTGTACATATTTACAAGATTATAACCCCAGATTGTGACCACCCCACTTCGATCTGTTGACACTAGAAAAAAATGGCAACAAACATATGGTTTATGGTACCTACCATCCCTAGGTGCATCAGTTGCTATAAAAACTTTAGATAAATCATATTTTTTTAACAATTTTTCTATTTGTTTAGCTGCATGTTTTAATGATGGTAAATGTCTGGATGTTCGTAAAAAATCTTTTCTTCGAAGATGAACACCAATATATTGGCCACCTTTAGCCTCTCCATGTTTTCTCTATAAAATGACAAAAAAATTCTACTAGTTGTTTTTAGAAAATGAAACAGGTTTTCCAGGTAACAAAACATAGAAACACAAGCAAGCTTTTCTCAATTTTACAAGCATAAGATTTATAGGGAAACAGATTTTGTAACAACTCTGTGACAAATATTGACATAAACACCAAAAACTAATGTCTAATACATGAATAGACAATTTTAGTATTGGCAGATGTGACAAGATCCTTGGAAAAGAAAGCCATTTCAAAATAAAGACTTGCCTTCATTTTTGTCCAATCTTCTTCAAATATAGTATTATCTTTTTCATCTGTAGAATCTAAATATTTGGCACGAAATTCATTACCAATATCCCTCAATGTTTTAGAAAAGACCATACTACGTCTTGCCTGTAAAAATGGACATATTACAATGACTTGTAAATACATTTATAGAGAGTATTCACATTACACCACCTTGTTTAGTTTGTCAAATAAAACCTTAGTCTTAGATGTCTAATATGGTATTCAAAACTACTACAAGTACTTCTGCCAAAATCCCTTCATCCAGCCATCGACTTACTTCATAAATTATTACAAATTATTTAAAACTGTGGTCTCAGAAATGTGAACCCGGAATATTTATTTCCTGTACACAACTGTGAATTGTTCTTCTGCATATCGGAATGGAAAAGATATTGATCACTCAGATGATGTTTAATGGCTAATTCTTAAAATAATATGTGATATTGTTTTCATCACTTAAAGATTATCCTTGTATCTCTATCTCATCTAAAATTTTATGGACTTCTGTCACAGACATTTTCCATAGTAAAAATATTAATGGTAGAGTAGCTTTAATATCAAATATGTGGAGTCTGTTTTTATTCAGTAGGATAAATTAACGTTGACATTGTTACAAACTATCAAAAATAGTATTATAATTTGGTTGTAGCTGGTTGGAGTCTTGGCATATCATTCTGATAACAGATTAATTAATATAGATGAAATACATGTATGCAGGCCTACCTGCCAATATTCACTATTTCCAAAGTGATCATGTAAAACTGTTTCTGCTCTTTCTAACATGACTGACCTACAATGACATTGTATATAAAAAAAATGAACAGAGTAACAAAAAATTGACGAGTGCCAACCCTAAATATTACTTTTTTATTTTCATGAAATTTGTCACCTTATGCAAACTGCCTTAAAAATGCATAAATATTTCCTTAAATAAAGATTAAATTATGTTTTGTTTAAATTCATCATATACCTTGCAGTTGTGTTTTTCAATAAAAATGGTTTCAGAAAGCTTGCATGGCCCATGAATGACACACACTGAAATTTACTTGCAGTCACTTGATCTTCATATCCAAAGAACCAGGAATCCCATTTTCCGGTTTCGAAGTTCTGAAAGGTATATTAAAGGATGAGACTTTGGACATTTCAAAGGGGGACCAACAACCTTGGTATCACATACTTTTACAATATTTGCGTACGGGGAGTTGTCATTTTGTCGGGCAGTTTATATTTCGCTATCAGCTGAGCATGTAGCATATAGAATAGGGCCAACTGTTAAACAAGTTGTCTTTAACATTTATCAGATATTTTAAGTATTGTGCATGTGAATCTACAGTTGATTCACATCTCTGGATAATTTTTCCTACCACCCCTATCAAAGTTTTAGTCAGCAAGGGTAGAGGTTGAGGTGTAATAATAGTTATGGCAAGCCAAAGCGGAATTAATTGCAAGACCGTTTTTCTGTATGGAAAGAGAAAAACCAAGTATATAACAATTTTTTCATCACCTGCTAAGCATTTTTCACATTTCAAGACAAAAAAATACACATGTCAACACTAAAAAATTCACATGTCAAGAAGGAAAAATTCACATGTCAAGACGGATAAATTCACATGTCAAGGTGAAAAAAATAATATGTCAAGACGGAAAAATTCACATGTCAAGATGAAAAAAAAAATCATATATCACGAGCACGTTTTTGTGGTCACATGCTCTTGAAGGGTCACATGCTCGTGATATATGATTTTTTTTCCGTCTTGACATGTGATTTTTTTTCCGTCTTGACATGTGATTTTTTTCTTCTTGACATGTGAATTTTTCCGTCTTGTGTGTATTTTTTTGTCTTGACATGTGAAAAATGCTTGGAAAGTGATGAAAAAATTGTTAGATACACAATTTTTGCTCTTTCGATACAGAAAAACGGTCTTGCAATTAATTCTGCTTTGGCTTGCCATAAATAGTCAACAAGAATTTATGAGATTTTGCACAGAAACATATCTACCTTCCAATAATAATGATTATTCTCATTACAAGGTTTCAAGTCCATCTTTTCTTCCCATTCAGTCCAACCTTCTTTATAGTTTTGTAAGTAATAAACTTCATCTATGACAGGTTCTTTACTCACTGTAGTAAAACATCATGTCAATTTATAAGATTAGGTTTCAATCAAGGGTGAATATTAGTATCAACAGATTGCAAAAGAAGATGCGGACAATAAACAAAGTCTGTAGCTTAAAATGGCATCATTGCGAAACAGAAAGTATTTACTTTCTATTTTTGTTCAATGAAATACATTTAATCAATCTATTTGCGTACTGGAAATGGTTATTTTGCCCGACAATTTTTTCCCCATTTTCCTGAAATTCATCTGTCATTGGTAATGGCGAAAACTTGAAAATATTTTTTCAAATCAGATAAAATTTGTGACCTCTAAAATGTCATCTTTGGGATATAAGCATATATTTCTAGATTCATCAAAATCGGGTAAAAATTGTGACCTCTAGAGGAGCCACAACTTTGATATTACACACTATGCTATTTGCCAACAAGGAATGGCCATTTTTGTTATCAGTTTTTGTCCGATTTTCCTGAATTTCGCACTCAAACCATCATCTAGGTGCAGCGATGATACAATTAAACAATTTTTAAATTAGATAAAAATTGTGACCTTTAGTGGGGCCATAATGCGCGAATATCGAAAGGGACCAAAATCATTATGCTAAAGCCACATGTACAAGTTTCATCAAAATTGGATCAACATATCCACAGCCATAATATTACATACTTTAACACTATTTGCCATTCTGTTCGGCAATTTTGGTTCCATTTTGATGACATTCAAAATTACAACTCAACCTTTCTTTCTGGTGTAACGGTGATATATTCAACGTTTTTTTTTTTTTTAAATCAGAAAAAAGTTCTGATCTTTAGAGGGACCATAAGCTAAAAACGCAATTTTTCGTACAATCCAGGAAGACAAGTTATAGGTTGATATGCATGAATATTTAAAGGTACCGAGATCTTTGAGTTATAGTTTCGTCGAAATTGGGATGGTCTGACACATGCCAATATCAAAGGGAACTAAGATCTTTTGAGTATAAACCTAAATTACCAAGTTTTGTCAAAGTCAGATAAAAATTGTGACCTGTAGAGGGTCTACAACTACAAACAAATTGTGGACAGATGGACCGATGGTCTGGCCGTATAAAAATTGGATGGTGGCAGTTTGTTTGTTTACGATAGATAACATATGATCCAAGCTGAAGATATAGACTTCTATATGTCTGCAGACTCAGTTGGCCTGCTTAATTTCTGAAAAGTAACCCTACAAATATCATTTGTTTTGAAATCATACTTTTTAAAAACTCTTCAAATTCTACTACAGGAGCAAACTTCTTTAAACTGTAAACATCGAAGAAAAGAGACCAAGGTATTTGATTCTGATTTTTTATATCTTTTGATTGCCAGTGATAGAGTCGTCCCCAGGGAGGTAATACCAATATCCATGGTTCTTCTTCATTTAAAACTCTGACTAGATTAGCTATTCTCATATACACATCTCGTCTAAGGTTAAAACCTTCACCATAGTTTACATTATACAGCAAAAATCTGGAATAATAAAATATATCAATATTGGAAACAAATATTTACTTGTATATCACATTCCCTGTGTCAGTATTCTACACGAGATCAAGCTTACATTTTACACGTTGATATTCTACTCCTTATATTAAATTACTGTGCAGGCAATCTGATTAAAATACAGATCTATATTTCTTCCTTGATTGGCATTTAGTAATTGAACATATTAACACAAGGTACAATTTTATGGATACACAATTTACTGAGGTTAATATTAGATGTTTCCATAAAATTGTACCTTGAGATCTGTATTTCATTACTTTTTTTTATACTTTCAATGGCCTCTATCACATGAAGATCTGACCCTATGATGTCAGACATTTTATTAACCAATCAGTGGTGATGTTTCTAGTGGATTTGGCTACCCACAGCTCTGTGCACATCATGCCAAAAACTCACTGTAACAGATTGTTCCATTGGATAATCTCTCACATCATCCAGAACGTGGGTTATATAACAACTCTTCCAGATCCTAGTGCAGTAAAACGAAATTTTGAACTATAAAAAAACGAAGGAATCAGGGTTTGTGTTTTATTACTTTTAATCAGATTGCTGTGCAGGCATCAAAGTTTGGTTTGGATTCTTGCTCAAATGCTAGTTTAAATCTATCCAATGTCAATTGTTTTATTGTCCAATGTCAATTGTTTTATTGTCCAATCTACTTATCATATCATGACAATCTACTTTCGAAGTGAATTCCCTTTCTCATTTCACTCATACAGCCTACAAATGTACAAAAATATTTATGAGGTACAGTTGTCGTCTTTCGTCCATCATGTATTCAATCGTTGATCTCATGATAGACAAATGGTACAATGATCACCTGACAACCATAACTGAAATTGCTATATAAAATAAAATTCAGTACGACTAGGATATAGACTTCAATAATATTTTAAAAATTAAGCCTCTGTCAGCATGTGTATAAAATAAAATACTGGGTAATAATAACAGTAAAAGTTATTCAGAACTGGTTTATTGACCAAATTCCAACCAATATGTCAGTGTCATTGGAATTTGGTATTGTTTATCTCTCAGTGTATTCAGTGTTCTATCAGGGGATTATATTCAATGAAGATTTAAATTTACCAAACGACTTGTCAGGGAATTCATCAATGTATGATCCAGTTATATTATCTACCGGTAGGCTTACCTGGACTTCACACGAACACACAGGTGGAGCGTGGAAGACGCATGACTCACAAACCATGACGAGATCATCTTTATTCGCCACCTTGTTTATTTATTATTTAACTGAACATATTATGAATAATCAGCAAGATCATTTGTTTTGTTTTTTTACCGGATTGTCAAAATCACGGTTAAGTGCTAATTACTCTGAGTCGGATTAGGAATTACATATGGCTGATTCTCACATGACTAAGGTATGTTTGTAATCCTGACCGACATCAATAGTTGGAGTTGACAATAATATTCTCTGACTACTTCGAGTTTTATTTTTTTACTCGAATCCTTGCACGAATCAGAATCGGAGAGTCGCATGAATTTCTAGCCCTGAGTTGGGGGTCTCTATATTTTTCATATACACAATATTTCATACAGGTAATTCTACTGGAGATAATTACTAGCCTACCCTATAAATGGGAATGTATCTTTAATTTTAAGTACAGTACCAGAGTTAGCACAGCAGCCAAGCAATAATATTTACTGCTGACCAATCAGTTTGCATACCAATTACCACTACCACTACCAGTAACATAATAGTTTAATCACTGGTAGAAGTTTTGGATACAAAAAAGTAATACTGTTTTAATATCACTAATTAAAACATTTGTCAGAACGGGTCTATCTACATTGATATCCGAAGGGCCTATCCGAAGACGTTTTCTAAATTTATTACTGTACCTTGGTGCTTTAGCCTGTGCAAAACTCATAGAACCACTATTCCCTGCATCGAATGCTGTACCTTCATCAACTCCACAATATGTATCAATAATAAATACTGCTGAAAGAAATAAATATATCGACATGTACCCAACTGCAGTCATGTTCACAGTTACTGTACTGTTAACTTCTTGTGGTGTGTAACTATTTGACTGGCTTAAAATCACATTTCATTTCAACCTGCTCCATGTAATGCGCATGTGCGGATTACCGTGTGAGAAACTTCCCCACAAAAATAAACACAGTCACACTCAAAAGCACTTGGCTTGGCATTACTTGGAAGCAGCATTAACAATGATAACATTACCTCTACACAGCATCACGCAAACATGAAAACACGTCAGATATCTAACCTTTACTCGAAGAAAGGGATATTATAAAAGTGAGAAAAACTGCTATTTGATAGCGATGATAGTTACTTAGTAGTAGTATTTGTAGTAATAGTAGTAGTAATAATACACCAGTAGGGCCATACCGGTATCGTTCAGGGGCGTGGTGAGGGCAATTATTGAGAAGAAATTATGAGTAACAAAAAAGATTTTGGCACAAAAACCCTTTTACTGACTGCGGAGCTGTGGCCGGCGGAGCTGTGGCCGGCAAAGCCGGCTACCGCGAGCGCCGAAGGCGCGAGCCCGCGGCGGGGGGTGGGGGGGCCCTCCCCCGGGAAAATTTCGAAAATTAGAAGCCCAGAAACGCAATCTCCAGCAATCCGAGACAAGAAATACGGTAATAAAATATGATTAAATTTTCCAACTTGACTCTTTCAAAATTTTTTTAATTGGGTCAGATGAAACAATTTTTCCACTTACAAATGTTTTTCATTTTTTGAGTAATTTGATTGTGATTTTGGCGCAAAAACTTTTTGGCGCATGAGTATGGCTACTCATGAACTCATTCTCACCACGCCCCTGGTATCGTTAATGTGCGGCGTTTGATGATGCGTCGATGTGTGGCTTCCACGTTAGTCGTGAATCGAGAGAGAGAGAGAGAAATGGGGTTTAACGTCCACTCAACACAAACTAGGTCATTTCGGGACTAAGATATGGTTTAATTTTATTTCAATAATTTGCTTGTGCGTAGGGGTCTTTAGCAGTGGGAGGAAACCGGAGTGCCCGGAGGAAACCCATGAGGTTGAGAAGGCGCCCCTATCTCCATGCCACATACGCTCACACCATGGCTTGAAACCACAGCCGCAAGCCAGGGGGGACCGGCCAGCACAATTAAACGCAAATTGGGGGTTAGTGCTTTTTGGGGACGGATTTTAGGAATAATCTGTGGTGCCACATGAAAAGAGGGATAAACTATCTTTCATTCCGTACCATGTACCGTATAAGGTGGTTCTGTACAACTAAAGTTTGGAAAAACAGAATTGGCTAAAAAAAAAATAGAGGGTTGTGCTTAACCAGGACAGATTTCATATTATGTCAGGCCTTCGAGTACTTGACTTGAGCTAAAAAGCTCTATTGTCCATGGGTTTGATTTTTACGTGGTTGCTTATCAAGTAAAGTTCGTCAAATGTGACCAAGGGTTAAATGTTTAACTGGGCTTATGAAGACAGGCATATGCCATGCAGCGTGCTATAAGGGACATTTTCATTTAACCAGACAGCAGCACTACGGCCCACTCTTATATTGAATTCCAAGTGTCAAAGGTTCTTTTATGTGCTCAAGTGACATAGCTGATTTGTGGAAAAAATACGGATTCACTGAATCAGTTCTTTGTGAATATGGTAACATCAGTATGATCAACATGAAAACTGATAGCTCAAATTCAGAGAGCGAGAGAGAAATAGGGTTTAACGTCCACTCGAAACAATTTATGTCATTTAGTGACTAAAACATGTGGTTTTATTTTTTATTTAAAAAAATTCGCTTGCATGTAGGGGTCTTTAGCAGTGGGAGGAAACCAGAGGACCCAGAGAAAACCCATGAGGTTGGAAGCTCGAATTCATGCAGTATAAAAATATACAAAAGTAGTTTATTAGTCTCAATATTTAGGAGAGTGATTTAGTTAATTTGCAGGAGTCCTTCATGACTCCCTCGAAGGAAAGCCGAGGAGCGTCGAGAGGAGCAGGAGCGTAAGCTCACCTTAAATGTGAAAGATTGGATTCATGATATACAATTTTAACACTGTGTATAAATATAAAGATCATCAGATGATAACCTTTCCCTTGAGTGCCCAAATACATGTATTGGAAGCCGATATCGGACCACAGTTACTGTTTTAGGACGAAGACTGCCGATATTCAGATTGAAATCTCATCTACATGTCATCACTACTGGGATATACATAAATAGAGTAGCCTTTAGCTAGTAAACATTTTGATCATATCTATAGCCCACAAAAATAACAACCCAGATTGTGTCTTCATTTAGATTTATTTATATTTTTTTTATAATTTTAACAATTGCACTATGCACTACATAATCTGCAAAGTCAACAGACAAAAAAGCTTCAAGTTTTAGAGATTATGTTTTCATTATTTTAACAGTTTTTATAGAAGAGTACAAAGAAATATAGATGCAAATAATAATAGCTATAGTAAATTCAATGTTAAACTTGAACATTACAGAAAAAGCTTTTAAGACAAGAGTTCATTTCATGTAATTAATCGTATGTGTTTGTCACAGAAACGGGAATATCAACTTAGGTTGAAACCAAATAAATTTGTGCTGCACTATATTTCTACATAAAAAAAGTAACTAAAAAAGAGGAAGCATTAAATCAAGAACTGACATGCCGTTGGAATGTATTTATCAAAAACTTAATTTCAAGAAGAAAAAAAACGTTTCAATGTTTTCTTTTGTCGCATCCGATATAAATTTGTTGTCCTGCTTTGACTTAAATAACATCATTCTTGACTGAATTGAGCAGAATTTAAATTTATAAACCATCAACAGAAATGATATGAAATGAATAAAAATAAATTAATAATCATGTTCAAGCCCCAACATGATGGACGAAATGTTAAAATTTTGAGACCCAAAACAATGAAAAGTACTACTATTATTTCAAAAATAAAACAAACCATTTTGTTCAATAAATTCTGTATTGTCCCGACCATGTAAAGTTTACACTAGTTTCTGTTGCTTTTATTTTTACATATAATAATTCTGCTATCTTTTTCAAACATGCAAGTCCATTCCTCAGGAAGATTTTTGATACCGTACCCAGATTAATTACATAATAAAAATAGTCTTTATTAGTACATATTTTTGACTTTTAACTTGCATGTTGGGGCTTTAATAGATTCAGACAGTTCGAATTACAAATACAATACATTAGCTTTGCATCAAAAGTCAATACATGTACAGTGGACCCTGTGACATCATTCGGCCATCCACCCCCCACCACTCAAAGGCACAATAATACTTCCGGTATTGAGTATTCCATCATGCTGTGTAATCAGGCATATTTTATGTCCATACGATGTTGGAAATTCCACCGTACATGTATATCAAGTTTACATGTGTATTTATTAGTTTGAATCGGTTATTCATGTGTCTGCAATGCTATATTGTAACATGGAGAACCACATAATACAAACAAGATTTCTGGATACAATACAATACAGTAATCTGATACAATTATTAACTATGTATCCAGGTTCCAATTGTTTATCATTGCAGAACTAGTTATTTTTTCCAGTGATATTTGATATTAAAAGTTTTGAATTTTGAGTCATCTGTAGTCATTGCAGCAGTAGTTAATTTTGAAGCTGACAAAATTCAGTAATGATTTAAATTTCGGATGTAAGGTAATATCAAATGAATGGTAAAAATATTAAATATATTCACAACACAATGTCATTCAAAAACAAAAGATAGGCTGGCACTGCCAGGCAGGATACGCCCACATTTTCGAGAGATGAACAGAGAACAAGCAATACCGAAAGTGATTTTTCCTACATCTTTAAGTCCTGTATTTCATACTGTATTGGGAGCAGCCATTTAGTTGGTCAGTTCCAGTCTGATATTAATGAAATTCGAAACCGACAATGATTATGGTGTGACGGTACACAACCTAGAAATGTGACTTTTCATCAAAATCGGATAAGAATTGTGACCTGTAGAGAGTCCACAACCATGATATACCATATTTTTACACTATTCGCGTACAAACGGCGACCATTTCGTCCGTCAATTTTGGTACGATTTTCACGAAATTAGAACTCAACCTTCCTCATCAAAATCGAATTAAAATTGTGACCTATACAGGGTCCACAACCATGATATATCATTTTTTTAACAGTATTCGCGTACAAACGGCGGCCATTTTGTCTGTAAATTTTGGTCCAATTTTCCCGAAATTCAAACTCAACCTTCCTTACAGTGTAACGGTGATATAATCAAACGTTTTTTTAAATGGGATAATAATTGTGACCTCCAGAGGGACCACAAGCTAAAGAAAGGGGGATTTTGCGTATAACCAGGGGCCATAATTCAGGACGTTACAATCCGATATGCGCAAATATCGAAAGGAACCAAGATCTTTGGGTTATAACCATGAATTTCAAGTTTCATCAAAATCGAATTAAAATTGTGACCACCACAGGGTCTACAACCTTGATATACCATTTTTTAACAGTATTCGCATACAAACGGCGGCCATTTTGTATGGCAATTTTCGTCCGATTTTCCCGAAATTCGAACTCAACCTTCCTTAGGGTGTAACGGTGATATAATCAAACGTTTTTTTAAATCGAATAATAATTGTGACCTCCAAGCTAAAAAAAAGGCGATTTTGCGTATAATCAGGGGCCATAATTCAGGAAGTTACGATCCGATATGCGCAAATATCGAAAGGAAGCAAGATCTTTTGGTTATAACCATGAATTTCAAGTTTCATCAAAATCGAATCAAAATTGTGACCTCCACAGGGTCCACAACATGGATATACCATTTTTTAACAGTATTCGCGTACAAACGGCGTCCATTTTGTATGGCAATTTTCGTCCGATTTTCCCGAAATTCGAACTCAACCTTCCTTAGGGTGTAACGGTGATATAATCAAACGGTTTTTTAAATCGAATAATAATTGTGACCTCCAGAGGGACCACAAGCTAAAAAGGGTGATTTTTCGGACAATCAGGGTCCATAATTCAGGAAATTACATTCCGATAGCCGAAAATATCGAAAGGAACCAAGATCTTTGGGTTACAAACATGTATGTCAAGTTTCATCAAAATCGGTTCAAAATTGTGACCTCTATAGGGTCCACAAGCTAAAAACGTGATTTTTCGTACAATCAGGGGCCATAATCCATGAAGTTTTGATCCGATACATGCCAATATCGAAAGCAGCCGAGATCTTTTGGGGATAAACCTATATTTCAAGTTTCGTCAAAATCGGATAAGAATTGTGACCTGTAGAGAGTCCACAAACAAATTGTGGACGGACGGACGTCCAGACGTCCGGACAGACAGGGGCGACGACATAATACGTCCACATGAAAATGTGGGCGTATAAAAATGTATTTCAGTATATACATGTATATTAATTTCAGCACTTATGGTTGATAAATTTACATGTATATATGCACCAATAGATTATTAGTTTTGTCTTCTTGTACCTGGCTGTCAGTTTTAATTACAGAAGAAGCTAGTAAAGAAAATTAACATATAATTTAGGATAAAGATAATCATTAATCATGAATAATTCAAAATATATAAAAATAAAGGTAACCAGTAAAAATGCAGTAGAATTAATCTTGAGTTAATATCTCATTTTGAAGAAAAGGATATAAAATTCAAACATAAATGCCTCATGATAGAGATATTCTCCAAAATAATCGGTTAGAACTGATCACGGATTTCAAATTTCTAGTGCAAATTTTTGAGTTTGTAATATTATCTGAGACAAACACAAATTTAATTGGTAGTGTAACTGTTACGGGAATGAGATGTTTGTAGAGAAATGCACAATATATATTTCGCTATCTACAATAGCAACCATAATACACAAAATTAACAAACAAATCTACAAAATCAAAATAAAAACACAACATTTTCAAATATGTTACAAAGAACAGTCAAATGTTTCATCCCATTTGATGAGAGTTTATATCCTGACATGATTTCTTCTATTGTACAGTAGAGATGTCCAAACGTGTATATATATATATATTTACTCTATTCCCCCAGGTTTCACATTCAAACAAAAATTTATCCACCCCCTACCCTCTAATAATTGTCATCTTTCTATCCTGTATTCACACATACTATAATACAATAACTTCGTAGAATTGTTATTTATCTTTACAAGACACTCAATTGTTAATTTATCAACAATTGTATATTATACATGTATTTGTTACAAATGGCACTCGATTCTATTTTATACTGTTCACTAGAACAGCTGTGAACACACTTTTTTGTTGTAATTTATTCTCACGACCTTTCTCTGGTGCAAATGATACAACTTGTGATGCATATACAAACCACAGCTAAATATGATGATACACATAAAAGCACACCTATTTCAGCCTGAAATCCCACGGTGGGATAACTCCGCTTCCATTACCTCTGTCAACCAACCCATCAGATTATTTCATAGTAACCAGCGATCTTGAATTTTAGTCAGGTCCAACAATTCATCACCTTTCTTTCTCAATTCTCCTTACCCGGTGATTTGTCACCTGTCCATTCTGGGTCATTTGGATCATCGTCATCCATCACAGAATTAGAACAACTACTTTGTATTGGAGATGTTGGTCGACTACTTCCAGGGGTACTTTCAGTTCGGCTTGATGAGTCAGTAATAACATCTGCATTAACAGTTGGTTGAACAGGTGAAATGACCGGTAATGTCTCATAAACATGAGGTTCAACTGACTTCATTTCTTCATAGTCTGTTTCTGATAATGGGAAGGTTCTAGGTGACCAAGGATCAACCTTTTCCCTTTCATACTCCATCGGATCATCCAAACTAGAACTTACACTAAACCTTTTAGATATAGAACTACTTCTCCTGTGAATGTGAACACTTCCTACACTTTCATCACCAAATGCCGAGAGTGGCGAAGATGGTCGATGTTCCTGAGATGTGTGAATGAATGTTTCTGTTCCTAGTGGATCTGGGGAGGCTGGGTCTGATGTAGAGATTCCTAAATCTGTTCTGATACGTCTTCGCATAGGATATTGAATGAAACTAGCAAATCGTTTTTTCTCTTCAGCTTCACACTTCTGATGTCGAATAGAAAATGATGCATCAGAGATATCCTGAAATTGATACAAAGAAGGCTGTCTTGAAACATTGTGAGAATTAAAATAACAAAACAAATCTGATTTCGACACAGATCCTATTTCGTAATTTCGTTTTACCGGTCTCCACTACACTAGTTATATTCCCGCCGTTTTGGTTAAAGTGAGGGATTAGCCAATGAAACGGTCTGTTACGATTTCTTGGCATGCCTTGCACAAAACTGTGGGCAAACCACTAGAAACGCCAACGCCCAATGATTAATCAGTGTATGACCTCATAGAGTCAAAGCCGCTCTTAAGACCCCAGACAGTACAACTTGTCAGATTTTCATGTAACATAGGTCATCGAAAAAATAAACCAGTGGTTGTCAGGAAAGATACAACCATATTTTGCTAGTGATGGATTGAGAATAAGATAAATGAAAAAAGCGATTTTTCAACCAATCAGGGGCCATAATCCAAGAAGACTGAGATATTAGGGATATAAAGATATATTTTAGGTTTCATAAAAAACCTTGACTTCTAGAGAGTCCACAAACTTGGTATTCAATATTTCTACACTATTTGTGTACGAGAGACGGCTATTTTGGTCTGACTTTCACGAAATTCAAGCACAGGACCTCGCTTTATGTTCCATCCTAAAGACTCTTCCTTGCCAGACCTCCATCCTGCAACATTTTGACAAGAGCAAACAGTTTCCCCTTGAAGTGCACAGTAAAGTACACACAAAATATGGCCAAAAATATATTACCTCAATATCCGAACTTGATTGATCTGCATCCAAGGAAGTTTCTTGACTAACATCCCGCCATCTACAATGTACAGAATTTACTACATTAACATTCTGCCTACTAGCAAGTGATACAATAACAACATATTTCATATTTAAATCTAATGGGCTATAAGTTTTAACAACTTACAGAAGTACAACATAATAGAACTTCCACATCTAATATCACCAATATTTCATTAACAAATGTAATGCGAAAATGAATCATTAAAGAA
Organism: Patella caerulea; assembly: GCA_036850965.1. Taxonomy (NCBI): domain Eukaryota; kingdom Metazoa; phylum Mollusca; class Gastropoda; family Patellidae; genus Patella; species Patella caerulea. The sequence continues at coordinate 59,465,304 of JAZGQO010000007.1, forward strand.
AACTTACTCTGGTGTTGCTATCTCTTTGTATTGCAGTTTTTCTACTCTTGTGGCAGCTGCTATGCTGTAAGGAATGACAATGTTATTTATGTCATAAGCGTTTTCACCTCTCTTCTTCCTCAGTGATTCTGCTCTCATTTCCTTCAGCAAAGATGCTGAACAGCTTGAAGAAAGATTACCTTCTCCTGATATGGAATTAGCCAAATTGGAATCTGATGAAATATACCGAGCCTGTCTCTTCAATGCAGCTGAAAAATTACAAATGAAAATAATTTATTAATATTATCCATCTAATTCAAAAATCCTGTATGCTTTAAATGTTGCCCCCCCCCCACTCCCCAGAATTTGCCCTGCAAGACACAGCTGACACTTCAATTGTCCAAATGCTTTATGATCACATGAAAACATGTAATTTAAGTTTTCAAAATTGGATAAAGATAGGTTGCCAGGCAACAAAACATACGCCCACAGCAGCTAAATCGTCCAGGCAGTCAACAAGGGTTGTCGCATATTTTTTTACTTTTTTCGGTAATGAAACATTTTTAATACACTAAAGACTGATTAAAGCCCCAATAACACTCTTGTGTAACTGAATAATATGTCCCAATCTCCATTCTGGTCAACAAATCATATCATTTTAGAATATTCCAATTAAATGATATAAATTTCATCTTAAAACACCTATTTTAAAAAAATTTGAAAAATTCAACCAATTGATTTGAAAAGTCTAACGTAAACCTTTTCAAATGTGACTTGGATTTTAAAATATTTTTGAACCCTCTGGACAAGACAAGTAAAATAGGTTGTAATGGACAACAGGTAGGACGCTTAACCATCTAGTACTTAGAATAAGGGTATATTTATTTTCTGGAGCTACCAGGCCAGCAAGAATGTTATTGTCCCTTTAAGAGTAAATACTCATTATGTAATTATCAGAAAATCATTAGAATTTGATTGCTTTTTATAAAGTTTTACCTCACGCTAACAATTAGTATATACATGAAACATTTAATATCATGGACTTAGCTGTTCAGTTATCAAAATTCATTGACAATCAAAATACCTGTTCGTTTCAACACCTTAAACTCTGTGTATCAATCTGAGGTCAATCGGATGATAAGTTTGGCCTCTATAACGCCACAAGATTTTTTGATGTTATCATGGGAGATAACTCTAGCAGTAATCATTTGAAATCTCTGAAAATCAATAAGCTTCGTCGACTCATTACCTTAACCACTGTGTGTAAATCTAAAGTCGATTGGATATTAACTTTGGCCTCTAGAGCTTCCACAGGATTTTTTCGAAGTGATCAAGGGCCAGAACTCTGGCAGTAATTATTGAAATTCACTGAAAGTTGATAGATGCCTTAGTCTCATGACTGTAAACACTATGTATAAATTTGAAGTCAATCGGATATTAACTTTGGCCTGTAGAGCATCCACAAGATTTTTTGACGTGTTCAAGGGCTATAACTCTGGCAGTAATTATCGGAAATCGCTGAAAATCAAAAGGCTTCTTGGTCTCATGACCTTAGACACTGTGTATAAATTTAAAGTCAATCGGATAGTAACTTTGGCCTCTAGAGCGCCCACAAGATTTTTTTTAAGTGATCAAGGGCTATAACTCTGGCAGTAATTATCGGAAATTGCTGAAAATCAATAAGCTTCTTCGTCTCATGACCTTAAACACAGTGTATAAATTTAAAGTCAATCGGATATTAACTTTGGCCTCTAGAGCGTCCACAAGCAATTGCAGACGCCAGACCGCCCGGGGCGACGACAATATACGACCACATTTCAAAAATTGGGACAAATATGAAAGGTCATCTGGACATATGTGGCAATACAACGTTCAAATGGTAATATGGGAGTATAACATACATTTTCTGCTTATCGATAATAAAGACAGAATAATACAATTTTTAATATTGAGTAAAGAATAAAATATTGAGGAAAATTGAATGAAAGTAAATTTTTAATTTCATTGCTACAGCAATAACATACTCAGTAGATAGGCAGGCAAAAATTAACTTACCCACAGCCAGCTTAGCTGCTTTTCTACGTTTATTCTCAACTTTCATATTCTTTTTGTTTGCTTTAGAGTTCCAAACAGAGTTGTGTCCCCTTTTTATAGCTTTGTTTTCATATTTATTTCGAATTTCTGAAGACGAAAACATATCCAAATAAGAAAAATATGCACAAAAAATCATTAAAATTATCATCAAGCTATGTATAGCCACAGATTCAAGGTTTAAATAAACCATATGTGTACACAGTATTTCTGCACAAGCAATTTGACCAAATCTTAATTTGACATGATCAAGTAAAGACTAGACAGTTACACAGTACATTAACATGTATCTTCGGTTTTGAAATCTCATCCAAACTACTATGTGAATAGAACATCTGATATCCCTTTCAAATTTATTAGACAGGTTCAATTTGTGTGTGGCACATATTTCTTAAGGTCTTGTGTTTATATATTACTATTTAGATAGCATCGTATTTCTACAAACTTGTCTTTTATCAACTTACTAGCTGACTGGAGAATTGCTGCTGCTGCATTTTTACTTAATTTCCTCTTTTGGTCACTGATAATACGAGTCTTGTATTTCCTATTGTGTAAAAAACAAAACAAATAAAGAATATAATGCCTAAATGGTCAAGTGTATACATGGAAACAAGTCATTAATTATTTACTCATATGTATGTTTCTAAAAAGCATCTATCAACTAAACTGCATTATATCCTAAATAGAAAATACTCTCTGTCAAATTTGCTTATGGAACTGATGTAATATAACAATACTCATCAAACTCAATAAAGAAGATACTTACAAACCTTTATACATGCACATTTAAGTAGAGTTATTGTGTTCGAAAGATATTCAAGTAATGAGCATTTACATGAAGCTTGAACAATCTACATGTACTTCAATTACAAGCAGTCATTATATTTCTGCTTGGCCACAGCAGAAGATATTTATCATTGACCTCAGTCAATATTGACAAAATGGGGTGTAATGTACACTCGACAATAATAAGGCCATTTTGGGACTAACAAATTGTTAAAGGCCCACCAGGTTTGACAGCCAACCCTACCCTTTGTCACATACAAGCATGGAATCTAAACCATGCCGCTTGCCTTTATGTGTTAACCATTACCCCCCCCCCCCCCAAATTCAGTCAAGGTATTCACGCAATGAACATCTACACCAAGTCTGAACACAGTGAACCCATTAGTCTTCTGCTTTCTCTGAAAAGCCAGGGACAAATAAAATATAGCCATAAACGACTTTTCAGGATTTTCGAGGTAGTTTAAATGATAATAAAATTATTAAAATCAAATAAAATTATTAAAATCATAAAATGTTTATCAACTAGTACGTACTGTTAAAATCAGTTATGAATTAACACAAATAACCTACCTTTTCTTATTATTCTTATTTACATTAGTTTTATTAGGTTTGGTCATCCAATTACCGGTTTTTATCAAAGATTCAAAATGGAGATGAAGAGGGATATCTGAAAAAAAAATTAATAAAAACAAATCAAACTTTAAAAATGTTGGTTTTTGGTCCACCACAATCCAAGAACTAGGACCTGTTAATTCAATTATGGTTGCCTGGCTGTAATATGTACATGTACTATGTATGTGTACGTAAATTTCCATTTTATGTCATAAATGGTGGAGATGGTCAAAACTCAATGTTAGGTCACTCTGAACAAGATGTATCAGCCATTTCTTTTTGTACAAAGATCAGACCTGTATTGTGAATAATAGTATTGTAAAAACATTATTCTCTGCACTGCACCCTGGCATTCACCATTTGATTTACATGTATATTTTGTCCATTGTTAATCAAAAATCTAACATTTTTGATTTGCAGTTACGCATTTTTTTCAAAATAAACACAAATGTTGACAGACGTGTAATTTATATGCAGAAAATTCCTTGATGTGAGAATAATTAGATTATTCTATGTCGTAGTTTGTACAATTTATGTGCTTCATGCCTCATTTTCACATCTCTACTGCACGTAGTCTCCGTAGATTTTCATATTTCATTCGTAAGTTAATGGCAGTAGGCTAAGCCTTCTATACGCAGCTATCCTGGTCCCTGTTTCACGAAAATTTTAACTAGAGATAAAATCCAAATTTTAGCTGATACTTCAATTTTGATTGGCTAAAAACTAAAATCAATCTAATAGTGTCCAATCAAATAACTAAAATTGAGATCTTATCGTAGTTAAAATTTTGTAAAATAGGCCCCTGATACACCCCTTATTTTGCAACATTGGAAGCATTAAGACTTTGGTCTATCAATGAAATAAGGACGCTTAAAATAGGGTTTATTCACAAAACGACTTGACTTGCTATTGTTGAGTATTTTGACAGGCTTTTAATCACGCAAATGTACATGGCAAAAACGCAACGTTTTTGAATTTCTACATAAATTGATTCACTGCGACCTCAGTTTTCTTGTATCATGTAAACACTAACACTTGTTTTACAACAGCACAACCAGGGTTCAGATAAATGTATTATTGGTAATTTCTAAAAACTAAATTAGAAAGTATACTAACCATGAGAAAATGAAAGAACAGGATGAAATGAAGAATCCAACAACGACACACGTTCACGTATTGGCATAGAATCTGCATCCACTTGCTGTTTATTATTATAACGACCCCCGCACATTGGACAAGGTGTGACAGGTGGATAACAGTGACAATCTACTGTAGAAAGACGAGCGGCTTTGCGACTGCTTTGATGCAGACCTCTAGTCCTGAGTAACTTTCTTTTTCTATAACTACGTAATGGACGACACCTGGCCGCTTGGCAAGATGAATCTGTGACAGGAGATTTGTTTACATTCTGGATACCATCTTCCACAGATGGGAGTGGAATTATATCTTTATCTTCAGAATCTAATCCTTGTGACACAAGCGGAGATTCTATTAGACCGTTTACAGAACTAGCAGGAGAAGAAGCACATGATTTAGCACCCAATACAGGACTAGGTGCTGGTGATAAAACATTACCTAAAGAAAGAGTTAAACGATTTGCTTGTTTGTCCACATTGGACAGTAAATTTGATATATTACACGGAGACATTTCTGTTTTTTTATCACGACTAGCTAGAGAAACTTTCTGTCCACCAGGGTTTGGCCTGGTCATAAAATTTGGTGGAGAAGGCGGGTCTCCGAGCACTATACTGCCTTTACTTTGACGAATCTGTTTATAAATATCACTTTGTTGTCGAATACGATATTCTAGATCAGAGACTTGAGCTTGCAACCATGTCCATCTTGATGCGACAGCTGCTCTTTCAACACACCATTTCCATTCAGCTCTTTTGTATCTGAAAAAGGCATTTAAGATTAATTAACATAAGATTGTTAAGGGTTGGGTTTAATAATATTACCACTATGAACTGCTACATTTATGTCAAGGTCTAAATAAATTTCATGTATGACATGCATCATTGGGCTATACTTAACATGCAATGGTGGTCAATACATGTAACCTATAGTACATGTACGGACTGGGGAAAACAAGGGGAAGTCACTCCTTTGAAAACTGGGCTTTGTAAACATTCTTAAAACTTTTATGGGAACATGCAGACATTGTTAATTTATGTGTGAATAATTTGACTGATTTAACAGATGACTTACAATGGCCTGTGAAGTTTACGATAATTAACTGGAATGGGGTCGCCTTCATCGCAACTTTCACCTCCTGAACTACTTTCTGTTGCATCAGAATCTATAACAGTTTCTGCATGATGAACATTCATCAAAAATTGATCAGAAACTTTCTGACATTCACGTCGCGTTTTTCGGTCCATATTCAACACATTGGTGGTTTCCTGTCTTTTAGCACTAATTTCTGAAGTTGAGTTTTGTGATGCTTGTTTTTGAGCTTGCTGAACCAAGTTAACAAGAGCAGCTGTGGACAAGCTTTTATTCAGAACGTTTGTATTTAATTCACTTTTGGCATTTAAGCCATAACTGTGGTGAGAACTGACAGCTCTAGTCACAGTCTGCAAATTTTTCTGTTGATGTTCAACGCACAGTGTTATCTGATTTCGAACATGCTGTTCCAGTTCTCTACCTTGAAGTCGTCGCACACGCCTTAAATAAAAATCCATACGTCTTTCTAATTGAGCTTGTGTATTAGACGCTTCCAGTCGTAGGTCCATTTCACTGGATGTCTCAATGACTGCTCTCAGCTTCTCTGCTTTTGATACCTGGGGCATTGTCTTTGGCCTTTCCTGTGCAACAGTTACAATTTTCTTAATTTCTGTGTCATTAACAATCACTGCACCTGAACTTAAAATTGTAATATCACTTTGTTTATTATCCAAGTCCAATGATGACAGTGGTTTCATTTCCGGAACCATGGTTCCAGAATCAGTGTCCTCTTTTTCAATGACCGTATCTGAATTATTTACAATTTCACCATCATTAGCTAAATTATTTCTATTTCCCATATTGACAAACTCAGGTACATTATTTTTTATGTCATCTTCATATTCTTTATTATTTAGATCAATATTCTTTAACTTTGTCTTGCCATTAACAAGAATTGGTTTGACATCATTCTGTATTACTGGGGGCAGAGAGCATGATTCTGTAACCTTTTCCGAATGCTGATTTCCATTAACCGGAACTGGTTGATTCATTCTATCAAAAATGTTTATGGATTTAAGAAATTCTTGTTGAAATGTCGAAGGTTTTTGATGTTTGCATAAGCCTTTTTCATTAACAGGAATATTCTCTGGGTTAACTGTTTTATTTTTAGAATTTGATTTACTTTTAGTTTTCACTCGACTTGATGTCTTGACCCCTAACTTTAAACTCTCAGTCAAATGATGCAATGTGCTGGGTATTTTAATTACTGTTTTGGATCCCAACAATACTGGATTAAACACATTACAAACTTCACCTTTCTTTGCAGGTTGGTCATTAGGGTTCCTGCCATTTAGTATTGATGTTTTCGTAGGCGAAATTGGGGCACCTGACAATTTAATTTTCGCTTGACTGGCCGCATCCGTAAGCGCGGGAGCCATGGCTGCAATGCAACATATCCTGAGAGAAAATGGGGTCGACATGCACTCTAGCGATTCAAAACAACACAATCAAGTCCTTGATTACTTTTCATTTCCTCTGTGCACGACACAAATGCTAAGTACTAACGACGCCGATCAGTATTTCACTCCAAAGACGTCTCTTCTCCCTTCTAGACCGCAAGAGACCCTTGCGCCATGTGACTTGTTATTGTGTCATTATCTGTTTATCGAATTCACTTGAAACACCACAAAATATCACAGTCTGATCCTTGACAGTTCCGTTTCTATATATGGATCTATCTATGCACTCTCTTCACATTTTAATAGCTATTTATCAACTCAGAAGGAAGGTGCCTCTCTCTGAATAATCACAAAGTATCCCAAATAATAACCCCACGTGATCAGCGAATCTCGCTTGCAAGGAGACTCCATTTGCAATTTAGATCTTACATGGGTTTTACACAAATATCCAACTATATCTGAAACGCCACTGCAATTTCAATCCTGGTATAGTTATTAAAGTACTTTAATGTTTGCAATACATCTATCAATGGCGCGGAACAACGTTTAAATTCGCCACAAATTGCTGTTGAAAATACGTAGAAAAGACAAACATGGCGGATCTATCTATTATCGTAGAATGGCTTTCCATACCATCGTCGAGAGAGACGATTGAGTCAATGGCACGCACCACCCTCTAAGACTCAATCCTGATTGGTTAACATAACGTCATTGTAGACTTGAATATCCAGCCATAATGAGTACATAGGACCAAACGCTTTAAATGGAAACATATTATTTTGTCAATATATCAAATTGGATATTGATTAGTGTGATGGTAGCTAAATTTAATTTCATCATTTATTTTAACTGAAAATAGCCTTTCTGTTCCGAAAATTATTATTTTTAATTTGGCGCTTCAAGTTTTCATGGGCGAGGTTTAACAGGACAGTAGTACTTTTGAATGACTGGTTAAGCGAAAAGATCAGCCCAGACACTTTTTCGACGTCACTGGTGACCAAACCCAAGCGTTTACGATACGCACCGTTCACTATGTGAACGACATACAGATATATATCGGCTATGAAAAATAATTAAGTGTTTAATTACAGGAAATCTCTTTACAAATTAGTGAAAAGAGGTTTTTTAACATAGTAAAACAATAAATTGCATTTTTAAACAAAAACCGTTCTATATCCAGTTGAGTGGTATTGGCTATAGAAATACCATATTTAAATAATTAATAATGGATAACGAAAATATCGTTATATATCTATCATAATTTAGTTCCTTTAGGAACTGTCTCCGAGTCCGTTGAGGCACTTCCTAAAGGAACTAACCATAATAATTGCCATTATATATTTTTAGTGAATGTCGGGCCCGTATCTACAGGGGTGCGCGGGGGGGGGGCGTGAAATGCCCCCCCCCCCCCGCTCAGAAATTGCTAACAACAATCATTAAAGTAGGCTATGCACAGTTCCTTATATTAACCTAAATTTACTATCTTTTTTGTTTGAATACTTATTTTGAAATGCATATTAGAACACATAGTGAGCATGATGATTACAGCAGTCTGTTAGAATTGAATGACCTTTCCAAAAATTTCCTCAAAATGTTCGCCCCCTACCGAAAGGTAGGCACTAATGCCCCCCGCTTAATGGGCTCTAGATACGGGCCCGGTGAATGTTGTCTGTTCTTGAACTGCACAGAATATTAATAATATAATACGGCTCAAGAAATGTTATTCTTTTTAAAAATATATTTCTTTTTTTTTAAAAATTGTAGACGTTGTCGTCACCATCGTCGTAGTCTGTTTGTCCTAGTCTGCCCGTTTCTCGAGAACACCTGCAGATTCAGAGTTCTTTATTCCTTCTTCATTTTTTTTTTAAGAATGACAAAAAAATAAAAAAAAAAAATAAACGTCTGCATCGACTGGACTAATGAATAGGCGGCCTATCACCTAAAGGGTTCAAAACGACTAGACACCCTTTCTAATGCCCCCCCCCCCCTCAAAAAAAAAAATAAAATAAAAAAAAACATAAATAAGCATAGAACAGTTTTAAAAAGTAAGAAAAATAAATGAAAAATAAGATTATCTGTGGCAACATTTTCTTATTATCTTCAAAATAAGCCTACTTTAGTTACTTTTGCAATTTGTCCTAGGTTAACCCTAATTTGGCCCTAGATTGCCTGGACTATATATGATGTCATAATCATCGGTAGGCTTCGTTTATACTGATTTAAATAATGCATGTAAATTTAATACTGGACGGATGATAAATAAAAGCTACAATTCCATATTTTTAAGTTATATTTTTTAAAATATATTGAAATATATCAAAATAGGCCCTAAATAAATAGACGGTATCTATAAACCGTCCTACCTTGTTAAAGAATAATCCTATTACTCCTATAATTCACTATTGCCAGTTGGGAAATTGGTAAAAATATCATTTTCAACTTCAAATTCAAACGTTTGAAGTTAACAATTGCATAGGGGGGGGGGGGGTAAATTCCAAGGCAGGTAATTGTGTTATTATTTCAGGTGTGAAATAATGCCTATGATCGTATAATAGAGTTGATAACCTATTGAGCAAAAGACAGAAATAATTATGTTTTGACTTTCTAAGAAAATATGAAATTCTCGCTTTAAGTCGTTTTTTTTTTCCAATAAATGGATAGCTTCTAAGAATTATGGCCCTTCACTTTGTTGACCCTTGAAGGCTCTAACGACTTAAAGCGAGAATTTCATATTTTCTTAGAAAGTCAAAACATAATCATTTCTATGTCTTTTGCTCAAAAGGTTGTCAACTCACTATTATACGATCGTGGGCAAAATTTCACAGGCGTTAAAATGGCTAACACAGGCTGAATGAGGAAATAGTAACTCAATTACCTCCCTTGTTTTCCCATTCCTCTCCATAGTATCTTCAAACGTTTGAATTTGAAGTTGAAAATGATATTTTTATCAATTTCTCAACTGGCAATAGTAAATTATAGGATTAATAGGATTATTCTTTAACAAGGTATAGGTCTGTTTATAGGTACAATCTATTTTAGGGCTTTGTTTTAATACATTTTGAAAATATAACTTTAAAAAATGCTATTGGAACTTTACGCGGACGATGTCCACTGACAGTTCCTCCTATCCGGTCTTATTATACCTGCAATATGAAAATACAGTAAAATACAATACTTCGCGCAGTGTTGCGTTTGATTAGGGGTAATCCAGAGAGGGATTTATTTCTCGGTTCATTGCTTCAGGAATATGTAAAATACCATGATTCCCCCATCTCTGTTCTCGGGCTGCTTTTGAACCCTAACCTTCTATTTTTCAGCACGATTCTTTATTTTCCACCAAAAGAATCATTTCTCACTATATCTGACACAAACTAATAATAATTCAACACCATTTTCAAGTAAAATTTAGCGAGGAAATAAACCTACGGTCTGCGCATGTTCGAGACACACCATGGCTCACCAATTCAAACGTATTTTGCATATGTTTTTAATCGCAGAATTTTACTTGAAAATACTGTTGAATCATTATAAATGTGTGATTCCTTTGGTGACTAAAGTAGAATCAAAGTGAAAAGTACGGAAGAGTGGTATTTTCATATTGCAGACTGCAGCTATATATTAGGCCAGAAGCGTGGATATGGGGGGGGGGATGATTTGGTCCTTCTCCCGCCAGATTTTGATCGCCAGAAAAGTTTCTAACCACATGAATATTATAATGCGCATGTTTTGATTAGAACAAAGGAACAATTATAACACAGGATACAGTGAAATCTAATATAGAATTAAACAGTGTACATAAGTGGCCAAGTATAAAACTTAAAATATAATAACAAAAATGATAATGTTAAATAATGCAAAGTTCAATCTGTTCACGACAGGGCCACATTCCACAAGAGGATGTCTGGCTCGTTCTTAGACCCAGTTCTAGGAGTGTGAGAACTTATGGTAGTTAGCACGCAACACAAATTATAATATAACAATAACTAAATGTGAATGATCATCTTACAATAGGTTAGTTAACAGAGTCGACGCCTCAAGTTGACTCCGTGCCTGGTAGTCAGTGTTTCCGAACCAAACTGAAACGAGGGAAACATGTAGACTTTGTGGTGTATTTGAAGTTCCAGACCAAATGGTATCAGGGGCGATCTTGGCTACATTGCGTTGAACGATCGGGAAAAGTTTTCTGTTTCAAGTGCATGGATGCAGTAAATAAGGGTCTTTTGAATCCATCTCATTACCGGAAGGTAATTGCGTTTAGGGTGGAGGCTTCGCGAACTGGAAAAAGCCATAGAAAAATTCCATGTCCATGGAAAATCTGATGTTCACCGCGATGACAGTCTGAAGCGCTCTAATCTCAGCAAAAAGGATATACGGTGTCACCTGGACGAGCAGCTGTCATCTGATCAGACTAATGCCAGAAATGCATTGCTGAAAATGATAACTACGTACGTGTATATGCGATAAAGTATCTGGCCAACGAAGGCATTGCCCTTCGCGGAAAAGAATATGACGAGGTAAAATCCAAAAGCCTTCTTTCCTTGCAGACAGAGGGCCCGTAGCCATGCAGCTTGCTGGCAGCGGAGGGACAGTGAAGGTTTTTTTTTGGGGTTTTTTTTTTTTTTTTGAGGGGGGGGGGGGTTGCATACCCGGCACAGTCTAAAGTAGGTATTTTAGAGTTATGGTCGTCAAGTTTACATTGAGGGGGGGGGGGGATGCTTTTGCCACCCCCTGGCTACGGGCCTGGAAGAGGACGACGAAATCCTGTCACGGTGGCTGAAAAGAACCGCCCATGATGTTGCCAATGAGGTTCTTGGAATCATGAGCCATGAAAATTTTGCGACAAATCGTTAAAAAGTTATAAGCTGAATCAGTTCAGTTTCGTGTAATTGTTGACAACACGCAAGGCATCCCAGGAAATGAACAGGAGACGATTTGTACACTACACATGCATAACCGACAATTTACAGATCAAGGGGGATTACATTGGATTATATTCGACCGAATCTACAACCGGTTCTGTCCTTGCAGATCTGCTAAAAGGCTGCATCATTCGATTGACCTTACCGTTAAACCAAATACCTGCCCTAACTTATGATGGCGTCAGTAACAATCATGTCTGGTCGCTTCCAAGGTTGTCAGGCACTTATCAAACAATCACAGTTCCTTGCTCTATATACCACGATGAGCTTGTTTCTGCGTATCCGGAACTGAATCGGGACATTGAACAAGAATTGCCATTCTTCAAGCGCCAGTTTTCAGTCAAATCTACTTCACATGTACACGAAACGTTCCTGGGTATGTCACCTGAAGTGAGGCAGATGTACCATTCTATCGAAGCTCTCCTCAGTTTAACCCTGCTAGTTCCTGCTCCAAAACTTGGCTGCGCAACTCCATGACGCAAAAAAGACCGAACCACCTGATGGTTTTTGCGGTGCATAATGACCTCCTTCATGATCAGGCCCCAAAGCATGTCGCCAAGATATTCATAGAGAACAGTCCAGGGGCCTATTTCACGAAACTTTAACTAAGATAAGATCCCAATTTTAGTGATTTGATTGGATAATATTAGATTGATTTTAGTGCTTAGCCAATCAAAATTGAAGTATCTACTAAAATTGGATTTTATCTTAAGTTAAAATTTCGTGAAACAGGACCCTGATCGGAGGGTGGACGTCACATGTACACGAAGGGTGGACGTCACATGGACCGACTGAGAGCCGACGGAAATTATTATACGTCCACATTTCCATATGAAAATTGTCGATATTAAACTTATTATACATTATATTATTTATTGTATTTATACTTTAGTACTTAAGTATAGAGGGGGTTGGATGCAATCTGTTTCATAGAGAATTACTTACGAATTATCTCTCTAACAGATGACTGTCCACAACACGTGCGTTGACTGCACACGACGTTAGTCATTGGCTCAACGGCTCGTGCAATGTTTACTTAACACCTAAGTGCTTCGGACAAAATGGTGCATTTTAGTCATTTTAATACCCATTTACACTAAACAGGAAATATTTGGGTTTTTTTTGACTACATATACTTCAAACGTCGACTTTGTTTATTTTTCTTTTACCTCAAAAAAATGTTTGAGAATTTAATTTGTCGCAGTTAAAAAGTTAATATGCCGTACTCATTAAGCCTCGTCGATGTCATGCTTATCAGTGATTGTAGCGGCCAAGCGAATATTCACTGCGGGATCAGTTTGGGTTGGATGGTCGAATGGTTAGACAATGCGCGCTGAATCATAAAGCCTTTGACTCTTAACTGTCGTGGTTTCGAATCCCCGGTTGTACGTGACAAGGAGTGGGGTGCTGTCCAACCTCGTGGGGTTTCTCCCGGTCTTCCAGTTTCCCCCTCCCACTGCTAAAGACCGCTACGCGCAAACGAATTATTGAAATAAAGTAAACCATTATTATGTAAGTGTCGAAATGACGTTAAACCCCACCTCTCTCTCTGCTCTCTCTCTCTCTTGACTATCTAGATACATGTTCGTCGCCCTTGCAACTACCAGGCATGTCCATGCGTTTTAAAGACGGCCCTGGCGTATATCTCAAACAAAACGAAAAAGACAGTTTTTTCGAAACACTTGAATTTGCTGACGAAGAGTTCACGAAATTTGATCTTTGTCGCGTTCACATGCTTTTCCAGACATGTCATCGAGATAATTAAGTCGAGCGCTCGAGATAATTAAGTCGAGCGCTCGAGATACTAAGTCAGGGATCAACGTCAACAAAGAAAAATAATGGAAATATTGGAAACAAATGGCTATGATATCGTTTGTGTGAAGTATTTATGCAAATCAAAACGGCTAGATGGAAGAAAAACATGTCTGAGTGAATTGGCAGAGGTTAGATTACCTGACATTACGAATTGTTGAGAAAAAACCCCCAAACGAGCCGAAGCGAGAGCAGGTAAAATCGAGGCTTCTTTTTTATTATATATTGTCTAGTTCGGTATGGTGTATGCATATATATACGGATAGAAGGTCAGATTCCTGTGATTATATTCAATGATAAACTTGCAGAATAAAGATTCATTTGTTTATTTTTACAGCCCATCTAAAGCTGCAGTGACGGAGCGGATACCCCCCCCCCCCCACACACACACACGCACACTCCATCTCATGCTCATCACCTCCATAATAGCATGCTATATACTCCCCACTTGGAAGAGAGTAAAGAGCGGGAAATATTTGGTGGTGATGACGAGCATGGTATGGGGTGTGTGCGTGTGTGTGCACTGTGTAAGGAGTGGGGGTATCGGCCCCATCACTGCAGCTTTGGAATGGATGCGCTGTAAAAATAAACAAATGAATCTTTATTCTGCAAGTTCATTGAATATAATGAACAAACAAAATCATAGCTAAAAACATCGGTTGAGTGTTCGGTTGTATTATCTTGAGCGCTCGACTTAGTATCTTAATTATCTCGAGCGCTCAATTTTTTTTTTTTTTGGGGGGGGGGGGGGGTGGGTGTCCATACAAGGTCAGTTCCGCTTCTTCGCCCTGCAAAGAAAACAAACTGGCTGCAGCCCGTAAACCTGTTTCGGGCATTTCTAGTTTTGCTTCCTTAACTTCCTAATAAAACGCTAATTTCACTTTTCTTTTAATTGAATACCACGAATTTGTACTGAGTTGACTATTGATTAAAACACTAATTTTAGGACTGGAATAGCAGTAAAACGCGTTTGCGGCCATCAACTATTCCTAAAATTTTCTTGGAGGGTCGATACAAGGTCAGCTCCGCTTCTTCGCCCTGCAAAGAAAACAAACTGGCCGCAGTCCATAAACCTGCTTCTGGCATTTCTATAGTTTTGCTTCCGTAACTTCCTAATAAAACGCTAATTTCACTTTTTCTTTTAATTGAATACCACGAATTTGTACTGAGTTGATTATTGATTAAAACATTTTGTCTGGGACCACTCTACTTTGTGCGACATTTTTCGGGCATCGATTATTACTTGTGAATGCAACTGCAACAGTGTGATTGGATTGTTGGATTGGAATTCAGAATGGGATTTCGGTTACAAAACCATTGGATACTTTTGGAGTTGCTCACACAGGCTAGATAGAATAGCAGAAAACGCATTTGCGGTGGTTAAATTTTCAAAATTTTCTCCGGGACGGTGTGGCTCCCATAGCCCGCGACGATTGATTGTTTTTTTGGAATTATGGGCAGCCAGTTTGGCTATATTGAACCAAATTGAAGTTGCTGTATTCACAGGTTACAGACTGGAATAGCAGGAAAACGCGTTTGTGGCAGTTAAATTCTCAAAATTTTCTCCCAGCGGTGCCGTCTTCATGGGTGTAAACGATTGATTGGAATTCGAGTCAGCAAGCCACGCTTAATTGGGTAATATTAGACCACTTTGAAATTGCTTTGTTCATGGGCTGAAATAGCAGGAAAATGTGTTTGCAGCCGTCAAATATTCCGAAATTTTCTTAGGTGGCGGTCGGGTAAGCCACGCTTCTTCGCCTCTCGGGGAAGACCGGTGCCGCTGTCTGTAAACATGATACACGTTGTATTAGTGTGATGTTTTAGTTTAACCCCGTAAAATATGGGTCCCCCCCACCCACATCGTTGCGCCCCCCCCCTCCAATATATATTTCACGGCTACGCCCCTGCCTATCTCAGATGAATACACCGCGGTGATGAATACTACATTCGGTGATTTCGTGACACTGACAGTGTACTCTCATTCGTGGGGCGGAAAGTAAAAGTTCGAACGACTAGATGATCGAGTCTAACAGCTTATCAAACGAACAAAACATTAATCAGAACTTTGTACCCGACCAGAATGGCTGCTGTGGTGAGGAGAAAGTTGTTTCAATGCAATGCTGTTGCAAAGTTATGTCTATCCAGACAGCTTTCGATTACATCAGCAGTATTATCAAAGGAGTATGGTTAACTTTTGTTTCGATAATTTTTAGGGTATAAATATGTAGGCTTTCGCTGGCAGGAAAATAATAAATACTGAAATACTCAAATAAAAACTATAAAGAGCTAGTGAAACTTAGATTCTATTCAATATTCTATTAGGATTAGGCTACTACATTAGATGTAGATCTTATTTGACATATATTTGATAATTCAGGCCTTGAGTTGCATTTGATGATCAGAACATTAAAAACTAGATAACAAACCTCATCTCGAAACCCTCCGCGTTTTGAGATGAGAGATGGTCCTATTATTAATATTATAGTAATTAGTATGTTATAGTATATAGTTCAATGTAGAAATGCCAAGAGGGGAATGCGAATCTCATAGGCCATCAGTAAGCAAAATTGGACGAGCAGCTGTCATCTGATCAGACTAATGCCAGAAATGCATTGCTGAAAATGATAACTACGTACGTGTATATGCGATAAAGTATCTGGCCAACGAAGGCATTGCCCTTCGCGGAAAAGAATATGACGAGGTAAAATCCAAAAGCCTTCTTTCCTTGCAGACAGAGGGCCCGTAGCCATGCAGCTTGCTGGCAGCGGAGGGACAGTGAAGGTTTTTTTTTGGGTTTTTTTTTTTTTTTTGAGGGGGGGGGGGTTGCATACCCGGCACAGTCTAAAGTAGGTATTTTAGAGTTATGGTCGTCAAGTTTACATTGAGGGGGGGGATGCTTTTGCCACCCCCTGGCTACGGGCCTGGAAGAGGACGACGAAATCCTGTCACGGTGGCTGAAAAGAACCGCCCATGATGTTGCCAATGAGGTTCTTGGAATCATGAGCCATGAAAATTTTGCGACAAATCGTTAAAAAGTTATAAGCTGAATCAGTTCAGTTTCGTGTAATTGTTGACAACACGCAAGGCATCCCAGGAAATGAACAGGAGACGATTTGTACACTACACATGCATAACCGACAATTTACAGATCAAGGGGGATTACATTGGATTATATTCGACCGAATCTACAACCGGTTCTGTCCTTGCAGATCTGCTAAAAGGCTGCATCATTCGATTGACCTTACCGTTAAACCAAATACCTGCCCTAACTTATGATGGCGTCAGTAACAATCATGTCTGGTCGCTTCCAAGGTTGTCAGGCACTTATCAAACAATCACAGTTCCTTGCTCTATATACCACGATGAGCTTGTTTCTGCGTATCCGGAACTGAATCGGGACATTGAACAAGAATTGCCATTCTTCAAGCGCCAGTTTTCAGTCAAATCTACTTCACATGTACACGAAACGTTCCTGGGTATGTCACCTGAAGTGAGGCAGATGTACCATTCTGTCGAAGCTCTCCTCAGTTTAACCCTGCTAGTTCCTGCTCCAAAGCATGTCGCCAAGATATTCATAGAGAACAGTCCAGGGGCCTATTTCACGAAACTTTAACTAAGATAAGATCCCAATTTTAGTGATTTGATTGGATAATATTAGATTGATTTTAGTGCTTAGCCAATCAAAATTGAAGTATCTACTAAAATTGGATTTTATCTTAAGTTAAAATTTCGTGAAACAGGACCCTGATCGGAGGGTGGACGTCACATGTACACGAAGGGTGGACGTCACATGGACCGACTGAGAGCCGACGGAAATTATTATACGTCCACATTTCCATATGAAAATTGTCGATATTAAACTTATTATACATTATATTATTTATTGTATTTATACTTTAGTACTTAAGTATAGAGGGGGTTGGATGCAATCTGTTTCATAGAGAATTACTTACGAATTATCTCTCTAACAGATGACTGTCCACAACACGTGCGTTGACTGCACACGACGTTAGTCATTGGCTCAACGGCTCGTGCAATGTTTACTTAACACCTAAGTGCTTCGGACAAAATGGTGCATTTTAGTCATTTTAATACCCATTTACACTAAACAGGAAATATTTGGGTTTTTTTTGACTACATATACTTCAAACGTCGACTTTGTTTATTTTTCTTTTACCTCAAAAAAATGTTTGAGAATTTAATTTGTCGCAGTTAAAAAGTTAATATGCCGTACTCATTAAGCCTCGTCGATGTCATGCTTATCAGTGATTGTAGCGGCCAAGCGAATATTCACTGCGGGATCAGTTTGGGTTGGATGGTCGAATGGTTAGACAATGCGCGCTGAATCATAAAGCCTTTGACTCTTAACTGTCGTGGTTTCGAATCCCCGGTTGTACGTGACAAGGAGTGGGGTGCTGTCCAACCTCGTGGGGTTTCTCCCGGTCTTCCAGTTTCCCCCTCCCACTGCTAAAGACCGCTACGCGCAAACGAATTATTGAAATAAAGTAAACCATTATTATGTAAGTGTCGAAATGACGTTAAACCCCACCTCTCTCTCTGCTCTCTCTCTCTCTTGACTATCTAGATACATGTTCGTCGCCCTTGCAACTACCAGGCATGTCCATGCGTTTTAAAGACGGCCCTGGCGTATATCTCAAACAAAACGAAAAAGACAGTTTTTTCGAAACACTTGAATTTGCTGACGAAGAGTTCACGAAATTTGATCTTTGTCGCGTTCACATGCTTTTCCAGACATGTCATCGAGATAATTAAGTCGAGCGCTCGAGATAATTAAGTCGAGCGCTCGAGATACTAAGTCAGGGATCAACGTCAACAAAGAAAAATAATGGAAATATTGGAAACAAATGGCTATGATATCGTTTGTGTGAAGTATTTATGCAAATCAAAACGGCTAGATGGAAGAAAAACATGTCTGAGTGAATTGGCAGAGGTTAGATTACCTGACATTACGAATTGTTGAGAAAAAACCCCCAAACGAGCCGAAGCGAGAGCAGGTAAAATCGAGGCTTCTTTTTTATTATATATTGTCTAGTTCGGTATGGTGTATGCATATATATACGGATAGAAGGTCAGATTCCTGTGATTATATTCAATGATAAACTTGCAGAATAAAGATTCATTTGTTTATTTTTACAGCCCATCTAAAGCTGCAGTGACGGAGCGGATACCCCCCCCCCCCCCACACACACACGCACACTCCATCTCATGCTCATCACCTCCATAATA